>CM055607.1:33493555-34768635 GCA_029379385.1 Quillaja saponaria | reverse complement strand
CTTGGAACTGTCCTGCTCCAAGCATAATTTGGTAAATGAGTGGGGATTTGTTCCTTCATTCTTTCTACTCGTTTATCTCCTTACTAGTTTTTAGCAGCTTGTATATTTTTTACATAAGAAATGACCAGTTTGTAGTGACAATAATGTCATTTGCTTTTCATTGTTCAAATTGTTCTCTGGTATGGTTTCAGTGTTTCAGAATGTGTTAGACCCTTCTGTCCCTGGAAATTGATATTACCATTTACCAGTCATCTTTATAATTACATGAATAACAGGAAATGTGATACATATTACCAAATCATTTTGAAAGTGGGTATGGCTGGAGATATACATGAGATGGGGGCATTCTGTCAATATGGTGAAAGATGGATATCCAACTGTTGAAGAAGCTCGTGGGTTTGATTAGCACCATGTTAAGCACTCGAGACTAAGTGAAGCAATGAGGATTCTTGCAAAATGAATTTAGGTGGCTGAGTCCTCCATAGATACACAAGAGTCCAATTGAATTATTTGTTGGAGGCATTGTTTGAGGCTCATCTGATTGAGTTGGTTTTAATTCAATTTAGAAGAATGAACAAGAAGGGATGTACGGAAAATGAAAGCAGAGGAGAGAATAAGGTTATTTAAAATGATGAATAGCTTCAAATTTTGTGCCTGATTATTATTATTATTATTATTATTATTTTGGCGAAAATGGAGCATTAAAAGAAACTAGTTAACAAATACATTCCTTGAGGTGCAGTTTTCCTTGGCTAGCAAATCTGTTACTTTGTTTCCTTCTCGGAAGCTGTGGGATTAATTTGCTTGAGGTAGCCGCTGAGCAGAATCATCACTAGAGTGGTATACCACTTGCTCATGATGTCTTGGAAAAATAGATGAAGCTACATTATTCTTGGACGATAATCATGTTCTTGAAACGCCTCCATACAATGCGTTGCTTGAAGGTTGCTGCAATGCTGGTAAAATTTTGGCAAACTTTCTTCTTGAAAAAAAATGCATGAGAGAGAGGAATATAGTAGATTGTTATTCTTGGAATATTCTATTCTTATCAGATGGCTTTGTGACAAAGCAGGGACCAAGAAAGCATTTGAATGAACTTCTTGGAAGAAAGATCATATCTTCTTTTATTCTCGCATTATTTATTTCATCAGGTTCGTAGCAATTTGGTCCCGAAATATTTACAAGCAATATAAAAATGAACAATATTGCCTCTCTCAACAATTACCTGCATAATAGGCCATCTGAACACTCAGGAAGAAAAGCAGCTTCGGTTAAAACCAATAATTCACATAATATAAACCCTCTGAAAAACTCGGGGAAGATAATATAGCCTCCTATTATTCTCCAGAAACGGTAATGTATACAAATAAAAGAATTTGCGCTTATGGACGTGGTTACAGGCATAAACGCCCCTGGAATACTATCACCTTCAAGAACTGAAATACCAGGCAAGTCCCAAACAGAACACTACGTTGAGTCTAACATTATAGTTGGTGTATGTCCTCTAACCAACAAATCCAAAACAAGCAGCCAATACAGCTGCATAACCATGTGGAAAGTCTCCAACAAGAGGGAGTGGAGATGGGGATGCAGGAAAGTTTAATAAAGTAACTAAGCTTTCGAAACAATATTGTTATCGAAATTCCAAACATCTAATAAAAAATCAAATATTTTCTCCCTTCATATGCCAAAGCAGGCAGCACATCAAGCAAGTCTACCATGCTTCCAAATTGTGCAACATATAGATGCTAGAGCTAAAGAGCAATCTAGTTAAAAGGTATACCTACATTCAGAATCTTGCCAGTCATTAAGTTAACAACAATGACCTGTGTCCAACATCTTCCACCCACCACGCCCACCCACAAAAAGAAAACACTAAAAAGAATGTACTAATATATGTCTCCTCACTAACAGCTGTGCATAGAGTACCAATAAGTACATAATCATATTTACCTGAATACCTTACAAGAGAGAAGACAGAAAATGTGTCAACAAGGTGTAACAATGGACCTAAAAAAACCAGTTATCCCCCTTTTGCATCTGCAATTCAAACATTCATAACAACCAGTTACAATTTATAGGAGACAACAATAAATCTAATAGCATATATCAAAGGGGATTGAGTTACGAGATAAAAAAGAAACAACACATTCACGAACCTTCATTTCTCTAAATTCTTTAACCATCCATGATTCAAGTTATTTAGAAATAACATCCTCTACCCTACCATGACTGCTTTCTAAACGTTTCAAGTCTCCATCAAGATTCGTTGAGTTGCCAAAATTTCCACACTTATTCTTGTCATTCACAGTCCCATTACTTCTTAAAGTGCAGTCACGCTCCACAGCTGAGACAGGTGCCCCATTTTTCTTAACATCATCCTGCACAACCACGGACAAGCAATTCTTGGGTGACCCCAATGGTACCTTTTGCTCGGCAAGCCTACCAGTAACATCTTTTTTGCACGAAGTTTCCAAACCAGAATTCGTCTGAATCTTATCTTTCTCCTTAGCCCCTAAGTTCCCAGACCCAGAAACCTCCACCATACCTTCAATTCGTCTGGCCTTGTCAACGGCTGCAACATGCTCCAGCGCCTCTTTGGCCCTCTTCCTGGCCAATGCTGCCTCCCTTACACTCCTATCGGCCTTGATCTTAGCATTGTTGAGAGCCTTGTTCATGGAAGCAGAGGCAATTTTGGCAGCACAGAGAAGAACAAGGGCCCGCTTTTTATCGATGACCCGGTTGTAGTTACTAGTTGAATTGGCATCGAGATTATCCATGTCGAAGAAGGAAAAATTGGGTTTAGAACAGGGCGGGCAAAGGAAAGAAGAATGAGAGAGAGTAGGAGAAGGGAGGCAATGGATGTGAGCAAGAGAGGAACATCTGATACAGGAGAGATAGCGGTAGGAGGAAGCAGAGGAGGTTGAGGATTTCTCGTAAAACTCAAAGCAGAATGGGCAAAACGAAGAAGGGTGGAGTCGAAGTACACAGGAGGTGCAGAGGCGACGATCAATGCTACGAAGCTGTACGTTGTGAAGCACACAACAGTTTTTTGAACCGCAATTGCTGCATTCGGTTTTGGTGTCATTAATGGTGGTGGGTTTTGCCGGCGGGAGGTTCATGGTGGCAGTGGTTGGGAACCCTAGAGAGGAGAGCTAGAGAGAAAAAGGGAATGAAAAATTAAAAAAAAATTTTTGAATATTTTGGTGAAGAATCGAAGGCCAAAAGGTTCCTGGAACGTTATTTTTAGGGTTTTGCAGTGGGGATAGGCCAGGCCCCGAAGAAGAGGAAGAAAGTATGAACCAGGAACGACCCAAATACTAAACGACGTCGTATTGACGTTTTCAATTTTATTTCTCCCTCCCACATAATAAGAGTGGAGTTGGCGTGGTGGGCGCCGATTACTTTTCTTTGATTTTCTTAGAAATATTTTCCTTATAAAGATTGTTGTATATAAGAAATTTTTCTCAAGAAATTTTTCATTTGGCATGGAGTGATTAGGCTGAGTTGCAATTGTATGCTAGTATGTAAGTACTTTTGACAATGGAAGAGCCTGTCCTTGTCAAGTGCCAAATAAGAACATCTTTTGGTTATGCTCAAGGGAAATAATCTTCGATTTGATCTGCCTCAGGAGAGAAAAGTATGTTGTCCCTACCCTATACTATTGTAAACGTGTAGACAAAACCATTGCACTTCATGGGATTCACTTGAACAACAATATCCAACATAGATAATGTATGATCAGAATAGAATCTTGGGTTACTAGTTTTTAGATGATTTTATCTTCCCCTGCTCCACGATATACCTCCTCTTTTTTTCTCTTCAAAAAAAGCTTATTCTGGGTGAATTGCTTCCCCTTGGAGCTTGCCAAACAAAGTGGCACATCCAGGTTTAAACTACCGTAGCTTCTGGTACTGTACTCCATGACATGGAAAGATGTTTTAGTACCACGGTTGTAAAAATAACACCCAAGTGAGGCTGGGAAAGAAAAATGTAATTGTACCCCTCTATCTTGGTCTGAGTCCTCAAGCTTGAGTTTTAAACCATGATAAGCAGTCACCACCATTTTAGCAACGTAAACCATCACCACGAGAAAAAATAAAGAGGGTGGGGGTGATGCAACAAAATATTTCAGAAACGGATACTTCAAGTTTACACCAACAAGATGGATCCGACTTGTATGACTTTCAACCCTAATAAAGTCATTCAGACAAGAAGAGTTTAAGTTAGCAACACATCTAAAAAGGTTTAATAAATACAAAAGCAAACAGCTTTACATACATGGGCTTCCATGGTTTGGTTATTTAGATCCAAGTACTTAAAAGGACATCAGTCCCTTCAAAAGAGCTGTTAGTTCCACAATACGGATTGTAGTGCCCCCCAATCCTTAACTGTAATCCTATAAGAGAACCAAAAAGGGATAGATCAGGTTACTGTCAACATGAAAACATTAAGCAAGGACCAAAAGGGCAACACATAGAGGCCCTGAAGACAGATTCAGCCCTTCAATAAATCATTCAAATTATTCACTTGTAAGATGTGTCTAAGTACATTTCCACGCAAGAGAAAGCCCTGTTGAGAGGGCAAGCACAACATATAGTTGACACTTGTCAGCGGAACCATTGAAAATTGCACAATCATTGGACAATGAACCCAAGATATAAACAGACATACAAGTTTAAATTAAAACATTGATACTTACATTCTCCCAAAAGCAACTCCTTGCAAGTGGACTTGTTGTGCCCAAGGCCTTTGCATCGGCTGCACTGGAGCTGGCGTTTAACTACTTCTTGTGAGCCATATCTCTTTGTTGTGGGCCGACCTGGGGGGCGGAGGGTGGGAGGAGGGGTTACAGTTACTGCAAGCTCAGAAGAACCTTTTCGTGCGGGCATGTCTACATTAGGGATAGGATGTAAAGACTTTGAATATGTCAATCTGTAGCTCTCAGTTGTAAAGTATCTAGAACAGTAATCATATGGGCTCTGGCCAATGCAACCAATGACAGCAACTGCATGGCAGCAAGGCAAACCAGTCAGCTGCCAACCTTTGCAACTGCAGTCCCAACGATCAATATCAACCATCTCCACAGAGTCACCACGAACCTCAAATGTGCTACCAGCTGACATTAAAACCTGAAGTGGATGGGCTTTATGACTTTCCTTTTTAAGCTTTTCCTCCGCTGATGGAGTTAGCCTAGTCAACCATTGGTCAGATTCAGTCTTCCGAGTAAAAATCAACTCCATTATCTTACCCCTTATCACATCAACCATCTGTGTGATTGGTAATTCATGGGCATCTGATGCCCAACTATAGAACAGCTCCCCAAAGTTTGATGTCATATGATTATACCTGGCACCCTGAAAAAATGAATTCGCCCATTTATGGGGCTCACTTTGAATGATCCAATTGTACGCTTCAATTGAAATACTTTTAATGCTTTCAGTACTCCTCTGGAAAGTTTCAGGTGTAGCTGCATAAGCAGCAGCATATAAATCCTCAATCATGAGTCGCTTTACCTCATGAGAAAACTGTCCTTTCAAATCTCTAATAAGTTGCTCAGTCAAGTACCGGAGACAGTAACCATGGAATGAACCTGTAAATATCTCAGAAATCGACTCTCTTAAACCCTTCTGTCTGTCTGCCACAAATGTTATAGGACAAGATGTTGACAGTGCAGATCTCAGTTGTAGTAAAAACCAACGCCAGTTATCATCAGATTCTGCATCTACAATAGCAAAAGCAACAGGAAGTACACCATCATCCCCATCTGCAGCTGTTGCAGCTAACAACGTGCCTTGGTATTTTGACTTCAAAGGTATACTATCAAGAAAAACGAGAGGCCTACAACCTTGCTCAAAGCCAAACAATGAGGCATGAAATGATACAAAGAGGCGGTGGAAACTTGAGTCTTCCTTAGTGTTGAAAGTAGCAAGACTTCCTGGGTTTGTCTCTATTATTTTTTCACAGAAGAAAGGTAACTGGCTGTATGCCTTTTTGTAAGAACCCTGAAGCTGCTCCTTTGCAATCTCTTTCCCACGCCAGGCCTGAAAGTAGTTCAGTTGTATTCCATATTCCTGTTTGATGTCATTGACAATATCTTTGGGTTTGTAATTTGGATAAACTTTCAACCTGTCCTTAATAATACTAGCAACCCAACTCCTAGTTGCTTGATGTCCTGTTGTTGCAACAGCCCCTTCACATGTATGTGTTGAATTCATTTTCTTAATACAAATCAATTGAGTGGTTGACAACCTTGATGCATGAATTCTCCAAGGGCAACCTTCTGCTTTACATTTGACAGTCACACGATGACTATCATTCTTCTTATACCTAAAGGCAAACTGATGCGCAATGGCATATTTACGCAATGATTCTCGAAATTCATGAACACCGCTGAATCTTTGCCCCACACCTGTGATAGTATTCTGCCACTGCTGTGCCCCTTTACCATGTTTCTCATCATTTGAACCAATGATTGGAAAAATGGGCAGAAGGTCAGAGGCTATGTCTATATTGGTATCAACTTGGTTAATGCCATCAAGAAGATCAACATGGGAATCAAGTGGAATTGGGGGCTGGGTATCATCCATGACATCATCCGTAACATCAAGAGGGGCATCAACAGGAACCACAGTTTCCGACAAAGTTGTTCTGCTTGACCTACAAAGTCCAAAAATTCTGAAATTTAACTCCATAAGCCCCAGAAATAACAAGTATAAATTATCTTAGAAATGAAGGAAACTACCTACTGGCAGGCATATTTGATACATCTGGGGAAACAAAATCTTCAACAATGACATAAATATCAACTGTATCAGAATTTCCATGGAATTTTATCATGCGCTTTAGATCCTTGTCATTCGAAATTGTGATGAGAGTCTTCTTGTTGCCAGGAAGAAAGTACTTGATACACATGGTATCAATGCTAAAACTAAACATTTCTGCTACTTCCATCTTGAAATCATTAAACTTCATTTCATCATCAATGTCAATAGCATGAGCATCACCACCTCTATAGAACAATGAACCATCCTTCTCCGTTTCAAATCCACCTCCAGATTGACATATTGCTATCATTTTCTTCCCCTCCATGACCCTGCCTCAGGTCAAACAAAATAGATATAATTAACCATATCAAAAGCAAGGTATTTGAGGCTATTACTTTCTAATAACAAGAATGTACAATGCTTATAAAGGTCAGAAGTTTTCCTAAAAGATATATGTGCAAACAGTGGGCCTTATTTTGGTGTCTAATATAGAAAGAAAATGCAAGCAAATTTTTTTTATCAGGAACTTTACATTGTATAGGTCTTTTAACAGTTCCAAAAAAATTTCTGCTATATGATCAACAATTTCTAGAATAATTTTTTTACAGAATGATATGGAATTTCACAAGAATGCCAAGTATAACAATACTAAATGTGTGGGCCATATATGACAGATAGTATATAATTGCACCTACACGTAAATTGCAAGATCACTTTGTAAGTTTTTCTATGTTTGGTATCTTTTACAAGCATTTAGGCCTAATAGTAATGTTGCAGCTACATCAATACAAGATTCAGGATGCAGACAACATAAACATGACTAAAAAATCAATGTTGCCCCTCTTCGCACAGCTGACTAGCTAAATTTACATTAACGCTGTTCAGATACATTGATATTCAAAAGAAGATCATCTAAAACAAGAGAAAAGGAAACTTCCCAGTTGACCTAATAGGAATATACAGTATTTTGGGTGTCTAATGTCCCAACTGCTATTCATAATTTGAAACCCAAGGAGAAAAATGTCGAGAAAAAAATATATAATTACACCTTTAACCAATACATTAGACGATTAAGATAAGCATCTCTGTTACTTCTACTCCGGCATTACCCCAAAAAAAAAAATTATAACTTTTTCCCCCAATTATTTTAGCAACCATTTCAGAGAGTAACTTGACTGTTTTAGTGTGTATTAGGAAGCAAATTAAACATCTCCTTCAACCCACACCAACTCTAAACTCCTCCTCTCCCCCAGATAGATAATAATGATTAAAAGAAAAAACTTGGTATTGAAACATGAAAGAACAATTAGAATTTGTGCACAGAAAATTTAAAAAGATCAAAACCAAACGCATCCGAACCCACGCTCGAAAAAATCAAAAATAAAAACAAGAATATAAAAATTACCATAACTCCGAAAGAAGAAATAAAAACCCCAGAAAAATTAGGCAAAAAAAATTGAACTTTTTTTTCACCGAAAGAGAAACATGCCAATTCTGGTCAACATAAACCCTAAAATAACAGAAATTGTAAGAGAAATTACCAAATGTAGCAAAACCTTACCAAATAGGCCGAACTCTACCTAAGATCACAAAGCGAAGGAAAAGTCACGTATCCAATCCCCAATTCCAATAGGGCTTTGAGGCTTTACTCCACCTGATAATTGCAAATGCATGCGTCCGATCACGTCAACGAGGGAGGGAAGAGAGAAAGATAGGCAAGTTTGATGCATTTACTATTTTGATTAGAAGTCTACCAGTCGAAAAATAAATAAATATGGCCACGTTGCAAGCAGGGGATGAATTTCAGCGTATAATGTAGATATACGGTTTTTATTTAAAACATAAAATCCTGTTTGGTACATAATATAAAATTATATATTATATTATTATATAATATATTAAGTTATATAAATTTATAATTATTATTTTATTACCTTATCATTTTTCTTTTCACTGTATAATTTTATATTACCAAGTATAGTATAAGTCTATATTATCTTGTTATTGTCAAATATTATATAAAAATAAACTAGATAATTTTATATTATCTTATTGTTCTTATGATACGTTAAACGAGCCCTTAAATACCATTATGCTTGATTCGCCTAGTTATATATAAAACAAAGAATTGAATGTCCTACATATTGTTATACAAGAATTGAATAATCCTCTTAACAACAATCCCATAACATGATAAAATATTATGAGCTTTACGAATAAAAATAAATATTATTTATCAATTTGTTTGGCACATTGCATAAAATTTAATACTAATTTTAAATATAATTTATCACTATCATATTATAAAAAGTCCACCATATATATACATATACAATACCTTTTTATTTATCAAATATTATATAACTTGATAATTTTAGAGGCTGAGTTTATTTCTAACTATATAAGTTTATTTATCAAAACCTATATATAATTTGTTGTCTTTAATGAAGTAAGCAAAAATCATATTTATGTAACATGGTTATTTTTGTAAATTGCTATTTCTATGTTGCAAATCTAGTAGACTTTGTATAAACAAATCAATGGAGATTAATGTGGCTTTAGAAAACAATAGAAAAGTAACCAATAAGAGAAGTTTGTTTTGTTTCTTTCTTTTAAATTAAAATAAGATTTATATTCTTACAAATAGTCATAATCACCCTCAGAAAATCAAAACTTTTAACTCCAACAAAAATACAGTGAAAATTCTTTCAAATAAAAAGTAGGGTAATAAAAATGCAATATTTCATGCCCGAGAATACGAAGTACTCTACCTACTTTTTCCTGTTTCTTCTTAAGTAAAAAAAGAAAAGAAACAAAAGGCTTTACCATGGTTAATGCTTACACACACAGAGTCACGAGCTAGTGGAACTTGAAAAAGATAATCTTTCTCTTCACTCATCAGGAAGATACATCAAATGAAATGACTCAAAACAGAAATTATAGCAAGGTAACATGTTGAAAAGGAAGGAAGGTGCATGTTGGCTAGTTAACAGAGACACAAGTTTTGGTGCACGCAATTGTGATTCTAAACTGAGACAAGAAAGAAGGCTCTTGCCATTTAAGACATGTTTACTTGACAAGCTAGTTGAGATGGAAAAACAGAATGCAAGGTCAAAATTTTGGAAAAAAAGGGGTACAATGTTGGATAATAGAAACCAACAACTGTGCCTATACTACAAACAAGGTTATGGTCAAGCCTGATTTCTGGTCTAAATCTTTGCAACTAATAACATTAAGATTAAAAGCATGCAACAGTCAGAGTGACAAAAACTTTTACAAGGACAATTCCAAAAGAGTCCAATGTAAAAGTTTACATTATTGGAGTTCAAATCAGCAGAGCTATGATGAGAAACCTTTCTGCAGTTATCTCTAGAATCTGGGAGTTCATGGTAATGAAACCATCAAAACTAGCGAAGCCTCTGAGCAACCACAGAAAACCATCGCTGTCATTGATCAGAAGATTTCCGTAAGTGCTTCTCAACTACAGATAAAAAAAATATATATCAGACAGAAAATGAAAATGAATAGAAAAAACTTCTGTTAGTTGTCAAGATTATGCAATGCTATTAATCTTTAATGAAGTCACAACATATAGAGTTTAGTATAAAGAAAATCCAACCCATTATCTTAGAGACTACTTAACACAGTGTTTCTTTGGTAAGTAAATATTTTCACAGGGGACTCATTCATCCCGATGCTTTCATGTTTGTGGCCAACAAGAGTCTCACATTTCATTGGTTCAACAGCAAAGAGATAAGAGATAACACTACATCCTTAATCAGGGCCAGAACGCAAAAACAATTCTCAAATCTGCTACCAAAGTCACCACAAATATCAAACAGAAATTTGCATTACTAAAACAAGAAATGTAAAAAAAATAAAAAAATCATCAGTAATATTTCACTGAACTAATTCTTTCAATTGCCAGATATTGAAGAACAAGGTTTTCTTTGGTAAAACCAAGAAGTAGGAAAAAGTCAGAACAAGACGAGATAAATGAGATAATAAATGCCACCAAATATAATAATCAAAGGAACTTTAATTATCCTCATCATAAATAATGACATGGCCTGACCAAAAAAAAAAAAAACAGCTTGACTTTCTGCGGGGTGGGGTTGTAATATTTGTCAGTGCAAGGATGCATTGGACTCCTTCAAAAAATTTAATTCAACTTAGGGCTTTAAATTGTACATATGAAGGGCAGCTCAAAGCTTAAGTTATATTCAACAGATACTTGCAGTCATTGCTTTCAAAGGCCTGTCGTTTTCTTAGTGGTCATGCCGACCCTCACTAATTTGAGATATTTAAGACTGAGCTGAGTTGAGTTGAGTTGACTTTTCTTAGTGGTCATGAGAATAGTATGAATGCTAACTTTTGCTCTGGTGTTGTACTAGCAGTAAATAAAATTAGGCAAATACCTACAAGTGATGCTTTTAAAATCAAGAAAATGAGTTTTGGCATTTTCGGCAATGAGTCACAATAAATATGATTTAATGGCATTTGGCATGTTAAATATCATAAGATATCCATTCACAAGGAGTAGTTCACCACCATACTAAACAGCCAACCACCTCAATTTCAGCGTAGTAGCCTTATACACGAAGTCCACAACTGCTAACATTCATTATTTCTAATTGTTACCACATAAATATACCAGTATACCAGTAAAGGAATAACAAAAGCATACCTTGTAATTATTTAGAAAGCAGAGTGCAAGTAAACCTGTTACCTACAAGTTGGCTAACTGCATCCCTGAACTTGTCATAATCATTGACCTTGTTGTAGACTTGATGAGAAATTCGTGCATATCCAGTTACAGACCCAACTTCCCCATCTTTGGGTGCCCGGTAATACAGTGGGACTTCAACACCAAAATTCTCTCTAAAATGTGCTCTTAACTTCATAGTATCAGACTCACTATTAATCCCTAAACAAGCAGGCAAACCTACCATGATCATGCTTGCACACATATATGGAGGGCTCCCAAGATGAGTTTCCCATGCTTTTGCTAGCATCTCTCCCATCTCGACAACAGTATCATGATTCCTTTTCTTGATTCCCTCAATACCACCTTCAAATCTATTATTAACAAATTCCAAAACTGAAGGAACAACCAGTTGGGCACTATAATCCCTAGTCCCTATCCAAGCACTTTCAACAGCCAACCCATTACCATACTCATGGGACACAACAGGATGGTGCAAATCAGAGGATTTGGCTGACTTTCGACAGTACAAAAAGGCAATTGAAGGTGGGCAAAAGAGCCACTTATGCAAATTACTAGTATAAAAGTCTGCCCCAATCTCTTTCATATTAACATCAGTACACCCAATTCCATGAGCTGCATCTACAAAAACTTGGTCAACCCCTTCTTCCCTACAAATCTGAACCAATTCCTTAACCGGAATCACAACGCAAGGCATTGACGTAATGTGATCAATCACAGCTAGCCTAACTCTCTTACCATCAGCCTTTCCTCTCTCCAATGCCCTCCTAAACTCACTAATAATTTCATCATTAGAATTAACAGGAAAAGGCAATTGAACTTCAATAACTTTACCGCCGGAACGCGAAACATAGGCCTCAATCGACTTTTTCACTGAACCATAAGCATAATGAAGCATAACAGCAACATCCCCTTTCTCAAATTTCCCTTCTTTAAATGCCCAAGCAGTCTGCTGAAGGACGATAGCGGCAGCAGTGGTGGCGTTATCAACTATAGAAATTTCATCTACATGTTCGGCATGAACAAGATCTTTAATTATAGTTCTCGATCGAAGAATCCCCTTCTTGAGCTCGTTGACATAAAAATGGTCTGGTTGGCGGAGAAACTTAAGCTGCCATATTTGCTGAGCTTCAATAATAGAAGCAGGGCAGCAACCAAAACTACCGTTGTTAATTCGGGCAACGGCTGGGTCATGGTGAGAGAATTCGGATTGAATTTCGGATTGGGTGATGAAAGATGAGATTTTGGGCTTTTTGGGTATGGGTAATGGAGTCACCATTGAGGTGGTTCTCATGGTGGTGGGTGTGATTATGGTTGTGGTTTTGGGAGGCCATTGGTGGAGGGAGAGGGTTTGATGATCACGAAGAGAAGACAGATAGTAGCACGAAAGAGAAAGAGAGTGAATGAGAGTGAGAAGAAGAAGGTGTCAAAACCCATAAGAGGAGAGGGAGGAGGATGACAAACCAAAAAAGAGGGGGGGGGGGGGGGGGGGGGGGAGGGTTGGGTGGTGGAACGGGGACAAGTGGGAGTCATGGAAGCTCTCACAAAACTGAATAAACAACTTGTCTGGCACCATATCATAAGTACATGATCGATTTTATCGAATTTTCTTTCCCTGTAAAGTTTTACTACTAAACTATCATGACCAATTAAGGTAGGGCATAGTTAAATCATTGAGTTTTTATTTATTTATTTATTTATTTAATAATTGGATTACCGGAGCTAATTACTTTTCTCGTTAATCAAAACATATTATCCTACTATAAAATTTATGAATGATTATATTTTTCACGATTTTTCTCAATTAATTTAAATTTAAAAATCAGAAATCAGTAAAAAGATCATATTTTTTGTGAGAATAAATCAAAGCGAGAATTGTATAATCGTTAAGTCATTATTGTTTTGAACAAATTGAGAGAGAAAATAAAATGCGGGTAAAAAAGTGAAAGCAGACTAAACAATTTTTCTTTTAATTTTTGTATCATTTTCTTTGATATATCTACAATAAACATAAAAACAAAGCTTATTTCTCAAAACTCACTCATGTGAGTCATGCCTTAATTATCATTAGGAGAGAGATCTTGGATGGCCTTGGTGCAAATTTTGCCCCAGTTAACCTCAGTAGATATATAATCTGTATAACAAATAAAAGGAGAGAAAATATGAAGAAAATAATTAAAATGAATTAAGTTATACTATAATTTCATTACATCCATCAAAAACAAATCATTAGTAAGAATAAATCTTTACAACTACAAATTTAATATTTTTGAAAAAATTGTGATGTTTTCATCAAAATTTTCTCTACAAAATTATTTTTCATGCTTTTTAAAAAATTCTCAAATAAAAGAAAATAACATTTTCATGTCTATTCTTTTCACCTCTCCCATATAAAATATAGAACAAATTTTTTTATTATTTTTTTTTAATAATGTTGTTCTTGTTTCGGGAGAATATCACAAGAAAAATGAGGAATGGAACAACGAATAGAAAATATTAGCAAGAGGGTGTTTTTTAAGAGTGCTTTCTTTAATTATTTGATATCTCTTTCTTTCTCTTTAGGTATCCCTTCACAAGCTCTTGGGTTAAAGTTTACTTATTGTTTAGAGGAATTGAAATGGTGTATTTTCCTAATAGACAGCACTTGCGAATGCAAATCAACTAAGAATCTTTATTAAGATGGCTACGGTCTAAAGCTCTAAGTCTACACCATTTTACATGTATAAGATTATGCCAATTAAATAATTACGTGTGATGTTACATCAAGCTTAGACTGGTACTTAATTTTTTGCCTCTCCCTTATTAATAATTCCGCCCTTGTCTTGTATAGAAGTATTAAGCGTACTAAATTATATTAGTTTTTGTATCTAGTATTTGTTTTTTAGGTGCGAGTATTGTTCAAAATTCAATGTATTAATGTCAATTATATCAATAAAATGTAGGAGAATGGTTCTTGAACAATATCATATGACAAAGCATTATTATTTTATTTTTTATTTTTCAATTCATGTTTTCTTAAGACCTAATGAAATAATAATATATATAAATTATATTTAAGTAAGGATCGTATTTTTATTTTGTCTTCTCACAAATTGATTTATTCAAATACCATAGCCTTGTATAACTTGAAGATTAATGATTAAGTCAAACTTGTGCTTCTTACACCCTTCTTAAAGAAATTTTAATTGGTTATATCATGCATTAAGCATATTTTAATAGCTAGGTTAGGAGATAATGAATGTGACTCCATTTTACTTTTGTCTCTTATAATAGATATATACGTGGCTGATATTCCCATGCCAATTGCCAACACCATTTTCCACTTATTCTCTACTTTGCTTTAGATAAAACATCATTTTCTTCCTCCTATTAAGCATAAACCTTTGTCTTGGGCTAATATTATAAGATGTCTTTTGCAAAGGTTCACAAAATGAATGTGACACGTGATTGATAGATTGCTGATTGCTGATTGCTGATTGCTGATTGCATGTGTCTTTAGTTAAGGCCCATTAATTCCCTCTTCAAGTGACCCTTGCCAAATTGCAAGTGGCACCATATGAAGGAATCTGGTATTGATGCCATACAAGTTGCTGTCCCAAATCTCAACAAAGTTGAAAATAGGAAAAAGTTCACTTGGGCTTTTTACTGAGTTGTAGGCCCATCACTAAAAGCCCGTATCAGTCTCAATTGTCTACCCACAACAAGGTTGAGATTGTTGATACTAGCCCACATGAAAATTTCCCGGTTTTTATTTCTTTTTGCATGAGATAGAAGGAGAATGACTAAAGTGAATAGGAAGAAGATTTGATACGAGATATAGAAGCCCTAGCCTCATCAAGTTTGCGTTTGATGCTACTTGAATTGAAAATCAAACACTCTCAAAGAGAATGTGCCTTTGAAAATTAATTATGACTTCTTAATTCTTTTTCCATTTATCATGATGGATTAAAAAATAAAAATAAAAATAAAAAAAAAAGACTATTCGTTTGATAAACACATATTTTTTTTTTTAATTTGTTAAGTTTTTTCAATTTATTAGATGATCGGGCCTCAAAATGCAAACAATGCAATTACCATTTAATTCATACATGATATATTGTGAAGTGTCAGTCACATTGGTTAATAAACAGCTTATGAGCTACTTGTTAAAAATTTAACTCAAGTCTAATTTATTTTTTAATTGAGTAGAATTCAAACTTTATAAAGTCAAACGTATTATAATTTACAAACTTGACTCATTTAACAATTTAATAAAAAATATTATATAAATTAATAATATATTTTAAAATTTATTAGTTTTATTACATGCATTTAAATTAATATGTTTTTAACAAAAGTAACAAACTTCTATTATAAATTGTCTTGAAATAGTATTGAATTTTTTTTATTTACAAAAAAAAAGTTTGGAGTTTTCATGTTATGGCTTACGAGCCCTTAACGAATTAGGTTCAAATCTATATTTTTGTCCAAAAACTCCTTATAAGTTTGGTTCACGATATTTCAGGAGAACACAAGTCAAACCCACCTAAAAAATGATAAGCCAAGATTTTAGATTATCAAAAATCAAAAATTATTCGGCTCATTGATACCATTAGATATTTACCCTTACCGATAATTGGGGCTAAATATTTTCTTTAATAATAATATTTAAAAGCCCAATGAATCTTGGACTACACGAAATGAATGCCAAAATTTTATTTTTATTAAAAAATTGTGATTAGGGTTTAAAAAGTGAGAGTCATGAGAAAGTATATATATGGAACCCCAGATATAAGAGATGAGTTCTCTTACATATATAGCGTTGCAAAACCTATAAGGTTTGGACAGTATTTCAATACCTCCTCCAAAACTTAAGGTTTGCCAAAACTCAAAATGGCTGGCGAAACTCCACGTTCAACAATCATTCAATGCTTAATCTTCTTACTGCTGTTGTTTACTTTCTTAGCCATAGTAGCAGGCATCGTCTTAATGATAATATTTATTCCTCGCGCTCCAAAAATCAATGTCGTCTCACTTTCTGTTTCACCAATCACTCTTATATCCATAGATGATGATCATCGTTATTACTCTAATTTCTTTCATATATCAGCAACTTGGAACATCGAACTCTTTGTAAGAAACCCTAATGATAGGGCAACAATTTCTTACAACGATGTCCACTTATATATTTACCACAAAAATGCAAAACTTTCATCCCAAAAGCTAGGGTTTTTCAAGCAGTATCCGAATACTGAAGATTACTTGGCTGGAAACCTTACAAAACCTGGTCACGTGAGCAAGCGGGACATGAAGTTGATGATCATGGATGTCGATGAAGATCATGTGGTGGATTTTAACGTGAAGTTGAGAGGTAAGGTCAGGGTTTACAGTGAGACAAAATTTGGTATAAACCATGTACTTTCCTTTAATTGTTATAACGTCAAGGTTGAGTTTTCACCAGAGAATGGGACAGGTTGGATGCTGGGTCCAAGCAAAAAATGTTACAAAACCAATCTTGTATTTTAGTTATAAGTTTCTTCTTGTCAAAATTTCTTCTTTGACATCAGTTTGATTATGAACCTGGCAATATATATTATTTATATACATTGTCATGAGATTTCTTCTATTTTATATATTGAACTAATTATGCTGCTACTAATATTTATAATTGTTGCTTCTTAATTAATTTTTCTTGTGTATAAAGATGTTAGTTTTTTTTGCCTCATTGAAAAGCTTGTTTGCTTTCCCTGCAGATTTCACTAATTCATGATCTAAATGTTAGTTTGCTGATAAATTGTGAGAAGTTAAGAGTTTAATTTGTTGCCCTCCCAAGTGTTAGATTAGATATAAAATACATCCATGATGGTGAAGAGATAGAATGTGTCTCAATGTAAAATTGTTTAGGCAAATTAATCAACAATAATTGATAAGTGAGATAAGTGTTGATGTTGCAAATGGAAACTAGAACTGGAATTAATTTCACAATTTTCATTCAGTGACACAGAAAATTATATAAGTTTAGAAATTATCCGACTTTTATTCGAATTAGCCTTGTTCGTCCCACTTTATGTTTAAATTTTTAGAATTATAATATTAGAATTCGGGTTGGTTAACCATCACTAGCCAGTAATCACTGAAAACAGACTAAAACGTCATTTTTAAGAATAAAGGCAGGGAATGAACAGATCGGCAGAGTGAATTGCATACTGCCTTTCCCACAATCCTGTTTGGTCTTTCAGAGAGAATCTTCTGAAAACCCTTTGAGGTCCGAAGAGATAACAGATATACCAGTCAATAAGATTGTAAATTCTACATTTTATCCTGCAAATATAATTTTTTGTAATTTAACAAAGAAAAGTACATCCAGTATGACACTTAGAACAAAGAACCTACATAAATTAGAAGCAACATATCCAGAAATCATCTAATACTGTAATTTACAGAGCATGTCATGGCAAGGTTCCTACTCTTACAACTTCAACAATACAGTGCAGCTGGCTTTTCTAGTAACAAATGTCATTTCATCTAATAGAAGGTAAATGTAGAGCACCACGCATTAGAGATTTCTTTCCTTCTTTGCAGGGAGAAGGATGACTGGTGCTATTTCTTTTTGTCATAAGCAGCTATATTCTGGGGTTCACATTCAGGACTAAATAAACGAACAAGCAAAGCTGTGGTTGAGCTCACTGTTACTGCTCCACAAGCTGCCCATCGAAGACTCCTAGGAACTGTAATGCGAGGACCTGCATGATCCACAAAAACCCCACACACTGAATTTGTAGAAGTAGACTGTTTGAGGTATATTTATACCTGAACTTAATAAAGCTTTTGTTTACAACTTATGGCACCCGCACTTCTGTTATATAGCTAAGACAGTTTGCACGGAGGGAGGAGACATAAGTTTGATGTTATTTCTTCTTTTCTTAGAAAAAAAAACCCAGCCCAGTGGATTTTTATAAGCCCTATTATATATGGGAATAATAGTTTGCTGTTTCAGTTTCTTCCTTTCTTAGCAAAAAAAAAAAAAAAAAAAGAAAGAGAAATAGTTAAAATGGTACAATATACAAGAAACAAAATAATGCATATTCAACAATTTTTCTTCTATTTCTGCTATATTCAACCATGAAAAAAAAATCTTGAGCCGTGTGTCTAACAATAATAAAGAATAACCTCATGCAACCTACTGTTTGAGAGGAAGAAAATAGGACAACTGAATCATAGTGCGGAGCTAAAACAGAGCTGAGAATCCTAAAAAAGGACCAGTGGGCTATCATGGCCATATTGCATGAGGTCACAACTCATACAGCCTTCGCAATGAGAATGCTCCATATTCCATTTAGTTTCTCATTGTAAACATCAGAGCCTCTATTCGATGACAGATGAACTACTGGGTTTGAACTTTGAAGTAACTCTCAAGTTGAGAGTTAACGGTGAAAAAACTAAGAAAGGGCAACAAGAAGAATTGTAGCAAATAAGTATTTTGATATGAGATCTAAAGTAGGAAAAAGCAATAACATGAATAATGTAAAAATGTAAAAATCATAGTTAGTTCATAGACGAATTGTAAAAAAGCCTTGGTCTATCAAATCATATATGGTGTTGAGAAACATGAGAATTTCTAACACCAATTAGATATTTAGATGACATCTTTTTTCCTCAAAATTCGATGAATATTAGAAAAAAACGTAATCCCAATATGAGTATTTTAAAAAACTAAATCCATGTCAACATGTTAAATACAAACAGAAAAATTACAATCATACAGCATAATGACAATATTCCAGAGCCTAAAACAATATCTTTCTCTCGTTCAGAAGCAACTTGTGGAATACCATAGGCAATGATAAAAAAAAACAGAGAAAGCATTGTAACATAAACAAATGCTTGATGGTTTCACATGCTTCATTCTACTCAAGAAAATGAAAAAAATCAATAACACGACTGGGAATTCAAGAATCACACAAACGCACAAGAACACAAACATAAACAAAGAAACTAGGTATAAAGAGTAGAAGAACAAACCATAGTGAAGTCTACAAAGAATCCAAAAGCCCAGCCCTCCACCAACAGTAAAAATTCCCGCCGTCTGCCTCATCAGTCTAGAACAAGGTTTTGCATCGGACCTCATCAGCTCACCATCGGAAAATCCACAGAGGACGCCTTAATGCCATTTTGGGTAAAAAGCTCAAAACTTTCACCACTCTCAGTTCCAAGCTGTTAATGGCCTAGTCCACTGTGTGAAACAAACACTAATCACCACAAAAATCCTAATGACATTGAATTTTTCCATGGAAGAAAGAAGTCAGATTCAATAAACTAAAGGCGTCAGGTTAAAGGAATCCACCTAGTCCCCTATGTTTAGTAGAGCCCATTTCGATTTTCGACCTGGAACCGTCAGAAAATCAAAGTTCCGACGATAAAACAGAAGAAATTTCCGTACGTACCTGAGTTTGATCAGCGCCGGAGAAGATAATCAGATGTCTGAGATAAGAGTATAGATTTGAGAATCGCCGGGTAAATTAGAGGAAAACCTAAGAAGCGGCGTCAAGAAAATTGGGCTGAAATTATTTGGGCCGGGTACCCGAAGGAAATAAGCTCGTTGTGGCTTCTTACCAACCCTTGGTCCATGGCCCAGTAGTCAGAATATACAGCATGAATCCAGGAAGAAAATAGATCCAAATATTTCAAATATCATGTAGCAACTTCCTGGTAACTTCTCTTTGTCAAAGCATATATTATTGCGTGGCCATGACTTAGGTAACTTCGCGTTATTTCAGTTGTTTTATAACGATTTCAATAATAGTTAGATGTATTTGAATTAGTTTTCAGATAACTTAATTAATTATTTTTAATTTGATCAAAAATTAAGTTAACAAAATTTATATATTAAATATATTATCTTCTTAATAAATGTTCTAACCATACCCTTTAGGAATATTTTATAAAATTATGTTTTAATAACCAAATGACACCTTAAATTTCAGTTAGTGCAATTGACAAAGATATTTAATTTGTTTCATATTCATTATATTTTATTAATGAATTCTTGTTGAGATATTATTTTCTCAATTTATTCCCATTTTAATTTTCATAAGCATATATACATTTTAATTAGTCATTAATAATAATTTTCTTTTTCCTTGCACGCGAGTCACAACGGCGCGTGGCCTCGTGTCGGACATGCTGATATTTTATTTATGTAATTAATCTAGTTATACGCATGGGGACAAAACTCTATCAGCAGCTACATTACCGGAAAGCACCTACTCGTGGAAGCATATTCTTCTTCTGAGCTCAAAATTTCATCTTCGGCATCATCGTCTATAGTAGCTTCAAGCTGAGCAAGGTTTTTACTTTCTATATTTGGCCATCATATGATTCAAGCAATTAGACTTTCTTCTAGCTTATTTTTGTTATCCTAATGCTTTCCCTTTTTTTATTTTTCTATGTGGTTTGCTTAAGCTTAGTCACTTACTTTCTTTCTAATCTGTTTTTTTCGGTTATGGATTTCAAGTATCAGTTTGTAATCTTATAGCAGTAGAGTGAACAGGTTCTGGTTGTAGTTGGGTGCTTTTGTTCTTGATTTTTGTTATATTTACCAGCCAATGATCCTGATCTAATAATCCACCAATTATTATACCTAAAGGTTGCTTTTTTTAGTCCTCTTAGTCACAACAAGAAGTGACTTGGATCAATTCCATTTCTTAGTTCAATTAATTTTGTGGGTTTTCAAATTTATAGAAGATTGTAGTATCTCTTTCTCCCTCTTTGGTTAAACCTGAAAAATAATGAACTTTAACAGAGGTGTTTCTAAAAGTTGAGGTGTCTCAAAATCATGTTCCAGGTCAGTAGACATAACAATTAGGAGTACTATTTAGAGGATGGTCTCCCTCTTAATAAACGCCTTCTCAGTAATATGATCTTTCATTAGTCTCTTGAATTACTGCATGATCAAATGATATATGCCAAAGAATTCTCTATTATCTTAATGGTTTTTTTATTTAATTGTGTTAATATGTGGAATACATTCTTTGATGGACTTCAACTTGGGTTTTTGTATGGTAGAATATTTAGCATGTTAGTAAGTATTTATTTTGCATTCAGGTTCTTCATAATTTCCTGAATCTTGTCAAAAATTGGAAATTTATCCAATTCATTTTGATTTCTGATTACCCTCTGACACAGAAATTCCAGGATAATGGGGCACAAGTTTTTCTTGGCCGCTTTCTGTTTTTGGGCATTATCATGCTCACTTCTTCCTACTTCATCTCTCGGCCTACTGAGAATCAGCTTAAAGAAGCGACAGCTAGATCTTAACAGTATCAAAGCTGCCAGGATTGCAAGAGAGGAGCTGAAACCAGGATGGTACAGTTAAAGGCGCATTTCATTATTTGGGTGATTCAGATGAAGATATAGTACCTTTGAAGAATTATTTGGATGCTCAATATTACGGGGAGATTGGAATTGGAACACCCCCTCAGACATTTACTGTCATCTTTGATAGTGGCAGTTCCAACCTCTGGGTTCCATCATCAAAGTGCTTATTATCTGTGAGTTAATTTTGACTTTTCCCTATTTTCTCCCACATTTGTCCCTGTGCACGAGTCAGTGACTGACAGATACCACCTACAGATTGCCTGCTATTTCCATTCCAAGTTCAAGTCAAGAAAATCCAGTACATATACCAAAAATGGTAACATGATCGATTCATGCTGTTTATGGTTCCTTTTCATTATTGCATACAGACATGCAGGCAATAAAATTTATAAGAAATTATGTTATTTGTGCCAATTGAAATATTTATTGTATTTGAAAGCTATTGACTTGTGATTCAGGAAAAAAATGTGAAATAAACTATGGGTCTGGATCAATTTCTGGTTTCTTTGGTCAGGACAATGTTGAAGTTGGAGATGTTATTGTCAAGGATCAAGTAGGCTCCTTTTCATGATGAGCTTCAGATTAGTTTTAGTTTGTCTTCTATCTGTATCACTACATATGGATGTTCTTAATATTTTCATATATTACTCTTTTTCTTTTAAAATCAGGTTCTCATTGAGGCCACCCGAGAAGGAAGTCTTTCTTTTGTATTAGGGAAGTTTGATGGAATACTTGGGCTTGGATTTCAGGAAATATCAGTTGGGAATGCTGTACCACTATGGTATAATTTGATCTGAACATTGTAGTATGTGTAACATTTCCTTGAGAGAATTAATTTTTTTCAGTCCTGGCATTTACTGATCCATTATCGAACTATAGGTACAATATGGTGAAACAAGATCTTGTGAGCGAGCAGGTATTCTCTTTTTGGCTTAACAGGGACCTGAAGGCAAAAGAAGGTGGAGAGCTAATTTTCGGTGGTGTCGATCCAAAGCACTTCAAAGGGAAACACACTTATGTTCCAATTACTCAAAAAGGTTACTGGCAGGTCGGAACTCGAAATCCAATTCATTTTAAGTTCTTGCATTAGATTTTCTGTTTATCTGGAAAAATCCTAACACGGCTTTTCCCATTTTCAGTTTGAAATGGGAGATTTTCTGATTGGCAATATTTCTACAGGTGACTTCATAGCACCTCAACTGTAACAATGTTTTGTTTTAAGCAATACTAAAAGATCTTTAGTAAATATGTCATTTAAATATATAATATTGAGTAGAAACTTGGTGTAACTTTTTCTTTTTCCCCTGTATCATTATCTCATGTCCTACTTCTGTACCAGATTTTGTGAAATTAGTTTACTTCTAGTCTCTCTCTCTCAGTTTTGTTTACTGTTATATCCGTAAACCTTGTGTTCTTGATGATCTGCAATGTACAAAAAAAAGGCAATGCCCTTCTTTAAAACAACTATTGTTGTTGCCTTAAGCTCTTCTTGAAGTCCATCTGACAGCGAAATGTACTGCTTTTATCTGTTAGGTGTTTGTGAGGGGGGGTGTGCTGCTATTGTAGATTCAGGAACATCCTTGCTTGCTGGTCCAACCGTATGTGCTTCTATCTGTTTGATGATTTTTACAGATTATAAGTTCTTATTTATGATTGCTATTAACAAGAAAACACTTTCAGCCTGTTGTGACTGAAATCAACCATGCCATTGGAGCTGAAGGCGTAGTCAGTTCAGAATGTAAGGAGATTGTTACTGAATATGGAGACTTAATATGGGATCTCTTAGTATCAGGGGTAGGTATCTTTTCTCCCTCAATTGCAATTTTCTTTTCCTTTTATTTTTTCCACCAATTTCGTTTCATTAATACTTTTTGGCCTATACTTTTATCCCACAGTTTTTGTTCTCGATCTGCAGGTACAACCTGACCAAGTATGTACAACAATTGGCCTATGTTTTGCCAGTGGGGCTAAGTCTACGAGGTCAGAAAGTTCACAAATGTTTCATTATACTTTTATATTCAATGTTTCAGTTTTCTGTTTCCAGCTTTTATGTACGGTGGCTGTTATCCATAGTTTGCATCCATATGATATGTTGTGGTGAAGAGCTTTGATTGAGTAATGATGTGAAAATCTTGGAAGCTATCTGTAAATAAAAGGCTCAAACATATAAAGGCAAAGTTTCTGCAAACATTATTCAAGGCACTACCATTATCATATTAAATAGGCTTGGATGAAGAAATTCTCATTTCATACATTCATTATTCAAAAACACTAGCTCAGTAATTTCCCTTTGACACTGGTGTGCTCAAGGCCCTAACCTCAGGATCCTTATACTGCACCAGATTTTTGCCTAAACAGACTTGTACTAACTTGACATCTGATCCTGTGCAGAACTGGGATTGAAATGGTCATTGATAAGGAAAAGAGAAAGGGGTATGGGGACAGTTTACTGTGCACGTCTTGTGAGATGGCTGCAGTTTGGGTCCAGAATAAACTAAAACAAAAAGAGACCAAAGAAGAAGTACTCAACTATATTTATCAGGTGACTCTGTCTGAACTCTGAAGCAGCACTCTTTGCTCTGCAGTCCCCAGTTGGCGGTATATTATTGTTATACCTAACTTAGTAAGTATTGGTTTGATAATTGACAGCTTTGCAACGCCCTGCCAAGTCCAGCAGGAGAGTCGACAATCAGTTGTGATAGCATTCCTAATTTGCCAAACATTACATTCACTATTGGAGATAAACCTTTCGTCCTCACTCCTGAGCAGGTTAGGTTCTCATACATCAAATATTATCTTCTTTTACATACTGTTTGGGCATATTGTAGCAAGGGGAAATATATTTTTGTTTACTTAATCCATAACTGCTTAGACTCTGGTGCATTCAGGACAATTATGATATTCAAAACCATCATTGGCTCCAGGATTGGTCCCTTATAGTATTGTGATGATCAGTTACTATTATATAGATATGGAGATTTATTGGTCTAATTTTTTGGGCATGGAGAAGTGGTGATACGGCATAGGCTTTGTCAATTCAACCCCAAAAGATTACCAAGATTAGAAGTTTTTGGGCACATCATGGAAATGGAGTTTAGTTTTGACCGAGGAGGCAAAACTTTAAAAAAAAAAAAAAAAAAATAGACTGGTAAAACATAAATAGCATTGAATTATTTTATTCATATACCAATGAAAGTAAAGGAGAAATTTCTTTTGAAACGGTAATTTCAATAGGAATAGAGTTTACTCTTGTTGCTACGGCTATGGAAGCAGTTTTAATGCCTCACGTTCTGATGACTTTTGCACACTATGTAAATAATTTTCAAATTATAGATAATTTAAAGCAAACTATTATCGTCTATTCTAGTTTTTCCTTCTCGATATGACAATGCTTGTTGTACTCTCAGTATGTTGTGAAAACTGGAGAAGGCATTGTAGAGGTCTGCATCAGTGGGTTTATTGCTTTGGATGTCCCTCCTCCACGTGGTCCTCTCTGGTATCTCATCTTGATGTGTTTATCATGCTTCTTAATTTTTAGTGTATCTGCGTTTGCACATACCCAAAATTGTTAAACTTCATGTCTTCCTTACAACTACTATGTTGGTGCAGGATTCTTGGTGATGTGTTTATGGGAGTGTATCACACAGTCTTTGACTATGGCAATCTCCAGTTAGGTTTTGCCAAAGCTGCTTAATGAGCCCTCTTCAAGGTTATCCTAGAATCACAGTTGGAAACTTTTAAATAAGCTCTATTGTAAATTTTCAAAAGAACTTTATGTACCTGGCATAGTTCTTCCAGTTTAGCTAGTTTGTGAAAAATCTACCAGAAACTTAGGTTATCTATCTTTAGTATCTTTTGTGGACCATTTTCACTTCATCTGTACTGGGTTGTAGGTACATATGCAAATTCTATTATTCTGAATATATAAAATTAAAATTAGTCACATACTATGGAAATCATGTATTGAAAAAAGAATAATGTTATGAAACCCTAGAAAGGAAACGTATAAAATTCTAAATTTTCTGTCTTTCCTAAGTACATGTTTTGAAACTGAACTGCTTCATCTTCCCATGTACATGACTTGCAACAATTGCTATGTTCATCCTTATCATCCGACACCAGCCATCCTCTCATTCTTTCTGATAGAAATTTTTTCACTCTTAATCAACCTTTGCAAGTTTTCGAGTGTTAAAACGAATCCTCTTCTCGAAGTCTCGAACTATGTAATTTCTTATCCACGTTGATCTCCAGATTAAAGTTCTTAATATCTCATCCCTGCATCTTTCAATCTTTGTAAAAAGGAAGAGACTTGGTTGCTTGGACGCCAAGTAACATCAGGAAACTTCTCCATTGATATTTGCTCGTATATGTAATCATTTTCTGCTGCATATAAGAAATTTTTGCAACTTAGTTTCGCTTGGAAGAGGTCAGTAAATGAATTGGCGCCAACCCGGGCAAGAACTCGTTGGGAACAGAGTTAATGGGTGCTGGACGGTTCTTCTTTCTCTTACTGCTTGATCCTTACTTCAATTGTGTTTAGTTCCCTAACCTATTTATGTAATGGTTTCGGCTTTTCCTTTTTCAATTAGAATTAGGACAAAAGAAAAATAATCATGGAAATCCAAGTTTGTAGGAAAAATCGAAGTTATGCTCTTGGTGTGATGTGGGTTGATTTTAAAATAAATTTCATTTAACCTGACTAAATTGGATTGACAAAATTTCCATCTAACTTTTAAATTCTGGAGGTAAGATTGGACTTTTCATTGTTTGAATTATTATAAAATGATCTAATATTTAAATAATAAGGTCCAAAGATTCAGGTTTTTTTTTTTGGGTAAAATTGATTCAGTTTTTTTTAACTATAAATAAACATAAAAATCTTTTAGCATTATAATAAATGTAATGTATATTAATTTAACATGTAAATTAAATATGATAAGGTTAAAAATTAACATAAACATAGATTAGATTGAATTATACATCCATTTGCATGTATTAAATGACTCTAAATTGGAATTGATTATATTTATTATATATAAAACATTAGTAATAATTTTCGGATGAATCAAGTGTTATTGGGAGAAATTTTTGTTTCACCTAAATAACCAAATTTAAAATTCGAGTTTAATCAGATTATCATATATTTAGATTTTGACTAGGTCAGATTAATCGGGTTTCCAAATTTTTTAAAACCCCTGACTAAGAAAAAACATTTGAAAGAAAAGAAAAGCCAATCTCTTTTTATTGTCATTTTTATCATGTGTGCCTCCATTCAAGACTATGTGTGTTTAATTAGCTCAACTAAGTGAGAGCGGATGTGGATAGAGGTTGTAGGTTTACTTCATGTAAACCCAAAAAGAAATTTAAAAAAGCTTGTTAATTTGTTGTAAACTCATTTATACCTTTTTAATGAACTACCATTATGAATTATAATTGAATGCGCATTGATAATGTAGCATAAATACTCGGTGTTCAAAGTTTACACCGCTATTACTAACCAATTGTTAATACAAATGAAAAATAATCAAATTTGTCTTAAACTAATTAGGGGCCAAGGTTTTTTTTTTTTTTTTTTTTTTTTTGTGATTTCAATTCAGTCTACTCCATAACATCATTAATCTTGTCATAAATTCCTTTTTATTATTATTTTATAAGGAAATAAATAGTGTATTAAAAAAGGGAGTCTGAACCTCTTGCTAAATTGATTTTGGTAGATCCAAACTAGAAAAACTGAATTAATACCTAAGTATATGAAAATTGAATTATCAAATACATAACCAAGCAAAACGGTCACTGAAAATAAGTTAAAAATAAAGCCAACAGTTGACAGAAAAAGTAGTTTCCTTCACACCCTCATTTTCTGGCACGTGGCAACAAAAGGAGTACCTTCTTATGAATAGTATCTCACATTTCTAATTTAATATATTGTAAAGACTATTCTTCATCACTATCATTGCTGAAGATGGAGGAGGCAACTACCTTTGGCTTCTTTGCAGCACTACCCAACGTGTTCTGCAAGAGTGGAAGAACAAAATTGTGGAAAACTATACAAGGGGAATCACAAGATCTCAATTATAAAATAGGCAAAGGCAGCATTGAAATCATCAGAAATAGTAATTAAACAAGCTTGGCATGCATGAAATCAAAACTAGCTCAGACACAGCTTGCTAACCTATCATTTTCTAATCTATACACACGAAGTCTATCATTTAACTGAAAAGAACCCTCTAATGCTCCTTCTCTGTGTTCTTTCCTTCTTTCTTTTTGATGGTTGAAATGACCACTCTCAGCAAAAAGGGGGGAAGCTGACTCAGAAAAGGAGCAGGGGCTATGTTACTCTCTTTCTCATAAATGTATATACAAAAAGGAAAATTATGGACGATGGAAATCAAATAGAATCACAATGTTTCACTTGAAACGTGATTATATGCAATTTTTAGAGGACTGACAGTGTGGTCTCCTCTGAGTGGAGAGGTGAGGTAATAAAGAAACAAAACAAGTTAATCCAAGAAAAAATTCTCGCTGGATACAAACAGATCCCAATAAGAGAATTTATGAGCCCACAAGTTTGACGTCAAACTAGGCGAAAACAGTGTGTCCTATCATTAATTGGAGATGGTGAAATTTAAATTCAAAGAAGGATCCAGGTTCTTAAACCGTGCTGTTGGACAATAAATGCATGCGACAGTGGTCTGAAAAAGAGGAAGGAAAAAAATCTGGCACACATCCTCAAAACACATTTACAAGTTGTTTAATTATGTCATCATCGGAAAAAGAAATACACCTAATGTCTAACTCATTATTGGCATGTGAATACTTTGTACCACATCAAGTTGGAAGAGGGCTGCAAAAATTATTATGTGCAAGTGCCACAATAGAAAAGGATACAAGGGTGATATGAATAAGTCATATGAGTCATAAGTCTGTATAAATGTATCAATTCGGATGAGTGTTGCAAACAATAAACATGCATTCTAATTAGCTTATTTCTATAACATCTAGGCACATTATTAAACTCCAGATAAGTAAACTTCAGTTGAGTGTACCTTAGAGGTGCTGCCTTTAGACGAGAACCCAAACTTCAAAGCCTTCCTCTGATCCTGATCTGCAAGTGCAGTTGCACTCCTAGATTCCGAAGAAATTGGAGCAGCTGTAGTTTCTTCTTGTTGCTGCTGCTTTCGAGCATCAGCACTGATTGGCATTAAAGAATGCAAACAAAAGAAGGGAAAAGCGAGAGAGGGAGGATGGGGGAGACTTCAAGGTTAGAAGGCTCTGCTGAAAACTGAAGATAATATAATTATGAGGTAAACTATAAACACCCACCCCGGGCCAAATGAAGAAGTTGCACAGCAAAAGTAAAAAAGACATATATCAAGCGAAGAGAAAAAGAGGATACATTTGAGCGAATTTAGCCATCTCCCTCTCTTGACGCTGCTGTTCCCTTTTTTGTCTATCATCCCGATCACTGGTACCATGCATTTCCCTCATCTCTTTAAAACGCTGTAAGATTCATGAAAGGGTGACACATGTTAAAACAAAATAATGAAGCGAAATCCAAAACTACAAAAATAACAGATGCATCAAATCAAATTGTTTGCTCTACGCCTCTACCTTTCTGTGGTTGTGGTCATATGAGCTCAAATGAGATTCAAATTCCATTGCCAATTTGTATTGCTTGTTGCAGAGATCACAATAAAACACCTTTCGGATTTCTTTCACCTCAGTTTGAATTTTCTGCTCTCGTTCTGCTAACACCTGGATTTTCATAAGGTGCACGAAGCAGGCAATAGAAGCCACCAGGTAATAAAAACTGCAGGAAATTCTCAAGACCTTCCAAAGTTGATGGTCCTCTATGACATACCAATCCCGTCAAAAGACATGCATATATGCTATATGCTGCCTTCTGCTATTAGATGCGGGTTTCAGAAAAAGTAAAGCATCAACCTCGACATTATCTAATTATTTTGGGACTAAGATCAAGTAATTACAACTTATAAAGCATACCTCCCGCTTCCTTGCGTGTTCCTCAGTCTCCTCTACCTCAATATCCAGCTTTTTTCGCTGGATATTTTCTTCTGCAGTGAAAAAATCATCTTCTTCTTGTTTCCCAATCCCTAATTTTGGATCTCTAATCCCAGATTTAATTGGCTCAGTGATTCCTGCACGTACACCCAAAAGATAATAAAAAAAGCCATCAAAAAGGAAACTACTGGTATAAGACTCATGTGCTGAACATTTAAAAAGAGGGATGTAAAGAATATGTTAAATATTTACTGAACTATGGAAGAAAGAGAAAACTGTGTTAGTCACCAAATGATCCGATTACATGCTATAGTCAAAACCAAACAGTATCTACATTGGTGTGAGTAAGAACTAGGTGGAACTGACAGATCACCCCATTAAAATGCATTCACAAACTCATAGAATAGCAACATGTTTTTTATCAAATGGCTTCTTCAAATAAAACCAGATAGTTAAGGATAGATGGCAACCTTAGCATCATTGCAATCTAATAATTCTATAACATATTTAAGGATTAACAAGCGCAAGCTCAATTCCATTTTAATCCTTATGCAAAAAAGGAAATTGCACATTCATGCAGAACAACACAACAAAAACAAAATTTGGAACTTGGAAGCTTATAAACCAGCTAAAAAACTACTTTTTTTATAGTTTCCCTTTTTTCAGCATTCTTAAGGTTGGGGGCAAGTACAGTTAAAAGGTATACTATTTCAGGAATCAATTAATACTACAAGGGGAAGACAAGAGGAATTCACAAGCAGTAAAGGACCACTAAAGCAATAAATCGTAAGATAATTCTTCTCTGCATTCAAGTTCTACAAAAATTTAAACAGCATGAACAGGTTATGTGAAAGCCTAAACTGACTTTATATGTCAATAGAAAAGATTGTCTAAGAAATAATTAGAAGGAAGTGATAACAATATACAGGAAGCACATATCCCTCGTCTGTGTTCCATGACTACATACCTTGCTCATCCTTCCCAAGGCCCTTTCCTTTCCACCCCATCTTTTGGAGAAGCCTAAACCCAATATTAGATGATGTTAACTGTGTGTCCAATGATGCTTGTTCCACATTGTCCAAATCGACATTTTCTGTTGGCCTTTGGTTGATTGGCAAGCGAAAATCCTCTGTTAAATCATCTATGATGGAGTCTTGATATGCCTGTAATACAACAAATATCAATGAATTGGGAAACATGTGAATGTATAGTCTATCTACCATTTATAGCATTTTAAAATGATTTTTTCTAACGGGTGCACTAAGGGCACTTGTTATGCTTTAAGGTTCAATAAATATGATCTTTGAAAAATAAACTTCCTAAAAATAACAATTTATATATTAAATAGCAATGAAATCATAATCAACTATAGTAATAAATGCTACAAATTTTCTATTTATATAATCTTAACAAGTACGCTTAAGGCACTCGTTAGAAAAACTTTTTTAAAATTGATTTGATAATGACTTCAACAAGTCAAACCATTTCGTCGGAAGCACAAATCCTCATAAGAATCCATTTGTTTCTTAGACCTACTAGTTACCTGCTCTTTTTCAATTTGCCTTTTATCACGGCCACTCGTTTCCAACCTAGCATTATACCGTCGGTAGTCCATTTTGTATCACCTAAAGCAATAAAAGATTTAAGAATTCATTCTTCATGAAGGTGAGCTCATAAATCCACAGTTGGGAACAGAACTAGGAGAGAGGGGGGGAAAAGCATGCAACACAATTTCAACAATTTTAGTTAGATAAAATGTAAGATACAACAAAAGAAAAAAAATTAACTTAGATAAAATGAGTTTGCAGGCATGCTTGTGTTTTCAGTTCCAAAATATTAAGGCTCACCTTCACATCAGCCAAATATAGCTCAGACTAAAACACGACCAAGTTACCTTAAAACAACCAACCAAGATAATGGGTAACTTTAATATGTTAAATATTAACTTTCCGATTCAACCAACTTCCTCTCAAGAACCAACAATAACAGTTACAATCAAAATAACTAGTGACTAATTTTGTAATTTTTTTAGCTGGTGATGATTAACTTTTTAACGGAATGCAGCCCAATTAATAAATATCCAGAACACTAGATACCATTAAATTGAATTTTTTCAGAGTATCGAGTAAATCTGATTTCCCATCAGGGAAAATAAAATAAAAATCATGCTAATACATATGCACCGATACGAACAAGATGACAGAAACAAAATACTATTAAAAAAATTAAGTTGTTAAAAAGAGAATCAATTTGAAACAATGAAAAAAGTAGATGCAAATCAGAAACCCTAGCTTAAATGTTCTACAAGACCAATAGATGTAGAACTCGAAAATCAGGGCTACATCACAGAGGCGAAAACAGAGAAGAGAGAGAACCTTGCTTGAGCGAAGACCAAGACTCTGGTAGTACAACGTTTTGGATCTCGTCTTCGTTTTGTTTCAGCGTTGGTCTTCTGCTTTCTTTTCTTTTATCTTTCAACTTTTTTTTTTTTTCTGACCAAGAATCGACGGAAGAAAAGAGATGGCATATAAGAATATGGGCTGAATCGGCCCAAGTCTTGCTGGGCCTTTTCGATATATAATTAGTATAAAATTTAGTGTTTTTCTATTAATTATTTTATTATTAATCATCATTACCAAAAGCTATTAAATAGAAAGAGAGAGCTCGATCTCAAGAAGTTAAAATAATGGTTAAGCATCGATATTTTCTTTCTTTAGCATTTTGATTCATAACTTTGACGGATAAGCATACTTGTAATTTTAACAAAAATTTATTTTTATCGAATTATTAACTAAAATATACATAGATTGATTCGACAACTAACCAAATCTTTAATATATTCCAATACTGAGTTCTATTTACAATTAAGTCAGATAATGGTAACAATCAGTTTCAAAATTTCTGCTGATAATTACACTGAGAATTAAGTAGGTGCTTAATAGATCGTATCATAAACAACCTAATCCTATAAAGTACATTCTTCACATAAAATATAATTAGATTCTGCCAAACACTTTTTATGTAACCCCAATTGGCCAACTACTGCTTTCTTTCTTTCCAATAACACATTGTTTATAATTATGCAATGCGCATCAATGAAGTAAACACCAAAGAGTTCAATATGCATCACGAGGATATATGAAAACTATGAAAAATCAATACACCTCCAAAATCACATCCTATTCTTCTTTCAAGTCCTTTGTATTATTTTAGTGTTATTACAGCAAGAATGCATTATCTCAGTGGCTTACATATTACAATACTATAATGGAAAAAAGAAGGAATAATTGCCAAACTATATGTGGCCCTTGAGATTTATTTTCTTAATGAGTTTTTTTTTTTTTCCCTTAGAATACCTAAAAGGTAGATAGCTTGCACGCAATTGCAAAACATTAAGGAAAACTAGTTTCTCTGGAATTGCAGTACCAAATTTCAAACTGAAAGTCAGATAATATATATATAATTAGAAATTCTATTGTATTTTGGTGAGATTTTGGCGAATAGTGTTACGATGACACTTTGCAGCTGGATAGGGATTAAGAACTTCTATGGTGTAGGAGAAGCTTTCTTTGAAAAAAAGGAGAATCAACTTTGTTTAACTAATCAAAAAACATCTAAACCTTACCAGCTATGCATGAACCAGACTCTATAATAGAACCTTAGGACTATTTTTTGACTAACTTTCTTCATTCTTCAGTCTTCACAGTTTAATAAAATCATTACTTTTTTTCTGTAGACTAAATAAACTAATAGTTTGTATCATTTTCTATTAGGACGTGTAATTTGATGGTAAACAGGTAATTGTCACAGTTTTTCTTGACTTATAGTGAGATTTACGTGCTTTATAAAGATTAGTTCATATCTAGAAAAGATTCAATACCCATTTGGAGATCTCTATCCTTGGTAAGTAAGTGGTAAAAGAAACGTAAATAGGAAAAAGGGAAAATAATAGAAGTCCAATTTAGTAAAGAAGGTAAGTTTATTGCTAGTACCAGATGTACCAATTGATGCAGACCCAGTATGCCAGAGCTTAGAAAGAGAAGTGCCAGCTGGAAATTCTCAAGCTTCAGGGGAGGAGAAGAAAGTGCAAAGAAAGAGACAACAAAAGTACATTTATTGAGCTGAATCCCTCAACAAAGGATGTTTTGGTCAAGTAAGAAACCAGCAAACCACAGAAAACGTGCTTTAGGCAAAGTGGTGCACATTTTCTACCAGTAATCTGATTTTGGTCAAGTAAGTGATTTACTGTGAAAATTATTCCATGTCAGCTTGATCTAGTCTAGGTATATTTGTGTTCATTACCATTTACCAGTCTTGAATTAGATTCTCCACCCTTGTATTAGTTTAAGAAAAGGGTACCTACCTCCTCCTATAAATTGAGGACAGCTACCTTGCCATATGAAAACCACAAAATAGTACTTTAAGCTCTCTCTCACTGAGATAAGCCTTGTGTTAGTATAGCCAAAAAGTCATGGGAGGCAACAACAGGCAGAGGAAGACTTCTAATGCATTCTCTTTTTTCAAATTCTTAAAATCTAAGAAGCCTAGAGGAGGTTATGATGCATATGATGATGGATCAAGCGCATGGAAAGTTTGGACTAGCGATGAAGACAGAGGCCGTTGGGGAGTAGCTGAGCCTGATATTGACAGGAAAGCTGAAGCTTTTATTGCTCAGTATAAGAAACGTGTAACAGAGTCTGAACTTCACTGTCACAGTTGATATGCCTCTTAGAAACTCATAATACTAGATGATTTTACATTTATTTGTCCCTTTACTTTGAAATGTATACATAAGTATTGCTTCTAGTTTGTCAATCGAATAAAGAGTGCTATTATAATTAGTAAGCTATATGTTGTTTGTCATACAGGTTATCCTACATATCACTTAGTTCTAATATTCAAATAATTTTCATAATTTGGGAGCCTCCTTACAAGTTGTTAGCAGCACTTTCGGGCAACTACCATTGCATTGTTCTCATGAGCTAAAGCTCATTGTTTGAAGCACCAAGGAGATAAATTGAACTTACTACATTCAAAACACTTTCTTCAAAATCAGATCAGTATGTTCATGAATATAGGCCTAAGGCATGTAGAAGAAGATGAGAAATCGGAGAAAGTGTTTGCATCAGGTTACTCACTTATGAGATTCATAAGAACCAGTCATCACACAACTTCATCAATTTTTCTTAAGTTTTTGGCATTCCTCTGACAACAAGCAACTTGATGGTTAAAGATTTCTGAGTTTAAGATTTCCTGCAAGCACTTGACACTGTTTGGCCAGAATTCAATTAAATCTACGATATTGCAGTTGGGCCAAGTTGCCTGCTAATTGAGTGACCTATTAAGTGTTTGCATAGCAAGAAAGATACTGAGTCAGAGATAAGTGAATGCCAGCTCTTGGAATCCTACAAAATTCCATGAAGTGGGGATTGTGGTTCCTTTGGTACAAAATATTGTACTTTGTAAGTTTGTTTCTACATCTCAGTCTTGAGTATCCAGACACATCCTTTCTTTATAGCTAGCCCTTTATTCTTGAGGTTCTATCTTGTTAGCTTTTGGTAATCATGCTTAGAGATGTTGGCTAATTTAACTACATGCAACTGGAAGGAGTTTTCACTCTATAGGCAAGAAACCACAGTAACTTGTAAAAGAAACTAAAGGGAGGAAAGCATACAATAGCATTCGTGGTTTGAATTAGACAAAAGAAAATTGATGAGCAATAAAGTTTGGATCTGGTTATAAAACATGAAAGGTAGTTTTTATAATTCTTTTGTTGGTAGTGATACTTTTGTTACTTATATAAACAGGAAAGTCTTTTTTAGGTTTAAAAATATGACAAAAACTGCTACATAGTGAGGATACATGCACGATAAATATAGTGCACTGCAAATCCAAATCAAAATTTTAAAAAGTACATGTGATTAAAAAGGCTACTCTGGTTACAAAATCAGATTTCTACCAGTAAATCAAGTGTTCCTAGTATAAGATGTACCAAGTGATGCCCATAAGCTGGTGCTTGTAAAGGGAAAAAGGTGACAGCATCCTGTTGAGCTTCACAGGACAACAAAGTGACAAGAAAGAACCAATAATAGTACATTATTGAGAAGAATCTCTCAACAAAGTGATCATTCATAGTCAAGTTAGAAACTAGCGGACCACAGCAAATATGCTTCATTGCTCTAGGCTTAGTTCTACCGGTTTCACTTACTATTCCAGCTTTATATAGATCATGTATATTGCTCATACCATCTTAAATTATATTCCCCACTTGTATGAGTTTAAAAAAGAGTACTTACCTCCTCACTATAAATGAAGGACATCTACCTCATCATTTGGAAACAAAGACAGTACTAAGTTCCCGTATGTGTCACTTGTCACTTAGATAGTGTTTTCATAGTAGTCACGAGTCATGGGATGCAACGTTAGGCAGAGAAAGAGTTCCAATGTATTCTCTGTTTTCAACTTCTTCAAATCTAAGAAGCCTAGAGGAGGGTATGATACATATGATGATGCATTAAAAGCACGAAAAGTTTGGCCTAGTGACGAGGACAAAGGCCGTTGGGGAGTGGCTGAGCCAGATATTGATAGGAAAGCTGAAGCTTTCATTGCTCAGTATAAGAAACGTGCATCAGAATCTGAACTTCACTGTCCCAGTTGATCTGCCTGTAGGAAATACATAGTATGAAACAATTTCTAAGTACATTTATTTCTTTTAAATTGTATATATACATAAGTGTTACTTCTAGTTTGTGAATCCCAATAAGCAATGTTGTAAATATTTATTTTGATTTCAAAATGTTATCTCTTATTCATGCAGGCTATCTTACATATCATGTTGTTTTTCATAGTTCTTCTTTTCATCACATAGGCTGTCATGATTTTGGAACCTCATCACAAAGAGTTAGAAATATTTATGAGATATAACTATGGACTCCCACACAATAATCATAAACTCTGGTTCATTATTTGAAACATTAAGCAGCTGAACTTATGAATATACCAGAAAAGCAAGACAATTATGATCTTGCAGTTGCAGTTCTCAAGGCTAAGTAGGAAGCAGAAGAAATTTGAGAACGATCTTTGGTCAAGTTAAGAACTTCATCTTTCAGTAGCAATGCTTCATCAAATTTTCTTATTCTTTCCTTATTTCCTTGAGAACTGATCTCAACCAATTTGATGGTTAAAAGATTTTGAGATTGATAATTCCTACAAGTTCTTAATTGCCACTGTTGGCCTGACTTCATTTATATCTGAAATTTCGTTTGGTCCAGGCGACTTGCTAATTAAGTCACTTAGTTTTGTACAGAAAGAAAGAGGTTGGTTAAGAATTAAGTGCACACCAGCTCTTGGAATCCTGCGCAATTCCATGAACTGGGGGTTGTGGTTTCTTTGGTACAATTGTACTTTGTACCTTTGTTTCCACTTCTTAGTCTTTTGCTTGACTTTCTAAAGAGCCACTTCAACCCTTTCCTTTTACCCAGCACTTTATCCTTTCCTTACTATCTTGTCTCTAATCATGCTTAGAGATGTTAGTTAATATAAGTACTATAAGCAAGTGGAGGTAAAGATTATCCACACCATTTATGAAATAACAATAATAATTTGCAGGAATTTGTAAAAGAAAATGGGGGACAGTATAATAGCATTCCGATCCTGAATCATATAAAATAAATTGAAACTCAGTCAGATTGGATCTAGTTCAACTGAAATATATTGTCAGTGGTGGGGACTCAATTGTTCCTTGGTACACATGTAGTAGCTTTTTTTACAGATATCTCACCCTCATGTGGGATGTGATCTTATTGCCTCCTCCAGGCACAGCCCTCAACCCTCATGGCACGATCTATAGAATGATCTCCCACTAAACATAAGTTGTAAACATCTACAGAATCTGAAAAAAAAATAAAAAAAAATCAGGAGGGTTTGGAGATCTCAGGGTTTACACTGTGAATGGTTTTCCTCTTTCTGTTTTGTTTCACAATCAAATAAAAGCAAAACAAGTCACTAGTAATGCCAAGCTAAAAGTTAATGATAAATAGGGTTGTGTATGCCTTTTGTATAGTTGCATGGAACTGCAACCATCTATATTAGTAAAGGTTCTACTTTTGTAAGATCTCTTTTCATTTGATGGTTCTCATGTGTAGCTTCATAAAGATGATTGCTTGTCCACTGTGTCATAGTTTTCTTGATATTTTCTTTCTCACCAACCTTTTATTTTTGGGGGAATCTCATTTCTTTTTACTGTGAACTGATTATACAAATACTTGAAAAGGATAAAACCAAAAGGATCAAAAGCATGTCTGCCCACTGTTTAGCTATCTCAACAGACTATCGACCAAGACACCTCCATTCAGATTCAGAGAAGAACCTTGAACAATAAGCAATTAATATGGTAGCATAATCTTGTTATAGCAGAAAGCAATGACAGTAACACCTTTTAACAAGAATGGTTTATCCTTTGTGCTATCTGGATGAAGGGAGAACGATATTTGGTGAAGATAAATGTTCAAACTTCTATTCCAGTGAAGGCTTCTGTTTTATAAGATTCATTCAAATGAAATTTCTTTTACAAAATAAATAGCTTTTGCTTCTCTCATTTTTCTGCTTCAGTATATAAGAATCTCTTTGAACATTCTTTTGTCTCATGAGGAATTCAAAACTACAAAAAAGACTTCAACTTTGTGCAGAAGCAGAATATAGAAAAATGAATCGAAGACATATCTTACGGCTAACAAACATTTTGTTATTTCCTGAGAAAATAAAATGGGGATGAATGAAATATTAAAAACCAGAAATATGATTTATATGTCAAACCATATGAACTGCGAAACATCACGAGCATGAATTCTTACTCAGAAATATGATTTGTGTTTCACAACACTGCATGCTAGATGAACTGTCGAGTTGCATACTATAGGCTCAACAGAATTTTTCATGATTTACTGTAAGGTTTATATATATATATATATCACAGCATCCAGGTTATGGAAAGAAATCATAAAATGCATTTATTATCGTTCTCCAAAATTTCAGAACCGGTATACGATTTGGATGGGAACTGACATTGCTGTTGGCGCTGAAATCAAAGGATGCAGTGGGCAGGCAATTCTATAACAGTACTTAATCATTCCATATTTGACAATCAGAAAACAAGCATGAGAACATGGAGACCATGTCAACTCAACCCTCTGTCCACAAACTACACTAAGACAAAGACCAAGACCAAAAACAGACAACATATGATAAACCACCGAACATAAACTGTAGGAAATTCAGTAAACTACTTCAGAAAGCGACAAAATCCTAAGTACAACGTTGAAACAAGCTAGCAAAGAAGGGATTCTGGTTGTTGATTTCCCTGAGAAGCCCCACCTCATCCATACCAACTTCAATGTTCTGTTGCTCTGACAGGCTCTTGAACCATGGCTGCTTCTGGAGCTCCTCCAGGGTCATCTGATTGTCCAGCACCTGATCCACCTTTGAAGCCTCCCCATTCATCAGCACGCGATCTTCTTCTGCAGCTGGCGCCACGTTAGGAGGAAGAACCATGGGAGAATCAGGCACCATAGAAGGAGGCACCACATGAAGTTGGTTCATTGTAACCTCAACCTGATCTCTTTCAATGGATTCTATCCGCCTGCTGATTTCCTTCATCTTCTGCTCAACAGTCCAAGCCAGATCATTCAAATCCATGAAACTCATGTCATGCATGCTTCTCCCAGCAAGACACTGAAACATAGTTTGTCTCACCTGATTTTCGCGATTCTCCCGGTTCTGTTTCTTCAGCTGATCACTGGTCTTGATGATCCTTTGCTTTATAAAGCTCTCTTGATTGAACATCCTTTTAGACTGTTCCATTTCAGGCAACTTTTTGAACTTGTTCAGCACACGTTGGACAGACAAAGGTGACTGTGGCCAAATATCAGGACCCGATTCGTAAGGACCGAAAACAATAGCACAAGCATCAACCCCACAAAGGGTCATGAGCTCGCTCAGTTTCTTCATCATACCCTTCTTTCTTTTCTTGAATGTTGCTTTCCTTGCAGACTCACTAGCAATGTATTCAAATTTCACTTTGCCCCTAGTCATTGTTGACAAAAAGAACAAGAAGAAAATTAGAAACTTTGTGAAGGACAAGGTGCATCTTACCCCAAACATATGTGAAATTTATAGGCCTGAACGAGGCATCAAATTTGAAAGTAGAGTAAGTATTGGTTATGAGCATTTATGGCAGAGGTATTAATTACAGGATACCAAACTACCAAATTTGGCAATCCTTTCGATTTTGGATAAGAATTTGGTCATGTTTTTACATGTTTAATGAGGATTTGAGCATAAAAATCCTGTGGTCTAAAGAAAAAAATTATGAGAATCTGTGTGTTTTGAATAATATAGTGTTCAGATACAATGTTAAGTTTAAATATTTGCAATTAATTCGGGATTATATGAAATCTGTGCCCTGATACTCAGTTGGTGAAAACACTTGTTAAAACTGGGTTGAGTTGGTGAAAATGGGTTTGGTTGAGTTGTGTTTAGACTTTATACAACTAAATCTTACTTGGGAGTGATATGCATATTTATATCTAAACTTATAATAGTGACCGGTCTTCTATTATATAACATATACTTATAATTATTTAAAAAATAAATTTATTTAATAAATTTTTCTCCCATAACCATTTTTCTACTCTCATTCTCTCTTTCATCATTTTATCAAATTGAAATAATTAAAAATAAAATAAAAATTATGTACAAAATACTACAATATATATATATTTATATATAACCGCTTGTTTTTGGAAGATTTTTTGTTTGCACCTCATTTAAATTTCTATTGGAGTAATTCTTGAATATGTAATATGATAATAACAAGGGAATAATTATTCATTCACATTGAAAGAGCATTTATGGAGACAGAATCAGCTAGTAATCACATTAGCATTTTACATGTTGCCATTTCCATTTCCAAAGCCAGATAATTTCTTGTTAAATCCACACAGCGAAGCATGTATTTGATTTTATTTGAACAATAATTTGACCTCTCGAATTAAATATCGAATTTAATCATGTCAAAAAAATTTATCCAACTAATTTTATAAAATATATTTTTTTTTTATTAGATCAAGCTTCATTTATTCGAGTCGAATAACCAGAAAATCATATAAATATAAATATTAATAATAAGTAAATATACAAGGTAAGGCTCATTCGGGTCATTTGAATCGGATTAGTTTGAATGGACTGTGAATTTCCATGCCTAACCATGAAGGCCTACATGGGTCTCAGCATTTATAAATATCACTTGGGCCCAGCTTCAGTTCCCATCCCTCCATTCCCAAATCGACAAAGGAATAGAGAACCTTTGCCTCCACCACCCAAATCACTGAATCAACGGAAGGTGGAGCCGAGCTCCATTGTGCAAAAGATGAAAGTCAAGCTCCTTCGAATCCTTCTTACGATGCTATGCTTTTTTCATTCACAGTCACATTTTTGATAAATTTGTTCGGATCTTTGTTTCGTCTTGATGTTATTGAATTCTGATGAATTTGCCTGCACTCAGTACACAGATGTTCTGAGTGATACTCGCATGCCATAGTTTTATTTTCGTTGTCGAGGTGAAATTTGAACATATCCCATATGGGTTTTACGAATAACCTACTTTTAGGTATAATTGTTACATTCTGAAGCAATATTTAGTACGATCAATGATAGTTATTCACCTATTTGAAAATATGCATCTCCTTTCTGGATATCTGAAGCACTTAGTTTGTAGCTGGCTTTGGTGGTTGTGCTAGTATATTACATAGTTTAAATATATCCATCTAAATTGGAAGAACAAACCTCCTTCTGGGTAAACACCATTAAGGCATTAAGGAACACTTATGTTGGTCTAATGTTGTGATAGCATGTATGTCCTAGTATCTTGGGAGGAGGGGAAGTCTTGGCTTGGAAGAATCAATTTTAGTTATGGTATGTATCTTCATGTTTGATTCTGTGCTATGCCCAAATTAGGTTTTCTTTTTTGTATCACCATGACATTGTCGTGTTGTTTGACGTGTAATGTGTCCATTCTATTCCTTATAGTGATTATATGCGGAACTTTTTGCAGAAACTGTTTTCTCTTGACAGAGTTCTCTATCTGAATATCTGCTGAATTTCAAACAGAGTAAATTTTCTTTGTCACTTGAATATCTGTTATAATTCAGATATGAAGTTTTGTTGGACAATTAGACATGTAATCTGGGTATTTATGTTGGTTGAAAGTTTTTCTGAGAACAATACTACCATATATGTTGACTTGGTAGGTTGGTATGTATTTGTTATGTTGTTGTTTCTGATGTTTGGGGAATCTTCCTCTTACAGTCTTATCCCTTGTGTGACTATAGATGGTATGCTGTTGCTTCATGGACGTGGAATGCACAGGATGAAGCGGGATTTGCCGGATGGCATTTGATGGATGTTGTCTTGACTGTAAACTTCCTGGTGATGACTGCCCATTAAGTAAGTCATTTTTTTTATATTTGAAGTCTTCAGCTTTTTTTTTTTTTTTTTTTTACTAATGCTATTTATAATAAATTGGTCCTATTGTTGAATGTCCAACTTTAGGTGTTCCTTTGATGAGTTTCTATATGTCAGCATAACAACAGTGATAATATACAAATTGCACTTAAATTAGCCTGGAAGTAGATATTGCAATAGTGATATATTAAAACTTGAATGACGTGACTGTCCCTTGGACATTGCTAATATTATTGGTTGGATTTAACATTGATGGAATAAGGAAAATGTCCTGTGGCATAAGTCCATTAAATCTAAAATATATATATGATATATACTCACCAAATTGTTACAATCGCTATCATCTCTATAAACTTAAAACTTTTTATTGCCTTGGAAGATTAGAATGGTAAGTTTGTATATATGGGGACCAACTATTATGCAGTTTCAGTGAAGTGATCCAAAACAAGTCCAGCGGAATCCATAGAGACATCAGTAATATCACATGTGAGACATAATTACTAGTTGGTATTTGGTAGCTGATAATCATGTTTTGAGATTTGATAATTATGAGTTTCTATTTTGTCAAGATGTGACAATTCTTTTTTCACCTTTAACAAATAATCTGTTTCTATCCAACAAGTTCAAAATGTTGTAAGAGGTACTAACCATTCACATTATTCATCTTGCTATAATCTTGCAGTGTGGGGTGCATGCAATCAAGCATTTCATTTACATTGCATCCTCAAATGGATTAATTCTCAGACTTCACAAGCACATTGCCCCATGTGCCGCAGGGAATGGCAGTTCAAAGGATGATGAAGTGTTAAATGATAAAGTCAATTAAGGTATTTCCTCTCCTGCCCTCTCCTCTTTCTTCTTCATCAGATAATTGTAAGTTCTCCCCTTTATCACTTCATCAAATAATTGTATGTTCAATTGTGATATTACTTGATTTCTCTTTTTTTATTCTTTATTTTAGGCGTGGGAGAGAGGGGACCCAAGTTCTTAACTGTAACTACTTCTTCTGCCACTGTTGAACTTCTCTCTTATTTTGTCTTCATCTTATTTTTCTTCTTTCCTTTCTTCTCCCATTGGGTTGTTTGTGATGTTGATATCTAATGGGCAAGGTAGAGAGTACATGCTAGCCTCCTTGTCATCAATAGATTTCTGATTATATTGTTCAAGTTTTCTGATTTTCAGAATCTTGGGATTTGATATACCATATTGAAATTCTCCGAATTCAAGTTTTGCTTCCCTTACTCATTGTACTAGACCTTTTCTTGGTTTTGCGGGAGAGACAATGAGAGCTATTTAGCTCGCGTTGTACTGTATAGCTGGATGGCGCATCCGCCCATGGTGGGGAAGTCACATCTGGAAGAGTGTCATGCAAATTTAGGTAGGGAACCAAGTTATGCTCTATATGTGGTGGTAAAGCTACGAAGCATAAATAAAGTGGTTGAAGTAGGAAGCACTGCAACTTGCTTACTTGTTTTCTTTTACTTTATTGTACAAGCATTGGATTCTTCTTAAAATCCAAAAATGACTTCTTTGTGTTGCTTAAGATAGAAGCCATTAAAATAGAATTCCTATAATTTCTCTCATAAATATATCATTATTTTGATTATCAAATATCACAACAATCTTGGGATGCTTATTGATAGCCAATAACTTGTTTTTTGTATAAATCCAAAATGGTTTATAATCAAACTTTACAAATAAATAAAAACAGAAGGGGAAGGAAGGGTAATTATATTACAAATAACCTGAAAAGGATCACTACCATTCTTACACTGAACGAAACAGAATCAAAGCAAACACAGCAGTTTTGTTTTTCTTAAGCATAAACATAAACATGACTACATGAAATCAGTAATGTCGATCGCATAATGTCCCTGACAATTGATCATTGTCCACCTGTCCAAAACAAAAACAAAAAAAAGTGTTAAACTTAATTTATGGTCAAACAATGGCCGGTTAAAGAATAAGAATAATTAATCACAGTAAGAATATGAGCATATTATATTAAATTCTTCTTTACTCAACTAGCTTTACCAAAAAATTTATACCAAAAATATCAAGTCCATGAATATAAAATTAAAAGAATTTTTATATATTAGAAAAAGGTTCAAGAGATTTTGGAATTAATTGAGAATCAATAATAAAAAATAAAAATGAAAGCATGAGAAATGGAAATTATTTTACTTACAAAAAATGGATCACTTGGTGATGGCATAGACAGCATAGATAATCCCAGGAAGATAACCCAAAAGAGTTAGCAACAAACAGATCCAGAACTCTACCTCGCAACCAAACTTAAGGAAAACACCAAGAGGAGGCAGAATAATTGCAAGGACGATGTCTAAGAAGTTAGCTGTGCCCCTTCTCATTTTTTCTGTCGTACTAGGAAGTGAAAATTTCCAGGAAAGCTTAAGAGAATTGAGCCAAACAAATTACGTAAACTGCTAGTATGAGTGTTAAACTGAGATGAGAAACAAGGATTTGGATGGTGGGTTATTTATAAGCCAATTGGTATACCCGTACACCCAAACACATCGAATCCCATTTTCCACGTGGCAGCTATTCATTACATAGAGTAAAACCCTAACTTCTTCTATTATCTGATTAAATATAAGAAAATAAAAATGTAAATCTAATTCTAACTTTTGATGGTGTCTGATTCTGAGAATTAGGGACTGCTTGAAGATTGAGTCGGTGAACGTGGCACGTGTAAGCTACCTCATTAGTTTCTTTTCTCTTCGCTAAGATATTTTCTTTTTCAACTGACCGACATAATTAAGAATCAATTTGACCAGACTGTGAAAAAGATCTGACGGCTCGTAGGTTGCCGTGAGTTTTCTGAAACAACGGCCAGATATACAATTATTTTCATTTTTCTTTTGAATAATTTCGAATTTAAATAAACACTCAAAAACCAGACCAAACTCAAACTAAATAAAATTATCACATTTTTTGATAATTTATGTGTTAAAAATTATTTTTATTTATTTATCCGTTCATTTTAAATGGAAGAAAGTAAATAGGCATTAATTAGGATAATTTTATGTGTTAAAAAAATATTTTATGCTAAATTAGCAATAATTTTAATGATTTATGGGTTAGAATTTTGACAATTTATAGGTTAAAAGCTATTACATTATAAATTAGCATAAGCAACTATTTTATAGTTAATCAGCATTAATTCTGGTGAATTATGTATTAGAAAATTTTATGAAACATTGGCATTTAACTCGGTTTTACAAAGCATTTCATTGTAAATTGGCTGTAAGATAAATAATTTATGTGTTAGTAAATATTTTTATTCGTATTAATTTTGATCATTTATGTTATAATCGTCCAAAATTGATTATGTAAAAATTGAGTTTTAAACGTAATGTATAAGATTATGTTATAAAATTAATAAATTAACTCAATAAAAGTACAGTGAAATATGTTATAATTTTATATCTTAGTGTAATTTTAGTATCAGTTTTAAAAAATATCGTGCATATGTTATTATAAAATAAGTAATATTATGATCAAATAAATTTAATTAAGAAAATAATTAATATATAAATATAAATATATCAATAATTAATTTGTACCACATCATGTGTTAGACTTGAATTTATATTTTTTTTTACAAAATGTATTAGTGATTAAATTAATGTATGTATTTTATAAGTGGGGATAATAATATATATATATATATATTATTATATAGGTGAGAGTCATTCTCCACATGACTTTTTGATTTTGAATTTTGTTTCCTTTTTCCTTCTTTTCCTCCCTGGAACTTTCCACCGCCTTCTACTTTTCCCTTTTTATTTTGTTCTGCCGAGTTGCTTTTATTTCCCTGTTGGTGGCCGAGCTTTCCTCTCCTCTTAGTTGCCTTCACCGCCTCTGTTTTCAGCTTTGTTTTTCCTTGTTTTGCGGAGTAAGTTTCTCTTCTTTGTAGCCATGAAAGACTTCTTTGAAGTGTGTCTTGAAGCTACTAGAGTAGCCTTAATTCTTTGTTTTGATTCCGGCTATTACAAGGTGGGTTGTATTCTCTAATTTTTCTTGGGCATATGGTAAAGTTACTTTGAATTCAGCCTTCCTCCTTGAACGTTGTGGCTTTTCTTCCCTTCTACCTGCTGCCGTGAGCCTTTTAAGCTACTGGGCAGTAGCTCTTTCATCAAAGGCAACAATTTTCCATGGCTGATCCGTAAGTGGGTAATTTCAAATATCCCAAAAGAAAATTATTCAAGGCATCTGGTCTTTAAAAGGTTGTCACTCTTGTCCTTTAGAAACGGTTTGATATTTACTAGAGGGCATGATGTTAAGTTAATTAACTATTATTTGCTATGTCTCACAACAATGAATTAAGATCATCCAAGTATTTTATATTAGGCACCACTAAGGCAATTACAGTTAGATGATATTGTCTTTTGTTAGTTTTCTTGTGGTGATTGCGTGAGATTTTTAGTAGTAAGGGAAATTTTAAATAAATCATGTTTAGCCGAAAGTTAAAGAAGTAGTTTAATTGAAGTAGTTGTAATTCTTTTAAAGTTAATTAAGAATATAAAATAAATAAATTAGAGTTTAATATGTTAACATAAAAGGTTAAATTAAGCTCTTGACAGGGAATTCAATAACTAATTAACTTGAGGTTAATGATATGGAATTTGAATAAGATATAATTAGATGAATGATGTGAAATTTCTTGGTGAATGCATGAATATATATTTATATTTATATTCGAGGAAACAAAATAGATACCTTTTAAGATATTAGAAACATAGTTAAGGGGAGCTAATTTTAGATAGTATGTTAAGGATATATATATATAAGATTGAAGGAATTGGTGCTGATATGTTGTTAAATTGTTATAATTCAAGTTTGTAGTAGTTCTTGAATAATTAATTTAACCTTGAAGTTAAAATTGAAATTTTAGGTAGTGTTGAAAATGGAAATTAAGTGGTTTTGAATGGATGCAAGGCAATCAGGAATTTTACGAAAAGTCTTATTTTGTTATGTTAGAAATTGAGTGGGTTCAAGATTAATTTTAGGAGAAATTTCTAAATAAGAAAGATAGATAATTTCTAAAGTTAACATTTTAACTTGATTTTATGGAATTGGTTAAGTATGTAAGTTAAAATCAAACATATTTTAACATTAGATAAATTGAAACTTAATAATTCTAGATTTTCGTAATTAAAATGTTATGACTTATAAAATTGATAAATTAAATAATACGTGAAAAATGTAATTGCAGCTTCAGAAAGTATTGTTCAATTAATGAAACACGTGAACGCAAGAGGAAGTGACGAACAAAATTTGTAAACTGGTGAGTGGCTAATTACTGCCTTTATGAGCTAGATTAGTATGTGTGATTATATGTTTATTTGAATATGCGTGATTATATGTTTATTTGAATATGAGTGATATATGGAAAGTAAGCAATTAAAGTATTTTAGTAATTTATTTGAATTATGTTTGTTTGATATTGGTTGTTTTGTTTGACATTGATTGTGATTGAATAAGGACCAACTCGTGAACATTTTCTGGAAAATGATTTTCATTTCTGAAATTAAAAGTCTATGTGCACCTAGGATACTCTGATTTAAAATCATGAGAAATTAAGATTATGATAAATGTTTTTTTTTTTAAATTGAGTGCTCAGCCCCCAATGGGATGAATTGTGTACGGAGATTAATATGTTGTGCAGACGCTTAAATGTCCGGTAGGGGGTGATAATGTTTTGCGGGCTGGGTTATTCATTGGCCCTTTGATTGCTTTGCATGATATTGTTGTGTTGACTTAAATTGTGTTCTTGTGTGTAATATGAATTGTGAATTTGTGGAACTTACAAGATGTACGTGTAATGTGAAGTGTGATATGAATTATGTTACATGATGTTAATATGTATATTATACGTTTGTGCTGAGTGATGCTAGTACTTTTATGGTACGATTTTTCACTCAGAGTCCATAGGACTCACCCCTCTCTTGTGGATTTTTTTTTAGTAACAGAAGTTCGGTACATGGTGTTGTCGAGCTTGTAACTTGCAGTTTTAGTAAGGCAAGGTAATCTCAGGATCTCAGACTTGAAGTTAAAGGATGAAAATTTGCAGTTACACTAAAACTGTGGGGTATCTAATTTAGAAAAATAAAATAAAATAAAATATATGTGTCTAGTTGTTTGTCTTGGTTATGATGTGGTTGGTGCGAAGCTCCTTTTTATTTTTATGTTACTGTTATGTTAAATCATGAGATTATGTATTTGTATTTTGAGGCATGTTCTATATTGCAGGGGACCTCTGTCAAAATTTTCAGTAAGTTGTGATTTGTTTCAGTCAACAATTTTTTCATGTTAATTTTTGCATTAATAAATTCAAAATTATATTCATTGGTTGGTCCGAAGTTATTGTCATTTCTTTTTTTGAGTTAGGGTTACAGAGATATGGGTACCATTCTTTCGGTCAATCACGCTTCCACAAGGGGTGTGACAATTTATAAGATAAAATATTTTACAACAAATCAGCAATAAGTTTGGCAGTTTATGATTTAGAAATTATTTTACGTAAGTCGGCTTTAACTTTTGCAATTTATGTTCTGAAAAATATGAAAAATTAATAGTAACACTGACAAATTATGTATTAGCAAATATTCCATAATAAATTGGCATTACTTATGGTAACTTATTTCTTCAAACATAGATTATGATAATTTGAAATTAACTTTAAAGATTTATATGTTAGAAATTATTTTATGTAAATAGGCTATAATTTTATCGATTGTAAATTGACAGTAACACTAGTAAATTATGTGTTAGGAAATTTTTCATAGTAAATTGGCGTTAGTTATGGTAATTTATGTGTTAGAAAATATTTAATTATAAATAGGAAATAACTTTAATGATTTATTTTTAAAAAATCATTTTATTATAAACCGGGTAACTTTATCGAATTATGTTAAAAACTATTTCATTGTAAATGACAGTAACATTAATAATTTATGTATTAGCAATCATTTTATAGTGAATCCACATTCATTTTTATAATTTGTGTTAAAAAATATTTTATGATATATTGATAATGACTGACGATTTATTTATTAGAAATTATTTTATATTAAATTGACAGTAGCTAAAGATTTATGTGATAGTAACACAGAGAGTTTATGAACTAGCATATTTTTTTATAATAAATAATTAGTAATTCTGTCAATTTATGTGTTGTAATATTTTTATAGTAATTGATTACAATTTTAACTAATTATATTATTAAAATTTCATAATACATCAACATATTAACTCACAATTTATGCCTTTAAGGACATTGCAAATGATATTTATAGATTACAATTTTATTTTATTTTTCACAAAAGAAAAAATTATTAGGATTTCACCTTAGTTTTGTGAAATTTCTTCATATCATCACTTCTTTACCAAAAATCTTATTTCTTTCTTTGTTTCCTAATTTTACAATATTGCCATTGCCACAAATTCAGCTGTAGGACTGGTTATCTGTGTCTACATTAACAGCCCAACAAATATTCTGCTGTATTTGAGCAGTTCAGCCCAGTTGTAATCCCTTTTATTGGGGTCTGATCCTATACCCCATAAGCCCGATTTTTGTTTTCAACTCCTCCCGCTAGAGTCTGCTGTCTATGGCTTGAATGGACTTTCTCTTGGCGACATGACATTAATCCTAGCCCACTGTTGCCGTCTTGCATTCTAGCGTATGGACCTTTCAAGCCTTGACATATTTTAACTGAATGAGATTAGCAGTATTTATCCAAACCCATTTATTTTCTTAGCGTTTCTACCAGCTTTTGTGGATGTCATGGTTACTACTCATGGTGTGCAAATGCATGGTTTAATTTGGAAGCATGGGATGAAACTGATGTCTTGGTAGATAGTGCATTGGTTGACATGTGCGTTAAGTGTTTGGACATTAGTTCAGTAGAAAGGATGTTTGATATAATGCTTGAAATAAGCCTTGTTTCTTTGTATTCAATGATTGCTGGCAGTAGGAGTTTTGAGAGAGATAGATTCTTAGGGAAACAAGTCCATGGAATCATTGTTAAGCACGGTGTGATAATGTTGTCTTATGTTAAGAACTCATTGATGGACAAGTATCGTAAATGTGGGTTGTTTGAAGGTGCATTAAAGTTGTTCAATACTATATAGCAGATAGAGATATTGTTACCTGGAACGTGATTATTATGGGATGTGTTGATAATGACAATTTTGATGAAGCTTGCAATTATTTTCGAGTCATGATGAGGGAAGGTATTAGGTATATTACTGCATGAGGCTTCATACTCCTCTATCCTTCGTGCTTCTGATTGTCTTGCTGCATTGACCCGGGGAGTTTTGATACATGATCAGGATCCCCTGGTTGTTTTGATTGAAGCCTGAGGAGGCCTTCTATATGTAATACTGCTTGTTCAAGCTCATTTTGGTATATTTGGAGCTTTAAATTATGATCATGTGCAACTTAAGCATGATGCATTTACCTATGCATATCTATTAACAGGGTCAGTTTTGGCCTTGTTTTATAAATTAGACGACAAAAGGGTTCAAGCTTTGCAACATAATATTTCCTTTCTGAGCCATATGTCCATGGTTCTTAGTTTTGGAGTTTGTGCACCATTCTAGATTATGGTTCCCTAGTTAAGATACAAGGACTATTTTGTAAGCAATGGTTTGTTAATTGCCATTTTTCTTCTACTCAGTTCTATTTTGTTGGAATACTATTTGAGTATCGAATTCTTTGGTATACGTGACCCATAATTACAAGTGCTTGTAACTTCAAGGAGAAATTGAAGGAGTGATAATGTTCAGGTAAGGAATTTATTCACATTAAATTTTGTTAGTGTTTGCTTGCAACTATCTGCTCTTACTTTACTCCGTTGGGGATTTATAGCTTAATATTTTATTTTTCTAGTCAGAAGTACGTTTGGTTAATTATACACTTGGAATTGGTGCATATCTCCTTTAAGGAAATCATCAGCTTAGCTGAGATATGAAATTGCATTGCCACATATTTAATGCATAGCATTTTGGTGCACTTCAACAAAACTTGAAAATGCCTTGTGGCTGTAGCGGACAAAGGAACACGAAATACCCTTAACAAGACACTTTGTTATCCGTAGTACCCTAAGAGTGCTCAAGAAGTTTTAGTTTTCTCCTCACTGATGAACGCTGAATTAGTTAAGAGAAATCAGAAACTCAAGGTAATAGGAAATGTTAACATAAAATAGATCTCTTTTCCTAGAAAATGTAGACATAAAATGGCGCCAGTTCATATTGAGTAATAGTACAACCATAGTACCCAGATGTTCTGAGTGATACTCGCATGCCATAGTTTTATTTTCGTTGTCGAGGTGAAATTTGAACATATCCCATATGAGTTTTACGAATAACCTACTTTTAGGTATAATTGTTACATTCTGAAGCAATGTTTAGTTCGATCAATGATAGTTATTCACCTATTTAAAAATATGCATCTCCTTTCTGGATATCTGAAGCACTTAGTTTGTAGCTGGCTTTGGTGGTTGTGCTAGTATATTACATAGTTTAAATATATCCATCTAAATTGGAAGGACAAACCTCCTTCTGGGTAAACACCACTAAGGCATTAAGGAACACTTATGTTGGTCTAATGTTGTGATTGCATGTATGTCCTAGTATTCAGGGAAGGGAAATCTTGGCTTGGAAGAATCAATTTTAGTTATGGTATGTATCTTCATGTTTGATTCTGTGCTATGCCCAAATTAGGTTTTCTTTTTTGTATCACCATGACATTGTCGTGTTGTTTGACGTGTAATGTGTCCATTCTATTCCTTTTAGTGATTATATGCGGAGCTTTTTGCAGAAACTGTTTTCTCTTGACACAGTTCTCTATCTGAATATCTGCTGAATTTCAAACACAGTAAGTTTTCTTTGTCACTTGAATATCTGTTATAATTCAGATATGAAGTTTTGTTGGACAATTAGACATGTAATCGAGGTATTTATGTTGGTTGAAAGTTTTGTTATGTTGTTGTTTCTGATGTTTGGGGAATCTTCCTCTTACAGTCTTATCCTTTGTGTGACTATGGCATGCTGTTGCTTCGTGGACGTGGAATGCACAGGCTGAAACATGCGGGATTTGCAGGATGGCATTTGATGGATGTTGTCTTGACTGTAAACTTCCTGGTGATGACTGCCCATTAAGTCAGTCACTTTTTTTATACTTGTAAGTCTTCAGCTTTTTTTTTTTTTTTTTTTACTAATTCTATTTATAATAAATTGGTCCTATTGTTGAATGTCCAACTTTAGGTGTTCCTTTGATGAGTTTCTATATGTCAGCATAACAACAGTGATAATATACAAATTGTACTTAAATTAGCCTGGAAGTAGATATTGCAATGGTGATATATTAAAACTTGAATGACGTGACTGTCCCTTGGATATTGCTGATATTATTGGTTGGATTTAACACTGATGGAATAAGCATTGGATTCTTCTTAAAATCCAAAAATGACTTCCTTGTGTTGCTTAAGATAGAAGCCATTAAAATAGAATTCATATAATTTCTCTCATAAATATATCATTATTTTTTATTATCAAATATCACAACAATCTTGGGATGCTTATTGATAGCCAATAGCTTGTTTTTTGTATAAATCCAAAATGGTTTATAATCAAACTTTACAAATAGATAAAAACAGAAGGGGAAGGAAGGGTAATTATATTACAAATAACCTGAAAAGGATCACTACCATTCTTACACTGAACGAAACAGAATCAAAGCAAACACAGCAGTTTTGTTTTTCTTAAGCATAAACATGATTACATGAAATCAGTAATGTCGATCACATAATATCCCTGACAATTGATCATTGTCCACCTGTCCAAAGCAAAAACAAAAAAAAGTGTTAAACTTAATCTATGGTCAAACAATGGCCGGTTAAAGAATAAGAATAATTAATCACAGTAAGAATATGAGCATATTATATTAAATTCTTCTTTACTCAACTAGCTTTACCAAAAAATTTATACCAAAAATATCAAGTCCAAGAATATAAAATTAAAAGAATTTTTATATATTAGAAAAAGGTTCAAGAGATTTTGGAATTAATTGAGAATCAATAATAAAAAATAAAAATGAAAGCATGAGAAATGGAAATTATTTTACTTACAAAAAAATGGATCACTTGGTGATGGCATAGACAGCATAGATAATCCCAGGAAGATAACCCAAAAGAGTTAGCAACAAACAGATCCAGAACTCTACCTCGCAACCAAACTTAAGGAAAACACCAAGAGGCGGCAGAATAATTGCAAGGACGATGTCTAAGCAGTCAGCTGTGCCCCCTTTCATTTTTTCTGTCGGAATAGAAAGTGAAAATTTCCAGGAAAGTTTAAGAGAATTGATCCACAAATTACGTAAACTGCTAGTACGAGTGTGAAACTGAGATGAGAAACAAGGATTGGGATGATGGGTTATTTATAAGCCAATTGGTATACCCGTACACCCAAACACATCCAATCCCATTTTCCACGTGGCAGCTATTCATTACATAGAGTAAAACCTTAACTTCTTCAATTATCTGATTAAATATAAGAAAATAAAAATGTAAATATAATTCTAACTTTTGATGGTGTCTGATTCTGAGAATCAGGGACTGCTTGAAGATTGAGTCGGTGAACGTGGCACGTGTAAGCTGCCTCATTGGCTTATTTTTTTTCCGCTAAGATATTTTTCTTTTCAACTGACCGACATTATTATGAATCAATTCGACCAGACTGTGAAAGAGATCTGACGGCTCGTAGGTTGCCGCGAGTTTTCTGAAACAACGGCGGGGATTCAGGCTAACGTGTCCACGTGCTGCAACCGTTCTTCTCAAGTAATGACCGTCCTCTAACGCGTGCCAGATATACAATTATTTTCATTTTTCTTTTGAATAATTTCGAATTTAAACTAACACTCAAAAACCAGACCAAACTCAAACTAAAGAAAATTAGCACATTTTTTGATAATTTATGTGTTAAAATTTTTATTTATTTATTTATCTGTTCATTTTAAATGGAAGAAATTAAATAGGCATTAATTAGGATAATTTTGTGTTAAAAAAATATTTTATGATAAATTAGCAATAATTTTAATGATTTATGCGTTAGAATTTTGACAATTTATAGATTAAAAACTATTACATTATAAATTAGCATGACCAAATATTTTATAGTAAATCAGCATTAATTCTAGTAATTTATGTATTAGAAAATTTATGAAACATCGGCATTTAACTCGGTTTTACAAACCATTTCATTGTAAATTGGCTGTAAGATAAATAATTTATGTGTTAGCAAATATTTTTTACTAGCATTAATTTTGATCATTTATTAGATAGAAAATATTTTACAACAAATCAGCAATAAGTTTGGCAGTTTATGATTTAGAAATTATTTTACGTAAGTCGGCTTTAACTTTGGCAATTTATGAGCTGAAAAATATGAAAATGAATAGTAACACTGACAAATTATGTATTAGCAAATATTTCATAATAAATTGGCATTACTTATGGTAACTTATTTCTTCAAACATAGTTTATGATAAATTGAAATTAAATTTAAAAATTTATGTGTTAAAAAATATTTTATGTAAATAGGCGATAATTTTAGTGTTAGCAAATTTTTCATAGTAAATTGGCGTTAGTTATGGTAATTTATGTGTTAGAAAATATTTAATTATAGATAGGTAATAACTTTGACGATTTATTTTTTAAAAATCATTTTATTATAAACCGGGTAACTTGATCAAATTATGTTAAAAACTATTTCATTGTTGTAAATGACAGTAACATTAATAATGTATGTATTAGCAATCATTTTATAGTAAATCGGCATTAATTTTTATAATTTGTGTTCAAAAATATTTTTTGATATATTGGCAATGGCTGACAATTTATTTATTAGAAATTATTTTATATTAAATTGACAGTAGATAAAGATTTATGTGATAGTAACACGTAGAGTTTATGAACTAGGAAATTTTTTTATAATAAATAATTAGTAATTCTGTCAATTTATGTGTTGTAATATTTTTATAGTAATTGATTACAATTTTAACTAATTATATTATTAAAATTTCATAATACATCAACATATTAACTCACAATTTATGCCTTTAAGGACATTGCAAATGATATTTATAGATTACAATTTTATTTTATTTTTCACAAAAGAAAAAATTCTTAGGATTTCACCTTAGTTTTGTGAAATTTCTTCATATCATCGCTTCTTTACCAAAAATCTTATTCCTTTATTTGTTTCCTAATTTTACAATATTGCCATTGCCACAAATTCAGCTGTAGGACTGGTTATCTGGGTTTGCATTAACAGCCCAACAAATATTCTGATGTATTTGAGCAGTTCAGCCCAGTTGTAATCCCTTTTATTGGGGTCTGATATTATAACCCATAAGCCCGATATTTGTTTTCAACTCCACCCGCTAGAGTCTGCTGTCTATGGCTTGAATGGACTTTCTCTCGGCGACACGACATTAATCCTAGCCCACTGTCGCTGTCTTGCAGTCTAGCGTGAGGACCTTTCAAGCCTTGACATATTTTATCTGAATGAGATTTAGCTGTATCTATCCAAACCCATTTATTTTCTTAGCGTTTTTACCAGCTTCTGTGGATGCCATGGTTGCTACTCATGGTGTGCAAATGCATGGTTTAACTTGGAAGCATGGGATGAAACTGATGTCTTTGTAGATAGTGCATTGGGTGACATGTACGTTAAGTGTTTGGACATTAGTTCAGTAGAGAGGTTGTTTGATAAAATGCCTGAAAAAGCCTTGTTTCTTTGTATTCAATGATTGCTGGCAGTAGGAGTTTTGAGAGAGATAGATTCTTAGGGACACTTTGCTTGGTCCAGATCAAGTGAGTTTTTCAAGTGTGCTGAGTGCTTGTGCTAATATGGTTGATTTCAAATTTGGAAACAAGTCCATGGAATCATTGTTAAGCACGGTGTGATAATGTTGTCTTATGTTAAGAACTCATTGATGGACAAGTATCGTAAATGTGGGTTGTTGGATGGTGCATTTAAGTTGTTCAATACTATATAGCAGATAGAGATATTGTTACCTGGAACGTGATTATTATGGGATGTGTTGATAATGACAATTTTGATGAAGCTTGCAATTATTTTCGAGTTAAGATAGATTAGGTATATTACTGCACGAGGCTTCATACTCCTCTATCCTTCGTGCTTCTGATTGTCTTGCTGCATTGACCGGGGGAGTTTTGATACATGATCAGGATCCCCTGGTTGTTTTGATTGAAGCCTGAGGAGGCCTTCTATATGTAATACTACTTGTTCAAGCTCATTTTGGTATATTTGGAGCTTTAAATTATGATCATGTGCAACTTAAGCATGATGCATTTACCTATGCATATCTATTAACAGGGTCAGTTTTGGCCTTGTTTTCTAAATTAGACCACAAAAGGGTTCAAGCTTTGCAACATAATATTTCCTTTCTGAGCCCATATGTCCATGGTTCTTAGTTTTGGAGTTTGTGCACCATTCTAGATTATGGTTCCCTAGTTAAGATACAAGGACTATTTTGTAAGCAATGGTTTGTTAATTGCCATTTTTCTTCTACTCAGTTCTATTTTGTTGGAATACTATTTGAGTATCGAATTCTTTGGTATACGTGACCCATAATTACAAGTGCTTGTAACTTCAAGGAGAAATTGAAGGAGTGATAATGTTCAGGTAAGGAACTTATTCACATTAAATTTTGTTAGTGTTTGCTTGCAACTATCTGCTCTTACTTTACTCTGTTGGTGATTTACAGCTTAATATTTTATTTTTCGTGTCAGAACTAAGTTTGGTTAATTATACACTTGGAATTGGTGCATATCTCCTTTAAGGAAATCATCAGCTTAGCTGAGATATGAAATTGCATTGCCACATATTTAATGCATAGCATTTTGGTGTACTTCAACAAAAACTTGCAAATGCCTTGTGGCTGTAGCGGACAAAGGAACATGAAATACCCTTAACAAGACACTTTGTTATCCATAGTACCCTAAGAGTGCTCACGAAGTTTTTGTTTTCTCCTCACTGATGAAAACTGAATTAGTTAAGAGAAATCAGAAACTCAAGGTAATAGGAAATGCTAACATAAAATAGATCTCTTTTCCTAGAAAATGTAGACATAAAATGGCGCCAGCTCATATTGGGTAATAGTACAAACCATAGTACATTATTTGTCCTGCATCACTTGTAGAATTCTCATTTTTAGGTTTCTGTGGCACAAGAACATTGTTACTGTTGGATCCAGATTTTAATGGCGTTTAAAGAATCTTCAGTTGTTGCAACTGCACTGTAATACAAGTGATGATTGTTCTTGTTCTTTTCTCTGGTTCATTTGCCTTTCCTTGTTAACCTTTCCAGATGATGCCAGGGAGTTAGAGTTACAATGCTAGTAACTTTTGCCTATTATTTGGAAGAAAATGCAGAGGACAGGAGGTCAATATTGTTCCATGATACTATAATGCTGAGACTTGTGAAGACAAATCATCAGTTGTAAAAGGCATGGAGTTTATATCCTTATGCATATATAATATATTTACATATAATCTAGCTTGAAGCACTTCTGCCCCATTCATGGTAGATATGCTTTTACAGCAAGTTGCAATAGCCAATCTAGAGCAGTCTCGGATTTGATGCTTTTTTATTTGTGTCTCTGACCTGCCTTTACATCATCTAATCAAGTTGCACCACTATATTACTCTAGCATATCATCTGCTCTACCAACTTGCATCTTATCGAGGTCAGACCATAATGTCAAATTATAATAGCAATGCAGCTAATCGAACGGGTGGCTGGTGGATTATATGCCATACCTGAATGAGTGATTTCATTAAGTAAAGCTGTAATAATATGTACACTGAACTGCAACTGATATAAAACATTTCTAGAATGAAGAGTTACTTTCATAAGTCCAAAAACACGCAACAAGAGGAACATGGCTGTAGCAAATCCAAAATTTGTTATTCTTGTTAATCTTGCTTGATTATATTTCGCATGAGTGAGTTGGAGAAATTCTGAGGCTTAGTTTAAGAACAATATAGTCTGACTGAGAATCAGCCCTATTAAGATTCTATGTGATTTTATTTAGGATAGTGCTATGTGCACTATCCCCATCTTTATCGGTAAATGAAAAAATAAGAAGTGGGTGTTTAATGTTTTTTATCTTTTAACTAATTTGTAGTCTACCTATCACATTTTGTAGTTCACTTATTAATATCCTTTTATTTATATCAATTCACTCAGAAATCATAAATATTGATACTGACACATTACCTTCTACGCGCCTTTTGCTTCTTTCCAGTTGTCCCTTCTGACAATTTCCATCTGAGTTAATCTTTTCTCTATATAATCCCAAGCTTCAGAACATCATGGGCAGGATAATATAAAGGAAACAGGTGGGCCCTTCGTAGACTTTGGAAAAATGATATGTTTTGAGCATATTATTAACATAAGACCACTACTTCTGCTCTCTTCGTTAATGCATGCTTTCTATTATTGTTTGCTGCACATATTCATGCACAAAAATTCAATTATTGCAAAGTAAACATTATAAAATTAAATGATTTGGCAGGTGCTACTCTAAACATCCTTGCATGATATAGTGTAGATATGGTATCACAAATTTTCTTGATCAACATTTTTACTTGGTGCTAGTTTTCTGGTTGTGCTACGATTATTTTGTTTTTCAATGCATATGAGATAGAATCTCATGTTTAACTTGGCAGGAGCATTATTGAATTGTTTATGATAAGGAAAAGGGAATAAATCCAATTTTTTCTTTTTAGTTTCTCTTTATAGCAAAGACGTTAGTGATTGATTCTTTGCGCAGCATAATCAATCACCTACAATCCGTGCATTTAACACGCCCATGGGTACACCACATGAGTATACCTCTAGCATTACTCTTATAATAACTTATCTTAGTAGCTCCATAGACTAGATGAACAATAAAAGTGAGATGCTTATTATTTGAACACCCTGGTTCTGTGTTTCTCCACTTGCAGTATTTAAGATTTTGGATTTATGATTCTTAAAATGTATATGCATGTTACATGGGTCTAGTGGTCATGTGCAGACTGCAGGGAAGCAGAGACAATGGACTGCAGATTTGTTAGCACTGAGAGAGCATGATGCATATTTGGGTCCAACTTATTAGGCTCCACGACCAAGGGGGACATTAAATTATATCAGGTCTGTTTTGCCTCTTTCATCCGATGAGAGGTCACGATTTAATAACATTATCCTCTTTTTTCTTCACACCCATGTATCAGATACTGGCCTTTCTTATAGTTTCTCCTCTGCATCATAGAGTTTTACCGAGCATCTTCAAGAAACATGGTTGGAGTCATAATTTAATTTTGCTGCCCCTAGCTAGAGATTATGGTGCATGACCTCTACTAAAGTATATGCTTTAACATTTTGTACTGTATTAGTTTACTCGAGTCAAAATAAGATCATTACAGTCAAATAAGAGTACTTAGTGCAGCCAATGACAGATTCAGGTCAGAACACCATTGAAGAAACTGTACTGCCAGAACTTAAGATTCTGTTGAAGAGATTCTAATGTTTAAGAGATACTAATGCAAACTTGACATTAATGAATTGAGGAAAATAATTAAGTAGCGAATACCGATTAGTTTTATGAGAATTGGTGTAGTCCAACCTAATGATTTGAGATTCTTATTATTGTTGTAAGTATATTCCAGCAGAGCTTCTTATGAGGTGCTTATTATGCAGTAAACTTTTATTTGGTTAAGCTGTTCTCCTAACTTCAATGCGACATAGTAGCTCCAAAGGTTTACATGATATTTTGCACATATTTTACGAGAATCTTAGTATCTGAATTGTCTGAATTTGTCTCCATTGTAGTAAGTAGGAAGCACTACTTGTCAGCAGATGCCACCAAAGTTATTCTCTGTAGTGTGATCAACACGTGGCGATAAACTAAGAGCTTTGTCATTACAAATCACAAGCCCAGTAGGCTCACTTTGTTACAAGAATCTGTTGAAGTCACATGAATTTCAACCATGCACGTGAACTCCCACCTGCCCTAGCCCCCAGGGCCCCACCCTCTTTGGTCTATTTCAGGGCCTACCAACTCATAATTTTCTCCCCTGAAATTAAACTGTGCTGACTGGCCACATACCTCTCCCCAATAATAATGGTACATGTACCAAGCCCATAAGGAAAAAGATGCCCTGAAGATTTTAGGTCCACGTAGATGGTGCCGAATCCCATACTGGGTAAAATAAGGGTCCGCGTGGATGTAGCCCATGCTCCATGTTTGGGGTTAGTGGGGCCCTTGAGGAATCCTAATCCCAATTAGCTAATTTGGTCATTAGCTTCTCAAAAAAATCCAAACTTTGTGCAAATGAAATTGATAGGATGGTGTGGGAATGATCCTTACCCTCCTCAGTATGACCACAGCAAAAGTAAGTTGAAAAATAAACACCGTCTCTTACGTCCAATCCAATCCAATCCTAGTTAGATATTTGAGTTTTGATATGCCTCATCTCATATGTATAATTATTTAATTTCAGTTTAAATTATGTATTAAATGCACAAGTAAAAACTAACTGATTTAAACTGAAACTATTGTGAACTTGTTTAATATTACATTTATATTAGGTTTTAAAAAAAATGAATATTTATTCTTCAACAGAAATACAATATTGATCTATACACCAACTTTTGATATTTTATTGCTTAAAAAAAGGGAAATTCACATATTTTAATTACCTTAATCAAAGGATTGGGGACAAAGAAACAATTATAATATACTAACCAATCTATCTTAGATTCTTGTTGATGAGAAATGACATCAAATTGTAATGAAAAAGTACCACTAATTAATCTGTTTCTTATACAATTGCCTTTTAACTATTATTCAAATGATCATTTGAGATAACATATCCAACTTCATTAAAGACACCACTCTTTGCATCATTGAAATGCTAGTATGATATGCCACCACCACTCAAAATGTGATACAAAAGTCTCTCCAAAAATGAAGGGGAATAAGACTTTTCTGTTCTTTTGATTTTGATTTTAATTAAAATAAAAATATTAAACCAAACATGATGTGCAAGTCAATGACTTTATTAATCTCTTAATCCATAATTTTCAAAGCCTAATTTAATTTGTCTAAGCTGATATTGAAAAGAACTTCATCCAAACACAAGTTATCATAATGATATGGATATGATTTTGTTGTGTTCCTATTTGTGAATGCATTCATACCTAACGGCTCCTACAAAAGTCACAACAACAAAATCCAAACCCCCCCTTACCCAATTTTATTAGGAGATAACATAACATATACAAATGCCAAAAGATAATGTTCTTCATCTAAATACAGAGAATAGGGACATTGTACTGCCTACCCAAATTGGGCAATCATTCAATCATCCTCAGCAGATGCCTGCACTTCACTCTTACAAGATGAAAGTTGGTGTCAAATTACTTGGTGTTGCACTTAGTTTTACTTTTACAACATCATTATAAAAACTCCTTACTTAATTAAGAATAATAATAATAATATTAATAATTTTAAAGGGATTAATATCATAATTAAAAAAATTTCTTTAGAGAACACAACCGAGATTAAAATTTATACGTATTTTCTAATCGAGGTGCAAGTAAAAGTAGTATTAATAATAATATTGATAAATGATTTTTCTTTGTTTATTTTTTTAAAAAAAATTAATATTAAATACAACATAATCAATGTACTTCTTCTTGGAGACACAACAAATAGGAGGGACTACTTGAGAAACGCTTGGAAAAATTAACTGAAAAAGAAAAGAAAATGGACGGTCAAAGGACAATGGTGCAAGGTTCACCAAACCTCGCCGATTAACCATGGTTAAAACCCAGAAGTGAAATTAAGCTTTAGTCTTCCCTCTGCTTCACAACTTTGGTCTACTGCAACTCTGCAAGCCTTTCGCCGTCTTCTGCGTCCATTTGGGTCGTCTCCATCACTCCAAATTTAGAGTTCTCTTTCTTCGAGTTGCTTTACAGATACTTTTGAAAACTTCTATTCTGATTTGTTTCTGACTAGTCAGTTTTTGATGCATTTGGATTAGCAAATTTTGTTATTTCGAGGAACTCAGATTTTCCCAAAAAGTTGTATCTTTTCCAATAACTAGTTGGGAACATTCTGGATGATTACTTAGTGCTGAGAATTTTGAGCTGTATTTGGAATTTTATGGCTTTCCCAAAATCTTAGGGAAGTTTTACTTGGTGTTTAATAGGGTTTGTTTATTAGCTTGGGAATTATAATCTGGGTTGTTATTCTGCTAACCAAAAAAGGGAAAAGATCTAATTTTGTATCCTGGAGTCATTAAAGAATTTGTTTGACTGATACTCCAGTATTAGTTTAATTTTATATGTTAATATTTTAATTTATTGATAAGGACTTTAGTATATTAAAAGAAAGATTTTATTCTGTAAATTGGTATATGGTATAACTGTAAAAGGAGTATTCTCTTCTCTTTTTTTTCCCCTTGAAATCAAATCAATAGGGTCTGTCCTCTTGGTGGGGTTTACGTCAGGCTTCAATGTCTTCAAACCTTGTTACGTTCCATATGTTTCTGGGTTGGTTTGAGTGTGCATTCAGAGTCAGTATTTGTATGTGAGAGGTACCAATTATGGTTGGGTCCCTCAATTTGGGGCATTTCTGAGTTATAAATTGAGCTTCCAGTCCTTCAACATGCCTCTCTCTGAGCTATACCGACTGGCTAAACCCAGGTTTGATTCTACTCAAGAGATGAACAGCACATGCTCAAATGATCAATCTTTCGGGTAAGTTCATTGTGATTCATTTTTGCAGTAATTTTTTTTTTCTCTTATAATCTTGTCATGCATTTGGTTGAATATTTGATATTTTGCTTTCTTCCCTTCTTTCCTCTGCCTTTTAACCCTTTCCTTTTGAATGCAGGCCTGAGAGTGACTTTGTTGAACTGGTTTGGGAAAATGGTCAGATTTTGATGCAAGGTCAGTCCAGCAGGGCTAGAAAAAACCCAGTTTATAAGAGCTTACCATCTCACAGTCCAAAGGGTCGAGATAAAGATGTTGGGATTGGTAGCAATACAAGAATGGGTAAGTTTGGTGAACTAGACTCTGTGTTGAATGAAATTCCAATATCCGTGCCATCAGATGAAATGGGTTTGAATCAGGATGAAGACATGATACATTGGTTGAATTATACGATTGGCGAATCTTTACCACATGAGTACAATCCTCATTTCTTGCCTGAGTTATCGGGGGTCACTGTAAATGAGCTCTCCACTCCCAATAATTTTGCAGTAATTGATAAAAGAATTAGTTCTAATCATCAAGTATATAGAGATTCCCGTAAAAATTCTGTGCATGATAGTACAAGTTTAGAAAACGGAAATCCTTCCAAGGTGTCTTCAGATGGAGGAGGTCTAGCTACTAGAAGTAAAACTAGTACCTCTCAGCTATACCAATCATCATTGGAGCAATGTCAAACATCATTTACATCTCTTAGATCAAGAGCATCCGATGTTATAGAAAATAATGCATGTAATGCCAACCGCCATGCAGTATATGAGGATCTGACTCAAGCTCCATCCACCTCAGGTGGTTTTTCTAGCTTAAAGATGCAGAAGCTAGATCCAGTACTGCCTAGAAGTAGCTCCACTGTGATGAATTTCTCTCATTTTGCACGACCTGCTGTTCTTGCGAGAGCTAATCTTCAGAACATTGGTGTCATGTCTGGTTCGATTTCACCAAGAAATGAAAGGATGGAAAGTAAAGATAAGGATTCTGCTGCTAGTATTAGCAATCTTCCTGAATCAACACTTATTGTTCCAATCAGTGGTTCTCGAAAGGAATCAACTACCAATGGCCATCAGGTTATGGTGCTGCCCAAGGTTGATCTTAAACCATCAGAAGGAAAACCCCTTCAAGAGCATAACACAGCTGCTAAACAACCCGAGCCTGTTTGCAAAGAGGATACCTTCAAGGATGATAGAAACTTCAATCAAGTTCTAGGTGAAACTGCAACCAAAGGATTGGCAGATGTTGAAAAGACTATAGAGCCAGCAGTAGCCTCTTCTGTTTGTTCTGCCAATAGCGTTGAGAGAACTTCAGATGATCCACTAAAAAATTTGAAGCGAAAGTGCCGTGAGTCTGAGGATTCTGAGTGCCATAGTGAAGTAAGTTGATACAATATATCATTCTGGATGTTACTTGGGGTTCTCTTATTTATAATACCTATATCCTTTACTCACTAATAACCTTCACATGTGCAGGATGTAGAAGAGGAGTCAGTGGGAGTGAAGAAAGCAACTCCTGCTCGAGGAAGTACGGGTTCCAAGAGAAGCCGAGCAGCAGAAGTGCATAATCTATCTGAAAGGGTAAGCTAGACCATTCAGATGTTGTTTTATAATAGTGCATCTTTGTTCTTGCTTCTTCTTGCATTCTTTCTAATTTATATGACCATAAGTAGTATTTCTGGGAATTATGCTTACAGAGGCGAAGAGATAGAATCAATGACAAGATGCGTGCTTTACAAGAACTCATACCAAACTGCAATTAAGGTTGACCTTTTCTCTTTAAAATCTTGCTAGGTTTTCGCGAGAATCCTTTCTGAATTGTAAAAGCTTTGTTATAAGGTTAAGTTATACTTATATTGTAGGCTTTTGAAATTTGTCCTTCTGAAAGAATAATAAATTCTTTTGGGATGTCTAAACCAACGAATGTCTAAATTGAAGCAGATTTTGTGCAATAGATTCCAACCGTCAACTTTAATCTGAAAATTGATCATTTCGTTGATTAAGTAAATTGCATGTGGTAGTAATTGAACTTCATTTTATATTTTCTTATTACTAATTTAAATTCTTCTTGTCACTGTTGTTGTGGGTGGTGGTGTTATTTCTTCATTTTTTTCTGCTGACTTTCTTATAATGACATGATAAGGTGGACAAAGCTTCAATGCTTGATGAGGCCATTGAGTATCTCAAAACACTTCAACTCCAAGTACAGGTACTCCTCTGTTCTCTCTCCCTATTAAGTTCATACTTTAATTGATCATTTCATAACTTTGGATAATTCAGTGATCGTGTGGATCATTTCCCATCTTTATGCAGATTATGTCAATGGGAGCTGGTTTATATATGCCACCAATGATGTTACCAACTGGAATGCAACACATGCATGCACCACATATGGCTCCATTTTCACCCATGGGTGTTGGAATGCAAATGGGACTGGGTCTTGGTTTTGGGATGGGTATACCCAACATGAATGGTGGATCTTCTGGATACCCAATGTATCAGGTGCCCCCAGCGCAAGGAACACACTTCCCTATCGCAGCCATGTCAGGGAATGCTACTTCACATGGGATGTCAGGATCAAATCTTCAAGTGTTTGGGCTTCATGGTCAAGGGATTCCAGTGCCTATGCCACATGCACACTCAAATTCTTTGTCAGGAGTGCCTCTTATGAAGTCAAGTATGAGATCAAATGCTTGTGGAGCAGTGGGTCCTGTGGGAAATGTTGATTCAGCTTCAACCTCTGGCTCAAAGGATCCTATACAAAATGTGAACTCACAAGTTATGCAAAATAATGGTGCCAGTAATCTCAATGACTCAGACGTCTACTCGGGTTTGTTTATTCATTATGCAATTTTACTTTTTTAGGTAATAAAGTAAATTCTCTGTTGGAAGATGAGATTCTACTAGCTTGACTTAAATTTAATGGAAACATGACAATGAATAAATTATTATAGTGCAGAATTGATGCTTCTGTTAATATTGTTAGTTGTTAGTTGCTAGTTGCTTTTGCGTAATTTCTAAAATTTATCTAAAGACAAGTAGAATTTTGCTAGATCACTTAATAGTGTTACCATTTGGATCTTATATTTTGACTGTTAAATTTTGAAGGCCTGAAGTGAAGTGCCCTATGTGAGTAAGGCTATTTCTATATGCTTTGTTCGCTGTGAAACACGGGGATACAAGACCCTTTAGGCTGCTTAGTCATCTTAGAGTAAAAAACTCAATCGGGAAAGTCTTGAAAGGCAACAAAACTTATAAATACTAATGAGCTAATTTTACATTTGTTTAACGCCATTATCTCTTCTGAGTTAAGCTAATTTTCCTGTTCATTTTTTGCTCCTTTTTTGTAATGGCAGTGTCTAGCAACAAATATGGGATTTAAAAAGTCAGCTTTGGTACAAAACAGTGGTCCTGCCTCAGATGTTAACTGTAGTGGAGCTGTTAATTCTAGCGAAGATCACCTTGTGCCAAACACAATATCATGTGAGTCAGTTGAGATTTTAGTATTTCTGTAACTAAATTTAATCTTGATACCATAAATCACTTTCTCTAAAAGCCTTAGCGGTATGAGTATCAAGAGATTAGAACTTATTGTGAACACTTGCAGGTCATGATTGACGCCTATTAGTGATCATTGTTAAAGGAGAGAGATCTAATTTTCCAGCATTTCTGGGACCAGAACCGTTTTCTTGTTTCTGGTCTCTGAAAGTTTAAGCTCGAGCATCAGAGGTGGCACCACAGAGTCAATGAGATCAACACTTCACAATAACCATCAGATACTATTTCTGGACATCACAATCACAAATTGCATCCCTTCAGAGACTTGACTCATTTGTAAATTAGCTTAGTGACCTATTCAATGAGTGCAGTGTTATAAGTAAAAGTTCAGCATCTTGGAAATATGCATTCAGATGTTTGATTCAGGCCTTTGATGGTAATTCTTTGAATTAATGAAGTAACAAATCAATCCAAATCTAAAAGAAATCATTTATGTTTTAAATTTTGTACAATTTATAAGGTTTTACAGCTCAGACAACTAGGTAGTTCAGGTTCATAGTTTAACACAAGTTTGCAAAGGATAATGTTAGGCTTTCTAAATCGTCCGAATTGCGAATCCAACTTCTAACCAAGACTATCTTTCATGATTCCACGGAATTATATATCCCACCCTGAAAACAAGAGAAGTGGATTCCTTTTTTTTATTCACTGGAGAACAATATTGTGTAGCAGTAGTAGTTCATCCCCCTTCTGGAAAATAAACCTTCATATGCCATTTCTTGTTATATTGATACTCAGAGTTGAACCCATGACAATCTCTCTTAAAGAGTTGAAGTGGGTTTTAGTTTTCAGTTTTTCATTACCTTGAAGAAAAAGAGAGAAAGGGAAAAGTGAGCATCGCAGAGCTCTTTTGGAAAAGGATGTCCAATTCTGTATCTTCAAGACAACATAGGTGTATGGCCTTTACCTTGATATGTATCCTTTGGAGATGCAGTTTAGAGGATCAAAATCCCTTTTGTACAATAGTCCAAATTGAATTATGGAATTATGGGACATCGTACAGGTTTAACACTTGCTTTGCCCACCAGGAAAATATGATTATGTTCTTGATCCTCTTACTGTGCTTCACTCCTACTTGAGTTTTGAGTTTTGTTATCTGATTTTGAGATACATGAATGAAATATGAAACAAGATCCTGGGTATTTAATGGAGAACAAAGAATTAGATTTTAGGGTTTATAATTTAGTAATTTGTAAATTATGTAATATTAGAATTATGAATAAAATTAGTAGTATTTTAATATATTTTAGTAAGGAGTTATTTGTTTTGTTTTTATTAGAACTCTAACTTTATCTTTGATGATATATAAAATATTGTTGCCTTCCGATTAAAATATGCTGCATAAGTATTCTGTTGATTTTCGGATACTGGTGGGATTTAGTTTCCTTGAAGAAAAGATCATTCTTCTTTGAAAGAAGACCAGCCCCGTGTTAGCCTTTGGGGGAAAATGAAAAGAAAACTGCAGGAATGATCTCTATGAAAAAAGCTACCATTCAATGCTCTGAATTGTCTTAACGAGTAGTCTCATTGCAGAAAGTAGTGTTGCTCATGTCTGCAGGGATAGCTTCCAACTATTTCATTCAAGTAAGTACGTATAATTGTCATCTAATGAGTAACTTAAAGTATGAGACAGCATACATCCCCTCGCAATTGTTACAAATTATAATTTACTTTTAAAATGCAAACTTCTAATCTGTCTGGTCATTTATTGGCAACAGTAGAGCCAATACAGTTACAGAAACAACTCGTACACCCAAAACGAATAGAGGAGAAAGAAAAAACCAATACCTTACAACTTTTACAATACTGCCTGTGTGGCCTAGACCTTATATGTACATGTAACACCCTTTTGCAATCAAACTGACAAACCAAGAGATGAAAAGAAACCCAACAACTATGCCATGCATATCAAGCCAATGAAGAGAATAGCAAAACAAAGAAAAAACACGAAGAAACAGCATGTGCAAATTTTCCAAACCTTTTCAGTCTCATCTCATTATTTGACTTTAATATCGTCCTTGGTATCAGTGGAGATGGTTTTGGATGTTGGAGATTTCCCAGTGATAGCTTTCTTTGCTTTCACAAGAGACTGTTTGACCTTTGATAAAATGGTATTTGATTGTTTTTGAGTCGGCTTGACTGCAACTTCTTTTGGAAGTTCCTCAGCCGGTTTTGTGTTATCACTATCCTTGGTGGGCTGCTCTGGATTTTGAGCGTCTTTCTTTGCAATGTCTTCAACTGACTCTTTCTCCAAATCAGCCACATCAGTTTTCTGAGTTTCCTCTCCTTTTAATTCCAATTTGGAGTCTGGGTGTTCTTCTTTAACTGATTCATTAACAGCTGTGGTGACTTCATCAAGAACTTTGTTGCTATCAGTTATTGATCTCTCGTCTTTTATGTTCTCCTCAGTATTCTCTGTGTTTGCCTCATTCCCTTCAACAGGATCAGGTTTTCCTGGCTCTATCTTGTCACCTTTTGTGGTATCAACCTTTTGCCCCAAATTGAGAAGGGAAGAATTCTTTTCATCTTCATTTGGTACAGTTTGAGTTTCCTCCTTCACTGAAACTTGTTCTGGTTTTGTCTCAACTTCTTTTGACAACTCTTCAACCACATCAGCCTGACTTGAATCCTTGTAATTGTCCTCTGAACCAACCTTTAGTGTCACACCAGGAGAAGATTCCACCTCATCTTTTAGTGCTGGTTGGGCTTCCTTTATTGATATTTCTTCAGAATTTTTTATTTCACTAGTTCCCTCCTCTTTAAAAGTTTGCTCCTCCTTCAACAACTTTGTATCATCCAGAGTTTCAGGGAAACTCCCTTCAACTTCAACTGTTTCACTCACAGGAATCTCCTTATTTTCTACATCCTTAGATTTTTCCTCAATTTGTTCAGTAACTTCCAATTGTTCTCCTACTTTTTCCTCCACATCAGTAACAACTGATTCTAGTTTTGAGTTGCCAATCTCTTTCACTATCTCAGCATCCAATTCTTTATGAGGAATAACCTCAACGGCACCATCACTTGGTTTCTCAGAGATATCCTTTGGTTGCTCCTCTTCTCCTTTCTCTATGGGTTCCTTTTTTGGTTCCCCTGGTATTTTCTTCGCTTCAGTAATCAATGGTTCAGCTTTCTCTACTTCTGTGGGTCCTGCTTCAGAGGTTTCAGTCTCTTTCACTACCTTTGCATCTGATTCTGTGGGAATATTTATCTCAACCGCATCACTTGGTTTCTCAATTGTTTCAGGTGATGATTCAGGGACGTCAACTATGTTTTGTTGATTCTTTTCCTCTTTTTCAGGTTCTTTTGATGTTTCCTTTGCATTAGATTCTGTAGCCAGGAGCTCTTCTGGGTCGCTTTTTGTGACATCTATTACTGGTTCAATGACAGTGGTTGTCTGTGAGTCAGAAATTGGTTCCTTTTCCTCCTCCAACTTATCTATGACATGAACGGGTAACAAAGGAGCAGCATCATTATCAGACCTACCAATCTCGACTACAGCAGGCTCAGCCTTCTTATCCTCTCCTTCTAATTTAGTTAAAAGGGTTGCTTGTGAATCAGGAGTTGGTTCCTTTTCATTATCAACCTTCTCAATCTCAACTAGAGCAGGCTCAACTTGTTTATTCTCTCCCTCCCCCTTTCCTTCTAATTTAGTTAAAGGGGTGGCCTGTGAATCAGGAATTGGTTCCTTTTCCTCCTCCAACTTATCTACAACAGGAACAGGTAACACAGGAGCAGCATCATTATCACCTTTCTCATTCTCAACTAGAACAGGCTCAACTTTCTTATCCTCTCCCTCACCCTCTCCTTCTAATTTAGTTAAAGGAGTTTCCTGTGAATCAGGAATTGGGTCCTTTTCCTCCTCCAACTTATCTACAACAGGAACAAGTAACACGGGAGCAGAATCATTATCAACTTTCTCATTCTCAACTTTCTTATCCTCTCCCTCCCCCTCTCCTTCCAATTTAGTTAAAAGAGTTTCCTGTGAATCAGGAATTGGTTCCCTTTCCTCCTCCAACTTATCTACAACCCTGAATGGGTAACACAGGAGCGGCATCATTATCAGTCTTCTCAATCTCAACTGCAGCAAGCTCAACCTTCTTGTCCTCTCCCTCCCCCTCTCCTAATTTAGTTAAAAGGGTAGCTGGGCTTGGTCCTTCCACAGCTTTGTCATCTCCTTTTGGAAGAGCATCATCAGTCTTCTCAACCTCAACTGCAGCAGGCTCATCCTGTTTATCCTCTCCTGATTTAGATAGAAGGGTTGCAGGACTAAGTGCTTCTGCAGCGCTGTCATCTCCTTCTGCTAGAGCATAATCAGTCTTCTCGACCTCAACAGCAGCAGGCTCAGCCTTCTTATCCTCTCCCTCTTCCTCTGATTTTGTTAAATGGGTTGCCAGTATTGGTGCTTCCACTGCCTTTTCATTTTCTTTAGCAGAAGCATTAATAGTCTTCTCATCCACAACAGGCTCCACCTTTTTATCCCTTTCATCTTCTTCTGATTTAGATGAAGGGTTTGCTTGGCTTGGTTCTTCTGTAGCTTTGTCATCTTTTTCTTCATTTTCCTTGTATAAAGAAACACTTTCTTTTTCAATAGCTTTTACTACTTCATCAACCTGCTTCTCAACTTTCTGCAGAAAATGGTAAAACAATCAGCATTAACTGCTAGGATTTAGGAAGACATGTACTTGCAACATTCTGAACAGAGACAATCCTGAAAAGAACTGGGACAAAAAAGAAAAAAGAATAAAAGCGAAGAAACATACTGCAGAAAATGTGGCAACAATCATTTTTTAGAGAAGCACAAATAATCTTAAATTCCAGCATCTAAAATTTAGTTCTCTGGTATGCATAATCTTTTTAGTTATGCCTAAAACAAGAAGTCATATAAGAGCATCTTGTAGTCTCATGGAAAACAACCAATAAAACGATGGACTTGTTTCTAAGCTTTTCACTGTCAAATTCACTACTGCTCTTTTAAGTTGTTCACAACTTGTTATGTGTTTGGAGAAATTCCAAGTCCTAGTCCTAACCAGAACAAAAATATAAAGGCTATACAGAACACTTATATTGCAACAGGCAAAAGCTAACTTATTCTGCTCTCAGAATAAAGAAGAATTTATCAATTAAACATGCATATTTTTTCTTTTGTTGCTTTTCTTTATGTTCTCCTTGTATCCCAACTCAATTTTGAAAGAAATACAGTGTTATAGAATCATGTGACAAATATAAACTAATTTTGTGAGAATTCATATAACCGATTCTAATAATTTGAGATTAAAACTTCTTGTTGTGTAGTCAAAAATATTTTCTATTCCAGTTTTTCAAAATTTACACACTTGGTTCAGATAGTGAACTGGATGCCTAGCATATCTTTAGCAAGGAGGTTCTTCCTACCACTACATGTTGGAAATAAGATTCCTCTCAGCAAGTTTCAGAAATCAATCTTACTCTAAAGCTTTTTTACTATTTTCGGTTATATTTTGTCCTACTGGGATCATAGCAACAGCCAACAGTTATAACAAAAGAACAATAATCATGGCTACTAGAAAAATATATGTAAGCAAGATCATATAATAACACATGAAGTGAGAATCAAATGAACTCTAAAACTCTAGTAGAAAAAAAAAAAAAAAAAAAACATAATGGAAGAATCAAAAGAAAATGAGAAAAATAAGAGAGAGAAGAAAGATAAAATTAGAAGCAAACCTCATCAGTATTAGAAATATGATCTGATGCAACAGTTTGAGAAGCCATGGGAATTCAAGAGCAAGCAGGTGACTGACACTCCTAAGTTGCTGAGAGTTCTAGATGAAAAAAGAAGAAAGCAATAACTCAAAAGAAGGCCAGTTCAGCTTTAGGAAGAATAGCAAATTGTTCCACAGAAAAAGAAAAAGAATTGAAGGAAAAGGATGTCACAGACAGACTGTATCACATGACCTGCCATAGTCTCAATGATTAGGATTAGGACCAATTTTTCTCATTAATTTATTTTTTTTAGTGATATTATGTAGACATCATTTTTAATTTATATTGAACCTTCAAGGTTTATTATTATATCGACTATAAATTATTTATAATTGAAAATTTATAATTGTTTTTTTTATAAAAATATTCATATTTAAAAAATAATAAAAGAAATACATATTCTTTTGATTACAATTTTTTTTTTTTTTACACAATTTTCTAGCACGATAATAATTCAAATAAATAAATAAATTTTTTGTAAAATATAATAAACAATAAAAGTGGCCATTTAGCAGTGACAAAGTGACAAACTTTATTAGGGGAGTTTGGGACCATATCACCGTATGCTTCGCTTCTTAATTTAAACGCATGGTTGAAAATGTTTGGGCCCATTTTGTTATTTATGTCTAAGGCGTGGTTATAGGATCCCCATTTACATTATCATTAACCTTTTTCTAATCTTGAAAAGTTTGTGCAATTTGATTTAATATAAAGTGATATTTATCCTTACAAGTAGACACAAAAAAAGAAACATTGCTCTTGTATAATATAATTAGGTCTAGTTTTATTCAATTTCTCTTTTTGTTTTATTATGTAACCAAATTAATTATTCTTTGCTACGATTTGTTCATACTAGTTATTAATACTTAATAAAACCAACTATAAATTAAAACTTTTTTTGTTAAAATAACTTTGAAAAAAATTAAATAAAAACTTGTTTCTGAATATCACTCATAGAGACGTCTTATATCCAACTTTTGATTTTAAAAAAAAATTAAATTTAAAGGCTGCAAAATTTAGTAAGCAATAATGCTAATTACTTAATTAGTACAAATGGAAAGAAGAAAAGTATCATCTAATTCTATTGTCATGAGGCAGTGTTTGTTCCACGCAATTCACTTTGATTTCAAAACCAAAAATAACAAGACATGTCATTTTACTGAAAACGACGACGTACCATTCGCTGTCACTGTTTGTTCTTCCATTACGAATTAGGTATTTCACGTGCATTGCACGTGATGAAACAAAAAAAGAGATTGTAGAGAGGCCCAATTAAGATTATACCCAAAGCCCATATTCTACATCATGGGCCACTCACAAGTCCAACAGAAAAGTAAATTTTGATTAAAGGCCTTTAAATGAAGCCCAAAATGAGTTTACTAGATCCATGTCTACAACTAATTATGGGCTTGAATGTGTAGACCTGGCGGAAGGAAGTCCATCAAATTTCAACTTCAAATTGTGGAATGTTCCCATCAACTGCAATTGCATATTAAGTTTTTTTTTCAGTTCAAAATTTTAGTGAAGCGCTAAGTGCACAAAGAACTTTTATTTGCGTAAACGGGCACTTATTTAATAAAGGGTGAATCTTATGTAAGGTTATATTTATTCTGTTAAATGAGTGTTTATGCACGAAAGACAATTTTATATACACCTAGATTTTAAGGTATTTTTAAGAAACACGTAGTTAGTTTCTCTTGTGCAATGCTAAACCACTAAAATGAACATAAGAATAAGAAAAGCATGACACACCCAATAAGCTCTCTAATTAAGCCTAGAGAGTGTGAATTAGAAGAGAATGACTTGTGTATGGTATACACAACACAAGAGAAAGTTTGGTGTTGGAGAAAAAAATCTTAGTGGCGGTTGAGTCCCTAAGGTGATGGACTAGATGTTGTTAAGATGTGTTTTGTACTGGTTTTCTTGAAAGTCGTTGTTTTTATGAATTTGATTAGACAACTTAAATCAAAATCTGTTTCAAATGGAGAGTGACACTAAGTCCTAAGAACTAAACTCACTGAGAAGACATAGAACATGACTCAATGGGCATTTCCCAAATAGAATCTTAAACAGTTCAATTAAGGGTATAAACTCTCTCCCAAAATTGAAGGTAATGATTTAAATGTGTCAATAAAGTTGACTATTATTTCCCACTACAAAGCAAAAGCTAAATATGTGTAATTATTTCAAAGATGGGGTACAAAGGGAACAATTCAACCAGACAAAGCTTTTGATAATTAAAGGACTTAAGCCTTTTGTTGATGGGTTTATTTGGCTTTAAAGACTTCTTTATAATGCTGCCTTCTTGTTAAAGTCAATTTCTACTGTTGCCCTTCCTCTAATTTCACTTCACTTACCCATAAAAAAGATTTCATTTCAAGAAGAATCAAAACACTTTAAACCTAGCTACACAATAAGAATTTTTTCTCGTTTCTTACATTAAATTTTCAATTTTGAATGTCATTTACTGTAAAAAAACAAATCTTAAGTTAAGAAAGAATGAAAAGATGATTAATTTTTGTGATCCCAACATCTAAATTTGTTCTTTTAAATTTTTAGGTTCTCTAATAACAAAAATGTCTTCAATCTCATTTTTATGTACCTCTCCCAAATAGGATATAACTTTTGTATATTGCTTAACTACAAAATTATATGCCCTAAACTCAATATATAAAAAAAAAAAAAAAAAAACTAACCCCTTAGATTAATGGGTAAAGAATTGCAAGTGTTAAACTTAAAATGATTGTTTGGTAAGATCCTAATTAAACTTCCATAAATGGTAAACAACGTCATGAAAGAGACACTCATGCTTCTGTCATCATCGCTTATTGCTTTGACAAGACAAAAGATTATTTAGTTTAGTTGTTATTAACTCAAAACTTATTATGAGATGGGCATGTGCTTATGTTTCCAACCATAGTTATAATTAATGGGCCAATTGAGTATGATACCTTAACGTCTTCTCAAGACTTAAGATAATTGCACTGTTAATGATTTATTTTTTTCGAATAATATTGGATATATATAATTATTCGAGTGTTTTCATGAACACAATTGATATGATATTCATTGTTTTATAAGTCTATTTTAGATTTTGTAAGAATTGAACTAATGATATTATTTCAAAAAATAAAAAACATATTTTTTACTTCTTCCCCAATTAAGATCAAATGGGTTTCCAATGAAAATGTGTAAAAATACATTATTACTAGTCAACTAGTGAGGATTTGAGAGAGACCACTGAACAAAAAGTTAATGTTATTTGATCATATAATGAAGCATTATAGTTGCTCCTTTCTTGTCAATTAATTAGTTGTCTGTTTCTTGAATTATCTTAAGGCAAAAAAAAGAAGTGTTTTTTAAGGATAATATGCAAAGGCATCTCTATTTTTCAAGGGCATGTGGATTATGTCTCCCTCTATTTCAAAATGACTTTTTTGATTATGATCGATCTTCTAAATCTTTATTATATTCATGAATTTCAAGTCACAATTTTCCCATCAACATTATAACTATAGTTATAGCCTTTTTAAGCTTTTGAAATCATGGTTTTTGCTTTATTAATTAGATGTTATCATTTAAGCTTTGTTAAAATGATGAAAATAGTTAAAACTACTATAATTGTAATCAAAACCTAGAACTTAAGAAAATATATAGGCTTTCCCAAAATTTCCTAAAAAAGAATTTCGAACACTCATAACAATTCTACTTATCATGTTCCTCTTATTTAATATAATGTTAATAATATAAAAATAAATAAATAAATCCTGATCGAGATTTTCAATATTAAATAATTTACATTAACAATTTAGGTGAACTTACATACACTTAATAAAGACTCTAAGACAAACCAATCAATTACAAACTCAGACACATCTTTGGAGTAGTGTCATACTTGTAATCAACTGAATCTAGGACAACTTTTGTACAAGAAAAAAAAAAAAAAAAAAAACTTTTAATTAACTTTGTTCTTCTCTGCTAGCTCTTATATATTTTACATTACATTATGCACTGAACCTAAATAATGTCTTTTGCACTGACAATGTCCCACAAAACCCTATCTTATACAGTTTTGCAGGGAAAAAAAAATATGGAGTAGATTTGTCCCAAACACTGTCTCTGTGTTCTTTCTGAATCAAGTGAACAAAGAATTAATTTTGTGATCATTATCAGTATTTTGTGCAACTTGAATAAATTCCAAATAAAATAAATATATATGCCTACCTCCTTATAATTATAGTAATTTTAAACTTTAAAATGAAAAATTGTTTTTTCAATGTATATTTCCAATCATTGGTAGTCAGAAATTGATTCCTAACAAACAGACGCAGCACAATTTGGTTAAATATAAAAGAATAAAAAATAAATAAAAATTGCTGACTAACTTCCTTTTAATGAGTTTGTTAAATGAGCCAATTGATAATTTGAAAGTAAAATATCCAAATGACAGCAAAGCCGACACAAATTATTAACGTATAAAAAGCACGGAAACAGAGAGAGAAAGAGAGACTTTGGTTGATGTTTGACTTCAAAAAACAGCTCATATTGTTTGTGTAAGATAAGCTTAAAACTTAAAAGCATCTTTCTATGGAGGTCTTTGTGTAAATACTGTCTAACTGCGGATATTGCTTTAGGCCAAGGGAAGCTTCATAATATCAGAACAAAGAGACAGGCTATCAAAGAAACTTTCTTTTCTTTTTTTTCTTTTTTTTATTGAAAGATGAAGATACAGCTTTTTCAAGTTCAGATATTTTTATTTTTTGTTCATATGAGACTAGTTGAGTTTATAAATGAGTTTTTGTTTTGAGTGTTTTTAAAAATAGTAAGTTTTTATAAATAAAATATTTGTAATATTTATTATATAATTGACTATGATTTCAATGTTATATAATGCATGAATTTTTTTTGGAAAGTTCTAATTTTTTAAAATTATATTTATTGTATCTTAATAAATATCGTTAAAATTTTTTTTTATAAATTATATATAATATTTTTTGGCTAAATTATATTTTTAATTTTTTAATTTAACTGAAAATTCAATTTAATTCTTGTCAGTCAAAATGTCATCTTATAATCTTAAAAACGTAGCATGCCACGCCATATTGTTAGAGATCATATGAACACATATTTATCATGCTATCATTCGCTACTCTCCTTTAAATTAATCTAATGGAAAATAACATCAAATATCTTATTGCATAATTTTTAAATTGAAAAAAAAATTTAATTTTTTAAATTACAGATATTAGACTAAATTTTTGGTAAAACAATAAAGACTCAAAATATAATTTAACAATTCTTTCTCTTTTCATAACCTTTTTATCTTTAATAAATGCGAGGTTTGATATTAAATATTGACACAAACACCAAGAGTTTTTATAATAATTTGATCATTAATTGACACATTCAATCACTTTTATTTCTTTAATATCTAAAAGAAAATTAAACATTTAGAGAGCAATTACTGGATTGGATGATTGTGTGCCGTGCATAGCTTGCAGAGAATATTGTGTTATCCAACACGACAAAAAAGAAATTAATATTAATAAAACATATGTTCTTAATTTGGTTACTTCCATTACAAGCCTTCCATCAGTTAGAAGATATTCGATTTAATTTATATATATCTTGAGAGTTTATTTATTTATAAGTTATAATAAAAATGAGAAATAGTAAAGAAAAAAGAAAAAAATTTGATAAATAACATAATGTAATTAAAGATTTGTCAATTTGAGTATGCATATATCTTGTAGTAATTGATTATCCAAATTTTGTCTTCTTTCAAAATTTCAGAATTGCACAGACAAATTATATGTATATATAAGGACAACTACATTATTGTAAATTGTCGTATTTATATTTTCTATATAAATAGAAAAGTCCAACAATTTGTTTCTATTAGTATACAATCATAGCCATTGCAACAAATCAGAAAATTGAAATTAAAAGTTAGTATTGGAATTAGAAATGTTGTGGAATTCACAAAATTGTAATTTGCAACACATGAATGATATTTAGATGAGTTGTTAGAATTTTGAGTGGTTTTCTAAGAGAGAATCAATATACATCCGAATTTTCGACTAGTAATATTAAAAATCATCGAAAAGTCTATAAAAATATAATATTGTTGAATAATATTTTAAGATATTCTAACAACATGTCAACAAATTATTTCTTCTAAAATTCAGAGACTTAGAATTATGCTTTGTACCAGGACTCTTGTGGTCCAGTGGTATCTAACATTTATTGCTATTCAGGAAATCAATGATCAACTTTCTAAAAATCTACCTAGAAATTAATTCTCCCCTTCTTCTCCTCAATAAAAATAGAATTAAGCTTTGCTCTCTTACATGAATATTTGTAAAAAGAAATCAGAAAAAAAAATTATATATGTATATATATTTTTTAAGAACAATTTCACCCTTCCACTAAAATTGATATCCGTCAAGCCCCGCCATTGCTGCCGAAGTCCTAGAATTCTCGAACTTTTGTGGAATACTTACAAAGTCAAACCATCCACTACTTGATCTGGATGCCTATAGCCCTATACAGTTGAGTCTGGACCGTAAAAAGACCGCATGACCCACAGTACAAGGGGCCTGATGCTGATGTGGATAGTCCCGTGAATGCAGAGGACCCCACATCAGCAAAGTCAGATATAAATTCAAAATGGCCAAGTCCATTCATCCCCTTCAATGAATGAGACTTCACTCTTTAAAGGCATTAGTATAAATTTGATTCCTTACCAAGCTGCCATTTCATTTTCTCAACCTCCTTTTCAACCCCCAATATCTCTTTCTTTCTCTTTGTTTCCTAAAATTCATAGCAGATCCAATTCTCCTGCTGCTGACAAGCCACATATATAGGCTTTAGACAAAGTTTGCCACCTCCATATAAGCAAAGGTGGGTTGCAGTTCACATGGGTAGGCACTCTTCTTGTTATAAGCAGAGGCTGAGGAAAGGCCTTTGGTCTCCTGAGGAAGATGAGAAGCTTTTGAATTATATAACACAGCATGGTCATGGGTGTTGGAGCTCTGTCCCCAAACTTGCTGGTACACTTATATTATATATATATATACTTCTGTTTCTTTCTTGTATATCTCCTTTTTCTTCTGCCACTGCAATGAAGAATAAAGGGTGTCAACCTCCTCTGGGTTTCCTTGTTTATATTTTGTAATATATTGGCTCCAGGTCTGCAGAGATGTGGGAAGAGCTGCAGATTGAGGTGGATAAACTACTTGAGGCCTGATTTGAAAAGAGGAGCATTCTCACAGCAGGAAGAGAACTTGATAATTGAACTCCATGCAGTTCTTGGCAACAGGTAACAATTATTGTTCTGTGGAGAGACTACTATTCCTAAGGCCTTTTTTTTCCTTAATTTATTCAATTACTGTTGGCTTTTGGCACGTCAATCAGATACTGTATTCTGGTTCCCATGGTTTATGCATGTGCTTTTTGGTGGTTTGCTATTTCATCAGGTGGTCTCAGATTGCAGCTCAATTACCAGGAAGAACTGATAATGAGATTAAAAATCTATGGAATTCTTGCCTTAAAAAGAAGCTTAGGCTAAGAGGTCTTGACCCTAACACTCACAAGCCATTATCTGAGGTTGAGAGTGAGAAAATAGATAAATCACCTGCAGGCAACAAAAACAATGAGAAAGTCTCGGTAGGATCCAACGAACTGAGTGTTGCTGATGCGGCCAAAACAAAGCCATCTCCAGTGGTTGCAGACAGGTACCCACTTGAAGCTTCTTCCAGCTGCAAGTTTAAAAATAGAAGCACTAGCAGCAGCAATTTGACAAGCACGCAACCCACCCAAGAATTATTCCTTGATAGGTTTGGTACCTGCCATGAAAGCTCCAGAACGAGTTGCATGCCTTCTGATATGGGGGGCTATTTCTCTTTCCAGCAGTTGAACTATGGTCCAAAAATTGGGCTTTCAGTACATCCAAACAACTCTCTCTGCTTCTTACCAAATTCCAGTTCTTCTGAGATTATCTCTGATCAGTTTAATTCTAGTATGAATTCCGATATGCTCCATTCAATGTCAAGCTCAATTTTCCTGACTCCAACACATGTAAAGCCTTCTGTTAGTCTTCTTTCTAGTAATCCTACAGTGGCCTCTGGCGCAGTTGATGGGGTTCGGAGCTGGGATGCGAGTACCTTCAGTAACAATGGCAGTAATAGCAATGGAAGCGGTACCAGCATCCAATTACAAAGTAGCAGTAACTTCTTTGAGAACAACACTTTCTCATGGGGACTAGCAGATTCTGTGAAATCTGATAGAGAAGCCACTCATGTCCATTCCTTACAAGGAGGAACAGAAGAAGTCAAATGGTCAGAATATATCAATACCCCATTTCTTCTTGGAACCACAGTGCAGAACCAAAACTCTCAACCTATCTACAGCGAGGTTAAACCAGAAACAGAATTCATAGCAGATGAATTAAGTACTAGTTGGCATCATGGCCAACACCAACTGGCTTTGCATACTTCAGATATATATAATAAGGATCTGCAAAGACTTGCAGTGGCTTTTGGACAATCCCTTTAGCCTATTTAGCATGTGCTGCCTCTTCCTCTTATTCAAATAGTATGGGATGGATCAGAAAAATATGATCACAGGTGTGTGCCATAGATTTCTTATTTTGTTTTCCTTATTGTAAATGTGTCATTTACAGAAACCTCTCAGTTTTATGTTACCATATAACTTGTGATTGATCCAAGCTTTTTTAGCATTTGATTTGTTCATGAAACACAGAAGTAATACTACGGAATAAGGCTTGTCTAGTGTTCTTCTCTTCTTATATTCTTTGATTATTCTCTGGATACACATTTTGTAATTTTATCTGTAAACAGTAGAGATCATTCTTTACATTTTCAATTTTTATATGCAATAATACAGTTGTAATTAAGTTCATAGACGGATTTAATTCCTATCTGTTTACATTATACCAACATTATACCAACATCAACACAGACACACAGTTGTAATTAAGTTCATAGAGGGATTTAATTCCTATCTGTTTCACATCCAAATATCTTTTGGCTTCTGGAATTTGTTGTTTTAAGTTAGCATAATCCATCTTTTCCCTTGTTATCCTTTTCAAAATGTAAATGCATGAAAATGCCATGATAGTCATTTTCTAGTTCAAAACTGAAGGGACCAGTTTTCTTAAATGGGTGTCTTTCAATGTCTCCTACAGATGGGTATAGTTTTCACTTTTTTGGCAGGCTAGCTTTAAGTCACTTCCTCTCCATTCAGGATCCAATGGCTCAAGACAACAAATTATTATTGTCTTCCTTTGGTTACCTCGTCTAAAAGCCATTTTCTGATGTACAATATGAATTCCTATTGCTAATATGGAATTAATGTCCAACTAAAGAACGCACATACCCAGAGCTAGCGGAGAGTAAAATTTACAGCAATTCACGGTATCTAACCAAGAAAAACAGCACAAGTGAATGAGGATAGTTTTAAGTGTACAGTATATGAAGTGTGACAGGCTTGTAGCATTTATGTCAAAATGATACCGTGTGCAATGTCCCTAGCGTGGGGTTGGGCTTCTACCACTTCTGTAGGGAGAAGGGGTCCATCCCATGGGCATCTATTGATGCTGAAATGGCAAGGAAGAAAGAAAGAAAGAGGGTTGTGGTGTTTCACAGAATATGACAAAAATGACTCATTTTTTTTTTAGAAATGAGAGGATATCCTCAAAGGTGAGTTGTTATGAAGAAGCATCCTCCTGGCATAAAGACATAGGTGAATCTTGCTTTCTAAGTGTGCTTGCAAGTAGCAACAGATGAATGTTGAATATTTTGGAAAACCCAGAATCATGAGATCTAACTGTACAGAACATATACTTTTTTTCACCCTTCAGGACTATAGCAAGGTGGAAAAACCAGTGTTCAATGTAAAATTGTCAAGTTACTCTTTTCTTGTTTGGCTTCATCATAAATATTTGAGTCAAACCATTTCAGAAACAGCTGCTGTGACTGTTTTGCATTTTCACTCTCAACATGCCCTCTTTACAATTACTACCAAACAGTTCAATTTTAATAAACAAATCTCTTACTATACAATGGAAATTAAACATCATTACTATAAATCAAATGCTCCTTAAAGAAATCTGAATCTTTTTTTGTGTCAAGGATGGCTTACTCATACAAAAGGACAATGTTGGTGAGCAAACATACTAAGTCGCCCCATTCTTTTCTTTCACAGACCATTTGCAAGTCCATGTGCAAACCACATTTGTAGAAGTCCAACTTGTTATGAAAATTTATGGGTCTGTTAATTCTTTAATCTGCAGACAATGGTGAATATATATTTAAAATCCCAACACACATGTGAAACAAATTATTCGGTCTAATTGTTGGGGGCCTACAATCATCATGCATCAGTGTATAGAAGAAAAGAACAAAAAACCCCAAGAAAGTATAATATAAAATGGTGGAAATGTAATCCCAAGTTTGATCACCCAATCAAATACTATCTACTAGTTTAATAGTTTAACCTCTAAACAAATTAAAAATTGTATCTTTTGGATTCCTTGCTTTCATACAATTATATAGTTCAAGAAATACTAATTATATACATAAGGGCCATGACAATTATATAATGATGATGATAATGATTGTGCTGATGATGACGGTGGTGATGAAGATATTTAAAATAGCATTATCAAAGGATTTTGTTCTAGATGACAGATATTCATGCATTGTTTATAAGAAAATAAAGGCAAAAAAGACTAATGCATGAACTAAGAACAATCTTCTATGACGGCATGGTATGAAGGAATCTAAGGAATCTAAGAGTCTCTGTATTTACCAAAGAAAGCAGCAATTGTCAATTTCACTCAGGCACTGATCATTAAGCCCCAATATGAGTGAAAATATGGTAAAGCCCAGAAGGCATTCAATTAGTTTTGCTTATAAGGGCTGAGAAAGATGAAAATGAAAAACAAATTAGGGTTTAGATATTCATGTTGTTCCATATTGGCAAGATTTGCTCATACATGCTCTACATCAGCATGATGGCTACAGGCCCAATCCAGAACCAGTGGTCATGTAATTGAAGCCTTGTCAATAAATTCAAGGCCCACCCAGTCATTGTCACAGTTAGTCTTATAATACTGTGTTTTATTGAGTTTCTCTGTTTTTTCTTTTCAAATAATATGTTTGTCATTTTGGTAAATTTGGTTTCAAAGTGGATCGAGTATTCAAGCAAGATGAATAATGGAAAGTAATTTTGTCATAACTTTATTTTATTACTTAAGTATGTCTTAAAACAAGGTCGTGATTTTTTTTCAGTACATATCACTTGTCTAATAGAAAAATACGGAATTCCGATGTAAAATGAGAACATGCAAAAAAATAAATTTGCTGGCACTTTGTGTTCAATTTTTTTGTGTCAATATGTAGATAATGTGTAAAAGACAGCTTCCCCAATTCAATCATCCCGCAGAAAATCAAAGACCAAAGTTAATTAATAAAAGAATCGCACGGCACTTCCTAATTATTGGAGACACAGCGCTAATCATGCCACAATCATTGCTACTCATTTTCATATTCTAAAGGTGGATTGAAACAACTTGTTTTCATAACAGATTATAACTCATTTATAAAGTCTCATCTAATAATTCACATTTTTGGATAAAATAATTATTTAACATGATATGTAAGTCTTTATAACTAAGTGTGAAAAATTTGAGTATTATAGTCACCTATTTTAACAATTAAAATAAATTTACACATGCAAAAACGTATAAGAGATTATAATTTATTTATAATATCTCAATGATTATTTAACATGATATTTAAGTCTCTATAATCAAGTGTGAGAAATTTGGATATTATCGTCACTTATTTTGACAATTGAAATGAATTAGCACATACAAAAACGTATAAGAGATTATAACTCATTGTTGAGTTCTCATCTAATAATTCAATGATGAATTTGTTAACAAATCTTAACATAATAGTGTAACTATGGATTTACAATCAAAAATCTTCTTATAGTAGTAAATATGAGGTATTTGGTATGTGGAATAGTGGGCCTATTTCTCGACATCATGCGACTATTTATGATGATAGGTATTCAAGATTCTCATATTAATACGTATTCACGAATCATTTGCACATTTTACGTTGAATCACCAAAATTGAAGTTTTTATCTATCCAATTACTCCATTATTCAAACATTGATCTAATGCTTGAAAGACATCTCTACATTCTCAATTCTTATCAAATGTCGGTCTTTTAGAAATTAGCATATTACAAAATGGACTGTTTAGGAGTTAGTATGCAGTTTTCTGGTTAAGAAATTCTATTATTCCACACTAACACACAAAATCAGAAAAGAAAAGTCTCGAGAGAAAACCATCCCATGATGATGTATTCTTTTATTTATTTTGAAAGAACAGAAACCAGACATAACGATGTCATCAGCTAGAAAGCATTTGCATGAAGCAAGAACTACTACTCACTGTCTCACTTGCCTATGATTACATGAACTAGTAAGTAAACAAGATTGAAAATACAAAATTTTCACCAAGAAACTACTGTAATAAAATTTAAAAAGCAAAAGGCTAGCTGATTGTGTTTGCACTTCTCAGCAGCCATTTCTTTTATTGTTTTCTAAATCTTAAATTGAACTGAACATTTCTTACCAATAGCAGATAGAAATCTTCTATAGATTAATAAGACGCTGAGCTTCACATGATTGATAAAAAATGGCTCATCTGAAAGTCAGATGGTGGCATGTATTGTCACAAGGGTACGGACAATCAATGGCCTTAACATTTCTTCGGTCAAAATACCAATCTCCAACAGCTATAGCAATTGGCTGCATATCATCAATCAATTGTACAACATTAGATACTTGAAGATCTTTTTCTTAGAAAAAAAAGTTCCAATAAAGAAAATGGAAAAGCCTGATTAAAGATAGTAAATAACAAAGCAAGGAGACAATGATGATGTACCAAAGTTTCAGGTGATTTATGCCAAGTGAATCATATAATAAATAGTCTAAAACAAGGCACACCTTGTTCCTAATAAGAGGAGAATTGTCAGAGAACCATGTATCCTGCCTCTCACTCTGGCAGTGAGCAAAACAGGAATTTATGAATAAACCATTCTTGTTTGATCTTGAGAACCCTCTCATAGCTCTCAGCATTTGGTTTCTGAATCCTGTTTCAAAGAAACAATGAAATACTTAATGTTTTCTCTTAAGTTATTGAACGATACCCTCTGAGTGAACACAGTTTTTGTATATATAACTACCTTGAAGAAAGTGGATCTGTGATGCTGTACATTTTGCATGGTTTAATCTGCAATCATGCCAATTGCCATGGGGATCTGCCGATGGTGGAGCCAAGCTGGATTGAATCTGATATCAAGAAGAAACACTACCACAATATAATGATAACCAAAGGCTGAATATTTATGCATCATGAGGTCAACCAACACTACCACAATAAAATATGATCAATTACCTGCCATGAATCATAGGCTGCATTGAGGATAAATAATGGGGTTTTAACGCTGGCGATCAAGTTCTGAGGGAAGAAGCACTGAAAAGGAAAAAAAAGTATAAACTAAAAGAGTAAGCAATAGTTACATAGACTTCCAGTTTTTGTTCAAATAAAGTTTATTTTCCAGAACAAAAATTATTACCGAAGTGGGATCAAGGTGGTTAGTACAAATGCGTGGCAGATTCTTTCGTACCCCCTGTAATATTTACAAGAATAATCCATCAGAAAACCTTAAAACCCTCCACGGCATATTCAAGAAGAAATGTTATCAAGAACTTTTACAGTCATATTTTCCAGCATGTTGTATAACCTATTTTTGTTATCAAACAGAAGATTTATGTTCATGGGAAGTCTGATAGGGTCCAGATATTCATGTAGCACACTGCCTTTGCCCCTTAAGTTAGTCACATCCATGCACATATATCACACAATTCTTCTTCCATTTCCCCAGTTATACATATCTCTAAAGCATTCAAAATTTAAATATTTTCTTCGTCATGTTGAGTTAGCACTGTGAGTTTATCATATAAAATCCATAAATTAACATACTACATATTCTATGTTAGGTTTGACTAAAACTGGCATTTAAATCTCAAATGTCAGAAGAAATACTTCTGTTTCTGATGTAAAAGACAAACAGGTTAGCCCCAACATGAACAGGTTAACCATCAACCATGCAGAGGTTTTAGGCATCATTTCATAATAGAGTATAGCCTTATAACCACTGCAGTACCTGCATCCCTACAACACCACTGTATAAATTCCTGAGTGTACGTCCACCGGATACATCCATCCTACAACCCAAAAGAGGACAACCATTAACAACTGGTCTGAGAAATGAAACTCTGTATTGATAGTGAAGGAGACATTAAAAGCATGCAAAATTTCACTTACGCATCAAGAAATAACCCAGCATCACTCAGACACTTGACTTTAGTGGTCCATGGAAATAGGTCTTTGAATTCATCACAGTGTAAAATAGATGCCAATCCCCCAGCAGAGCACCCTGAAAGAAGAGCCTGAAAACCAAAATTTTTAGCCATTTATAAATTCTGATAAAAATTATGGATGGAGAAATACAAACAATGAAATTAATCACAACCTGCTTGGCATAGCGCATTCCCCTCGACATCAAATCTTCCATTGCAGCCAACCAAATACGTTGTCCTCTAAATTGCAGTCGTGCAGACTTTCTCGACAAACAACAAAAATGAACACCAAAATAACCAAAGGCATCAGAAGTGAGGTAAACATTATTCAAACTTATGTTTCCATCTCTTTCCAGAATACTCAAGTTTGCCAAAATGCCAAATGAATCCAGGTGGTATTCCATACATAAATCATATGCAGCCTCATCAACAGTTTGGGCTCAAAATGGTGGTTGCAAGGTCCCAAACTGCATTTTGATTGATTATTTCATCTTCTTGGCATCCATACAGAATTATGTTTCATTTGAAATGGTCAATATTAAAAAGTTACAAATTCACCAACCTTATGTTCACTATCCCCAGTAAATGAGGCACCATCACAATAACGAAGCTTCACTCTATTCCAGTTGAAAAAGTCTGCAACCACATAAGTAATAATGAGTTATAGCATAACCAAGACGACTGCAGCCTATAAAACAAGAACAGAAGTGTCAAATTTGACTAATCCTGGAAGCTTAGCAGAAAGGCAACCTGGATTTTCTTGAGCCTTATTGCTCAGTATTCCGGTAAAAGCTATCTGCTTTTCCATGTACATTGATGATCCACGCCTAGATGTCTTGCGGTAGACACAAGTTCTAACATTATTACACCATCCACCTCCCTGCCAGAAGATTTTTTTAACTATGTCATCATTGAAAATACCGAATTTATGTCAAAAGAGCCTTCTACATCCTATAAAAGTAATTATCTCACAAACCTCCAATTGAATGAGCCAGCTATTAGCTCCTGACCCGTATCCATGATGAAAATGATACCCAGGTAATGTTCCATCCAAGCAAACTTACAGGATAAAAGAAAAGGATTTATGTTAAGCCAAAGTATAACAACACTTATTTTAGGAAAACTATCCCTCTTCACTGTTGCAAAAATATATAACAAACTGGCAGCAGTAATCTATTCTAAATAACAAAATGACATACACAAGACTGACAGCCTTGCAGGCTGCTAAAACAACATCCACCAATGATATGTTGGTCAAGTGACACACTGACACTGACTCCCACCAACAAGTAAAGAGACCCAAGTCCAATTCACCCCACCCCAAATCTATCTTTGATATTAAAAAAAAGGAAAAAAAGAAAAACAAGAATTGTGTATGCCGGCAAGCCAGACTGCACAAGCCAAGGGATGAACAGGCACTAACAAAATAACAGCTAAATCATATAGATCAAATCAACATAATTAACCCATCAAAACCAGACCATTTGCATAAATATGATATATGTAAGTAAATAAATATAATAAACAGTAGGTACTGCCGAGCCGTGTATATCTTCCTTGAGACTGGGAGCTAACATGGCGCAAAATGATTATTTTTCATATGAAAAGCTATAACAAAACAGTACATAAACCCGTGTGATAAATGTGACGGCATAGAGCATCCGAAATTAAACATTGATTGAATACAGATACAGACACAAATTTATTTAGTAAAGAACTTTTGCCCCTTCAGATAAAGTGCATTCTAAGCAAACAAGTGGTCAATTAAAACTGGAAATAAAGCTACCATTTTTATCCAATCTGTTTCCACATATATTCTTTTTCACTGACCCGCAAGAGTTAAACGGAAAGGATGAAGTTATTCAGCACATCTAAATCAAGCATTTCGAAGCACTTAAAAACTGAGAAAAATAATAGACAGGATATAGTAAAGCCGGTAATCAACCGGTAATCAAAGTGTACCTGCTCCTTTAGCACCAGCACCTCGAATGAGGGTAAGACCCACCATTAGAGGATTAGCTACAGCCGCTGATGCTTCAAAAGCCTCCAAAATTGACATCTCTGTTTCATTGTAGTGATACTCCGAAAACCCATCAACCCAATTGCTATTATTCACAAACCCATCAGCCCAATAGCTAAAAACAAGTCCTATTACTACACCCACCCAAAAAAGGTTCACCATTGTTCTCCTATGCTACAGACCTCTGACACCGAAATTTTCCAGAACAATGAAGCAAAGTTTCAAACTTTGCAAAAAGTTCTGTACTTAAAAGTGGCACAGAACCTGCATTGCCGGTTTTAACAAAGGAAAAAGCTATTTATTGAGGAAAAAAACTCCTAGAGTTGGATTTGGGAGCTAAAAAAGGAAAGAGACCATAACTCAAGAAATTAGGGGGAGAGACGAGAGAGAGATATAGAGGAGGAGAGTTTATACAGCGAACAGTATTTACCGGGCTTTTTAAGATTTTTATTTTTATTACGAGGGTCACGTTTGGAATCTAAGAAAGTCTCAGATTTAAGAAGGGCAAAGCTAAATCAACAAACTGTGAGAGATTCCAATATCACAGACGATTTACCACCATGGATTAAAGAAAATCATATCCTAGTAAAATGAGAAATCCATTTTGATTGGGGCTTGCAATGTGGTGCCACGTGGAAATTTGCAAAAAAAAAATAGTCACTATAAAATTAAAATATTGATTGGGAGAAATTTTATTAATGGAACATGTCGTTTAATTAGAAATTAAAGTTGAAATTAAACATGAAAAAAAAATATATATATATATATATATATCTATCTTATGCCATGAATGAGGATGAATAAATATAACTAAAAATATATTTAAAGACATATTCAATGTTGATTTGGATAAAAATACATGTTTAAAAAATTTTAATTTAATCTCCACCGTTAATTTTTATTAAAAATGGCATGTCCAATTAATAGCTTAATTAATTGAAATAATCAAACCTCTCTCACATTGGTTAATCATTAGTTAATTGGTCTAATCAAAACAAATCTTGAAAATCATAATTGACATGATTAATTACTAAATTTCAGTAAATTAATAGATAAAATGGCGTCCACTTCTTCCTTGATTAGTGGAATCCATTTGCTAGAGATGTCTCAAATCTCAATTACAAATCTCTTGATAATTTGATTATTTTTAATATTGTAATTTGTAAATAAAAAATTAACGTGTATCAAATATTTCATCTTATAAATACTATATTTATAAGTATAATTAAAAAAACTTTTAGAAAAACTCATTTCAAAATTTAATACCTCTTCCTTAATTATTTATTAGTAAAGAAAAAAAATTAAACACCGAAAAAGTTGTGATCTAAACTGCAATATTTATTTATACTAACTAAATGTATTGGTTATCTTATATAGGAAAAGGTTGAAGATGGAATATATATTAGATAATTGTTCACCTTGCTTCTTTCTAATAATAAAAGTAAACCGTGTCTCCTATATTCTTTTATTTATTTTTCTAACCCTAGTTTTTTATACCGTGAATCGTCAAGATACCTTTTTAACACACTCAAAAAATTTCAAGTATAGCTCTTAAGCTGCATTAAGAAGCATTAGTTTGGTGTCATCTTTTTATTTTTTTTATTTTTCACGAATATTCTTACACCTTTTAGTTATGAACCTAATCTCGTTCAAGAAAATTTGAACAATAACACTCAATTTTTATTTTTATTTTGTGAGAATATATATGGAAAAAAAGAAAAGAAAATCTATTTTAATTATTTTCCAGTTCATAATTTAAAATTCTTTCTCTGATGATACCTTGATACGAGGCTGAAATAATTAATTCGACTAGTACTTTAACTTAATAATTAATTAATGACAAAAATACATTAATTAATAATTAAATTTGTCATGACTATACAATTTTAAAATATAGCCTTTTTATGAAGAAAAAAATGTATTTGAATTTAAATTCATGACTAAAAAAATTAGTATATTCATGTTACGTATATAGAACTATACAAGCTGCTGCCGTAGCAAAAATAAAAAATAAAAAAAATGTTTAGAAGCTGCCGACAGCTTCGAGTAAGAAATGAAAAGGATTAGATATTTAATATCATTTTGCATGGAACAAAAGAAAAGTTTGGAACCTTGGAAAGTCATTTTCTAATGGGTCTTGCTAACCAGTGCTCTGGTTAATAATTTATTATAGTATTGATAATCTTCACAAAATACAATTCTCAAAAAGTAATTAAATTAGATTATGATTACATCTTTTCTATAATTAATATCATTTATTAAAATGACTTAAATAGCCTTCCATGAAAATTATCCCTATCCCTAACCCCAATCATAACCTTAAATCCAACTATAATCCTAACTCAAACTGTAAACCCTATTCTAATCCCAACTTTAAACCCAACTCTAACCCTAATCCTAATCTAATCTTAAAGATAATTTTACCTATCAAATAAAAGATATAAAATAATAATTAATTATAACAAAATTTATAATTTATTAAGTTTCCAACACTAACAATTAATTTTTATTAATATTTATAATTTATTATATTTTTAATATCCATGATTAATCTTTAACCAACGAGCACTGATTAGCAAATCCCTTTTATAATTAGGTGGACCGGTTTTGCCTTATCGTCAAATTGCCATCAATAGCACCACACAGCCACGGTTAATGGCTACTGTCGCGGGCCGCTGCAACCACCACCATCTCACGCCATGACATGTCCAGGTTCACCACCGCATACAGCCGCCGCCACCCACAAATAGTGACAGTTACTAGATTAAGTTGTCTTCCGTAACATCAAGGCAACTAATCTATATTTATGGATTCAACCACTTTATTTATTTGTTTGTTTGATTTTCCTTAATACACGTAAACATACATTCACATAAATCACACGCACATATACTTTACCAAAATTACGTGCATGTGTCTGAGTAAGTGTGCCTTGCTCTGCTTTCAATTAATTTTTTTTATGTTTGTGTACAAGGATCAAAGTTGTTTTTGGCTTAATTATCTTTCTGTCCCTATAATTTCACTAACGATTTGATTTAGCCCTTTTAGTTTTGATCATTTTTAATCAAGACCCATTAGTTTGATGCAATATTATCCATGATGTGGAAGATGTTGATAACCCCATAGATAAGCTGAGTGGTCAAGAATGTGTGTTTACTTCAATGACTATTTGATTTCGAATCTTCAATGACTATTTGATTTCGAATCCTCAGAGATTGTGAATAGTAAAGTCTCTTAGTTATGATATAAATGACTTGTATTTGACCAGATTAGAGAGATGATTAATCGAGATACGCTTAATCTGACCTGAACACACATTATCGCTAAAAAAATATTGATTAAAATACTTATATTATGATTAATAAGTACAATTTAATCTCAAGAAAATTTATGAAATATATAAAAATAAAATAAACATATATAGGCAACGAAAAATCATGGATTTTTATAATAGAAATGTAATCATATGTTGGAAAATGTGAACGTGTTGGTCACATTAATTAGTTATGCAAATAATAATGTATCAATCTAAATGACATTAATTAACTTATAATTAAAAAAATTATAAGGACTTGATTAAACATATTAGAACTATAAAAACTAAGAGTATAAGCAATTAATATATTTTAAGAAAATGATAAATTATAAATGCAAATAATTAAGAGTCCTATTTAAAATTATTTTGATTTTTGTTTATGGGTGTGGTCAAATTATAAATCATAGTTTGTGTTTGTAATCACGTGGAAAGGACACAAGAATTAATGGTGAACCCCAATTGTTATGCATGGTAGTGATATGAGTCATGATGAGCATGTGAGAGAGAACTCTTGGCCCCATAATCACATGCATCTTACAAAGTGCGCAACAGCCCACCCAACATAACCCACTGCTGTCATGCACAGAAAAATTAACAATTCTAATTAATTAAGGAATCCAAATCTGGGTCTAATATATATATAAGAATTTTCTGTTTATAGAATAAAATGATAAATGTAAAAGTTTTGTATTATTAATTATAGTGGTTGATCATGATTTTGGTGCTGAGTAATAAATAATTTTTTATTTTTAAAATGTTCTAAATTTCAAAATTCATAATTATTATACCTTATCAAGTGTCATTTGGATACTAGTTAAAAAAATTATATATATATATATATATATATATATATATATATATATATATATGTATATTTACCAAAAAAAAAAGATGAAAGCATGCGTCAAATGAAAGTGATCAAATTAGATAGCACAGCATAAATGCACAAACTTTTACATAGTCAAACGACAATCTTAACATCTTGAATATGATACACAAATACACAATTTAATTATTGTCGTTCTCGTGCGTCGATGTGGTGTGAAACTGAGAATGTGTTAAATTCTTTTTTGGATTTTAAGTTTTACATACATATTACTATTAGATTAATTAATATTTTTGGTCATGATTTGAATGACTTACTTAATAATTATGAATTTATCTAACAGCACTTGTTAAGTTCTTGTGAATAAAAAATTTATAATATTTATTAAAATAACTAATTATAATTTTAGTATTATTTATTGTATAAATTATTACTTGTAAATAATTTTAATTTTTAATAAATATATTTATTGTAGCTTAATAAGTGCTCGTATAATTCACTTATCATTATATTCAACACTGGTTAGTTGTGTCAAATTTTGCACACAAATAAAAATTGATATAAATATCATAGAAATTCAGGCTAGTTAATTTCTTAGCAATCGAAATTTGTTCGTGAGAGGTTTATGTGGGCTGTGGGCATCATCACAAATCTCATAAAAGAGTGTGACACTGTGAGGTTTAAATATCAGTGGGCTACAATTATTTGATTTAGCCTATTTAGATTGGGCCTCTTTAGTTTAGAGTTTGGATCGTATTAGCTCATTTAATTTTTTTTTTCTTTATATACGCACTAATTAAAATTAAATTAAAAAAAATAACTTGTTCCAATAATCAAACTCCATTCATTTTTGTATTTCTTTTATTTCTGCAATTCTTTTATTCTTTTTGTTTTCCTTTTCACTTTTCTTTTTTGCCAAGTTTCCTCATACAAAGGGAGATTAATATTTATCAACTCATGTAAAATTGAATTTTAAAACTTCATTAAAATTGTATCAAATTAGTTCAAGAACCCATAAAAATAAAAAATCAATTCAAGAAAATCTTACCAAGAGAAGATCATAATAACCTAGAAATTGCTTTGAATGCCTCTTTGTTATTAGGGATCTTAGTTATGTGATTAGTGATATCAAGGATAAAATAAATAAATTTATCTCATGAGTGTCTTCGGCCATTTGTTATAATAAATATCTTTTTTGAAATTTAAAATATTTTACATATAGTAACTCACAAAAATCACAATCACTATTATTATAAGTACTACAAAATTTATATATGTTATTTAACAACTGTCCTAACTAAGTACTCGTAAAAATATTTATAAGGTTAAGCTACAAAATTTATAATCACTTTAAACATTTGCATTTTCTAGACGAGAATATTAAAAGTAAGAGCTTGAATTCAAGTGATTACTAATAAGTGTTAGTTATAGTGATAAACAAGTTATATTTTAAAAATAAAAATAAAGATTCAAATTTTAGAATAAAAAATTATTAGAAATGTCATTATAATCGCTACAAAATTTAAAAAATTAATCTTATAACAATATCTATGAAAATATTTAAACATCACCAAAAAAAAATAAAAAATCAAAGCGGTTCGGCCAACGAAGACAAATTGCTCAGCCTTCCCCGTAAATATAGATTAGAGATTATGATCAGTCTGTTAGACAATTTCTTGTTCCTTATGAGTTGTGGCAGTCAACTTACAAATACAAACAAACATGGCATATTAATTTGTCATAATACTCACACGAGTCATTGAGTAAACTCTAATCTCATGTATTATAAAAATTTGAGTCTCTGTAAAGCTTTTTATAAGTAACTCATGCTCACTGTTCATTTTTTATTTATCATTTCTCTTATCAAATATTAAATGCATATCATCCATGAAAAGTACATAATATTTATAAAATATAAAGTAGTATTTGATCTTGATGTACATGTAATGTATTTTACTATTTTAAAGGTAAAAAAGGCAAAGCTACACAAGCGAAAATGCAGACGAAAGACAAAATGGCACAAATTTTTTAGTGCCAAAGTTCTTCACTTTTCACTGCAAATAATGGAAATTCAGTTTGTTGCTTTCGTGCTTTCGTTAGTGGGGTTTTCATATATAATTATATAAAGACAGTAAATATATTCCACGAATTATTATTTTTATTTTAGTGAAAGTTTATATATATATATATATTTTTGAGAATTAAATTTAACAATATTATTAGTTTATCATTTGTATCCCTAATGGAACTAATATTATTTTTTTAGTACAAGATTTGGTTGATGGTTTGTATTGGTAGCTTATATATTTTTGTATCACCACTGTTAACAATATTTTTTGTTGGTTATTTTACTAATTAATGAATTCATTTGTTGATTGTTTCTATTGGTAGCTTATATATTTTTGTTGGATCAAATCATGTCCTATGCTCCTAATTATATATATGTATTTTTTAATAAAAAACTTTTAAGTATTTCGTAAGTGGAGATAGAGAAGAGAAACAATTTTAGGAGATTGAAGAAGTAAAAATTTAATTATATACATATAATTAATTTATTAGAGGTGAGAGATGATTAATATATGACATGACTAGATGATATAGTTTGGAAGAAAAGAGATAGTGTGGCAAGATGAGTGTCCATATATTAAATAAATTCATTAATAGAAATGATCAACAAATGAATGGCCTAACTCATGATAAGAAATTCTGCCAATAAAAAATTCTAGGGAGCCAGATCCTATGTTTTGTGCTCCTAATTCTTGATGATTGACGACAAGGAAATTGAATGGTCTGTGCTTGTTGGATTAGTCACAAAGGCCCAAGGGAACCGGGTTCTCTACAAGATTGATGGGCAGATTGACAACCATTTGTACACGAGGGCATAACTTGTTCCTGCATATGCAACAGAGCCAGATTGTTGCTTGCAGATTTTTCTGTGTATCCTAGTTTTGACAGGCATACCAATATTTATAAAGTTGTCAATTTTGTAGTATAAGGTCCTTACGCACTGTCTCTCGCTCCTTGTGAGGCCTGACAATAAATTTTCAAACACAAACGAACCTTATATTTTAGCTTGTCATAATACCCATACATTGTAAATTCTCTTGCATGTAATATAAAATTTGAGTTTATATACAGCAAAATGTATTGCTCACTGTGTGTTGCTTTTCATTTCTATTATGAAATATTTAAAATCAGTAAACATGCATCCAAATAGGAAATACAAAATGAAAGTAAAAAAAAGACCTTTTATAAATCAAGTATATTTCACACACATTCTCATTTCCCACAACCACAAACTAGTCCCAACGCCAATACCCATTATATAACCTTTCAAATTAAACAAGATAAATGAACCAAACATCTACTTCCACACATCAAGCTGAGTACTCAGCAGCCATCCCACGTAGTCAGCATCCTATAGTTGTTTATGCAGTGGGTTTCACAAACTTCCTTCTTTTACTTTAGCATCTGCTATTTGAACAGCGGAGGAGGAACCGTTAGTCTTAGATTCACTACCTTGGCTGCTTTCAGTTATAGTCTTCAACGGCTTCGAATCCGACACTTCTGATTTGTACTTGTACCGGGAAGCCCAGTACATGTAGTTCAAAAAATTGAGGCAGCTAAGGATTGCTAAGAACCAATAGAACAGATTCAGATTGTTACTGTTGAAGTCGAACCCATGCAACCATCCTTGTTTGCTTGGAGTTATTTTTTTGGTAATGGCATTTATAACATCGACAAACACACTGCTCAGGAAGTAGCCAAAGGATAGAGATAACCATGTTAATGAAGTTGAGAGTGATTTCATGCCTGCAGGTGCCTCCTTGTAGAAAAATTCTAGCAGTCCTACAAGAGTGAACATGTCAGCAATTCCAAATATACCGTATTGAAAGGAGAGCCAGAATAGACTTATGGGCTTAGTTGGGTCCTTGATAACTTGGTTCCTTCTTTTCACTTCCACCAGGCCAGCTACAGCCATTGAAATCGACGAGAGTACGAGTCCAACACCAATACGTTGAAGTTGTGTGATGCCTGAAGGATGGTGAGTGATCTTCCGAGCAAATGGGACAAAAAAGAACTCATAAATGGGAATGAGAATGCACATGAATATCAGTGGGATTACAGGAATTGATGGTGCAGGCACATCAATAGAGCCGAGTTTTAGGTTCATTACATTCCCTTGTTGGACAGAGAATGTTTGGAGTTGTGCTAAACAAGTGTTCATTATAATTGTACTGGCTAGTATAGGTAACATTCTTGTTAGAATCTTGACTTCTTCGACTTGTGTCACCGTGCAAACCTTCCATAGCTGAGGATTAGAGTCATTGCGAAGAATGGCTGCTTTGTCTAGGAACCTGTTCAACAAACCAGGGCTTTTTATATACAAGACTAGCACAAACCTGATAAGAGAACGCTGCCCCCCTCCCACACACATACACACACAAAAGGAAAAGGAAAGAGAAAGTAAATCCCTCATTTTCTTCCATTTTCCTTTTTTGGGTGCAACTAAGATGCTCCAATATTCTTATAAATTATAATTACACTTTTTACAGAAAGTAATGTTGATGTAATTAGTTCCAAGTTTTCTTTTTCTTTTCTGAAAGGAAATATAAAAAAGAAGAAGGAAGCTTTTTGAGTTTGGCTGCAATTTAGCAGGAAATTTAGTTCAGTGGCACTCTGGCAGTTCTTAACATGAAGAAAAAGAACCACCTAAATTGGCATTTCTCAAACTAATCAGTTATTAACTTCTAACACTAACATATACATCTATCTTGAGCAAAGACAGTAAAAACTCACCTTATCTGATTGGTATGTGCAATTTTATCTTCAGTAATTTCTTTATCACTGATCTCATACAGTTCTTCAGGGTTGGGCAGTGATAAATTTCGGTTTTTGATTGCCACAACGATCACCTGACAAAACCGAATATTAATGGGATTACTTTCCAAATATACATTTTAGGCTCTATATGCACATAGCACAAAGACAAACCTGGGCAATCCTGGTGATGGGGCTGTCTCCAGGAGCTTGGAGGCGATAGAATGGCTTACCAATAGCAAGAACAACAAAGCCAATAAATGTAGCCACTGTTGAAATAAAAAAGCCCCAATACCAAGCTTTTTTGGTGCTAACCCACACAATGGCAGTAACTCCTATTACTGCTCCTAGAGTTGAACTGAGCAAAAGGCAATTGAAAAAGCTTGCAAGAGCTTTTGATTCAATTGGGTCATTTTTATCAAATTGATCAGCTCCCAATGCAGGCAAAGATCCTCTAACTCCTCCATTACCTAATGCCAACAAACACAGTGACGCATAGAAGAACACTGCTGTACCACCTTTCACACAACTTGACTTGCCACAGTTCTCTGGATGTAAATCACTTGAATAAGCTTGAATTGTCACCATAACCAAAGCCTACAAGTGCTAAAATCAACAAAAAATCAGAACTTTATCTATTAGAAGTTAATTTCAGACCCAAATCTTCAGGTTTCAAGTGATGTATATTTTTACCAGAACTTCGAGTGACCCAAAAAGCAGACTTGTAGTAAATCTGTTTAAGTATGTGTCCGAGATGAATCCACCTTTAAGGGAGAGTAAGTAAGTTGAACCCAAAAAGTTTGTGAGAGTATTGGCGGAGGTGGATAGATCAAAGTGCATTACTTCGAAGAAGTACAGGACCATGCTCACCATGTTTGCCACAAAACCCATATTTTCAAATGCTGTTAAGACTACAGAAAGAGCAAAGGAAGGATCAATAGTAAGCATAGAACAACCAAGAGAGATATACAATTATGGGGGTTTGCTTACCGTAAATAAACACGGAAGCTCTGAATCCACCTTTTCCTTTGTTCCATTGGGAGACGGACTTCTCCTCAGCTACCTTGTCCTCCTTATCTGCCTGTGACACCAAATATCAAACATCTAAGCTACAAAAACACACACACAGACTGAGAGAGAAAGAGATCGGGTTGATCACTAACTGAGCTTACCATTGTAGAAACTTTGAAGAGGGTTTTGGAAAAGAGGTGCAGTTCAGTTCAGATCAAATTGAAGCAGAAAAGGGCAATGAACATATAGCCCCAAAAAAGAATCTCTGGACAGAAGTAGCAGTTTCAGATAATGATGGTGTAAAGAGTGGCCTTGAACTTCAAAAGTCCTCAAGAGGCCATGTTCTCTATCTTGCTGTCTCCCCCGAGTTTGTGTCTGAGTTTATAAACAGATGTGTGTAGTACATAATTTATATACAAACGCATTACAATGGGATACAATATTATTAATATTTTAATAATGATTCTTTTAATAATATATTATTATAATTGATTATAATTTTAATATTATTTAAAAAAAATTATAATTTTTAAATATTATATTATGATATCTTAAAAAGTATTTTAGAAGATTCGTTTTAAAATTTTATTAATAAAATTATAATTATTGCAAGTAAAATAAAAATACAATGAAATGCATGGTATTATACGAGAAGGATTTGATAAATTTATGAAAAATGTAGTACTAAAGCAATGAATAAAACTTGTGCATGAAGAAGAGATCAATGACTATTCATGGGATTTCATTGACTTTATGATCCAATCCTTTTTAGTTCACATGGCACAGCTCATTGGTTGTCTCTTCATGTCTACAATCTACTGGGCCTTGAACTTTCAATTGTTTTGATTTCCATGAACGTCACTTTCCCCCATCTCATCATCATTGCAATGGACGACATGGGGAGCATGGTCCTGTACTTCTCTATAGTATAATGCATGTTTATATTCAGTTAGTTGCGCACATTTTAATTAATTATTTTAAATTAAAAATAAATAATTTATATTAGGATCAACTATCTTCTCAAGAAGATTTCAAGTCAAAAATCAATTAATATAATTTTTTTTTCTCCTTTTTTTGTGGTATAACATACTTTAATATGACATTATGTGCGTAAAATACTTTATTTTATTATTTTTCTTTTAAATAAGAAGTCATTTTTACACAACTATATTTTTCTTTGCTTAGATGAGCATAGTAATCTGAACTAACCATAACAGTGTTGTGTTATATTGGATGAGACATCGGTCCTACTTGAATGAATTTTATGTATACAATTATGATTCACATATTGCATTAAATTATAAATGATTATATAATTTTACGTTTAAATTAAGTCAATTCAAATTTAAAATGTTCATAATATAATTACAAATTCATGTAGTGAAAAAAAAAAAAAAAAAAAACTTCAAATTTGATCAGATTTTGATAAATCCAGATTGATCGATCTTCACCGAATCGGATCCAATGTCAAAAAGAAAAGATCCATGCCATTTTTTATCAGTTGAAAAGGTCATTTTCAAGCGTTTCTAGATTGGGAAATGTCTTTCACTTTTGGATGCTCCATCTTTTTGGATTGAAGAGTAAAGCAAAGACTTAACTGGCACCCATCACAAGAACCAGGACCATTTGATTGATTTCACACCAATTCTCAATATAGCTTTGGTCTTTGGGTGCTGTTGAAACTAACTATACCTGGCTTGGTTTTTGTTACCTTTGGTTGTCCTTTTATGCCTGCAAGTTATTCTTCTGGGTGGGAAATTAATTTCCTAGCATGTAATGTATGTAAGAAACTAATTTATGTCTTTTAACTGTTTATAGGATAACTTGTAACAGCTAACATATTTGTTGCCACTGCCTGTTAAAGCCAACACGAATGCCACAGTATATTAATTAATGCAAGACCATGACATGACCCTATGGAAAGGTGAGGTTCAGCTTCAAATTTAGTTCTCGATGTTAAATTAAGTTGCATAGGTTTTCTAATGGGAAGGATTAAATTCCTATGAGTTTTTAGTTTTATTTTTACTCGGTGAGATTATCAAGTGTGTTTTGATACACAAAAGAGTTTATTCGATTTAACTTATTTTATTTTACTAATTGAATTGTCCCACTAAATCTCAATCAAGTAAGTAAGTTTGAGATTGATGATTTCATTGTAGATTGATGTTTCCATGTTGACATCTCATTAATATTTGGAGCTACATTATTGGAACAATAATTATATAGGACAGAGTTAAAGCAACATTATAGTACTGGTATTCTTCATATAGAGGAAGAATTAATTGCAGCAATGATGACTAATAAAAGTATAGCTTCCACTTCTCAAATGTCTTTTAGTTCAAGGTTAATGAATCTATTGAAGAATATGTCAAACTGTTCTAATTATGAATCAGTGTCACTTTCCAAATTTCCATTGCAAATAATAGAGCAAAGAAGCATAATTATTATTAGCTATAATAAAATAAAAGTAATGTTATATATCACACAATTTTTTTACGCAAATATCACATTATATTCTTATCACTATAACCAACCACTCTAAATCATTTACTACTATATTAATCTACTAATTTCGCTCATTATATTAATTCAATTAATTATATAATACACTTAATTACAACAAAAGATTAAAAAAATTTTTATTACCTTTAGTTTGTCTTTATCTATTTTCTTTTAATATTTTGTCTACCACCATAACTATTTCTCATTATTTTTCTTTTTTATTCTACATATTTTTAATAGTTTCCAATGCAAATAAATTCATAAAAATCACCATTAAAAAAAAGAAGAAGTAAATAACAAGAACAAATTAATCTTCTGATATAAAAAAAAAATTGAGAACAAAAAGAATTCCTAGAATTAAATTAACTTACTCCTTTTTTCTTTTCTTTTTTTAATTGAAGAAATATATTAGAATGTCAATGAAATGAAAATAGGAAAAAACACAAGAAATAACAATCTTTTAGTTTTTTATTTCTTAAACTTTTTCTTCAACCAAATAAACAATGAAAAAGCTATCGAAAAAATTAGGATAAAAATTACCAAAATTTTAATATTTTTGTTAGTTTCTATTGATTTTAAAAAATGAAAGAAAATAATTTTAAAAAAAAACCCTAGAGGAGGGAAGTTAGGAGAAAAAGGAGAAAAATGAAAATAAAATAAAATATATATACATATATATAGAATAATTATGAATTGTATGAGATAATAAAAATTAGAGGCTAATATGGTAAAAGATGATTTAGAGTGTTTGGTTATGATAATAAGAATCTAACATGATATTTACGTGAGAAAATTGTGTGAGAAATATATGTACGTAGCATTACTCATAAAATAATGAAACGAAAAATACATCATTATTATTAACTATAATAAAATATGTGAGAATTTATAAATAATTAGTGGCCTAGTGGTTACTAAACTTGGTAAGACCTAGAAAGAAGATTAGACTTAGACTTGGGTATGTATAATGAATCCTTTTTCTCTTTAGGTCCCGGTGATTTCTGTAAATAATGAAAAGACGTAGCATAATAATTCATAAAGGTTTTCGTTGCTTCCCTATCTATCTCAATTAAACACAATGTTATGGACTATCATTTTCTTTTCTCATAAAGCATGATTTAATACCCCACATTCCATCCATCCATTCTAGCTATTTGCTTTTAGCAAGATACCTATTGATCTTATCTCTTTTCATAATATGTTTGTTCATCTTTTTCTCATATCTAAAATTTATAATTTGTAATTAAAGATCCACATTTGATTCGTTAGGTCAAATATCTTGTCTATAATATATAGGTATGCGTTTATAATTAAACGATTTGTAAATCGCATTGAATCCACACTAGATCATAATTTTTTTAAGATGAGTTAAGTTCATAAATGAATTGGTGATAAAATATAAATGTAAAAAGACAAAGAAAAGAAATGTAATATTAACTTAATTCAAATCAATTAAATTTGTTTCTAAGTTTTGGCTACCTATCACGTTAGATTTTAAAATATTTAGATAAAAATAGATATTAGATGAGTGATCGATCCATTTTTATGTCTACTCACGAACACATCACAAACATGTTATTTTAAAATCTTCAAACATGATACTTTATTTGTTGATAAGACCAAACATGACACTTGACATCTTATCTAGAGATTTCTTTGCCATGAAATCTCTTACTCGGTCTTTTTGTCTTTCTTTTATCTTAATTTAATTTTATATAAGTAAAATTTAAATTTAAAATTTTTTACTTAAAGTTTCGAGTTCTGGCAACTCTTACAATTCTTAGTGATGAACAAAGTCAAGTTTTATTTCTTCTCAAATATAGGATGATCTTCCTTTATCCTGTAGTGTGGACATATGGTCTAGGAGTCATACATAAAGGGGAGACATAAGTCATTATCCTTCTTTGACTAAAAAAAAATCAGCTGACAACTACTGTCATATCAAGATGATAATAACAATTTAGTGGCATACATCATGTCATAATTCTTGTAAAAAACTTAGTTACAATTCTTGTAAAAAATTAGCCACAATTATTGATCAATCATCCGCAAATCATGTATGAAACCAGCCTTATAATCAACCCCAAAATTATTTATTAAATTAACGATAATTATGCAGATTCCTTAATTTATGTTTTCCATTATTATTATGCCTTTTAATTGTAGCTTAATTTTTACCATATACATGTATAAATCACATTGTTACGTGAATAAAAAACAAAAATACAAAAGGCTTACACACGTCACACATGACACAACCATTCGAATCCAATCTCTTTTCTAACATATTACAACTCTCCAATTCAATATCAAAACACAATTATTCCAATTCAATTTCTTTTTATAACATGGTATGGTTTAATCCTATCTTTCTTGTTCTTCTACTTTCTGTTTCTTCAATCATGCAAAAGAAAAAGAAAGAATCATTAATTGATTCCCACCTCACACTTACTCCTTTAACAGTTTCTTTCAGACAATCCATTCTCCATGGATTCACTTTCAACCATCACCAAAATTCATGAATTCTTTTAAATTAATATAAAAGAAGTTTTCAATTTATTTTTGTTGTCAAGCATGTCCTATAATTCAAAATTGTTGTTGCTATTTCGATTGGATATTCTCAAATTACATGTTTCCACTCGAGAAGGGAATGACATCATAACACAATTATTACATAGAAAATCAATCACAATCATTCACCAATCAGTCAATAATGAAGCAGGAAATCAACCACAATCACATCCATCCAATTCGATATCAAAACAGAACTATTTCGATTCAATTACATTTCTTAACACAATTATCTTTGTTCAGTTGATATACCAACTCCTATAAAAAAAAAATCTACACTTCCTAGCTTGGCCACTTGTGTAATAACTGCATACAACTTGCTTCAACCTTGGTTGCTTTCATACTCACCAACATATGATTATTTGTCCGCTTCAGTTGTCTATAGCTATTGGAAGCAGACCAACGTATCTATGTTGGGCCTAAGTACCTAACCTAATAGTACAATAATTAAAACATATGAGAGATTCTATGCGTAAAATGAACATAGTTTCTAATCTAAAATAATCAAACAAATATAATAGATCTTACATTCTCAGAATTCAAATTCTACAAATAAATTTTTATGACGTAAAAGAGAAGTTACTTCCAAATAAACTATACCCTATATTCATACATCACTTATTTGGTCATTGAGTGAACTAGACATCAGATAAGATATAGCCAATTTAGAATTTTTATGGGTTATTAATATGAGAGCTTCAATTTAAATTTGAAAGTCTCAAATATAGTTACGTAATATCAGTTTTAAAACATTTTTTTTTTTGGGTTGACTGAGAAATGAAAAGGTAGGTATGTTACCTTACATTATCAGATAGAAAATTACATTGCATCATCATAATATTGAAAAAAAATTTCACCTCACTTACGTCATGACTGAACCTCAAGGTTCTTACAATAGTGACCATGGTTATTCGTGAAAACGCAAGTTACATCAACTGCATATTGCAGCACAGAAGACTCGAACTCTGAAAAAGTGCTATTGAATACAAATCATAGATGTAATATTTGGGCTTTTTGTTTGGTCTCGAATTCCTCAAATCCCATACTGTTAAGGCCCATTAACATAACCAAACAAGCCCACTAAGAAACTACCATAGGTGTAATTCATAATGTCTGTTATGATTCAGGGCGTGCTCCTCACGTGACAAGGATTAGACTGACTTTAGCTCGCTAGTTTAGAGTAGGGCGGGAAGCAGTACATATTTCTATAATAGCTTTCTGCGATTTTGTTTTCACCAATTTTGTGTTTTTGCTCTAAGATACTGTCCGATTTACAAGCAAAATGGGCATAAAGGTATTGAATTCGGAATATCATAGTTTTTCTAAGCTTTGTAATTTTCAAAAACTTTTTTTGGAGATTGATTTAATTGATGGCCCATTTTTGATTGATGTCTCTGCTAGGGTTTAACGAAGCTTTTAGCGGATAATGCCCCAAAAGCCATGAAGGAGCAGAAATTCGAGAGCTTCTTTGGCCGCAAGATTGCCATTGATGCCAGCATGAGCATCTACCAGTTTCTCGTCCGTATTCTCTCCATTTGTTTTTTAAAAATTTGGCCTTGTATGTTTTTGTTAGTTATAGAAACGCTGTCTTTTTTTTTAGAATGTACTAAAGCGTTGGGCCATTTTGGTGCAGATTGTTGTGGGAAGAAGTGGGGCTGAGATGTTGACTAATGAGGCTGGTGAAGTTACTAGGTAACCTTTGAGAGTTGCCTCTTTTTGAGTGAAATAATCCTTTTTCTAGGGAACGTTAATCAAAATTTTCTATGAAAATGAAGTAAAAGATTAGTTTAAATCTTATTTGCTCAGTTCATTTGCTAATGGGCATAACAAATTTACGTGTTCCCCTTATAATGACATTGATATTGTATCGGGTTTAATTTACAGTCATTTGCAAGGCATGTTCTCGCGGACAATTAGACTTCTGGAATCTGGACTGAAGCCCGTGTAAGTTTTTTTTTTTTTTAATAAACCCTCAATTTTTTTGAGTGAAACGTGTGGATTTTTTGAACTGCCTATTGCTCATTTTTTTCAGCTATGTTTTCGACGGGAAGCCTCCAGATTTGAAGAAACAGGAGCTGTCAAAACGGTATTTTTACTGTCAAAATGTAGATGTCATTTTATTTATTAAATTTTTATATAGTAAGATTAGTTACTGAAGGAAAAATTGATTGCCTTGTAGTATTCCCTTCATAATAAAATTTGTAATGCAGTTTCACAAAGAGGGCTGATGCCAGTGAGGATTTAGCAGAAGCCATGGAGGTTTGCCCTTTTGTTTATTTCATTTTTTTTTTTTTTTTTGTGGGTTAATGCATCACGTGGCTGCCTTTTGTCATCCTTACAGAGTGGCAATAAGGAAGACATTGAGAAATTCAGTAAACGGACTGTGAAGGTGGGTCTTTGCTTCTACGTTTTCCTTTCACATTAAATTCATTGTGGGCTCAAGATTTAGCACTATATTCTTAAACACTTTTCAAGGTATGAGAATCTGTTATATGGGAAATTTTCTATGTTCTGGGTATAAAAGCATGTGATTTTTGCATAAACTTGAGGCCATGTTCCCTTCACTTTTGCAAGGTGACTAAGCAGCACAATGACGACTGCAAGAGACTTCTAAGACTCATGGGAGTGCCTGTTGTTGAGGTACATTACACTAGTGAATATATTTTATGGCTGGCTTTTCACTATGTGTGTCTTTTGCTAAGTATTCTACAGCACTGGGTATGACTTTTGTTTCTGCAGGCTCCGTCAGAAGCAGAAGCACAGTGTGCTTCACTTTGCAAATCTGGAAAGGCAAGTGATCCCTGATTTTATTTTTTCCATGGACAGACTTATTGAAACAAAAGAAATGAAAGAAATTGATTACAATATGTTTCAATTGGAATTTTAAACAATCCATTTACAACGCCAAGAAGGTCTTCATTTCATGTATATGCCAATTAACAATGTCAGTTTCTGGTTGGTTTCATAACTGGAAATCTATGCTTCATATTTTTTTCTGGATTTTTCTGGAAGTATTGTATATTTACAAAGTTACATGATATGTTAAGAATTTACTGACATTTATTCATTTTAGGTTTATGCTGTGGCTTCTGAAGACATGGACTCCTTAACTTTTGGGGCTCCGAGATTTCTTCGCCATTTAATGGACCCGAGCTCAAGAAAAATCCCTGTCATGGAATTTGAAGTTGCCAAGGTGCTTTAAGCTTTTAACTCGGACATAATTGTTACTATCTGATCCACTCTTTTGATAATTACTTTGCTTCAGGTATTGGAGGAGCTGAATCTTACCATGGATCAATTCATTGACTTGTGCATTCTTTCTGGATGTGATTATTGTGACAGCATTCGAGGTATTTTGTTCATTTACAGATGTGAAGTTTCTTCTTTATTTATAATATACAACTATTCAATTATACTTCTGAAATCACTGGTTAGATAATAAAGTCTGCAACAGGGATTGGAGGACTGACGGCTTTGAAACTCATACGTCAACATAGCTCTATAGAGAATATATTGGAGAACATAAACAAAGAAAGGTGTTTCATATCTTTCAGCTTGAGAATCAATATTTTCTAACAAAAGCATGTCCGCTTTATGTGTTTGAAACATATTAACGAACGATAAACGCATGTTTAGAACTCATCATTTGATGATGATTGAGGTCATAATTAATCACGTGATTCTTTATTTAACCTAAAAAATGAAGTTGAAAGCATGGGTCAAGAATTGCTATTTCTTGCATCGCATTTCTTTAAGTCTATGCTTGCATCACCAATTATATGTTTGAGCTCAAATTGGATCGTCCCTTTCAAATTTACCAAATTGTTATACAGCTTCCTGTAAAACTCTTGCCTTTCTTGTACTTCTGTCGCGGGAAGTGTTAGACATTGATTACATCAATTTAGGTTAATTAATCCATGGGTCTCTTCAGTGTTTTATTGACTAAGTTTTCTGGTCGGGTCGGTTATGCCTGCATCTATGTTTATGACTTCAAAAAGTTTTAATGTAGGATGAAAAGTCAAGAAATCCATCTTGCTATATGGTGAATAATTTTTTACTCCTTAGATTGATGCGAATAGAGAAAAATGAGATATATAGCCAACCCCAACTAGTTTGGAATTTAAGGTTTAGTTGAGCTGAGTTGTATTTAATGTGCAATCTTGATGCTGTTTATGTGCTAATCGTTCACCATTAATTATGTTTTGCATCCATTCAGGTACCAAATACCAGATGATTGGCCATATCAAGAGGCTCGACGGCTTTTTAAAGAACCATTAGTCTTTAAAGAAGAGGAGCAACTTGAGATTAAGTGGACTGCTCCCGATGAAGAAGTAGGTTTCTCTCTTGGTTGAAAAGTTACATGTGTATGATATATATATACGTATTTGTGTATGGTTATGTTTTCAGTTCTCAGGTAAGATATATGGTTGCATTTTCTTGCCTTTCTTACAGGGTCTGATTACCTTCCTGGTGAATGAAAATGGGTTCAACAGTGACAGAGTGACAAAGGTGAGCCGCCTAATCATCATCATGTACTTCTCAAGTAGGCATTCAATAATGTTTGAGAAATAGGGTACATTATTCGCATGGTTTATGATGATTTCTATATCAATTTTAGGCAATAGAAAAAATTAAAGCAGCAAAGAACAAGTCATCACAAGGCCGGTGAGTGATTTATGTAAATAATGATGCTTAAAGAATCTTCTTTCTTGGGTCACTAATTGCTTTTCTACTTACAGATTGGAATCATTTTTTAAGCCGGCAGCTAATCCATCTGCACCCGCACCCACTAAACGAAAGGTATGTCCACTAGTTTTGAAGGTTAACGAGGAAGAAAGCCTGCTAAGCGTTTCTCTATCATCATATTTCCAGTGAACACTGAGCAGTAAACACAAATGATGTGTTTGTATGACAAACCTTTATTTTTTGTTCATTATTCCTTGTGTTTCTTTGCAATCGTAACGCTATTGAACTTGAAAAGTACTATTTCCATTACATTATAGATCTCTTAATTAAGAATATTATAAACACCTTTAGTAGAAGGTGTGATACTTTTGAACTCCTAAGATATTGATCCCTGTAGTTCATTATTTGGCTGATATGGGTGCTTTTAAGTTTAACACATGTTTCTTTCATTTACCAGTATGTTTATGTATGTTATTGTGTTTAATAGTGGCAAAAACAAACACTTACAAGTGTAAGTGTTTCAAGCAATATGTATATGTCTTGATCTCTACCATTTCTCCACTACTTGTGGATTTGGAGTTCTTTTGTTATTTCTTTTATTTTTCCCTCCTTCTATTCAAATGAAAATTGGCTTGCCTTTCCTTTCAAATCTTTAGAAACAAACAACCCAAAAGAAAAACTCCGCCCATGTTTATTAGAATTCCTGAACCTGATTGGCTACCATAATTTCTCACTACACTGGATGACAGGAAAGCAAATGCGTGCTTAGAACATTCAAACCAGCAATTCAGCATAAGATGTCCTCTGTGCATCTCTTTAACTGGTCAAGGCCCATGGTCAATGGTAACTTAAGCCTTCCTATTATTGATCTTGCTTCCAAGCATTCGGTGCCATTATCCAGAGGTGTCTCCTTTGGTGCCTGAAGTCGAAAAACCCTGGTGAACCTTCAGAGCCAATCTGTGCTTATTCATATTCTACTTAATTACAGCATCATAGTATTTGACATGATTACAATGATTGATAAGGGAGTGATAGAAGATCATAGCTGTTCATCATTATGGTTTTTATAATTATTTCTTTTGATAGTGTATCATGTAAGAAACTGAACCATATCAGGTCTTCTCACATTAATAAAAATCATGTCTTAAAGGGTAAGTTGCTACTTGCATTGTAATTCCATATATGACTTCCTGTGGTTCCTTTAGCATGTAAGTTCATATGTCTTGTTGGTTGCTATTGTAAAGGGATCTTTTTCGCCTATTTATATCACACTCACGTTATACTTTCTCTGGGATGTAGTCAGAGATGTGAATGTATGGCTAATCCAAGCCAGTGTTTGTCTATTTTTGACTGTTCATATATTTTTTTTTCTTTTTCTTTTAATATCTTTTAACCTCCATGGTTTAGATGCCTCTATTTTCTTAATACTGTCCCTTCATTTTTATAATCCTGGGACATGTCAGTATTTCTGATTGCCAAGATACATGTTATTCAGACCTCATTCTGTTCTGGATTGTAATCTCTGGGGTCTGTGTTTGACAGGAAACACCAGAGAATACAGCTAAAGGAAACAAAAAGGCAAAGGCCACAGTTGGTAAGAAGAAGAAGTAGTTAGCTTTGTAACATGACAATAGAGTGCTAGAGCCAACTGCATCTTGATCAGGTCAGAATTCTCAATCAATGTATCTTTCACTTCTGCGTGCTGTTATTTTCCTCTACTGCTTTCACTCAAGAATCTTATCAAAATGAATGCAGCTGCTAAGAAATTACTGTCCTGAATTGCTTTTTTATTTCTTTAGTTTTTCTGAGAAGAGTTAAGTTTTCCCTTTATCGTTTATTTAGCTTATTCTGGTGAAGAAGGGGAGTTCTTTCCCCCTCCCAAAACCTTCAGTTTGATGCCCAGATGAAAGATTCTATATTGTAATGAAACTGGAACTAATCCTTCTGAGTTGGGAAATTGAAGGAAAGTTAGATTGAGATGAATGTACAACATTAATTGTCGTAAGCTAGATTTTATAAAAACCATGCTCAGCGATATACAGGAATGCTTGTGGTAAGAAGTGTTACTTTTCATTTTTCATTTAGACAAAGCATGAAGAATATGTGTTGTCATGTAGAACTCTGATAGAAGGGGGGCTGAAAAATGAAGAACAGAAATCTTTAAGATCTTTTTAATACTGAACCAAAAGCAGAAAGTGTCTCATTTGAGGCTGCTTAAACAGTCGGAAACTTATTTTGACAGTTTAATCATTGCAATCAATATAGTATAGTAATAATAAGTAACAGTGATTTCTAACTATATTTAGAAACACAGTACAATATTTTATTTTTCATTCAAGTATCTTGTACGATATTGTTGCCCAGTCAGCTGTTTCATGTCTTTCCATGAGTTGCAACCAAATTTGGATGTCAAGAAAATAATTTTTCACTTTGGATGAAACCTCTAAATTTCTTGTAGGAAAAATATTTATGTTCTTATTATGCCCCTTGAGGTTGTTGTATCATAACATCCCCACTTTTTTTTATCTTACTATAATGCTGGAGTTATAAGTTCATAATCACTTCAAAATTTCTTGCAGTTAGGCTGGGGAAGATCAAGCGTCAAGGTTTACGTGCAATTTTCCAATTTGTTAATGTAGTCCAAAAGTACAAGTCAAATAATCCTATCCAACTATAATTAATACATTTTGATTGTGGCCGCATATCGTTTGTTTTAATCTAGCAGCTTCAGCATTTTGTATGGACCTCCTTCCTTGCAGCTGCTTACTTCTTTTTTATATTGTACAGTTTTCTACCAAACCATATATATTATCTGAGCTTCTGAACCTTGACGAAATTTGGAAGCCTTAATTTAGACACTTTCAATTTCAAACATTAAGTGGGAAATATTATATGTTTTCAGCATGTATGATTGCTGCCTAGTGGGGATTAAGAATTTTAAGAAAGCCTTCTCAATTGGAGCAATCTATGTTTTGTTTTAGTAGGTGCCTGCCAGGGTTTATTTTCCCAATCTTCTCTCCAAGTTCAAAGAACTTGGTTCTATTTCTTTTTTTTCTTTTTTCTTTTTTAATTAAAAAATTAAGCTCAACAGTTAATAACTGTATTGCCCAACAATGAAAATAAGCTCTTCTATTAGTATTTGTTTTTGAAGTAGGTTTGACGTTTGAGATTGGAGAATGGAGGAAGGTCTATGTTTCTATTACCTTAGCGTGGAAGACTTTCTCAGAGATTTTTTTATTTTCAACCGTTAAATGGTATTCATCTCATAAAATAATTCAGATCCAAAATATAAATCTCTGGTGATTTTGTGCATCAGTCTCTAAATGATATAAACTCATGAAATCAATGAAGATGTCATATTTTGGGCATCAGTCTCTTTGCGTTTGGATTTTTTATTAATGGTTATATTTTATTTATCTCATAAAATAATTCAAATCCAAAATATAAAATCTATGATGGTCTTGTGCATCAGTCTCTTAAGTGATATAAACTTATGAAATTAATGAAGATGTCATATTTTTTATAATAAAACTAATCCTTAGAGTTTGTAAGAGATAAACTAGAAAATTTATGTATATATACTTAAAAAGAACAGCCATCAACCATGTGGCTACGACTTTTGTAAGAATTTAATGCTGGACGAGGAAGGCGGCAACGGACGCAATGTAATACGGGGTCAAACTCATTCCAAAAGGGCCCAAAATATGAGCAGGCAAAATTTATACTCTGGGCCTTGTTTCTAGGATGACTTTTCTTTGGGTATAACTTCAACGCATAAGATAGATTTAAGAACACAATAGGCATGTTTCGTGCTTTGCATTAACAGCATCTGTTTCTCTGTCAACACCTTCTCCCTCCCCCTCCTCTCTCTCTATGTATATTAATTTTATAAATACGCCAAACCCCACCCATTTTCTTCAACTCATTTTAACAATTTCAACCTCCCTATCATTTTGTATATTTTAGACCTCTTTCTGCTTATGTTACTTGGTGCTTTGATCATTATCAGGTTTTAGTTCATTATGAAACGGAGTCTCTCTCTGCTTGTTGTTACTCTTGCTCTGTTCTCAGCCATTGCTACTGCAGATCCTGAACCTCTTCAAGATGTCTGTGTTGCTGATCTTACTTCTGGTATGTTATTCCCATCTACAAAACTACAACTCCGTCTCTATCCTTTTTTTTTTTTTTTTTTTTTTTTTTCACTTTTCATTTTGTCATGCATATAGTAAACACAGGAAACTTCTCTCTGAAATTTGAGTGGCTCTAAAGAAAGAAACCCCTTTTTCTTTTTAGCCTCAATAATGGAATTCTTTCAATTATTTTAACAAAAAAATTGACCCCACTTGATCTGGAACAGACCCTACTTCTCTGATTTTGGTTTTCTCTAATATTCAATGTTGATCATGTACTGCAGGTAGCTCATATGATTGATTACTTTCTCTTTGATTCTTAGGCTTTCGCTGTAGCTATCAGCTCTTTTTGCAACAAGTTTTCTTTTTTTTCTTTATAAAATTCCTTAAGCCCTAGCAATCATTGCAAATTTCCCAACCATGATTGGGATCAAAGGGAATTCTTCAAAAAAATATTTTGTAATCCCTAAAATGGTTGTGAATTTGATGAACTGCAGTTGTGAAAGTCAATGGGTTCCCCTGTAAGGACGCTGCAAAAGTAAATGCCACTGATTTCTTCTTTGATGGACTAGCCAAACCTGGTGCCACCAACAACACCTTTGGTTCATTGGTTACTGCAGCCAATGTTCAAAGAATTCCAGGCCTCAACACTTTGGGTGTCTCTCTCTCACGCATTGACTATGCCCCTGGTGGACTTAACCCACCGCATACCCACCCACGAGCCACAGAGATTGTGTTTGTGCTTGAAGGTCAATTGGATGTGGGTTTCATAACCACAGCAAATGTGCTCATTTCAAAGACTATTAAGACTGGTGAGGTATTTGCGTTCCCAAAAGGTTTGGTTCATTTCCAGAAGAACAATGGGAAAGTCCCTGCAGCTGTGATTGCAGCCTTTAATAGCCAGTTGCCTGGCACACAATCCATTGCCACCACTTTGTTTGCAGCTACTCCTCCGGTTCCAGACAATGTGTTGACTAAGGCATTCCAAGTGGGTACTAAGGAAGTTGAGAAAATTAAGTCTAGGCTTGCACCCAAGAAGTAGAGGGCTCCTCATCAATAGGTTCACATGATTTCAAACCTTGGGAGCTTGTTCTTTTAATTCTTTGTATCATTTTACAGTTGTTGTTGTTGTGTTCATAAAGAATGTATTAATAATGGTTTGAAATGGTGTATATTTCATTTCCATTTCGTAATAAGTTTAAGGGTGTGTTTATGGTTGTTAATCCAAATGGTTCGTATTCACTTTCTTTCTTTATTATTCATTTTAGCTTTTGCTGCAATTGTTAATCACTTCTTTTTTTTATATGCAATGGTAGGACTACACTGCGGGGGAGGGGAAAACCCGGGGAGGGGAACGGGATGGAGGGGGCAATTGTTCAATCCCTTTCAAATTCAATTGGCCTTATTTTTAGTTATTAATTAAATTGATAAGACTGTAGAACGAATAATATAAATTTATGTTTCTTTTCTCCTAGAGGGCTAGATCGCTCAGTTTCAGAAGAAAAAAACACATTAGAAGCAATATTCTATAGGTTAATCATTGGTTTAGTTAAGCCTTAAATTAGATACCATATAAAGTTGTCCATTCCCATTCCCTAGCAAAAGGAGAAGGGTAAGAAAGGTTGAAGAGTAACCAGCTGGATAAGTTTAATTTAATGGTAGGTTTTAATATTTATAAAAGATACCATCCCTCATAAGGCAATCTGAAGCTTTAGTTTAATATCTTGACAACATTAGATGCGGAGGAATGCAGCTGGTAAGATTCCTTTTCGGTTTGGCTTCTTTAATAATTTCTTCTTAAAATAATCTACAAAACCAGCTTCTAAGTATGGACCAATTCTTTGATTATACACTCTCTTTTTTTTCTTGATTATAACACAGATATGTCTTCATAGAGAAAATTATTACGTGCACAAAATCTTATCTTTAATGTTCATATTCTGTTTACCAATTTTCTCGTGGGTGAAACATCTCAATCTCTCATGCTTATGTGCCCAAAAGTTTGAAGTGAAAGTGACTTCAAATGGTAATCGAGGGCTAATGAGTAATAACATGGTTTAGCGTATAAACAACCAAAGGCTAGTGTGATGTGATGACGCCAACAATGACGTCCATGCATTGGCTTGGGAATATCCCTTTGAGAAAGTATTGTTCTCGTGATATTATCAGTTTTTTGTAACTTATCTCCGCAACAAGTAATGTTTTAAAAGGCGCTGAGTGCATTTAGGCGATAAATAATTCTATTGTCTAGGTGAAAGGTGCAGGCACACGCTTAGAGACACTTAAGTAAAAAAAATTAAAATATTCTTAAAAGAATATATATATATATATAACAAAAAATATTGTATTACAGATTCAAAATATTTAAAGCTTATGAAATAACATATGATCCATTTCAAACTTCAAGTCAAGTTCAAACAAGAAAGTAAACACAAAATTCAGATGCAAGCATCTTTCAAAAAACAATTTTTCCTCCTACTCATGAGTTACTCATTGTCTCATCAACACTTGTAAGACCAACATCACCTCAATCATCGTCATTAAAATAGCAACCTTCATCATCTTCTTATAATAACTCATCATGCTCATATTTATGTTTCTTGGTAGTTGAACTTGAACTTATAAATGTTCTTGATTTAACTCTTGTGTTAGATCTTTTTAAATCCCAAATATATATTTTTTAAAAAAAATAAGATCTTGTGATTTTTATAAGTAGAAGGACTTACAATTGTATTATTTATATAAATTATACAGCAGTTATATATATATATATATATATATATATATATTATATATATATATATTATGATTCAAACAAACAGGGCCATGAAATGAAAAATAAAAAGAGTTGAAACTGTCTAGGCAATGCCTCAACTGCCTAGCGCCTCATTTGAAGCGAGCGCCTAGGCAAGCTAGGCGTGTACCTCATCTATCAGTGCCTCTCCTAGACCAAACTATCTCCTAGACCAAACTAGGCACTTTTAGTGCGCCTCACACGTGCCTAGTGCTTAAGGCACGCTTTTCACAACAGACAGCAAGTGCTTATAATTCAATTTTTATACCTCATATGCAACATCAACATTAGTATATTCTGGTTTTATTTTATAATGAGTCAAAAAAAAAAGTGTATGAGCTGCTTTAGGGGTAGGAGGGTTCTTTAAGCATCTATGGCTTCTTCTGCAACCTAAAAATATTAAATTACTTGGAAGAGAATGAAAGTAAAGAACATGTGTGAATAAAAGATGAACTGTCTTGCTAACAAAGTAAATACCTTAAGGAAAAAAATGGTAGTAACGTTATATGAAATACTAGCATTAAATAATTGATCAGCATAGCACATCTGCAAGATTCCAGGAAGAAACATTGGGCTCCAAAACATAAGCAGCAGGCAGTAGATTTGAGGGGGCAGGGCAAGTCAATAGTACCACAAGATTAAGCAACTCCTATCTTCCATCTTACATATTTCAGACATCTAAACATTAAAAAACAGTAAATGAGAAGTAAAATCTGAAGATAAGCCATTCCACCACCTTGAAGGAGTTTTAGAAAGATGTATCAGAATATCTGCATTAAAAAGCTTCTCAAGGTGGGGGAGGGGAAAAGTCATCTGTGCTCATATTCTCGTCTCAAAAATCACATTTGATAACAATGATATTCAATAGGGTTTACTTCAGCCAGGTCTGCTGCCTGCCATCAGGGATTGCAAGTAGAACTACTGGTTTTGAAGGCTTAATGTAGGGCACATCACATCTAAAATAACCCTTCCTCTCTAGCTGCAGTATCTCTCCTCGATGCAAATTTCGCATGTTAGAATCCCCATATGCTGTAATCTCCTTTTTGGTACAGGGGTTGAGCACATCAAGAAAATCCTCACCTTCTTCAAGCTGCAAAAAAGTAAAATACACCAATAGTGTTAATTCTACAACACCATTATTCAAAGATGTATGCACATGACCTATGGGTCTAATAGCACTTCATTCATTGCTCACTGAGAGCAATGATGGAACTTGAAATGAATTTTAATGATGCATTATCAATCCATCCAGTGCAGGTCTCAAAACAATGAAAGAAATAAGAATATTAGTTCAGCAGATAATAGGTCCATACTTCTCGCAAGTACAAGTTTGTTGACATGCATCCTGCATGTAAACGGAACTCTCTTGTATCCAAAAAAAAATAAAAAAATGAACTCTCATTTTCCTCAATTTAACTTCAACACTGAAGTGAATACAAAAGCATGACATGAGCAAAACAGAAACTAGGCACAAAAGATTTTGGATTTATTAATGCCAAAATTTAACATATTATCATTTAACAAGTGCATACCTTCTTCTTTGTAATTAGATAATCAAACTCCACCAGTGTGAGATTAACTAGTTCATCTATTTCAGGTAGCCAAGTAAGTTTCAACTTAGTGGTCTTGACAGATCCTTCAAGATGCAATACACCGATCAGCTGCGTGATATTTCCATCTTGGTCCTTTTCTATTGCCTTAACTATGGCATTTCCCCAATCCATTAAGGTTACTTCCTCGTCTATTGAGATAGACTCCGCATCAGCATGGTCTATCCATATCCTCTTAGTGTATGTTGTAGCCTTTTCCCCAGCACCTTCATGTTTCTTATGCCTAGGTATAATGCGGACAAATGGTTTCTCGGGACCATCAGTCAGGGTCAACAGGATGCGCCGTTCTGCAATTATAGCAGTATGTCTGGGACACACTGGATCTATAATCTTCTTATTAATGGTCCACAGTTTGTCCCATTCCATTAGATTGAGATTTTTGGATGCACCCTGAAACAGGAAAATAAGGAACAGTTATCAATGTTACAGGGATATGGGTAAATACAATAACGCCCATCTTGGAGGAAGGAAAATATAAGAAAAGATTCCAATGGTGGAAACAAAACACAAGCACATAAACAGCATTGAAAAGACATTTGCTGTTTCAATCTTGAATTTGCTAGAGAACATCATTTACCTGTTCAACAATAAATTGTATCAATGCTTCAATTTTCAAACCTCTACGCACGATTCCTTGAACTGTTGGAAAACGTGGATCATCCCATCCATCAACTTTTCCATTTTGAACAAACCACAGTAGTTTACGCTTACTGAGAAGGGTATATACCATATTCAACCGACTAAACTCATAAATATGAACCTTTCTTAATCCCATATCTTCTTGGATTCGATCATACTGAGCATTGCGATCATGGTATTCACTTGATCGAAGTGCATGTGTTATGCCTTCTATAGCATCAACAAATGGACATGCAAAATCATAAGTTGGGTAAACTTTGTATTTGGACCCAATCCTATGATGGGGTATTGGATTGCAACGATAATAGACTGGATCACGAAGTGATTTGTTTGGGTCTTGCATATCCAACTTGCCACGGATACAGCATTGCAAACCCCTTTCTGATCCTGCAATCATTTCCTTCCACAACTTCAGATTCTCCTCAACACTGTTGTTTCTACACTTTGATTCTATGCCATCCATTCTTTCTTTCTGCATTTGTTCACGTGGCGTATCATCAACATATGCTTTACCCTGGCGAATCAGATTTTCAGCCATTTCCATCAACTCAGGGAAGTAATCTGAGGTATATGTAATTTTTTCATATTTTATTCCCAATGTATCAATATCCTTCAGAAGATTGTCCACGAATTCATTGCTTTCTTTAGCAGGATTTGTATCATCAAAGCGTACAATTATTTCACCTTGGTACCGCTGAGCAAAATACTGGTTTAACAGAGCTGCTTTTGAGTGCCCAATATGAAGATAACCACTGGGTTCTGGTGCAAATCGCAAACGCACCTTTCCAAACTCAGCACCAGGAAGATCTATTTCAGGTGATGATCGGGTTCCAGCTTTTCCTTTTTCAGATGTATCAATCAATTGATTAAGGGAAACTGGTTCATCCTTCATCTTATTTGCCACTGGCTTTCCCAGGCCTTTTTTGCCAACATATGTTGCTGTAACTTCATTCAGGGCATCACTATATTCTGCCAGTACTGAATTGAACCATCGTACAAGGTTTTGATACTTCTTAGACTTCCTCAAGCTTTCCCATCTCTTCCCAGTTCCTGCAATAACCAATGATACACAGCTTTTATACGAATCACTGTTAATAATAAAAAGAACAATCTGAATGTCAAATAATATGGTGAAGGAAAGAGAGAAGGCAACATCCCTGGGTTACCAGAGTATTTTTGCTTCCGAGAATCCTTATCATCATAATGAATCATTTGACTAAAACACATGTTGAAAGTTTGCCTACATGCATTTCTTAATGGGTGAAACTTATGAACTTATAATTTATATACTGGGACATAGGCGTTTAAGGAAAACATCTGAATTTGGTTTTGATTGGGGTTGATAGCAAAGAAGCGGATGAATTGTGAGAATTAGGTTAAATAAAGTTCTGGCAGTAGTAAACATCAGGTTTTAGATAGCTAGGATTAGGTTTACACAGATGAGAAAGAAAATATTTTAGGGTTTCAAATGTTCACCGGATAAGAGGAAGAAGAAATGTTTGGTTTTCATAGAAAACAGAAGTTTCAGTCTTTTGGAACCTCTGGAAACTAGCATCAATAGTGCCAGAGAAGAGAAGAGAAAAAACAGAGGAGGGAGATAGAAGAAGGACTCAAAGAACACTTACACTCAAACAATAAAATCTCAATCCCTAATCTGCTTGAGTGAACAGGTACCTATTACTATTACATTATATATGTTCAATCTAAAGAGTCTTCATTGCATTTACCAAAAATTGCAGTGTCACAGTTTCTACTCATTCTTACTGTATTTGTTTACTCTTGTATGATTTGTCAGAATCTATTTCATGTCCAACTCTACCATACAAGAGAACAATCTTATTTGTTCCTCCACACTTGATATAATGAAGTTTTATATCATCTCAAATCTTTCTGGGGACAATTTCTGGATATCAAATCTAAATCCTTCTTTACTTAATAAGTTAAAATCTTGGAAGATTTAACAACAATTTTAAATGAATGAGTATTATAATATTTTCTATTTCCCTGAACAAGATATGCCATTAATGCAGTTCACCATCATAAGTACAACTAAAACATTAATTTCCTCAATGCAATTAAACAATAAAAGTATGAATTGCAGAAAAAAAAAGTTTTGAGGAGTCATTTTTGATGAATTGACGCCAAAATCCATAAAACCTGGAATATTGTGAATGAGTTAACAGTATCACAATGAACAGATAGACTTGAAACATTACCAGCAAGACCAGACCAGATTGCAATATCTGCAATTGACAAAGAGTGGCCCACCAAAAATGTACGGTTCTCCAAGTACTCATCTACAAATTTGCATGCACTCTCAAATGTAGCACCCAAAGAAAGCCCAGGAGCATAGTCCAGCCACTCATCGATCTGAAAAGTAAAAGCGGAATCAAAATAAAGAAAACCTCACAAGGATTGCCAATTATATTAAAAAAAAAAAAATCTATTATGAAGAAATCTGAACTCCCATTTATAAGAGATCATAAAGAGAATCACCTGGCTAGATTCAATTGCATTTTGCCCGTAGAAATTGGGAATGCTGGTAACTCGACCAATATAACGAAGAAGTACATATGCTCCATGCAATTTTAGCCTACAAACCAGGTACAGTTACAGTAAGAGTATGCAGGTATCTCAAAAAACAGAGTACTAGCAGTCTAGCACAAAGATCAATAGCAATCATACAGAAAATATATAATAAACATCCCCATTCCCTCACCCTTTGTACATCTGGCCTGATTTCTCCGCTAGTTTAGTAAATGGGCCACGCCAAAACTTGGCAAAGTTCCATTCTTTTACACAACAAAATTCATTGCTCGAGAGCTCAATTAAGTTTACATATTAACTACCCGTTATTTATCTATCTTTTTCTGAGGGAAATCAATTGCATACTTGTATGATGGGTGACCAAAAAAATTACAAAAGAAGTAAATTTACGAGAAATATAAGCATACCCATCAGAGAAGAGGAATGTGGGAGCAGAATCTGGAGGAAGAGAAGGTTCCAACGGTGGGGAAATTCCTGAAAGCTTTGCAGCCGCTATCACCGATAAAGGTGGGCTATCTGCAGGGAACGACAAGAGCTTAATCTCCATGGTATCATACAAGGTAAGAGACCTTTGGTAAATGTAAATGAGAACTGCGACACGCAGCTACTCAGTCTGTCAAGCTGAACATACGAGAATAGATGGAAAATAAAAAGGTAAGGCCGACTGAAAATCAGGCTCCATTCTAGGGTTAATTTTCTTTGTTAATTTTTTTTTATTTTAATTTTTTTATATTTGTTTGAGTAAATTATAATGGCCACCCCTGAGGTTAAGCTCAATTACATACATCTCCCACCATGCATAGAAAATTATAATGACCTCTTTTACAATGTTAGCTTGATATGTACATTTACAATTATATCCTTCACTTCATCTTCCATTTAGTCTTCTAGCTTTTGTTAGTTAATCCAAAATGATTTGGGACCCATAGTGTAAGAATTTTCAAAAATATACAATAAAAAAAAGTATAACGTTGTGGAAAAGGGATTTGAATCCTCTCTCATGTCCAATAAGAGTCTTATTAGAGAGAAAAAGAAATATCAATTCTCCCTCAAATATGTATTTATTTTGAATAATTCAAAAATTTATATTTTTAGAAAAATTTATTTTCTTGAGTCTGCATCTCTATTCTCTCATACAGAAAAATAGAGGATCTAGATACGTGGGAAAGGTGGGTATTGAATTCTGGTGTTTTACATTGGTAGGGTAGGGTAAATTCGGAATATAAAGTTGTGATGTCAGTATGACATCATCAACTCGTTAACTTTTTAACGGTTATTAATGGGAGGGGCTAATTTGCTATGTGAAATTTAAAATAGAAGAGGTTATTGTAATTTTGAAAACATGAAGTGAGATATGTGTTTTTATTATGCCTAACCTCACTAGCATCAAAGAAAGTCCCATTTCACAATCATCAAAGAATTGGCCAGGAATGGTGAAGATGATTTGATGTTAGAGTTAAAATTACACAAATGTGTAAAGCAGGGGAAGAAAAAAACAAATGAACAAAATTAAAGTTGCATTCTTTTTTTTCCTTTTCTTTTGGTACACCAATTCTTAGATTCCAAGATACAGTTTCTTGTTCTATTCCTCTCTAATGTACAGACAAGACCGCATCATGTTACTGCAAAAGTTTAGGACGTCAACATTGCTGCTGCAAGTTCAACAGATATGATAAAAGCTGATTTGCCTGCTTCTCTTAGATAACGTACATCTCCATTCATGAGCTTTAACAGTTTTCTGCTTATGAGCAGGCTAATGCCTTCCTCGGATTCATCTCCGTCGCTCCCAAACATCTGGTTCAGCAATGTCTCTGGCACCCCACCACCAGCATGTGTTATACTGATACAACAAATAAATTGGTAAGTTAATGTATTTGGCAGATTTCTAATAAGCAGTTGCCGTAAACATAACATCCAGAGGCAAACTAACGCAGGTTTCTTTTACTCAAAGTTGAGTCCTTTTTATGTGACAATGCAGCAGCCAGCAGATCAAAGCAACATTTATCTTGAAGGCACCTAAATGAAGTATATATTACTGGAAATGGCAGATCTACATGAGCCAGATATTAATATGTATATACTATTTTCAAGTGTCAATCTTGGACTGAAAATGTTACCTGAGCTCCACATTTGCAAGATGAACAGATGCGCCTAAATGATCTTCGGTTAAACGGGCTGCAACAACAATCTGGCCTCCGGCCGGTGTGAAACAGATGGATATCAGCAAGAAGTCAGCTAAGACCTGTTGAAGCCTAAGACTATCGCCATACATTGTTTTAGTTGTGATATCCTCTGCAACATCCTTGACTACTTGGACACCCTTCCCTCTGCTCTTCAGCATGACTTGACTGATAGAGGCAATCAATACATCCTCTAACGTGAACTCGACCATTTCCAAATCCAAATAGCTGTTCAAAAGGAAATTAGCATTAGTTTGCAGAGCTTTGAGAAATGACAACCAAGAAACAAAAAATTATTTTTCTTTCAATTCTTTTGCTCATTGTGCACTTGTTCAACTCTAAATAGTATTGCTACTTCATGTGACATGACACTACAAGATGCCCTTGGAAGCATCCCTTGAACATAATAATATGGGCATCCAAGTAGATAGCCTAGTTTGAACTTATATTTTTAAACACTTTATTAATAGACCCTATCAAAGCATGGCTGAAACACTACTCAAGAATCTTATACCATCTCCATGCTGTTTATTGACAGAAACCAACACCATGACAAATGACTGTTGTGTCTGACTCCTAGTTAGTCTTAAATAATAGGTTTGAATTTACATAAAATGTCTCATTTATGTCATGAAGCTGCATCAAGTTGGTATATCATTGTAAGGAAAAAGGTTCCAAGTTCACACACCTGTTTGCACAACAAAGTCAAGTCCAAAGTCAAGTCCGAAGTCAGGAAATGAGAAGAAAGTTGATAGTAAGAATATGTTAACATTATTAAATTACAAGTAAGCAAGAGACACGATAACATAATATGGATTTATAGACCCCTTCAGTAATTAACTGTTCAAATTCACCAGTACAGGAGATTTTGATTCCCAATATCAGCACTCAATTCAGTCAGTAGTGTTCAATTTAACAGAATGAGAACATTTGAGATCAAACCTGATTCCAAAATCCAAACCATTTCTTGCTTGACAAAAAAAATGTAATATCAGAATCTGATTAAAAAATTTGAAGCACAATAAATATGACACCCCCTCCCCCACCCAATTTGTTGTGAAATTCTATCACAGAGAAACTTCATTTAAGTAAGGCATTTAATCTAGACCTAAAAGAATAATTCCCTAAGATTCTGATTGTTGCAGGAATATCATTTCCAATGGGATGTCAAAGAAAAACAATACCAACTACAGAACAAATAATCACTCTTAACTAAGAACTCATAAAAGGTCCGGACCTTTCTGTGCATTAAATTTTTTTAGGAAATGAAAAAAAGGAAAAAATGAGAAGAAATGTTCTGTTTATGGATATCATACCCATCAATGATGCCGCAAAGATCAGAGTCATCAAGAATTTTGCTGAGCTGATGCTGACATAAAGCACTAGTACGCAGAAACTGTCTTTGTTCAACTCCCAATTCAGAACCCTCCAACATTTTCTGGGAGAGTACAATTCCAGATAGAGGATTCCTGATCTGCCTTTTCAAATAAGTTAAAGCTTTCAGCCTCTTTGAGGCAGTTTTCTCTGACATGCGTTGAACATGAAGTGCCTGTTGCAGCTCCTGGCTAGCCAGTTGTAAGAAGCAAAAGACTCCAGTAATGGCACCCTCTTTGTCCATTTTCTTGCTCACAGAAAGCAGACTTTCTATGTACTTTCCGTTCCTAGTAAAGAAGGCAAAATAAACCTTTTCAGCTTCCATGCCAGTCATGGCATTATTAAGTACAATACCAAGATTAACAAAAGCTTCTTGATTCTTGAGCCGGCAACAAGCCAGTTGAGCCCCAAAAACCTCTCCCAAAAGCATTTTATCCATTATCTCCTCTCGCTTCCATCCAGTTAACTTTGTCATAGCAGAATTCCATTCGGAGCACCAGCCAAATTCATCTGAACCAAATATTGGGGGGATCAACGGATTTGGATTTTGTACAATAGCCTTGTAATCACCTTCAATTCTGGTGAACTTGTCCATGACTGTCTTCTGATCAGTGATATCTTGTGCCACAAAACAAATTCCCACAACATTATCTTGAAGATCCCTGCTTGCACAAGCATTCACTACTAAGCTGATAGGACCGGAATCAATTCTAGACCCATGTGTCTTGATTTCAAATTGGATATTTTGCTCTTCCTTTCCTATTTAGAAGGAAAAGGAACATAATCAATAAGTGATAAGTATGAGAGGCTACAATAGTGAATAATATGGACCAATGAGTTACCATAATCATTTCCATTATACTCTACGAATGCAAAGTGTAGGCATGGCATTAGCATTCGAGAAAATAATATAAACATGAGTTAGCACTCACAGATACATGGTTAGTCATGTTTACATATATATGACAATAGTCAGATTGAAAAATGTAGAGAAGAACAAGATAGAAAAGTAAAGAAAAGGAAATACCCTGCAATGCCATGTACAACATCTTTTTTACTGTATCAGTTGAAGAATCTTCGACAAGAGTGAGCAAATACTCCCCAATTGCTTCATCAACTGGAAGACCAGTCAACTCAGCAATTTTTGAATTCCATCCATTGACCATTCCATCAACATCAACTGCCAAAATTGGGGCTGTTGCTGTTTCAATTAACCGGACCATCTCACTTGTCACTGCTTCCATTTCTTGCATCCCTTCAACTTTGAGATCACTGAGTTTTGTATTAATCATTTTGGCATCTATATCCATAACCTCAATATCTTTGACCGCATTTCTCAGGATTAGCTGCAATGAATGGATTGCATCCATTTCGTAGTCCTTCCATGGTAAACTCCTAGTCTTCACAACTTCAAGAAAAGCTTTGAATGATGATCTTGGATGCAGCCTCTTACTATCATCCTTCTCACCAGGATCATGTTTTGCACCACCCCAACGGATTTCTGCAGCAGTAGGAGATCGGAACCAGAAAATCATATCTTTCGAAGTTATTCTCACGGCTGCCATTCCGCAGACTACATCACCCAGAGCAAGAGCCCCTGGGAAGCCTGCATCATGTAAGCTATCTGTACTCAAACCTGTGGAGTCCATATGGTACTCAGAGAGCCATGAGGCTATCTCATGGAGCTGGGAATCACTTGGAGATACTCCAAGTCTCCATGTCTTGTTCTTGTACAAAAGGGCTGCCCCATCGCATTTCACAAGATCCATTATGTTTGGGCTCTGTGATACAATACTCAGGGGTGTATCTCGCATCAGCATGTCACACAGGAGAGTTTGGGTGCGCAGGATGTTTTTCTCAATAATTTGATAATCTAACTCTATTTCTTTATTCACATGGATGGCAAATACTTGAGTCAGAAATTCACAAGCATATCTAAGAGGGAACGGAACAAACCTTGGAGTTGTGTTATGGCAAACTACTAAACCCCATAGTCTCTTTTTCTTCTGTGGCTGAACAGAATCAGGGTGGTCACCCTCTACATCGCCCTCATTGACCACAACTGCCATGACCAGGGAAGCAATCGAATTCATGTTTTCCATATACTGTGCATGGCAACTGTGAGGGGCCCTTAAAGTTGAACCACACAAGGTGAGATCAAATGGAAGATTTTCATCTTGAAGCACCTTTACAGGTTTTGCACGACAATCAACTATCATACGGACCTTATTTTTCATAAACAAAAAGCGTGATGCCTGTGGGATATCAGTGGCTGGATAATGCAAACCCAGATATGGCTCCAGGCCTGGCTTTGTGATCTCAGATACCACTTCCCCATGATCATCATCATGAAATTTATATGCCATCACCCTCTCATAGCCTGTAAGTTCGAAAACCTCTTGGACCATTGTATCACAGAGTCTTTCCATGCTCCCACTAGGCAAAGATTGTAACCGGGTAATTGCTTTTGCTGCAAGCTTGTAAGACTGCAGAGCTCCTGCTGCAGTCATAGGAACTTCATATGGCTTCACCGGCTCAAAGTCAATGATCAAGCTACCGGTAACACGATGGACAATTGCATAAAAGGGCTTCCCAGAGGTCTTGCAATGGACTAAGATGGGGTTAAGAAGTGAAACCTCGCCAAATCCTAGTGCCTTATGCAATGCAGAAGCACTTGGAGCAGTGAAAATGGTTCTTATATCACTTCCAATGCCAAGTAGTGGATGGTCCCCAACACTTGGTACTGCATGACTGACCATGGTCAGCATTTCAAGTGCATTCTCACTGTAAGCAATCACCTTGAATGTTTTCTCATTTAAGGCTAGCAAGCATCCAAATGGTTGGATCAGCTTGCCTTTCTGTATGTGGTGCAGATAGGCTGTAGTTACTCTGTCAGACCTTGGTTGTTGATCTTCACTAACCGTACTGGTAACGCGTACTGAGTTAGAGTAGTTGAAGGAACTACCTGACTCCTCAAAATCTGCATGAAGTTTTGCATCCACAGTGGTTTGAGCAACAATCCTGGCTCTATGTCTAGATCTTCCAGAATTACTGGAAGAGTGGCTAGGTCTTGAAGAAGACATTTCAACCTGAACTGCCCCCAAGAAATAAAGAAAAACACAAAAAGGTTAAATCTGAATCACGTACAAGAACCTCTAAAGGGATAAAGTAAATTAAAATTCACCACAAAATTTGAATTATTTTGATGGCATCCATCCTAGTCATTATTGGTGTCATCATCACCATGTCGTCGGTAGCCCTAGCACCTGTTATACCAGCAGAGGCCAGGAACTTTCATAGTAGTTTTCTGGAAATGTCAAAAGTTTCTAAAGCTTTATCAAGTAGAATCCAATCGTCCAAAGAACATAGTCCATATCTAAAGCAACAATTGCATGTTTACTTCCCTTAACATTAGATAAGTTAACATGACTATCGTTACTCTTTCATTCTAGGAAGATATTTGAAGCAAGTAAAATTCTAAACGATGACTGAGAAAAGCCTCTTTTGAGGACAGAATAATCATGACTAACCTTTATGCTTTGCAAATGGAAAATCTTTATTCTTTTCTTAATTATCAAGAATACAACTAGTACAACCAGAGAACAGCGCAGGAAACAATAATGGTCCTAGAGCATATAGAAACTAAATTAAAAGGAAGGCTGTATCAATTTCGAAAGTCATATATGTTCCAAACTTCAAAGAACTAAACTTGCAGGTAAACAAAATCCAGAAATCACATCTTCAAAATCTGCATAAATCATGTAATCAGCTGAAATGAAAGGGAGGAAAGAAGGGAATAGCATGTAAATAACTCTCACCTTGATAAGCTGCTCGAAGAATTAAATTCCTGTTATCTCATAGTGGGTCTCCCCCAACAAACGAAAACCCCTTGAAGAAGAGCTAAAAAATCCCAGCTGCACCCACTCAACCTTGAACGCATCTCATAGAATGAAAACTAAGCTGAATCTCGATCACCGCCTTTGTCTGTCTCTGACCCCTTTGACACCCAGCTCTCCCCAGTCATCAGTTAGGACTTAGGAGAGAGGAGCCGCCATGCTATTATAGTAATACTACTGAATCGGGATGTTGATACGGTCCTTTAAAGAGATATATAAAACTGACAAACCAAAACTATTAATTAACGTTATCCAAAATCCAAAACATAGATCAAAGAGAAGGATGGTCATAATCCAAAAAACGTCATTAAATTATGGGGTGGCCCTGGTGGGCATTCTGGTTTCCAAAGCAAGATAACAGACAGTTGGACGTACCCATAAATAGTAACTAACGGGCTTTCATTAGTTGTCTCACAAACTTTCCATTTTAAAATTAGTTAAAATTTTGATAAAAATCAAATCTTGGGAGACATAATTATTAACGTCAAAAGTGAGTTAATGCTTGTCAAAGTGGGTTCATAATTGTAATTGATGATGTTGATTATAACGATTACTCTTAATAAACAAGGTGAGTTAAATTACTAAATTAGATATGTATGGTACAAACCAAACAAGCTGTTTCGGCCTTGGAAAACAGCTAGCCCATGCCTTGGAGAGTGAAAAGAAGGAATACCAACAAGAATTTGAGTTATGGGTTCACGTGAGGACCTCAATCCTGTCTCTCAGGGCTCAGAAATAAGGGGGATGTATCCCCCCAAATTGCAATATCATGCTTCTCTTTCCTGCCTGAGAATCAGATTGCCAATCAAAATGAGAGCTGATGGACATCACCACCGACTTAACCCGTACCGTAAAGTTGTAAAATGAAGTGGATATAGGGTCCCGCAGGGTATATCTTGCTTTACATTCTACCCCTTTATCCATTAAGGCAATGTACGAATCAACTTCGGTTTAAACTTTGTCCAATGTGAAGGTGCATATTTATTCAAATGGTAAAGTTCAACATATTTTTTATGAACCGAGAAGGAAAAATTATCTAATCTTATATATCAAATAATCAAATATAATTTATCTTTCTTTTAGAAATAGGACACTTACAAAAACATTTATATTATGTAAGGTGTCGTTGGTTTTCTTATTATTCTTTGTTGTACCCAAAAGATTGGCCTTTTACAAATGCATGAATGCCAAAATTGGGTGCCCTGTTCTGGAGCAAATTTCATTTGCTTTCTGTAAATATTCAATCCCACAGCTACAAAAATATCATCACTTTCCAGTGTTGAGCTGGTGCTGAATGGTTAGGTTCCAAAGAGCTGAACTTGTCAAACTGTTTGCACGTGCTTGCTTCACAGCTTCATTGACTCTTTTCTGTTGTCCAATTCCCAGCATAAGCATTTACTACAAACCTAGGTATCATCTGTTCTTATTTTTCAAACTTGATATTTGTTGCTTGTCAGTGATCACAGAAGAATGAAGCATCTGATTATAGGTACACGATGGTACCTCCCAGTTTACTAATTTGTCTGTTTGAATAAAGCTTTTTGTCTGTTAGAATAAAGCTTCAATATAGAGGTCATATAAAAAAAAGCTTTAATATAAAGGAGTGGAAAGTGGAAAGCACTTCCCAAAGAAAAAATTCTGTATGGAATTGATAGCTGTCATACGTAGAACTTTTTAGTGTTGGTTAAAAGAAGCCGTGCTTTGCTTCCCAATTATGCGTAAGATATACATTGCAAATAGTATTTGCTTTCAAAGATAGACAACAAGCATATTTGATCTCAAGTCTTGGGAGGATTGTACTGAAGTAAAAAAATTTCACCCACTAACATCATTTTTTGGTTGTCCGTGTCCATGGCAAAATCCCTTCCTAACAAGAGGACTCTACCATATACTTAATAATTAAAAACAATAAAAAAAGACAAAAAAAACCCATGGCCAACTTTCATTTTGTTTTCTACAATCTGCTTACGATCAGAAAAGTAATCAACTTAGTAAGAAATGTTTCAGATAAGCCACCTCTGGCTTGTAAACCTGCTATGTTCTTGAAAACACTTACATACAGGTTTCACATGCCTCCTAGAACTTATGTTTATATTCATGTTTGCAGATTTGGGAAATCAGAATTTAGGGAAGAGTACTTCATGAGAAGCAAATTAAAATTGAAATACCAAGGAGCACTGCTGAACGATGTTCCTGGTGAATAGCTGCATAATTCTGACAGATAATTACCATGAGAGTGAGTAAGAAACTACATGTAACAATAACTTTTGGTCCTCCTTACTCCTTTTGAGATATGGAAACAGATAATCTCCAAAGGCCATAATCAGAATATTCATTTCTTGTAAAGCTCTTTATAGAGATTTTAGCTGTCAAAATCATCTCATGCTTTAAAGTTTAAAAGTAGAATCTATAAAAGAAAAAAGAACTCTGCAATTCTATTTATATCTCTGAAGTTTTCCATACTGGAAAGAAGAAATACAACTCTCAAGACCAAGAATTGGATTGCATCTGCACGGTTTCTGAGATCAAATTAATAACTAGCTTGCCAAACAAGGTGGCAGAGTGGGATGAATTATAATTCCCAGGCCAATTTTCATGTATCTACTGGGAAAAGATCAAAAGATAAAAGAATCAAAATCAGCTGCCAGAATTAAGTAATAAGTTACACATCAAGTTCTTGGGGAAGCTACTAATCAGAATCACAAAGCATTGCAAAAAATTAGCCTCCACAGTTACTGAACGTTTATATCACTTTTAAGTAAAAGATGACTCTCAAGAGGCAAGACGAGCTACCTTGTACATTCTACCATTACTGAATACCATTTTCCCTATTATCAACAATTCAACAGACAGCGCACAGGCCATCAATACTAAAACTAGGAAGCTCAATGACCACGCAATCAAAGGAGGGGAAAACATCACTGTACCAGATATGAAATGCTATAAAATATGTTATTACGATTGTATAGATCCACAAATGTTTGGGTAGGGATTTGGACTTATAACCCAGCTTAATTTGTTTAAAATGAGGTAATAAAAGTACACATATTGCTACTAGACTTTTGAGTAGCCTTACAAATATGTGCAATTTGAATCATATAAACAATGGTGAATTACAACAACAACAAAAATCAATAGAACATATCACATTTTCACTATCTTTGTCTTATTAGGACATCATGAGTTTTTTGAACAGAATCGTGTTAGTTATATCAAAAGGTTAATATATAATCACTTGATTTTAAAGCTAGGTTTCCTTATGTACCATAGAGAATTCTAAAGTTCCACTTCATGGGAGACATAGTAATCAAGAAGAATAAAATGTACCACAGATGCTGATTTTGATGGTTGGCTATATCTCGTAGCAGATCCAATAAATGGTGGTGTCCCTGAGCAAATTAAGATTAAACAGAGAGATATTTGTTAAAGCCAACATAGCAGCGAAGACACTAATTCAGATAAAATCATAAGTGCACACCAATACTTACACTCATAGACAAGCTGGTTGATGGATTACCCTTTCCTTGATGTTAGATAATAAGGTACATGTTCATACCAGACTAATTCAGTCAAATTTGTAGATGTCATATTCTAAATCTAGCTAGTTTTTCCTTTTCCTTTCTACACTCAAATCCTGCAAAACATAATCGAAGATTTTCAATGAAGATGAACTAAGAGATGAGCTCACACCAATTAGAAGTTGCAAAGTTGCCATCATACAAAAGAGCATGTTGGTATACAGAAAACCTGTAAAATATTTACATTTAAGCTGATCAAGGTTCCTACAAAATCAAACTCAACACATCTGCTAAGCCTTAAATCCCAAAGTAGTTGGGATCGGCTATATGAATCATTTTCCCCCATTCACATCTATCCGAGTCATCATTTTCAGTAATAGCTAGAGAAATCATATCCTTCTCAATGATTGCCGTTGTGTAAGTTTCGGTCTCCCTCTACCCAACAAGTTACCTTTCGTTCTCCCTCGTTTTCTCTTTGGATGGGTGCTACCTCAACCTTCCTACGTAACTCCTCATTTCGTATTGTATCTTTTTTTGTATATCCAGTCAACATTCGCATTTCAGCCACTCCCATCTTATGCAAGTGTTATTTCTTAACTTACCAACATCCGGAACCATACCAAAAAAGGAAAAAGAATATAAACAGGACGTTGAACTTAATAGCAGGCTCAAGAATATCAATGCTAAAGTATTTTACTTCTGTCCAAAGAAAAGTAAAGGCTCTAGAAGTTGAGAGAATTCAAAGTGTTCAGACAGTTGACCTATATCAATGGCACCCATTGATTTCTCTTTGAAGCATCAACTGCCTCCTGAATTAGCATCTTGGCTGGTAGCTTGAGATTCTTCATGGATCCTGTAAGAGTTAAGATGCTTTGAAAGTTATCAAAGACATGAACATGATTGCTCCAAATGTATGTGACTCAGCATAACAAATGAAGTATAAAGCCTCGCATTGGATATATGCGAATCCTTTTCTGAATCTTCAATGTGTAATAGTTGAATGGCACCAAAGTTGTCTCTCCACAACTTGTCGAACTCATAATTTTGAAAGGAAGATTTAAATGCAGACTTTGCTCATACTCAGATTGAATAAATATTACAGATTAAGGGGGAAAAGAAAAAGAAAATGGGAGATATCCTTGTCATCTATAAGATAGGAAGGTTTCCCACAACTTGTCCAGCTCACAAAAATGTTTAAACCCATAGTCACATCAAACATCTATGACTGTCCAAAAAATTTCCGTATTCCATTCATCTGGCCACTTCATTCGTGTGCATGCCTAACCAACAAAATGGAGCAAAAACAAAGCTTGCGGCTTCAGAGAAGAAATCTCTCTCCAGTCTCCATTTATCTGAGGGTTATGCAAAACCCTCAACAATAGGCTCAGACCATTCTGTACAATTACAATGCAAAAACAACCACGGCATGTTAAGAGAGGAACTGAACTGAAAGTATCATTCACTCCACATTGCACAATGACTTATCAGTATTAATCTAGATGAGTATTGCATTCTTTTGAATAGAAATCATTCTTCTCAATCAAAGTTCTCAACACCCCATAAGTAAAATTTGGACCATCAGGGTCGCTAGTATGAGACCCAGTAGAAGATTCCACTGCTTGGGGTTGCATAAGACAAAAGCAACAACCTTTACCCCCACCGCCAAGTATGGCCTTACCTGAAGAACTGGCATTTGCCTTCCCAGCCCCGAAAGAAGAAAAATGGCCCCTTTTGTTGTTTCTTGTGCGAAGTTGTTTCTTGGCTTTTGTGAATTGATGGAGGACCACTTGCTTTGCCTTTCTGACATCCCTTTTAAACCCACCATACCCATAATTTATATTCCTTTTTACATCAACATTTTGGGCATGGACCTCACCACCTGCAGTTTCATCATCTTCATCGTCATCACCATCACCACCGACACAACCGCCACCACCGAGTCCACAGCAACCACATTCACCAACGTTTGAGATCTCCTTATCAGATGCAGACATCAAAGTATATATTTTTATCACATAGATGATTCTGAAAGGACCGTCAAAATGGGAAAGAAACACTCCAAGAGGACCACTGATATAATTTCATGAAAACTAGGATTACAGAAGAAAACCCAGTTGAGGATTCCAATGCAATATATGGAAATTTTTTGCAATTGATGTCTTCGTCAGAGTACTCGGCCTACCTCGGCAAAACTCAGTTCTTCAGAAGGTTTCAGTAACCGTAATAACGTATCAACATATATTTAATCATAGAATTAGATGTCATCGGTGTTCGTATTATAATGGCTGAGAATTGAGATGGCAGACAGATATTGTACAAAATTCTTGATTTTTGAGTTTTTTTTTTAATTTTTTAAAGAAATGTACCCTACCAATCCTTTCAAAGCTCACTCTCTTAATTTTTATTTGTAGCGATTAATTTATTCTTATTAGTTTTTATTAAATATTCACTAATAACTAAATAAAATATTGTAAGAATATAATCATAAATTTATGTAAATATATTATTTTTTATTTAAACTGTCAAATAAGACAATGAACAAATACCATTTTTTCTCTAAATTCTTCTTTTCTTGTATTTTTTAAATTCTCACATAAACTAAAAAGACAACGTGATATTTTTTCTATTTTTTCATAAAAAATTATTTGACTTAGGAGTTACAATACGTGAGAAAGATATCCCTTCTCACCTATGATAATTATTGTGAATTTGCTTCCTAAACATTGCCCTCTTTTTTTAAGCAAGAGTCATGGAGTAAACTTTTTCATATGAGTTTGATATTTGACCATAGATGAATTATTATTTTTATATTTCTGCTATAAAAATCACTTGTAATTTACAAATTGCCAAGAAGAAAAAAAAAATTGTCAATTAATAATGATGATATAGTCTTACCTTTAGAGTGTGAACTTTTTTAGGTTAGATCAACTATAATGTGAAATAGGGTTAAAGACAAGCGTGCTCGACTTCCTTGAGAAGGAAAGCAAGCTACTTAAGGGTGATGTTCCAACCTAGGGTCTTGTGTATAGAATTTTCTTGCCTACTACTTATTTTCTCAGTAAATTTGCTTCATAAATATGGATTTGAGCAGACAAATTTTGATATTGGAGCGGGAGCAAGATGACCATGGACCAGACTAGTGTAGGGACTGCAGACAAAAGAAATCTCTCAAAATCTTAAGCAACTTGCAAATGAACAATAGCAATAACACCAAGAATAAAGACATTGACAGCTAAACAGAATTTTGCAGCAGACAAATTTTTGTTAGTGTTCATTTTACAATTTGTGGTTGGAACTTGAAGAGCAAAAGATTTATATTAAATACTAGTAGTAGTACCTACTACCAACTGCCAAAAATAAATAAATTGAACCTCATCTTAATCTTATGCATGATTTGTAATGAATACAGATTTGGTTGGTGTAGAAAAGTTATCAAAACACATAAGCTCATTATAATTGAAACCCTTGCTGTAAAGTAGTGAAGGCAATAGCTTTTTCTAAGTAGTTCACTGCCTTTTATGGCCTCTTTCACCAGCTACTACCTTTCCAACCCACACAAATTCCTGCCCAATTTTTACGTAGTCACCCTGCCTTTCTCTAGACATATATATATATAATACAAGAGTTTCACACAGGGCTTTAACATTTTCCTAAAGGCATAGTTGCCTTAATATAGATTCAGGTCTATTTCAGAAGATTGAATTTTCTAGCAGAAATGAGGAGGGCATATCAAAGAATTTGGTGGGCTGTACCATGTACAAGCTGGAAATGCTTGAGAACTGATTCCAGGATGGATATAGAGGAGATACTTAAGACTAAACTTTCAACAATCCAGGAAGAGCCAGAATTGTCAGATGGGAGCCTAACACCACCAAGACATAGGCTAATGGCTAAGAAGCAGGGCAAGAAGATTCAAGCAAAGGATAAGACAAGGCGTTTTTTAGTTCCTCATGTCAGCCTGAAGCAGTCATATGTTCTATTCTTTACTGGCTTTGCCTCTAAAGGTACCTTTGGTGGATTGCTTCAATACTGACTCTCTTATGCCACTAGTCTGTCCTCAAGCAACAACAAAATTGGGCTTTATATTGGAGAAAGACCAGAAGAAATTGCAGGCCAATTTTATGGTACTATGATTTAACATTTCTATAATACTTAACATATTGTACAGTTTATTTCTGCCATATCAAATTTCAGTGAGCCTTAAAATGTTTTTTTTTTTTTTTGGTCATTTTTTGCTAGAACAAAAAAAAAAAATCTACATTTATGGCAGCCAAGATGAAGTAAATCTATGTTCTCTTTGTGACTTTGTGTACATATATCAATTTGGGCCTTCTCTGTAATCCATCAATCAGAAAATAATACACTCATGCTTTGCCAGTTGAAATGTGTGAAAATTTACAACTGTACTCATCACCGTTGGTTTATATTCAGAATCCTGAGCATGTTACATCTTAAAAACTGAACATGACCAAGTAAATCGTCCATTAATGACATATATGTTCTGATTTGGAGATGGTTTTTCCAAGAAAAATTCACTCAAATCGGGTGTTTAAACAGTTAAACTCTCGCGGCCTTGAACATAGCTAAGCTGAATTAACCCATTTGCAAAAAATTCAAACATTTGCTTACTGTCTGCTGCTTAAAAATGTATGGTATCTTTGATGGACTGAAGTTAAGCCCCAAAATGCCAACCCTGTAGCCAGACTGCCTGTTAGCTGATTAGCTCCCTAATGTTGTGCAAGCACTAATTGAAAGATTTGAGGCTTATGCTTCTATGACAAGGCTGACAAATGAAATTGGAAAACCAAGTAGTGGGGGTCAGGGGAGGGGGTGTTTCTATGGGGAGATATTGAGAATCGCCCACCAAAGAAACCTTAGAATGCTGGACAAATCCCTTTGTTCATGGATCATTAATAATTTAAATTTTACTGAAAAGATTGGAAGCAGGCTAAATGCCAACTATGTTATCAAGAGTAAGAAAGTGCATCATGAAGAAATAAATAATAAGAGCAAGATGATGTTACTGAAAGCAGGTCATTTTTCTGTCAGGAGAGATGACTCTCTTTCTACATTTTATAGAGGGATGTGATAAAACAGGAAGCCCCAATTGGGTGGGAAAGACAAGAGTGGGATAAACACCTTCTATCTTAACCATTTTACTGGCAAAATCATTGTAGATCCTTGCAATCCTGCTAGGCATCAGAATTACAGAAAAGGACTTCAAAGAAAGCTTCCTAGACCTCGATAACCGTAATCCTTTTAGCCTTCCATTCATGTTCTTCACCCAACCCCTTCTAGGCCTTGCCAATTTTTCATCAGAATCTGTTAGCCTCTTATAGCTGCTTCTCATGCCTCCACCAACAAGATTTTGAAAGCCCATCTGCAGCATGTTGAGGATTAAGTGGAAATGAAGAGAGGAAACAGTAGTAGGTTTAAGGATTCTTAACCAATATGCATATATAAATGGAAAAGCAAGTGAAAGATTAGGAGGAGTTAATTGGTTTAATAAAGCACATTCAAAGTTTGGTTCTAATGCTCCTCCTAACAAAAAACCAGCAAAAGAAAGTGATGGAATTTGTTTAGCCTGTATTGGGATTCTTATAACACATGGTGGCACATAATTCAATTCAATATTCTTTGCATTGAGGAAGAGAAAGACAAAATACCCTCTTGTTTTTTTTCATGTGACACATGGGAGCATCACTTAGCTAACCACCTCAGTGACTGTTTAGCCTTTCTTTTTTCCCACTACATTCAGTTAATTCTAACAATCTAACTAATGGATGATGAATGGAATATTGGATGCATGTTCAATGATTGATGTCCATGTTAAAATACAAAACAAAACCAATCATTTGCTAATTACAAAACAAAACCATTCATTTTCTAATTATAATGGAATGTATATGGTTGTGATCTTCAACAAAATATATAGCAGCTTTACTCATTTGTTTATTTACTTGACAGAGATAAGGACATAATCAAGTCAAGCTTATGAACTGTTGATCTAATTTGTCCACTATTGCAGATATATTAGTACATAATGCTAGTTTAATTTAGGATCCAACATGTAGTTTGACTGATTTCAAACGTAGCTAATTTGCATGTGTGGATTCTGCCTCTCCATGTCTCTTTTTTTCCCCTCTTATTGGTTGGGTTGGGCTAGCTAACATTCATATTACATAGACCATATCCTGGGAAGGACAAACATCGGCTCAAATTTTGGTTCCTACAAATCCAGTTGTACATAGTTCAAAGCCCACTTCAGCCCATCAGTATCTGGCCTGACTACCCAATTATGGGATAACAACCTCTTTAAAGATTCATTAGCATAATCATGAACAAATGTTGCATGATACATAAATATGAATAATAGAAGAAACATAAGAAAATGGATATGTTGATGGACATTAAGTACAGTAGAAATATTTCCATTTGGCCCAGCAAAGTGAAGAGGCACCTTGCAATTGAATTAGGGATGGCAATTTAAATTTATCTGTGGTATTTATCTATCTCGGTCTAGGAGGTAGAGAAAATATATGACTTATCTATGATAGATAAGAAGGTGTAAGGGTGCAAAGCTAAGCTCGGTTCGTTAAGTTTTGAACAAGCTCGAGCTCGGCTAGTGTTTGTTAAGGACTTGTGAGTCTAAGTTCATTAAAAGCTTGCGAGTATAATTCTAAGCTCAAGCTCGGCTTGCTAAGGGCTCGTGAAAGCTTTTTGAAAATTTTAACAATATTTTGTAATCAAAAGGAGTTGAACCATAGTCTACTTAATAATTTACCACCAAACCAAGTTATAACTTATATAATTTGAATATAAATAAATTTATATGTAAGTAATAAATTTTTATTAAATAATACTAAGCGAGCCGGTTCACGAGCTTATGAGTCGAGCTTTGGAAAGATTGAGCTTGGCTCATTTCATTAAACAAGTTCAAAATAAAGATCAAGATCTGCTCGTTTAGTAAATGAGTTGAGCTCGAGCTCAAGTTGAGTCTTTAATGAGCTAGCTCGGATCATTGCCAGCCCTAGATATAGAATATGCAATTTTATATCTGTAATGGGTATGAAAATGGGTAAAGATTCTAGACTAAACTCATAGGTACACGTCTTGTACTCTTAGTACAATTTTATTATTATATATATTTATATAAGTAAATAAATACAAATAAAATAAAATTTTAGGCTTGATTAAGTTAAGGTTTTATTTCATTTGAATCTAAAAAAAATTGATTAGATGATATTCTTATATTATTATTATAAATAAATCAAAAATAATATTGTTTTATTTAATTTTATCCGATTTTAATTTAAGAGTAAAGAGTTGGATAAGAGTTTAAAATTTTATGGAATGGTATGAGGATGGACAAGAGGTAAAGGAGGGCATGACCCGGGTTTGCCTTAATCCACTCCAAACCTGCCCATTGTCATCCTAAATTGAATAAATCTGACTGCGCCATGTTAAACAAACAAATTAGTAGGATTCCTATACTCCCAAAGATCTAAATCATTTATTTAACTAAATAATAGTTCTTAGCAAAAATATATATAATAAAATTAAAGATAATAATAGTAAAAAGATATTTGTACTGGAGAAATGATGTTTTCACGTAATTTTATATTTAATTATTAAATGTGTTCTTAGTTCTTACAATTTTTATCACGTGGATCCAAACACAGAAACCATAAAATAAAAAATATTGGTCAATCCTTGAGTGTAACTCTCTTTCTGACATACAAGAGGCATACAACTACAAGCTCAAAATCACAAGGTCACAATTTCTAAAATTCAGAGATGGGAGATTTACTTCCCACTTCTTTTTATTAGAAAAAAAAAAAAAAAACTTCTTATTACTTATTTTCTCCGGGAATAGTAAGAGAACCATATTAATATTATAAGATAATTAATATCACATTTGATATTCGTTAATAAAGGATTACTTAGTCTTTATATTATACTACTGGAATGGCAGACCCAGCAAAGTTGAATTGAAATAAAATTCCCCATGTTCCATTTGCTTGTACTGTTGTACATTGCCGTTGTTGTTTCAGTACCAAAATGTAGTTGACTTTCTGAACAACATACTTTCTTTCTTACATACAATAAATTAGCCTACAATCCACATCATGGGAACCCTTTTTTTCTTTGCTTCAACAATTTCTTCACCAGCACTCCATTTTCTTGGGACAAAATCATCTTAGTTATATAAACCATGAATAATACAATATCTAAATCAAGCATGTTAAGAAAGGCCTTTGCTTTGCTTTGCATTCAGTGACTTTCTTCAGAAAATGTCAACTGAAAGCTACGTTTATGAGCTCTGCATCAGAATTTTTATCCCAAAGGAAGATTCTTTCTCGAGGAAGTGTTTTCACATTTGTCAGCCTGTAATAAATATACATTAAATAATTTCATCAACCAAACTCACATAGCTGAATTCAAGTCCACCTGTACTAGACGTTGGATAATTGCAATTTTCGTTTATTAAATGCCTGCAATGTTTGACAAGATGGAACTAATCCAAGGGCCAAAACCCATTTGGTAAAGAATATAGCTCTGCTGCCATTACTCACCAATAACGCATAGTACCATTAAACTGTACTAAATGGTCATAAATTCGAGTTACTAAAAATTTAAGTGCCAACAAACTTCACCAAACAGCTTTTCTGTATTTGCAAAGACCTCAATTTCTGGCTAGATTATAAAATTTAGTCTCAGTTAAAAAAATAGAATATATCTTACCTGGTCATAGTATTACTTTTTCTTTCTGTTTCTACAGAAAAACCAAATTGGTCTACATTGGACTTGGAATTTCAACAAAGGGATGGACCAACTGGGGTCTTAATCTAAACTTTTGATCCAATTGATGCATCATTTTCTTTTACTTTAAGAGCAACTAACAAGCTGATAGATGCCCGTGAATTAAAAACTACAAAAAAAGGCAAATGAATCAAATGGGTGAGCATGCTTTGACACAGCAAAGCAAAGTTGCTAAATCTGAAAAGAAAAATGGTCGCATTTCCTGGCCAACTATGGGTGTCTCTGACTACATGCCCATACAGCAGGAAAAGTTAAAAAATAAATAAAGCCACAGTTTCCTAATGACTTTGTAATCTGTCTCTCATGCAAACATAGAACTTTGAAATCTTTGACTTTGTGCTTCACCCCACAATTCCTACTAATCAGATTCAAACTTTGAAATTACTATAACATGAATTTCCATACCCACCTCTGGCCTCCACAAACCTAAGCCATAGCTGGTGGAGAAAAAACAGAGTGGCTTTTACTATGATATAAACAAACAAATTAGTTGCCAATTACATTTCCAATTGAACATGGAGTTATCCAGCACCTCCTACATTTTTTGTTGGGTTTCTCACTTCAATTACCTATTTATAAGCTCCTATGTTCAGTTTCTTGTCAGTTATCAAAGTATATAGTAGTTTAATTCGTTTCAATATACTTAGAAAACAGTGACTGGATCATTCAGATTCCCAAACCTTCCTGAGGATTTTCCATTACGACCTATAAAAGAAAAAAGAAAAAGCTTGGTTTTCACCACCTAACTATCACAACACTCTTCATTTTAGTAATTTCTAAACAAATGGAATGCCAGTATGCAACAAAAATCGACCTTGATCAAGTAAACACTTTAATCATAGTTTTTTTTTACTGGTTTTTAGGACAAAATGAAAAGAAATCTGCACCCAGAAGAAAAAGAAAAGGATCACAGTCAAAGAGATAAAGCTATGAACAGAGCAGAAGCCTCCAACACTAGTACTGTATGCCATCAAATCATTAAAGAAGAATTTAACAAACAAATTGAATGACAAGAAAAGGAAACAGAACTTCTCCTTTTCAGCTTACTAATAACATTAATTCCAAATTAACATCACAAATGGAATTTAATGGGGGATTAATTGAGTAATATTAAGTAAAAAAAAAAGCAGCAGAAAATAATAGTAGATGAAATCTACCAGAAACAAGAGGTAGAGGAGTTGCTTTTGTAGTAGTGGTTGTTTAAGAGATGGAGAAATCTTCTTCTACGGTAATAGAAGCCACATTTGAACCGGGAAAAGACCAATTTTTTCAGTCTACGAGAAGTTCTTAGCCTAAGCAAAATGACCCTTTTCATACGGACCAAAGATCCTTTGATTCTCTCTGTCAAACTCTTCTTTCTACAGAACTGGTAGCTTCTCAGAAATAGCTGCCTCTTCTCCATCATCGTGTAGCTCTGGTCCAAACTGTAATACCCAAAAGAGTCACTCCTGAAAATTGGGTTCAGACCCATTACATGATTCTCAATCTGGCTCTGATTCAGATTCATGGTGGCCAAGAAAACAGCTTCGCCAGGCAAACAGACACAGAGAAAGAGAGATGGGTGCCTGAAGAAAAAAAAAAGTTAGCTCCTCTACACTAATTAAGTAAGAAACCCCTCCATTTTCAAATATATATATAAATGAAATATGGAGAGAGGAAGTGAGGTGGGGACCTGGGGGGTCTGAACCGTGAAATTCTTTGCACCTGTTTAGAGTTGCTTAGCTTCCTATTTGAGACAACCAGGGCGCCGCCGGCTAGAGACAAAAAAGTGCCCTACTACTCTCTCTTCAACATGTATATGTAGTCAGAGGCCAAAAAAGAATAAAATTATTCTAATACTTTAACACGTGTACATCGGATAAGTTAGTTGATCAAATTATAATCAGATAATTAAATCCTAAGTGCTTGATTAGAAAAAATAAGTAAGAATTTCATACTTATTATTGTTTTGCTTATAATCAGATTATTTTCTAAAATTTTTTGATTTAGAAATTTAGAATAAAAAAAAAGGTATGAATTTGATGCCTATTTTTTCCCGTTAATGATCAGATTATTTTCTAAAATTTTCTGATTAGAATCATAAAAAAATAAATAAGGATTTGATGGTTATTTTTTTGAGCTTATAATCAAATTTCATAATAATCAGATTTGACTAAATAAAAGGCTAAGATATCTCATCATTTTCATAAATCCTTAATATGCATAATGCATCACTCACAACTTAATTTCAATGTATATTTTGATTTTTTTATAAAAAGAATTAACTAAATAATTTTTTTATCAAATACTAATGCAATTATAATTAATTATTTTATAAATTATAAGTAATTTTCATCAATTAATTTATACAATTATTACATAATTTAAAATTCAATTATAATTCTCCAACAATTATTAATCTGATTATTAATTATAATCAAATAATTTTAATAAAAACAAACACCCTCTCGTCCGATAAAAATGTGACTTTAACTTATGCCTTATCTTACTACTATTGTTTTCACATTTTTGTGTTTTTATTTTTCTGCTGGATAACTTTGGCCCATATAGTTTGTATTAAACAAAAATTCATTTACTACAAAATCAACACTCTTTATCAATCAATTATTAATTCAACTGATAAAAATATAAATTATATTTATTATTAATATAACCAAAATCAAAATTTGATAATAATTACATGTGGTTTAAACTCCAATTTAATATAAATTTTATATTTGAAAATAAAAGAACTAAATTAGTATTTTATACGAACTAAAAGGATTGATTTGCAATTTAACCGTTTCTGTATGACAATAATTAGGTTAAGACTACAGCATCGTCTCATGGCTCCATTTCATAGACGGCTAATAGTTTGTTAGAGATTTTCATTTCATTGCTCATTTTATAATATGAGAGAACCATATCCAATTATATGTCTTTTGACATATATTATCAGATTAACATAGACCAATCATATTTAAGAGATTTTTTTTCAATTATGAAAAAATATATTGAGTTCAAAACTCCATTAGTATATCTCAACAAATATTTTACATTTAAATTAAAATAATATTATTCTCAGTTTAGCTATTGATACACAATAATAATGATTACCACGATTCATTGGACAGTTAGCTAGATGATATAATAAGGTTGACCAAAGTTATTAAAAAAGTAAGTGAATATGTTATTAAAAGAAGAGAAGTGATTTTGGGGATGATGATTTCACAATAATGGTAATTAATTAACAATTTTGGCTAAAATAGTGTAAGTCTCAAGTATAAAGAATTCATACATGTTAAGTAATTGACGTAAGCTAGCAACATAAACTTTTCAGTTCAAAGCGTTGGATAAACAATTCAATATATTATCTACACAGGTGTAACCAACTCTTAACTTGAGATTTTGAACATCTTCTGCCTTGCAAGTTTAATATTTCATACGTGGACCAACTAAACTTTTTTTTGATGAAAAACTAACTAATTTTTTAAATTTTCTCTTCCTTTTCCTAAAGAAGAATTGGAGAATTCAATAAGCTAAAAGGAGAGGGGTAAATCTCTGGAAACAAGGCCCTCAACCTCCGGAGAAGCCTCCTTTTGCTAGACATAAGAGCTAACTAAGCAGGGCGTTGGGCAATGTTTTCAGCCTCATGTTTTGAGTAGAGAGAAAAAAGCAGTACATAATACTGAAGTCAAACCAAGATTTCCAACCCTGTTTAAGGCGCATGTGTTATGAGCATGTGAACTAAAAAGCAGTACATAATGCCGAATTCAAACCAAGAGCTGCTGTCCTGTTTAAGGTCACATATGATATAATAGGATGTGAACTATGTCTCAACAATCAATTGATGCAAGCTACAGTAAAGATTCATGAACATTCTGCAGAGCATAGAGTAGGGGGATTGAATAGCCTCTGTAAAGCCTACTGCAATAAATGCCGAGTTATTGCTCTAATTATAACCCTGAAACTACTAGCCTTTCTCACAAGATAAAAAAACAATAAAAAATCCAACTTGTACATTCTCTTTGAACAAGCATTTTACAGCAACAAGTTCATCCCCGTCTGAGTATCTTGAGCTGCTTCAAGTTTGTTTCTGGAAATAAAAGACATTTTGAGAATACCAATCTCAGTCAATTGGCAATGCCATTCAATCTAATTATCTGACTCTAACCAAGTTGCTTCAAGATAGACTTAACAACTACACTCAATGTCAGGTGTCTGCGGGGAGACTGGAGAGTCCAAGTATGACATGTCCAACGTTAAAGAACTACACTGTCAGTTTCACTCCAAAACCGCAATATCATCCATAAATTATTAGTTCTCCACCCAAGTAGCAGCAAATAATTCATCCACAATACACACCCTCTCCCCACAAAACAAAGGGGAAAAGAGGGGGTGAGTGAAATAAATCGTATCATTTCAATCTGAAATGTTAATCATCGTTCTCCATTTCACAAGACACGTGTTCACATTCTGGCAATAACTGGGAGGTAATTGAGGTGCAGGACATACTATCTTTCGGAAGATCAAGGTTGTCGTCATCATCTGACAAGTTCAAGAACAAGAAACTCAGCACTACTGCTAACTTCAGTAAAATATTAACAAGTTCTATATAATATAAAAAAGCTCTTATGTATCCAACAAAACAGTGTTCGCTTCTCAATAAATATTTATCAAATAATACCTTGTGAGGAAGCCTAGGGTAAATCAAACAGAGGAAAGAACTGCAAGGAGGACCGGTGCTGGACTCTTCTGCCTACAAAGAACTGGAGATGCCACATAACGGGAAACAGTAATATGCAAAATACAATTGGCAACAGCAATCAAACAAATCCTACAGGATCCAGTATTCTTAAATGTACATCAGTAAAGGGAAAAATGAATCAATTCCAAACCCAGATCATGTTCAAATCTTCATATTTGTAATGTTTGAAGTATGTAAACAAGTCCCTGTATCTACAATGTGCACACTGGATCACAATCTATTACAGACAATTTCAGTAGGAAGCCCAATACCAATAACTGCATTTGCTAGAAACTTAGGTGTCATGGGCAGCTGGGGTTCTTAAGGATCACACAAAATGAAACGCAATCAGAAGCATTGCCATAGTGAGAGCTGTTCTAAAGGTACATTGACACAAATTATTAGCACACTGTCTGGCTTGTAATGCCTTCCTGTCTGAAACAATAACCCAATTAATCCTCTTTCTTGCCATCTACTGAGAACAACTGCCTGCCTATCTAAACCTTCGTCTTCCTTGTTGTTACCTAGTACCTGTTTGATCAGCTGCAGGAACCTTTGCAGGATAACTGGATATATCCAAATCAATGAGTGACATGTCATATGGCACAGACAAGGAATTAGAGGCATCCACAAGCAAGGAAGACTTAATAATCACATCAACATGTGAAGCATCAGGTACACAATCAGAATTTTTAGGAGTGCTGGCATTAGAAGAAGAGAGACTAGAGAGCTGTACGTCATCTAACTTGTTTCCAAACATATGTCTATTTCTTCGTACAGTATCCATCTCCGGGCCAGTCGGGACAAAGGTGCGTGACCGATATTTTCTTGTTCCCTCATCACCTTCGTTGTGGTTGTAAAGAACATAATCATGATAAGTTGGAGCAAACTGCAAAAGTTGTTTATATGCATAATCAGAGGTAAAGCAAAACAACAAAAGGAAGAAATTTCAACAAAACCCCATGAGGAGAAAATTTGTATGCTATGCAGTAATCTTGGAACTTCATAAACTACGAGCAGGTTTATAGCAAGCCTCACCTGGTGGACCGTATCATGGTAAAAGTCATTTAACTTCAAGGCATGCGCAAGGCTTGCTGTCAGACCACGAGATCCACCAATATTTGCACCAGCATATTCTTTGTATGGAAATGCGTAAAGATGACCAACAGCAGCAATAAGCATCTCAACACAAATGATAAAATTTTGCAATAGAGCAGCTTCATCTGCATCCTTAATGAATCCCGACTTTGCAGCAAGGAAAACCAAAACACCCTATAATGTTCACAGAAAAAGACAACCGATTGTCAGGACTAGAGACCTAATGCCAACCTTTGATTAAATAAAACTAGACCAGTTTGCAAAGGAAGTCCACTTCCAAGTTCTAAAGTAGGAGATATGAAAAGTTACCTGCCAATAAGTCAGGAAAACAACAGATTTAATAATAATAAATTTTGGGACAGGATTGAATGGCTGAAGTAGATCCTTGCATGCTACGTAAAACAATGCCAGCGCATAAAGAGCCATTGTGTATGAAATTGTATAGATAATAGTGAGATACAGGTATGATTGTCCTGGACTGAAATTTCCATCTTTATATTTCCCCTTGGCATAAAGTATGAGCGTAACTGCAACTAAAATAGGCTTCAAAATCACAAACTGCAGACACCCTTGTTTGCACCTACGTATAAAACGCCTGCAATAACAGTTCAAAAAATGAGAGCTTATCAACAAACTAAGATATCACAATACATCATGTCTTAGCAAGTTTGCATCACATTCTCTTTCTCTGGAAGGCCTACAGTTTTGTCCAGCCTTTCCATAAGGGATAGAGAAGCAATTTTTAATAAGGGAAAGCAAAGCTTATTTTCATATTACGATACTACATTAACCTAACTAATTATATGGTGAGGTAGTTCAAAAACTTTTTTTCTATAAAAGATTAAGGGAAAGCAGTTTCCAAGTATTATATAACTCTAATAGGCGAAGAAACATTTGGTTTATAGAAACCCACCCATCCAATGGCATAGGAGGAAAGCAACATGTCATCAAACACCACGATGGCTTCAGAACCCGACCACTTAAACTTAGTACAACAGCTCCAGGGCCACCAACCCAAGCCAAGCACAAGGACAGAAAATTATAAATGACCCAAGCTTCATAGCTGAAAAAGTAGAAACAAAAATTAGTTGGACAATGAATTCGTAGTTCATAAAATATTGTATTTCAAGATGCTCCCAATCTTTTTCAATCTGGATATGCATGATAAACATTTTGCAGGGTGAACTTAGGGAAAAGAGGAACTAAATAAAAAGAATTGGAGCGAGCCAAATGCACGCTCAAGTAATCCGATGGCTATATGCTAACACTGCTGCTGCAGGCCACTCTCCTTTTACCAGCATAGTTGCACCAGTCAGTCAAAGACTATATGCGGTGTAACTTCGCAAGAAAGCATTATCTTGATGGCTATCAATATAAAAACTAAATGCATGTCTTCAGGTGTTTTATAAATATATATATATATATATATTAAAAAAATGAATGTTGGGTAGCAAGGCTGAAAAATTGGTTTAGTTCAGATAAATAAATCAACGTATGACTTCCAAACTGCAACTGCAATAGGTTTTAGGTCAGAATGATACTAATAACTACTTCTGTGTCTGAATTACATTAATCTAGTGAGATAGAAGTATAAGATTCACACACCCATACAAATTGATAATTGGCTTTCAAGGGTGAGAAAAAGGAGTAACAATGGATCAACTATAAACAGAACTGTAGCAAATTCAGCACAACCAAACTGGATACAGAAATACAGAGCAACTTACACTTCCCGAATGGAATTGAAATAGATTGAGCTCTCAGGTAAAACAAGGGACAAGAAGGACATTAAGGCATAAACCTGTCAAAGAAGAAGAAATTTACACTGGTTATATAAGAATTACAAAGATCATAGCCTCGGGAATATTTCAAGGGTAATGAGTGAATAGCCAAAATGCAAGCTTTTAACAGTATAGACTCCTCTTCCCTTCCCCTCAAACATTTTCCATGTTTACACTACAGAAATTCAAGGACTTTCAAGCCAAAGTTGGTTTCTTCAGCTAATGAAGTCTTTCCTAAGAAAAAATAATCAGATGATAACCAAAAGCTTAATTTCAATGGTCCATTAGACCACATTCCTTCCAATTCAGAGAACGGATGGATCTTTTCGGTCGTTAGTACTAAAAAAGCCAGGAGATCTTTGGTTTCCGCCAAGATAACCATACTCTTTCTTCATTATCTTCAGCTTCTATAAACCCCCATCAAATGGTATGACGAAGATATTGCATACACAAGATTTTGTTACCAATTATCAATGGGTTGGCGGGAAATTACTTTAGAAACACATGCTAATCTTTTTAAGGACGGCAGACAGAGGACCTTTACTCAAACACCAACAAATACCAGCAAAAACATTTGTCATTCTTGCCCAAAACGGATGACTTGTTCTTCTTAGTCTCACATAACACCAAGTACAAATAATAATGATACTAATGATAAAAAAAACTAGAGCAAGTAAATTTGAATTGAAGCACTCACCGGGACCATAAAAATTATACGAACAATGATTCGCTGATAAGTGGGTTCAGTATAATTCACAAGATGCCTATAGATGTGAAGAACAGCCAAAGCAATGGCTCCAGCAGTACAAAAGAAAGCGACGACGATGAAGTAAATTGGAACCAGTTCCCCCATTATCAGAAAACTTGCCCACAAAAAATTATCTCACAAATTGACAGCACCAATAACAACAAACAGTAACCAACCTAAAAAACACAATCAGAGACTCGCACGAAGAAACCCAGAGCTACGTATAAACCCTAACCCTAATTGGAGTTGATAAATGCAAATCGGAGATATTGACGATGTGGAAGACGGATCTATCCGGCGAGTGAAAATGTTGTATAAGAAAAATCGCGAAGAGACGAGGAAGGAGAAAGAAGAATGCTCCACTGGCACACAATAATGGCGGCTATTAGTATTGCTGTAAATGAAATCAGAACAGCACGAAAATACAAAAACAAGGAATTAAGATTAATTTATTGCTGCACCAAACAAATAATAACGGATAATACTATACAATTTCAATACCCCAAAATACAGCAAATAAAGAAGAAAGAAAACTAATTATTAGAAGTTAGAACCTGTGTGTTTGTTTGTTTTTTTTGTTTTCAAAGATTTAATTAATAAAAATAACATGGGAGGTAGATTGTCTGTTGTCGGGAGCTTGTAACTAATTAATTTCCAAATATAAATAACAATATTAATACGATGATGTAACTCTCTACTTTAATGCTTGCATGAGGAAATTGATCTTAAAATATTTTTAGTTTAGCTTGTGTTTAGGTTAACTAATGCATCTCGGTTAATTTTTAACTATGCTAGATAGTAAATTTATAAAAAAAAAAATTAATTTAATAGTTTAAAAAAAAGAAAGTTCGATCAGATAAAGTTCATAAATAAAAAAACACAATTAACAATGAGTAGGGTATGATGTATTCTTAAAAAAATTTATAAATTAATAACTCGTGGAAAGTTTCTTTATACATTAAAACTAAAATATTAAAATTTAATGACAAAATTAAAAAAATGATTGTATTTCAAGGATTATATCAATAATTCTGTCTATAAATTTGTTAAAAAATAAAATATAGATGTAAAGATAAGTCCCATAAGTAATTGACTAACTGTCTTTTATCTTTCTTTTTTTTTTTTTTTTTTTTTGTTGATATTATTGCATTATTTTTTATCCACTCTTAGTTATCCATTTTTTATAACAAAATTAAGAAAAAATAGCTATTCTCCTTTGCTAAGCTACCCGGCAACATCAGGCTCAACTATAAGTCTCAACGGAGGAGGGACTTACGAATAAGTTAAGTCACAGTCGTTCATGTCTAGCGCCATGTTTGTCACATAGTCGGCTATTTTATTTTTTTCTTGATGAATATGCTTGCAAATGGGAAAGGAAAATAATATTAAGGATAATATATAATAAATTTTTAGAAAGGCAAACAAGTTGGAAAATGGGAAAGAAAAATAATATTAAGGATGAATAGTTTAAAATTGTCTTAGAGATGACAATGAATCAATCAATTCGTGTTTATGAAAAATTAAATCGAACTAAAATTGTGATTCACTTTATACTCATAAATTATATACGAAAAATTATATTTATGTTATAGTGAAATGTATATATATATATATGAGATAATTCATATAAGTAATAATAATAAGTAATTGACTAACTATGTTTTTATCTTTCTTTTTTATTTATTTTTTTTTTATACTATTGCATTATTTTTTATCCACTATTAGTTCTCCATTTTTTATAACAAAATTTTTCTCTTTATAGAAAGGAAAAGAAAAAAAACAAGAACTAAGAAAAAATAGCTATTCTCCTTTGCCAGGATACCCGACAACATCGATCTCAACGAAGGAGGGACTTGTGACCAAGTTAAGCTACAGTTGTTAATGTCTAGTGCCATTTTTGTCACACAGTCAGCTACTTTATTTTATTTTCGATGAATATGATTGCAAATGGGAAAGGAAAATAATATTAAAGATGATATATAATAAATTTTTAAAAAGGCAAACAAGTTGGAAAATGGGAAAGAAAAATAATATTAAGGATTAATAGTTTAAAATTGTTTTAGAGATGAATGAACCGATCAATTTGTGTTTATGAAAAATTAAATCGAATTAAAACTATGATTTATTTCAAACTCATAAAATTATATACAAAAACTCATATTTATGTCATAGTGTAATATTTATATATATCTATGAGATAATTCATATAAGTAATAATAATAATTCAATATGATTAATCTCATATTTATATAGGTGGAGCTCAACAAATCATGACTCGAGCTGATTTTAACAATATCAGTATCTTATTTTAAGCACAAAAATCTTATCATATCAATGCATGACTGATCATTCAACCTAGCTCATTCACCAAGTTCAGTATCCGGTTCAAGGACCCGGAAAACCCGAGAATAAATATCTTGTCTATAAATATCTTTCAGGCGAGTAACCGAGGTGGAGGTTTCGAAGGCCATATATTGTTTCAAACTAGTGCGTGGCCTTATCAACTCTCTCACGCTCTCGCCCTATCCGTCTCCTTCTTTCTCTACAAAAATTGTAGACCCTCTGCATTTGCATTCCACACCGCTTCTTCCTCCGCTTGCTCTCACGTTCCCAAAAATCTCTCTCAAAGCTTTCTTTATTCTTCTTCTTTGAGGACTTTGAGCGAGCATATAGTGGGTCGAAGAAATTCAATAGCTGGACACTTCAAAGAGTGAGCTTAGCTACTGCTTTTACTACTAATAATATAAGAGAATATGGCTTCTATTATTGGTGTTTCGTCTATTTACCAGACTCCGGTGTTGGAACTCTATAAAAAGACAACACCAACTACTACTACTCCTTCTGTTCTGTTGCAATTGCCGGATAACAAGGTCCACTTTAATAGTGTTATCAGGGCTCACTATACTAATAATGGTAGTGGAAGCTTAAAGACTGGCTTTAAACCCAGAATTAGTTTTGTTCCTTCCGCTATTGCTACACCAAATTCTTCCGTCCTAAGTGAAGAGGCATTCAAGGGTATGGGTGGTGGCTTCTCCGATAAAAACCCTTTGGATGAACTTAGTGGAAGTGAGGACTTTGAGTACGAGTCTGAGTCTGAAACTGAGCCCTCTTCTGCTGCTATCAGTGAAGACGAGCTCGCCATTACCAACCTGGGTTTGCCTCAGCGCCTGGTTGATTCACTTCACAACCGTGGGATTACTCATCTTTTCCCCATTCAAGTATGGCCCGTATTATCTTTTTTTTTTTTTTTTTGTTCTTTTGATTTTATATGAGTAGTTCGTAAAGCAGAAGTCTTTTTGTCTTGAGACTAAATATAAAGTCTATAACTGCAAATATATATATTTCTTATAAATATTTACTACAGAAAGAAGAGTAGATAAGATAAAAATTTCCCAATTCCATAATATTGTCAACATATCAGTGCTTGCTAGTGCTATAGTTATTACTTTCCAAGTCAAATAGAGTTCCGCTTTTGCACAACTATAATATCAACTGCTCACCTTAGTTGCTGGGAAATGTGCTTTCAAATCTGCCCATTTGAAATGTTCTTGACATTGTTCCTGGTCTTTATTTGATTGGCTAACTTTCCAGTCATTCTACTATAACTCTGTAATCTGTATCTTAATTCAAGCAGCCTTGTATTCCACTTGGTTGGAGTCAGCTAACATTAATTTTCAATACTATTGGGATTTGTCATCATGATTTTTTTTAACAATAACCCTTTTTAGTAGCTTACTTGTTTTCCCCCGAAAATTTACTTATTTTTCCTCATATTATTAGAGAGCTGTTCTAGTCCCTGCGCTCGAAGGTAAAGATCTCATTGCTCGTGCAAAGACTGGGACTGGAAAGACATTAGCGTTTGGGATCCCAATTATTAAGCGCCTCAGTGAAGATGATGCACAAAGGGGTTCACAGAGGTACTCATCAATCCGAAAGCAATAGATTGTACTCATTTCAGATTGCCTAATAAGCATTAAACATGTCTTTGTTTGTGTGCAGGCGGTCTGGTAGGCTTCCTAGAGTATTGGTGCTTGCACCTACCCGAGAGTTAGCAAAGCAAGTAGAAAAAGAGATTAAAGAGTCTGCTCCATATCTAAGCACAGTTTGTGTATATGGAGGTGTTTCTTATGTTACACAGCAAAGTGCTCTTTCACGTGGAGTTGATGTAGTGGTTGGAACTCCTGGTAGAATAATTGACCTGATAAAAGGGAGCAGCCTCAAACTTGGTGAAGTTCAATTTTTGGTCCTTGATGAAGCTGATCAGATGCTTGCAGTTGGCTTTGAGGAAGATGTGGAATTAATTTTAGAACAGCTTCCGTCTGTGCGGCAGAGCATGCTTTTCTCTGCAACTATGCCTACTTGGGTGAAGAAACTGGCACGGAAATATTTGGACAAGCCGTTGACAATTGATTTGGTACATCTTTTTACTTTTTGTTTCTTTCTTACACATTCTATATATAGTTACTAGACAATAGAGGACTATCATATAGTGTATGACTGTCTATTCAATCTTGTGTATGGCATATTCTGGAATATAGTGTATGACTGTCTATTCAATGTTCAATATTTGTGGTCCACTTTTGGTCTCCATGATCCTCCATTAATTTATTTTCCAATATGTCCTTGTATGGTGTTTGGTAATTCTATGTAGTCTGCTTGAATGTTAATCCCAAAGGCATCATCTAATACTGAGGTAGGTGGATCAGCTCCTTGTACTTCAGCATATTTCATATGCTATTATTGTCTCCTGTTTGTTGGCGGTGGGTAGTGTTTCATGCACATTATCTGTTGGGTCTTATTTTACCAGCATGGAGTAGAGGTATTAAACAGTATGCCAGTGTTTCTGAAGAGTGCGAGTCAGAAGCATGTAACTATAATGAAAATGCTTAAACTTAATATCTTCTTAAGGAAAATATTTTAATTTCCAAGTTGACCACACTTGTACACGTTAAAATTGGAATTGACAATTTTTCTAACAAAGATTCATCTATCCAAATTATTTGGGACTGATGCTTGTTAAGGTGGTTAGGCATATGAAGAACCATTCCTCCTGCGCATTCAGTCTAAGAAGTCTGGACTTCTCAGACTGACTTAGATACATGGTAGAAGCGTATTGCTTACTATAAACTCATTTCCTAATAAGCTTTGATTGTAAGATAGCAATTACAGTATGACTTACTTATTACAGATAGCAGTCTGAATATATTGTGATAAGGTATATTTGTAGTGGCAATGTGTATGTGATTCTTTCATTATGTGCTGTGATAAGGTGTCTTTCTCTTATGTTAGTCAGATGTGTTAGGCATGATATTGTGGAAAGGTGATTATATCCTGACTAGCGTATTATTCCTTTTTATTTATTCATAATAGGTCGGTGAACAAGATGAAAAGCTTGCAGAAGGTATCAAACTGCATGCAATTTCTGCCACTGCAACTTCAAAACGGACCATACTAAGCGACCTTATTACAGTAAGAGTTGTTTTTTTTGTCATATTCAGTCTTATACTGCTATCTTGTAGTTACCTCAATGTCCATGAAATGTCCACTTATATAAGAATATTTCCAGTTGTAACATTTGGTCTTGATAAAATTATTGCTTCTATTTTAAATAAAAATCTGTGGACTTAAGAAAAAGAGATAATAGTTTATACAATAATGTTTTAGGCTGATTGTAGAGACATGGATTACCCAGTCACTTACATAATATTTAATAACTTGGGCATAGACAATTAAGTGCACAAGGCATGCAAATTGTGGTATCTAATTCTCATGCTGGGATGTTCATCATGACTGGCTGTAATATGTTCACTCACCAGTTAGATTCACTATCATGCATTTAATAGTGTTTGTATGATTTAAGTAATTTTTCTATCTTCATATGCCATGTATTAATTCTTAGAAAGTACCAAAGTCAATCTTAAGTAAACTTCCCAATGAAGTGACTAGTTTATCTTTAATAAAAGTTTTTGCTCTACTGGAATGGAATGAATGCACACAAACTTGCACAAACTATTTGACTTCATATATGTATTTTTTCTTCTTTGTAACTCATTACGTCAGATTAATAAACATTCTAATGCAAAATACTAGCATTGTTTTTTTCATGCTATCATCCTCTCCTGTTCAAAATGAACAAGCAGGGTTCATACATTGTGCTGAATGTTATTATGTCTTTTAGGTTTATGCAAAGGGTGGGAAGACTATTGTCTTTACGAAGACTAAAAGAGATGCTGATGAAGTATCATTGGCATTAACAGCTAGTATAGCTTCTGAGGCATTGCATGGAGATATATCTCAGCATCAGCGGGAGAGAACCTTGAATAGTTTTCGTCAAGGGAAATTCACGGTGCTTGTTGCCACTGATGTTGCAGCTCGTGGACTTGATATTCCCAATGTTGATTTGGTGAGTTTAAAGGATTGCAATTCAGATCTTTATAACTGTATTCAAATTATTGTGTATGTTATCTTGGTTTTGATATCATGTCTATCCTGAATTACTCTTTAAGATATCTGTGGTATCTACATTCAGTATTTTCAACCCAACTCTACTAATTCTTATATTCAATCACCTGGTTTACTTTGTAGTTTATACTAGGTATGTAGCATACTCTTTCCTCTGTTTCTTGCTTTTGTTGTCTGCTTTATTAAAGGAACATTCCACCTGGGGTAGTTATATACTAAATAGAACATAAAGTACGTATAGTTTTCTTGCATTCTCTTTAATTTCACCTTCTAGTTCTATCTGCATTAACTTGTGCTCCACTTGGCAAATACTACAATCTTACTTTGAATTTGAAGTTTCATAAGTGTAATTTACGCCTTTTGCCAATAATTAATATTTTTCATGATGTTGAAACATTTCTCTAGATTATCCACTATGAACTTCCAAATGATCCGGAGACATTTGTACATCGCTCTGGTCGTACTGGACGTGCAGGAAAAGAAGGCACCTGCCATTCTGATGTTTACTAGTAGCCAGAGGAGAACGGTTAGATCCCTTGAACGTGATGTTGGGTGCAAGTTTGAATTTATTAGTCCACCAGCTGTTGAAGATATTTTGGAGTCATCTGCCGACCAAGTGGTTGCAACTCTTAATGGTGTTCATTCGGAGTCTCTGGAATTTTTCATCCCAACTGCACAAAAATTGATTGAAGAACAAGGAGTGAGTGCCCTTGCAGCTGCACTAGCACATCTGAGTGGATTCTCTAGACCTCCTTCATCACGGTCCCTTATCAACCATGAGCAGGTGTGCAATAAGAATTATATTTCATTTGAAGTTAACAAATCCTCAATTTTTCTTGCATGAAATTTTATCTGTTAAATAATATTCTGGTTTGAATCCTGAGCCAACCCCAATGATTTGAGAATAAAAAGCTTGCCGTTGTTGCAAATTGAGTGGACCCTGCAGCCTATATTATTATATAAAGTCTATTTACTTTTTTTTTGTGTGCGCGCATACTTTCTGTTTAGTTCATTTACATTCAATCTGCCTCACAGGGATGGGTTACGTTGCAACTGACTAGGGATCCAACTTATTCTAGAGGGTTCCTCTCTGCTAGATCTGTCACTGGGTTTCTCTCAGATGTTTATTCTCCAGCTGCTGATGAACTTGGAAAAATATATATAATTGCAGATGAAAGGGTTTGTATCTAAATCATGTGATGCAAATTTTTTCTTGTGTCTTTAAATGATGCACTCGTAGCTGTCAAATCGTATGTTGATGTTGCTACTTGTTAACATCAGGTTCAAGGAGCAGTTTTTGATCTTCCAGAGGAAATTGCGAAAGAATTGCTAAGTAAGCAAACACCACCTGGGAACACAATTTCCAAGATCACCAAGGTTTATTACAATTCCTATGCCACATTTGAAGTGCTCTCTCGTGCCCCTCCAACCTCTTAAAAAAAAAAACTTACTTTTGAGTCAATAGCTGCATTATACTAATAATAGAGGAATGAAATGCATGTGATTGTGTTTGCAGTTGCCTCCTTTGCAAGATGATGGGCCTCCAGCCGATAACTATGGCAGATTTTCTAACAGGGATCAGTTCAACAGAAGAGGTTCTAGGGATCGGAGAGGTTCTAGTTCTAGACCCTCCCGGGGCTGGAACAGTCGCCGGGACTCTGACAATGACTTTGGTGACTCATTTAGGAGGGGTGGTCAAAGTTCCAGAACAAGCAACAGCTGGTCTCGATTTTCAAAAGGCGGGGAGGATGATTGGCTAATTGGCGGTAGACGATCAAACAACAATAGGTCTTCATCACGTGACAGGTACCTCTCTTCTAAAAGATTTCCACCCACCCCTTTCTTAGAGAAGACAAAAAAATTACAATTGGAATTCATTGGTTAACACAACAATACCTTAGAAGAATATTTCTTTGAATTCAACATCATTAATAAAACCAGGTCTGAGTTTCATCCTCAGCTAAAAAAAAGAAGTTACTCATCTGGATATGCTTGTTGCCTTTGTTGTTCATCTCCTTTCCACGAGAGCCTGCCATATGTAATATTGATTATTTCTCAACTTTCTCATCTTGAGCCTCCTTGTTCTCTTTTTCTTTTCTTTTTTTACTTGGGAGTGGGGTGGAGGGGACTTTGGGTTTGTCTAGGGGATTGTACTCCTGTTTATTCTTCAATTTTTATTTTTTCTAAACTAGCTTCCTATGTAAGCTATGGTTTACAGGTAGTGACAGTTCATCTGAATCATTCAGACTGAATGTGGGTCTGCCTTAATACTAACATGATATCTGAACATGTATTGCAGAAGTTTTGGAGGTTCCTGTTTTAATTGTGGGCGATCAGGGCACCGAGCATCAGAATGCCCAAACAAGCAAGATTTTTAGTTCTCCCATCTACAGCATTTTTATTTTTGTTCTTACCCCTTCAACTGAAGCTAAAGAGGCAGCTGGTGGTCGCCTAATAGTCCAGGAAACAGAGAAATGCTTCCCAAAGAATCACAGAATCAAACGCCAATTACAATCTTGCCAGAGTTCTCAGAGGTTTCAATCATTTTAGCTTTATTGTTGTGTATTTATTTTGTAGACTTTTGTGTAGAATATCATATTGAATTTGGGGTTATTAACATCTGGCAAGAACGAATAACTGTCCTGCAAGGTTGGTTATCCTTTTGTTTCTAACTGTACGATTTCAACTTCTACAGAAATCATTGGCGTCATGAAATAAGGGAGAAAATCATTTAATGAATGGGAGAACTGCAAAAAGTTCAAAGTAATTAATGGAAGCCCTTCAAAAATATACTACACTATCAGAATTTGTTTAGGAAAAGTAGCGGATGTTTGGAGAACTCTGAAAAATGTAGATGCCAAATAGTTGGAACTGGATCATGACTCAAGCTTACGAGTATTATGGAACAGTGAAATGATGATGCTAATCAAATAGCTTTCACATATACTTGTTTCTAAAATCTACGGTTAACTGAAAAAGTCAAAATTGTTATGCACAATGCTTTTATGGTTTCACAGATGCATTGCTTAGCCTGCCCACCCTGATGGGTGATTGTTTCTCTGCCTATCTACAAGAGCTTTAGAGCAAAACTAGAGGTTCCATAAGCCAGAACTTTCCAGCCAAATCGACATTCATCAAATGTATTTTAACATTTCTTGAGGTTCATGATCAATGTAGATGATAATTTTAGAAGGATATGAGAAGTAGCATGACTTATGTAATGGTTATGCACAGCTCAGAATTGGAGGAATTGTCTGATTAACAGAACCTGTTTGGATAAGCATGATAAGGATATAACCCTAGTGCTTCTTGTCATCAAATGGAACCGAAAAAAGATAAGCAAAATCCACGAGAACAACATGTATAATTTCCAAATCCAAAACAGGATGATGGTATCTCCAAGACAAACACTTCTAAGTTTTACAAAGCTCCAACAAAGAGAAATTCTAGCTCTTACCAAACCAGATATGGTAAGCCAATCAGAAAGCTACTTGCCGAAGAGAATGTTTATGACGGTTCTAAATACTGGACCCCTTTTGTTGTTAAGAACCTCTCTGACAGCCTTCTCATCAGGCACTAATCCCTTAGCTTTCATCTTCTCCAAAAACGCTCTAGCCTCTTCCACATTTTGCTCCCTTGCCAATGCCTCAAACACTGCTGTGTAGGTCCCAGCATTTGGTCGCATTCCCTTGTCCATCATTTCCATGACATACTTCTGGGCATCCCTCAAGAGCTTTGGATCAAAAGCAAGCCCCTTGATAAGAACAGAATAAGTATAAGCATTTGGAGAAACCCCAGAAGAGAGCATTCGCAAATAAACCTTAAGAGCCTCCTTAGGCTGACCAGCATTGGCATATGCCTCAATTACCGCTGTGTGAGACACAACATCAGGCATATGACCCTTGTCTTTAATCTGAGAAAATAATTCCAAAGCCTCGTGGGTGAGTCCGTCTTTGGACAAACCGTCGAACATCTTGACAGCATGATTGAACATCCCATCACCACTTCTCAAATTATGGAAAATTTCTTGCAAGTCTTTTGGGTCCTTAGGCATCTTCTATCACCGGCTTCTTGTTAAAGGGGTCGTAAGGAGGTGGGAGTTTCCTGTTCTTGTCGATTTCTTTGAGGCTGTTGCTTCTGGATTTATTATCAATGTCATCATTGTCGGAATCAGAATCAGCGAGAGAGAAGTTAACCTTGGTATCAATGAACTTCTTGGTGTTGTTGGTTTCAGAGCTGAAATACAATCTAGTAGTATTACGGGTTGTAGTTGTAAGAGAACAATAAGTAGAAGGAGAGGTGTTTGTGAAAATGACTGACGATGAAAGCAATGGTGATTTGGGAAGACTGTGAAGGAGGCGCTTAGAGAAAAATTGGGGATTGTAATTGTTAGAGACAGAGAGTAAAGCCCGAGATATTGCTGTGATTGTCGCTCTGCCAGCCATTGATTATCTTCGTCAATTCTCTTCCTCTGTGTGTCTTCTGGGTTTCAGTCTCTTTTATGTCTTCGGGAAAGTTCGAATTGCCGCAAGGGAGGATGAGTGAGGGAATGTGGTTCTTGATTTTTTTCAAATAATGAAATTGTTATAAAAGTGAATGTTGAATTATTACATTTATCGTAATTTTTTGTAGGTAAAATAATATCTACAAGTTTCTAAAATATTATATTTTTATCAATTTTATTTTAAAATATTTTTTCATTCAATTTGTCTTCAAACTTTCCAATATTTGTAATGTTTTCACCAAGTCTAACAGTTAATATTTTTTTAAATATTTTAATATAAATTAAAATATTTTAATGAGTGTCATAGTTGATAAAAAAATAACATAAATAATTATTCTTGAAGAATTATTTTTTAAAATAAATTTCATCCTAAAAGTATGAGTTTTTATTATCAATTTCTTCCTAAAATGATTTTACATTCTTACTCTCTCACTCCTTTCTCCCTCAAAAAATTTAAAAATATTATCAAATTTTTTAGAATGTTTTAATCATTACAAACTTTAATTTTATAATTTTAAAGAGAGATGGTGAAAATAGGATTGGGAGAACATTGGTGTTAGACTTGAGAAAAATATTATAAATGATTTAATAGTTTTGGGATAAAATTAATTTTCGAGAAAAAATATTTGTGAAGCGAAATTGGTAAAAATATGAATATTTTAAGATGGTAGATGTCATTTTGCCTGTTTTTTATTTTTATTTTATTTATTTGTGTGTCGTTTCATGAAGAAAAAAAAAAGTGTAAATGTAAATGACAATTTTTTATATTTTATGAGGGAGTAAATAAGAAATTTGAGTAAGTTACCCTGAGCAAACTAGGCCAAAAAAATTTACAAGCTAAATTTTAATGAAACTTTTTTTAAATTTTTTTTATTTATAAAATTAAAATTACATTTCGCTATTATAAAACTTTACATTTTTTTATTAATATGCTTCAATTATGTTTAATTTTTTATATGAACAATTTTTAATTCATTTAATTTAAAAATTGTAAATATTAACTCAATTAATTGTCTAATTCTTTTTAAAATTTTGAATTTAATGGTGTTACATATTATCAACAAAAGAATCTATCTTAATATAATTTTTTTTTTTTAGTTTATTGATGATTCCCTTCAATCTTAGTACTAAAAAAATATGCATATGACATATGTTTATTGTGATCTTTAATAATCTCCATTCACTAAATTTTTGAATTCAAATCTTATTACTGAAGTATAAAATCTTCATAAATAATTATATATATATATATATATATATATAATCCTTAACTCTTTTTTTTCACAATATTGTTATTAAATATAGATTTTATAAATAAATTTTTTTTTTCTTTTACTAATTTAATTTTCATAACTAGTTGTACTCGAACACAAGATCAAATCTTGGGTCTGACAATTGTTGAGAATCCCAGTCACTATAGAATCCGAGAATTTAATGTCATGACAATGCGAATACTAGAAACCAAAATTTTGCAACAGGCAGAGGCGGCAGCTACAGTTCCACCTTAGTTCTTTCCATCTCTGTTTTTTCGGCATTCTAACAGTATATCCAGGAATCTGATTTAATCAGGTATGTGAATTTTCTTTTGATTCACCTCTGAATCATCACCTGGTACCTCTAATTTCAAGATTTGATTTTTTTTTTTGACCCAATTGTTTTTTTCTTTTTCTTTGAACTAAATAAGTATGGCGGAAGTGAGCTTGGGTATTCTTATTGATATTGTTGATGAGGAATGGATGAGAGACACTTTGCCTGAGGATGGTATAGCTTTCTGCTTCTTCCTTTTCAATGTGGAGGATTTCACATACACATTCAATGAGAGCTGCTTTTGCCGAAATTGTTCATAGCTTAACCATTATTGTTGTCTTTTTCTTTCTATATAAATGTAGATCTTCCACTGCCACCAACTCTGATTGTTCGGTCAGAGGATACTGAGGACAAAAGTATGTATTCTAGTTCTGTAACATGCTTTATTTGAATTATACTCTATGTAGAAATTTACATTCAAATTCTCAAATTAGATTGATGCATATGCATTATAATCTTTACTATTAGAATCTCAGTGTTACTTTCAAAAAACTTGTAATATTAGATTTTATTGAAAAGGAAAATGAGATAGAATGGGATGGCCTTAGAGGCCAAGGGGCAAAGGTTGGAGGGCATTGACACTCACTCATGCAAATCAATCTCCAAGCTTTGATGTTAGACCTGTATAATCGTCGGGGTTGTGAAGGGATGGTTGTGAACACATGATGATTGGATAGTTTTGTTGGGTTTGATACTTACTAAGCTTGCATTGATGTGATTGATATAGATAGCTGAATGAACTTCTGATTCTGGACTTTGTATTGAAATCCTTTTGGCACTTTTAATCACTAGAAGATAAGAAGAAAATTGTCCTCTAACATTCTACTTCTGAATTGTAAATAACTACCCATTGTTTTTTGCTGATGATCAGATCAGGAAACTAACCGAGTCGATGGAGATACTTGGCACGATCTTGCCTTGGGTACTGAATAAAACTTTTCAACATCAAGAGGATGGTACTTAGTAGTAAGCAAATAACTCTTTCTGTTGATGTACTAGACTTGCAAGAGAGACTGTAATCTATTAGATGAACTCTTGCTGTAGTGATTACGGAGCTTTTGGATTTCATAGCTTAGGTACTCTCTGTTTCAGATGAATGAAAAGCCAATATTTGGAACATATATACCTATCTAGCTTATCTGATTATAAAGCAAGTTGTGTATTTTAGTATAACATCAATGCAAATCCAAGTAGCTCAACCAATTTTATACATGATTACTGGTGCATTCTTAGGAAGAAAATTAAAGTTTGAAATAGATTTAGGATGTTCGGAGGCTATTTTCAACGGGTTTTTGGTTCAATTTGGCTCTTCTGATTATGCTAAACCTTGTCAGTTGTCAATGGGTTTTGTATTCCCTCAAGGCATAGGTCGTGCTTTGTAGAGTTGAAAACAGCACAGGGATGGCCTTGGTTATTAATTTTGTCAACCATAAGCTTGTATTCTTTGCACTGTTGTTGGAGAGTCTGGAGACCAGTGACAGAACAGAAAAAGTTTTTAAAAAAAACAGCTATTTGACATAAAACAGCGCACAAGTCTACAACACAACTAATACTGATGGGCTTGGTACAAATTAATTTTGCGGCTTCTGACTCCAATTTTGGCACCACAAAGATTTCTTTACGTAGTTGGTCCAGTGGTAACGCAGTTGATCTATTAGTCTGAGGTAAGACCTCTGGTACATGTGGTGATACACCCGGTGCATGCTCTGGTGCCTGGGGTGATATCCCCTGTACCTGGGATGAGACCTCAGCCTCTGCAGTATTACTCAATGATGCTGATTGAGTCCCCAGGAACAATTGGATCTGCAGCACTTGTTGATGATGAACTAGGAGTTCTACTTTCTGAAATAGCATCATCACCTGATTCTGCCTGGAGTGGGTAGTTGGTGATTCTAAGGTGGATTGTGACTGGAGTGGATCACTAACTGGAACAGGTGAAGATACTGACTGATTTGGAATACTCATGTTGCTGCTGCAGTCGTAGGAGGTGCTTCCAGTAGCAATTGCTTGCCAGGTTGCTGTTCTGAATTCTGAGTAGCAGATTCTGGTTTTTTTCTGGACGGAAATAGAAACAGAAAGGGACATCATTCCTGGAGGAAGAGTTTCCATTGGCGGTTTCTTCCCTGCTTCTTCCAGACTAGTGAACTTAGGTTCCGCCAGAGAGGCAAGAAAAGCTGCTGTAGTCTTGATGGAGTTGGCTCTACTTCCCTTTGCAGCATTTGGTTCCATGCTCAAAGCAATTCTTCAGAGTTGGACGCCAATGAGCCTGCACAAATTAGGGGGTCAGCGGGTAGTGAATCAGAGTTCACCTGTTTACATAAAAAGTCATGCATGAGCATGAAGCACAGCCTCTACTAGCATCCCAATATCTTGTCATGCCTTCTCCATGAGAGCATTGTCTCCCAAAACTGCAGCAGTACCCGAAAACGAAAAGAATAACAAGCTAAATATCAAATATCTCATACAATCCAAAAACTGCAAGAGAAAATTAAGAACTAAAGAAATATCTAACAGAGCTCCAAAAAACAAACTATTCTTACTTCTTACAGCTTATGTTCGATCTTATTTACAGAAATTATAGCTAACTGAAAAAAATTTAGGCTGCTAACAGAGCACTCTGATACATATAATCTACATAATGTATTAATTGTAACTCTTGAGAATGCTAAATATATGGAAGAACGTTCTCCTTTTCTTACTCCTCTATTGGCAAAATTGTATGTACTATAAATCCCATGGAACAGTGGCACTAAAGTAATAAGGTCAGCTGAGAATTTAATTTGTACCAGTTTCCAAATACCTAATAATAACAAATTTTTTCTCCTAGACTCAACCTATCTTCCCTGCATGGCTGCATATACAATGAAGTCTTCCAGCGGCTTCACTCATGGATATTCCTGTTAAATGGAAGTGCTTCGGTATCGTAGCCTATGCCAAGCATAAATTGTGCTAAATCATCATGATGTTCTCTGCATACTCTGCTTACCCTGTTATAAATTATATGTAATGTATCCATATATATTGTTGCATATTCAAATTTATAATTTTATATATTTTAATAAAATATTTGTTATTTATATAATTATTTTTACATAAATAAAGTATTACAAGAATCTTATTGATAGTAAAATAATTTTTTTTAAAATTCATTAGTTACTTATTAGCTGATATATATCTAAAAGTGCCTTCCATGTTCGGCTATTAGGATCCAAATCCAAAGTTATTCGAATTGAATTTGAATTCTATTTATAATATTAATTTTAATTATGATAATGTATTATTCTATTCGATATTCGATGTAGTCTTAGAATTCGATAGTAATATACTTTTTATGAAACTTTTGATAAGAAGTTGTTTATTTTATATTTTTACATAATTTAAATTTGAATTTGAGTAGTGCAGTATTCAAAATATTCAATTTTATATTTTATGACAAATCACACTCAATTTCCTTGAGATTTGATGGTATGACAATAAAGTCCAAAGTTTTGAAAAAATGACCCTCCTTTTTCTAAATGGATGGAAAAGCGTGTTAAAAAATAATTTAAGTAAAATATTATAAAATTTGTTGATATCTCCAAAATACTGAAAAAATTTAGGATAATATAATGTATTTTTTTAATAAAAAAAATCAAAATGTTTATGGTATTATAAGAAAAAAATATGTAGAAAAACTTAATTCAAAAGAAAAAAAAAAAAATTACTTTTTGATTGTTTGAAGATATAAACATGATTTTTTGGTAGTTTTTCTTGTAACTCAGTTAATTTTTTTTTCAAACTTTGAACCTTAATGCATATAACTAAACCTTAAGAGAAGATTGTGTAATTTGTCCTAAAAATATGGGTGTAATTTTAATTTCGCCTAATACAAGTAAGGTTGGAATAATTTACTATTTTCTTTACATTGAACTTAGGAATAGCTTTGATGGTGGGCCCCTCTGGAATGAAAACTTCGCCATTAATGAAGCCCATCGGGAACAGTATGGATCTGAGGGACAGGTGGACAACCCATATTTCTAGGAACACAAAATATCCAGCAGCTTGGAACTGGAATGTTGGAAGCCGGGTTTCTCTCCGTATCCTCGTATTTTCAATGTCAAAGTAGACACGAGCCAGTGACATTTTCAAACGGAGGAGGGTTTTGTCTACTCTTTCATTGGTAGTTTATTATTTCGTGGGTCACTTTCACGTAGCTAACCTCCAAATTGAATAATCAGAACAACCTTTTCTCTATCATTGAATATGCAGCTATAAATTTAGCTTGTAGTTGCAGTCTTTTCAACCTTCATCTGGAAATCAAGGAAGAAAAATGACACCAACTATGCTTTCTTTGGCGATTTTATTGTTTGCCTTCTCTGCCTTTCACCCCCAGGTAATTTTTAAATTTTTTTTAAATATCACTCTTACTTTTGTGATTTTCTTATACAATTTCTCTTTCTATATTTCAATTGAATCCCATCTGGTCTATTTTTCGAAAGCACTCTCATGACATGACTTTGCTTCTGGTGATATATTGTGTTTTTCTGTAGCTTGCTTTATTTTTTTTAGGACTGCTATATATGAGAATCGCTTCACACCCCACCATTTATTTATTTTTTTAGTTTATGGGTTTTTTTCATTTAAAATTCTCACCTTCTGCAAATTGGATTTCTGTGAAGTATGTTATGGGGGGAATGGACTTAACTGTTCTACATACCCTTTGGGTACCTAAATTACAAGGATGCTTAAAAATTGAAAATTAAGAACTGGATTAATGTAACTTTTGGGTCTTCGATTGATCTTGATTCGTTCTATGTTGTTAATTTCGAAATTGGAAAAACCTTTCTCAATCCATTAAGAGTGAACAAGCCGTGTCTATATCAAAATAAAAAAATTGTGATATCTAATATCACACTTTTACATGAAATGAAATTTCAACATAGAGATGGAAACTGAAATAGTATTTCCACTACAAAAATGGGCAGTATGCATCTTGATTTCCTTCAGTGAGACAAAGGGTTTTTAACTTCTAAGAGTTCGGATGCTAAATTGGGGGAAATGGAAACTCCCTGCTATACTTGTTTTCATTAAAAGCCCAGTCAACAGCTTTTTTGGGATGCTTTTACATGCAGTTGTGCTCATGATCTTGTTGTTGTTGAACTGCCTCCTAACACCCTGTAGATGTAATTCCTATTTCCTACTTTCTTTTCATGTGCGGTATGGTATGGCAGCTAGACTAAATGGCTTGAAACAAGATCATATGCTAGCTGCTATATTGGTCCCATAATACATTTAAATGCAGATGTTATAGAGGGCAACTTGAGAGTATGCAATAAAAATTTTAAATTACTATGTGAACTTATGAGATATAATGTTCTCAACAGATCATTGATGCAGAACTACTTTCCAATGACCAAGCTCAAGTCTCCTATTCTTCAGGTAATTTCATTTCGTGCAAAAATATATCATACCTTGCTCCTAAGGTGGATAGATGTGTGTACGTGCAATTTTTATTCTTTTTATTTTTTTTTGGGGGGGGGGGGGGGTGGGTGGGAGGGCTCTCTTTTGGGTAAATGACAATTTTGTTAAAATTAAAATATTCCACAGGCAGGAAACAGTAAAATGATGTAATACTTGATTTGGGATAGTATCTGAATGAAGCAGTCTTATGTTCCACTTACTTTTACATTCAATTTATGACATGAAATCCTTTTGTTAATCTGTGTGTTGAATTGATAATGATTTCAGATTTACTCTCACCATTGTCATGCAGGAGTCAATAGTAAAACAGATCAATGAGGATCTGAATGCTGGATGGGAGGCTGCCATCAATTCCACATTTCTCCAATTACTCAGTTGAGTCAACTTGTTTTGATACATTTATCCTCATATGTGATTTTCACATTCACATTTTTGGTCATCATGTATTCATATGCCTTTTAATTTGCAAGACCTCTTTTTTGTTGCACAGGTTGAACAATTTAAACACCTCCTTGGAGTCAAACCAACACCTCAACAGGAACTAGGAAGTGTTCCGATCATGTCTCATCCAGAATCATTGAAATTGCCAAACAAGTTTGATGCAAGAACAGCTTGGCCTCAGTGTAGCACTATCAGGAGAATTCTAGGTCAAGCAGTTGGTTGTTTTTTCATTTTTTTTTAATTAGCTTATTCATTTGGAAGAAGTGCTGACTCTTCTTCATTTTTTTTATGCTGAACCTATTCCTTTATAAAGATCAGGTAATCCTTTTCATGTTTTCATAATCATATCTCTATGGTTTCAAGTTCTCACTTCTTACCATATCTGGGTGCTGGTGATTCAGGGTCACTGTGGTTCTTGTTGGGCTTTCGGGGCTGTTGAATCACTGTCAGATCGTTTTTGCATTCATTTTGGCTTGGTAAGACTTCTTATGGGGAAGAAATTTGCCATACAGTTGTTTTGCTGCAAAAGTTTGAGAGGCAGTATTTATAGTTTGAATGTTTAATTGTAGAATATCTCTCTCTCCGTCAATGATCTTTTAGCATGCTGTGGATTTTTATGTGGATCTGGTTGTAATGGGGGGTATCCTCTCTTCGCATGGCGATACTTTGTCCACCATGGTGTTGTCACTGAAGAGGTAACTAGTTCATATTTTTACCAGTGCCATATCACTTGGTTTTTGCCCTTGCTTTGCAAATTTATGTGAATTGTGCATAAGAAATCTTATTTGACTTGGATTTCACCTTGTAATTCGTGCCAATGTTTTGTTTGTGTGCTTTCTTACAACGAGCTTTCCATGTGGCAGTGTGACCCATACTTTGATGACATTGGCTGTTCACATCCCGGTTGTGAGCCTGCATATCATACCCCTAGGTGTGTCAGGAAGTGTGTGAATAAAAATCAGCAGTGGAGGGCATCAAAGCACTATGGCGTCCGTGCATATAAAATCAAATCTGATCCCCACAATATCATGGCAGAAGTATATAAGAATGGACCAGTTGAGGTCTCTTTCACTGTTTATGAGGTAAGTGAAAACTCTTATTCATGATTTTGTGAATGAATTTGCTTCAACTTAAGATTTTCACACTGGGAAATGCTTTTCCTTTTGTTGCTATAACTGTCAAATACTTTCTCTTTCTTTTCTTTACATGATATATGACAAAAACTTGTGGAACACTTAATTTTTTAAGTTAAAAATACATTTATAAGAAACTAAGCATGGACTTGCTGAGTTCAAAGAGTGAAAATGAAAAGTTGCGCAAGAAAGTGAAGACACAGTTAGGTTAGTTGCTTGAAGAAGCGAAGCTATGAGAGGTAAAGAAATAAAAAATGCTGGTATATGCCAGAACCACCTAGTTCAATACAGTGAATAACAAAGTAATGACTCATGGACGGAAAAGTTGTTGGTCTTGTACAACTCTTGTAAAGCAAAAAATTAGAATTCTTGTCTAGCCAGTCAGTTGCACTTCAACATGCCAAAATGATCTTTTTATATGGTTGAGCTAGACATGATATTCCTTTTTTTGAGCATGCAGCATGTGTGAGCTAATCAACCACATTCTAATCAGGCATATCGTTAGAGTTTTCATCTCTACACTAATTCACCCAGTCTTGGGGAAGGTCATCTAGTGATTGTAATGATCTTTGTCCACATAACATATATAGTTGTAACAATTATTGTGGAATTGAGCTTTTGAGATATGTGAGTCAAACTTAGGGGGAAGGTATGTCAATAATGCTATGCTCCCTAGACTCTCCTCCCAAATCCCGATCTGTTGTTGTTTTCTTCGTTAATTTGTTTTTGTTTTTGGATCTGGGCAGATGATGAAAGAAATTAGTATTAGATACTGATTGGATATTATTATTCCATGAAGTTTCAACTAAATCGAGCTTTTTAAAACTGATGCTCAGACTGCCCATCTACTTCTTATTTTCTTTGCTTGTTTACCCTTTGATCTCTTTGTTAAGACGTAATTTTAATTTTAATTTTTTTACGGGGTTTCTAATTCTGTAGTGAGGATTTGTTTTTCAAAGAATTGATTTTGTTCCATGCCAGGGTGAACTACCATGGAAGCTGTAAAGGGAACTCGTGAGTGAATAAGTATATAAAGAGAGGAGAAAAATCTCTAATTTGGTTTTTATAGAATTGGTGAAAGAATATACTAAGTTTTTTTTTGGCTATGAAAAAGAATATACTAAGGTGTTTAGGAATTGGCTTCAACAATAGAAATCCCCACCTATCAAGTGTATTACTTTATGTAGGCATGCATGGAAACATAGTGGCTAGTGCAAGAACTAGTGGGGGACCATGGGAAAGCTTCTAATTGTAACAGGATTATGCGAAGAAGTTCCTAGCTGTTCTTCCTTTTTGCTTTGGTGATTAGCTGTTCAGGATGAAGTCCCTCGGTTCATGGTTTGACAGATTTATTATGCGACCTTTTTTCTTTCTTTTGCCATGTTTGAGATTATATTATACTATCGGATGGGACCAGAGAGGAAGTTTAAGCTGGAATACTAAGACATTTATCAGAATCTTGAATCTTTAGGTTCAGTAAGGCTAATTGCAGAATCATGGATGGTAAATTTAATAGGAGTAATTGGTGAGTGAACAAGAGTTTGTCAAAGATGGGCAAGGGATGCTTAAGAGAGTGCATTTTTGCATCCCTTGTTATATATAGTGAGATTGAGGGTCATGAATCTGATAAAATAAAGATTGGTTGGATGAAGGAGAAATGCATTATTTTTGTGTAGTTGAAGAATTGAAGATAAAAGCTCAATTGTAAGCATTAGTTCTATGCTCCACTGGCTTTGTCATAAATATTGTTGGGCTGTCAAATGGCTAGATGGTGGAAAAAAAAAAAAAAAAAAAAAAGAGTATAACGCAGATGAGGATGTTCAGATATTTGAGAGCTAACACGAAGAAATATAGGATTTGGAATAAGGATATTCTTTGAGATAGAGTTGGCTTTTACTGAGGATAGGACAAAAGAGAAGTATTGAAGATTGAGAAAACTTGAATGGGAGAATCAAAGAGGATAAAGAGGGATGAAGGATGGCACAGGCGGAAGTGATAGTGGGAGATGAAGGCAGAGTGGAGGATATAGCTGTAAAGAGCATTGAAGTGGTAAAGAGAATTCAAGTGGAGGTTTCTTGCCTTTTGGTTAATAATTCATGTAGTCAGAATTGGTCTAGTTGGTCCTACGGTGACATGTATAATTTTCTGTCCTGCAATATTGGTCTAGTTGGTCTACTTTCATATTTTATTTTGTTATGGGACAGTTTTATATGCCCATTCTTGTGAATGGCTAATTTACTGGAATTGGCAGTAGTTGGTTGACTGTTGGAGCTATTGGACTATTAGATGCTGGATACAATAATTTCAGTATTATCAAGTTAGAAATTGAGAGGTTTTTAGTACAGAAGAGTTAATTGAGGTCCAATAATTCAATTTGTGTGGAAAGCATGCAGCTATATGGATCTTATAGAGATAGAAAAGGTAAACCAATCATTGCTGTATTATTCCAGGTAAAACAACTACTATGAGAATAATAATTGGAGCTGCAAACATGTCTCAGATATATATTTAAGGGAAAATAGGGTTAGGGGTTGGTGGGTAGGATTTTGCTATAGAATTTTTTTTGAGGTTGTTTGACTAAGTAAGAAGGTTGGTTTGTCTTGGCGGCCAAATGAAATGGGTAACAAGAGAGAATGCTCAAGCAATCACAGTAACGGAGGCGACCTAACCTTGAGAAGGTTATATTTTTAATTTCTGGATCTGTATACACAATCTTTGTATACATAAGGTCAGGCAGTCCTTTTCAAAAGGGAATAAAAATTCAAAATTAGAAATTAATTAATAATAGAAAAATTGGATATGCAAAATGACATTACGAAGAGCACCCTAAAAATACAAACTGGCGTTGTCAAGTGTCCCATGGGCCAGAACTCCAGTTAAATTATATAAGAAGCATTAGTAAAGGGCCTTGAATCTTGAAGCAAATTTTTTTTTATGCTAGAGTGAAGTCGACCTTGTCCCCTTTCAGGGATGACACTCCCAATCACTTTCATGTCCCCATCATAAGGAAAAGCTAGTGGTTTATCTGTCATGGAGAATGCAAGCAAAGTTGGACCACATCGTTCTTTGGATCAATGAACTGTAAAGTTACCATAAAACATTCTGTCCTTTTAAGCTCTTAGAAAAGCCTCTTTTTTTGTCCTGTTTTGCATGTGGTCTTTTTCCTTCCCCTTTGTTTTCTGTCATATGTGCATAAGCAAAATGAAGGTATTTATGTGGCCATTCTTGTATACTTGCATGTGAACCAGTTGCAAGAATTCACAGCTTAATATATTTTTTTTACTACATATTGTTGGTTTCATTGTTGCAATGTTTCAATCTTTTTACAGGATTTTGCTCACTACAAATCAGGAGTTTACAAGCACATTACCGGTCATGCACTGGGAGGTCATGCTGTTAAGCTAATTGGGTGGGGGACAACTGATGATGGGGAGGATTATTGGGTATGTTGATGTGTTCCTGATTGCATCCTTCATGTTTTTTTAACCACAAAAATTATCAAAAAATTTATTTTGATTTGTACTTTCTATTGTTGCAGCTTCTCGCAAATCAGTGGAATAGAAGCTGGGGTGATGTAGGTTTCTTTTGTACCGTCCACTAATAACCCCTTCCCTCCAATATAAGGATGCCATCTGAAAATCACTAATTTATTTTTAAATGGCAGGATGGTTACTTCATGATCAGAAGAGGGAAAAATGAGTGTGGCATTGAGGGTGAAGTTGTTGCTGGTTTGCCTTCCTCCAGAAATCTCATAAGAGAAGTTACAGACATGGATTCCATTGCTGATGATTCAGTGTGATATAAGTTATGACATTATCATTATAAGACGAATTCCACAAATGTAAACATGTATTAATGAAGCTTGGGGGAAAAAAACAATATGTTGTTGGAATTAGCAACATGGCAAAATCTCTATGATACTGCAAGGACAACAGCAATAGTAAATTATAATGTCAAAGACATTGTGTGTTAGGAAGATTGTGAACTTCCATGATTATTAGTTGGGAACTCTATATCTATAACCCTTTGTCTCTGATTCTCTTCTTCTGAAATTGACACCAGAAGTGTTGCTGTCAAGGTTTCTTAATCCCAAGGATACCTTATCTTCTCGTTGACTTTTAAGATACTAAAGAAAGAAACAACCAATAAGAAGAAAGAATGTTAAACCGTAAGCATAAGAACATATTATATAATAATTAGCTGTACCACATCTTAAAGCATGTTAGAAGTTAAAGTAATGTTAAACTCCAAATACAAGTACACTTTATGTCGAAAATTAATTTATACGCGTGTTATCTCATGTCCAGTTCGGATACCTGCTATGATTGTCAAATTATAACGACCAAATCGGGTCTATGGCCAATACCATATACATAATACTCTATTTTATATTAATCTTCACACTTAATAGATTTTAATTCAATGAACTCTGAAATGTTTCCTTGGTAAACTCCAAAAAAAATTTAAAAAATAAAAAATAAAAATTATCAAAGTCGAATCTGGCTTGCCCACAGATTTCATTTATGCATAACAATGGGTTAGATATGGTGAAGCTCATATTGTATATTTTTTTAAACATATTTATATAAGTCCGAATATAATTCAATATCATTATCAAACCAGTGTTATTCACGGATTGTTTATAAAAAAAATTCAATTCAATTACTCAATTTTTCTAATTACCATACATAATATTACAATCCAAATTATTAAGGTTTAGTATTTGTTTTCTAAAATTAAATTTGTGTTTACACTAGAATCCTTCATCAACTAATGTATGTACAGTTCCACCAACCAGAACACCCCTGTCTTTCACATGTATTTATTTTTGTGGCCACCATTTTTTAAGGGACAGGAGGTACACAAATTCGGATAATCTAATCCTTTCAAGGATGGAGGGCCGTAAGGGTAGTAGTAGTAGGTGGCGGCCGTTGATGGGCTACGGTGGCAAAAAGAATATTCATAGCATGGGCATTTTAAGCCTTTCAATAAACCCAAAGAGAAAATAAGAAAAACAAATAAATACAGGATTGAACTGAAAAGATAGCACCATTGCACACGCATTTCACGTTGTTCAGTAACAAAGAAATTCCGTGTGAAAATGAACAAACAAAACTCGCCTGTACTTTTGCTTTGATTAGAAAGATGAGGACCACTAGGTGATACGAAATCTTCCTTCTTTATCCATTTCTCAAATCTTCTTCTTCTTCTTCCTATACAACATACTCAAATTGCATTTTCAGAGTCCCCAAGAGAATACGACTCATTAACTTGTTGAATTGAATTGTAGAAGGTTTATAGAGGAAGGGTCTGTAAGCTTCTGTTTGTGTGTTTACTTGGGTGAGGCTTGCCGAGTTATATAAGTGTAGTAAATAAAGGGTCGGTCTGAAAGGAGGAGGAATGTCGATACCGAAGGAACCACAGCAGGTCATGAAGCTAAGAGGGGGATCGGTGTTGGGAAAGCAGACAATTCTAAAAAGCGACCATTTTCCCGGTTGTCAGAACAAACGCTTGACACCCCAGATCGATGGCGCTCCCAATTACCGTCAGGTTTTCAGTCCCGCTTTGTTTTTATTGTTGTTGGTTTTCTTGCTTTCTGCATGTTTGATGATTGGCCTCAACGAGTCTTATTTTACCTATGATGCTAACTCTTAAAAGAAATTTTCGGGTCTGCCATTGAAGATTTGTATATGCTTCTGCACATTACTCGAAATTATCCATGCATTTAAAATCGGAGGCCACTTATCTTGGTCATGCTACTATTAATCAACGACATTATGACTGATGTAGTGAAATATCTAGGGTTACTTGTAGTTATTGAACCTGACCTTTTATCACTCTTGGAGAATCGACAATATGCTTTATTGGGTTTCCTGACCAATGGCATTTTTGAATTCGACAGTATTTTCATTGACCAGAAATTCTGTATTTGCTTATATCTGTCTTATAAATGGACACTGATTTTCTTACCTTTCATTGCTTGATGATATCTATTTCTTTTTAATGATCACCATCTGATAGGCGGACTCATTACATGTTCATGGAGTTGCAATCCCAAAAATTGATGGAATTCGAAATGTTCTCAAGCATATTGGTGCTCAAATAGAAGGGAAGAGAGCAAAAGTCCTTTGGATCAGTCTCCGAGAGGAACCGGTACATCTGAAACCATAAATAGTTCTCTTTTGGCAGTGTATTTGTTCATGCTTCTAGGCCTTAGTTGGTTTTTGGGTTGTACATTCATCTGGGTATTTATATCCGATATCCCAGTTAGTATTGATTGCGTGCATGCCTTTTCAGTATCTGTTACTGCTGAGGAAGGAACAATTACCTCTTTAGCATTTCCTTGTCATTTTATGATTTCCAACCATAAGTATTAAGCATGTAGAATTAGAGAATGCGTTGTCTAATATTCCAATAGTTACAACGGAACTCACTGGCACAATTAGCATTGTAGTGGTATTTTCTACGCAAAAACAGTTTAGTTGAAGGTTACTTATCGATTTTATAATTTTCATCTGAATCACGGTCTCTGTGTAGCCTCTGTTAACTTATATCATAAGAATTTGATGTATAATAATTCAATAAGATCTTCCATTCTATAATTGATTATTTATATTCTCATTTCAGCTTGTGTACATTAATGGACGCCCCTTTGTATTGAGGGATGTGGAGAGACCTTTCTCTAACCTTGAGTATACGGTATGTTATTGATGAATCTTTACCATTACAACTTTACACATCCTTTTTTCTTAAAGATCCATGATTATGAGATGTGACTAAGTTTTATTGAGGCTATCAACTTACTGCACCCTGCTTCTTATTCTTGTCTTCGACTATAGAGAAAGAACGAGGCATCATTTGGATCAACAAGGAATTGAGTTGATTGAGTGCATTTACAACTATATTTTTTATGCACCTATCGACTTTAAAGTTTAAACTTATCCCTTTGGTCAGGGGATCAATAGGACAAGGGTTGAACAAATGGAAGCTCGCTTGAAAGAAGACATCCTAATGGAAGCTGCTAGGTATTATCTGAAATTACTTCCTGCACCTCACAGATAATTCTTAGTTGTCTATGTATATCCGATTTTGCATTGCATGATATCCAATTTTGTTTGACATAACAGATATGGAAATAAGATCCTTGTCACCGATGAACTGCCAGATGGTCAGATGGTGGACCAATGGGAACCAGTTTCAATTGATTCTGTGAAGACACCACTGGAGGTGCTAGAACTAGAACTTATTTGAATTGGAGCAATAGAATAAGCTAATCCATCAGTTTTCTGAAACACTGCATCAACGTCATTTCTCTGCTGTAGGTGTATGAGGAATTGCAAGTGGAGGGCTACCTAGTTGACTATGAACGTGTTCCAATAACTGATGAAAAATCACCAAAAGAATTGGATTTTGATATTTTGGTGAGTCTTGATGTTTCATATATTATTTTAAATATTACTTCTCGTTATTGTTCACATGGCAACCATAAGCCATCCTGCTTTCTTGTTATCAATCCTCTTCTACCAAGTTCATTGCCCTTGCGTGATAAACCATAAACATGTTCTTATTCTTTATTCTTTTTGGTATAAATATATGGCTGCATGATGTAGAGTCCTTTCCTTAGTCCTTACTGGAGTGCTAGAGTTTAGAAACGATGAGGCGGATTTTCTTCTCATGTCCATTACATTATACAATTGAAGAATCAGTTAGATTTATATGATTCTAGTCTTTTATTTGGTGTAGTAAGCATGAATGATTTCCTTGATGCCATCATGTATTTTATCCACTCATTGTGATTTTAGGTTCATAAAATTTCTGAAGCTGATATAAATACAGAGATAATTTTCAACTGTCAAATGGGACGTGGACGAACTACTACAGGGATGGTGATTGCAACTTTGGTTTACCTAAACAGGATTGGAGCATCTGGTATCTCTATTACTTTTTATACTTAACATAGTTAACTTCAAATTTATTTATATTTTATAGTTCATTGGGCATCGTAGTAATTTGGTTATTTTAACTTTTTTGTTTTTTACTTGGTAATCCTGCATCATGTTGTAGTGATGTACTCTGAGGTTAAACTGTTTATCATGCCGTTCAAGTAAATTAAGCTGTTTTCTTGAATCCTTTAGAAGTGTTAGCTCATCCTGTTCAAGAGACTAAACAAAGGCTACAAGGATATTAGATATAAGCATGTGTCAATATAACACAATATGCTACAACTTTAAAAATGGACATGTGGGGCATATATACTTAAATAACCATTTGGAAAAGAAAATCTGCAAATGCCTCATTAATATTATTGACTCCTTTAATATACCTCTTTCATAGTCACACTCAGTTTATTCGTAGTCTCTATTCTTGTAGATAAAAATTGTAATTCTTTTCGCAACCAATATTTTTAGATGTTAACCGTTACATTTTAGGTATCCCACGAACCAATTCTATTGGGAGAGTTTATGACCCTGGCACAAATGTCACTGACCAATTTCCAAACTCGGAAGAGGCATTTCGTAGAGGAGAATATGCAGTCATAAGAAGCTTGATTCGGGTATTAGAGGTAATGACACTAGCTGTTCTTTCTTCTAGATGAACATGTAGCATTTTCCATTGTAACATCTCTATTAACCGCTGACATGCTTTCAGGGGGGTGTTGAAGGCAAAAGACAAGTGGATAAAGTTATTGATAGATGTGCCTCTATGCAGGTCTGGCTCTCTAATCCCATTTCATTCAAATATAAGTTTAAATTTGGCCATATGTTAGCTTTTTGATATGAAAATATTTTTCTTTATACATGTAAGCTTTAATTTCCACTTTTTAATCGAATTTCAGAATTTACGTGAAGCGATTGCCACCTATCGCAATAGCATTCTGCGTCAACCAGATGAGATGAAAAGGGAAGCATCACTTTCTTTTTTCGTGGAGTACTTGGAGAGATACTACTTCCTTATATGTTTTGCTGTATATATTCATTCAGAAAGGGCATCACTCCGTTATACTTCTGTTGGTGATAGCAGCTTTTCTGAATGGATGAGAGCAAGGCCAGAACTTTATAGCATTATTCGCAGGTAGATATATGAATATAGATCATTTTAAAGTCCATAGTTTGTCATTTTTGTTTTTTCATTTCCTCTGTTCATGTTGATTCTAGTGGATTGACAATAGAAGCTTGGGTACTACCATACTAACATTTATTATTGATGAATGTAAATTGTAATTCCAAATTGGGATTGGATTGTTGGCTTGGGAAGCATTAAGAAAGGACATACTTGTTGGATTTTACTTGAGATTCTGAGAACAAGGCTTTAAATAGGCCTGGATGGTCAAAAAATGATGTGTGTACCTTACATATTGAAAAAAAGTGATTGGGCTTAGTGCTTTTTGTTAATGCAACTAGGTTTGCTACTGCTTCAGGCCTCACATTCTTGGAAGTCTTAGTAGGCCCTGGTCCTTGGTTCTGGTGAGGGCCTTTAATTTCGGTTTGTCTATCTTCCAAGAAGGTAGGGAATGAGATTGATTTAGGTCTTTTACTATCAATTCTTGACAATGAAGCTAAGAACTTTTGTAGTTAAGTTCATGAAGTGATAAGGCAGTAGTGCAACTTTCTTGCGTAGGTATTTGTTACTTTACGTCTATCCCACCTAGAGATTATTAACTAAAAATTGTGGCTTACAAGACTGAGAAAGGCATCAATTAAACCTAATTTCTTATGTCCTTCTCTTTATTTTCATCTTTTATTGTGGGGCCCCTTGTGTCCTACTGCATAAGGCACTGAGGAGAGTTGTAGATGCATGCTAAGATATTGAAAATTCTTGTAAATGGAATGTAGTGTTTTACTTACTTACCCAAAATACACATTGTTGGACTCATTCTGCCAAGTATAGTTTTCTTGTTTTAATTATTCCTACCATATCATGCAACAATTACCTAACTATTAGATTTGTCTGGTCTCTCTGTGATTCAACTATCAGCAACATCTTAGGTGTAGTATATACTTGGTGTGTTACAACTCTTTCTCATGTTACTCATGTCCCTGTCGCAGGTTACTCAGGAGAAACCCAATGGGTGCGCTTGGATATTCTAGTCTGAAGCCATCTCTAATGAAGATAGCTGAATCTGCTGATGGCCGTCCTTCTGAGATGGATGTGGTAGCTGCCCAGAGAAATGGAGAGGTTCTTGGAAGTCAAACTGTTCTAAAAAGTGATCACTGTCCTGGTTGCCAAAACCCAAGTTTACCAGAGATTGTGGAGGGTGCACCAAATTTTAGAGAAGTTCCTGGGTTTCCTGTTTATGGAGTAGCAAATCCAACTATTGATGGAATTCGATCTGTCATTCTTAGGATTGGAAGCTCACAAGGCAGGCGCCCAGTTTTTTGGCATAATATGAGAGAAGAACCTGTTATTTACATCAATGGGAAACCATTTGTTCTCAGGGAGGTTGAAAGACCATACAAAAACATGCTGGAATACACGGTAAATTTTGACTTCCAACCAATGCTTAATAAAATTTGAGTGGCTTGGCATTGTTGTCAGTAATTATCCTGCTACCCCCACTGCATTCCAATGGCATTAGCTGTGTGGTGATGTAGATAACTGAACTTCCCCTTCTAATTCATAAATAGGATGTAACATAACAATCTAGTCCTAACTGTTATATGTGGTCTTTCGGTTTCTGTTTTCTCCTTTTCCTTTCCTTCTTCTCAAAATTTCCCTGCTTCTAATTTGAATTGCTGCACTCGAGCACCAGTGACTGTTGAAAAACATTTTTGTACTCGTGTGCTCTCTTTGTCAGCTTTGGTCCATGTATAAATTGTGTCTGGTCATAGTTCTGCTTTGTCTGTTTTTTCCATCTATGAAATTTTTATTATAGTACATGGTTATGATCTTATATGGTTTTAAAAGTGGAGGTAAAGTTGTATAAACAATACTAAAACCTAATCAGCTAACATTGGCCCATTGTACCTGATTTTCTGAAATGGAAAACTGAACTTATTTAATGGAAATGGCTGAGAAGTTTTAGACTGGTTACTTACCGACTTCTGATATGTTGTTGTTTTACATGGCCATGACTAGGGGTGTCAACGAGCCGAGCTCGAGCCGAGCTTTGGCAAAGCTCGGCTCGGCTCGTCTCATTTTAGGTGGGCTCGAGCTCGGCTCGAGCTCGTCTTAGGCTCGCGAGCCTAAGCTCGTTAAGGGCTCGCGAGCAAATATTCAAGCTCGGCTCGGCTCGTTAAGGGCTCGTGAAATTTTTTGAAAATTCTAAAAATGTTTTGTAGGCAAGGAGAGTCGAACCCAAGACCTCTTAGTGAAAATTTGTGCAGTTTACCACTAAACCAAGTAACAATTTGTGTTAGTTTTGTTGTATATAAATATATTTATTATAAATGTATATATAAATAATAAAAAAAATTATTAAATAATATTAAACGAGCTAGCTCACGAGCTCACGAGCCGAGCTTTGGAAAGATTGAGCTCGGCTCGTTTTACTAAACGAGCTTAAAATAAAGCTCAAGATCGGCTCGTTTAGAAAACGAGCCGAGCTTGATCCGAGCTCTTAACGAGTAGCTCACGAGCTAGCTCGGCTCATTGCCACCCCTAGCCATGACTCCATGTTCTGGAAGAGATGTGAAGGAAATTTCACTAAGAGGGTACAATGGTATTAAAAGTCTCAATTTTTGGAACCACTATAAGTGCTTGCCCTCACTCTCAGAACTCAAAAAGAAAGAAAGTAAAGCTTCATATCCATGTTTCTGGCCACTGCCCTGGGCTGGATCCTTGACATTTCTCTTTTTTTTTTTTTTGGGGGGGGGGGGGGGATGCCTCCCAAAAATGCTCAAGATCCAACAGAAACTGAAAAAAATTTAGCATGAAGGATTAGTTGGAGTTCAAGAAGCCTTGAAGATCTCTGAATTTTATTCATTGTTATCTGAAAACTTTTGTCCCCAAATTTCACGGGCCATTGTTGGTAAACTGAAAATCACAATTGCTGCTTTCAGGGAATTGGTCGTGAGAGGGTGGAGAAAATGGAAGGTCGGTTGAAAGAAGATATCCTGCGAGAAGCTGAACTCTATGGGGGTGCCATAATGGTTATTCATGAAACAGATGATGGGCAGATATTTGATGCTTGGGAGCATGTTGATCCTGGTGCCATTCAGACCCCACTTGAGGTTTTCAAAAGCCTGGAAGCTGATGGTTTTCCCATTAAGTACGCACGTGTTCCCATAACTGATGGTAAAGCTCCCAAAAGTTCAGACTTTGACATATTGGCAGTGAATATTGCATCTGCTCCGAAAGACACTGCTTTTGTTTTCAATTGCCAGGTATCTTTTTAATCCTTTATCTCTTGTGCTATACATGCTTATTCATTAACGTGGTCTTATTTATTGGTTCTCTTTTTTATTTTTTTATCTCTCTCTCAAACTCTCATTGCATCCACAGATGGGAAGGGGAAGGACAACTACTGGTACCGTTATTGCTTGCCTTCTGAAACTTCGAATTGATTATGGGAGGCCCATTAAAGTCCTGACAGATGATGTGGTGCATGAAGAAGTGGATGGTGATTCCTCAAGTGGTGACGAAACTGGAGGTAATGTCACTGTATCAACCTCTAGATCAGGAATAAGAACAGAGGAGGAGCAAGGCCGTGTCTTTGGAATAAATGACATTCTGTTGCTGTGGAAGATAACAAGATTATTTGATAATGGGGTGGAGTGTCGCGAGGCCTTAGATGCTATTATTGATAGATGTTCTGCACTGCAGAATATACGTCAAGCTGTTCTACAATACAGAAAAGTGTTCAATCAACAACATGTTGAACCTAGGGTAAGAAGGGTGGCACTGAACCGTGGTGCTGAGTACTTGGAGCGATATTTCCGTTTAATTGCTTTTGCAGCATATCTTGGAAGTGAAGCGTTTGATGGATTTTGTGAACAAGGACAATCCAAAATGACATTTAAGAATTGGTTGCATCAGAGGCCAGAGGTCCAAGCAATGAAATGGAGCATAAGACTAAGGCCTGGGCGATTTCTCACTGTCCCTGTAAATCTTCTTCTCATTATTGACTTAGAGACTCTTATCTTAATTTTGCTTGGCAATTTAATGATTCAAGGGCTGACCATATTGTTCTTTGTCATTGTTGTCTTTCTCTTTTTGTGTTTATTACTCCACTTCCACTGGAATATGATTGGCTACCTAACTTGATTTGGAAAATTAGGAGGAATTGAGAGCACCACACGAGTCCCAACATGGAGATGCAGTGATGGAGTCCATTGTCAAGGACCGAAATGGTTCTGTTTTAGGGAAAGGTTCTATACTGAAAATGTATTTTTTTCCTGGTCAGAGAACTTCCAGCCACATACAAATTCATGGTGCACCACATGTTTACAAGGTATTCTTACATACATATATACTTAAATAGGAACTAACTATTATCAAATTTGTGATGCCAGACTGTAAGGCTACACATTCCGTGGGGACCTATGGGATCATCCAAGCGTAGGTAGAATTAGCACCTCTCATATGTTTATGACATAAGTTTGTTTGGTGATAAATGTTGTTCACGAAACCATTGCATTGTTTGGTGATAAATGATCGGATATGTTTTATGATATTCACAATGCTTTCCGATCATAGAGGATTTACATAATAAAGTCCTATGTCTTGAGTATATGGTTTATTTGAAAGTATGTAAATATTCCAATTGTCTTTATTATCTCTAAATTTATAATGTGAAAATATGTAAGATTCAGAATATGGGTTTTGAATGTCTTTTTTCCCCAGTATGTGGTGTGGATTGCTATGCTTTAAAATTAGAAAAATAAAATAAAAGAATGAAATCCAATATTGGAATGTCTCAAGAATTTATGTGGCTTAATGTTGGATTGAAGAACCGGTAACCAGAACCTTATTTTTTCAGTTAGTTCAGTTTGGAGTTTCAGATACATTAAATGACTGAAAACCTATTACCCAAATGATTTCCACTCTGCTACTTTGACTCCAGAGTAGCTAATATATGTATTGAGGTCTAGAAATGTATAGGTAGTTAGGTCAGATGAGAAGTATGTGGTTAGCTAGCATCTTTAACCAAACTTTGATGTTTAATATAATGCTTAATGAGTGGAGATCTGATGTAACTGGCACTGATTTTTAGGAAAAGATTGTTATTTGGGTTTGTTAAATAAAGTGAATTCAAGATTGTAAGTTAGGGGCATACAGTGAAGTTTGGGAAGAGTGACTGAGCATTGGTTGAACACTAGAACATATGGTTGTGACGGATCAATGAGATTGCTTCCCTGGGTATTTTACATGTAAGCTACATCCGTTTGGAGGAGACTTATGGCAAAGAATGCAGAGAAGGACAAGATATCAAATTTTTATAATTGATTCAGAGAAAGCAGGTAAGGTCTGTAGGAGACTCATTAAGCGGACCCCAAACATCAGGATTAAAAGTTGTTGTTGCACTACTGTTCAATATGTTTCATTTGACCCAAATGTCAAGTCTGAGTCTAAGAGATTCCTTGATACTGTATTGCAAATAACTTTCTTGGTCTATCTTTCTCAAGGAGGCACCACTGGGGTTAATATTTCTCCTGTCCTTTCCCTATTAACTTCCAGCTTGTTAATATAAAGGCTTGAGGAATTGGGGCTTATTAGTTGTGGTATTATGCATCAAGCAAAGCTGCATGTAGATTATGAATGTGGATTTCTCCGTTATGTTCTCTTGTGAAGACAACAGAATATAGATGCTAACAAAAGTCAGATTTCATCATAAAGCTAGGATAGTTTCCTTGTTACATATTGATCATGTAAAATTCCCAATGATATATACTTTGTTGATTAATCATCTGTTTGAGGAGTAAATTGATTGGCTAAGAGGGATAAAACTGTTTGTGATCAATTACATTCCACTTCTTATTTGTTGTGTGTCTGTATGAGTGCATGTAGGCACACGTTCATGTGTAAAAGACTGCATTCTTTGTATGAATGGCTTGTTTATGTTTTTATCAACAGAAATAAGATATTGATAAGTATTTGGAAAAACATTTCGTTTTTCTAAAACTCCATTTTCCTTCAGGTTGATGAATATCCTGTCTATAGCATGGCAACTCCAACCGTTGCTGGTGCCAAGGAGATGCTAACATATTTAGGTGCTAAGCCAAAAGCAGAAGAGTCAGTTGCTCAAAAAGTTATTGTAACGGATCTCAGAGAGGAAGCGGTTGTTTACATTAATGGAACTCCATTTGTCCTGAGGGAGTTAAACAAACCCGTTGATACACTCAAACATGTGGGAATCACTGGTCCTGTGGTGTGTCATCTCAAACGTTATACATGTGTGTCCTTGTGTTATGCTATCAGAACTTATCACCAAACCTAGTGCGCTTCCTCACTCTTCTTTTGACAACCTTTATGTAGGTGGAACACATGGAAGCTCGACTAAAAGAGGATATACTATCTGAGGTTACACAATCTGGTGGGAGAATGCTTTTACATCGTGAAGAATATTGCCCTGCAACTAATCAGTCCAGTGTTGTGGGATACTGGGAGAATAATTTGGCAGATGATGTGAAGACACCTGCTGAAGCATATGCTTCTCTGAAAGATGAGGGGTATAATATTGTATATAGGAGGATACCATTAACAAGAGAAAGAGATGCTTTAGCTTCTGATGTTGATGCAATCCAGTACTGCAAAGATGAGTAAGCATCCAACTTGCAGACATTGTTATGTGTTTTCCTAAAAGTGCAATTATTGGATAATTGAAAGAGTTACAGATAATATTTTTATATGTTTTATTGTTGGGCCGACCAGTACACGATGCCATCCGTGGGAAGCATGGTCTAGCTAACCACTATTGCAAACATATTACTTTTGTAATATTCTCTTCCTCATTTAAGTAGGATGGATGTAATTCTAAGCAACTATTTGTTTCTTTCTTTGTAGCTCTGCAGGGTGTTACCTTTTTATATCACACACAGGATTTGGTGGAGTCGCGTATGCAATGGCAATCATTTGTATTAGACTTGGTGCAGAGGCAAGCTTTGCATCAAAAATTCCACAATCATTGGTTGGTCCAAATATATCTTCCATGACTGAGTGGAACTTGCCTTCTCGAGCTTCTGATGAAGCATTGAGTATGGGTGATTACCGCGACATACTGAGCCTTACAAGAGTTCTTGTGTATGGTCCACAAAGCAAGGCAGATGTCGATATTATCATTGAAAGGTATAGCAGGAAACAATTTTGTGATTGTATTTCATTTTCCTATAGTAGTTATGCAGTTAATGCCTTATGTTTTCTGGGGATAATTAGATCCTTGTTGACTTGTTAGTGGTTTCCTGGTTGGCCTAATTATTCTCAAAGAGAAATAAGGACATGCCTATAATGGTACTAAAATGTTCTTCATGCAATAGGTGTGCAGGTGCAGGGCATTTACGGGATGATATTCTTTATTACAGAAAAAAACTTGAGAAATTTACTGGTGGTGATGATGAGCATCAAGCATACATTATGGACATTGGTCTCAAGGCTTTAAGGTCAGTTCCTTGTTCCTCATATCTTGAGGTTCAAAGTTTTTGTTACCTGAATTGCTCAGTCCCTCCTCCTTCGTTGTGAGACTTAATGTAATACGTCATTGCAAATATTACTTATTCAAATTCATCTTTTGATGATTAACCAACCTTTTTCTTGGACTGCTTATATCAAAATTTAGAAGATAAGAGTAGATCTTCTCGACCCTTTTTCAAAACAGTAAGAGATTAAAAGTGTCATTATGCTATGTTTGGTGTTTACCCATTTGCCCTTCATTTGCAGGCGGTATTTTTTCCTAATCACCTTCAGATCCTATCTCTACTGCACTTCTCCCGCCCATATGGAATTTTCAGCTTGGATGAATGCAAGGCCTGAACTAGGACATCTATGTAATAACCTTCGGATTGATAAGTAATACTGCAATGCTCTTGAAAAATAGTGCAGCTAGCATTGACTGTTTTAGTTTCTCCTCAATCCCCAACCTAAGGTCCTACCTTCTTTCCAATGTATTTGTTTGTTCATAATAGTCAGTCAGCCTACATATATGTTGTAGTCATTTCTTTTCATGCTAACTTTAGGCTCGTGTAGATCAATAGCAATATGTGCTTAGAAAATTGTTGTATGAAAATATATAATTTTCTGAGAATATGCTTTATACAAAAAACAAAGTCTTTTAGTTTTTACTTTATGAATTTCATTCCAGCGGGAGAACTCCAAGAATATGCAATCAAATTTCTATGATATACCATCCAATCTGCAAAATCTTTTTTTCTTCTTTTAAATTTTGTTTATTTTCTAACACCTCCATCATCTCTTTCAGTCTGTTTAATAGACTAATACTTGACAAGGAAAACTATCAGAAGAATATTAATTGAAGATATAAAGCTTTATGAAGATAAATCAACAGAAATTATGAGCGTGTATTGCTGAAATGGAACCATACCGCTTGGCAACAACGAAACATGAACAACCTAACAATAAGATTTGTGTCACTCAAACGACAAATCTAAAACCGTTGTCGCTGATAGCTGCTGTTCATTGGAGTTGAAAAACCGACTCGTGCGCTTGTTTGGAGCCATTAAGCCATTCTTTGCTGCAACTTGAGGCAACTCATTGTACTTAAACTTCCTTTATTCTTCAAATAAACATAGGTAATTTACAACACAACTTGTGCTGCTTTTTTTGCGCTTCTTTGTTTCCTCCATTTTATATTATTCCAACACAATTATTTTATAGAGGTATTTGTTCCCAATTTTTTAGATAAGCATATGTTCTATCCTTTATGGATGATTGAATAGCTATAAGCATTTCCAAAATTTATTCTGTAATGTTTTATTCCATTTAATATTACTTTGCTTTTGATGGGTTATTCTATGTTATTCTAGTTCTTGAGTTCATTCTTAAATTGACAGCATGAGATCATGAATTTGTTTCATAGCTTACCTGTTCATGAAACTGGCACTTTTTTTCTGGTATTATTTATTACAAGGAGCACAGGACATTGGCTTCAGAGGAGGAGCCAAAAGGGTCTTCTTGTTGGATTTAGTTCATAGATTACCTGTTTTTTTTATGAAACTTAAAGTTATGTAAGACATGTTAATGTGATAATGGTGATGATGGGTGAGTTGCATGAATTTTACACCATACTGAGCTCCAAGATCCCGTCATTCCACCATGAAAAGCTTCTGTCATCCTCATTCTTCCTCAATGAAGTGAATATTGTGCATTCCAAGGGTGCACTATCTGGTTTTCCAGGAAAACCCATAAACATTCCCAGGAAAAGAACAAGTAAAAGGTTCTTGACTACTTCTGCTCTTGTTGATGTTGCTAAAGATTTTATGGGGTAGGCGGGAGCCAGGAGAATTTTAACTGTAAGGAGGTCAAGGAAACAGAATGGGAGTGGTATTTTATAAAACGTATTAGCTGAAAGTGATGGTATTAGTAACTGAGAGTTGTAAGTTGTAACATATGTGGATATGTCATGAAAACCTCTGGCATTCCACTTGCAATGATAATTATCTGGTATATGCTAAAGGTACATCCAGATACCGAACGATTATGAGATGCCAAAAAGATGAAAGTGAAATAAAGCAAAAAAATTTAGTAGAGTGCTAGCATATGTATCTTGGTGAATCTTCAGTTTGCCTGGGTAGAACTTTTCTGTTCAGCTTTCATTAACATATATCTCTGGAATTATTTACCAACAATGGTTAGGCTTATTGTGAGTTTGAGTCTTTGAGACCTTAGCTATATTCTCTAAGATAGAAATACTTTTGACAGACATGGTAGTTGTTTCTATTGTTTAATTCAGAAATGTGATGAAGCTTGATTTCTTTCATGTCATCTTTCAGTTGGCAATGTCCAACAGCCAATGATTTTGGATCAGAGGTGATTCCTATGGTCACAAAAGATTATAACGTTCAGGTAGAATCCCAAAGTCCATATTAGTCAATGCTTAAATCATTTATTTCTGCTTGATAGTGTGTGCGCGCACAACATACACACACACGAGAAAGAAGTAGTCTTGAGCTGAATTTCTCAGCAGACTAATAGATGGTAATTTTTTATGGTAGGCTTATTTATTCGGTGGCTACTGGGAAGATATTGGGATCATAAAATCTTTCTTCAATGCAAATTTCGCCCTTATGGATCAGGTAAGTTTCTTACTCTTTTTAAATTTTTTACTAGATGAAATTTGTTAGCATCATCTGTGCAAACATGTTTATAAGCTGCAATATATGTTTCCTTTCATTTTGAAGCTTCCCAAGTTTCAGTTATATGATCAAATGGAGCCATTATTCACTTCTCCTAGGTTTCTACCACCAATTAATATTTTGAGTGCCAGGTACTTAATTTATCTCACTAATATTTTCAGTTAGTTGTGTTTAATGCGACTGTGCAATAACCCTTATTTGTAGGTAATTGATTCTATGATTTCACATGGGTGCTTTTTAAGAGAATGCAGTGTTAAACATTCCATTGTGGGAGTTCGCTCAAGACTGGAGGCTGGGGTGGAGCTGAAGGTACTATTTGCTCGTTCTGTTTTTGAATTCTCTTGTCTTGAAGAAATCTAGCAAAAGCTAGAGCTCATTAAACTCAAAGCATGATGAACCTTGCCCTCATGATTAAGGACTTGGAAGAGATTACTTTAATTTATAGAAATGTCTCCAGTGCAGTTACTAAAAGATTATAACCATCAAATTGGTTTTCCTCATCATTGTGGATCTTCCAATTTCAAATATATAAAGTACAGACTTATTCTGTCACTGCACTCAATTCTCACTCCGCGTGTGCACAGCCATATTGTGCTGGTCAGCAACTAAGTTCTAGCTTCTCACCGATAACACAATTCTCTGGACAAGTTTTATGCGTCATTTTTTATTAGAGGCAGAAAGAAGCAGCAGATTGGGTTCATGTCCTTTGAAGTTAATCATTCACTAATCAGAATATGATCGTGTTTTGATCTTATCTGATGATGGCCTCTACTCATGTTAGAAATAGGAAGACCACTCCTCTTCTGATCTTCCACCACCCTGTTCTTTCTACAGGGAAACTATCCAGGAAGGTAATAATCTGTAGATGTTTGTGACACCACTCAATTCGGGAGATGAATCAAATTGTATCCAAAGTGACTTGCTACTCTTATATTGCAGGGTTTTCCAATTTCCAAAGTCTAACACATGTCAGGGATATAAATAATTAGAAAGTTTGTTGAGCAATGGTGCTATGTTGTGAGGAAAAAGCATTATCTATTAAGAAGATTTTGTGAGCTTTAAGAATAGGGATTAGAAAGTTTTTTGAGTAATGGTGCAATGCTGTGAGGAAAAAGCATTATCTATTAAGAAGATTTTGTGAGCTTTAAGTATAGGGTAAGTAAACTGTTAGTCCGGAAACCTTGTCATGTTAGCATGTGGAATGTTTGCAATGGTTTTCGAGTTTATATATTTCTTCATGGGCAGTGGACACGTTTTCTGTATGGGAAAGATGAATGATGTGGTGTTAATACTTTAAATGGAAGCTTCCAGGTCTGTCCTCAATAGCAGTTAACAGGAATGCTTTGTTTCTGATGATGCGATTGTTTGAGGGATGAGGTGCAATGTTATGTTCCCCTTGTGAGACCGTTAAATGACTGGGAGGTTGAACAAGTTGATCCTTTCTTTCATGTTTAGGTAAGCTGAAAAATGGGTTGGGGATAGGGAGGGTACTTCACTGTGGGGTCTGAATAAGAGAGCTGCATCTGATGTAGAGAGCTTTTACTGAAAGGTAATGTCGCACAAGTTCACACAGTTTCACAAAACTGAAAATATCACTTTGTAGAAATTGGGAGCTTGGCACCTGAAAAAAACAAAAGGAAATGAGAGCTTTGTACCTAGTCATTATACTGCATGTGACAGAAGCATAATGGTGATGTATTGTTACATGCATGTTAATTATGTTTTTCCTTCCTGTTCTACATCTTTAATAATTTCCTTTTCTATGTAACTTGAAAATATTAACTCCAAATATGTATATCTACTTCACAGGAAATGTATAATTGACAAGAATGCAAGAATTGGAAAGAATGTGGTCATTGCCAACAGAGATGTGAGTGATAAATATATTTTCATTATATTTTCTGTTTCAAAATGTGAACGGTTTCTTCACCAATCTAGGATTGAGATGTTTTTGTTGCATAAATTATCAATAAAGAAGAAGGAACATTTACTGCACTTCGAGATCAAGTTGATCCTGACATACATGAAAAAGTGTAATTGCATAAACCAACTGCTGCTGAATGCTGATGTTTAAGTACATATCTATCTCTAAATAAAAATATACTCAGAAGTGATAGGATATCCTTGTCAAACCAAATATTACTCATTGATTTCATTTTAGTTTTAATCGCGGGCATTGTAATAATTCAGAAATGCATATTATCTATCAAATTGCAGAAGCTAGAGGAGGCTGACTGACCACAGTGGTGCTAAAAGATTCTATAATTAGGGATGGTACGATTATTTAATGGTGATTATTATCAGCAGGTGATGCATAACGAGGCATCAGAGATCCTCTCTGTGACACAGCGGTAACATACTAGATTTCATGCTTTTGTTCAGATTCTTCAGATATGGTGTTGAATGATGGACCAAGAAGTTTTTATCTGAATCTTCAGTGTTAACAATGATACACAAGTTAATCTATCATTCAAGACATAGTGAATTTTGTCTTGTACAGATTTTCAAGTAAGCCAATTATTTCTGAATATGTGCTCATCATGAAGATTATAGATAAAGAGATTCATTGTTATTTTCCTTGCACTAAATGTGGTAGCAATTTATCTCATTGCTACAACAAAAATAGGAAACTTTTAATGGATACACTTTTCTGCTATGTGAGAGAGGATAACTTTTGAGATTGCTCAAGAATGACTTTAGCAGTTGAAGGGCTCTCTGCCAAAATAACTTCATATCCATCTCCCATTTCTTTCATTTCTTCGATCATGAGTTGCCAGAAAATCCCACCTTTACATGGGCCTCCACTTTTTGCACTGTTGTATATCATATTGTATAGCTTTCTATAATAATTGTCCCTCTTTTCCACATTGTACCCTTGTGATGTTGAAGACATACCAAACTCAGCAATAAGGATTGGCTTTTTTAGCACATTGTTTGAGTCCTGAATATGGAAATTAACCCAGTTATCAACAAAAGCATCTTGGACCTCATCTGAGGCATTTAGCCTGCACAAATTACTTCCCTTGTTAATTTACAACCTGGTTATTTGCTGATTGCTTGCCATAAAGATTTATTCTTCTTAAAAAATGATGATAATCGCTGCTTATACACAATAATTTGATTTTACATTATTCAACACGAAGAATAAAAGGAGTTACCAGTTGTATAAATGGATTGTTGCAAAATCAACTTGAGGAATTTGATTGTTGGAAATGAAATCAGTTCCAATTGTGTATCCAGCAGGATTGTACTTTTTCCTGTCTGGAATTGTTTCACCATAAAACCCTTCAAGACCTATTTCCAATAAATGCTTTTCATCAATGGATTTAACATATGCAGCCATTTCACCAACCCATTCCTGTACAAAGAATGATAAATATGAAAATCAGAGTATAATTGGTATTTTCCAAAATAAATAAATAAATTAAGGACAATGCCAATATAGATTGAATGTGTGTGAAATTAAAAAGAGAAAGAGACCTGAATTTGTGTGTAAGAAGTTGTTAGACTGATAACGAGGTTCATTCATAAGTTCCCATCCAAAAATGATAGGATCGTCTTTATATGCCACTTGGGTTATTGAGTTGATTCTAGTGAGCAAGGACTGCAAAAATTATTACATATTTTTAATATTGAGTCAAAATGACAAAAATAGAAGAAATTAATAATAATAACACAAAAGATATTATTAGACCAAAATAGAGAAAGAATAACAAATTCTTAATATGTGCTCATCTTTGGTCACCTTGACATGATTTTTGTAGTATTGTTTGACAATAGGATGTGTAAAGAAATCATCATCTTTGCTTTATATACTGCCCACGTTCCTTTGCCCATTGAACATACTGGGCTTTGCCTCCAAAATCGTTCCAATTGTTCACCAAGCTTAGTATCAACTTCACACCATATTTACTAGCTTCTGAGATCACAAAGTCCAACCCCTACAAAAATTAATTAATTACTACAAACATTAGAACACCAAAAAAAAAAAAAAAAAATACCATTCCAGAAAACTTAAACCAATTTTTGCATAATATACATATGTAACGCTCAAGCAAATTGTCAAACATATATAATGCTCAATTATCTCGGACTATAACTCATAGTCATAGTACTCATTTAATTGAATATTAAAAAAATATAAGATATAGTACTTTAAACATATCTTCGTTGTAGAATCCGGGAGAGATTTGAAGCGGTCTATAACCACCATCACTGAAAGCCCAAGTTCTTGCAACATTCAAATGATCAGACAGTGAAGCTTCTTGGAAAGTTTTAGTAACCTCAAATCTTGAAGATGGATCGGATGCCTTGTACATTAACCAATAAGCATTGAATCCATTCAAGTAAAATGACTTCCCATCCAAAGTAAAGTCGTGTTCCATTTCTTCCAATAAATTTATTTGTCCTACCACTCTCACATTTCCCATGTTGCACAACAAAAGCTACCACAATCAAAGCTAACAAAACCAAAACAGAGTTCCCTGCCATTGCTTAATTAGCCCTGAAAATTTGTATAAAAATAAATAAATATATATTATTCAACAAAAACAATTTGTAGAACATAAAGAGGACAAAGAAAAAACATAGAACTTTCGTGCAACACATACCACTTAAGCTGAAATATTGACAACCCTAGTGAGGTTTATATAGGGACTAAGCTAATAAAACGATTCGTATTAGTAGCTCAAAGGAAGTGGATAATTTTATTGGTTAGAAACTTGGAATAAATAGTTGGTCCCACTCTTACCCAAAATAAGAAAAAGAAAAATTATCATCTTGAATGGGAATTTACGTGTAGTTAAAATCAGTCAGCACCATCTTTTATTATATTGTTTTGAAGTAGGTTTATTTTATACCAAAACTAATCTTCATAAGAATTATAATGGCGGTTATGGTAAGAGGGTTTGGTTTTTAGTATTACTTGAATTTAACAAAGATTTCAAAAATAAAATAAAATAATAACAATAAATAGATTGTATTTAAAAAATATATATATAAATTAAAATAATTGTAAAGAATATAACCCCGAGTTCGGTTTTTAATTTATAAATACTCAATTGTATGAAGAAAAAAAATAGAGAAAGAAGGAAAGAATGTTGCTCCTTGCCCTGAAATTAGTATGAAGTTTTGAACTATACATCATGATTAAGGTTTTCTTTTTGCTACATATTGGCATGAATTTGATCAGAAGGTTCATAAAGGGAAACACATTTTCACCTCTTTTATAACTTTCTAACTTTGATAACAACTTCATCACAACAAGCCATCAGTGTTAATCTGAAGATATATACTCACACACACTGTTTAAGGAAATTGGCATACATATTAGCTTGCTTGTTCTCTAAGAAAACTAAGGGGTAACTAGTCAACTGCATTTTCTTATCATCAATGTCAATAATAGTATAAAATTAACTTTCATGCATAAGGATTTGATTCTATATAAATTTAATTTGTTTACAAGATCATCAAGTGAATGAAAATTTACTTTAAAAAATATATTCTGAATCCATTTTCAGGTAGAGAATTATTAAAGTTGATTTTAAATTATTCTTAAATTGTCTCTTTCAGTAATACACGATTTGAAAGTAAATGATTTTAAATTGATAAGAAATGAATCAAAATATGTACAATGTCTAAAAATTATTAAGAAAAATAAGATGAAATATCTCGTATATATTATTACTATTAATTAAAAAAAAATTTAGACATTGTTAAATTTTTTTTCATACACAAAATGTAATAGCAATTTATCTCATAGCTACATAAAAATAGGATACAATTTAAATAGAAGACTAGACACTTTGTTCATCTATGTGAGATTGTTGAGCATTAACATTAGCAGTTGAAGGGCTCTCTGCCAAAATAACTTCATATCCATCTCTCATGTTGTCCATTCCTTGGGTCATCAACTGCCAGAAAAGTCCACCAGAACATGGGCCCCCACCACTTGCACTACTGTATATTGCATTGTATAGCTTCCCAAAATAACCATCTCTTTTCTCCAAACTGTAACCTGGTGTGTCCTTGAAGACTTGCCAAATTCAGAAATAATAATGGGCTTTCTTAGCACATCACTTGAGTTGTATATGGGCTTGGATCCATCTATCAACAAATGCAGCTTGGGCCTCATCACTCGAGCCCGATAATTGCATATCCATTGTTCATGTTATTACTAATTCTAAAATAGTTTTTCTTCAATATGGGTTAAAGATTAAAAGTAAACACAAAAATGTTACTCGCGAAACATAAATTTGAGCGGATCTAATGTTAATGGGTGCGTCTTCTCTGTGATTTTAATATAATCATGTTTCAGTATAAATCAGAATTAACAAATGAGTTACCATTGTTCTGGGTATAGATGAATTGTGGCAAAATCAATTTCAGGAACTTGATTGTTGGAAATGAAATCAGTTCCAACTTGGTATCCAGGATTGTATTGCTTCCTTTCTGGCATTGTTTCACCATAAAAACCTTCCATCCCTACTTCAAGTAAATGCTTTCCATCAATGGACTCAACATGTGCAGCCATTTCTCTTACCCATTCCTGTTAAATGACATAAACAAAATATATATATATGCATCATCACCAAAACCAAGCCTTCCTTTTTATTCTTAACATATGCATAAAATTCCAAAATTAGCTAGCAAACCTGAATTTTTCGACGACAGTTGTCAGATTGGGAGCGAGGTTCATTTATAAGTTCCAATGCAAAAATACTTGAATCATCCTTGCATGCCACCCTAGTTATTAAGTTTATTCTAGTGAGCACTGCTTGCATTAAGTACATATATATCTCTAACATGAGCAAGAGTACTACTCGATCTCCAACCCAAGCTTATTTATGATCGAAGAAATTAAGATCATGTTTTTGCACGATGCTCATTACTAAATTTAATTTGTACTGCTGCTCACCTTCACATGATTTTTGTAGTACTGTTTGACAATACTGTGTGAATAAAAGTCATCATCATTCTTCATGTACAGACCACGATCACTTGCCCACTGAACATATTGGTGTTTTCCTCCAAAATCATTCCAGCTATTCACCAAGCTCAGTATCAGACGTACCCCATGTTTACCAGCTTCTGAGATCACAAAGTCCAGCCCCTACAAAGTGTAAGAGTTATTATTTCATCCACTGTCAGTACTGTAGGAGATATTAATTTTCAGTTAATACACATTAATGTAATATGTAAACTATTATACGTACCTTGAACATGTCTTCGTTATAAGAACCGGGAGAAATCTGAAGTGGTCTAGAACCACCATCGCTGAAAGCCCAAGTTCTTGTAATAGTCAAACCATATTGCGAAGCGTCTTGAAAAGTTTGAGTGACTTTGGATCTTGTGGAAGGGTCGGATGATGGCTCACCATCCAAAACAAATTTAGTTCCACTTCTTCCAACAAAAACCATTTGATCCACCGTATTTGGCTGTGCCTGATCGATCACTACCATTACTACTCTCACAATTCCCATTACACAACCAATGCTACCGCAACCAAACCAAACACACTTTCTTGCCATTGCTAAATTATATAGCTATATTTATAGCTAAAGAAGAAAGCAAAAGGAGAATTAATTTGAGAATAGGAAAATGTTTTTGTCATGTGTGGAAATATTGGGGTTTATATAGGGGCTGAGAAAATGAAGGGATTAGTTCTTAGTTTTACGTATGTGTATCATCATTATCTTCTGTAAAGAAGAAAGAGTTTGTCCCACTTGTGTAAAAGGTATTGTGTGTAATTGGACGGAACTATGTATATTTATTAAGATTTCCCATTTGGATGAATATGTATTAAGGCAAAAATCATTCATCAAGAATCATGAGCACATATTATCTCCAAGATTAATGTAAGGTAGACCAAATGTCAACATGATTTTCTTTCATCAATTGGAGTGATTCTCTCTCATAATTAGCATAATTGACTCTATTATATTTAATTCTATTTATCTTATATAATTTACACTCTGTATAAGTGAGTGCAACTCATTGTTATGGATACATCAAAAGTGAATAAAGAATATGCTAGATCTAGGGCATTGTGTCAGTGGATTAGGCCTCCATAGTTGAACCATGTAAACTTTTGTCTCATTCTTCTCCTCTCTCTCATGATAATCGATTCTCTTCATTTCTCATATAAAATTAACAGTATGGAGTATGGAGATTTTGGATGAAATTAGGGTAAGTTACATACTCATGGTACTTGCAAACTTTTGGATGGTTGCAAGTGAAAAAATGAAAAAACTAAATAAATTAGAATTTGATATTCCAAGATAATCTAATTAGTACTTAGCTAGTTAGCTAGGTTCAGATGAAAGAGCATGATAGATGAGTATTCAATATCTAACTATTTGCATCTTGAGTCAACTAATTGTTAGTTTCACTGGCACAATAAATATAATTAAATTGAGTAAATGCAAAACTTGAAATTTGAGTAGTAGCAGGATCAGTAAAATTCCTATACACCTTTTTTCAATAAACAATTTTCCATTTACCTGATAACCATCGTGTTAAAATGTATAGGATTAACTCAATTTGTGTTGACAAAGATCACATTTATTTATTTATTTTTATTGAGAGGATAAATGAGAGAATAAACACTTAAATAAATCGAAATAACAAATACTCCTGAACCACTCAATATCATAACAGTATATTTATTTTTTTACCAACAGAAAACTACCATATATCTTGTTATGTAAGAAAACTAAGCAGACCAGCAACAGATCTAGGCCAACTATATTTATTCTTTTTCCTTCTTGGTTTTTTTCTTTTAAAACAAAATTGGAGATATATAAATATATTAGTTTCTATTAATCATTTCTTTGATATTGGTGCAATATTTGTAAGTTGTGTACACATAATATATATAGTCTTCTTTCCCTTTTGACAAAGAAACAGCAAAAAGGAAAACAAACGGTACCAATTCGGAATTGCCATCAGCAACGTGCAAGGTTGGTATTAATTCTCCTTTAAGACTTGTTTGGCAAGCTTGAGTCGTTATTGCGAGTACTTTCCAGTTTCCACCCCACACGGCAAAAGTGTATTTTTGCTTAACATTTAACACATCCAAAGAAACCGTACCCAACTGCCCATTACATAGCCAGTGTGAAGATTATTGGGCAAAAAATTTTGGGCCTTACTGCTAAAAGCCCAATAAGTTCCAGCCCGTTATGCCCAGATTCATGGCCCGGGATTTTTGGTCCTGTTAAAACGCGCGCGCATTTCAGAACTCAGAAAACAGATTGCGGTTTTTGAAAATTTGAGCATAACTTTAAAGCTTTCGTCGATTCGTTTTCTTCGTCCTCGCTCTCAGTCGGAACCAGAAGCAAGAAACCATTCAAAGATTCATCAATCCTAGACTTACAACGAAATTTCAATCAGTTGGGATTACAGGTAAAATCATTTGCGTTTGCGCTTCATTCTCATTTTGTTTAGATTTACGATGTAAATCACAGAATTCCTTTCTGATCAGCTACTCAAAATTTTCTCTCTGATTTTATGGTTTGAATCAATCATCTTCTGCGAATCTGAGTTTCATTCCTTTTTTTATGAAATTTTAGTACTAGCGTTTAATCTCAATTTCTTACCCTCTTTGTCTGTGATGAATTTTAGGTTTTTTTGGTTGAATTGCTTTGTTTCTAGAACTTGTAATGTAAATGCTTTCTACGCCATTTTACTTCAGAATTTCTCAAAACTTAGGTACTAGGCGTTTTTTTCTCTGTATTTGTTGGAAGCTGTTAATTTTGTGAAACTTTGCGATGTGATTATGCTTGGCATTGATACAAACACCTTGTAGTTAATTGACATTGTGCAGATTTGTGTGTTGATTTCTCGTTTGATTCTTTATTACAGCTATAGTGTTTCTTTACAATTTTTTTAATTTTTTTTTTACCATTCATCTGCAGCCTTCAAGAACAAAAGTAGGAATGGAGAGCTCAGGGACTGAAGCTACAAGGGAAACGGATGAAACCTGATGTAATGAATTTTCTTTTTGAGTTAAGAAGTCTTTAGCCTTTTTACTATTTGTATTAATTTTTTTTTTATCTTTATTTTATAGATGGAGGAGAAGGAAGTAGATGAAGCAGATTCAAGGATAGTAGAAAAGGAAGAATCTGAGGCAACAATTACTGGATCTGAGGAGATGGAGTTTAATATCTCTCACATTCTTGAGAAAATCGAGCAGTTCACTCAGATGGTAGTGTACTAGATTACATTGCTGTATATAGTTTCATAATCAATAATGTCAGTAAACCATCTTTCATTTCATTGTGTAAGTCATCTACTTGCTATAATGAGAAAAACCTGTCAATTTGGCTGTAGTCTGTAGATAAGATGATAACCTCGTCAAGTGAAACTAAATAGATGATTTTATATGTTATCCAATTCAATGTCTTCTATAGAGATACAAGTGGTTGTGCAAACTCTTGCTTTTCAGCTCTTTGATATTGTTACTCATCAATTCATGCAGGTATCTGAGCTGCTGGAAGCAGGGAAAACGCTCTTTAAGGAGCTGAGTGACCAATTTGAGGAGCGGTTGATTATGTAAGTTATAGGTTGACAATTAAAATTTAGCTGAGGATAATTGGATTTTTTAAACTTAGTTGCTTTTGTCCGCTCTCTTCAGGGTACATAAGGAACAAATTGAGAAATGGCAGGAAGAAATCAAGTATTTGCGGTCACTTGATGCCTCAAATGAGGAAGCTAATTCTGTTCTGCATAATGCTCGATATTTACTTCAGCAAACTCGTATTGATTAGTGAAGGAGAGTTCCAATGTACATTCATTTCATGACTTTTATTATATGAATCAAGCTCATCCCACTATATACATAAGTTACTTGGAGAATAGGTACTGTGCCCCGGTATCATATGGGCATATAGGAGCCCATCCCTAGACAAACTCAGCCAATTTTTGGAGGGTTTGTATTTGTTTGGATTGGAGTTTGTTTGAATTTAGCCTTTTCGGTCAATCTTCACTTGTGTTCTTGTTATGTGAGGGGCTTCTGAAACTTTTGGTTCAAACAAGTTCAATTTTTATATTCATTTGGTAGTGAATAGATTTTCATACTCAGGGCAGATTATAGCCCTGTAAGCATTCAATATTCTAGGCTTATAAGTTAAGAACAGGACTTAAGTTCCTTACTGTTTATATGCTTTTCCACTGGGTAGGACAGACTCCTCTCTTTATGCAATCCAGATTTAGAACGAATTTGCTTGAATTTGGCTTCACCTTTACCACTTTCGTAATGCTCATTTCAGCATTGCTGCTGCTGCTTCACATTTGTTGATAGGTTGATTATGTAGCCATGTAGGTGTTGATAATGCTGATTTTCCACAACATTTCTCAAGGAGTATATACTTTTTAACAAATTGCTGAGTGATACAGGGATAAATATAGATGCAAAAATGATTTTCATTTTTGCATTGATTGTCAAATATTTTGTGCTGCTTATCACAGGTGCTAAAGCAAAGAAAAAAAAAATTCTTAATGTTCAATGGTGTTGTTATGAAAATGAAAATGTGTGCTTATTATGTCTTTTTCCTAAAGAAGCATCCGAGAAGTAACAAGTCTTATATGCCTAAAGTAAATGATTTGCTTGCTATGCTAGCAAGGGAAGTCATATATTGTGTTGTTACTTAACTGATCCCTCTAAATGGCCACTATTGATTACTCAGTTGAACTCACATATACATGTGATATACTCTTCAAATCATCATGCCTTTGAAGAGGCAGCTCCTGCTCTGTGGTTGTGCCATCACATTGCTCTAGTGTCCACTGTTAGACTTATTTAATTTTGGTGTTACATCTGTTCTTTTATTTGCCATTCTAAAGTTCTACTGCATATTCTTACAGATTTTGCAAGTATCTCTTGTTTCGTATTGGCACAAAGGTCACAACTCACAACTATCTTAAACAATTCTTTTTGCTTAGTATGCATTTCTTTTACATATCTGGTGCAGTTCCTTAGATTCTTACTCATTGATACTGACTAATATATTATTTTTGCCTCCCTCTTACTAGATTGGCAGTGTTATCTACTTGAATGCCGGCCAAAATGAAACCATGATGGGTGAGTTACGACAAAAACTAAACAATCTTTTTTGAGTTTCGGGCGCTAATTGAAATGGACACCAATTGAATGGTCCTATCATCTCTCAACTGAATTGTCACTTCACAATCTATAGCAACATCATCCGGGGGAGATTGACCACACACAGTCCCCAATGTATATTCAACTTCGTGCCTTATTTTGGTTTGTTTAACCATCGGTTTAGGGAATAAATCCCTCATAAGTTTTTGTTCCTTCAATTTGTCTTGTGCTATTTTTGTTTATATTACTTAGGTTGTCATTGACTTTGTGCCTTATAACGGCTACTAAAGTAACAATTACTTTAATCTTCACCAAAAGTCTACTCTAGAATTGTGTTTTAAGCACGTCCCGGGACAGTTAGTTAGCATTTTATAATAGATTAATTATAACATTAACCTAATTAAACACCCTAACTACATTTGTGTTTGTGGGAATCCATAATCTGTTAAATGTTACTGACTTTGACCTTGAAGTTCAATTGTCATTTTTCTTAAGACTTTGTCTCTATATACAGTATCAGTATTTAGATGAATATGCATACCATACCTCATTTCAATGGCACTTTAGTAAAATATGGGTCAATTTACTTTGGCAGTTTTGGAATAAAAAAAATGTCACAATGACTTTTAAAAAGGTGTTCTTGTACACACGTCTTGGAAAGATGTCCCAAGTATCATTTCTCCTTTACATATTTAGGTATAGGTTTTCCTTCACTAGAGCTTGAGAAATTAAATGCTTAAAAGATGGTGGAAAATTGCATTATCCAGAGCAGCTCTTGGATCATTAATGCTTCTCATTCAACATTTTGGCTCCATTTGTGATTGTGAATCACTAATTGGGTGGAAGGACGCCAGGGATGCCATCAGCCATGTGCCGTATGAGTAGAACTGAAATCCCGTAAGTCATGGCATAATATATGGCATCTACTCGTGACAGAATTATGCTTTACACATTATAAAAGCTGACTTCTCAACAATGTTAATTCTCGTCAATGATAAAACATGATATAAAAATTTCTATTTCTTGATAAACAAGTTTCTAGAGCTGCATATGTTAAGCGCTTGCATGTTACTATTACCTATAAAATATGATTTATATATATACAAATACTATATAACCATGATTTTCTATTCTGTTGCCTGTACTTATTGACTTTGATTTATCAGTACAGTATGTAGTAGAATCTTCTATCTGTTTTCTTTAGCGTCTCATTTTAATAGAATACAGTATATATTTAAAGTACAGTTTTCTTTTTCCTTTTTTGCTAATAAGTACAGTTTTCTTGACCAAAAATAAGATATACATTGAATCATTGGATTGATTAATTTATTGATTGCTTATCAATTTATTTGCATTTCTACCGTACCACGGATCATATAACTGAGGCAGCAAGTTAACTTAAAATAATTGGATTGAGGTTGTGAGACTGTTTAATATGCCATTAATTAAGTTGAGTTGCTGCTGATTTTGTTTTTCATCATTTAGATTTCATATATGTATATATTTTTCTGACAGATAGAGAGGTATTCCTTAGGTTTTAACTTTGGATTGTGAATGTGTTTAAATTTGAGTATATTTTGCTGAGTTAATTGTTTGAAATTTAATTGGACCGTACTCATGTATTTGAAAAAAAAAAAAAGAAAAAAAAAAAGAATTCTAGTATTTGCATAATTGCTCACTTCAAGTTAGCCAAGTCAATAAAAACAAAAAATGAAAGTGCTAGCCTAATATGACTTTACATGGTGCTAAATATTGTTGCTCCTCAACAACTGTGATTGAACCGTTAGGCAATCGACTATCTTCCATATAACCATTGAGTAAGATGTACAATAAATTTGTCTGCATAATCATATTACTTTCATCCTAAAATTATTTTTTTATTGTTAGAAATTTTGAGGAAAATCGGTGGAGCCTTTTTACGCTAATTTAAAGACAATGGGCAGTTAGCCAGTTAGCACCATACCTCCCCTATATTTAAGTGGTTTTGCACTATTAGTTCAGCATCAAGTTGCAATTTGGATGAGAATGAGTCTTATTTCATATACTTGCACTATTTTATGCATAAATATATTTATTGTTGTAAATAATCGAACACCTTGAGTCAACTTATATGCATTAGCTCTTCCTCCTCTTTTTGTTTCTCTAAAGAAATAAAAAAATAAAAAAATTCTAAGTTTCTAATTCGGCCAAAAGTTTTTTAATCACTCACCGTCCTTAACCGCAACTATAAGTAGCAGGGAGTCTGCAATCTTTAGCAGCACAGCAACTCCTTTGTTTAACACATGCACTCGGTGATCAAGACACAGAGAGAGGGAGGAGGAATGGAAAAGTTCAATATATTTATGGGTTTGATATTCCTTTTGGGGATATTCACAACAAAATTTGAAGTAGCATCAGCAGTTTGGCAACAAGCCCATGCAACTTTCTATGGTGGAAGTGATGCCTCAGGAACAATGGGTAAATGTCAATTTCCTTTATTCCATTTTCCATTTATACCACAAATTATGTTTAACAAAATTGATACTAATTAAGTAGTTCATTTTACTTTTTAGGGGGAGCATGTGGCTATGGAAATCTCTATAGCGATGGTTATGGTATAAGAACAGCAGCACTGAGTACTGCTTTGTTTAATGATGGCAAGTCATGTGGTGGGTGCTATCAGATAGTTTGTGATTCAACCAAAGTACCTCAATGGTGCCTCAGGGGTACTTCCATCACAATTACTGCTACAAACTTCTGTCCACCAAACTTTGCTCTCCCTAATGACAATGGTGGTTGGTGCAACCCTCCTCGACCACACTTTGACATGTCTCAACCTGCATTTCAGACAATAGCCCAGTACAGAGCTGGAATTGTTCCAATCCTCTACAGAAAGTATGTCATTTTTTTTTCTCCTTCTAGGAGTCAAAAGTTATTACTCCCTCCTTCCATTGAGGTCGGCACTTTCCTTATTATGAATTGTTCCAATCAAAATATCTCTTTTAGAAAGTCAATGATAAAACTAACACATTTTCTCGAAGCAAATTGTTCCGCACTTTAACAGTTATCTTATAAATAAGAGAATCACACACACACTTATTCGAGATGGAGTTTGTGCATGATTTTGTTCAGTGCACATGACCTCTCATTTTTCATATTACTCTTTATTTATATTTTCATCAAATAATTCATGTAACTTCAAATAAAAGTTTATCTTTGTGAATAAAAGTCAGTAACGAAATTTAACACTTCAGAATTTCATCCTTTGTTAAATTCATGATAGTTTACTAATGAATTGCATTTTGATTGTATTTTGTATGCAGAGTTGGATGCAGAAAAACTGGAGGCATTAGATTTACCATAAATGGGAAAAACTATTTTGAACTGGTGCTTATAACCAACGTAGGTGGAGTTGGAGAGATTTCTAAGGTTTGGATAAAAGGGTCCAAAACCAACACATGGGAACTCATGTCAAGGAGTTGGGGTGTTAACTGGCAGAGCCTCAGTTTTCTCAACGGTCAGAGCTTGTCCTTTATAGTCCAACTCAGTAATGGAAGAACTCGTACAGCTTACAATGTCGTGCCCTCCAATTGGCGGTTTGGCCAAACCTTCACTAGCAATGTTCAATTCTAAAATGGAAGGATACAAATATTATTCAAATGTATTTTTCCAATATTTCAGTTTTTTCTCCTCTTCGTTTTGTTTTGTCTGAGTCCTGTATCCTGTATCTTAAAAAGGGTGAATGTCTTCTAAGTGGCTGTGGCTCAGCGATGTAGCTCTCTGAAACGAAGCCCACCAACTTGGTTAACATTTTTCTCATGCTGTAGCTTTTCTTCCCCAGTCGACCCCTACCTCTAAGGAGTCATAGAGCTTAAAACTTTGATATAAATCATATAAGGTTATTTCCCACATATGTAATTATTACTAATAACCATTATGGAATGAAAAAGATTGTCATAAATACGACTACTCCAAATGGATTTGCCAAATTAAACGCGAAGAAGAAAGATGGCTCAGCCGATTGGATACAATTCTGCAATAGCTATGATTCTCTGTTTAGAATTGAAAATTTTCATATAACTTCATTTGCGTAACACCTGCAAATATCAAATGCATTTTATCTCCGCATTACACGATGCCGTTCTCTTTTGCGAAAACGCTCTAGCATGAATTGATCTGTTGCAGCTTGCCTCTGTCCTGGTCCTGCTGAATCAGTGTTGTTATCATTTTGTTTGGATGCAGTGCTTTCTTCTTGTGAACTTCTATCTTTATAAAGCTCCGGATGTTCTGCATTTATTCATTTATTATCAGAAACTGGTAAATTATTCAGATCATTGCATAAAAAAGCCAAAAAACATGACAGTCCTAATTATCTAACGAAGCAAAAAATTTCATTCAGGAGTTGAATCAAAGGTTAATATAGCAAAACTAACATTTATTTTTATACTTAAATAAATAACCAAAAAAAAAGCAACCTCTTCTAAGTTTTTCAGCATAATCCCTGCCACGCTGGAAATAATCAGCACTATAACTTGAAGGGATGCTAAACTCTGATTTTGTTCGACCCGTAAGCCTCTTTTCCTGTAGAAGCTTTTTGGCAGCCTCGGTTTCCTCTATATTCTTCAGCTTGTATCTGGAACCACATAAAAGAATTTCATGAGGGACTATATACATATATCTATTCTATCTGTCTCTCTGTTCCTTTTCCTTTTTAGTGGATAAGTAGATTTATGTAGAATCACCAAACAGACACAGCCCACCAGTGCTATTCCAGAAAAGAATTTCATGAGGGACTATATACCTATATCTATTCTATCTATCTCTCAGTCTCTCTGTTCCTTTTCCTTTTTAGTGGATACGTAGATTCATGTAGAAACACCAAACAGACACAGCCCACCAGTGCTAGCAGCATAATATGAACAAGTGAAAAGCGAAAAAAAAAAAGGAACTAGAATAATATCACATCCCTAATTAAGCAATGAACGGGAATTCTGTCTCAAGCCCTAAGATTATGTACATATACAACCTTGGTGAAAATTTACAAACAAATGGTCATCCTTAAATGCTTTAACATACTATTCAAATTATATATACATTCCATGGATAGGAAGAGGCATACTCAATAGGCAGCTGAATCTCCGCAATACCAGTCGTCCACTGAGTAGAACTTTCTTCTGAGTTTCGCCTTTTTACCTGACAGGAAAGAGTAGAAAAACTGAATCAAATTCACACCATGTAAAGGTATAAGAATACAGATGAGCTTATCCAACCCAACAAGGGAAGGAACCTTATTTATGACAAAGTGGTTTTAGCATGTAGTTTTATCAAAGATTCAGCAAGAAAGTACAATTTCAGATACCCTAATAATATCTGTATATTTACCGCTCTAATTCTCAAGTATGCACCTAAGTAGAAACAGGAGATATGAAACATTTTATTTGATTGGTAGAGCCAATAAAAAGTAAATGAAGAGTAACCAAAACAAAGACATGGTAATAGAAAGGCAAACACTCACTTTAAGATGCTCAGGGATTTTATATAGTTCATCTTCAGCACGTTTCAACTCATTCTCCACTTGATCAGTTGTGTCGAGTTTCTTTCCCCTTTTCTTTGCTAGTTCTTTCTCTACATACTGCACCCTATTCAACAAAGTTGGATACCAAAATACAAAGTTTCAACTGCCATAATAAATTATCTCCAACAGTTTCAAGCGAAGGACTTTACCAAAAGTTAGAGACAAAAGATGGAGAGAAGGATATTTATAGGATTGCCAAGCAAAGGGAAAGACGGACTAAAGACCTAATTCGTATTAAGTGCATTAAGGATGAGGCTGATAGGGTTTTAGTTAAGGAAGACGAAATTAATGAGAGATGACGAACTTATTTAAATACTTTCTTTAATGGAGAATCAATGGGTGATTTTGGAGACCTTGATGACACTTTTGACGATACGAACTGCCGATTTGTTCGTCGGATTAGAACACAGGAGGTTAAAGAAGCTATGCATAAGATAAAGAATGGTAAGGCATTAGGCCCAGATGATATTCCTAATAGAAGTTTGGAGATGCCTATGAGATAGTTGGTTTTTATTGATTTAGAAAAAGCGTATGATAAAGTGTCAAGACAAGTCTTGTGGTGGGTACTCGATAAGAAAAAAGTCTCAACTAAATATGTAGAAAGTTATTAAAGATATGTATGAGAGAGTAATGACTAGGGTGCGGACCGTAGATGGTATGACTGAAGAGTTCCCGATCACGATAGGTGCTTCACCAAGGTTTATCCTTAAGTCCTTACCTATTTGCTTTAGTCATGGATAAACTTACCTATAATATTCAAGATAGGGCTCTATGGTGCATGTTGTTTGCCGATGATATCGTATTGGTAGACGAAACTAGGGAAGGTTTAAATTCTAAACTAGAAATGTGGAGGAACGCGTTAGAATCTAAAGACCTTGATTGAGTCGGACAAAAACTGAATATATGGAGTGTAATTTCAGTGAAACTAGAGGAGGCCCGAATGATATAATTTTAGACTGTCAGACAATCCCTACAAATGATGTGTTTAAGTATTTAGGGTCATTTATACAAAAAGATGATACAATTGAGCATAATATAAACCATAGGATCAAGGCAGGGTGGGTGAAGTGGCGGAGTGATTCGGGAGTTTTATGTGATCTTAAAATCCCGAATAGAAAGGAAAATTTTATAAGTCTGCAGTTAGACCAGCTATGCTGTATAGTACCGCATGTTGGGCAGTTAAGAAGCAACATTCGCATAAGATAGGAGTAGCCGAAATGAGAATGTTGATATGGATGACAGGACATACAAGAAAGTATAGAATAAGGAATGAGGAGATTCGTAAGAATTGTAGAAGTAGCACCTATTGAGGAGAAAATGAAGGAGAATCGTCTACGTTGGTTTGGACACAGTCGGCCAATGGAAGCAATAGTTAAGCAAGGTGACTTGGTTCAGGTGTCAGGTGTTAGACGGAAAAGGGAAGACCGAAACTTACATAAGAAGCAGTTATCGAGAAAGATATGGCTGTGCTAGGAATTAATGAAAATATTGTCTTGGATCAATGCGAATGAAGGAAAAGAATTCATATAGCCGACCCCAACTAGTTTGTAATTTTAAGGCTTAATTGAGTTGAGTTGAGTTTCAAGCGTATAAAACATACATCCTAATAAACACAGGTACCATAGAACGCTCCCAAGACTTACTGTAAATTATAAGAAGTTGAAACAGAAAACCAAATTTCATAAAAGGGGATAAAAGTAACTAAAAGCAATAATCAAAGAAAATCATAGAAACTGATGTCTTGATGCTCCTAAAGATATGAAAATGATCAAGCCATACGTCATTAGATTGGATGGTTGACGAGCACTGTCATCTGTAAGTTACTCTACATAACTGTTAAAAATAAGTCCCAGGCCAAGGTGAATACTGTATAAACAACTCAAGCTGAATGCATCAGACTACAAATTTATATTGAACAAGCATTAACTTCACTTACTCCATTAGAAAAAGTTGCCAATTGAGAATCAGGACAAAAAAATTCACCCAAAAGAAAAATCAAATTAGAGCAAAAATTAAGCTGACATTTTGTACTCTTGGGAAAGTGGGTGTGCATAGAAATTAGATATGGCGCTGGACAGAAAGAAATATACATACATATTGGGATCTTCATCCATTACAGCAGTTTCTTGAGCAAATGTATCCTGAAGAACAAGCTCGTCCTTATCGCCACCATCGCCTTCATTCTTTTCGATGGGTTTAGGGGTTAAACCAACCCCAATTCCAATCTGAGACTGCGAAGTAGGGTTTGCGGGAATTCCAAATTTCCTCTCCCTCTGTTTCTGAAGGAATCTAATCTCCTCCAATGCCATTCTATTTCACCATTATCATTATTCATTAAATGTTTATCAATAATAGAAACCCTAAAATAATATAATCTTAAAATTTGGAGAAATTGAAAGCTTTTTTGTTTTTGTTTTCTTCAATACAAAGATTAAAAAGGAAACCTTCTTTCTTGTTCGTCATCGACTACTTCTCCTTCTTCAATGGGAGCGCTTCTCTTTCTGTAGTTCTTCTTCTTCTGCTGCTGCTGCTGTTGCTTCGAACTATTTTCCTCCATTGTTGTAAATTCTGAAGTTAAACTGGGAAATGGATCCTATGGGTCTGATAAACGTACAGTTTCGTATTGGCGGCTATAGAACAAAGCTCACCGTTTTGTAGTAACATTCTTTTTAGTTAAAATAAAGCCAATTATTATTTTAGTTTTCAGGATTTTCTAAATTTTTAATTTAACCATTTAATAATATTTTCAGTCATTTTTAATTTTTAAGATTCAGAAATTTTTAACTAAGTTATACTCTCTAATTCTCATATTATATAGAGAAATAAAGTAATTTTATATAATTTAATAATAAAATGACTAAAAATAATTTATAAAATATAAAAATAATTTATGTATGTTATTATCTTTATGTCAAGTATGATTATTTTATTAATTCGTAATATATAATGAAAGAATCAAACTAGATTGAGAAATTTTAAATTTTACAAAATAAAATTGATTATGAAATTCTTTGAAATATTAGGCTAAAACTTAACATAATCCTGAGAGACATTGCCCCCACATCACTACCTATTTTATATCTAAAAATTTTTCCACTAATCTCATAAAATGTCTTAATCTTTATTCTACAAGTAAAACCATATTTCCTATCAAAAATTAATTTCTAAGCCAAGGTTTTCAGAAAAATTAGTTATCAAATAATCAAACTAGTAGAAGAGGCTTCTCTTCCTTTTCCAACAAAATATTATTCTCAATATTTCTCCATGTAACATATACACTTAATTATGACTTCGGTAATTACATATATTTTGCACTCAATTGATAATTCATTACAATCACAATGGTATGCAATATATATTTTAAAAAAAAGGTTTATTTTTTCTTGGGAGCAAGCTTGGCTTTGATTTTGTCAATCTCCTTAGTACCAATCTGAAATGTCTGAGTAAGAACATCATCAGGCACAGTTGGTGTAGATGTGAACAAAGCTGCAGCAATAGACAATGTACCAGGCAATTGGCTATTGAAAGCAGAAATTACAGCCGCAGGCTTATCCCCATTGTTTTTTTGAAAATGAACCAAACCTTTGGGAAACACAAATACTTCACCTTTCTTTATTTTCTTAGAGATAAACTTGTTTGCAGTGGTTATAAACCCTACATCCAATTCTCCTTCCAACACAAACACAATCTCGGTTGCGCGAGGGTGCGTGTGAGGTGGGTTAAGTCCTCCGGCTGCGTAATCTATCCGCGAAAATGAGACACCGAGTGTGTTAAGCCCTGGAATTTTCTCTACGTTGGCTGCTGTTACAACAGACTTCACTGTGTTGTTGATAACTCCAGGTTTAGCTATCCCGGCAAAGAAGAAATCAGCTTCTGTTATATTTGCCTCATTCTTGCAAGCAAAGCCATTCACCTTCACCCCTACAATATTACACATTTTGCCTCACAAAAATTATGGTTGACATTCATTTAATGCATAGCTAAAAAATTTCTAAGATTTCTACGTTGTCAAATTTCTTCAAAGAATTTATAGGATAGCCATTGGATTGAGTATTTTATATTCTAAGTGATTCGCGAATTGTATTGAGTTCAGATTGAATCATAATTTGTTAAATTACAACCGAGTATGATTTTATCTTTATAACACAAAAATTTAAAATTCATATAAAATGGTAATAAAAAAGAATAAAAGATAAGTCAATTTTAAATTGGGTTAGATTTTTTTAGTTTGAATCCTATAATTGTCGAAATGAGTCGAATGTTGATCATGATCCAATCTATTATCACGTCTAGAAATTTATGTATCACATAATATCAATTAAATGCAGTGTACGTACCTGAAGAGGGAAGAGCAACACAAAGGTCTTGAAGTGTGTCAGGGTCAGATGCAAGGGCAATTGAGATAGCAATGCTGAAGATGGCCAAGAAAGCAAATGTTTTGGCCATCATGGTTGGTAATGAAAAGAAGAATGAGCAAGAATGGCTGAGGAGCTGTTTGATATAATGTGGTTTGAATGAGAAGAGAGGGGGTGATGAAGCTGCTTTATTTGTAAACAAAGAAAGAGTGGTTAAATTATAGACTTAAAGACAGAGTAAGACAAAGCCTGATGTGATGCTAAAGCTTACCAAAAGTCCTTCAACGTAAGTTCAAAGAAATCCCAGAAAAAAAAAAAAAAAAAAAAAAGGGACCTTTTTTCAGCATTCTTCTACAATTTTTCTATCAATCTGAAATTTTATTAAGGTTGAACCCATCCTCACTGGACAACAGAAATTTTCTCTACGAAAAGTGAATAAGCTCTACATACATGAGACCTGCCTCTCACTGAGAGTGACTCCCGTAAACATACCGACACCCTTTCAATGAACATTCATTGTTTATTATCAGTTCAACCTTCGTGTCAATTGTTGATTGAAGAATATCACAGTTCAGCAGCTTTGATTATAAAAACTGCAAACAAAAGACAGGTCAATAGGATCATGGTTTGGTGAGTGATGTAACCTGATGATAATGTCAAACATTCATTTTATTCAAAAGTATACATAAATTGTTAGATGAACCTCAAGCTAAACAGATTTGAGCTTGGCCCAACAACAAAATTTCTTTTTCATTTAGTTCACAACATACGAGATAAAAATTAAATTGCTTTTTGAGTAAGTAAAAGAAAAAGAAAATAAAATACATTGATGGGGAACTTTGGCATATACCAAATCTAAAACAACTTTCTGGAACTAATGGGGCCTTTGGATGCGACTTCACTACTACCACCTTGTTTATAATCTTTTGCTGGCAAAATGTCTGGAAATTGGAGAAACTCTGCCTTGTCCACACATTAAGAATCGACCAAAGACTTAAAAATAAATTTCCCAGACTTTAATTTTGATTTCTAAATCATTTACTCTTCGGCCAAAAAATTGTAACATTGTTGAGGCAAGATGCAATTGGATAGACCTAGCCAAAAAGGTGTAAATCTACAAATAGAAATAAATAAAAGAAAGAAAAATTCATCCAGATGATCTCCAAATCCTTCCTTCCAGTGAAATCACCATGACAGAAACATCATCATGGTATTTACGTCGATCTCCATGAGGAATATCAAGCAATTCATGAAAATCCATTCCTGCAAAAGAAAAAAATAATCATCAGACGTATAAAAGTAAGATGATATTTAAATATTAAAAAAAAACACACACACACACAGTATACCAGCATTCATGATAAAATTGTGTAAACATCAGCCCACCTAATCATTCATATGAAGATATAAAAGGTGCTGTTCGTGCAGGTTCGCCAGGAACATATGTGCTCTAATTAACAATTTGAGCACTCTAATTAACAAATTGTCACATAATGATCAAGATGATCAGGTTATCACGTTTTTTTTCTTCTAAACAGTGAATGATTTAATAATTGGAATCAAGATCTAATTACAGTTGCTATCTAGCTAGTAACAGCATACCACATCATTGCACAGCTAGCAATGTAATGGCAGCACAACATGTCCTACAACAAAGTACATTTCCAGACATTCTATAGCCGGACAAGACATGGTGGCAGAAATTGGGCGACCCAGGTTTTGGGGCAGGGTTTACAATGTCTTAAGTCATAAACTTAGCTTACAGCACAGACAAAATCACGTGAACCAATATGGTCAAATGCTTGAAATTACTTGGCCATCATACATAGAATATCTCATCTTGAGGCTTTTGCTACGGCCTTACTATTTCCCCACACTCCAGAGCAATCAAAGCAATACATTTCACAAACTAGTAAATCTGACCCATGTAAAATACACTTCAATGCTAATTCCATTTATCCATCCCCAAGTCACAGTCTAGGATGGTGATACATAAGTGTAGCTGGTGTAGCTGGTGTAGCTGAACTACAGGGATAGAACATTGGTGGGTTTTGACATATAATCAGGTGGAGTGGGTGGCAAAGTCAAGTTATTCCTACAAATTTCTACCCCTATAACTGTTGTCATGAGAAGCTTAACACCCTCCAACTCAACTCTCTACCGCTCTCTGGTTGGGTCTAACAATTCAACCATACTGCCTTATTAGAATCAACTCTGGTACCTGAGTTCAAAGCTCAGATCCAGAACCCATAATAGAGGCCAAATCAGACAGTTGGGGAACATGCAAGGAAATTAATTGAAGTGATAAGACTTTCTGTTTTATTTCAAACAAAGGAGCTAAGCTAACTCCCATCCCCACACATCCCCAATACCTTTTATCTTCTCCATTTTCTTTTCTCAGGAATAACAAATGGTGTCCACCTAAGATTTTCATCAATGAACACAAAGGTAAAAATGAGTTGAAGTATAATCAACGCACCATTCTTTTTGGCAGCACGGAAGAGAAGCTCTGCAATAAGGTATTGTGCAGGATCACCTTCCGGTATGTTTTCAATGAACCATGTGACATGGGCAACTACCTCGTCATTGCTGAAGTATTGATAAAGCCCATCAGAGGAGAGTACCAAGAATCGATCACTTGAGGAAAGGCGGTGATGTAGGACTGAAGGAATGCAGCTTAGATAAGGAGCTGTTCCCAAATAGTCAACTCGAAACATCTCAAGTAAAGCTTCATTAAAGGTTGGCTGCATCGAACAAATGAAATTGGAGTCGGTCTTTAGCATTCCCAACCACAACAAATTCAAAATAACAACAACAATAGTATAATAAACTGCATATAGATATAAATAGATAAAAGGCATATAACTGTCTGAGTAAAACAAAAATAAATATACTCCTCCGCAACATATTAGACACACTTACTGACATTAATTACCCCACCTCCAGATGCTACAACAGGCTTGAAACATCTGGAAAATCATTATCCATATTCAAATAAACAAACTAAAAAGCCTAAAAGTGTCTGCTCATTGCTTTACAAATTATCGGCATTTTATTATTCCAAAGCAAAAGAACTCTTTAGAAGAACGACATTTAGCAGTCCCCTGAACAACACAATTCTGCTAGTCACAGATTAACCCCAGGGATCAACGCTTTTATCAAAAGGAGAGGAGTGACCCAGGAAAGAGCCCTGAGGAACTTGTAAATTGTGGATCGACAGTTTTGGTCACTGCCGCTCCCTTAGTTTCTCTAATGTTAAAAGAATGAATAACTATGGAAGCCAACCAGACACTTCTCTACATAGTATAAAAAGAAAGGAAACTTTTCAGATAGCTCAAAGTCAAAAGATCAACTGACACTCTTCAGAAACCCAGCACCAAATGCCCTTGTGACTTTCAATTGTCCCTTCACTCGATCATTCAGCAGGGCTTGATTGTCCTCAGGGTGTTCAGCCCTTATCCTTAACACTTCCTGCAGGTGACAGGCAAAATCAGGAAATATTGTACTGTATGACTGGAGTCTCATGCAGGCGTACCCAGTTGATAACAAATTCGAAAAATTGGACAAAACAAATTATGGTCTGGTATTACTCATTGATGCCCTCATACCTTTGGTGTCAAAAAAATGTGTCAACTGTCAAGTCATACATCTTATCACATGTCCACCACATGTGATACAAGAAAAGCAATTTTAATTTTCACATTCACATGTTTCAGTGCAAGTGAATGAAAATTTACACTTTAAATATGTATATACAAGTGGTGCCACACACAGCCACGCTTGACCAGGCATGTGCATGAACAGTATTAAACGTCAAAACCACCTAACCATGCAAGCATAAATGAGCCAAGCACAATTGAATAATTGACAAGGGCAGTCAGCTGATTCTATATCCGAATCAAAGAATCTGACCACAAATTGTAAAAATGATTCTGAAATAAGCTCTCTAAATAGAAAAATACACAACTAACATTGATAAATTGAAAGAAGTCGAAATTGGAAACGCACCTCTTCAATGCTTGTGCTGTGATCAGTGGAAAGCTGAAGTGCCCTCATTTTTAATCTGCAAAGGGATATCTCTCCATTTTTGTTTCTCTTGTTCATCTTACTGCTGTGATTATGCATTGGAGACTCCTCTGATATCCTATCCAGTTCCATACGCGCTAATGACTCTCTAGATCTATTTCTATGCCTCACATCATCCTGAAGAAAATTTGTATTAGGATGACGATCATTTGGTCTTTCTTGTGCAAGGATTACCCGGCTATCCCCGAGGTTCATGACATACACATCTTGATCTTTCATTAACATAACTAAAACACATGATCCCATTAAAGCAAGCTCAGGGTTTGTGTCAAGAGTATTTTCCACCATTTCCTTGTAGGCCTCTTCTGTCCTTCCAAGGGCTCGAGCCATTGCTTTTAAAATAGCATCATGATCAACAGCTCCTGATTTGCATTTTCTAATAGGTCCGGAAGGTTCCACTATTCTCTCATCAAAACAAGGCTCCTCCCTGTGCCAATCATAACTCCATGGAAATAATTTCTTACGCAAGGACTTCTGCTTCCGATACATTTTTCGAATCTTTGAACTGAGCAATGACTTTCTTGTATTGTGCCTTTGTCCTGAAACAGAAGGAGCAGTTGCAGAATGATTAATTGATTCAAACTCAATGCATCCATTTGCTCCAGATGTAGTGGGATCTTCATCCTGATAGCTGGAGTTATCTCGTTTGGCATCTGACAAGCAAGATCTCATCTGACCCTCTCGTGTAGCTTCCCTAGTAACTGAACTGTCTTTACCTGGATGACAATCCAATAAATCGTTTCTATTGTTCCCTAGTTCTGAGATGGGCATTAAACCTTTTTCATGCCAAGATTCCATCTGAAGTAGCTCATAAAGCCGCATGCTTTTCCTGCCTTGACCACTCAAGTTTCCAGATATAACAGAAACAGGAGCAGTACCTGAGATACTGGGATTTTCACAATTAGGTAATTGGTTTTCAACATCCATCCTAACTTCACTTTCCTCCACTATCTCGGTATTAGATGACTGACCCCTCAAGATTCTTGGACTAAATGATCCTTCTAAACAACAAGAAATCTCTTGACTTGAATGAGGGTTAGACTGGTTCTCCCTACTGCAATCTGGAGCATCTTCAGCATTTGTAGCTATAAGAATTTCAGGTTTAAGTGTATCTATAGAATTATCTTCATAATCCCATAGCAGCCCTTCCAGTTCCTTGTCTATAGCTCTATAAAGATAGCTCATTAGAAAATCAGGTGCATCTGGTCCACTAAAACCATCATATATCCCAATAAACAACCACCCTTGTTCTTCGGAGAGCACAACGTGAACCCTATCTTCACCAGCCTTGCCATGAGCCCACTGCAAGTTGTGCCCATGTTTATACTCTTCTTCAGATTGCCCACCTTCAAGACAGTTTCCTGCGGCCTCTGCTCCAAACTTTGCCTCCTTAGAATGCCAGGCCAATTGAGTCACTGGGTGGAAGAATAACCGTCGCATCCAACCAGTGCCTACAGAACGTTTTGAGAAGGTCCGAGAAAGAGTGTTTCTCATTGGTCCACTAACACTCCTCATGAGACGTTGGAGTCCTGGCCTTTTACGGCCATGTGCAAGTGGTGCCGAGAAGTTGGACTTGTCAGAGGCATCAACAGGACCAGACATTACTCCCTTCTCTATTGGCCCAGACATGAAACCACCTACCATATCCAAAGGACCTGAAGCAAAACTCCTCTCAAGAGGTCCAGACATGAAACCATTCAAAGGTCCAGAGCCACGGGGAACAGGCTGCAAAGGAATTGCAGCAAATGAGGAGGTGCTCTCAAATGATGCAGCAGGCTCTTGGACATCACAAGAAAACAATGCACTCTGGCCACCAGTCCTAGCAGTTGAAACATTGGCACTGACTGAAGCACCAAAAATAGTTTTGAATGTGGTTTCTGGAAAATTCTTGCTCGGTCTGTGTAAGCCGGTAGGATCTTCTATGCTGTCATTTCTAAATGATCCACTCAGTGTTTCAGAGTCAAGGGTACTCGAATCAACTGTAAACCGCTCAGAGTTTGATGGGGTAATGGCAGGTGATTCAAAAATTGACGGCCTCACATAACAGAAGGAATGGCCTAATCCTTCATCTAGTGGCTCTAAAAACTCTAAATTAACACCATTTTTCCCATTATACGGCACAAAACAGCCAACAACACGAGAAGTGCCGTTACCCATCAGTTACAGAACCTATAAAATATACCCCGACCCTGATATGCCAAAAAATTGTTTCTACCACTTTGCACCATAAGCAAATTCACAATAGAACAAGACAGCAAAGGCAACGAAAACCCAATAAACTCCTCAGCCACTTGATGATTACTTAGGTGACTGTGCATCATCATCAAATTCCCAGACTGAAAAAAGTGGAATCCCACATAGTATTTTCAGTAAAACTAACTAAATTCTTCAGGGAATTGATATTTTGAACGGTAAATACATGGATAAAGCAAAAAAGTATCATTTGTGATCTGACCTTGTAAGCACGGCTCAAGAAGGAGTGGATCGAGGACATCCGCAGGCAGCGTATCCAAATTATAAGCAATAGAAAGAATAAATTTTGAGTGAAGAGTGTCTTCCACTAAATGGGTAAGGAGAAGCAGGAAGACAAAGGAAGAAAGAAGAGTAGAGAAAATGTGAGTTTTCTGGGTTGCTGTCACTATAAAAGAAAGTTGAGATTTGTTCTGATGACGCAGAATCAAAGTTGAGTTCATCAAGGAGGGTCCTCTTTCTTGGGGTTTTCAAATGGTTTGGGAGGGTAAAAAACTTGAGAAAAAAATCAAAATTAAAATAAAATAAATAATTAGGTTGAAAAATAGAGACAGTTGTATTAGTAGATCTGTAGATGTCATTTATTTAAATTTTATTTTATTTAAAAAAAAAATAGTTGGTAAGAAAAATAAAATTTATAACTTTTTTTTTTTTGGTTATATGAATCTATAAATTTTATTCTAAATGAATTGTTATAGAAAATGATATTTCAAATTATATATTTATTTAGAATTTTAACAGTGAGATTAAAATGTAAATATAAGTTAAAATTTTATGAGAGTATTTTTTTTTTTCTTTATAGGTGCTTTAGAATTTATGAATTAATTTTTTTTATGTGAATAAGTATAAATAGTAATTTTAATTTCAATTAAAATTAATGCGAGTGTATATTTTTATTAAAAATTGTTTAGAGTGAACAAAAGTAATTTTAATATAGTATAATTAACAAATTATAAATTTCCACTAATTTAAAAAGTAATTTTTTAGAAATTAAACTTATTCATTTTAATACCAATTATTGGTGTGGTGGTCTTGTTGAAGTCAATAAATACATGAGATAATCATCATCATGCTCATCTTTGTTCACCGAATGAGACAATTAGTTTCTAATTGAACTGATAAATATATTAGGTTGACTCAATAAATTTAATCTGTTGAAAATTAAATTTGTGCAGAATGAGTTTTATCCCAAATTTCTAATAGAAATAAATTTGACAAAGAAATATTCCTATATTGCTTCTTATATTGTGTTTATTAGTGAAATGAAATATTATGCTATACTTTCATCAATTTGTTGTTGACTATTTTGAGATGGTTATATCTAAATATATTATTCTAAAAATTAAAATATCTTATATCGCTCTTACTTTAAAATAAAAATAAATTAATTAAAAAATTTAAACTTAGTTTTCATGTCTTAATAACTATCCTATTATCCTATCAACTCACATAAATTAATTATGAGAAAAATTCTTTAACTAATTTTTATTAATTTAAAAATTAAAAAAATTATAATTATTCACTTTACTCTCACTTCACAAATTAATTAATTTTTTATTTTTTAAGTAAGAATCAAAAACTTAAAATGACCCCTTTATATTTAAAAAATAATAATAATTAAACAAGCATGTAAGCATGTGTATGTGGATAGTTCAATGTATATGCATGAATTCTCTTTTAACTAAATCGGATCATATTGCTACTTTTCCCAAAATTTCTCTTTAAATTCCTCTATATTACTTTTTTGGTAAAATTTTAAATAAAAAAAAAAAAAAGAATCTTCCGTATTATTTTATTTTATCATTAAACAATTGACCCTAAAATTTGGAAAAAGAAAAAAGTTTGAAAACTTACAAAGTTTACAATAATTAGTGAAAAACTAGTCCTAATATTAAAGCCAATCAAATTTACATAAATTATGTTTCTAAAGACAGACATACTAATCACTTGTTAGCTCAATAAACAAAACACAGGTTCAAGCAAAAATAAAATAAAAATTAATATGTCCTTCTCAATTCTCTCCGGTATGCACGTACCAAATATTGTTCAAAAGATTCATGTTTTTTTATATGTAGGGACATTGCTCATGAAATGGTTGTTGAAGTGGGAATCTTGAGCAAAAGTCCTCTAGTATAATCCTATTTTATTAAGGAAATGAGGGCAACCCAAAAATTCAGCAATAAAACCATCCATACAAAACAAAACCGTTAGCCAAGAATGGCCATTAGGTAAAAGGGAAAAGATGAAACTCTTTGAAAATATTATACTTTAATATGCACAAGCTTCCAAACCATTCATTAATTAAATATCTAGATACTTTTCTTTACTTTCTTTATTAATAATTAAGGGAAAAAGTAATTACCTATTGTCATTATGGAGATGAAGTGAGACAAGAAATGGGGGAGAGTTACATCAAAGTGTTGTTTTTGAATTTTGTAATGTATAGGTCAATGGAATTTTATGTTTTATTTTCTTGGAGGGAGTGGGGGAGTCCACTTACAGTGTATTAGTTGATCATTACTTGCCAAAAGGTCATATATAGGTTTTGACAATATGTGGCTAAGTTGCTATTGATGATGATTCATTGTGATTATGTCAAATGTCACTGAAGTATTTTAATGAACTTACATTATTGATGAGTTCCTATCCAAGGATCCCCAACATATCCATTCATGATTTAATTAGAAAAAATAATAATAAATTTTTTTATTCTAATAATGTGATGCTTGCCAAGTATTATCTCCAAAATTCAAAGAACTGTCTCTTTTACATTAAATAAAAGAAGAAGAAAAATACTGGATTTTCCTCCAAGTCATGGCCTTGTGGGCAGTTTGTGCTTTCAGCTGCCCAGTCACTCTTAACAGTCTCCTAGTTTTTACCAAATTTTGTTATATTGGTTTCAGACAATGTCACTGCCCATACATGTAGCATCACCACTGTCACCAATTCTCACAGTACTAACAGGTCAAAGCAATAGCCTGTCTGTTGAAGTTAAACTGGGATTTCAATCTTCTAAACCTAAAAAGAAAATGTTCAATCACCCTTGATTGAGTAACCTTAACCCTCAGTGTTCACATCTTTGAGTCATACAATGCAATTCCATCTGAACAGCTGACCAGTGCTAGTTGTAAAAAGGAATTTAGAGCTTGCTGTCTTCAAGTAAGTCTAAATCTAAATCAAGGAAAGATCAGGTCACAACTAGCATGAACTTGAATCGTACCCTATCAAGCAAGATATGGTTACCATTTAGGGAATGCCTCAAGTAATCCTCCAACAATTCTTAAACTGAGTACAAACAGGTGAAAAATTTATACTAAAGAGTTTTTTACTTTCATGACATACATATGTATAAGAAGAAGAAAATAAGCATTAATGGTCGTGCACAGTCCTGTTAGTTGCTTTTCGTGCTTCTTCTCTGACGGATGCAAGGTTCATTTTTATCTCCTTGCATAGTCTACCCTCAATGAAACGAACAGGCAACCACAGTTTTGGCTTTACATCGACTATATATGAAAGAGTTGTACAAGTTTCTGGTGCTTGGGACGAGTCGCCTTCTTCACAATCTCCACCACTAGACTGCAGAACTCATCATTGTCACTCAAAAATGTAAATCCTTTGCACATCAGTCACATAATTGTATCTCTACCCTATTAAAGTATATTTTTTTTGGCCATAACCCCATTATGGTTTCAACTCCAACAACTATAGCTTTTCACTCTCTTAATAAGTTCAGCGGAATTTAGACCTAGACCAACAAGCAGATTAGAAAAACCTACCCATATACCAGGACTTGACATTATATAGAAACATTCCCACCAACACCAACGAACTACATTACAATCAGTTCAAAAGGTAAAGCCTCTCTGTGTTAATCACATACTTGGTCCCCACTCCCATATGTAGCTTTTTCACTTTCATTTTTCTTAGCTGTGTTGAACTCTGATTTGATGACGTTTTAAGCAAACTTTTGCAAAACTTAACTGTACTTCCAAAAAATGATAGTAATGAAATCATACCTGCAAAATAGACCATTTTCCTTCAAAAAGTTGAAAGTCTCCTTCAGTCATCTTGAATTGAATATCACGCTTCTTACCAAAAGGAAGAATCTCCATTTCTTTCTCGTAACAATCAACAATTCCTTTAGCATTAAATTTTAGTCCAAATGCCAAGTTCTGCTGTCCAATCTGTTCAAAGAATATACAGGGTAAGTATAATGGAAAGCAAAAGGAGTTAATTAATAATAATCTACATGAAGATTTAGTCTCCCGTTTTGAAAAATAGGATTACTAATATCAAGGTTTCCATTTAGGGGAAGAAATAAGTATAATCAAGCATACCATTACCATATGCTACAGGGCCAGTTTACATGACAGTGACTTGAGAGAGTTTCAAAGACCTTAACGCTGACATTAAAATGTCAAACTTCCGCTCCAAAATGATAGGAGTCAGCAAACCATTACAAATAATGAGTTCTGTTTCTAAAAAGTAAAATTTCTGCATTGCAGAGGAATTCATTGTACAGCCTTCCCAAAGACCACTACAATCGTATAACTTAGATAGACACATGTACAAAACTTCTGCTGCATGAAGACTTTAACAGCTTCACAGAAATCACAAACAGCTGACTATCCATCAGGGTTCCACGTGGAAGACAACATTACAAAGCAGGATGCTTAACATTTCTATAACAAAACCACACGTCCCACTCCCAAAGTTGTTGTATCTTTTTATCTTAGACTAGGCAACAATTTCCCATAGGGGCCATTCAAAATAAACAATCAGTAATGCAGGCAACAGAACTTGATATGCACTTACTAATTGCTCAAATATTTGGCCTGATGAAGTGATTTACACGTCACCACATGTAGAGTGAAATTTCATTCAAACAATTCATCACAAATCACAAAAACAATAAAAATGTAAGTTTGGAAAACTAAGCCTGGAAATCACAGTTTGAAAAAAGTTTTTTTTTTACCCTAGGATGCGTACTACTACCCCACAAGATACTGGTTTTTCACTATCCCGCACTGTGAGTATTCAAACAGGTTCAGTATCAGACTGAGTACAGACATTTACATATGAAGAACGTTTAAGGGGAGAGGGCAAGGGATATGAATACCTCAGAAATAATACATATAGTAAAGTTAACTTTCAAAACCTGAAAAAGGCGAGCATAGTTGTCCTTCTTATCCAGCAACTGGCTGACGGCAAGACCAGGAATGAAATCAGCCAATTTCTCATAATCCGTCAATATGCTCCAAACTACGTCAAGAGGTGCTTCAATTGAAATCTTGGATCGAATTCTACGTGAATTTTTTCCCAGGTTCATAATTGCTATGTACACTCCATCTTCAGCTATCGACTGTGACTCTCCAAGTCCACCCTCATCATCTACCAACAAAAAAATTCGCAGAAGAGTAACCATCATCATAGCCATTGTCAGTTTAGAGCATTAATACTATTTTCATCGTAAACCTCGTCTTCTTCGTTGCCACCAAAGCTGGTGGAATCGGATTTTGAAGTAACAACACAAATAAGGTTGTGGTCCGAGCCAGAGTTTCGGAGGAAAGAATTGTTGGGACTAGAAGTAAGTTATCTTTTTGTCGAAGTATTGGGTTTGTTAGTGGATGTAAAAAGCGTGGGGTAGGGTTGGGCTTTGATTCTTAGCCCATAGTTTGGCCTAATTGATTTAAATTTTTTTATATACTTTTATTAATTTAAATTTGATACTGATTTGTTAGGTTTCATTAATTTATGGATAAAATTGTAAAAAATTGTAAAAAATTATAAAATGAATATAAATGAAGCCAAGTTCGATTAAATTTTGACTATTTTAAGTCAAATTATTTTTTAATTATTTATGTTTTCAACATATCAAATTATAATTTGATCCTATTATCATGCATGATACATCTATCTTTTAGGTAGCATCAACTCTTATAATGAACAAGAAATCTTGTAATCAAAATACTTTCCATTGATAAAACTTGCTATCAAAAAAAGTAAAATTTATCACCTGTACAAAAAGATTTATTAGTAGATAAGAGGGGTAAACCTGTTTGCCAATAAGAAATTTGGATTTCTTTTTACCAAAGCTTATTTTCTAGAAGAATTTTCTTTTGTCAATCAATGTTTATATAAACCAAAAATAAGATTTAATTTTGTATTTCCTTTTCCATTTTAAGCTTATATTGTAGAGGTGTGAAACAAGGATGGGATTTGATAAAATGCGGATTGGGCTTATTTGGGCTATTGCTGGTTGTGACTTGTGACGGAGAATTGGAGGTCCTCGTCCGAGGAATCGATATGGGTGTCGGTGTAGGTGTACCCAGACAAAGATTTTTATAAAATCTCTTCGCTGTCGGTCTAACACTCACACTATTCACTCTCTACGAGGATCTACTATTTTCGACATAGAGAAAGAGTCCTCCTTTTATATCATCGACAAACAGCAATGGCCTCTGCATTCTCAATGCAATTGGTGCATGGTCAGATCCCAGTTGCTCATCTTTCTCCAATTAAGGTTATTATTTCCCATCTCTATAAATTGCATGGAAAACTATGCTATCATGGAAGTTCCGCTATAAAGATTTAAATTTTGAGAAATTTATTGATAAAATTAGTTCAAGGTAGTTATGGATAGAGAGTCTGAAATAAACCTAGTTTTTTCACTACTCGAGAAGCATCCAAACCGATTCAGATAAATATATGAAAAAACCATTTCGTTAGTCATGATAGAGGAAAGGAAAAAGCATTCAATTAAGTAAGTTATAATAAGTATACCTTTGGCCATGGTGTGTCTTTGGTTGCTCCCAGGGACCTTGACAGAGCTAATTGTGACTCCTACAGATCTTCTATTCTATGTGTCTATAGATAACTGATGGCACTCCTTTCAATCTCTATTGGGATGGTTCATCATAAATCATGAACAGAGAAATGGGGCCTTCTGCAAACTTATTTTCAACCATGAATTAATGAATTATAATGAGCTGTATTCCGCACTAAGATTTGTCTTTTGTATGTATTTAGGTCATATTAAAAATTATTTTGGTGTAATGGTGTTTCAGAAATCGTTAATTCAATTTCTATGTTAGTTGGTTTTTTTCCTCCTTTGCTACACTGACATGCAAACTGCATTAATTCAGCTCATTCACGTTGCTGCAACTAATAGTAAAAAATTTACATTTCTTGGTCAAGCTTTTGTCTGAAAATAATTATTTCAGTTGCTCTCGTGATACGCATTGGTATTGCAAAACTTGACTCTAGGGTCTAGTGTGAGGTTGACAGACAGCTTTAATGAGAAGGTTAATCAATTTAAAAAATTACTGTTATTCAGTTATAAGTTTATAATAGTAAAAATTTGCTATTTTTGCAGAGTAGTAGTAGCCAAGATGTGCCAAAGGTTAACAGGGCACATATGACTTGTAGTACTACCAGACCACCATGCGGTTACTCCTATGTTCCAACTTTAGGCTGGCCTTTGAAAGCATTGACATCAAGATCTCATTATGCCTCAAGTATTTTGGCCAAACAACATACTAAAGCACCTTCAACCAAGTATAGAAGGATGGAATGTGCCAGTGCCATAGTAAATGTAAGTGGCTTATTTAGCTTTTCGGTTTTGAAGTTTGTTAAGACAAATACATAGGTCTGTCTTGAACAGCGAAGGAGAGAAGACCACTGAGACCTCTAGTCCAAACTTTATTGTGATTTGTGTATATTGACATATCTAGAAGGTTTTTTCACACCTTATGTTTTTTACCACTTGTTGATGAGGGGGAAGAGTGAAGTTTTTTAAAACATCAACTATGTCGAAATTGGGCTTAATTTTCAAAGTGACTACATTTCTGACCAACCAATAATCAAATTGAACTTTGCAGAACCCTTGAGAAAGTATAATTTATGTTTGTTCCACTCTAGTTTTCATAATCATATTGATTATAACATAAGTTTTGTTGTGGCATGATTTGTAGACATTCTCACTTCTTTGATAAATATGTTGGTTAATAATCTTACTTTTGTTCTTTTGCTTCTAGGATCTAGAGCTACAAGCGAATGTGACAACCAAGTGTTTCTTTGATGTAGAAATTGGAGGTGAACCTGTAGGAAGGATTGTTATTGGCCTCTTTGGAGAAGTGGTTCCTAAAACTGTTGAGAACTTCCGTGCTCTATGCACAGGCAAGCCTTATTTGTAATCCAACTGTATTTTTACCTGATGTATTGCTGTTGTTATGGCTGTCATTTTTAAGGTGGTATCATATGGATAATGTCAGAGTGAATTTTATAGATGACATGGAAATTTTTTTATGCAGGAGAGAAAGGATATGGTTACAAAGGATGCTCCTTTCATCGTATAATCAAAGAATTCATGATTCAGGGAGGGGACTTCACTCAAGGAGATGTGAGATCTCTCTCCGACTGTGTGTGTGGGTGGATGAGTATGCGTGCATGCATGTTTTGTGCACATCCTAAAGAGGACAAGTTCCTTCTCATTTAGATGAAAATTGTGTTTTTTCTGGGTGCAGGGAACTGGAGGGATCAGTATCTATGGTTCTAGTTTTGAAGATGAGAGTTTTGCCTGTATGTCTACATTGGTGCCTGAATAGTTATTACGAGCTTTAACAATGATGAGCATTGCAAACTTACTCATCTTTTGTTGTTATTTTAAGTTAAAATAGATAAAAAATTTTCCTTTAAGGGGCGATTTCTACTGAACTGGTAAGCACGTTCTTGCAGTGAAGCATGTTGGCGCTGGCGTTTTGAGCATGGCCAATGCAGGTCCTAACACCAATGGCAGTCAATTTTTCATTTGCACTGTAAAGGTGAGATGGCTACTATAGCATTGTTGCATTCTCGTTATTGTTGATGCTTAACTGGCTTGTTCTGTTCACAGGTTACTTTTTTAATCTATGCAGCACTTTATCCTGCAATAATCTTGATGTACCTCTCACTATGTGAATGTTAGTCAAAGGTTGAACTCTTACATGTTTCATTGAGTATTTAGAGGGCAAGGCTGGAGGAGACACCTCTTTTGCCTGTCAAAGACACTGCCTAGACAAGTTGAAACTAAGAAAGTTTTCACCATCTAACATGACTTATTGCATCATATTGCTGATTATGTTATTCTATGTATTACAATGTCTAGTCTCTTCTCCACAACCTGCAGCATCTATATTCCATGAAGAATTAGAAATATAGAATATAGAATATGATATCTGAATGTGTATCTGTTCAAGTTGGTTTAGATTTTATCAAATTATTCTAAATGATGTTCATGCATTCATGATGTAGACTCCATGGTTGGACAATCGCCACGTTGTCTTTGGACATGTTATTGATGGAATGGATATTGTCCGGACACTTGAATCTCAAGAGACAAGCAGGTCGGATTACCCTCGAAAGCCATGCAGAATTATAAATAGTGGAGAGCTTCCTATAGATGGATGATCCTTCCATTTAGCAATTGCAAGGAGGCTGGCAAAAGATAGTCTTACTGATTTGTCAATCACAATTTTCAATCTTCAATTTGTTTTTTTTTTTTTTTTTTTTCCCCCTTTTTCCTAGGGTGCTGAGGGTGGGGGATGGGTGGATCCTTAGTGGATATATGTAGTGGTCATGACTCAAGTTTGTTAAATCACCTTTCCTTTTAGCTAAGGAAACAATCTGGGTGTCATTCTATCAGCTACTATCAGAGGCTTTTGTTAGGATGGATAACACTTTGGATCACATGTACTAGACCCAACTTACAAACCCATTCAAATATAATAATTTCTCCTCATTTTATAAATTTCTGCTGCTTGCATTATAAGTAACTACCGGCTATTTGCATTCAATTTAATACATAACATAATGCACTATCATTTTTTGGAGCACCTGGAACCGTAATATGTTTTGCCAACTCAGCTAACATTGATAGTCATGATTCTGTTCCTCCTGTGAGCCTGTATTCTGTTGGCTCATGTACTGTTGAAGTAAAATCTATGCAAGGACCACAGTTTTAACTGCAGAGGTCTGGATAACTTGCTCGAGTTGCTCGCCTTCTTCAACTTCCCATATTTCAGGCAATGCTTCCTTTATATTGTATATGCTACTTAGGGCATGGTCTGCACCAGGCACCAGTACTGAGCTTCCCACCTGACAAGTATGTTCTCTTGCATTAGATTCGAACATTATTGGAGATATGAAATTTTTTTATATTTTAAATTCAGCTATATTTTACAACATGATCTTTCCCCCTAGATATATGGATGAATCTGTTTTTATACAAGGCAAATTATGGCTTACGATAACTGTATGGAGCCCAGCTGCTTTTCCGCTTGCGATGTTTCGAGTACTGTCATCAAAGAAAATCTGCGAAAGCGAGAAGAAGAATCTTTGTGAAATCAATTCAAAGATTCTATGGGGTTGAAGGATAAGAACAAATACATACATGAAAGGATGAAATCTTCAAAAGTGTCACTTTGTCAGGTAAACACTCAGTCTTACTGTTTTCTTGGGGTCAACATTGGCAATCCTAATAGCAGCTTCCATTGCTTCCACAGATGGTTTGCAGAGGATTCCTCTCTTGGAGCTGAGACATTCAGTGACTGTTAAATCTTCCACTACATCCAAGTAATCAACTTGTTCAGGAGGGTTCAGTGTTTCAAAGCATATGATGCCTTCAAAACAATCTTCCAGACCCAACTTGTTGAGAACTTGAACTGCATGCGTGTGATCTGCATTGGTAAAGATCTGCAAAAACCTTAAGTCTTAGAACTATCAACACATGCATGAAATGCTCTTAGATGAACATTAATCTGAAAAAAGTACCATCTCTGACATACTATTTTACGCTGAGGCATGGAAAGGAGAAGGTTCCTCAATACTGGATCAGGCTTCAATTTCTCGTAGGGTAATCTTCCATGAACATAAGCATGAAACTCATCGTTATCAAATTCATAACCAAGAGCCTGACAAGTAGAAACTGGAGCTTAGAGTTCATAGATATATTGGTAATGAACACTGCATGATTTCAGAAGATTAGTAGGATGAGGAGGAAGCAGAACATAATTCCAATTCTGTTTTACCTTCAGTCCAGTCATTGTTGTTCCATATTCTCTATACAATTCCAGGCACATCCTTGGTACTTCACTTTCTTCAATATCCAAGTGTTCCAACATATACTCTGCAAGAAAATGTTGCTCAAAGTTTGTAACTTTTTAACATATAATAACCACCGTGACACTGATCATGGTTCAGAATCTTACCTATTATGTTGTTTCTGCATGCCAGATTGAGACCTGAACTCAATGGGTAGAGGGTGTCATTCATATCTGTGAATTGATTACAGCAAGTGGTAGCAAGCAATAGGGTAATCAACAGCCTTTTCTGATGAAACATATAAGCAAAATGGATTGATTAAGCTGAACCTAGCATACCAAAAAGCAGGCAATCATAATTGACTCCATTGGACCTCCCAGCTGCTTCCATCTTCAAGAACTTTTACTCTGCAAAACAAGGTACCAGCACTTCAGATTTACTCAGAGGAATATCCAGCTAGTTTGAAAAGGACAAGATAATAAGTTTAGCAATATCGACACGTAGTAAAGATGAAAGCAAAGCAATATGCTATCCAATCTATTCCGTATAAACTGTTACAAAATACTGGGAAGAAACTGTGTAGAGGACAATAATAGACTTCGAAACTAAAATATAGTACCTTGGAGTGTTCGACTGAATATAACAGCTCTGAACTATATAGCTAAGCTCACAGGCCTTATTTAGCTATTTATATGCATATAATATAGCGGAATGTGTGAGGTGAGGTGACGCTTAGAAAATCTGAGGTGGTGAGCATCCTTTATCTTTCAATTGGTAGATTTCCAATTTATTAAAGTAATCTGCCATTCTTTCTCCTTTAATTATCTCTGTTAATTTATCATTTTCTGTGTCCTTGATTTCTCTCTATTCTACCAGAAAGTATTTATATCAACCTAGTGTAGGACAGGTTATAATATATATTTTATGATCCAATGCAGGTTGGCCACCTTTTATCCTTATTGATACCACTTTGATAAAAGTAGAATTAATGCTGGGGCATAAAACAAGAAAATGGGAAGCTATCTTCTTATTTTTTTTCTCAATTTTATTCACATATTGTCAGGGGATTGGAAGCAGCTTCAATTGGATTGGAATCTGCAGAGCAAAGGGAAAAAGGGGGAGATAATCTAGGCAAATGGGGTTTATTTATTCTTTTTGAAGAAGGAATATATATGAGCATATATATCATTGCTATTATCTACCTCAATTATATGATAATATATTAAAATCACTTTTGAGACATGATCAACAGTTAGAAGCTAGATGATCGATTCCACTGAGTTGCTGGTTGATCCAGCAGCCATCATGATAGTTGTTACGGGATGTTTCCTCAAACTCTAATTTTTCGCTTGATTAGCACCGTGATGGCACTTGACAACGTCACTGTCAAGTCTCAGCCTTCCCAAAACTAGGAACTAGGATGTGACAGTAGTAGAGGTTTGGAAAAAAAATATTCTGTCTGAAGGAATGAGAACGAGATGCTTATTCATTCAGTACGAATCCCACTATTTCTTTGGCCAAAATAAATTAAATAAAAGGAGAATGCCACTATTAAAGAAGGCATAATCCAGCTTTTATTCGAGATCATATAGAGATTAAGTTGTGTTCTGTAGTTCTAAGAACCCACAGGCCTGGAAAGGAATAAGTAGATATCAAAGCCTATAAATTTATAAATTTTGGATTCGCTTTTGGCCCAAAACAAATATGGGCCTAGTGCCATTTAGCAAGTAGATCAGGCCCAATAATTGTCATACTACTTCTTATTTTTATTTTTTTTCTTTAACAAGCCGACCTACATTGCCTTTACCACTTCCCACTTCCCCGTTTCATGGAAGGAACAAATCCCACGTAGTCATGTTCGGACACAAGATTTTCAATTCAAGCACCAAATTTTCTAGGCTCAAATTTTCTCTCCGATTCCCGGAAAGTAGGCAAAGGCATTAAGGCCAAGACACAGAGCCCGAAGAAGAAGAACAATTTGCGATTTTTTTTTCTACGATCGAAGTCTCACATTTGCACAGAACAGTAAAATGGGTTCGTTTAAGGAAATCAATAGGATCATCAATGGCCTCTCTCTAGTTGCCAAGGAATTCGTCAAACGCTCTCCACCTTTTGAATCTGATAAAATTCTAGATTTCGAAACTTTAATCACTTCGTCTGTGAAGAAAGCTCTGGTTTCTGCCACAGACCTTTCCGGCCTCACAAAAGGGAAAGTTCGCGAATTTAGAAACCCTAGCTCTTCTGGAGTTGTTAATGATTCCGTTGTTTATTTCAGTCACGCTACTGATGCCTCGGAAATAAAATACAATGACAGTCTTGGTGATTACTCATCGGAAGTTAAAAATGACAATGTTGGTAATGATGTGGGTGAGTCCCAGATGACGAATTCCAGAGAAGCTGAGGCAAGTGTTTGTTCTACTCGAGAAAGTGTAGATGATAGCAAAGTTGATTTTGCAGTGAAGGAAGTTAAGGCCCAGAGTTCGGGTGGAACAGTTAATGCTGATGGAGGGTTGATTGGGGATGCGACAATTTCACCGCCATTGAAGAGGCGGAAGCAGAGAGAGAGGAGAGTTCCTTCTAACTCGTTCTCCAGAGCTATTGGGTCAGTCTGTTTGTGACTAGTAATTTGTCATTTTCTCCATGCTTGATTGTTTATCTGAATGGGCCATAATCTGAAATGATTTATATATATATTTTTTATCAAGAGTCTTCTTTTCGTTTTTAATTAAGGACCAAAAACTGTGAATGAGAACGTTTGATTCTAGTCATAATTATATCTTCTATTCCAAATGTTTTCAACAGATTTCTGACAATAATATATTATGTTTTTACATGCTCCTGGCATATGTCACTTAAGTAATTGAGGGTCATTGTTCTCTGGAATCTACAGTAACTACTCAACTGCAACTAAGGACCCCATTGTGTATGTCCTAGATAGGGTAAATTTTTCTAAGTAAACCTGTGCATACTTCCCTGTAAGACATCCTAAGTGCCCTTCGTTGTTTTGCCCCTTCAATTCTAACTGGTTATGCCATTATGGCTTATCGGGAAAATACCTAGAAGAAGATTGTATTAGATATCTACTAATATATAAAAAATATATTAAGGTGACTACTATGACACTAATTTATTCCTGAAGTAGGTTTATAGGTTCTAAGAATACACTTACATGCAAATGGATTTGGAAATTTCTTAAAGGGTGTAATCTGGATTAATCAGCAAGTCCTGTTTCTTTAGGTCAGCCCAAAGATTAGCCTACTAAAACTTCATGAGACTCCAGATGTAACCTGACTTAACTTAGTCATCACACTTTTTTTCTGTAAACAACTGAATTGCTTGTCTTCATTTTAATCTAGTTCAGATTTATGGTTGATATCTATCCCTCATTGTTTGGCATTGTCATCATAATCGGACAATTCACAATTTGATTTGATTTAGTGCACTACCGATTTGCTAGGGTTGATTATCCAACTTGGACGGATTGGGTTTTGTGGATCTCAAAGACCTAAAATCACATTTAACACGTATTTAATTTTTTTAAAAAAGAAATACTTATTATTAGCCTCCAAAACTTCTTTGCTATTACCTATCCTTCAAAATCTACAAATCATGTCACTTCGTTGATGATATTTTTGCTTCATTTTGGTGGTTATCTATACTTATCTTATATGTTTTATGTTCTGTTGACTTTTAGATATATAACACTTGCTAAAGGTGTTTATATTGGTAAACTTGTGAGATGGCCAAAGAATTTTAGTTATCGAAATTATATTTTGTTCTTATGACGTGATCAGCTATCATATCATTGTTATTATGTGCCAAGATGAATTACTTTCTAATATATTTTGTTCTTAACGTGTTTATTTATTATTTTATGCATTTTTTTAAAATGAACTGAATCAAATGATCATACTAATCACGAATCACAAAAATAGGATTTTGTTCACGATTTGAGAACTATGGTTTTTGGTCCTCTGGACTAACATTTTTTTATTTTACCAATTACTTTTTATTCCCAACTCAAAAAATTCATATTTATCATAGGTTTGCTGGCCTTGGATTTGGTCTTGCCTGGGGAACAGTTCAGGAATCTGCCAAGAGGCTTGTTTTTGGCCAAACCGATTCACAAGAAAATCAATCTGCACTTTCCCCATTCTTATCTGAAAAAAATGCAGAACGTATAGCTCTTACGCTATGTAGAATGCGTGGAGCAGCACTCAAAATTGGGCAGATGTTGAGTATACAGGATGAATCACTTATACCTGCTCCGGTACTGTTATATTTGCTCTATGTATTTGAGTATTTGACTTTATCAGACAAAGCTAATCAGTACCATGGAAAACGAGTTTTTCTAATGAAGAGGCATGTTGTTGATAATGATTATAAGATATGGTTTGACTTGTTAAAAATACAGAATTGAATGTCAAGTGTTAGCAATTTGAGATGAACCTCAGATTGAAAACCTTTGATATAGTACAAGGTAAATACCTTCAGAAAATGCCAGCAATTTTTTGAGAATGAATTCTTGTCTTCCAAGACCAAGATTCAACAAGAAGGGAATGTGCAAAAATTTTATAACAGAACAACTGAGTAATTGCTTAGTCACATGCATGGAAGGAAAAATAAATAAATTGTGACACATTTTGATTATGTGAATGACAGATATACACGGGGCAATGTAGAAATAGAAAATCAAAAAGTGGATGAAAAATTCATTGTGTATATATTACTATCTATATTAGGCTTCTGGGGACAATTTAAGAATGGGGATTTTGATCATCATCACCTTCGTTGATATTGTCTTTAGTACTATGTTTTTTTCTGCCCAATTGTGGATTGGAAGTTGACTGCTGGAATCAGTACAGAGCGTTTGATTTACTTCCTTATGCTTATGTTTTTGTTGCCTAACATGAAGTCTTTATTTTTTGTCTGTAGATATTGGCTGCTCTGGATGTTGTCCGTCAAGGTGCAGATGTGATGCCAAGGAGCCAGCTCAATGAAGTTTTAGATACTGAGTTAGGTCCTGGCTGGTCATCAAAATTAACTAGTTTTGACTATGAACCTTTGGCTGCTGCAAGTATTGGCCAGGTGATACATGATGATATAACCATATCCATGCTATTCATTCTATGCTTGTTTTGGGAAATGCAAGTTAAATGTGTGTTATCATCATCGCCATTTCATCTTTCCAAGCTTTTGTTAAGCTGCAATGTGAACTGTGAAGCATCGCAATGATGCTATTACAATATAATATCAGTTTAATACAGATTCACTATTATCTACAAAGTATCTTTGAAATCCTGAAGTCATTCTTTATATTTGAGATTGACATGTGCCTGAAAAATGTTGAAACCTAAAATTTTTTACCCTTCACCATTGTTCTTAGAGGCAGTGAAGGTACCATTTGACTTGGACTGAGGCTGTGAAGCCAAAAAATATATGTGCATTCCTACAATAACTTTCGGTCTTTGGCTATTTGCTTGTTTTGATGGTGAATAGTAGAATCCTTTTCTGGATATATGAATGCTTACATGAGTTAGTTCCAAGGTTAATGTTTGGAATCACAGTACTTGCAATTGTTTCTTTCTTTGCAAATTATCTTTGTGTAAAAGGCATTATAATCACATATTCACATATGCAAGTCTTATCCAATTGTGCTACCCTTCCATGTTTACACTCTGTTGCTTAGCTTGGCCTAACAGATATTCGGTTTGGGTGATGTGGACAGGTGCATAAAGCTGTTACAAAGGATGGCATGGCAGTCGCAATGAAAATTCAGTATCCTGGTGTTGCAGATAGCATTGACAGGTGATATTAAGAATGTAAACCTTCTATTGCAGGGCACAAATCTAATTCCAAAAGGACTTTATCTTGACAGAGCTATGAAGGTATGTAAATCTCATAGCACTCATATAGGCATGCAATTGTGCATTTTAATAGTTCATATACTATATTTTTTTGTGGTGAGAAAATTGATAGCCTTCAACCTACAGAATTAAAGTTAGCAACAAATCCATATTTCAGTCTTTTGTTTGATCTACATACAGATTTGTGCCACTTTCTTAGGCTAGCTTTGTATCTCTATATACTTATATTTCTTTCAAATTCATGCTGTTCCACCTAACGCATTGAGCAGTTTAGTGCTGGATAAATCTTAAAAGTTCATTTGTGGAGGATGTTGAAAGTGACTGTCTACCAATAGCAGGGAAAAGGATATCTCAAAAGTAAAGGAGAAATATATGTATTCATGTGTTCAGTTGCGTGCTTATGTGACTATAATTTTTGTAGGTGGCCAAGGAAGAATTATCTCGTGAGTGTGACTATGAATTGGAAGCAGCAAATCAGAAGCGGTTTCGTGATCTGCTTGATGGCACAGAAGGATTTTATGTTCCCATTGTTGTGGATGATATTTCAAGCAAAAGAGTGTTGACGACTGAACTTGTTTCTGGTAATCAGCATACATCCTTTCTATCACTCCCTTGCTTAATAAGTTTTTGGATTTAAAAAACACTTTCCATGTGAATTTTCCAGATGGGTAAGAGATAATGATTGGCTTAAAAGAAAAACTTCTTATAAGTGGTGCAATATGGATGCTTCTATCTTGCTAATCTATTTCTTTTCACTTATATGTAGTCATGACTCATGAGTCACAGCTATTTTGTCTCAGAAGTAGTTAATCCAGGGTCCTGGCCTTTGCTTTGAATTTCTTGAAACCCAAAAGTAAAAGAAGATTGTGTTGTAGAATAAACAAAATTATGAAAACATATTTTTAACTAAATTGTACAAACCAAATGATATAATTTATGAGAACTGAATGTACCCCCAAAAAAGTAACGAGAATGCAAAATACATATTCAAAATTAGTAAGATTCCTTTTTTCAAGTTATGTTAAAGTCTACATTTTTAGCTTTGCAATTATAAAATGATAAAAATGATTTTTTAATTCTACAAAACAAGTGTTGAATCGAATGAATATACCGATTGGAGTTTAGGGGAATAAAGAAATGATTATAAAATGATAAAAATGATTTTAAAAATTTTTCAGAATAAAGAAATTAAAGAATCATAACAACAGTTTAGGGGAATGAAGTTCATGTTCACATAGTTTGCTGTTATTCTGTCATATTTTAATCAAGAAATGCATTGAAAACTTACTATATCTCCAAAGGTTGGATATTTGTCAACTGCATGAACAAGAGATGGTTTTCCCTTGCAACAGGAATTCCAATTGACAAAGTGGCATTACTGAACCACGAAACACGTAATTATGTTGGGAAAAAGCTGCTGGAACTCACTTTGGTGGAGTTATTTGTCTTCCAATTTATGCAGGCAGGTTTTGTTTGTGTGTGTTTCTATCGGCTTTTAATTATTTCTTCCTCCCACCTCTGTTCTTAATTTTCTGGGACTATGAAATTCACTTAGCCAAGAATTCAGTTGTTGTCAATTCACATAAATATCTAGTGCTGCCAAATCTTAAGTGAAATTGTAACAGATTATGGGATACTGTTCTCCAATTACCTCAGCTGTTTCACTTCCAAACTTTTAGGATGAGAGGCTTGTGAACCTATTTAAGATAGGAGGAAGTAAAATGGTCTTATTTTATACTGCTATTTCTGATTGTGGTTTATATCCACATACCTCTTGCTGGAAGGAGCTGGGAGTATAAGTTCCTTTCCTTTGGCTTAATGAAGAGAGTATGGACTATGGGAGAGCAAACCCTGTAGTCATTGGGAGTCAGAGATGGGACCTTGATGGGGAGATCTGCCAGAGCTCCCTCCAGCATGTCCGGGTGCAATCTGTTTTCAACTCCACCCAAGCATTGAGCAAGAATGGAAATTGCTTGATGAGTTCCAGCTTGGCAGTAGAGGTTACTTGATGGAGGACATCCATTTAAAGAGGGATGCAGGAAGGTTATGGCTGACATGAAAGACAGTTATCTATGTTGCTTAGCATAAAAAAAATAAAAAAAAATCAAATAAAAACCTACATATTAGGACGTGTTGGTTACCATAAGCTCTGACTTAGGTTTGCATCTATATTTATGCTGGAACTTTTGGGCAACTTTTATTCATCTGTTTGCCCTAAGTTTGTCTGGCCTTTTCTATTCTTTATCACTTGCCAAATTTTGCCAGAAACTTCAGTTCTACTTCTTTACCTTGTGAAGACTCCAATTTTTTTCCTTCCTCCTTTCTTGATCTTATAAGATAAGTATTCAACCAAATAAGGTGCCAATCAATTGTCACAAATGGATGGCTTCTATTGCCAACTTGATTAGAAGATGGAGTTTTGGTAGGCTTGTCTTAGAACTGGGAGCTGAGTTAATTAGAGATGTTCACAACCTGGGTGGAACACTTAACCAGCTGAATTTTGGTATGGCAATAATCTAAACTTTCACGGGGACCAGCTGAATTAGTTAACTTTCAATCATGTTAAAAAGCCAAGGTCTGGTCTTAGGTGGCCAGTTATACTCATTTATATATTGAATGCCAGGTCCCTGACTTAAGAAAAAGTAAAAGATCGTCTTGTACACTTAATGGGGGACATTATGTTGATGCATGAATTCTACTTTCTTGCATCATTGCTGCTTCATGCTTTTTCTTTGATACACTCCTTTTGGAAGTTTTCTTCATTAAAAATCATGCCTTTCCCTCTTATTTTCCAGAGTGAAGATCTCATCTATCATTGTTTTCAATGCAGACTGATCCCAATTGGAGTAATTTCTTGTATGATGAGTCCACAAAAGTAATCAATCTCATTGATTTTGGAGCAGCTAGGGACTACCCAAAGAGTTTTGTCGACAACTATTTGAGAATGGTAAGTTATCTTGCTTTGAATGTTTTGCCCCTGATTATCTTTTTCTACCTTCTCTCCAAATGCCTTGATAGAGGTCCAAACTAAGGATCTTTAGTTTCAACTTTATCTGATAGAGGGTCGAATGACATTAACAGTCGTAAAATGATTCCCGACCTACTTCTTATTGTGATTCTCTATCAGTGGTTAACTTTAGAAATGTGATAAACTGAGGTAGGAAATCCTATATAAGGAGAAGGACCAACTTTAGCTTGCTGTTCAACTTTTCAAGTTGTTATTCCTGAAGACTTTACCATCTTATGTACACTGATCAGGTTCTGGCATGTGCAAATGGTGATAAAGACGCAGTCATTGAGATGTCCAGGAGACTTGGGTTTCTCACTGGAACGGAATCAGAGATAATGTTAGATGCTCATGTCCAAGCTGGTTTTGTTGTGGGATTGCCATTTGCAAAGTCTGGTGGGTATGATTTCCGTAGCACCAACATTACTCAAAGCATTACAAACCTCGGGGCTACAATGCTGAGGCACAGGGTCACACCACCACCAGATGAGGCCTACAGTCTTCACAGAAAGCTCTCAGGTGCATTTTTGGCTTGCATCAAGCTTGGTGCTGTTGTACCATGTAGGGAAATATTGCTAGAAGTTTACAAGCATTATCAGTTTAGTGAAGAACAAGATGGAGTATTAATTAGTAGGTCAATGTCACAATAGGCTGATCCTTTTGCCTTACAATTTTACTTTTCCTCTGTATTAATTTGGGGATGCAATTGTGCATCCCATCTCTGAATAAATTATTTAGCTTCGGGACTGGAGTTGCTTCTGGGTTGGGGTTCTGATTAACTACAAGTCTGCATAAAAAAATTCTGTGCACCATCTCCCTGATTGTAAGGGAATTTTTTTTTCCTAAACTTTATTAACTCTGGATGTCTGTCGTCCTTTAGGCTCTGCCTTTTCTTTTCTGTTTAAAGTCTGTGCATTAAAAAAAACGGCAGTTATTTATTAGTCATGACTCACAAACCATTGGCATTGGAGATATTTTTATTTTATCTGACTGCCAATGTCAATGACTTATGGTCACACCAATGCACTGATAGTCATTAGTCAGTAACCATTTAGGAATTTTCCTTGACCTTGTTGTGGTAGTTGAGCTGACTGAAATCGTGATAGACTGGGGTGGTCAAAGAAGTTATACAGTTGGAAGAAAATAACAAGTGAGACATACAAAAATTATTTAATTTTTTTCAAAAAAAGAGATTGAATATTAAAATTATGAAAAATATTATTTTAATAAATATTATAATTATATTTGTCGTAATTATTAAATTTTATTGGAGTCCTTTCTATTTTTTAATTAAATTTTTTAACCTTAATTTTTAGCACATTTTAGTTTTAAAAGTCTAAAATATTTTTTGTAAAATTTACAAAATAAAATCTCTATTATAGGAAAGTTTTATAACAAAATTTAAACTAAAAAATATTTTATAAGTTAAACCAAGACGAGTAATATAAAGAAGAATTAAGGGACGGAGATGAAACACACAAGAGTTTCTTATATTTTTCTGCTTTTCAAGTTTTCAATTTGATCTGGAAAAGAGAAGGCAGATATCCACCATTCCAGTCTTAAACCTATGAAAGAACAAAAGAATATAATTTGGGTATTTGCTAAAATTGGTTTTAATCTCCTTTTTCATAAAATCCCTCAACAAAAGGGTAATAAAAGAAAAGGGAAATAAATCGAAGAGAGAACGCACGGAAAGCCAAACGGGGTGAGATTATCAATGGTAAAATTGGTGGAAAGTGGAAACAGCTGTAGTCACACAACCAAAAGAAGCAATAAGATTCTCCAACCAAATTGATTGTCTAAAGAATAGCTGAGCGTGTCTTAAAAGTTCAACAAAATTTACACAAACGAAACGACAAGAATCCTCACTCTTCCTCCTTTGTTTGACTTGTCACTCAGCTACTTCTCTTCTCTCCCTGTATTTGAGTAAAAAAAATATTAATCTAATGTATAAACTTTGACGTTGGTTTTGGGTTTGGATGTGGACTGCTAGTTATCATTGGCGGTAGAGATATCAAAACAGTGAACAAAGATAATTCTTTCTGTGAAAAATCAGCTGGGAAAGAAGAAACTAATAATGAAGCTGATTATTGCAATAAGCTTGTTGTCATATGCTTGTTTTGTTTCTGGGTTTGTTTCCCGTGGATCTGAGAGAGGAACTCAGGCTCACACTGTGCTTTCTTACTTAGAGAACGATGTCGCAGCCAAATCTCCCTCCTCGGTCAAACCTCTAATGGTCGGCCTCACTCTCATTCAAGGAGCTGCTTCCAAAGGAGCTGGTATCTATATTCTGTTTCATTTTTTGTTTTTAACTTATCTCTGCCTTTTTCATCTGCTTAACTCGTGCACGTTGGCTTCATTCACAAGTGACTTTTACTCATTACAAAAATTATATCTTTTAAAAAAAAAAAAAAAAATTATTACAGTGGGTTTACTAGGATGTGATCTTAGACAGCAATTTCCAATTTTGGGATTTCAATGGTGTTCATTTTTAATGATGGGCTTGCTCCTATCCAACCAAGCAGCTTATATCTGCTTCATTATATTCGATGGGTTGGGGGAGGAGGGGGGTATGAATATATATATATATTTATATCTGTGGGTGTGCGTGTGTATTTTTGCTAATTATCTATCTTAAATTACTGGTAATGTGCAAATTGCTTTGCCTGAAATCTTTCCTTCATACTATTTACAAATTTTTATAAAGAATATAGTACATATTCAGCTATTATTTATAAGAGCATCATTCTTTACCTCGTCCATTTCCTTTTAATTTGCATGAAGAACATTTTTAACGTTCTTTCATGTTAATAGTATTCTGCTTTCCGTCTCCAAATTCTTTTGTTCTCTTTTGATTGTATAAGTGGCGGTGTTCAGTATTTTCCAAAAATAATTCTGATCTAGTAGTGACTTTTTGCTCTGAAAAAGAAGTATATACTTCAGTATTGAATCCCTCAACTGGAAATACCTGTCTTGCAATAGCTTTCCTGGTTGAGGCCCAATTTCGCATGTTTATATATGTCTTGAGTTCTTCAGAATTGCTAATGAAACCTGTTTTACTGACATAGTTTCATCAAATTTTTAAGATCCTTACTTGGTTCAGAATTTGGATATTAATTTATGTACTTGTTGTCTACTGATGCCAGTCTGTTTGGATGGAACGCTGCCCGGTTACCATTTGCATCTTGGATCTGGATCAGGTTCAAACAATTGGCTTATTCAATTGGAGGTGTAAATGAATGGCTAAGTACTTTTATTATAGGGGTTCAATAGAGATAGTCTTGTTAATGCTACTCAGATCTCTAGAACTTACGCTTGTCTTCTTACCTGTCATTGGATAAATCTACTTGAAAAAGGGTCATAAGTTGCACAATGCAACCTGAATCCTTTATGGAACAAATAGTCTTGCTTTCTTATGTTCCAAAACTTTGTTGTGTTTGTTGTCGACTCTTGCAGGGAGGGGGATGGTGCAATACCATCAGGAATTGTGTTTACCGCAAAACTACTCGTCGCGGTTCATCAAAATATATGGAAAAGCAATTACCATTTACAGGACTATTGAGCAATAAAGCGGAAGAAAACCCTGGTTTGTTTTTCTTAGTTGATAAATGCATCTATTAGTGTCTCTGGCTTCATGAAAATTAAATTTTCTTGTCCATAAGGTTGTTGTCTGTATGACTGTATGTAGTAATTGTTCTGATAAACTCTTTGGCCCACAGATTTCTTCAACTGGAACAGGGTTAAAGTACGCTACTGTGACGGTGCATCTTTTAGCGGAGACAGTCAGAATGAGGTTGACTGAGTATCTATGCTCTTTTCAAATCATCCAGTCATTGTTAAATGTTAATTTTCAGCTGGTGACTGGATTAGTCTATCTTTATTAAGCAGGGTTCTTCTTGTGCCTCCAGAGGACTGGATGATGGAAGGAAACTGGCTGGTGGCTTATCATGAAAAGATTCCTCAGATTTCTAATTTTATTGTGTATTTATACATAGATTTCTTCTCCTTTCAGGCTGCACAACTTAGCTTTCGAGGACAAAAGATATGGTTAGCTGCTATGGAAGACTTAATGTCCAAGGGAATGAAGAAAGCTAACCAGGTTTGGCATGTCTCTTTGTACTGTGATTCAGTCTTCATATATATGGTCATTAATTGACAAATGTATTCCAGGCCCTTCTTTCTGGATGTTCTGCTGGGGGTCTAGCATCCATAATACATTGTGACGAGTTCCGAGATTTGTTCCCACAATCTACCAAAGTGAAATGTCTAAGTGATGCAGGACTTTTTCTTGATGCGTAAGCTGTTCTTTAATTTAGTTTCGTTACTTTGTATCCTTGACCGGATGGTTTAGATTCTACATAAATGTTTTTGTTTAATCATGCAGAGTTGATGTATCTGGTGGGCGCACTCTAAGGAATATGTTTGGAGGCGTAGTTAGCTTACAGGTACAATGTGTCATTTTTCTATATAAAGATATGAATTTATTGGTTTCTAGAACTCAATTCTAAATTAGAAAATATAGATAAGCATCAGTGAAAACTTAGTCTTTAATGGTTTTCTGCTTCAAATCTTTAATTTTGGAAATGATATAGATGTGTTATTTTACTAATCTTAAGAATATTACAATTCTTGTTTATTCCCTTATCCAAGTCATGCTATTAACTTTGAAGAGTCTATTTCACCAAGTCAAACTCAAAGTGGACATTTTTCTTGTTTTTATTCTTTTTGGCTTTTTTTCACTCAGAATCTTTTAACTTCAAAGCATGTATGTTGTTTGAAATTTTAGGAAGTACAAAAGAATCTGCCAACTACTTGCCTCAACCACCTGGATCCTACTTCGGTAACTCACTTATTCTGATACTTGTCCAATTCGTATTTGATGTTAATAAGAAATGGAATTCTGTTAACCCTCTCTCTGTCTCTCTCTCTCCTCACCAGTGCTTCTTCCCTCAGAATTTGGTCGCAAACGTTAAGACCCCATTGTTTCTTCTCAATGCAGCCTATGATGCATGGCAGGTAACAGTATCTATGGCACGCTTTCCTTTCTTATCTTACATTGAACTTGTGTTCCATCTGATGAGAAATCATCCGCAATGGGTTTGTATTTATTTGTTGGTGCTCTCCAATTGCTTTTTTCTTGCAATGCTGGAATCTTTGGATTACTTTACGATTTCATTACTTGGTGCTGCCTGTGACTCTACTCATTCAATTTCTATATAGCCATTATCGATAGATTACCATACAATACCCATCTTTACTGATTGAATGCTAATGCAGTAATCAAGAGAAATGGAAAAAAATAACTAAAATGATCTATGATGGTTGGCTTTCTTCCTTGACTTAATTGAATGGTCACATCAATATTTGATGATTTAAATTAAATCTCTGTAATTGTTTTCATCAGGTCCAAGCTAGTTTAGCTCCGCCTTCTGCTGACCCGCACGGCTTGTGGAATGACTGCAAATCAGACCATGCACATTGTAATTCATCTCAGATTCAATTCTTTCAAGGTGAATCTAATCTCTACTTACATCAATCTTGCACAGCAATTGATGTGATTTGCAATTTTGACTTCTGTGCATTGCTTTTCTCTCTCTTGAAACAGACTTCAGGAATCAAATGCTCAATGCTGTCAAAGACTTCTCAAGGTCTAGTCAAAATGGGTTGTTCATAAACTCCTGTTTTGCTCATTGCCAATCTGAAAGACAGGACACATGGTTTGCTGATGATTCTCCCCTTCTCAGGAACAAGGTATGCCCTATACAGATATCTATGATCCTAAAACAGTGCGATTGCATCATAAGAATTATAAGTTTATGCGATCATCCTTGACATGTTTTGTCTTGAAATTTCCTCTTGTTGGTCGGAATTTTGAAAATCATTCCAAAGATGAAAAAGGTTGATTCAATGTGGAAAGAGTTTGGTTGAATGACACCAGGAGCTTCTGGATTGCTACAGATAGCATAGTATGTATGAAGCAAATTATGACAGTTGCTAGGATATATATGGATGAGAATTCATTCCTTCCCTATTTTGAGTAATCATTTTGCCAGAAGAAAAATTTACTTCTTTAATTGTATTCATTCCTTCCCTATTTACTAATACTCAGAAAGCAAATATGTGTAAGTTAATTCATTTTGTATTGTGCAGCCAATTGCATTGTCTGTTGGAGACTGGTTTTTTGATCGAGAAGGTGTTAAAGCTCTTGACTGTGCATACCCCTGTGACAAAACCTGTCACAATCTGGTCTTCAAGTGAGTGAGAACTGATTCGTGTCTCCTCATATGACTTACTATTTCCAAATTCCAATGGCCATTTATTTATTGCAACATACATTAATTTATGGGTAGGACTCTACTCTCAGAGTAGTCTTACCATTAAGACATATCAGTGAGATTGTATCAGTAGCATGAAAGTGCTTGGTTGAAATTCCAAAAATGACACTCTTGGAGGCAACATCTGCTGCCACCTTTCTATCTTGGAAGCAAATTATATTTATTATTCCATGAAGGAACTTAATTGTATCTTCAAGGGTCTAGTCATTTCTCATGATTTAGAATGAAGAAGCTCAGAACTTGCACGTGGAAAAGTACCTATTGGACTGTTTTCAACTTCGAATTACACAATCTTTGATAGGGGACTGAGAGTCTCAAACTCTCAAGTCATTCAATGCATGTGAACTCCTTAGAAAACTTTCTAAACATAAAAAAGAAACGTGCCAGCCCGCCGTTTCTTACTCCTATATCATCTTAGCTGATATATCAGCAACCTTTGAATGTCTGCACTCTGCACTCTGCCCTCCATTTCACCTGAGACTGAGATTCATATCTTCCTCCTTTGCAGTGATGATTCATCTGCTTCTGCTTCTTCTGAATCTACATCTGACATGATATACTCCCAGTCCAGGAGGTTGACATTAACCCATATATATATTCTTAGTGCCTTCTTACTGCCAATAACATGTTCCTGAGGGACTCTGGAAAGTATTCCATTTTGTATTTCCTTTGTGAACTTGTGGGAGTTAAATAGTCAGCCTCGGTTTTTCTCATTGGATTGCCAGTCAGTCAGTTGTAAGAGTAATAAATTATAATACCAAGGAGACTAATTTGGTAGCAGTTTTCTTTCAGTTCGTCATGATGTTATATAACACATACTAGCAACAAAAATCTAATTTGGCTGTATACATCCAAATCAATCAAAATGCAAGAATATCACAAGAATATCATCAGCAAAAGCTGCCAATGATATATAAAGCTTCTACACATCACCAAGAGTATTGCTCGCTGTATTTAAATTCTTAAATAGCCATCGCATACCCTCGATCATTTTCTATATACAGTGAGGATGTGCGGAAATAAAATAAAACAGTAACTTGAACTCAAAGTCCCAACACACCAAGTGGAAAAGAATTGATGAAAAATCTTGAAAGAACATCAAAACTTAAAACTCATCTATAGTAGAAAGAAAAACGTATAGGACTGTCTATACCAAAAAACTAGGAAAAGATAAGGAGTTAGGAGATTAGTAATCAGCTGCTGTATTTGGCTTTAGAGGCTAGCGCTACCGCCTGTGCCCAAACTTTCAGCCGAGCCTTCACGTCTCGTGGATCATCACCTACATTACAATTTTGTAGAGAGCACTCAATTAGAGATGAACTTCATAATTAGGCCATAGATGGGTTACCAATTAACATCAACAAAAATGGTGGGATGGGTTCCTTTTTTTGCTTTCTCATTGGAGGCCTACTAGTAGACCTCCATAGCTACACTGGTTGAGTGAAATGACAGTCTAATGACTGTAAACTTGCTTAGTTACAACAATAATGGCTGCAGTAGTCAATTGCTAGCAGTTTAGACTCACGAGGGAGTTAGTGAATGTGTGAAGAAAGAGTAGCAGAGTGAAAAAAGTACCAGGGCTAGAGATGCGCCAATTGGCGATGGGGGAATTGCCACCACTACTGGTGTCAAGAGTAGAATTAGAAACAGAGAGACGAGTAGGCATTTCTAGCATCCGCTCATGTTCCAACTCAAACCCAAGATCCCTACAAGCCTTCACTTCCTCCAAATCCATACACAGAGACCTCCTTCCTCCTTTAGGCCTAGTTATCACCATCAACCCTGTACCACCACTCTGATCACTTTCCCCACTAAAACTGTGACTATAGTTTAAACCCATCACATGGTCCTCCTCTTTCTTCTTGTTCTTATCAAAATTCTCCCAATTATTAGCTCTCTCAAAACCCCACATATTTCTTTTGAGTCTCCTACTACTCCTTCTCCATCTGCTTGAATCATTGTTCCTCATTTTCTTTCTCACTGAAACACCCTTTTGAGCCTCATTCTCACTTGCATAGTCCTTGACCCCAATCAGCGACTGATTCGCCACCCCAGCCCCGATTTCTCCGTCGTGGGGGTGTCGCCGGCAAAGAATAACAACTGGCCAGATCGTTTTCAGAGTCAGAGAACAACCCAGATTCAGGTAGCTCTTTACCATCGGAGAATTCCTCGTCTGCATCACCATCGCCATCAAGGTTGTCAATGGACAAGTTTGACATGTACATCCTCATAGCATTATCAACATCGTCATCAATATCATCAAGACCACACATGGTACTGCTTGTACAAACAGAAAGCCTGGACAAGTTATGGGGATGAGGATTATGACCACCATGATCATACCCATCACCAATATCATCATCATTGTCATCATCCATCACAGAAGAGTGAATGGTCATATTCTCATCCGAAGCCATATGATCACCAATGATCAATTTCACCCTGTGCTCTAAAGAAAAAAATCCAAAGTGAGTGAAGCAGAGTTTGTGTTTGAGTTTATGTCTGTGAGAGAGAAAATAGAATGAGAGCAGTGTTAAGAGTTTGGCTTACTGTGATTCTGTGAATCATTCAGTTATCATTTCTTGATAAGTTGAAGAAGCTAATTTGGCAGACACCTTCAATCAAACTACCTCTTATTTATTCTAAAACTTACGATTTAAAAAAATTAATTGAAATCATATTAAAAATACACCACTAATTGGCTCCACATATATAATAGTATTAGTAGGTCTGCTAGTCAAAATATTTTTTGAATAAAATTATTTGAGAGACAGGAAAGAGATCCCCATTATTTATGGGAAAAAGATAAAATTGACATGTTTAAGAGTTTGAAAAGTTTGGGAAGAGGATGATTGGCAGATTCTAATGAAAACGAGTAAAGAGTAAATGGGTTATATCATGTTAATTACTAGTCCATAACTCCTATTTGATTAGTCTTTTTCCTTCTTTTTTTTCTTTTGTTGAAATTGGAATCCAATGAAAACCTTTATAGGAATATTATCAATTATCTTTTTTTTTTTTTATCATCATATTGATAGTAATATAAACTTGAAAAGATTTTGACCGACAAATCATTTATACTGTGATTAAAATTTTTATTGAGAATTTAGTTTTCATAATCTCTCAAGAGTTTGAATCTAAAATTATAACAATGAATCATAACTTTGTAATCATCAAACTAATTAGTTAAAAACTTATTTTTACTAAAATGAGTTATGTGCATTTTTCTTATTTCTTTTTTGATATTGAAAAACAAAATCACCCACTAGGAATAATGTGGCAACATTATCATTACTTTGAGAATTAGCCTAAAGTGGTTTAAAAACAGGATTGTCCTAATCCAAATACTTAAACAGATAATTTTTGAAAAGTGGATAAGAATAATAACCATTCAGCCATTGTTTTTAGAACATGAGGTTTATAAACCTTTTCTTTAAAATAACTAAGATTTATTTTCCACTCCGCGTTTTTTTGTCGTTTGCAAGAGGAACTAACAGGTGTCCGCGTATTCTATTTTTTTATCGCCTTTTTATTTGAATTAATTAATTAATTCAGTAGCTGAAAAGTGAAAACGACGATAATTTTTTTTTTTTCGGAGTAAGCCACATATATTTCCTTCATTGTCATTATATTACGTGGCAGTTAATAATTCGCCCAACACATTAGGAATTGATTTGTGAGAGGCTAGAGAAAGTGGGACCCAGCTAATTGGAGGTTTGCAGACATTTGCAGATTACTATTGCTTTTTTCTTTCTGGATATTTTTAACTTTTTTAAATATTTCTTTAGCCACCGAATTTTATCTTCAATGCTTTTATTTTATTTTATGGAAAACTAAATGTTTTTATTAAATTTCAATGGTTTTGGTGGGATAAATAATCTGGGAGCTCACCGACCGTTGATTTCTCCACGTTTTTTTGTTCAATGGTTTTGACGGCTGATGTGGGTCATCTTGACCATCCTGATCCTTACACGTGTTATTAAAAAATATATTTTTATTTATTGAACACAATTTTACATGGCGACACATCAGCTAGTGGTGTAATTGATTGTTGAAAGAGGAGTGTCGGACGAGATGTGTGGTGATGAGACGCTCTCGAATTTTGTGCGGATTAGATAGCACCGCACGTTGAGAATGTGGGTCCCGCTTATGCATTGTGGGCTGGGCTGAGAGGTGGGCCCTTTTCGATTGATAAGTCGTCTGGAATCATAGCAAACTGTCTGAATCTAAACTGAAGTGCTGAGCCAACAACGAAAACACGGCACAGGAGGTTAACAAATGTTGACTACTTAAACCGGCACATCCATAATATCTATCTCGTCTAGATATAAAATGCGATAAAATTAAGTATAAAAAACGATATAATTACTAATTCTATCTCAAAAAAACAATTCCAGAATTTGAATCTTCTACTTCTACATAAAATTACAACTTTCTTACCATTATGATTAATTACATTTAAATAACAAACAATTTATTTACTCTTTAAATACTTATTGAAATTATTATTTAAAAAAAATAAATCATAATAAATATTATAATTGTTTTATTTATATTATTGCAACAAGTACCATAATACCATAAACTTTCTTATAAAAATTTATAAAATAAATATATATTCTTCCATAAGGTAGTTAGAATAATATGCTTTGTATATCTTTCAAAAAAAATAAAGAATTTGCACTATAAGTTGAAAATATAAAATCTTCTATGAATAAATAAGTTTATGGTAGACACTCCCTAATATTTTAAAATTTAAATAAATTTAATATATTTTTTAGTTGAACTGCAACTGATTAATTAATTACAATAATTGTTTCAACTCTTATATAATGAAATAAAATATAAAAGATATATTTAATTAAATAGAGTTGGAGTAAAAATGAAAAAAAAAAAAAAAAAACTTTAAAATAGAGTTTTCCCAAGATAAAACAGAATCTGATCAAGAGATATAATGAAAATAATGATTTAATTAAATTTTCAAATAATAAAAAGGTTTAAGACCATTGAATATTCTGTCACCCAGGTCTTTCTTTCCACCATTTGAGGGGGAGTGTTAACATCTATAGAATAGGAGCCCAAATTTATGGCTTTGAACAATTAATGTTTAAAAAAGTGATTGCTTAGGAAGATGAAGGGAAGTGCATACCCACCCTCAACTTTGCTTCTTCAGCATCATCAAGTTTTTATAATGAAGGTGGGTGGCACAAGGTGATACTGACCTATTGTCTCTTTGCAAGATCTCTTGGCCTCGTGGTCCCTTTTTGGGAAGAAAAATTCAGTCTAGGAGACCAAGTCTTCCTGACATTTTTGTATTACTTCATTTCATTCCACCAATGAAAACAATTGCTTAGTGTGGTCATGTTTCCCAAATAGTAATTACAATAGGACATGGAATTAAACCTGTATGTAAAACTACTTAATTTCTGTCTAAAATAAATCGTACTTATTATCTAAACTAAACTAAATGGTTTGAAAATCATATTAAATTAAAATTGAATCTAGATTCATCCAAGTGCGAATCATTTTATTGGACGAACACAAAACTATTTAAAATATAGAAAAAAAATTTAATTTATTCATATGAAGTTCATATCATATTTTTTTTCAATTAATCATTAATGTGTTAAATAATTATATTATATATGAAAAGATTTAAAATCCGGCCAATTTCAAACTATGTCAGATAAACCCGATCGCTATGCCACTAGAAATGCTCTGTGCACTCATTTGAGGCAATTCCACTTCCCACATAGAACTCGGATTTTTTGCTACGAGAGTAATGTCGTGCACGTAGTATTATCCTTGAAAAAGTACAATTTTGACTAATGATGTTGTTTTGTGCAAAACTTGGGCTTTTAAATACCTAAATCTGGTCTTGAAAGAAAACTGGATTGGGCTAGGCTCAAATCATCCCTTCGAGAGGAAGCCCATGGGCCCAACTACTTGAGTTTCCTTGCTTTAATTCTTTCCCTCCAAGTTATCTTTCTTGAATACGTTGCCGTCTTCTCCTTCCATCATCTTTCTCGTCGGCAAACTGTTCTGGCTAATTCTCTCATGGCTGACCTTGATTGTGAACAATCTGTCAATGAACACTGAGGAGTGAGAATAGCAATATCAATGCTTCCGGATACATTTTCCGCACAAAATCGAAGTATCCATTGAAAAGGTTGAGGAGGTGCTTGGAAATGATTGTGCATACCAACCGATTGTGGAAAGTACTGTGTTATCAATTGACATTGATAGTGAATCTGTGAGTATATACAACTTTATTATTGACAAGTACCCGTGGCAACTTCGATAATGGTAGACTTAAAGGCCTTTGTTGATTAAATTGAAAATAGGCCTTCCTTGGACCTCCAAGATAGGCGGGCTAATGTGGATAAACCTTCAATCTACCTAGCAACTTGATTCATCTTATAAGTTTGAATTTTATCAATTCACAGCATTAGTTTTCATGGTGCATGTTTTTACTTTTCATAATTTCACCTTAGGCTTGTGGACTTTCATTTGAAGAAATCCCGTTTTGTTCGCAGGGAGGTTCCAAGGAAAGTGAAATGTCATTGTTAACTATGTGGCAATGTAATCACAACTGCAGCTGCAAAACATTATTTGTCTATTCTTTCTACTGAAATTTTAATTAAGGATTAGCATACTTTCGTAAATTTCTTCATGTAGCCAGGGTTACCACTTACTAGGGTAGCGTTTAATTAGTCATTGGGAAGTACTTTCCTTATGAGAGCAAGAATGGTAATAGTTAAAAAGATTTTTGTACCAAAAAAATTGTCTATTTGTCCTCATTTTGCTATTTATATTTAATGATTCTGTCTATCATCCAATGATTATCTATTTGTTGAAATTTTAGGAAAAAAAAAAAAACAGAAAGGCAAAATATAGGGCCATGACTCAGTCGTGTGTTTCATGTGTCTTTACTCCTGACGAATGTGTTATGAATGAGTGTGTCGAAGATGCCTTATGACTAACCAAACCAAACAAAAATGTATAATGAGTCCTATTAGACAATTTGCATTCTTGGTACTCCAATAGTAGGCTGCCCAAATAGAGAAAAAGAAATACTTGCAGAGTTTCTGTAGTAATGCTCATGTGAAATAAATGTTAGTTGTAGTCTTGTAGTTCTGTCTTTTTCAATGGCCATTGTTTTTCCATTGATGTGTTTAACAGAACTTGAGAAAATTGATTGCATAACATCCCAATTCACATGTATAAATATCAATCTCTTCAGACCATGAATTTGAACGGAATTATGTACCAAAATGAAAATTTGAATTTACATGGTATTTTACATAAGCAAACAATGGGAAACTAAATTTGTGCTTCGAGAGTACTAATGAATATTTCTTTTGATTTCAAGCAGAATTGCTTCTCTTTCTTAAATTCCATGTTAACTAGGTAATCTGATAAGACTTCAGCACCTTTGAAAGAGCTATGTGGTACAATCTTCATTTTGACAGAAAGCTAAGGAAGACTAAAGCGTGGAATCGCATACAAGAGAGTTACAGGGATATTGCAACTTATTCCCATGCAAGACGTTGACACCTGTATGGTATGGAGTTCCATTCAGTTTGTAAGTTTCCTTGCTTCAAATTTCAAAATCCTTTCTTTATTTATTCATTATTATTATTTTTTACCTTAAGATAATGTTGGTTTCTTAAAGGAACTACAAGACATTGGCCTGCATATGGCCCTTATTGGCTTGGGAGTCACTATCTGGCTATCTCTTCGTACGCACTGAAAGTAAGTTACTCTCAATTTGATTTTTGGGGTCTTGGGTTATACTTTTCCTTGCTTGAGTACCAAGTGGCACCGCTTGACACGCATGTATGTGTGTTGCCGTGCCTGTGCCTGATTGACTGCCTCAGAGAGACTTTTGAGTCTTATCAATGATGGCTTCCTTCTAAAGGCATCCAATTAAAATTCCATTGTATTGGAAATCACCAGAATAAAAGCTTGACATAGAAATGAATAACATATCTCTATGCTGCATAGGTATGAGTAAATTGCCCTTCAAGCTCTTGCACTGGAAAAACAATGCCCATCCAAGTAACTATACCATTACCATTGGACAATACTAATGCATAAATATAAGAAATGCACCCCTTTAATAGACAATACAATGTGTGAATTTGGCAAAGAAAGAGAAGACACTGGATCAACAAGCCTTGTTCTGAAATTCTACCCCACACCAAAGAAGCAAAAAGGTAATGACAAGATTGTTTGGGCTAACAAAATAAACCAAAATGAGAGGGTGAGAGAAATGTTTGTATTACGCCTATATACAAAAGAGAAAAATCTGTGAGACACACCTGTACTGAGTAACACCAACCTTTGAAGCATCTTCTAATTGAAAATCCTGCAATTCAACCTTCCTCTTCTAACTGGACCTAATTTCACATGTCAATGCAAACTAGATATATCCAAAGGCTGCTGTTTTTTTCTGAATATCCTTGGGTGATATAGCAGAACTTTCCAAAGGTTCTTCTTACTGCTTGTTATGAGGCACTATAGCCCCTAAAGCGTCAGTTAACAAATGTGTGTCTGACTTTATCTCATTGCAGAATGGTTGCGGACTTTGATTTTGTGTGGAAACCAGCATCAATAAAGGGTTATGAAGGTATTCAGCCCACTTGACTTCCTCTTGTTGGCTTTCCATTAGATTAATTTGGGCTTCTTTATCGGATGCACATGCACTACAATCAGTTAATCCCCAAGAAAGCATCCTATTCTCCATGATGGGGCTGCTATTGCTCCCATTGCTGCTACTGCTATTGTTGTTGGAGGCGCTGGCTTCCCAGTAACGCGATTCGTCCATTGTGAACGATGCCGCGGTAATATCATCAGAGGGAAAAGTAATTGAAGGCTTATAACAAATAGAAGAAGGAAAAAATGAGCTAGTTGTAGGTGGAAGAATTTCAGATTTTGTATTTGAAGTAAATTCAGAATTCATGTCAAATGGTTTTTCCATTTGGCTGAACCAGTGAGAAGGATTTGAATTAGTCGAGAGACTAGCAGTGGATGCATAATTCAACAGAAGGGGAAAATGCCCCACCAGATCTGAGGGCTGTTGGCAATTGGTTGTGGAGCTTTCATTGTGGGAGGTAAAAAACCTGTCTAAGAATAAGTCCTTGTTGGAAGAATGGTTCATCAAATTGCTGTTGCTCCTGCTGTTAATAGTCCTGGAGCTGGAAGAACCTTCCATCTCTAGTGGGTAGGCCTGCGAGGAAATTAAAGATGGTCTTTGCTCATAAGAACCTGTCTCTTTAATGGAATTTTCTGCCTTGAGGAGGTCCAATTCATTAGATACTGATGTTACTTTCTGGTTTCTGCCTACTGCATCTTTGTCCTCTCCATTTTCAACCTCAGTGAGTGGTTTGTGGGTGACAGGGTCAATGCCTCTTTGTCTGAGCTTCTTCTTTAAGCAAGAATTCCATAGGTTTTTTATTTCATTGTCAGTTCTTCCTGGCAATTGTACTGCAATCTGAGACCACCTGAGCAAGCACAGAAAGTTAAAAAATTTGACAGAATAAATGGTAGCCCAAGAACCCAACCAGAGGAAAACTATAAGAGAACAAGAAAAGAGAAGGAAATTGGGTAATGGGTTATAAAGAGAAGAAGGACTACCTATTCCCTAGCACTGCATGAAGTTCAATGATAAGGTTTTCTTCCTCCTGTGAGAAAGTGCCTCTCTTCAAATCAGGCCTTAAGTAATTGATCCACCTCAGTCTGCAGCTCTTACCACATCTGTGCAAACCTGCCAATACATCACACGGAGATGAAATATAAAAATTTTGCTTGTGCTGAACATTGCCGAAAGTTTGAAAGAGGAAGGAGAGACAGAAGGGGTTCAAGTTTGGGCACCTGCTTGCTTAGGAACAGAGCTCCAACATCCATGGCCATACTTGGTAATATGCCTCAAAAGCTTTTCATCCTCCTCAGGTGACCACAGGCCTTTCCTCAGCTTCTGCTTGTAACAGCAAGAGTGCCTGCCCATTTGGAGTTAGACCCACCTATAATGAGGGAAAACTTTCTACCAATTACAGTAAGTTTTGCTGATTTGTAGGAGAACTGTCAGCAAACGGCAGAGGTGGCTCTGCACCAAATTTGTAGGAGGTGCTGTGATAGAAAAGATATGAAAGAGAGAGAAATCAGGAATAGATGATGATTTGCATTGAAGGCTATAGAAAATGAAGTTGCAGCTGAGAAAATGAGTTGAATTAATATGACAAGGAGACCCCAAGAGAGAAGTCACAGGTCATTAAGGTATCTCCTCTTTCCTCTTTTTCTTTAATTATTTCTTGTTCTTCTCTCTTCTGGGTTTTAGAGAGGGAACTTTATTTTGGCTAGGCGAGGAAAATTGGGTTAATAAGAAGAGTTGCATACGTCTTATCAAAAGGTCTGAGTATTAATGTCTCTTGCAGGAATGGTGGGGTATCTTTCACTTATATGATGATGATGATCAAGCAGAAGCTGAAAATAACCCATGCTTGTAACTGAAGTCAGAGAAAATTGATACTTAAAGAGTTAATTATATAACTTTGATAATTCTCACACAAGTAATACTATCTATCCTCTGTTTAATATTAACCTCTCTCACAAATTTCACTTTGCATACATTAATACATTACAGTTTTCTGGCTACCTGTGTCAAAAGTGAAATGCAAATACCCTTTTGCTTGGGCAGGAAAACTTGTATCTCAGAGAAAATGGGATTCTGTACAATCTTTTACTCTTGAGGTTCATGATTTCTTTGAAAAGTTCCATCATTACGTGGAAAGAACAATATATATATATAGTATTGTAAATTACTTTATCCAATCATAGTTTCTATTTGAAAGCATTGAACTCCTTCAGTTCTCCTTTTGGTTTGCTATTCTTTTTATTTTAAGACATATAGAAGTGACAGAAATGAATAATAAGTCACATAAATACATGAAATTGTAGGTGACTACATGAATAATATACAATGAAAATTAGGAAATAAATTCTAATAAAGGCATTGTTCTCTGTCTTTAACAATCACCATATGTCAAATGCTATATTATCCAAAAAAATTAGCTTACCAATTTTAAAGCAAATGCTTTAATTATAAACAATAAACTATTAGGCACAATAGTAGCTAGATTCACTTAATAAAAAGCTTCGGTTAATGGTTATATTCAAATCCATCTCATTAAGACTACAACTAATTTCACAGCCATTCATTTTCCTTGCAATAAGAACATTAACCTAACGGCCAACTGTTAAAGTTTAAATTAATGAGTGCTTAAGATCATGATATATATATATAAAATAAAAATTTGAATTCTTTTTCGTTTACAAAAAATGATCTCAAATTCTAATAGCACAAAGAAATATATTCACTTGTCAATTAAGTTGGCCACAGAAACTATGAAGAATTTTGTTGTCAACAAAACTATTAGGGCTTGTTTAACTGTATCGTATAAAATTATATAATGTATTAGACGATATAGTTTTATTGTTGTTATATTGTTATCTTATCATTTCTTCTTTCACAGTATAATTTTATACTGTAATGTATAATATAAGAAATAATAAATAATAGAAGTCTATATTATCATATTGTTGATAAATATTATATAAAAATTAATTAAATAGTCTTATATTATTATGTTATCCTAAACCAAACACTATTATATGTTTAGTGTACATAATTTTAAATATTTTAATAATTAAAAACTGAAAGCACAAAAGCTTCCCAAACTATGTTACTTTTTTTGTTTTATGATTAGTATTATGGGTGGGTTACTTTACTAATACCGAGGGGATTATATTTATACCCAAGCTTCCAGCCAAATTGTGATGCTGGACGCAAATTCAAAAAGACTTTAAAAACTGAAAAAGCTAGAAAAAGAAAAAGAAAGTAAATTTGATACTTGCACTTTATGACAAGATAATTAGATAATACACAGGCTGTATAAGAAAACCTTTTCATATTGTCCACATGATAATTTGCACTTAATAACTGAAAATTGAGATTCTGAACATTATGTGATCATTTAACTACTCAATTATTTATTTTCAATGATTATAAAGCAGAAAACAACACCATACTTCAAATTTTATTTATATATATTTTTAAGTTAAAATAATTGTATATTTGTTTTATGCTTAGTATAAGGAAGCAAGATCAATAAAAGTATACGATACTTAACTCTCTTTTTAATCTTAATGTGACCCGTGTGAACCATTCACATAGTCTGCGCACATAGAAACTTTTTAAAATTTTGTTGATATAATGTGAAAAATTTCAAAATAAAATAAAAATATATATATAATATATATTTTTTTTTGGGTCAAGAGATAAAATCTTAAACGATTTATATATATTTATCTCTTGCAAGTCTTCTCATTTCATAGGCAAACCCACTAAAGGTTTTGGGAAATAAACTTTTTATCTCTTGGACTTATATATGTATTTAGATTTATATAATTTACTTGAATGAGTTATATGCTAGAATATGGACCACCCTAAACTATCCTTACTATTCCATCTTTAAAGCTTAAGCCAAATGTTGGTATGCATTACTGTTTTCCATCTTTTACAGTAACCCTTTCTCAAAAATCCAGACAAGATATATATAAAAAATAATTACATAAAACTAAAAAGAAGATTCCTCAAGTTGACGTCAAACTTAGTTAGAAATAAAAAAGAGAAAATTAATTAATTAAGAAAAAAAAAATTATTGCTCATTACTCAAGCATCAATAAAATTTTATAAGAATTTTAGAAAATAGACTAAAAACAAGTTTGGCATGATCCTATAATTATTGTATATGGTCCACATTGAACTGTCGGACCCTTTTGGAACCACTTAAAAAATTTGAAAATGAAAAAGATGAAGAGTACTATTGATTATGATAATGAAAGTAATCATATTTTATAAAATTTGGGATACTTGAATTAAGAATCTTACCATGCAATTCCCTCTTTTGGAATCATAATTTTGTGTTAATGTGAATTTAATGTTTTATCTTGTCATTGACTCTTGAGTTCATCTTATATACATTTGTGTGTAAATTTATTGGTCTTATTAATTAGAATTAGAAAATATACAAAAAAATTTATTTATTTTATATTAAAATGACTAGCATCAAATTAAATTCAAATTATTTGGTCATAAAAACTATAATATTATATCAAGAATTATTTTAATTTTAAATTTTTAGATGAAAAGAAGTGTGTGTGGAAATTTGTATTGCAAAATTGTTAGAATGGTATGACTATGAGTAGACCCAAGGGATATCGCACACCACACGACATGTCTATGCGCTGCACTGTACAGATAAGGAGTGACCGTGTGATCTGCTTGCCACCTTTTACGGGACTGCATTAAATATAATATCTTTATAAATAAAGCAATGATTTAGGATAAGTGATTTTCTAATTAATTTAGGTCTAACACGAATAATTTATTTTTTCCTCTTTGGAGCAATTGGTTGCAAGGGAACAAACAAATTCCTCTTTGGAGCAGCAGCCAGCAAGGTGGCTTTATATAATTTCGACTCCTTTTTTATTTAAAAAAAAAAAAAAAGCAAAAGCAAAAGCAAAGAAATATTCTTCAATTTCTTTAACTTACTAGATAAAATAATTAAGCAGTCTTTAGCTAAAAATAATCCAATATATATATTATATACATACAGCCAGGATTATGAAGAATCTTCATCTCTCTCTTAATTTTAATTTTGAATAATTTAGTTTTTTTTTCAATAATTGTTATTCAACATAAATGTAAAAGTAATTTTAAATTCTTGAACCTGATATAAAATAAACAAATGGATGGACCATTTGTGGCATCCCAATCCCAATAAATAAAGAACTGATTTTAGAAGTTTGCTATGATGCATGGGCATGAAATTTGAGTTGCATGGGCCTGGATACCCTAGACAGCTTTGACAGCAATGAAGATTAGGTCATGACTCAAGAGAGAAATCCTATACACACATACACATGTGTAAGTAAGGGTGCAAACGACTCTAGTAAATAATTCGTTAAGAGTTTGGATCAAATTTAACTTATTTAAAAAATAAAGTAAATTTTAAATTTTATTTTAAATTTAGTTTAAAAAATCAAAGTAAGTTCAATTTTTTAAAACTTGACTCGTAATCTCTTGAGTTAGTTCATTTAATATTATGTAATAAATTTTTTATCATTTACATAGAAATTTATAATAAATATATTTATATAAAAAAATTAATATAAGAAATTACTTAATTTGGTGATAAATTATTTAAAGGATTCTCTAGTTGATCTTGATAATTTTAATTACTGAGAATGACAAAAATTATAAATTAATTCGATAATTTAAATTGGTGTGAGTATAATTGAAATATAGTTAAGATTTTTTTAATGAAACTTACATAGAAAAATGCCGGCCTGCATAGCATGCACATCACAATTCACACGTGTCTAATTAGATATAAGCTTCAAAATCTAATGGCCAAGAAATGTAATTAAGAAACGGTGGCAAGGACGGTGGCAGACACAGCTAGGTACAGCTGGTAATGGGACCCTCACAATTAATTTACACGTACGAACGTACATATGCACGAACTCAATCTCTAAGAGAAAGCTCTAATACATATATTATGGGACCCTTAATTAGTAAGTACTAAGTACCCTCTCTGATATAATGCATTCTGAAGTTGATTAATCCGTACAATAATTGTATTACATTTTATATATATACTATTTATGCCCACCTATAATTACTCACTAGTCATCCCCTAAAATATTATTTCAAGAAAATAAATTACTTCCTTAAATATTCTTGGACATATCCTTGATAGTTAATCTGTTTTCTTTATGATTATATATATATATATATATTGACTATTATTAATTACAAGTTAAAGGAATCAAATTGATATTATACAAGGGCCAAAGTGAATATTTTATGAAGTTCTAGGTGTCAAATGTGTAATTTATCTTATTTATTTTCTTTGTTCACATATCTTGAATACTACGGTGCTACTTCATTAGCACAATCGTTGTCGGCAAAACCAATTTGAACTCAATACTAATTCATTTCTAAAGACCATCAGTCCATCATAATAATGATATTAAATATGGACTATATGTCTTGCTATGTTAATTATAAATAATAATGTGATAAATAGACTGAATCACCGACTTATAATTATATTTTATAAGTTTTTTCTATAAAAACATATAAAATAAAAAAATTAATGCATCAAAAAAAAAAAAAATATATATATATATTATGTTCACAAAAATCATGTTTTTAATAAGAATTATTGTTCCATTGACCCACACTAATTAAAGTTATCAGAATGTAGAATTTAAGCACCGGATGACTTGACTGGTGACTAGGCCCCAAGGGCCCCAAAATTTGAGTTGATGCTATCAAAGGGTTGGTAATTGATTTAATTAAACTTCAAATTTTCTTAACTGTTATTTACTGGTATTTTTAAATTATAATAAATATAATTTTTAAAAATTAAAAATTTATATATTAAATAATACTTAAATCAAAATCAATTATCATAATAAATTAATTTTAATTCTACAATTTTAGTAAATAAATCTAAGACACTCGTTAGATATTCAATTCAATTATAATTAATAAGTAGAGTCAGCTTGGCTAACCGTGGATCACAACTTTTTGCTTTGTAAATTTAAAAGACATGTATGCATCTGACGTCATCACATCACTATCTTGTTCATTCTTGACGCGTTGAGCAAAGGAGGATTTATGTCATTAACGGCTTCATGATTAGGTAGTAGAGATTGATGCTTACCACATTAGTTTACTATTGAGATCCTAAAGTAACTCAAAGCACTAAACCTTATACAAGAGTATTGTATCTTCTATATTTATGTGATGTTAGTTTAATTGATAAAAAAATTTAAAGTTATTTTTTTATTTTTATTATAAGCATTTTTTTTGTCGAAATTAAATAATTTATCAACATTTTATTTTAGATGACTTCTCCAGGTAAAGATTTTGAATATGAGTGATAAGAATGAAATAAAAATTGAATTGGGTCAAATATATATTTGATGTTGACTCATTTGAATGTATGAAAATTTTATTCTATTCGAAAAATACACATAACTTGCATTTTAATTTCTAGGCTTTTTGCAACTTTGTGTTGATGCGGTTAGAGTTTAATGAATCAATGATGTGATATGTGAGATTCGCAATTCGTTTAAGCAAACAAAAATATTTATGTATTGGATATTTGAATCAATCTACTTGGCAAATCAAATTGTTATTCTTATCTAAGAAATATATACATACTTGGAGTTAAAAGCTAAACATATTACAATACCTCAAGGTATAATGCTTTCTCTAATGAAGTTGGCATAATGGTCAAGAAGTGTGCTTCCTTGATCTTTTGGATTCAAAAATTATTAACAATTTTTTCATACCAAAGATTATTTAACAATTATTGCAAAATAAAATAAAATTAGGAGTTGATGGGGTGAAAAACATACAATACATGCTAGTGATGGAAAATCACAAACTAAGATTATAACAATGTTTAAGATTCAAATCCACATGTTGTTTGAAATATGAAGAGGCATCATAGGTATGTCTTTTGAATCATTAAGCATGTCTTATAGTTTGCCTTTCAATATTTCATTATCTTTAATCCACACATACACATGTATACATAAAGGGATGGTGGGATTAGGCATCTTAATTGTATGACCCACATTTTATTGTAGGGTCCACGTTGGTTTGGGAGTACTAATTAATTAATAAATATAAAAATAATTAGGGCTTATACTTAATTAAAAGGGTCTATTTCAAATTAATGACCCTTATATAATTATGTGAAGGCCCATTAGCGTTGGATGTAGCATAAGCACATGAATATGTCACTGATATTTTCATTTAGATCCACGTTTCGCTTATTAATTAGTTTAAGTTCATTAAGAAATAATTAATAAAGGAAGATCTTGTTGGTCTTATTAATTGCATTATCACTGAATTGACAATTACATCAAGCACTCAATGATGGTTATTTTGGAAAGAAAGAGATGAATCATATATATATATAACTTGTAATTAATTTTTAAAGCAAGAGGGGTGGAAATTTTAAGAGATTAAAAATCTGTTTATTTTTAATTAAAATTATTTGATTATAATTGATAATTATATTATTAATTAATTAAGAATTATAATTAATTTTCAATTATGTAATAATTGTATAAAGAATTTGGTACGAATTACTTATAATATATGAAACTATTAACTAAAATTGTATCCGTATTTGATACTTTTTATTTGTTTAGTTAACTATTTTTTATTAATATTATAAAAAATAGGTATTGGATATAGATGATGTGTTAAGAGTATTAAGTATTATTTATAAAAATGGTGAGGATATTATAGTCTTTTACTTGATCAAACTTGATTATAAATAAAAATAAATTAGTTTAAATCTTTTTTTTTTTTTTTTGATAATAATAAATAAAATTTAGAAAAATAATTAAATTATAATTAAATTTTTTTTTTACCAAACCCTCAACATCGGATTATGTTATAGTAGCATCTTTGCAATACAGTAGCAAATTAAAAAACACTTCAATCTCTCTCTACTGAGTTAAATTACCAACTATTTTAGACTATTTAATTGCTAACTTTTTTAAAACGTAAAAGATATCAACGTGAGAGAGAAGGCCATTAATGAGAAAAGGCATATAGCTTTTTAGCAACATTGTACCATGTAGGATGTCATTGGAATCTGGAGGAAGGGGAGTAGGAGACCAAAAGGTCATAATGACAAATTGACTCTAATTAGAAGGAAGAAAGCACTACAACTAATGAGCAATGGATCGGATTGTGTCATGATTTGCCATAGGCCCAATCCGAATACTCTGATTCATTTCGTATTTGCTGGTTTGTAATTTTGGCGGATAAATTCGACTCAACCTGTTCTGATATTTTTTTGACAAAATAAATAAATAATAATTTTTTGCTACTTGTTATATAAATGAAAATTAGTTATAAATCGAAACAGATTAAATAATTGATTTTAAACGTTGTAAAGAGTTAGTGTTTGGACATTAATTAGTAGAACCTGACAAATCGTATCAAGAATATGACTAGAGAGGTGTTAGAGAAAAGTAAAGGACGTAGACCTCCAACTAAGGAGACATGGTGATGGAATGGAGAAGTTTAACAAGTTATTAAAGTTAAAAAAGAGTGTTATAAAAGATTATACGAGTACAAAAATGAAGATAATTATAAATATTTTAGACAAGTTAGAAAAGATGCTAAGAAAACGGTTAGAGAAGCTATAGGCAAGGCTTGTGAAGGACTTAACCAAAAGTTAGAGACAAATGATGGAGAGAATGATATTTATAGAATTGGCAAGTAAAGGGAAAGACGAACTAAAGACTTAAATCGTATTAAGTGCATTAAGGATGAAACTGATAAGATTTTAGTTAAGGAAGACGAGCTTAATGAGAGATGACGAATTTATTTTGATACTTTATTTAATGGAGAGTCAAGGGATGATATTGGAGACCTTGATAACGCCTTTGAGCACATGATGTTAAAGAAGCTATTCATAAGATGAAGAATGGTAAGACAATGGGTCCTGATGATATATCAATAGAAGTTTGGAGATGCCTAGGAAATATTGGAGTAACTTGGCTTACAAATCTTTTTAACAAGATTTTTGTAACTAAGAAAATGTCCGATGAGTGGAGGAAGAGTACGTTGATTTCCTATTTTTAAGAATAAAGGAGATATTCAAAATTGTACGAATTATCTAGAAATAAAACTTATAAGTCATACAATGAAACTGTGCGAGAGAGTGATTGAGCATAAGCTTAGGAATGAGACTATAGTTCTCTGAGAATCAATTTAGCTTTATGCCAGGAATATCTATAATGGATTTTTCTTACTTAGGAGATTAATGGAAAAAATATAGAGAAAATAAAGATCTTCACATGGTCTTTATTGATTTAGAAAAAACATATGATAAAGTGCCAAGACAAGTCTTGTGGTGGGTACTGGAGAATAAGAAAGTCCAAACTAAATACGTAGAAGTTATTAAAGATATGTATGAAGGAGTAATGACTAGGGTGCAAACCGTAGATGGTATGACTGGAGAGTTCCGATCACAATAGGTGTTCACCAAGGTTCATCCTTAAGCACTCACCTATTTGCTTTAGTCATAGATGAACTTACCTATAATATTCAAGATAGGGCTCCATGGTGCATGCTGTTTGCCGATGATATCGTGTTGGTAGACGAAACTAGAGAAAGTTTAAATTTCCAAACTAGAAATGTGGAGGAACGCGTTAGAATCTAAAGGACCTTAGATTGAGTAGGACAAAAACTGAATATATGGAGTGCAATTTCAGTGAAACTAGAGGATGACCGAATGAAATACTGTTGGACGGTCAAATAATCCCTACAAATGATGTGTTTAAGTATTTGGGTTCCTTTATACAAAAAGATGACGCAATTGAGCACGATGTAAACCATAGGATCAAGGCAAGGTGGGTAAAGTGGCGAAGTGTTTCGTGAGTTTTATGTGATCTTAAAATTCTGAATAGAAAGAAAAATTTTACAGGACGGCAGTGAGACCAGCTATGCTGTATGGTACTGAATGTTGGGCAGTTAAAAAGCAACACTAACATAAGATGTGTGTAGCAGAAATGAGAATGTTGAGATGAATAACCGAACATACTAGAAATGATAGAATAAGGAATGAGGAGATCCGTAAGAAGGTGGAAGTAGCACCTATTGAAGAGAAAATGAGAGAAAATCGCTTATGTTGGTTTGGACATATCCAACGCCAGCTAATAGACGCAGTAGTTAAGAAAAATGACTTGGTACAGGTGTCAGGTGTTACACGTGGTAAGGGGAGATCGAAACTTACATGGGAGACAGTCATCAATAAAGATATGACTGCTCTAGGTATTACTGAAAATATTGTCCCAGATTTAATTTGTTTTATTTGTTCCATTTATAGACTTGTAGAAATTTATAAATATATTTATATATATACATTGTAAATTTTAGTAAATTAATTGTTAATAAATTTGATAAATTGTCATATGGAATTAAATAATTTATTTTTATTCTTAAAATTAAATAATGTCCAATTATTTGTTACCTGACAATAATAGATTCTTCCAAATAAAATAAAGTACAATAATGCACTCAAAAATGAATTAAATTTTTTTTTTAAACCGATCTATTTTGACTTAAACACCTTTAATCCCGTGAAACATGAAATGAAACCACTAAAAAAGTAACAGTGCAACTTGTTTGTCATTGACTTTTGCAGTTCTATCTCCTTTAATTACTTCATAGTGGGAAATTATTGTTTGACCTCAATCTTTAAGAGCAAATATTGAGGCCTTAATCCACTGCGACTGCGATGATAGTTTGCAAGTACTATTCAGTTTTTTTTTTGGGTAGGGGAATATTATTTCCCTAAGTAAGTCTTCTAAGAGAGTTGATCTTTTAAATTATCCTTAGATCTTCAAAATAGACAAGAATACTATATACCACTGGACCACTCAAGGTCATGGCTAGTATGAGAGTTTAATTATAGTGTAATTAGTATATAGGCATCTATAGTATAATGGTAGACTCTGAATTTATGGGCTTAATATTTTTAGTTCAAGCTTGTTCATTGTCTTGTATATAGATTTTACTTGGTAGACTTCCGACCCGTTATATATCTTAAAAGTTAGAGGTTTTAGCAGTGAGAATGAGCAAACATTCTATATATATGTTACCGTTACAAAGGTTTTACCACTGAGAATGAGAAAACATTCTATGTTACAGTTACAGAGGTTTTACAATTATAGGAAGACCATACTGTGGCTGTAAAGTAAGATTGTTTGCGGGTGCATGTTTGTACTCAGGGGAGAGGGATATAGAAAACCTTTGAAGAATCAAAGCAATTACTGTTTTTGCTTCCAGCATAGCGAAATTCTGACCGATGCAAGCTCTTGGTCCAGCTGAAAAGGCAAGTAGAGCATTTGGATGCTTTGCAGCTTTGGTAACCCCATTTATGAATCTAAGTGGATTGAACTCATCTGCACCTTCACCCCAGTATTCTTTGCTCCTGTGAATCTTCACCATTGAAATTGCTATACATGTACCCTTTGGAATCGACAAGTTTCCCAGCTTTATGTCTTCGGTTGCCTCCCTGATCAATTCTAGTACCGGGCAATACAATCTTAAGGATTCCAGCAAAACCATATTCACCTGCCAAATTTCCAACAAGTTTAGTACCCGTATAACAAATGCGCAATGGTGGAGTAGTTTGGGTGTTGTCTACCTTCCATGTCAACTCCTGGGTTCAAGACTTGGAGTGGTGTGTAGATAGGTGTATGAGTATCAATTGGCCAAAATAACAAAAGTCATGAAGTCTTACCAATTTTAACTTGGCACACGTATCTGCATTAGGAATGCCCATGCCACACTCTTGCAAGACCTCCTGTCTAAGTTTCTCTTGCCATTCATTGTGTAAACTAAGCAAAAAGACTGTCCAAGTTAGCAAACTTGAAGTGGTCTGATGGCCTGCAAAGAAGAAACTCTTGCACTCCTCCATAATATCATTCATGTTCAACTTGAGACCAGATTTCATTTTGTCCATCATCAAACCAAGTAGATCATCTCCATAAGTATTACAACCCAATGAGTCTCCGGTAGGTTCTGAATGCAATCTACTTTCTATGATGCACCATAATGATTTCCTCAATTTCATGTCAAGCTTCCATATCTGAATATTTGATGGAGTAGGCAGATATCTATACACAGAAAATTAAAGAAACAAGTGAGTTCAAATTTCACCCACCTGGTAGCCCAGTATATCAATATCATAGAAGATTCAGAGTTGGACAATTACTGGCTGCCAGGAATGAATACATCAGTAGCTGAAGCTATAGAAATTTTTTGAAGCTCTCTCTGTGCTTTGAAGGCCTCCTTCCCTTGGACAAAGCTACTGCCAAAGGCACAGTGGGCAATTATATCTGCTGTTAGCTCTAGAAATTCTTTGTGCATTTCTATCTTTGTAGACTTGTCAGTAGCCCGACTTTTCCACTCATCAAGCATGGATATGGTACATGCTGCCATTCTCTCTATCATAATCTGTTCACAGCAAAAAAAAAAAAAAAAAAAAAACAACCATGGACACACACTATTATATAGTGATTACAGTATAGGGAAAGAGGTGAATTTAGTTCTAGTTGACATTAGTATTTTGCTTTATATCAAAGACCAACTAAAACTGTGTTGAGTTATATCAGCACAGCCTTCCAAACCCAGATAAAGGAGGAGAGTTGTAGTTGATATATCCAAAAAACTTTGCCAAAACTCATGAATATGGATCAAACACCAACTAAGAAAGTGTCAAGTGGTTTTTGAGACCTTGAGTTTGTCCATTGAAAAGGCCGGGTTGAGTAATCTTCTACGGTTAACCCAGTTCAGTCCATTGATTAGAATTAAGCCTTTCCCAATCATAGTATAAAATGAGGGTCTTGTGATCTTGGCTTTGCGAAAGAAACCAAACTTGTTTGATAGAATCTGTTTGGCCATCTCAGGTTCAGAAATGAAAAGCCTTGGCTGATCAGTTCCATGCCAATACAGAAATGTCTCTCCTGCGGGCATTGCAAAAATCAATAGTAATCAATCATATTATAGTATTTGAGACTGCTAGTGCTAGTAGCTGAACCTTATATAATCTGCTGCAATGATATACACAGAAATACAATTGAATATTGTAGCTCAATAAATAAATATATGTTAATAGTATAAGTTTTAGGCAACACAACTAGATTCTCTACTAGTTATTCCATGTGGGTTTTTAATTTCTTCTAATTAAATCACCTAGGAGCCGTGTTGGGATTCTCAAGAATTTAATACTACAGAAAAACTAAAATTCAATGAACCACAACTTAAGGCTTCGGATAAACATTGAAACTAACTAGCTAGATAGGGATTAGAGAGTACCATATAGTGAGGACCATTTGTGGTAGTGCGGTAGAACCCTCTGGCTAATTTTGTTCGAATATGTATCTAGAACAGTTTCTCTTGCATCCTGCAACATTTGTTTCATTTCATGAAGAGAACCTGAAAGCAGAAAGTAAGGTGGCCCTGTGACCCCTTGTTTCTGAAAGTATTTAGTCAAGGCATATGGCCTCCAAAACACAATCCTACAGACTTTGCAAATCTTTAAAACAACTAGAACTATCAAAGCTAGTAGGGCAGCGGCAGCAGCAATAAGATAACCCATTTGCTTGTGGGTGTGTTAGAATTGTGGGTTGTGACAGAGAGACAGGATTGAGGATGCAGTGCAGGATATGTTAAATTGGTTGATGTGCTGGATAAATATATGTGCAATACAGAAAAATGGCTTCTCATACATGTTTGAGGTCATTGCTGAGGGCAACAAATCTTTTGCGGCTATGTTCCTTATCATCTGGCACGTATATACAAATAATTATATAAGCATGGATATGTCCTTCATCTGAAAGGATAGCTTTCCTCCTTATATTCCTCCCAGAAGTAAAAGATAAGATAAAATTCATATTTACCCAATCTAAAACCAGCCAAGAACAATACCTTAGCTAAAGTAGTATTAGTATATTAATAGTCAAAATTTGAGTAAGCTAGCTAGGCACACCTAATGACTAAACTAATAAAAATGAAAAAGTAATATATTGGAAGTTTTAATCAAAAAACTTAATTTTATGTAGTTCTTTCTAAGTAGAAGGAAAATTATATGTCAAGAGTGTCTATTATTTGCGTAGTTTAGGAAAAATAAATAACACAAATACATAATTCAGCAGTTGAGGAGTCTTTGTAATGGTTAGAGATTTAAGTTTGCAGAAAAATACTTGTTGAAAGGGGCAATTACTCGAGATTAGGCTCACTTACAAGGTGTAGGGATATTCGTGGGAAACAAAAAAAGAGAAAAAAATGTCATAGAAAATAAAAATTGTTTACATGTGAAACGACCCATCTTTTAAGGCTATGTAGACGACATTCTATTAGAGAAACGACAATAGAGATCTTCACCACCCACTCCCTCATCCCTTCGCCGTTCTTTCCAGAAAACCTAAACAAAAACACAGGTTGGGGTTTCTGAGGCGGGAATTCAGTTCACATTACAACTTTTTGAAAAGTAAGAAGAAAATGGATTCCAAGTCCGTGAGGGAATTTATAGTAAAGGAAGTTCCTGATTGGGATGATGAAGTGGTCGCGACGGCCCGGTTCAAGGCTTTTAGCGGTCAAAGATCCGATTGGGAACCCAAATACCTGTTCTGGAGGGATTTGATCATCAAGATTGCCCGGCATTTCGGATTTCTACTCATTCGTCCTTCCGAGGTTTGCTGGATTTTCTCATTTGTTCAGTTATCTTTGCCTCCATATGTTTGTTTCTCTAGAAAACAATTTCTCGGAGTGATTGACATGAGCTAACATCATTCTCTACCTGATCCAGACCCAGACCCACCCAAGTAGTGCTTTGATCATGTATGCCTCTGTTTTTGTTTTTTCTTTTGTTCCTAAATGTATAAGTGGTGCTTTGGTTGATTGAAGGTTAAGAGTGATTGGTTTAACAGAGGAGGCTTGACCCCTTTATGTATTGACCATGTACTGGTGAGTAAGATGCTTTTTTGATTGTAATCAAATTCAATGAATTATAGTTTCTATCTCTTACTCTTGTGGTTTGCTTTTCTGGCTTGGTTAACAGTTTTGCTACTTGAAATAAAGTGTTTGCTTTTGTGTTTGTTTTTGTCTTTACTATTTCATTTTTCAGTTTGTAATGTATAGTGAAGGTGATATCATACTGTGTGCGGATCTTGTGGATCCTACTAGTGGGAGGCTCTCCCAACTCTTCAAAAAAGTAAGGAACTTAATGCTTGGATCAATCAGAACTACAGAAGTTATTTCTGAAGATCAAATCATTCTAACAGCAGCATTGAAGGTATTCAGTTTGTAACAAGCCCATCCTTGTATATCCAGAGCTGTTTTATTTATTTTTAACTCTTTGTCCTATTTTCCTTTGCAATTAAGGTGGAGGGGAGCATGCTTGTTTTTGACATAGCCACGTTGAGATTAGGAAATCTATAGATTAATATTTAAAAAGAATTCTGCAATGTCAAATTCATTTTGCTTGAATAGTTTGCATCCCTTTATTATTGTCTTTGGTAGTTTTCCATCATTATTTGATGTTTTAATTGGGTAGATAAAAAATTATCACTGCCTACTCTCCTGCTCTTTTGATATTTTATATTTAATTATGTTGACAGCTGAATTATGACCCAGAAGTTTTATATTGTAATTTCTTGACATCTAGGATAAGGCAGTCGAAGTTGTCAAGCTTTTATCTGATAGCCACTGGAACTCGTCATGTGTTGTCACCATGTGGAAGCTCCAGGACATATGTGGAGGACCAGATGAAGCATCTGCAGTCTTGAGCTACTTGTCAAGCTCGGGGAAAGCACAGCACTTCTCCGTCAGCAAGAAAGATTTTGTAGAGGTATATTATGTGGTTCTTTTACTGTGTATGATTGATTATTCCAGGCATCTTCTTCAATGCCCAGGATTAGTTTTGTAAAATATTGGAAATGAGGGTGGTCTTGAATGAGAAACTTATAACTATAGTTGATTTTGCCATCAGAAAGTACTAACTTTTCTACGTAGACAAGTTATTGTTGAAGGCTAAGGACAATCCAAATAATCATTTCAGATATTTAACGGAGTTTATGGGCAATAATGTCGCTCCTACTCAAGTTTCTAATTATATACATTAGTGTAGTGTATGTACAAAACTTGGAGGGGACATTAACTGGCTTTTCTACGTAAATGGTAAAGTTGGAAGTCCCACCATATATCCGATTTGAAGTCAGTGCAGTGCAGGGGAAATTGGTTTCCTTTACATAATAAAAGTATCAGGATTAACCTACTTCCTACATTCCTATTACATGTGTTATTTCTTTTAATTCAAGTTTGTAGTTTTACAGGGTGTAAAAATTTCCTTCTCGACAACAGCAGTATCCAGTGTCTCAAATTTAGATCATGATGTTCTGTACTTAATTTGGACAACGGAGAAGCTTCAGCAACAACTTGATGTGATTGACCGACGTTATGAAATGTAACTACATCTGCTTCTTGCTCACTTGTCTTTTGTGTGACCTTAAGTTTTTTATTTATTCATTTATTTAATTCATTCTTCTTCTTCTTCGTCTATCCCCACCCCATGCACAAACCAATAAAGGAGAGCATAATTTCCTCCTAATTCAGACTACCTTGTTGAAGGTCCACGTATTCATTATTACATTTGATCTTGATTGATGGAGACAAAGAATTTTGTGATAATGCAGAACTCTGATAATTTTGACATGCTGGCATCCTTATTGGATCTTCTAATAGTGTGCTACTATCATTAATGTAGATTCTAACAGATTGAGCCATTTGGGTTGCCTGGTACCATTTTTAAGAGGACTTAGTTTTAATTGAGGGTGTTTATAATGGGAATGATATTAATTATCAAGTCACATTTTTATATAGTTTGTTATCTCCTTAGTATGTCCTGCTTGGGATGTGGGATGTGTGCTCATAACAATTTTAGTTGTCTTATAGATTACTTTTGTCTCTATACAGGTCAAGAAAATCAGCATTAACGTTTCTACATTCTGGAAACAGAAAAGTGGCCCTTAGGTATGCAAGGGAGATGAAGGTCGGTGCTGAGAATAGAGAAAAATGTTCATCACTTTTGAACAAAGTGGAGGAAGTCCTTGGCATAATTGCAAATGCCGAATCCACAAAACAGGTGTAGCATTAGAGATAATCTTCTAGACTTCTTAATACCCAATCCTATTTACTATACATATGTTGGTTCTATTAACTGATGGAGCCAACTAAGAATGTGATTGAATTTGCTGATTGATTGTGACTTGTTGACAGGTTTCTGAAGCCATCCAGATTGGATCCCAAGCAATAAAAGAAAATATGATCAGTTTGGAGGAAGTTGATCTCTGTTTAAGTGATCTTCAGGAGAGCATTGATTCACAGAAGCAAGTCGAAAAGGCCCTAGGTATTTTCCTTTCTTGTTTTGGGTAACACATTTTAAAAGTAGGTTTTCTTTTTCATTTTTCTCTTTGCAACTGTCTCTTTTCCCTCATGTGTCAAATCTTATCAGATGGTGTCATATTCAATTTGTAGCTAATGCATAAAATTTGGAAATTGGCTTTTTAAGCATTCAGAAGACGGATGTTGCACTTACATTTTATTTGCTTGTGACTGTCCTATGGCAATTGCAGAAAAAACTCCATACGCAGACATTGAGGATGATAATGTTGAAGAGGAGTTTAAGAAATTAGAGCTGGAAGTTGGCAATGAAAACGCACCAGTTCCAATTCCTAAAACCGGGTCTACTAGCGAAGAAAGAGAGAGTGAGGCTTCAGAAGCCACCTTAATTAGTGAAGCTTTGTCAAATCTCAAGCTTTCAGACAATTCTAGCCGAAAACTAACAATTCATAATCAAGTAGTATCGGTGGAAGATAAAGAAAGAGAAACCATTGAACTTGAAGCTGCTTTAGGTTGAAGTTCAGTTATAAAACATTATGATTAATCTGCTCTAAATGATCATTATAGTATATTGTTATGTAGCTTTTGTATATTGTATATGATGATATTTTTGTAATTCAAAGCATGTACAGTTAAATGTATTGCATGTAAAATGTGCTGTCACAGACGTGATCATTTATTTGAAAACAAAATTGAGACCTTGTTTCTCTGGCATGTATGGAAGAAATTGTTGTACATGTAAGCATTGATTAAAACTAATGTAGCATTTGATGTTATGTCTATGTATGACAAATCAGATGGGTGGAATGTACATGGATTCACGGGTGAGGGAATGCACACTTGATTAGATACACAGAGATTGGATAGTGAGAAGCAATTGTTTGGGTTAGTGATTTTTAGTTCGATTATTAGTGAAATTCCAACCAAATCAATTTGGTCAGTTTGAAATTTATTGCAACAAATTGTGATTTTTATTTTAGAGATAACCAAGCCAAACCAACTCGGTTTTTGTCTTTTTCAGTAGTTTGATTTTAAATAATAATTGACTTTTTATAAATAAATAAAAAATTAAAGCTCTAATGTCATTTTTATGTCATTTTTTTTGGTGGTCTAATTTATTTGATTTAGACTTTTATGTTTTAAAATTTTCAAACAAATTCCAAAACTTCAATAAATTATTGCGTAGTTAAGAAAAATAATAAATCTATATAATAATATATTCAAATAAAAAATATACTCTATTATTTTTTTTATCTTTATATTCTTTAAGAGTCATTATTTTCATCCATCAATGTATAAATCTATAAAAACATATTATATTATATTAGTAGTTGATGTTAATGATACATGTCATCCTCTTATTTACTGAAAATATAAAAATTAAATGCACCATGAATCAAATATTAATTTTATCTTTAAACTTCAAATAAAAAATTTCTTATTTATTGATATCAAATATTAATTTCATTTTTAAACTCTAAAATAATAACCAAATTTTTCTAAGCTCTCCTCTCCAATTTCCTCCATACTCACCTCTCAGTCCAAACTCACCCACAACAGATATGATTCGAACTTTCCCGCGAAACAGGAAGACTAGGAGAGAAGTCTCGGCTTCAAACAGAGCTCTACCCGCTGAAGGTTCAGGAGATTTCGGCTATGGAAACAGGGACAAGTATAACGAAGGTTGTATCAGCCAGTAGAGCATGCTTTTCAGAGCTAGGCTCTCAATCAAGAATCACCCTTTTTAGACAACCAGAAAAATCACTTCCCATAACCGTAAACCAAAGCACCCATATCATCCCATTGAGCAAGACCTACCACCCAGTCACCAACACCACCCCATATTCAGAATTACTTAATCGTCAAAAAGATTTTCACTTCAACTTGTTCCATCAACTAAAGTCGCCGCCTGATCTTTCTGAAGCGAGAAGGTTACATGGTCTTCTTGTCGTCCATGGTTTCTTTCACCCCAGTAATACTAATAGGGTTTTCGGTTCACAGCTTGTGAATGTTTATGTCAACTTCAATTGCTTACAGAAAGCATTTGTTGCTTTTGGTAAACTACCTCATAAGAGTAATATTGCTTGGAATGCTATACTCAGAGGTTTGGTTAATGCGGGTCAGTTTAGTGAAGCAATTGAATTCTATCATTCAATGCTCAAACAAGGTATTATCCCTGATAATTTCACATACCCAATTGTCCTAAAGGCCTGTTCTTGCTTATCTTCGCTTGAAGAAGGAAAAAGGGTCCAACAAACTATCCTACTTAACGAGGTTCGTCATAACATAAAGCGGAATGTCTATGTGGAATGTGCTATGATTGACATGTATGCCAAGTGTGGAAGCTTAAAAGAAGCACATCAGTTATTTGAAGAAATGCCAATTAAAGATTTGGCTTGCTGGAGTGCTATGATATGCGGCACCGTTTGGAATGGGGAGTGGCTTGAAGCACTATCCCTGTTTAGAAGAATGAGATTAGAAGGTCTACATCTTGATTCTGTGATTGTGGCAGCTGTTCTTCCAGTATGTGGCAGACTGGAAGCTAAGCAATTGGGAATGGCACTGCATGGCTGTGCCGTGAAGAGTGGATTTGAGACTGACTTGTATATCTCGAATGCTCTTATGGATATGTACTGTAAATGGGGTGATGTAATTGATGCCCACAGCATATTTTGCCACATGGTTCATAGAGATGTAGTTTCTTGGAGTACCCTGATTGCTGGCTACTCTCAAAATTGCCTATACCTGGAGAGTTTTGACCTGTATCTTGAAATGGTGAATGAGGGCATAGAAACAAATGCAATCATTGTGGCAAGTGTTCTTCCTGCATTGGCCAAACTGAAATTGTTGAAACAGGGGAGGCAGATGCACACTTATGCTCTTAAACAAGGACTTGTATCAGATATGGTTGTAGGAAGTGCACTAATTGATATGTATAGTAATTGTGCATCAATTAGAGAAGCAGAACATCTTTTCAAGCTCATGTCCGATAAGGACATATTGTTGTGGAACTCACTGATTGTAGGCTATGATTTAAATGGTGAACTTGACTCAGCATTTGGTATCTTTCGCAGAATTTGGAAAGCTGAATGTAGACCAAATCATGTTACCCTTCTAAGTATTCTTCCTATGTGCACCAAAATGGGGTTACTTAAACAGGGCAAGGAAATTCATGGCTATGCAACGAGAAGTGGTCTTGTTCTAATGGTTTCAGTAGGAAATTCTCTGATTGATATGTACAGTAAATGTGGATACTTAGAACTTGGATTGAAGGTCTTCAATCAGCTAACCATGAAGAATGTCGTGACATATAATACAGTGATCTCTGCTCATGGAACCCATGGTCTTGGAGAGCAGGCTCTGATATTCTTTGAACAAATGAAGGAGGCAAGAATTGGGCCCAATAAAGTTACTTTATTAGCAATTCTTTCTGCATGTAGTCATGCAGGTCTAGTTGACAGAGGATGCATAGTGTACAATTCTATGATTAATGATTATGGTATTCGGCCAGATACGGAGCACTACTCATGCATGGTCGACCTTCTTGGTAGAGCTGGACTTCTTGAAGATGCATATAACTTTATCAGAAGCATGCCTGTGGTTCCAGATGCCAATATTTTAGTAAGCATACTTGGTTATTGTAGATTTCACAATGACGTGAAGCTTGCTAAGCTCCTCGTGGAACACATTTTCAAGATGGAGACAGTGTCAAGCGGCTGCTATGTCCTTCTTGCAAAGGTATATGCCTCCTGTGAACAATGGAAAGAGATGTCAAATGTCAGAACTCTGATAAGAGATAAAGGCTTGAAGGTAAAACCTGCAAGTAGCTGGATTCAGGTAGGTCAGTGCGTTCACATTTTCCATGCTGAAAGTTCATTGCATCCAGAGTCTGATAAGATCCAAGAGACTTTGGACAACTTATTGTTTGTGATACAGGATGAAGGGAGCTTGCCTGATTCAAGCTTCTTCTCCAATGTAGATGATCATTTTTAGAGAAAAATCAATGCTGCAATGATGATATTGGTGATGGTGATAGCAGCAAAGGCACCAACAAGGAAAGTGTTGGTGAAAGCAGTACAATCAAGATGATGTCAGTGGTGATGATTTAGTATGCTGGTGGTGGTGGCACTAGGGTAATGGTGGCAGAATGGCATACCGGTGCTTGCAAGGTGTTATTTCTATGGTAAAACTGATGGGGGTTATGGGGTTGGGGACTTAAGGTTGTTGCAGGTCATGACTTGGCAATGGTTGCAGGTTTGGTGGTGGTTATTAAGGGAAGGGGGTGAGTGTGCATGCAGGAAGTGGTGTTAGCACCATGGTGGTCGTTATTGAATGCTTTCAGGAAGAGGAAGGCTATTGAATGTTTTCAGCAATTTTCTTTGGATTAAAGCTGAATTTTTGTAATTTATTGAATATACTAAAGAATTGAGTGTTACAAATAACATTTAAATGACTAATATTCTCTTCTTCTTTTTTCTTTTACAACAAAGGGTTATGACAATATCTCCAAGCTAAATATATAAAGCAATTGGCAGTCTTCTGTTATTGAAATGCTTAATAAATGGAAACAATTATTTCACGCATGTTATCCAATATTGTAAGACAGCCTCAAATTTGTACTCTACAAGCAAGAATGTAAAACTGTTTAGAAGAGTAGGAATGATCATTTGTCAGCTCTTCCTGCTGTTCTGTTTTAGAAAATCAATTGTGATGGGACTTGACAGCTTGGACAAAACTGCAGGAATAGGAGTTGCAATGTTCGACTCTTTAGATACTTCATTCAAAAATCAAAATGATCTCACTTCACGGGAAGAAAATAAAATTCAAGAAATGGTTGCATTTCTCCAATAAGGACATCGTATTCTTCTGGAAAGCAGGACCATGCCACCATGTCCAAGTCTCAATCAATGTGTTTATATCGTTGTTAGTTATTTCCATAACTGTAGTATTCAGAATCCTTGCCGACTGTCGTTAAATGATGCATCAACATTGATAAAGCCATAGAACATGTTTCTTGAGTCTGGATGGTCAGTTATGGTGTATATCTAAGAGTCCGATGCACTGATGTCCAAGCTCATCAGAGCTGAATAAATCGAATTCTTCAGTTTCTTGCAACATTTCTTCTTTCCTCTTTCAGAGGTAAATGGCCAACCTGATTCAGTGTCTCAATTCTTAAACATTCAGCCAAGTGATATCTGAGTTGATGGGGATTGAATCCTTCAGAATGTGTGTGGACAAAAATTCAGCTGCTCCATAAGGTTGGGGGCTCTTGGAACATTGGGTGCTAGAACTGATTGTGTAGAAGACTTTCCCAGTATTAAGGGTGCATGTGAGGTTTTCGTTGGGAGCACTTGACCAGGGAACCCAAGCATCGGAACTCCGTTTTCTGTGATCCCAGAAAGAGCAGTTGGTCCTACTTGTGGAGAAGGAAACTGAGCTGGGATACATGTATTGCCGCTGCCCATGCCTGTCCTTAGACCCATCCCAGCCCCCATGGGAGAGAACTGAGTCAAATTTGGTAAATTAATATGATGCAGGCCAGCAGGTACCATCATAGGATGCACATAAAGCCTGGTCCCCATGGACATAATCTGCATCATGTTACCAAGTTTCAGACATCAAAATGAATATCCTAAACCACATGCATATAGAAGAAAATGCCCTAGAAATCTGCCAATGAATGGAAATACCTAGAAAATTCACCTGTAATTGAAGCTGGAGGGTCTTTAAATATTCAATAGCCTTGTCAAGCATTGAAACTTCGTCCATCTTAAGAGACACAACACAAAAGCAACCAAAAACATGTTCCAACTTCTATCAGAATTTTATTTTACTTTTTCAGAGAAAAAAGAAGAAAAACGTCAATGTATCTCAAGACAGAAGGTGGTTAAAAATTCAGTAGAGTCACAATACTGCAGATTTCCTACCTTATTGGAATTGGGTATAAGCTCCTGTAATGCATGCAACTTCTTGTTAATCTTAGCTCTTCGCTTCTGCAAATATCCCACTACAATCAGTTAGCTGTCGACTTCAACCCTTTTTCTTTAGTATTAGTTAAGTTTTTAAACATTTGCTCACCTTTTCAGACAAATTATGAATATCTGTATTTCGGATTCTCTTGACTCTTGCACCCCCGGAAGCAGGACCTTCTTTTATCACAACTTCTGGTTCTTCATCATTCTGCACCAAAAACAGATTTCTTAGAATCATGGCAAGCAGTGTGGATGAAAAGGGGTCATAAAACCTAGGAAGAAGAGGCGAACTCTATAGTCTATGCTACTTCCATAGATCCACTTACTTCACTCAAATATGTTGATTCCTCAGTGTCCACATATTTCATCTTCAAAGAATAGGCTGGATAATTTGAAGCTCCAAGGGAGCATACTGAGGAAGATGCAAGCAGCAGCTCAGTGTTAGGCTTTCCCTTTGCCCTATTTTTTGCCAAGCTTAAGGTTGGGCCAGTATGGGAACCACGTACCGGAAGGGCATCCTTACAGCCACAAGCTTCAGATTGCTCATCAGGCAGAGAATCCCAAGTCTTTGCAACAACAGGTACCGGCTGCCCTGCCTTGGAAGCCATTGAATCTGGTTGGTTCTGAAATCCCGTGACAGTTTTTGAACCTCTAGTTGGTTCAATCACTGTGGTCTCATGAACATATCTGCTACCTACAGCTGACTTTTTTAAGGTTATTTTGTTTCTTTGTGGTATCTCATACTTTCCAGGTTTCATCTTCTCAACTTCTGATAGAAACGGACTGCTTGTTGGCTGAATTGAACAACTAGAGAGACAGGCAGATTGAAGAACTGCCGGTTTTGGCAAATGGGAGGAATTCAACTTTCCAGTTTTTCTATGATCAAGTCTTGAACCCTGATTCTGCAAGTTTGAAACTGGTACTTCATCCATTGGCACTGGGATTTGTCTGGTTGTAGATATTTTGATCTGACCATTCCCATGAGTAGAAAACAGAGGAGCTTTTCCAATGAGCTTCAATTCATTGTATTCAGTGTTCAACCTTGCTCTCTTGGTAACACGGGTATCTCCGTCGTCTTCTTGAGCATTTGAAGGTTTCAATGAATATCCATTGCACGAGGGACCTTTTCGTGTTCTACTTGATGGACCTCGCTCCACAATTCGACCATTTTCCCATACCAGCTCAAGAAAATCATTATCATAGCTGCATTACAGTTAATTAAAATTTGTTATTACCAGAAAACTTATTGTATAAGAAAGAAACAACTTAATATGAAAACAGAACCAAAGTCTTACATCGAAGAGGCTAGATGAGATGAATTGTTGATTCCAATCTTTTGCTGAGTTGAGTGGAGCATTTTCTTCGCCATTATATGTAAGTTCCAAGAGACTAGGAAGACACAATCAACTAGTCAGTAATTACTCTCAGGAGTAGAACTACATGAAACAGGTATCTTTGAATGTTGATAGCATTCAACCAAGAGAAGAGTTCAACCAGGATAAGATGCTATTTTTCTTTCCTGTTCTGCTAAGTACATGACAAGTTCAGCTACTGCAATGTTACCAAGAACTTGCTGACATAGTTTCCGGTTATACACAAGAACTATTGATCAACAACAATACAAAATACAAAACATCCTACTGTTTTTATCCATGAGACTAGTTTGAAGGGAATGCTTTAACTTGCTGTTTTTTGCAACTCAAGTAAACGCTAGAAACTAGAAAGAGCTCACAACAGCTGATAAGGGGACACTGCAAATTTCCACTTCTACAATTAGGTAAAGATTTTTAAACCACCTAAACCCAGAGATTGAGGTTCATCACCATCAGTGTGTGTCCATATATATAACTCGATTAAAATGAGAAGGGCACATGAAGACTTTTGCTAAGGTAGTAATTTCTCCTACGCAAGCAGTTCACGAGCACGACGTCACATCCCTGGAGGCCCCACCAGAATTGGGAATCTTAAGGACCACAATGTGAGTCGTAGTATGTGTTTCGAGTCATTTTCTTAATGGACCCTGCCCACCACCCAATATATGTTATGGTGGGGCTCAGCACCACTGCCTCAAATCCAAGATATTTGATCCTAGGAAGCGAATTTTTGGGATAAGTGGACTCTCCTTCACGTGCTAGTCTCGTTAGATTCACGTGCCCCAGGTTTTCCTGTCTTTGTACTATTTTCCTAGCTACCGAACATTAAGTTACAAAACTATAGCCAATCTCGTAATTGATTAACAGACAAGGACGTGTTCGATTTGCCCATCTGGGGACGAAGATATAACACTACAAGGTATTAATGGAATCGAAAGAGAAAATCCAAGTCCATTGAATATTGACCTAATTCTTTTTTCCTTCCCCATTCTCAAGGTTGTGGCTTGTAGGTGTGAGCAATCATCATGAGAAAAATAACCATCAACACGTTTAGCAGTCGAACTATCCTATTCATATACACCAAGCATTCAAACTACTCTTATTCTTTTGCCTTTTTCTTTGGATGAGAGATGAGATATTCACACTTGAGTATTAATGTTTCTCAGATTTTGTCTCCCTTTTGTCCAAACTCCAACATAAGCACTTCTAGAGGAGTTGATTTGGATAATCTCATCGGGTATAACTCAATGGTGTATTAATGGGTGTAGTAGGTTTCATCCAAAGACATAAATTTTGACGAATTCTGCTTTTTTGGAATGTAGGCCAGAGGCAACCGACATAAGTGTGATGTATAATATCTCGGTTCTAACCCATAGTGTGAGGGCGAGAGAGAGAGTCGGATAAAAGGGGGGAATATTAATCATCAACACACGTGGGCTATTTCCAGCTCTCTGTCAAATACTTCCAATCATTTTTTCTATATTCGATTTCATAAATTCATTTGCGAGAGGCACTGCATGCACTCACATTGTGCCTTAACCATGTAGAAATTTCTCTTTCTATATTATCATAAAAAGAAAACCTCATCCTGTGCCATAAATCCTATACTTTGATAGTTTCATTACTGTTTACACTGCATTCTACTGGGTAGACATAACTCACATTTTTACGAATGATCTAAAGTCACTAAACAAAATTTAGTAAGTCTATGTTCAATAATGAGGAAAAGAGGTAAAAAGATGAAAAACATATATTCTAAGTATGACATGGCAATCCTGCTGCCTATATGCTGAGGGTACCAAGGTCCAATACTAGCCACTAGCGGATTGCAGCCTACTTCTGTTGGAATTCTCAGCTTGCTGTTTAGCAGCCAAATCGCATCATCTTATGATACCCTCTTTCAAACACAAAGCAATTACATGTTTCAATTGGAGCATCTTTCCCCTAGCCAACTGCAACGAATTAGGATGATCACATCAGTAATACAAGATAAACAACCTTTTCCCAATCTACATTTATAGTTTTAAATCTTTTGAAGAGATCAGATCAATTTCATGTCAGATCAAAAAGGACAAAGTTGGCTACGAACAGAGTTGTAGTCAACTGAGCCAACAAGATCTGGAACCTCAGTGGCAATTGGCAAATATAAGGGCATGTCACATTTCTAGGGTTTAATACAAAAAGAAGCTCGTCTCTGCAAGATTATCAACGCCTGGAAAATATGACATACAAGGAAAGAAAAGAAGTCTCTAATCTCTTGAGTAAAGCCTAACAAGTGCAACCCACTAACTGGAGATCCCCAATCATTGTATTCATTCTTCAGTACATGTTGCACTTGCAAACTATTCTACTGGTTAGTGACTCACAATAATATGCTGCAACGTAATTATAATCCCAGAAGGAAGCAGATACCAAATGAGCATCCAACAAAACATCCAGATTATATCATGGCCAAGTAGTGAAAACCTAGCATTAATTTTTAAAAGATCATGCAAAGAGATAATTTACCTCTTGGATGGCTGTGATTTTCTTTTGGGCATCATTGAGTTGGATCTCTGTTGCTTCTTCAAGTTGTGAAAGAAGCTTACGGTGTGATACTCCTGTAAGAAAAGATAGTTAAAAGATGCCAGAATCACATATGATGTTTGCAATTCATACAGAATCTGCAAGCAGTTAATGTTCATATGATACTCCGTATGTATAACACTATAACTAATAGGCACATGTCAATTCTAAGTGCGACGGTAAGAAATCAACATGTTTGAAGATAAGCATTCAGAAATTTAGAAGCAGTTCCCCATACTTTGCTTCTCTGACGTTCCTTTAAACTCTATCATGTGCGCTTCAAAATTTTCAACAGTGCTTATGCATTCCTGGAGATGCTGATTAAGCTCTTCCTTGAATTTTTCATGGATCAACCTCAATTGCTTTTGTTGGTCTACACAGAAAATAAATAAGAGAATCAAAAGGAGATATAAAATTTACACCAGTTGTTAAAATCCAAATATGGGAAAGATATTTTCTTTTCTGTCTCTCAAAACTAATGCACTGGCATAGACACTGACGAAAACAAAAGAAAGAAAAGAAAATTAGTTACACACAATGAATTAGTTTTACTCCAAGAGGGAAAGCGGAAAGTGTATAAAATCCTGGATTACCACCATTTATGAAAAAAAAATTAGTTCTTTGAGGCCATTCATGTGTTCATATATCAATTTCAAGATATAAGAATAAGAGAGCATGCAGTCAAGAAAATAATAGAGAGGAAACCATCGCATATGAGCCTTATGAAAACATATACATTTGCACCATAAATAATATATGGACAGTGTATGAGTAGAGCTGTTGCAGTGCAGTATTCATTACTTGATGGGAAAGGAAGTTAATCAGATATAGTAAGAACATAGAAATAGTGAAAGATATGATAAGAACTAGAAAGAAGCATCTTAAAATTCCAGAAGAAAAGAAAGATTTGAATCATAGCATAATTGTTTACTTTCCATCTTTTTTCTGACAACTGACATGTACAGTTATGAGTTTTTTTGATACTCCAACTATTACTATGACATGTTTACTAAAAATAATTATCTTTTCTATAAAACTTTTATTGTAGACTTAGAAAACAGCTATGAAGTAGTGTTTTCTTTTCTTTTATTTCTTTACATCAGGAGTATCATACAATTCATTCCAAGAACAATAAATTCTCCTACTTCATAGTACCAAAGACTGAATTTATTAATAAAATTGAGTTCATCTCAATAATCAAGCATGCTTTTACATTCTATCAAGATTTGATTCTCTATCAAGAGAAGTGAAACCTCAAGAGCTAGAAGTTCACAAATTCCTTGATGAGGTAAGTTTCTCTAAATAGAAGGCATAATTGAAAGCTATTAAAGAGAACATGAAGGGAATGTCTATTTGTCAAGAAATAGAAGCATGTATTTTCCTGCAAGGCAATGTACACCTAATACTGGGAGTGTAGGTTAGCAAATGGGAAATTAAAAGAATAGTGAATTTCAAATGGGAAAATGTATCTTGATAACCCTGCAAATAGTCGCCTGCATCAGGAAATATTCAGATTCTAGTAAAAGTCCACATGATATAAATTTTGCTACCTTCAAATCTTGTTTCCAGCCGTTTTCTCTTTGATTTACTGAGACTTGTAAGTTTTCCCCTGAAGCATTTTAAAAATTACACTTAACAAATTAACATTTGATGATTTGAAGCTTAAGCTTAAAATCCAGCAGCCTGATATACTTACATGTCCTTATAAATCTGGGACTGGACGTTCTGCAGCTGCAATTGTATCTCCTCAGCAACAGATTTCAGAATCTCAGAGGATTTCGTATTTGTCACTGACTGAATTTTGCTCTTAAGTTTTCCCAATTCTGAGACGAAAAGTTCCACAGCCCTACAAAATTTTGAAGTACTATTACCAATTAAAGAAAGATGTCAAAATATAACTAAATTGTACTTCATATAGAACAATAATAAAATTTCATTCAGAAACAAGAAAAACCTTGCAAATACATCCTCTTGACTCTTTCCAGAAGTTCCATGGATCCAATCACTTTCTTTGGTTTCTGTCCATTTTGTAGATAGACAAAGAAGTGCATGAGAAAAGAATGCATATAATAAGAGATATTTAAAGCAAAAAGCTACTACATACATACATATATGCATGTATATAAAGAAATTCTACCTTTTGGAGAGGGTGAAACTGGACTGTTATCATTAACTTTAATTCCTTCATGGATGCAAAGCCTATTAATTGGATGAAGTATAAACTTCTGTTTCTCAGCAGGACCAGCTAGTGGAAATTTGTCTCTTTCTCTTGAACCTACACTGACACCAATGTGATAAAATTAACAATGTTCCTCTAACTTAAAAGAGATAAGAAGAAGAAGAAGAACTAACACATAAGTGATAAAATAGTGAGTCCAAAAGAAAACCTTAGTAGGAACACAATTATCAGACACTTTATTGCCGTCATAATGCATGACGAATAGATGCATGAAGCTTAGTAAAAGGCACTGTTAAATGCTTCATATGATTATGACATGGGGATCCCATAAACAGTTGGCTACTCCATGTTCCCTGCTATATGTAACTTAACAATTATGTACCTATGATATTTAACATTGTCTTGCCTGCCTGATGTAATTGTGTTTGCTCTGCCTACCATATATCATAACTATCAATCCATCATCAATCAGCTATTACAATAGTTATATGATAAATTGTGTCAAGTGGTAAAGCATAAGCTTCATTACCATCAATCATGTGGAAGACAGTGTGGCTCTAACTGAAGATGATCCATTCAGAAAAAAAAGAAAATGAAAAAAGAGTAGCAACCACTGGTAAAAGATGGATTCTGTTACCAACTTAATAGGTCTACTAAGTGTTTAAACACCACCCACACCACTAAGTCTCAACACAAAAGTGTATGAATGTCAGCATCATAATTTATGGAGGAGGTTACAGACTAGCAAGGCACCTACCAACTATAGTCTTCTTAAAAGTGACTGATTTTCAGGAATACATTGCTAAGAGCAAGATTAACAAATAAAATTGAAGTTAGAGGCTACTATTCTTTTTTCAGAAAATATACCTATTGAAACACAAATCTGTCTGAGGTATGAATAATTGTTCATAAGTACATTTGATAAGAGAAGAGCTTTAACTTAAAAAGAAAATAATATGAGAAGAAATTCCAAAAGAAATTGGAGAATGACATAGCAGGATATGGACATGCGCACTATCACCGGTAGTAATAACTAATAAATGCTTTATGCAGAATTTTATTATGTGTTGTAGTGTGGAAAGGAAAAAGAAAAGTGACAGAAGGCTCCATTGTAAAGATGCAAGTCAATAACTTACAGTACTTTCTGAGATGAGTTTACAAGTGACAATGTGACATCTAGGGTAGTATCTTTCTTTATGAAAGGCAAACCTTCTTGAGAGCTCCCAAAATCACCCTCCTCTGATGATGAATCAGACATAGCGTCTTGTTCATCTTTTTCTTCCAAAAATGATGGTTCTTTTCTTGGCTCAGAATATTTAAGCTCCTTCATATCCTGAATTTCGATAAGGAAGTGCAAAAAGGAAAAAGGATGAGTTACCAGCCTGAATACCCGCACACATAAAACTATCATATTAAAAGTAATTAAGGATACGGGATCTTCTATTTGCTTATTTGATCTGCGACACTCTGGCCCTGAAATCTGGAAAGTCCTCAAGTTACGAATATTTCCTAGAGAAAATATTTTCTCATCTGTTGCGGGGCCGCTGACATCATTCACCATTTTGTCTGTTTTTGGCATTGAGCTAAGGGAAGAACCTAAGGGAGGTGTCCTAAATCCAATTGTTGGACTTTGGAAATTATCTTTTTGGTTGGCATTATTCTCCGTGAATAAATTATCTCTACCATCTTCTTGCTCCCCTTCTGCTGAACTGTCAGATTGCCCTTGGTGATCTGTCTTGTTCACCAGTGGCGTTCTGTAACATTCTTTTAGGAAATCTTTCTCTGACTCAAGGCACTTTTTCTGTTTTTTGGGTAAGAAACCTTGAAACGATGCCATTTTTTTCCAAAGTAAAGATGTTTCCTCAAGATGCAGTGGTGTGTCACTCCTGGAAGTTTCTAGCTGAACTTTTCCTGCATTATCATTTACAGGGAAGCAAAGCTTATGTAGCCCTATCGTGGAATTCTTTCTCTGACCCTTCTTTCTCGAAGACATTGAAGAATCACCCTCAAGAAAATCACGTGGCTTTGCACTCAATTTTTCTTCAAATGAGAGGATATTATTTTCTTTTTGTTTTTGTTTGTCACTTGAGGATGGACCACCTCTAATTTTTCTGGGGTTCCCTTTGGTTGGAGCCTTCTTTCGGGTTAAAGAACGAGTTACTGGCCTTCTAATAATGTGATCAGGATTTTCTGAATCAGTTTCTATTGTATCTGAAGTCTGCTTATCATCCTTCTGATCAAGATGCCTCTCAGGCTGCATATGACCTTCATCTATATTATGTATCTGAGACCTTAAATGCTGGTTTTTATGTGAAGAAACAGTATCCAGTATTTCCCAAAGCTTCAATCTCAAAGTTTCAGTTCTGTTTTCTGTTTTATTTGTTCTGTCATCTATGTTAGCCTCATCAGACTTGCAGACTTGCTGTGCAGTAAATTCTTCCACCTTTTCTGCGGTTCCATCCTTGTTTCCTTTCCTTTTGCAGGTTCTTGCATCAAACTTCTTCGGGTTGTGATCACTCGACTGAAAAATGGAAGTCTGATTTGAGAAAAGCTGAAATGAACATTTCACAGGTACAGACTTCATCTCTATTCCTTCAACTTTGTCTTGCATACCACCAGATACTAGTAAATTAGCATCATGGGTTGCTTGAGGAATGGTCTCTGAAGTAGGTGCTCTCTGGTGCAAGGATCTAACAGTAATTTGGGAAGACTTCACCTCTCCTGGGACTTTCTGATTTAAACTAGTGGCAGCTGTGACGCCTTTGTCTTTGTTTTTATCTCCATCTGGAGTTTCGATGTTAGAAATCACCCTTTGTGTATTTCTCTTAATAGCCTCACTTTCCTTCATAGTTCCAGACCTTCTGTTGGCTACTGAATCTACCACAACTCCTATGGAGATTTTTCTTGACTGGCTAGAAGGACGACAATTGCTGCCAAAACTCTTACAGTCTCTCATTTGCTCCTGAATAAATGTTTTTAAGCCACCAAATACCTCAATTTTCCGTCATGAATTTACTATATACAACTTTCAGACTCAAAATCTGAACTAAAATCATACCAGTCACATTAATAAAGAGTTGAGCCTAAAATCTATTCAAAAGTCATTCCCTTGTAATCAGAAGAACGTTTAACTGCAATTGGATGTAACTGGTCCCAGAACAGGGAAAAAAAAAAACACTAGAAAAGAAAGCTTTAAATTGCATGGAACAATAATTTAAAGTAAGATTTTAATCATGTGTAAAAGGCATTTACCATATGAGTATCCTAGGACCTAGTTAATAATAAATAAATAAACCCTCAATTAAGACATACACGAATAAAACTGTTGTCAGCAAGCAACTATCATGGTCATTATATGAGGTGAATATGTTGACTATAACCCTGATACTGGGATAGAACAAAGGAATATGGGAACACACTCCCCAGTTAAAAAACACTTCCTATGTGCAGTAACCTCTGAACAATAAAGTTGCCACTTCTTACATTGTGCGGATTTTGTTGCGATAGAACCTTCATTCTTGCAGTTTTAGAATAGGAAGACACAAGGACGCATCCCACTAGCTCACCTGGAAAAAGCAAGCAACAAACCCAATTTTCTTAAGGATTCAAGTAGGAAAACAGAACAGATATATAAGGGTTCAGTTTGGTTGCTGAGAAAATGTAGAAACCGTTGAATATTTTAAAAGTAAAAGACCAACTGATTCATCACTTAGGATCCAAAGGAACAAATTACAAAACCGATTGTTCAAGTCCATACCACAGCCACAGCCGTTTAAAACAAGGATCAGCTACTACAGTTTTGATTTGAGTGTAAAGCATTGGGTTGAGGAATATTTGTTTCCTTTTTCTTTCTTTTTTTTCAACCTTAGCTTTCTGAACAAACAGACAGGTATAAACAACTGCAACAAAGAGAAGAAAAAAAGGGAAGGAAAAAAAAAAAAACCTAATCACGAACATGCAAAAGAATTAGTCAGTCATCTGCAGAAGCAAGTTTATTCAAGGGGAAAGAGAAGCAAGGTTCTGAATCGAGCAGTAAATCAACTATAGAAACATTCCAAAAAAATTAATTGTATGACTAGGCACTGACTATTACTAGCTATAACACGCGATTTTGCATATTTTTCCAGATTTTGCATTCCAATCTATATTGAGTTCAAGAAACAAGAAAATCAAAGCCAAATTTCAATTAAAAATTCGAATCCTCAAATACATTGAGGTTCAGCCCTCGCGTATCAAATCGATTGGAATCGAATTCTAAAGAAAGGGAAATTCAAAATTCAGATAACAGACGAAGATAACACTAATAAGGTTCAGATTCCAACAATTTAGAGGATTACCACACAAATTTTACAGAAAAGAAAATGGAAACAATTCGAAAATTGGAAAACGAAATTCACTTACAGCTTTGATCGGAGCTGGTAATTGAAAACCTCCGGTTCGAAGCGTAGATGAAAATTCGAACAAAGAAATCGCAGACGAGTCCGAGACAGTGAGAGAGAGTGAGAGATCGGGGCTCTAAGAAAAATGACGAAGGTGTAATAATTTTCGAGATCAGCCTTGCTACAAGGCAAAGCGGAAAAGGGCGGGAAATTAGAAAACGCTTTATGCTGAATAGACACATCTATGACTTCTAAGGTGAGCAGGGTAAACACTGCGCTTCATCTTGTAAATAGACTGAATTGCCCCTGTATTATGTGTGAAATTACGAGACGAGGGGACACGTAGGCTTGATTGCTGTTTATTTGGTAATTTACCGAAAATGTCTTTTAAAACATAGTTTTAAATGACGGTTTATGTCATAATTTAACAGAAATACCGTTAGAACTGTGAGGGCATCCGCAGTAGATATTTCCTTTAAAGATAACAAAACGAATCGTTACTCGGCTAAAAGCGCTATCTCTCTCTCTCTTTCTTCCTGCCGGGGATGCCCGCCATGGCTATGCTCAGAAACCTCCCTGCTTTCACATCCACACAAACTCTTCCACGTCCCACAGTCTCCTCTATTCATTGGAGAAGATCTTCCATATTCCGCCCGCTTCTCCCTTTCTTCTCACATACACCATCAATACCAAAACTTGCTTGCGTTGGCTCTAATGTCCGATGCTCAATCGCGGAGGAGTCCACTATTTCTCCATCTAAAACCAGCGGGGAGTCCAGTTTTGATGGTAATCATGCCTCGGTGGATTGCGTGGTTGTCGGCGGTGGTATTAGTGGGTTGTGCATCGCGCAGTTCCTTTCCACTAAGCACGCTAATGTCGCTGCAAATGTGATTGTCACTGAGGCCAAAGACCGGGTCGGTGGCAACATCACTACTATCGAGAGGGATGGCTATCTCTGGGAAGAGGGTCCCAATAGTTTTCAGCCCTCTGATCCTATGCTCACCTTGGTGGTATTATACCTTCTCAAACTATTTTGGTATTAGAGTTTCTTATTTAAGCTTAGTGTTCTGAACTGTTTTCCATTTCAATGTTAGTATTAACTTTTGTAATGAGCTGTGAATTACGTTTAAGGTGGACATATTGTCTAAAGAGTGCTTATGTAAATAGTGTGACTTGTGAAAATAACATAATTTGATGCTAAACAAATTTCTATTACATTGGTCAGATAACGTAAAGTTGGGCTTTGTTTTCCAAAAAAATAACCCATTACAGTTGGGCGGTGCAGTTCTTAATATTTTCTTTAATTTGTTGATTTTTATGGCATTTGGCAGGTGGACAGTGGTTTGAAGGATGATCTTGTTCTGGGGGACCCTAATGCGCCTAGATTTGTATTGTGGAATGGAAAATTGAGGCCAGTACCCTCAAAACCAACTGATTTGCCTTTCTTTGATTTGTTGAGTATTGGTGGCAAATTAAGGGCTGGCTTTGGTGCTCTAGGCATTCGGCCACCTGCTCCAGTTTGTCCTCTTGACCTTTCTCTTATTTTTTATACTTATGTCATTGCCATACTAATTCTGAGACCAGAGACGTCACAACCACATGTGATGTTGTGCGTTACTGAGTTATATTTCTCATTCTTCTAATATTGACAAAGGTGGCAGGGTCATGAGGAATCAGTTGAGGAGTTTGTGCGCCGTAATCTGGGTGATGAGGTTTTTGAACGCTTGATAGAACCGTTTTGTTCAGGTGAGAGTGAACAACCTATCATTATTTTGTTTGGTCTCTTTCCGCAAAGTGCTTCTATCATTAATTTATTTATTCTCTCCGCATGGTACTTGCTACCTTCTTTGCTAACAGCCAATATTCTGTTGATTGTGTGCTAATAGATTCGATACTTTCTTTAGCCTGTAGTGTTTATTCCCAGGCTGTCAGTTTTCTCTAACATTCACAACCGAGTTTGGTTTGTCTAAATAAGGAGGATCAAAGTGTCAGTAGATATTGAACATAACTTTGTGACACCTGTATAAAGAGTTGCCACTTTGTGTTAACATGTTGCTCTATTTATCGAAAACTCTGAAAAATTAAGTGGCATGGTTGCTTGCCCTGCACATGGTTGGTATTTGGTCTGATGATGGACATGCAGTTCTTTTTTCCCTTTTCTCTTTTTCATTTTTTCATTTTTTCATTTTCTTTCTCAGGGTTGGGAAGAGGGAATAGACAGTCTTGCATACTTAATTCTATCTGGATCTTTTAGTGACTTATGTTGTACAATGTACATTAAAAACCAAAATGATTTATCTTCAGCAACTTAAAACTTCTCAAACACCTTTTTTACTTATGCATCAGATAAATGGAGGAGTCTGTTTCACCAAATTTTGCTCTCTCCCTTTAAGAATTTGCTAGAGTTCAATTTATGTATGGAAAAATTTGGTACCATTTTGTTTCGTCATCCAGGTACCTTACCTGTTTCTTTTCACATACAGGTGTGTATGCGGGTGATCCTTCAAAATTAAGTATGAAAGCAGCATTTGGGAGAGTCTGGAAACTAGAGCAAAATGGTGGTAGTATTATTGGTGGAACTTTCAAAGCAGTACAGGATAGAAATAGAGCTTCGAAACCACCCAGAGATCCGTAACAATATTTTTTTCTGATCATTATTTTATATTTCTAATCAAAGTTTTATATTTTGTGCCTGATTCAAGTAATCTTCCAGGCATCTACCAAAACCTAAAGGCCAAACGGTTGGATCTTTTCGAAGAGGACTTTCTATGTTGCCTGATGCAATTTCTGCAAGGTATTCAATATTGGCAAAGAAAATGTTCTACTTGACTCTATTCAAGTGGTCTTCTGACAATTCTTAGCATCTTTGCAGGTTAGGTAACAAGGTTAAATTATCTTGGAAGCTTTCAAGTATTAGTAAACTTGGTAATGGAGGGTACAGTCTGACATATGAAACACCTGAAGGACTGGTTTCTTTGCACAGCAAAACAGTTGTCATGACTGTTCCTTCTTATGTTGCAAGCACTTTGCTGCGTCCTCTATCTGTATGCCTCTTTCTTCCCCTAGTTTCTTTCTTCTTTTTTCAAATGGGCATTTGGATTTGAATTATGTATTAGCAATGACTTTCTGTTTTGTTTCTAGTTTTCTTTCTGTAATTCTTACTAGCATGTGGTTTGCTTTAATTTACATCGGAGAAAAGCTTTTTTATTTCAGAAAATTGTATGTAGTCTATACAATTTCTGAAACTTGTTACTTTCCTTTTCATTTTCAGAAACTTGATAATTTCACTATAAATTTATACTCTATTGTCTAGTTTCAAGCTCTCTCTACTGATTAGAGAATGTTGAGTTGGTCAAACATTTCTAGTGGACTTTCATTGGAATTGGTAATTAAATTGGAATTTGAGCCAAATGCACGAAGATGCAAAAGAGTCCTAGATCAATGAACACTGATTGTGAATGGTGTGTGAGAGGTTCGGGAAGAAGCGTATAGTACCATACTACCATGTAGTTTTTTAGATCTGCCACCACGTTAGTGTTTTTATTTTTTCACTATAAGCAAACTGAATTTGATTAGCTAATCAATTTGTATGCTGGCTCAAGTGTCTATATGTTCCCAAGGTTATATATTTCATTGAGTAGATTGGAGTTTCCCCCTGGTAAACGTATTAGAATCCCAGGTGAATTAAATCATGGAAGTTTCTAATCTAGCCCAGCTTTCTGTCTGTCTACTGCTGAAGCTTGGTTTTTGAGCATCTTTTGTGGGATAGCCTTTGATTTTGCTGAATCCAATCTTGGACAAACAAGAATGCTTGTTGTTTAGTGGACAGGAAACTTTTGTTTGCATTCCTGTAGTTCTTAGGTCTGTGGCAGACATTCTAAGCAAACTTCTCTCTTTGTTTTGGGCACAGACGGCAGCTGCTGATGCACTTTCGAAGTTCTATTACCCTCCAGTTGCTGCAGTGTCTATATCGTATCCGAAAGAGGCTATTAGGACTGAATGCCTGATAGATGGTGAACTGAAGGGATTCGGTCAATTGCATCCACGCACCCAAGGGGTGGAAACTTTAGGTAGATATTTCATTTGAAAAGTCATAAGCAGCGGCTTTAACACAGTTTTCTAATTGCTTGTACCTAGCTATCACCATCCTATTAAGTGGGGACTGGGGAATATTATCTGTTGTTATCAAATATTTTTCCAATGTTAATGAGAGGACAATAATTTATCCTTGGGTTTACAGGTACCATATACAGCTCATCACTTTTCCCTAACCGGGCACCAGATGGAAGGGTCTTACTCTTGAACTATGTTGGGGGGGCTACCAATCCTGGAATCGTGTCTAAGGTAAGAGAATTCTAAAGTGAAATTTGAACAATTATCAAGGAATATGCAATTGTTTGAGCAGGACAGTGTGGTATCGAAACTACTATCATTCAATAATGTTGCCAAGCCTCTTGAAACAATTCCCCCCTCCCCTCCCGCCAAACTCCTCTATGGGACCTCTAAGTCTCGTTACAAATTTGTATATCGAGGTAGTTCATTGATTTGCATTTCAGCATATTCTTATGTTTGGTTCCAACCCTGTGATAATAATGAGTGGTGTACATCTGCATGTAATCACTTGTGTTTCTGCAAATAATGTCAGAATGTTGATTTCGGCAGGCCTTTTTAGGTCTTTCTGTGATACTTCTCTTTGCAATGAAGAGATGTATCTGAGAGGTTTGCACTCTCCTATCCATTTCCTCCTAAAGGTTGTTTAATGACAGGTGGAGAGCGAGCTTGTTGAAGCAGTTGACCGAGATTTGAGAAAAATCCTGATAAACCCTAATGCCAAAGATCCTCTAGCATTGGGTGTGAAAATCTGGCCACAAGCTATTCCTCAATTCTTAGTTGGCCATCTTGATATTCTAGACGCAGCAAAAGCTTCGCTCAGAGATACTGGGTTTCAGGGGCTGTTTCTTGGGGGCAATTATGTGTCTGGTGTAGCCTTGGGAAGATGTGTAGAGGGAGCTTATGAGGTTGCAGCTGAAGTGACTGATTTTCTATCAAAGAGTGCAGACGTGTAGTGGCTGATTTTGACTGGACTTTGGAACTTGATGCTGAATCCTGTGCCCTATAACACTGCAGTGATGGGGAGTTTCTCAAACTTTGTCACTTGAAGGTTACTGGTGCCAGAGGTTGCTGACTGATTCAGTTCTTCTATTGGGTATAATTTCACTTATACATGTGACTTGCAATCAGCTGTTTCTTATTTATAATATCTCTTTGCTATTCCCCTTGCAGAGGGCTTGTATGAATAAAACTGTTATTTGATTTGTAGCCAGTCCGAATAATAACCAAGAAAAACTTTAGCTGCCGAACAACTTTTTAAGTTGCAAGTTTTGTTCCTTGTTTTGTATACTTTGTTTGGATTTGTTTCGTGATACATTAAACGCTAATTCTAGCCATATTTTGAACTGAAAGCCTGCATAATAGCTAGTGAGACGAGGGAGGTGGGAGTATCCAAGGAACATTATACGCGTGAGTCTGGTTTTCCTCGTGCTATGCAAACAGTGGTTGACTAGGGCACTTGCAAGTATAAATATTGGTAGATATTGTATTTTATAGACCGGCCAAGGTGCCACCTATTCACAAAATCTCTCTTAGGAAAGCTCCAAAAGTCTTTGAACAGGAAAGATGAAAGCCTAGAATAGGAGGGTGCACAAAGTGAGTCTAATTGCATAGGCTCCTTGATCTGAGCATAGAAGATACGCACACCAATTTTGATCATAAAGTCATGTAGCAAATCCCAGGCAATGAGAGAAAATCAGAGGCCAAGCTCCCAAAATGTAGGGTCTAATGAAGTCGGCGAAGAGACATTCTTACATGGGGGAAATCAAAAGCAACATAAACTTTGACCAATGAACAGAAAATATGAAAGAAAAGAAACCCTCAAAGGAATAGACATGATGATGGAGTAATATGGAATGAAACACAGCTGGTAGAACAACAGGAAGAAGGAAGAATGGGGGAATAGGGAAGATCTGTTCTTGCAAGAACAAGACAGAACTATTGGGGTCACTAGAATAAAAGGAGGGCTGTGTGTTACACAATGCTTTCTTAATGTTCAATACAAATACTGTTTTGTGGACCAAATGACATATTGATGGCTAATCCAAGCAACAAAATGGTAGGGGTGGTGGGGAACATTTTACCTTTTTTTTTTTTACTCGTTTGAATATATACATTTTCTCAATTATTCTTCTCAGTAATTTCCATTTCTTCAAGTCCAAGCAAAACATAATTTTCTTTTTCCCCTCTTTTACCTGTTATGAATGAACATGGAAAGTAATAAGTAAAATAAGTTGAACTTAAACATGTGATTAGGAGAGAATGATTAGATTAGATTAGTCAATTAAATTGGCCACGTGGGGGTAAGACATTGAGTGAAAGAGACAATTAAGAATACAAGATATAACACTCTCTGTCTTTTCTCTGTTTCTTTCTTTTCCTTGTGTTCCTTAACCCAGTTGATTGCTTGTCTCCATGACAGGATCTTAGGTATCCATTAGTCATTAGAAAAGTCATTAGCAGCTTAACAATTGTCGCATTGTTCAACAACTAGGATGCCTTTTTTAGTCTTTAGTCTAACATTGCTTTTGATTTTACTTCCACTGTGTTTGTCTGGTTCTTCCCCAGATCTGCTTTAAATTTATTACCTCTTGTTTAGTGCATCGACTGATAAAGATAAATTTATACAATATAATATATTATTTATTATATTGTTATCAAATATTATTAAGAATAAATAAAATATTTTTGTATTAATATATCTATACGATAAGTGAAAATAAATTAAAAAATTAATACTATGTGCAAGATATAATTATTCAACATTATAAAATATTTTATTTATTGTTCTCACTCATATATGTATCACATTGTTGTGTTTCTACGTAACATACCTCTAATATTTTTATTTGTGTGACGTTTTCAGAATTTAAGAAGTGCATCAATACTATGTTTCTTTGTCTCTGAAGCTCACCATTATCAATGACTTTAAACAAATAGTCTCTGTACCCGAAGTCTTCCATGCGCAACACGATAATTACATCCATTGAACATTGATTTAGAACTTACCTCTACATACGAGGATTCAGATACCAATGTCATTTTATCCAATCGAATTTGCCTATGAATTGTCTAGATTCATTCCTCAAACACATAGTGTGTCAATGTCTAACACCATGTCTAATACGTCTCTTTATACTAATTATGAACCTTGTAAACTTCAAAGTATCCCAAAAGGAGTTTTATTTTTTAACATCGATCTTGTTTCTTAAATTTCTTTTCCTTATATTTGTAATAAGATCTTCAAGTTACATAAAGAACAAAAAATTTAAATTTAAATTCATATTATTTAGATCAACATTTCAATTTATTATACAGAATTTCATGTAACAAATACTTTATTAAATTTTAATCCTACACTAATTGAGATCGATTGTAATTCTTCTTCTTCATTTACATTTGATCTAATGCTGCATTTCGGTGTCATCCACAACAATCATATGATTTCAAGAACTTTGAGTATGATTTCAAATTGCATAAATCTTCAACCAGTACTTTTTGTTGGTCAACCAAAATTTGCATATGAACCACATTGAATTCTATTCAACTGAAACCAATTAAATCATGACAGTGAAGTTCTTGATTGACACGTGTGATTGTCGACTATCCTGACAGCATTTCAGGTCTACCAGTTACATCGAAGGAGGAGAAAAAAAAAAAAGACACCAAAAACAATTATTAAATATTCATAAACCTCACACCATACCCAGTCTCTCACTCTATATATTCAGAGCCTTAAGGTGGTGGCTTTCTTTATAACCTAATACAATTCAACAATGAGAAAAGCAACTAGCTCTTCCTCATCTTCTATTAGCAGCAGCAATTATCCTGTTAACTCAACAGCATCCTCTCTTTCACAGTTGAAGGCAGAACTTTGCACAGATCTTAGGCTTGGACTAAGCCTTTCCACCTCTCAAAATGCTGACCCTTCTGTTTTGAGGTACTAACCCATGAGTCCAATTCACTTCAATTCAATCTGCTTCAATGAAAATCAAACACCCATTTTCTAATAGATTCCATTTGTTAATTTTGATTTCCATGTGACTTAGGGGGCAACCATCAGATTGGCCACCAATTCAGCCACAACTAAAGGAATCACTTGTAGCTGAAGAAAGTGAATGTGGTGACCATGCAAGCTTCTTTGTTAAGGTTTACATGGAAGGCATCCCAATTGGAAGAAAACTTGATCTGTTAGCCCATAATGATTACAACGACTTAATAAGGACTCTGGACCATATGTTTGACACCAATATTCTCTGTTAAGTTATCCCATTAGTATTTGTTTTTATTTTTCTTTTTGGTTAATTAGAATCTTCAAATAACAAAGGAATTTGCATGATCTGTTTTGAACAGGGGGGAATGATATGGATGGAGTGCAGTTAGAGAAGTGTCATGTGTTAACATATGAAGATGAGGAAGGGGATTTGATGATGGTTGGGGATGTTCCTTGGGAGTAAGTTAATTAACTTTGGCATTTTATCAAACACATTGTGCCCCATCCCTTGACATTAATGTGGGTGCTCTTGTTTTTTACTTTTGTGTCCAGGATGTTCTTGTCCACTGTAAAAAGATTGAAGATCACCAAGGTAGAAACTTGCTGATGTTCAAAGCATAAGGCTACCTATATATGCCTCCCCTCTCTGATTCTCAATGGCTGCATCAAGTTTTCTTGTGAAGTATGTTTTGACGTTACAAGTGAATATGGACAAGTTCAGAAAAGAAAAGAAGAGTCTTTTTGTACAATTGTGCCCCTTCTGGGAGTAATTGAGTTTTGGATGATATCTGATATTAATCACAGACAGCCATCTCCCAGATAAATAAAAAGAAAAATGACAAGCCATCTCATTGCAGAAATATTTCCCAACTATTTCACCCACCCTCAAAGGGCCCAAATTAATCCCCCTCACCCCCACAGTAAGAAAGAAGAAAATAGTAGGTGACTTGTGCATGTCAATTGGATGCAAAAGCCATCGCTCTAGGGGATTATAGGCCTAATTAATTAGTGATTATATATTTTTCTTGGTTCTTTATAGTGACCATATATTAAATTGTTGGGAAGCTTCCAATTTGTTAATGAGGCACCACATTATTTATTATTGAGTACGCCTTAGATTCAACACCTTAAGATGCTTAGCTTGAAGGGTCAACATTGCGAAAAACAAACGAGCTTATCTTATTATGTACGTAGTCCAAAGCTTGCTAGATTAATGAATTAAAAGAAGAAAATACTATTACTACTTATATAGTTATATCTATTATTTCGATGAGAAAATTTTATATCATTTGCGTAAAAAAATTAAAATTAACTTCATAAACTATTCGTGTATTAAATAAGATTTCTTATTAATTATTATTCATAAGGTAATTTTATGTGCATACAACAACGGAAAATCCACTAATAAAACAAAATAAGTATTTATTAATATAAAATCAGAAACGCCCAACAATAACCCGACGGTTGAAATATTATAGCCATTTATTTTCTATACCAGTATAAGTACCCATTGTTTATTACTAAGTACAAAGAGACAAGAGGATAAACACAAATAGAATGGATGACAAGTGATGAGATCATCCATCCTTTGTCTTTGACATTTTCATGTTAATTATAACAATAACACTTTTGAAGCATTACATATTAATTTTCTTATTCTTCAAGTCAGTCCAATGATATAACTCACAAACAGAAAATACAATGGAAGTACCATAGCTAGCTTCTATGATTTGAAATTTTGGAATACAATATTATTAAAAGGACTTCTGATATGCACAATCTAAATTAGGTCCTGTATCAACGTTAAACAAATTGGCATATCTCTGAAAATATCCAATTCTATCATTTACTCTTGCATCGTTTGGTCTTCCACATTCAAGCTCACCATTAATTATGTTTGTCACCAATCCATACCCAGTTGTTCTATTAGCTTTTAAATCAGCTTTCCTTGGTACATATTTTCCAACCATGACATTGTGGCATGAGGGCTTTGGCTTTTGCTTTGTTGTCCAAAACCACAGAGCTGTTTCGAAGGCAATCAAGGAACTGTTTGATACTATATCTGGGTTCTTCAAACCATCAAATCCCAATGCCTTGCCTGCTGGACCATAGTTGTAGTTCCTATATCATAAAATTTAGGTCAATAATTTAACACTTTTTTTTATAGCAAATATAACATATATAGTCTTACAAAACTAAGGCAGCTAATATAACCAGTTGCTAGTTCAATTGATGACTATCAGAACCATTTTCCTGCCCTACAAGAGAAATGTAAGTATTAGTTACCAAGAAAGTTGAATGGGTCCTCTGCCTTTGTAAATTTTTCCAGGGTAGCAAGGCCATTTTTTGTTGGTGGAGTCACAATAGTTACTCTGGGGACTGATTTCCTCCTTGAAACACAAGCCCCAAGCAAATGGTCCATCAGGTGCAGTTGCCCATCCACCAGTTGTCTCATGAGAGATTTGAGCAAGAAATGCTGCAATCTCGCGCTTTCGTGTGCTTAAACTTCCGGTTTTACCGAATTTAGGGAAGGATTTGGATGCTAGAATGAAGGATTCATAGGTGTAAAAATCTTTGGCAGGGCAAGCACTATCATCTTTATGTAAGAAAATGGAGTTATAAAGGTCTTTGCTAATGAGAGAAGCAATGGATAAATGGTAGCCCCTAGCTTCAACACCCAGTGATGCAAAGGAATGCAGAGCTGTTAAGCAGAACAAGAAGGTGGGCAGGAAGAGAGGCATAGAGAAAAATGAGAATATTGCCATTGTTTTTTCCAATTGGGTTAGTTGGTGTTGGGTTTGGGAGAAGACATGGTAGGCGTTTGATCAACTCCAAAATGAAACCAAGTCAGGGAGCCAATAGGTCAAGGTATTCCTTTGCCCTTTGGTGTTAAAAATAATACTGTAAGATAAATATAAAAATGAATTTTCTGACTGGTTCTTCTTGGCATTTGCTTAAAAAGTGGGAACTATATTTAAGTATATACATGGCTATTGGCCGGCAGAAGTGAAGAAAACCTTGCTAACAAGCAAACGGCCGATTTTGAAGGGGGCTGTTATGTATCATTACTTGTTTCAAATGTCATACCCATTTGTTTTAAGGAGCTACTAAGTAAAAATTTAGGAACCAAAACTCATTCGGAGAGATACACTAAGGTTTTTCTATGTTTTATATTTTATTAAGTAGGGGGTGGCAATTTGATACGTAGGATAGGATATTTGGTCTGATTTCTATTTATTTTTTTTATTTGCCTGATTTCATATAGGTTACGATTTGTTAATTATATGGTCTAGTCGAGATAAATCTTAAATTATGACAAAAATATTTTTGAATTGAATCAAATTTTGATAAACTTATATTGGATCAACTTTATAATGACCTCATATTAGATTGTAATTCTAGACATTATCATGAATAATATTACATGTAAACGCTCGAGTTCGAATGATAAACATAATTTAGTGCTTGGTTTAGGGAGAAAAGATGAACAGGGGTAACACGAGAGAGTGCACTTGTATATATATTGTTTTAAGAGAGTCGACCTGCTAGTTAAAAATATGTATTTTTTTTCATTGATTTTTTGGATTTGAATTTTCTTATAAGTGGTCAGTGGATAGTAAAATTTCAATAAAATTTTTAATTATTAAAACTAGAAAAAGTGATAAATCAAAGTGCGCATATCTGATGCAAACATGCATGATCGTTAAATAAATAATAATGACAATAATAATAAGTAGGGTCTTTCTATTTTATGCTCACCGAGCAAATGATAAAGAGTATTTAATACTCTTATTTTCCTAATATTTTATAAGAATGTGTTTTCAATTTATTAGTCTTGGAGTCCCCATTTTATATTAGGACACCAATACTCCTAAACTAAATTCAATATTTATTTAAGTAATTATTTCTAATCTAATTTTAATTCTTAAAATTAAAATTAAAAAATATATATTAAAATAAGTCTTCCCTATCCCCAACTCTAACCCTAACCTAACTTTAAACCTAATTTTAACCCTAACCATAAACCCTAACCCTAACCGGAATTAAAAATATATTAGAAATAATTACTTAAATAAATATTAAATTTAGTTTAGGGGTATTAGTGTCCTAGTATAAAATAAAGACTATAACACTAATAAATAGAAACACATTCCTACAAAAATTGAGAAAAATAAAAGATATTTAAATAATGATTAATAATTTCTTATCATGTATTCAATAGGCATAGAATAAATACTAATTAGTATTTATTAAGAGTAACCGTTAAAAAATAAATCGATATTAGTAACTTAGTGGTTGGATATGGATCCAGTGAAAAATGCGATTGCTTGCTTGCTTACACTAAGCACGTATTATGGGCGGCGGAGTTAACTGTAATATTGCGCATCAAGGCCGTCTATATCGTATTTTGGTCCATGCCCATGAACTTTTCTCATTATAAATGGGTGTGCATTTACCATAAAACTAATTTAAGCCTATTCAAATCTTTCTTCTTCATTGTGCAAAAGCACCTAATACTTAGCCAACCATTAGTGGGTTGGAGTCAATGAACAACTCGTCTCCAACTGATTAAGACTCTTTCCATTTCTGGGTCTTAATGAAGCCTATTCAACATTTGAAGAAGGTTAGGTGTATATAATTTGAAAAAGGGTTTTCTAACTAATGCTCAAATGGTATTTGATAAGGTGCAACAATATGAGTTAGAGTTTTAGAATTTGTCAATCATTATAATTAATAATACAAAATTTTTATATTTATCATATTAATAAATGTCTTATGGACACTCATTAGAAAAATCATTTTAAAGATGCTTTATAATGGAAGAATAGACTATAAACCAGAGTCACTGTGGGCCTGGTTAGTAATACTGAAACCATTTACTGTCCAGCCCCATTAACTAACCCGTTTCTACATGGTTGGGCCAAGAATTGGAGTAAATAATCATCACGGCCTGCTACTACTCTAAAAGGAAAATGAAATGGGCCTATTTTGACAAAAGGAAAGGCCCAAAACACAGCTGTCTAATTAGGGTGGGTCACTTTACATTCCACATAGTCTAAGGCCTTCCTTCAACTTCTTTTCAAATAAAAAAAGATTAAAAGCCTAAGTTCCCCTCTTGCTTGTTAACTTCCCTAGTTAATTTATGAAACCAAAACCTAACTTATTAATTATCAATTAGAGTTTTCCTTTGTTCATCTAGCTAATTAGGTTTTATGATAAATATGGGTGTAAATGAGATCTCAGCCAAGCCAAGCTCAATTCCTTGTTAAAACTTTCGAATTCAGGTTCAAGTCATGTTGGAAAAAAAAAAAATAGTATAATATATATATCTCAATTAACTAGATAACTAATAATTTTTTCTCAAGTTTAATCCATTAACTCATCATCTCAGCTTAAGCTTCAAACTAGACTTGGTTTTTGTTTTCATCACTTTTCAAAAATTTATATAGAAAAATCATTCAAATCCAATAATGTACATAATTCGAACTTGACTTAGTTTAATGAGTTAAAATCTCACAACTATAGTTGATAAAATTTCGAGTCAAGCTTAAGAGTCGACACATGTATACCTAGCGTCAGGCTTTCACCAACTTGGTGGGTGGTCCCTTGGCATTAATTCTAGTGCAAAAGAGAGGTGCATGCATGTATATATAATTAATAGCAATAGCTAGGTAGCTCTTTAGAAACCAAGTTAATATTCATGGCTTTAAAAGATTAAATTGAATTTCATTAGAATTTGTTGCTTTATAATTAAAATGGTCAAAGTAGAATAGCGTGGGAATCCAACTAACATGGACTGCATGCTATAACTTGATGGCTTTGAGGGGCAGCCTTTGAAAGAGTTGGGAAGAAAGAGACCCTTTCATTTGTAAAAGAAAAAAAGTCTACGAGCTTGAAAACGAGCATATCCTCCCTTTCAATAGATAAGGTCGCACCATTTTCCAAATTCTTAAGAAGAGGTTGGCCCATTGATGAGTGTGCCATGACACCTTCAAGTTGAAGAAAATTTGGTAGAAGAAATAGATAACACGAACTAATTAACAAATTAATGAAAACTAGAAAAAAAAAGAAAGGAAATGCATCATTTGGTCCGGTCTCATGAGTCATGATCATAAGATAACCAATTTAACACGGAATTATATTACTTGATACATAGGGTTGGTAGAAATTTACGAATTTTAAATTAAAGATTATTTGAAAATGACTTAGTATAATATAGTTCACAATTCTCATAATTTTTTATTATCAAAACAATTACTAGCCGATTATTTTTTCGGATGGATTCGAACCCGAAACTTAATAAGTTTTAACATCTTATTTTGATCAATTGATTTAAGACCTCATCGACATATTTTTCACACATTACATGTTACTATTATATAAGTTGTTTAACTTAATAATTCAAATTTTAAGCTTACTTAGACTAGTATAGATAAAATCATACATAAAAAATTATGAGATGGCTATTTTGGTAGATATGACGTGATGCAAACGTAAATTAAATAGAGATTAAATCCACGTACGTCATGCAAACGTAAATTAAATAGAGGGAAAAGAAAAATACAATATAATATGATGGACGGTGGGTGAGGGGTGCACGTGAAGCTTGGGTTCGCATTGGACTGAGCGTGCGGGCAAAGGTAGTGGGGTCTCTCGTGCACGCGCCGCCAGCTCCAAACGCCGCAAAGGTTTACTTTTTGGCTTCTGCTTTTGTTTTCCTTAAATTGCTTTGGGTTACATTATTACTTTTTTACTCCAATTAGAAAGTATCTCACTTTGCAAGTCACATTTTTTCCAATTTAGCCAAACCATTTAATTCTAATCTCTACATTCTACTATGTATAAGAAGTTCCAATTGCACTACTTGAATCTTCTCCCTCTATAACACAAATCCAACTCTATTTTTATCTTTCATTATTAACTCTTGTTTTACTTTAGTTTTCATTCTATCACCTCTTTTAATTTTCCTTTTTCCTTGATTAATGGAGTATTAGGTTTCTGGATGTAAATAATTTTGACAAGAAAATGTTTTTTCATATATAATGTTAACTTTTATAATCTGTGTCAATTGTTGGAAGTATTAATCAACTTGAAGAAATTGAGCCACAACTAATTTTCCTAGACATGAGTAGCAAGTATGTGGAATGCCCCCATTTTCAATATCATGGAAATGTATATAAATGAAAAATTAAAAAAATATTTATTAACTCTAAATAATTGGCATTGACTTACATATATATCCTTAAGCTTGGTTTGGTAATACTGTTATTTTTTAAAAACTGTTGTGATTTTCATGCTATAAAAAAATAACTGTTAAAAAGTTACAGCAACCCTGTTTGATAAATTTTTTATAAAAGTTGTTACGTATAGTAAAAACAATGAATCAAATATTTAGTAAAATAAATTATAAATTATTATAAATGCATAAAATGACAAAAATAGACATAATTAATTAAAGATATTTTTAGAAAAAGAAATGTAATAATTTATAAATTAATTGAAAATATATTTGATAATTTTTTAAAATTAATAAGATGATTTTTGTACTTTTTATTTTAAAAAGTCACAACAACTTTTAAAAATATTATTTAGAGTGTTTTTAAAAGGAACTATAATTTTTTAAAAATAGTAAAAAAATATCTTTTATAAAAATTAATCAAAATATTTACGTACTCAGCCTTAATTTTTCATATGATTAAAAAGAAGATATGATTGTGATTTTAAATAATTTTTCATATGATTAAAAAGAAGATATGATTGTGATTTTCAAGTGTGGGCTAGAGACAAATTTGAAATCATTTTCAGTATTGGTATAATTTTAATTATTTTATGCTTGTAATTAAATTGGAGTAATATTTTATTATTATTATTATTATACTAAACAATAGGCAATTAAGCGGGGGAGCTTTCTGAGAGTAGCCAGCTGGGATTTTATTTAGATATAATTTAATATATATGTGGCCCATCTTCTGCCATTGACTCAAAATTTCCACATCTTTGACTAATGAAACTCATGAGATTTTTCCGAGTAAAAGAGCATGACTTTCATCAGTACAACTGGCAATCAATGTCTTATTTTCTTGGTTTATTGGAGACCCAGAAGGTAGTCTTGGGCATTACTTATACAACGAAGGAGCAAATGTCCCATCCAGACACCGAATATATAATATTTTCTTAACAATGGAAAAACTTATACTTTTTTGCATTTAGAAAATTTTATTTTCTTCTAGAACAAATTTTTTTTGTTTACCACTATTTCATGCATAAATTATAAAAAATTATATTTATTACAGCTTAATAAGTGTCAATTCCTTAAAAAAATTTATATAAAATTTTAATTCTTAGAGTGAAGTATTTGAGTTTCAGTCAAATCAATTAGTTTTATAATTTGTTAGTCTACATAAATAATGTTTATTCAAGGGACAATATATATTTGCTAATTTTTTGTTTCTACACGTTAAGGATCACAAAAAATCTTTTATATTTAAAGCTATAGAATATTTATAATTTACTTCTAGTAATTAAGCTTAACGTGTTAGTTTAACATCAACGTTTATTCTTAAAACCTTAAACTTATTTACCAGTCTTAATTAATGAAAGGAGAAAGGAAAATTAGAGAGTTGATTGTTAAATTAAATTATTAAAAATAAAGCTTTTTAAATACCACCGATTAGCTCAGAAAATTTATGACTTTAACAAAGTGTTCTAACATTCATTAAGAAAACTCATAAAAAAAATAATAATGAAATTTAAATATACAACTCCAAATTTTGGTCAACTTTTAATATTATACCTCTTCCTGTAATTACTCATAACAATTAGAATAATAAAGACATGATTTACATTGAAATGAAAATCAATCTGTCAAGTGGAGTTGAGCTGAACTAAGCGAGTTAGGTAAATACTTAAAAAATTACAATACTTAAAAAATTGTTTAATTAATTATTTTGTAAATATATCTTTTCTATTATTATATTTTAAAGTCATAATTGTTAATTAAAAGCATTACAATGAATATTTATAAAAACTAGTCTATACTTTTTAAAATTGAAAGTACTAAATTAACTTCATTAATTTTTAAAAATCCTAATCTATTCTTAATTAATTAATTAATAATCCCTTTTCTTCTCGAAATCTTTCTTAACCTATATTAATAATGTCTAGTTTTATTATTTATACATTCGTAACAGTATATAATTTGTTTTATTAAATATTTATTTATTATTTTTACTAGCTACATTATTTTATATAAGAAAATTTTTTCAAATAAAATTGTTGTAGTATTTTAACAATTTATTTTTCGTAATATCAAAAAGCCACGTCAATTTTTTTTAAAATGACATCAACAAACCGTCTAGTCGTCCAGATTCAATTCATCACACGGTCTTCGATGCACCTTGGTTGACGTGGGCATCGGATCCCAATTACGTAGTCGTTGCCTTCAAAGTCAGTGGGATTAGGTTTTCTACTCCTCCGGGTCCCACTTACTCTACCACCGTGAGATACACCCATACCGTCAACTGCGTTGACCTAATCCACGTCTTCCCAAGTGTATTTACCCGACCATATCAAATAACAAAAATCCGTTATCTTTCCCGACGATCCCAAAGCAAATTACCTGGCCGAGACAATCTGCCACGTGTATAACCTTCTACCTTGTCAGTGATGTCATAGTTTCCGGAGGAAAATACGGCTGGTCATTATCGTCTTTTTCTCCTAACAATAATTCCTCTAACTGGGCCAGTACATTAGCTTTTATTTAATTTTTGGGACCTGGACCCTCAATTTATATAATAGGAGTTGTGCTGGCAAGTAGAAAATTTTCTGTTGAAAAAGGCTAATAACAACTACTGCATACTCTCCTCTCTTCTTGGTCACATGGAGAATCAACACCGACGTGAATTGATATTTTTCAGTTCCGATGACTTTCTACTGCGGAGTTCGGGTAAAGTAATAGAAAAATCAGGTCATCCAATCAAAGAAATGGATTTCTTTTCTGGCATGATTAACGAAACCAATGATCATGATCACCACACCGATAGACGATCGTCCAATATTGTATCCGATCCACTTATAAATGTAAGTTTTTACATATATTTATTTATAGTTTTTCCAATTACATCTTCAAGATTTATGTTAGTTAGTGATCTAGCTTTATAGAGAATAATATTTCTTAATTGATTTTTGCATCAGACTGGTCTAAATTTAATGAGTCCAAGTTCTGGAACTGGCAAGAGTAGCTAATGGTGAAAAGCCCAATAATAAAATTACCGAGGTGAGTTTTAATTTGATTAAAATTTTATAATATATACTGATTTAATTAAATTAAGGTTAATTAATTTATAATTATGAATTTCTTTCTCGATATTTTGTTGAAAAGTTTTTTGTTGCTTTTTCAGCTGAATAGACTTCAAGGGGAGTTAGAGAGACTACATGAAGAAAATAGTACGCTAAGGTCTATGTTGGATCAAATTGCCAAAAACTACACCCAACTACAAGCTCAACTATTCATGGCTATGCAGCAAAAGGTACCAAAACAACAGGTAGTGAATTCAATTATTTCCAACTATTTTAGCCGGCTATTCAATTCACTGAATATTTTTTCCAAAGATAGAGAGCAGATAATCTGTAAGACAGTTTGACAAAAATAAAAAATAAAAAAATTAGGGCCCAGATAAAATCTCGAGATTTTAATTTTTGATTGGATGAAATTTGATGAGTTTAATCCGGATTCTTTACAAAATGAACTAGCTAGCAAAGGCAATTGAATATATTGTCCCAATGCTGGAGCTTGTACTTCATATTTTTAGTTAATTAATTATTTAAAATTAATTACTTGTTCGTGTTTCCTTGTCTTTTCTCGCTTTGTTTTGTTTTTGTTATTTGTCTACAATTCGTAGTTTAACGTATACACGTTGAACTTACAGAAGACGGAGCCAAATGGCAATATTTCAAGTCCAATAATGTCGTCGGTGCAAGAGTTAACGGACCCAAATCCGGCAGCCTACACTTCCGATGCTAAAAATGGTTCAGTTTCTGATGAGAAGAAAACGCAAGAACAAGTATCGGTTTCTCCATCAAGCACTACTGCTGAGGCAATGTCACCAAAGGTTTTTGGAAAGCAATTAGCGATTAATAATGAAGAAGATGGTCTTGATCGGTCATCTCAGAGTTGGGGACCCCCTACCCCTAAAACTCCAAAATTACAAGAAACCAAATCCGATGAACCAGTTGCCGATCAAGTTACTTTCAGAAAAGCAAGGGTATCTGTACGTGCAAGATCTGAAGCCCCTATGGTATAATCAAATTTGTTTTCTTAAATATTTAATTTTTGGGATATATACGGAAGAAACTATGACATTCTTATTTATTTAATTATATATATGTATATGGTTCAGATTAGCGATGGATGTCAATGGAGGAAATATGGTCAAAAAATGGCTAAAGGTAACCCTTGTCCACGCGCCTATTATCGTTGCACTATGGCTGTTGGTTGCCCGGTCCGTAAGCAGGTAAAAAAAGAACAATATTTTTGTTTATTTAAATAATTTATATAGCCAGAATCAATTATATATATATACGACTACTTCGCTAAAAACAGGTGCAAAGATGTGCCGAGGACAAGACAATACTGATAACAACATATGAAGGCAATCACAATCATCCACTCCCTCCGGCAGCCACCGCAATGGCCAACACTACATCGGCAGCAGCCGCCATGCTCTTATCGGGTTCTACTACCAGCAAGGAAGGAACAGTAGCCGCTTCCTTTACAAATGGATTCTTAACTAATTCCATACCGCCGTACACATCAACCATGGCTACTCTATCAGCCTCTGCACCATTCCCTACTATCACTCTTGACTTGACACAGAACCCCAACTCCATGCAATTGGCACGTGTACCACCCTCTATGGCCACATTTCCTCGACCATTGCATGGCTGTCCACAACAGCTACTAGGGCACCCCATGTATTTTTCTCCTAATACTAATAAGCTACTACCTTCAACAATGGCAGAAGTACTTCAACATCAACTAGGGCAAAGACTAGTAGTTCAGCCTTCCATGGTTGAGTCGGTTAAGGCTGCCATTGCTTCTGATCCTAACATCACCGCAGCACTTGCAGCAGCAATATCAACAATCATGACTAATAATGGAAACAATAACAATCCTTCTAATGGGAATTCTTCTGTATTGCCTGGGTCGCCTCAGCTTCCTCAATCATGCACCACATTCTCCACCCACTAGCTAATGATATTACCGGCCGGCCATCAAGGCATTTAATGGTATGCATTTTGATTGTTATAATATGGAGCTCTGAGACAGAAGAAACTTTTTTGGAAAAAGAAAATATAATTATATATATATATGTGGATTATTTTTATTTATTTTTGGTTAATTTAGTCTATGTATCGGAAATCTCCTAATGTAGAGAGGTGGGAGATGATCAGTTGTATATTTTGTAAATAGCAAAGTTCAATAAAAACAAAAGAAATGTATGCGTGTATAGATAACGTACATATATATTGATCTAAAAATTAAAGCTCGATGTTGCCTGTTTATTTTTTTTCTATTCTTTTAGTACTTTTGATGATCATGCATGTACACTTCTTAAGAGCATATATATGGACAACTAATTGTCATTCATTTTCAAATAATGATCATCTGTATATGTATGAGCTCGATATTGAATTGAGATCATCATGATGATATTGACCAAGAAATTGCAAATATATTATTGTAATTTTGAAAGTAGTTTATAAGAGTAACACTGAAAAATGGGCTAATTAATTACATTTAGGTTTTTCTTTCAGAATTAAGATATTTTGACGCAAAAATATGTGTCTAATTTTTGAAAGAGAACTTAATAAATAGGGAGACAAGCTTTCTAATATAATTTTTAACATAATTAATAAGTCAGTACGAGATAATTTAACTCACTTGTTCTCATAGATTTAATTTTTGGGAAGATGAAATTGAATACAACTTATTAAGACGACATCAAATAATGTTACTAATTAAATCAAGGATTTTTTATTAATAGTATTTCATAACACCTATGTAATATACAAAACTTGAGGTACTCGGGGAAAAAAATAAAATTAGAAAGGCCCAACTCTATGCTCCCTCACGTATATAGGCGATCCACCAGAGCTAGTTTGTGGAATCATCACGGCCCGAATACATGATGCTGGTAGCAATTAGGGGGGTCCATGGTCTACGTAGCTGCCCAGGTGCGTGTCTCATTGAGCTATCACAGCCGTTGGATCTGCTACACCAAAATTTGAAAGGATTAGACCATTGAGGGTATTTCGTCCCTGTGGAGATTAGAACATGGTAGTGTAGGTACTAGGTACTCAACTTGAGCAAAACACGAAACAAGCTAAGAGACCTCAATTCCTTTAGACAATACAAAGCTGGTCAGAGATTTATACGACCAAACCTTTATTTGGGTTAAGCACCCTTTGGGATTTTACACGGTACTACTCTTTCATAGACCATGAGACGCCATGGTTGGCAACGCCCTCTGCGTCCTTTACAAGTCTTCCATTTTGTTTTAGTCCATTAGCATAACCTTAGACATACTTTATTCTTCAAAATTACATTTTGTTTAAAGACCTACATCAGCAGGTGGGTGCTTTATATATATCAAACAAATATTTACATCATATTGAAATTTCTTCCTAAGCTTGCTGAGTGCTGATTCACATTTAAAAATCAGAGCTATTTTCAAATTTCACTGATTTAGTGCTAAACTTGTGTATTTTGTCTTTCTGAATGGATTGGATTGTTAATGCTAAGCTAAAAGCCATTATTACTTGACTAACTTTGTGTTATTTGGGAATTTGGCAGTTCGTGGGGAATGGCAGTTAATAGTTTTCTGGTCGTGTCCTTCTTTCTATACATTCCTGGGACTTTTCCTTGGAAACAGAATTGCGGAAATTACAGTAACATCCTTATTTTCCTGAGTGGTAATTTATCAATCTGTAACTCAAAACATGCATTCTCTTCATCAACATTTTGCTAGACTCAGAAGAGGTTCTTCAACTGTTTGTTTCTACTTTCCAGGCAATTTCAGAAGGTGTACAGCCATTGACCCAACTGACAAAGTCAGCTTTAGGAAGAAAAGAAGAGCTACATCTAGTGGGTTCTTAAAGCGAAATTATGGGTTTATATTTGGTCAGATTACTGAGGTTTTTCAGAAGGATAGAGAGGAAGATACTTAGCCTCAGGTCTTTCATAAGGAGGAAGTATCTGGATCCGTGGAACATAAGGGATCAAATGGAGCCGCTACTCCCATTCCCCTTGTCAGGAAGGATGATGCTATTGCACCAAGTCCTGAAGTGGATGACATTTTGCTAGAACTCAGGTGAAAAAGCTGTTGACTTTGTGTATATCTATGTGGAGTATGCTATTGAGAACTTTCAATAGTTAGGAGTTCTTCAGTTAGAACCTTCCATGATGTAAATAGTGTTTCTTCATCTTTTAATCAGGTGAAAAAGCACAGTAAGCATTGCAGGACCTGCAACCCATGCGTTGAAGGGTTTGATCACCATTGCAGGATGAGACTTGAGGAAAATTTCCCTTTTTTCTACATTGACATATTGTACTTCCTAATTTTGTCTGAAAGAAAGCACTGGCTGCAATATTGACACAAAGTTGGTCTTTTTTACCTCCAGTGGTTAAACAACTGTATTGGGAAAAGGAATTACAGAACATTCATTCTGCTAATGGTTTTCGTCCTGTTAAAGGTCAGTGGCATTCTGTGTTTCAGTTTAAGACTAAATAAAATTTGTGTTAATGGTTAATGGCATTCAGTTTGAGACTAGGTTTTTCCTCCTGCTAAAGGTTTTCTTGTGTTTTTCAAAGAACTTCAGTTTGAAGCATTTTTTGCAGATTGATTCCCATGCTAACAAACTGTTATTAAATACAGCTTCTCATAGAAGGAGGAACAGCAATTGCCATATTCGTCTGGTGCTTTGCTGATAAGATAGGGATAGAGAAGGAGCTTCAAAGAAAGCTCTGTAGATTTTCCAAGAGGAGTTCTTGCGACAATATCTTTATAGTTATTTGATGCCTTTTCTCACCCTTTTACGTTCTGCTTTACATTTCAATCATCTTGGATTCAGAATGTTGGAGGTTTTGTTAGCACCTTATATAGGTCAGCCACAGTGGGACAATTTTTTTTCTTTCATGTGGTTCTCGTAAGAGGTGATTTTTGTTGGCTTTTGGAAAACTATTATGCATTAAGGTGAGATATTTGGTGGTTTCTAAGCAGTTTCTTGATATCCTTTTTCCTAGTTCAACTTTGTATATCAGTCAAGCACACACAACAGATGGGTCCAAAGTATGTCTTGTCCATTTCATTTGGAATTCTTTTGGTAATTGCTTGATACTGGGAACAAGCAGACAACAGCATAGTTATAACATGATCAGCTAGCTAATCCTGCATGAAATCAAACTTATTATTAAATCTTTCATACAAACTTATGAAATTAATCCTGCATGAAATCTTTTTTTTAAATTTGAAACATATGCTTTTAAACTTTAATTCTCTTAGAAAAATTATGATTTAAGTCAAGCTTGTTTCTGGCCAAAAAAGAAGAAGTCAAGCTTGTTACCAAAGATTTAATTTACTTTCCTAGTTTTAGAAAATTTCACTAGGTAATGAAATTGATACGTCCTGTGATGCTGGTACCATAAAGGCTAGTTTGGTACGTAAAAATAGCCATTTCATTCTATGCATGATTCTATGGAATGAACATTCTTTCATTTAGTACTTTTTTAATCTTAAAATACTCATTCTATTCTAATAATTTTATTTCATATAAGTAAGAATCCTCAACCCACCTAGGGTAAGATTGCTCATTTCTATTTGTATGGAATCGATTTACTTCAGTTAAATGACAAAAAAATCATTATATCACATAAAATAAAAAACTGAATATTAATAAAATAATAATATTATACATAAATAAATAAAATTATTTATTATTTAATTTAGACAAATGATAAAAATACCCTTTATATCAAATTAAATAATATAAAAATAAAAAATTTGTATATAAAAAAAATAATAAATCAATTCATTTTAGTCAAATGAAAAATATCCCTTCACATCATAGTAAATAATATAATTATAAATAATTAATTAATTTTAAATAAATAAATTAGTTAAGTAATTTTAAACTAAAATATTAGTATTAATAAAGAATAGAAATAAAAAATAATAAAATAAATATAATTAACAATAAAATAAATATAAGTAATAATATAATTAATTAATTAATAATAAATAATATAAAATCTTTAAAAAAATTAATAAAAAAATTAATAAATATATATTTCATAAATTATGTTATATTTTTATTACTTTATCTACTAAGGGATATTTTTATCATTTTAGCATAATTTTTTTTTTAATTTCATATCTAAAAACTATATAAAAAAAATGAAATAATTATTCTCTACCAACACTACCAAAGAATAGAATGAAATGATCATTCCATTCCCATTTTAATTTCGCAAAAATCATTTTTGCATACCAAACTAGCCCTAAGAGTTTGCTCCATTGACTTTCTAGTGTATCTCATTGTAGGGAATGAGAACATATGACTATATCCTGGCAATGAAAGAAGAGAACCAAGCTTCAGAACTAGATTCATTTACTGATTCTGATTTTTCTTCAGACGACTAGTATTGATTTAGACTCATCTGAAAGCCAACTGCAATGTCACTGTTTCTTTGCCAGGGACAGGGGGAAAATCCTATAAGTGTTAAACAGCCTGCATAAATATTTGCCTCATTTAATCTCATATTTCCATATCCAGTCAAAGAGAAACAAAATTTGAGCTTTAGAACTCACCAAGGTTTCCCATTAGGATTGATGGAGATCCCAAGCCCTCCACCTTGACTAAGAAACATCACTTCCATGGAAGCATTTAAATTTCACCAAAGAGAAAGCTCTGGTTGCAGCTGAGAAGGCCAGAGAAAGGATTCTGAAAGACAAGCCAAAGTTGGAAAACAATTCATTGAAACCTCTTCCATTGGAGACATTGTGGACCACTGCCGAACACAGACAGGATTATGGCCAGTTTGGGATCAAGCTCAACACGTCTCATTTCCAAAGGCAGTATCCCTTTGTCACCAGGAAGGCTTTCAAGCCCAAGAAGGAGCTCGAAACCTACATTTCAAGGCAGGTTTACAGGTTTAATGTTCTGTCATAAGCAATGATGTTAGTGAAGCATCACCAAGATAGGGTGTGTGTGTGAAAAAAGTTGATATTCTCAGCCTTCTAGAAAGATGCATTGTTTATCTGTATTCTTCATGGGTCCTCAGTAATGAAAGCATTTTTATGTCACATTGATTTCTAACAACTTGTATATCAAGGTGTTTGAATTCGCGCATCCCTGTAAGTATGAACAAACCAAAGCAATTGAAGATTTCTTTTCATGGGAAGGTATTCCCATGGTATTGTCCCTGCATCAAAATTTTCATGTTAATTTCATAGGTGGGTTGTTATTAGGGTAAATGTGAAATATAGGTACTTCAATCATCAAATTCTATACATCCTTCAGAAGTTTGGGGAATGAATTCCTTATTCAATCAAGCAAATAAATGCAACTTCATGAAACATCAGGGAGACACCAGCCTCAAACTCGTGCTGCAAAGTCTTCTATGAATCAGTTACCAAAAGCAAAAAAAAATACAATAACAAACAGCATGAGACACGTTCTTTCTTTTTCAATTATGATGCATTCTTAACAAAAAATAAATAAATTATTTTCTTCTCTCTCTTTTGTGAAGCCATATGTAGCTACAAACAAGGAATCCAATATATTATGTTGTGACTTGTGAAATGACTCATTTATTTGCTATTGCACACAAAGTTACATGAAAAAAATCATCTCCCAGTAACATCTAGCAGACCAACAACTAGAGATCAGCAACTCCATTCAACTTCTATGTCACATGATTTTCATCAGCCAAGAAATTAGTCCCTCTGAACGCAAGAGCCAAATTTTCAGCTAAAAGTGAACATCCATGGAAATGCTATAAGTTCCTTTTATTTACCAAGATAGCCACCGATAAACTCTTTGTTGATTACTCAAACTCGACAAGTAACTAGGCAACTGGTAACAGTCTGAGCTATGTTCAGGATAAATCCTCTCCTTTAAAGCCTCACAAGTTTCTGGGAAAACCAAATCAGAGTATCCTTGAACATAGGAACAGTTCCACGGAAACCTTGAGGATACATTAAGGGTAACGTTGGATAGGCATATCTTAACAAAGTTGTCCCCTTTTATACCCTCCAGGAGGCCAGCATGTTTAATCTTCTCCCCTTTGACATCTTTAAACGTAATTCTCTCTACTATAGGGACAGCATCCGGGTCATAAAACTCATCTGGATGCTCTCCATATAGGCCTGTGAACCTAATAGCAAAGGTAACATCAGTCAAGGTCATGTTTGAGACATAGATATTTCTCATATAACCACCCCTTCCAGGAGATGTCTTCATTCGGATACCAGTGTGTGAATTGAAAAATTGAAGGTTTTCGGCATGAATTTCTGATACACCTCCAGACATCTCGCTTCCTATTGCAATCCCAGCACTTGAGTTACTTTCCCCAATGAGCCTGTGGATGATAATGTTTGTACTCGGAAGGGCATACGAGATGCCATACTCATCCCAGCCACTTTTGATGGAAATCAGGTCATCACCAGTGCTAATATAACAGTCTTCAATGCAAACATTGTCAGAAGAGTCTGGATAACATTAAAAGGTAAGATGCTATTAGAGGGTGAGCAAGACCTGGGAATGGGAAATCTGACAGCTCTACCCTGAGGATAACATTTTACCTCACCAAGTCTAGTTTTTCTTCTTCTTTTTTTTTTTTTTCTTTTTTTCCTTTCTTTTTTTTAATAAAAAAATCAAGTTGGAAAAGTGGGACTTAAAATGTAATTATAGATGCTCACTTACTATGATCGAATCCTTAGATCAAATAACATAAGCAGAACTAGTTTCTTATTTTGCTTTACATATCTGCATAATAATTTGAGAAAAGAAACCTGATATAGCTTTTAGACCATCTAACAGTGTTTAATTGCAACTCAAACTACTCATATTCTCCAATGACATAAAGAGGACAAATTTCCAGCCTCGAGAAGAAAACTGACCTGGATCAATCCCATCCGTGTTTGGTGAATCAAAAGGAGCAAGGATAGTGACATTCTGGATGTTAACTTGGCTGTTCATCCAGAAAAAAAAAAGTCTCAACTCTCCACCTAATTCATAAAAGCTTCCCTATTGCACAGTTTTAAAATGGTAATGAAAGCACTTGAAGTCCAACAGAGGACAAACCTGCAATATACAGGGTGAATGGTCCAAAATGGTGAATTCACGAAGGTGAGGTTCGAAATGATGACTCCAGTTGAGTTCATCAACTCAACCAAATGGGGACGAGTATAATTCAAGGTTCTGTTGCTAAACCAGCCCCACCAGATACTGCCTTGACCATCAATAGTTCCATTATCACCTGCATGGGCACATGGTGACATCAAGGAAACAAACAAAATATATATTGGAAGACAATTCTTCATAAAAAATAACCACCTGTTATGATAACATCTGTCAAATTGTGTCCATAAATGAGGCTCTTATGCCTTCCACCCGGTAACTCCCTGCCTCGGCCATATGATGGTAGAGGGTCAACAACAGGCCAATCATCAGAATTCTGAAACAATGCAGGATATCTATTTGGTATCAATAGGCCAAGAAATCATAACTGAGACTGCCAAGGTCCTATCAACTAATACTATCTTGCTGGAGTTTGAGCTCAGTATATTAAATACTAAGAACAAATCCCCGTATGGGAAATGTAAGGGAAAGGCAGCGTACATGTGCGCCTACCCTCCCCCTACCCCCGCAATAGCCGGGGAGCACTTTGTGCACCTGGTGAGCCCTTCTAATTTAGCATGTATGCAAGGCATGAATCACCTACAATCGAAGGAATCAACACCTTTTCTGCAGTAATTATTATGAAAACACAGTAATTTCTCAAAATTTATTATATTCTACATGGTAAACTTCCTAGATTAAATTTATAAGAACAGAAATAGAAAGCTACCTAGTTTAATTTAAGAGCAAACGGATGTATAAAAATTGATGCAGGTGCAGCTAATCAGAAATAGTTATTTGCATCTCATATATACATGTTTTTCGTACAAAGTGTATCTTACAGTTGATCCAAGAATTATTGCATCCTGGTCTAACCACAAAGTCACATGGCTGATGAGATCGAAACTTCCAGTTAACCACCGGCCAGCAGGGACAAAAAGCTTGGCTCCACCCTTGTCTTCAAATGAGTTGATATAGAAGATGGCATTTTGAAACGCTTTTGTGTTGAGAGTAACACCATCTCCAACTGCACCAAATTCAGTTATACTGACACTGTGAGGTCGAGTTTCCCCCAAGCTTGTCTGTTTGCAGAGCGAGCTGCCCCTGACGATCCATGAACTACAGCTGAACAATGCAAGCACCAGAAGCACATCCACCAGCTGTGAGAAAGAGAAATATTTCAACATTATTTACTATCAAGCTTAGTAGCTACAGGATTTGAGAGTAGCACGGCAACCAGCTTCCTTTATATGCAATTTAATCCATAGTGTTAAGCCATATAGTTCACATGTTTTTTGACTTGACAGTCATGAGGATCTTGCAGATGGCAGAGGAAAGAAATATGAAATAATGCAAATAAACGACAATATGAACAAAAAGTTAAACCTTAGGGAACAACTAAAACGCATAAATATTACTGTGAAATTCAAGCTCTAGAATCCAACCTAGAGGGATCGCTAAAGGATTCTCATAAAAACTCACCTCGCATCACAAAAATGATGAGTTGAAAGTCTCTGAGGCTGCTTTTGGAAAATGTAGTAAACATTTAGCCTCTGTTGGACTTCAAGAAGAGGCAAATATTACATGAGAAAAAGAAAACTAACAAAAACTTCACAACCCATATCTTCACTGCCAACCATACAGTACCAATAGTCTATTTTGCTCAATCAGATCCTGAAAGAATTTATTTTTATTTTTGTTAAAATCTAATTAATCTGTATTGGAAACAAGATAATTCATCTGGTCTTCTTCTTGATCTCTCAGATATTAGCACCAAGCATTACAAATGTAGTGGCAATCAATTGGGATTTAGGACCCCTTCACAGGAATTAGAGAAAATCAGACAAGGGACAGAGGAAGAAATTAACAAACAACTTACAGTTAAAGGTCTCCTCATATGACTGAGATCTGGCTGTTTCCTTTTCAGCCCAAGCACCTTACCAAAGCTTTCCGACCACTGGCCTCCGAAATCTCCTACTGATAATAACGAAAAGCAAACCCGGGAGACAAATCAAAAGCAAGACTTGAAATGGGGATATTTTGGATTTGTGATCAAGATCCCCATCAATATACGAGTGTGCTTAGAGGGGTCTGGGTCATTGAGACAGCCACCACCCAATTAAAATCATTGATAGTGTCCATTGCTGCCCGCCAAAAATTAAGCAGTAGGTCCCTTACTCCCTTTAGCTACTTCACCTCTATCTTCCTTCAATATCTCTCCGTCTCCCCACCTCAAAATTCCCCTCCCTGTCTTCTTCTTATTAATAATACTGTGACACTGTCACAACGAACGAAAAACAAAAACCAGAAAGCAAGTGATGGTGAAAAATCGAAACTTGATGAATTCAAAGATGGGACTGGTTATGAACCCATTAGCAGAAAAATGGTTTCTGTGTATTTCACTTATCACTGGCTCTATTTTGTACAATTGAGAGTGACCCAATTACGCACACAGGGTATGATTTAGATTGAAGGCACAATTCAATAGATTTATAAAGAAATTGGAATTTGCATGGGGTACCCCCTCTCTCTCTCTCTCTCTCTCCCAATTTCCAGTTTGTAATTCCGATCAAAACTGATCTACTATTAAAAATTTCACTCCTTTTATTTACTACTAATCATTCGCTCACTCTGTCTCTCTCTCCTTCTCACAGAAAATATAAATAAATAAATAAAAGTGATTTGATTTGATTTCTTCAAAAAGTTTTTTACTTTCTGCTGTTTCTGTTTTTAGTCGTTTGTGACAGAAACAAGCTGAGGACAATAATTTGTTTACTACAGGTGAATACTGATTGATTATGGGGAAATGCTGTTGGCCAGGTTACAATTCAATTCACTAGGTCAAACGGTGTCGTTTAGTTGGCTAGCTAAGGTGGCAAAGTGGCATTGACCATTGCTTTATGATTATGCCAGTCCTAATTTTCTCTCCATCTCTATCTCTCTTAATTTATTTAATATTTTTAAATAGTTAAAGTATTAAATTTTCTTTTGTTTCACATCTTACAAGAGACCTTGGACCGAAGTACTAAGCTACTTATAGAGACTTGGGGGGAGGGTCTGACTTGGTAAGGCCTCATATTTAGTCATTTACATAAATCACTCAATTTTCTAGGTGTTGTTCTCTTCTACTTTCAATAAAAATAGCAGCATTGAGTTGAAATGAGCCAAGTTGTGCTTCAATAGAAAAAAAATTATGATATTTGAAAATTTAAAATTTTTAAAATAACTATTTATCAATTAAAGTAATATCAAAATTATTATCAACTAGCATAATAATATAAACTTTTTATTCATAATATCTTCATGAGTATCTCAATATACTTATTAGACAAACCACACTCAATGCTTTAAAATAAAAATAATATAATTTAATATTATTATATATATATATATATATATTGATGTGCATTATTTTTTGTCCATTATAAATTCCTCAAATTCTAATATAAAATTAAGAAAATAACTTGACTATCAATTCAATGAACCAACACCAAGAAGGATTTGCATATTTCATCAACTAGCTAGTTTGTAATTTGAACTAATTTTTAATAGTTAAGGATATTTGGATTAACTTATGTGCATTAAATTTATATATGATTCACATCAATATTCAAAATAATTACTTCACGGTCTCTCTCAAAGATTTCAAATCTAAAAGGTGAAGTAAGTGAATACATATTCTTTATAACCCAACTTACACATTGATCATCAATTTTAAACAAGTAATTAAGAAAAACATGTCTACAAGAAGGGGACAAGATCTCAGACCAGACAAGAGATGCAAAAGTAAGTTTCAAAGAAAGTTTAAGGTTTCCAAAGGCAACCAAGTATCCGATGCCCAATTTTCCATCAACCAAACAATGCTATACTGAGTTGTAAAGCAGCAAAGCAACACATACATCAATTTTACCAAACATTTTCATTTATGCTTTATTTATATAAAGTATAAACAGTATGCATGAGCTCAGCAACTTCCAATTTTTTTTTTTCCTGTTTATTTTTTTTATATTTTAGTAACATTGAGTCATTTACTAATATATGAATTTATGAGTAATTTCATTTACAATTGACTTGCAATACTGCACTTGTCACATTATTATGAATTTTTAACTTTTTTAATATAATAATCAAGTTTGTCTAAGAACATTGCTTATTTCATAATTGTATTAGATGATGTTTAAGCCATAATAAGTAGGTGTATCATTGCTTGTATGTTTGAAACCAAACAGCTAGCAAAACATGTAATTAGAAAATTTGCAATACTATTTATTTGTGATATGTATAAAAGAGAGAAAGAAAAAGAAAATTTGCAATATATTGTATTGAAAATTATTTGTCTGTTCATCATAAATTCATTTTTTCTTTTTCTTTTCCTTCTATAATTTTGAAAGTCACAAAGTAGGTTAATGAACCACTCCACGGGCCACAAAGCACATGTCAAACAACTAAACCACTTGTCCTTATTGACATTATTGAGAAAGCATCACTGTCTTGTTGAAGACAGTTCTTAAATGTTTCCTAATTAGACCCCAATATCTTAAATTTTTTCATATTGTTAGGATTTTTGGAAACACGTGAATCTTTCTTCTTTTACCTTTTCTTTTATTCTACATTATTTTTATTGAGTAAAATACTAAATTCACGTATAAGAAAAAACTGCATGAATACATATTTGCTGTTAAATTTACAATAATTTTAATTTAGCGTAATCAAATGCTGCTTACATTGAATGTCATCATTGATTTATATTAATTAATTTTCTGTTAAAAATTAATTATGGATTTAATTAAGTAATTAACCATGGACATGATGTTTAATGAATTAATTTTTATTCTTATTTCATGTTCTACTTTTAGTTCCCATGAATTTGGGCCCAAAAAATTTCCTCTACAAAATTGGCTACAAACCGATCATGGATAGTTGGGCTTACATTATTAGGACTTCAAAATGGCCGACAAACTTGCCGTTGTGCCGTTTAAAGGCTGGATGTCTCTCTTTGCCCTGTTTGGTAGAATACAAAACTGTTTGATAATAAAAAATTTATTTTCTAAATTTTTGAGAAAAGTATTTTTGTATTTGTAGAGTTTTAAGAGCTGAAGTTAAAAAAAAAATACACTTTTACAATGGAAAAGAAGAAAAATTCAAATAAATTTTAATAATTATTTTATTTAGACAAATATAATTATAATATTTATAAAAATGGATCAATTTAACAACTTTGATACTTAATATCTTTTTTGAAAAACTAAAATCAAATAATTTTTTTATCTCATACTATTTTGACGTTAACTCATTCAAATAATTTTTTAATTTTTTAAACAACACTTTTCAAACAGTGTTATTTGAAAAATATTTTTATTTACAATATTTTTACATGCAGCTAAAGAGAAGCTTTATGTATTAATTGTCTACAATACTTACTTTAGAAAATTATCGAATGTTCATCATCTATATTAGCCATCAGACATTTCGTCGAACATGTAGAGGGCATTGTACAAACCTAGAAAGGAGTAGAACATGCCTGGAAAAACTAAAAGCAACAAATCTGCAAAGAAGCATAGCAATGATTTAAATTAAAGCTTTGCTTCTGAGGACCAAAAAATGTATGCGATTTTGTAATTGTGAATTTTCTACTGTTTTATGTAGTTACCATTTTTTGGTGTCTTACACTTTTTTTTTGTTGGAAAAGTAGTTGCCTCTGAATTTAGTTGTTATTATTATGTGATAAAATGTTTAATTGTTTACTCTGGTGAACTTCTGTAGCTGCTATGAAGATGAACGCCTCGCTAATCTGCTCCAATCAATTCAGAGGAAACAGTTAGAAGCCATTTTTGTTGTTGAATTTTCAATTTTCTAACTGTACAATTTTGTTTAGCATTATACCATTGAACAAATTGATGCTTCAAGTGAAGTTTTACAAGTTTTCCTTTATTTTCATCTAAATTATAGACTTTGTATCTTGTTCACAGGGAGATAGAGTCAGCAAGTCTTTTGTTGGATGAGAGTATGTTTTATTTAACCAGCTTATGATTTCTTTCACCAACAATCCTCTATTGGTGTCAATGATGTAACCGGTGTTCTTGAACACATGAATCCAAGCAACAAGTTGGGAAGCTTCCTTCAACTGTCTAGTGTAATCAGCAGCTGACATAATGAACCTTCAGTTGAATTTCAGGTTAGTTACCTCTATTTGGTTATATCCTTGACATGTTTGGTAGTTCTACATTTTGCTTTGTTTCCTAGCTCTGCATAGGTGTTGCATATACCCTTCATGTTCCTTCCTCTTACTGCTCAACTCGATTAGGTGTCCCTTTCTGTAACCAAAGAACAAGTCTGGTTTCCTATTTCTTGCTATGTAGGCTATACTAGTATCTTCTGATTGTAAACCGCTATGGCTAACAAAGCATCTGTCAAGTTTAGCTTCAAGGAAAGTTCCTTTGCATCTGCCAAATTGGCACTTTTAGAGAGAAAACAACATTAGTAATTATCGAATTTTTATTCAGAATATAAAGATGACCAAGACAGTTGAGTATGACAAGTTCTTTTGTAGTTTTAACTTTTTTATATTCTTTCTCCCTCCTCCCTTCACTGAAATGGTGTTGTTCCTTATGGTAGATCACTGCTAATTCTTGAGATATACATGAGATGCGTATTTCAGTAGTTTACTTTACAATAAATATTATTACAGGCAGAGGGAATAAATTGAAGATTTACAAGTGATTCTTACTCTTACAAAAAGTTGTGACTTAAGAGGTATTGCGTTCTGGCTTAGGCAGCTGATGTTGGAGACTCAACAGTACTGATTTTATTCGGGTTAGCATTACTTCGACCATTTGTAACAAGTTTACCTGACCTTTTATTCTCCTTTTGTTCCTCATCTTTCTTTACCAACACTGGTTGAAACTGCCAAACAGAAGCAAGAAATAAGTTATGGGAACCCACAAACACAATGCATCTACCTCAGAAACAGTAAAATTTTAAGCAAAATGGCTGGACAGAAAATTAAATATCTTAATTAGCATATATAGTTTAGAACAAACCTGATATATGGAATATATAACATTTCTTCTTATCTGTGCCATCATCTCTAAGAAAAGATTATAGCCTTCGAGTTTATACTCGATAAGTGGATCCCTTTGTGCATATCCACGTAAACCAACAGCTTGTTGAACAAATTTAAGTGCTTGTAAGTGTTCTTTCCACAAGCGATCAATATTGCTCAAAATTAAGAATCGCTCAGCTTCTTTCATCAGGCCTGGTGCTTTTTCCTCCACAATATCCTAAAAGGAATATTTGAAAATTAAAAGAGGAGAAAAGAAAAGTTTACGATCATTCCGAGAATTAAAAAAATTGATAAGCTGGATCAATAACTATTGAAGATAAATCTGAAAGAAAAATTAACATTAAGAGATGGGAAGAAGATGCAATAGTCCCAGGCATGGGCCGCAAACTTATTGAAGTTCAGTCAAAAACAGTCAAACTGCCAAAATTCTGAGTCTGGTCATTAAGTATTTGTAACTTGTCAATTCAATCCGGATTATATCCTATGTTCATTTAGAACAAGAAAAATGCATATATAGAATACTTCCAAGACTATAATCTAAATCAAAATTACAACATTGATTGCACCCCAACCAGACCCAGCCCTGTCCACCTATCCCCATGGAGACACAAAATAACAAAATAACAAACTGTCTATTAATTGATCAGCTTAGATTAACATGTTACAGGAAACAGAAACTAGGCCTGTATTTGGACAAAATATTGAATGTTCTTTTTTTTTATTTTTTATTATTATTATAGATTAAAAGAAATTTCATCAAGAAAGAAAGCAGTACATTACAGGAGAGGACAAGAATCCTCTTAAAAATAAAAGATTATTGAATGTTGGAGTGTCATGATGGACAAGCTGAAGAAAGGCATTATCCCGGTCAGCACTAGTAACCTCTCTTCTAATACTTTGAAGAAAGGCATGATGGACAAGCTGAACCTGGAAGTTTGTAATATAATAAATTTTGTATCTAGTCATAGAGGATAAGTGACTGACCCTTTTCTGCAAATACGCTTCACGACCACGAACACGAAGGTAACTCTGCAATTCCTCATAACTTGTACACTTGCTCCTTAGCAAATCAGGGGTCAAATCGTTCAAGAGATAGCAATATCTAAACGAATTGAAACATCTTTCTGTCAGCAGTATTATTAGGGAACCAGACTAAATAAGAACAGCCACTATTAGAAATAATAGTTTTGGAGCTATCCAAGAAAATAATTTTATTTTCATGGGAATCTATATAAGAGAACAGGGTCAAGGGACTGCCAATACCACTCTGTGTCCCATGCACAAAAACTAAATCACTTACTGCTGAACTTTTGCAATGAGCTTCTCAAGATCCCAGCTTTCTTTGGGAGCATCAGAACCAATATTTGCCTATTCATCAAAAGACAGCAAAGCTTAGAAATGTTCCACGATTTTGCTAAAAACCTAATGGAGAAGTTCAAAAGAACATCACTTTCAGCAATACATACCTCTAAAATGTCATCAATTGTTAATTCAGCATATTCAATAAGAAGAGACTGAAGATTATCAGACTCCAGAGCTCGCCGTCTCTCTGTATAAACACGGTCTCTTTGGCTGTTAAGGACTTCATCATACTCAAACAATTGCTTCCTTATATCAAAGAAATAGTTCTCCACTTTCCTTTGAGCTTCATCTAGTGCTTTGGTCAGCATCTTGGACTCAATTGGTAGGTCTTCAACTCTAAAAGCACTCATTAAACCCTACAAATTACAACAACTATAACATTTTAGCAAGCCTAACGGCCTAACCTACAGTATCAGTAACAATAATAAAGCTGCAACTACAGTACCTGAATTCTGTCCCCGCCAAAAATCCGGAAGATGTTATCTTCAAGACTTAGGAAGAAGCGTGAACTTCCAGGATCCCCTTGCCTGCCACTTCGACCACGCAGCTGTACAGATGCAATCAAAAATTCAGACTTAACACTTTCTCCTTAACATAATTAGTGTATAGAGTGGGTGGGTAGGTGGGGGGAAAGTGGGGAAGGTAGCAGCACAGACAAATCCAGATTAGAAAAGCAAGAGAAGACGCAAGCTTAAATAAGCTATTCTTTCCAGAACAACAATAAAAACCTGATTGTCAATACGCCGTGATTCATGGCGTTCTGTCCCCACCACATGAAGCCCACCAGCTTCCACAACCTGCAGTCATAAAAGAAACTGCAATCAACACTAGCAGAAAAAATCAACTAAGATATCAGTCAAGGATAAATTCCAACCTTCTTCCTTTCCTGCTCAGTGTAGACCTTATATTCTTTTACAATGTCTAGAAACGCGCTCCGCAGCTTGGCTATGACTTCATCATCAGCAGGTCCCTTAAGATAGAATCAAAGAAATATACAATAATAACTATTTGGTAGGTAAAGAATGGGAAAAAGAACCCTAAAAATGATAATACCAAAGAAAAAGCCACTCTTACTAAAAAAAAATAAAAAAATGAAAGAAACAGAACAAGAAAACTCATTACAGTTGCATAAATTAAATGCATGTATGATATATTTTTTTTATAATATTATTTAGCAAGTAAGGTCATGATCTTTAAGATTTTGGCACCTTTTCACTAGAATAAGATAGGCGTTCCTCTGCTTCAAGCTCAGTCAATGATCTCTGTCCCCATGTTTTAGCAGCTAACTGTACAGCCTCTTCAGCCATCTTGGCATTTTCATTTGATAGTTTGCATGGAAATAACTTTTCATTCACCTATAAGATTACATGTATGGAGTTGCAGGATAGTTAATGCTACAAATAAAAGAGACCCTCTTCCAGCCACAATTTGTTCATGAAGTGGAAGCAGTTACATATAATAATAGAAAAAAACCACACCTTCCATGTCTTCTTTGGAGAAGGTTTCTTTACTGATACAAAAACTCCTTCAGCTGGCATAACAACTCTGCAATCACATCATTCCAGAAAGAATGTAATGCACGTTCTAAGATAATAATAACTTTAATCACTTGCAGTCTTTTTCTTACTTCAAAATTACTTGTGTTTTACCAGATACCATGTTCTATGCCTTGCATAGGAAGAACACCAACCACATGATGGAGAAAAGCATTATGCAAGCCAAGGAGATCTGATTTGTAACCAGAATAGGTTTTTCCCTAGGTGCAGCTAAGTCTTATACTTAAAAGTAAATTAATTCAATATTAACATATTTGGCATGGGAATATCATACATACGGCTATGATGATAATTACAGAACTGGCTAAGAATTTGGACACTTGGAGTAATGACTATAGATAATATTACGCATGTCACATGGATCTAGAAGTGAATAACCTTAGTTATGTTAAGAAATTAGATAAAAATACTAAAAGTCAACTGCACAATTGTGCAAGCCTGTAAGGTATAAATCTCTACAAACAAACTAAATATTTAGAGCTTTGTACAACACCTTGGCATAAGCATCTCTCGCAGCTTCAACCTTGCCATAAATTCAGCATTTCCACCAAGGATTATATCTGTTCCACGTCCAGCCATATTGGTAGCAATTGTCACTGCCCCAAGACGACCACTCTGAGCTACTATCTCTGCTTCTCTCTCAACATTTTCTGGTTTTGCATTGAGAACCTTTAAGAGAACATATTAAATATTAAATTCATACCAAATAAATAAACTGCCATTCTAAAGTTGCTCTCATTCTTTCGCACTGAATGGTGGCTGGGTTGATAGCATAGGTGTCAATTACACGAATAAAAAAATAGTAGGTAAGTAAAAGCCATAACAACAAAAAAAAAAAAAAAAAAAACAAAAACAAGTTTTCTGTAGAAAACAATGTATTTCCCACATTGGACTAGTGAATATAGAGACCCCACCTCATGCGGGATTCCAGCTTCTTTCAATTGTTCTGATAGTGAATCACTCTGCTCAACACTTGTTGTGCCAACAAGCACAGGGCGACCAGTCTTGTGCATTCTAGATATTTCTACCACAACTGCTCGCCATTTCCCTGTGGTTGCTCTGAAAACTACATCCGACTCATCCTGAGGAAGAGATTAAAGACATTGTTGGGAACTTTACAAGCATATAAGTCAACAAGTTGTTTAACATATATGGACTCCACATAAATGGATTGATTAACTTTAAGATTCAAAAAAAATATTATCGTTAAAAAGAAAAGATTTTGTATGTGTGCATAAAATTTTGCAACTTAATTAATGTAGTTATTAACATTCCTTCCAGATCTGCAGTCCAAGCTGCACATTTCAAAATGTAATCAACAGTACATATATAAGTGTTGCAGTTTTTTAGCTGATATAAAAAGGAATTGGAGGGCTGTTTTGTATTATTTAGGTTTTTCTTTCCTTTATTTCTCTTTCTTAATCCTTCTTATCAATATCATTTCTTCTTTTATGAAAAAAGAAGAAGAAGAAAGTGTTGCATTTTTTATATAGGTTAATAAGGGTTGCATAAGAATAACATGCTAGATAAAACCTTTCTAATCATAGGCTTATTCGTTGGTACAATTGTAACTTTAAGCTTGTATATACTCTCAAACTCCATGCTTTCAGTAGCTGCAGTCCCAGTCATGCCACAGAGTTTTGGGAACTGTAACAATGCAATGATACAAGAATTAGGAACTAGGATATAAAAAATTTCAAAAACATGCTTAATCTGATCATTCCAGGGAAAAATGATCCAACCTGTAGGAAAAAATTTTGGTAGCTAATTGAAGCCAGAGTCACAGTTTCATTTTGAACAGGAAGCCCTTCTTTTGCTTCAACGGCTTGGTGAAGTCCGTCACTCCACCTCCTCCCCTGTGAAGAATGGAAAATGAAAAGTAGGATGAGCTCTTCAATAACATGTCAATAGGTCTTGCTTCCCCTCAGAACTCTAAACGCATGAAATATTGATGCAGGCAAGAAAAACAATTCTAGAAAACAAAGGGGAGGATGACTGAGTAGAGACTAGAGAGATGGGAATTAGGGAAATGTCAACAACTCCATCATTTAATAATCAAGATTCGGGTATGAATTTAAATTACATCATAGCCTCCTTAAGTAGAAAACCCATTATAGTCCTACAGAGACAAGAAAGCCTAACTTACTTCCAAAGTATTCCTAACTAATAGGAGATCTAAATAACCCAAAACCCAAATCTATAACTTCATTGACAAGACTGAGGTTCTCATTTACAAACGCAAACCAAGTTCAAGAATTTGCAACTGTATTTACAAGTGAGAATGAGTTCGAGAAATTTTATTTTATCTGGCTACCACTGGCAGCAAAGATAAAGCATCATAAATAACAAGTAGACGAGGTAAAAAGAATCTCGTATTGATACCTAAACAAGGAAAGATGTATTAAATAGATTATGCACTGATGAATAGGTAAATCCTTAATTGCAGATATATATATATATATATATTTATAGAAAAAATATACCATTATACCTTTTAACAATTTTATAGATAGAAACCATATTGACAATATATTATGTCAACCCAAACCTACTTTTGCTTGCAATAGCTTATACAAAATATTGTTAATCGCCATGTGGCCTGCACAGCATGACTCAGGTTGTCACCTTTTCTCTTTCTGTCGGCTGTTATCAATAGTAAAGCTTTACATTTTGTTAATTACAGGTGCAAAATTTTAAAACACACATAGGATTCAAGAAATAAGTATAAACGTTTTACCAATCTCTTAATTGCTAAACCAAAAGAATGCTATAGGTTCTCTAACGGTCTAACCACTAAATATGTTTCCTATTTCATTGTTTATTTAACAAAAATTATATGAATATGATCAAAATGCAATTACATAATTTTGACCCTGTCCAATAAGGAAAATGATTCCAGAAACTAACAGAGAAATCAACAACTCTTTCAAAAGAAATTATTTCTGGAATTTGGATAAAGAAAAGGAATCACTTATAATTATGCAAATGTCACAACTCCATAACAAATTTCTGAGGATGAAAATTTATATAATCTAGGGAAAAAGAGGACCTGCATGACTCGACCAGTAAATTCATCCACAATTAGGACCTCCTTTCCACGAACAATGTAGTTTACATCTTTGAGAAATAGTTCTTTGGCTTTTATCGCATTTAATACATAAGATGCCCACTGTTCTCGGGGATCATATAAATCTTTGACATCCAAAATTTGTTCAGCATCCTCATAACCCTGCTCAGTGAGAAGAACTGTTTTCTGCTTTTCATCTACCTGCAACATCAGTAAGAAAAATAAGATTAACAGATATTAATTGTTTCTCAATTTAATACGAATCTACTCCTGCTTAACATAAACAGAACAGTTATATTCATGCATTCAGTATAACTTCTCGCCTCAGTCCCATGAGGCGATTCTAAGTCACTAAACCATGCTCAACTCTCAAACTGTAAGTAAAAAATACATGCCCGCCAACCAAAAAAAAAAAAAAAACTCAAAGCATTAACTGTTTTACTTCCCTCTTATACTCTTCATTGAAAAGGAGATTAATAAATCCCCTTCTTCATAATTGGGGTATTTTAGGAAAAAGAAAGAATAATTTGTGGCATAGCACCATTTTATTAAGTCAATTTCTGTCTATAGTCAAACATGACATTTTTCATGAAAGGAGTAACTTCTAACCATACTGTCCATATCCATACCCATATTTATACTCCCAAGTGAACCAGCAAACTGGAAACCACCCATGAAGGACAAAAAATTGCATTGATCTACATCATGCATTTGGAGGACACAGAACATAGAAAATAACATTAATCAATTATCAACCTTAAATGTGAAACTTTAGTTCCAGCTACATGCCTAAGACAGAACTATTGCATTGAAATTACATAAATATGTCCACCTGGAAACTGAGGTTTTTGAAGCCCTTGTGACCTGAAAACTCTCCTCTTTAGAGAGTGATAGTTCTAAATCACTATCAATATTCCATTTTCATGTTGTGCTAATTATAGCAGAAAAATACAGAGGAAGCTAAATGAGAAGCACACCAACAGGAGAACATACTTATGAATTTAAGCCAGTCATATAGCTCTAATAGGATCTATAAGTTTTTCATATAATTAGAAGCCTTACTGTGTAATGTATTTCTCGTTCAAAGGCTGAAGCCATCTTTGCAGCTTTGTAGTACCGATCACCAGGTTTCTCTGCAGGCCCTGAAATGATGAGAGGAGTTCTTGCCTCATCGATAAGGATTGAATCTACCTCATCAATAACACAGTAATTGAAACCTCTTATGACAAGCTCCTCAACACTCTGTAAATTCCAGAAATTGGCATTCAGTATGATACTCAATGTGTAGAAATTTTAAATTTAATACTAATACAGTAAACTACTTAAAGGAACAATTACTTTCCGTGGCAAGATTGTCCCTCAAATAATCAAAACCAAGCTCACTATTGGTGACATATGTGATGTCACAAGAGTAATTTTCCCTTCTTTCTTCACTTGTCATATTCTCTGCCAAAAAAATTATAGGTCCAATTGTAAGATTACAATGAAAATCTAGACCCTATTCTAACAGAAAGGACAAAAAAAAAAAAAAAAGGAAATGGTATAGTTTCATTTTCATAGAATGTAGGCAGGATTTGCACAAGGAATGATTAATACTGGATAGTGGCAGATAACATGATCAAAATAAAAGTAACAGACTAACCCATGGAAAGCTTACCATTGTGAAAACAAATTTATATATAGTTTCATCGTTGTTAACTGCTAGGTGCTATAATTGGAAAAATAAATTAGGGCAGAATATGATACGAAATAACAAGAAGCATAGAGTGTGATAGAAATGAGATTCCAAATGACCACAATGAATTTTTAATACACTTACATGAAATAGAATCTTAATTAGAACATAAACAAAAAGAACTGAGACATACGCTGGATGAGGCCAACCTTCATTCCAAGAAAGCGGGGAACTTGACCAACCCACTCACAATCCCGTCGGGCCAGATAGTCATTGACAGTAACAACATGAACTCCCTTCCCACTTAATGCATTTAAATAAGCTGGCAAAATTGCAACAAGCGTCTTCCCTTCTCCAGTCCTCATTTCAGCTATTTCTCCCTTATGAAGAACCATCCCACCTACAAGACCATGAAGGAAGAATCTTAGAAGATAATGTGCCAAATATTAACTTTCCATAACATCCTTAACAGAATAAATAGGCAGCACGCATGGTATTCAGACTTGTAGCAAAATTGAAAGTAATCCAACAAATCGCCTAAGTATCAAGTTACCTATCAGTTGGACATCAAAAGGACGAAGGCCTAGAACCCTCTTTGAAGCCTCTCTCACTACAGAAAATGCTTCCTGCAATTGAAATGCTTCTTTTGTAGAGGTGAAAAGTTTGGGATAACTTTTAGCATTCAAAAAAAAAAAACTTAAATTCACCTTTGATATTCATCCCAAAAGGAAAAAGGGGAGAGGAAACTGTGCTGTACTTACTGGTAATAGAGAATCCAAAGATTCACCCTGTTGTGCTCGTTCTTTCAACACCGCAGTCTTCTCCCTTAATTCTGAATCCGACAATGCAGACATCTCCGCTTCCAATTTATTGATGGCACTAACAGTTCCAGCATACTGCTGCCTCGTGGACTCTCCGGTGTCAGCGCCTTTGAAAATACCGCCTAACAAACCTCCCAACGAAGCCACTGTACTCGTTCGCCGCCTGCTGCTACTTCTCATTTTCGATGTTTTGTCTCTGAAATTGAACGTTTTAAGGTAATCCCCACCAAGAAAGGAAGAACCCAGATGGGCTTTTTGGTAATAATATTTTTTCTGGGCATGCAGAAATTTGGAAGTAGAAGGTAGAACAGTGAGGATATGGTTCATCAACGGTGACTCACAGACTGGCGCCGCCATTTTTAGCATAAATTAAGATAACGGGTGATTGAGGTTAATCCCAACTCGCGAACTACACGCAAAGTTTGAGAATTAAAACACTAATAATGATTAGATTCGGAAGCTCAATTCGGGTTCTATGTGTTCTTCCTTCATGTTCTGTAGACTGTAAGTAAGCAACAGGGAACTCAGATTGTGATGAGAACAACCGAGACGCGGGGATAAGGTGAGGGGCAGATCATCTGTGAGATGGTTTATGGGCAAAACATGCACGTGCACTAGAATTTGCGGTCGTGAGGTCAACCGGTAACCCTGGCCTTCCAATACAGTAAACGGATGAGGACCCTTTTTCTTTTTCTTTTTCTTTTTTTTTTTCTTCTGGTACATCTTTTTATTTGGTTTTTGAATGGACCGGAAGGTTAGTAGTTTGGCCTAGTGAGTTCTTTCTTTTACTTTCTTGACAGTTAAGGGATAACTAACTTTCAAATATGTCTCTTCTCTTCATATAAAATCACAATCTACAAATTAATAGTCAAGTTACATTTTAGTAATATACAACGAAACAACTCTCCCTTCAATAAATCTCCTTATCTGGTGACCTTGGAATTGAATTTCAAGTCCACGCCAAGAGAATTGTTTTTCTTCTTCTTTTACACACAACCCAATCCAACCATTCTATGAGCCACAATCTAAATGCAAATCCTCCCATTACCCAGATTAGTGGCAAATGTCCGTCCCCTCATCTACTCTTTGGGAGAGTGGAGGATCGATAAGTTATTTTCCTGGGTATTTAACAATTAACAGTGAGCACTACTATCACAATTTTAAAATTTTTCATAATCCAAAATACAAATTTCATTGCCAATCATTCACACCAATATCCTAATCGTAAAGTGTTATAAAGCTTTGACCTGAAAGAGCTTGGGCCAAACAAAATTTTGCAAAATCAAACTACAATTAAGAATAACAAAATGTGGCATGTAAAGAGTTCCCACTTGCTCACTTCAGTGTTAAATCCAGACGAACACTAATTGTTCCAAAGATGTCACTGTCAGAACCCATGTATTACTATAATCTAGTAACTTCTGCCCCAGTAGGTCCACTTTTTAGCAGGCCTTCCTGAGGCAAAGCATTTAGTACCTGCAAAAATGTATAACCATGTAAGGACTTCATAAAACAACATGAAAATGATGAATTAGAAACGTATGGGTATAAATGATACTGAGAACATGTCATCTAAATTGCACTCCACAGGATTGTACGATTTCATTATATCTAATCAACTATAAATACAGACAACTAATTGGAAGGCAACGAAACTCGAAGTTGGTGAAAAACTAGAACAGGTTAAGGTGGCTCCAAGGTGCTTCAACAAATTTATTCCAAATAGTCCAATATCCAATACACAGAAGAATCACAGCATCGATCCTAAGAAGCTTAATTGCCATAATGTATGCCGAATAAGGCAGCATATAACTTGCATGCATGAGGCTAAATATAAAGAATAGATAAGTCATTAGATGCACAATACTACACCTATAGACATCTGTAAAAATTGGAAGATGGGTGATTTTCAGTCATCACAATCACACACTGAAGCGCCACTAATTAAACAAGTGAACACAAGATGCAAGGGGAAAAAGATCAACAATTAATCCTGAAGTACAAATTGGTATATTATTTTGTAGTTATTCCAGTAATGCAACTATAGGAATGGACTTTCAAAGCTTTGTAAGAATTTTCACTTCCCCCTTTAGGTCATATAAGGAGGCAACAAGGGAACAATACTAATTCAAATAAATAAATAAATAAATGATGGCTAAACTGTCATCTTATAGATTTAATGATAAATGTAATAAAGAACCTGGCATGAACTAGAATCATGGTACCTTCTGGGAGTTCTGGCTGGTCAAACGGAGAACAAAGAGTCTTAGCTGCCCCTGTCTCACCCTTAGTCCTTACTTTAACATCTCTTTCAACTTCCTGCAGCATCATAAAAGAAAAGCTGTTATGACCAAACAAAACAGAAACAAAGAAAAAAAATAGCAAGTATATATATTTATATTATAAGAAAAGAAAACCTAACAAATACAACTGATTTCCAGATCTGCATATTTGAGGTATGCTTACCCACTCAAACTCATTTGAAGCTTTATAAAAGAAATATGTTTTATTTAACTAACTTGATTATGTAGTACAATTTACAAAACAAGAACACTAATTTATCCATAATTCTTCCCTTTTGTTAATAAACATGGGAGAGAAAAAGATATGAAATTCAACCTGTTAAAAGATTTAGCCTTTTCCAAGGCTTTCTCTTATATATTCTAAACAAAGTATTTTCTATTTTCGTATTTGTATTGCAGAATAAAATTATATATGCAGTTTTGAATCTGTATCTTTCAAAAATCTGACTCCAGTGCCCTTTCAAGTTACAAAGAAGCTTCCTGTAAAGAGAAGGAAGTGTCCTATGGACCAATACTAGATGGATGGAGAGAAATCACTGATATGCTAATTATCAGGAAAAACCAATCTGAAACTTCATAAAGTTTATTAAGTTTTAGAAATAAATGACAAACCTCATCATCACACCAGGGAGCTAAGATCATCTTTCTTTGATTGAGTGCTTCCATGAATTCATCCCAAGTCTTGATAACCTGAAGGCAGGCATCGCGCTTTTGTTTTGCAACATCAAACATGTTCAGCTGAATTTTATTCAGAATTTCTTTTACTTGATCAACCAAATTAGTCCTAGATATATCTATTTTTGTCGCATTGTCACGTCGAACAACCCGCACCTGAGTAAATTAAAGCAAATCAAACTTAGAATTTATCAACCAAGAAGAAACATCAAAACAACAAATGCATAAGAAAAAAGATAACAAACATAAGAGTTGCTGACCTGGTTATTTGCCAGGTCCTTTGGCCCAATTTCAATCCTCAGAGGAACACCTTTCATTTCCCAGTGTGAATACTTCCAACCAGGAGAATAGTTTTCTCTAAAGTCCGACTCAGCACGAATGCCTGATTCGCACAAGGCATCAACAGTGGCAGAACAGGCATCATAAATTCCTTGAGTATCAGCATCTTTGTAAGGCACAGGAATCACAATAACTTGGACTGATGCTACTTTGGGTGGCAACACCAATCCTTTGTCATCCCCGTGAACCATCACCATCACTCCAATCTGTAGCAAATAGACAAATACAAGCATATATCTTATGCAAATAGACGAATATAAGCATATATCTATTGCAAATATCCACACAAGTAAATATACACATAGATATATTCACAAATACAAAATCAAAAAATTACAATTATTCAAATGAAAATGAAAAAAAAAGAAAAATCAAAATTTCTTACAGTTCGAGTGCTATATGCCCATGAGTTCTGCCAGACCATTGCTTTCTCTCCCTTCTCATTTTCAAAGTTTATCTCAAACATTTTAGCAAAATTTTGGCCCAAACAATGGGAAGTTGCACCTTGTATACCACGACCAGTGTTTGGAATGAATGCCTAGCATATAGTACACTGACAATTGACTAAGAAAATCTCCATCATTCAAACAAAGTACCAATGTTTAAGTATGCATGTCAGTTATGTACCTCAACACTGGTTGTGTAAAGTCCTCCAGCAAATTTCTCCATCTCACTCTTCTTACCTTTTATAACAGGAATAGCCAAGTATTCTTCATATATTCGCCTATATAATTCCAATATATCAAGGACCTGAAGTGGGGTAAATAAAAGAAAACAGAAAAAAAAAAAAAAAAATTAGCAGAGGATACATTAACCATCATTATTATAGAGGGCTATTTTCTAAACCTAAAGCATTCAAGAATCAAAAGATTGCTTCGCGATGCATATGCAAGCCAGCTTTTAGTGACCATGAAATATTCAGATTAGTGCTAGTGCTACTGATATAAATTCAACCTCCCTAACAACATGGACAAATCTACCTAGTGGCTTGGTGCGTTGCATGTCAGGCACAACATTGCACTACACATGTAAAGGCAATTTTGATGTGTAGCTGTGTCCATGTATGTGTTTCTTCCCTAACATTCAATATGCGGTGCTAAGAAAGTAAAAGGTAATGGCCACCTAATAATTTCACATTCCACCAACTACAATGAATAATTCAATTTCCTTAGGCAACAAATGAATAAATTTTGGTCATAAGCCAAGTCCTGGATTCATACCTCTGCATCTGCTTCCTCATTTGTTGCAAAAGCAGTATGCCCCTCCTGCCAAAGAAACTCCCGACTCCTGCAACCAAAAATACATACAAAATGCATTAGCACTCAAGTTCTGTTCATAAATAGTCAATATGACTTTTTATGCTCAAGAGTTTCAGCCAAGCCAAAATGTAAATTATATTATTTCGAATAGCAGTGCAGTGAAACATAAAAGGTTTGATAAGATGGTGGATACAACATAAGACATGCTTACTTACTTTTAGAGTTAAAACAAATTTGCAGGAAATGATTCGGCATACAAATTTCAAACTTAAAGGAACACTTAGTTTACAATAGCAATAAAATAAAGGCTAGCAATTTCAAAGTTCGACCATTCAACTAAAGCTTAAATGACATCATCACCTGAAAGGAGCCAATCATCCCTCAATTCAACAGGCAGGAAAGCAAATTAAAACAAATAAAAATAATCAAATTACAGAACTCTACCTTATGAATGGCGTGGGATTGCTGAACTCCCATCTAACAACATTGCACCATTGGTTAAGTTTCAAAGGTAGGTCACGATGTCCCCTTATCCACTTGGAATAGTAGGGATACATGACAGTCTCACTAGTAGGGCGAATTGCAATAGGAACTTCCAAATCTGTTTCCCCAGACTTTGTAACCCAAGCAACCTGCAAGAAAGAGTCTATTATTGTCAGGCATAGTACAAGAAGGGTCAACATCATGAGTCTATATTTGCTACTAAACACCGTATAAGAGTCTGGATAATCTTATACTATTTTGTCCTCCTTATATGATCCACCAAACGATCACAAAGTGTAGGAGGGAAAATTAAAGTGAAAATGTGCAACAAGAAAATAGGGAGAACCATAATATTTCAGAATCAGGCTATTTTACCCCAGCCCAGTAATCAGTCTAGCATTGTCAAATTTCCATAATCTCACCTCCGGAGCAAAACCCACAATGTGATCCTTCTCCTTTTGTAAAACAGTAGGGGAGACGAAAACCGGGAAATAGCAGTTCTTGACTTTCATTTTCTTTATTTCTGCATCAAAGAATGTCTGCAGGTTGTTTTATGAAAAAAAGGAGAAAAGTTAAAACCAAAAAGACGAATAGAATATTAGACATCAGTTTCCAAGTTTTATGATGCTTCTTCACAGAAGTACGGAAATAACAGACTAGAACGAACTTTTCATTGACACTACCCTTTCGAAGAGATAATTCAGTACTACATCATATAGACATTATTCAGAACCACTCCCTCTAAATTAATCTCCAATTAATAGAATTACATATTTGAACATGTAAATAATTTAATAGAGAAGGGATTTAAAAACTCACTTGCATGACCTCCCAAATTGACATTGCCCATGGCCTCAAAATATAGCACCCAGAAATATCATAGTATTCAATCATCTCTCCATTGACAACAACCTGGAATTTTCATACAAAAAATAAACCAGTAAAACCCCAATGGATGGTGTTATACATAAATAAAATTAAACATTCAAAAAAAGTACCTCGGAATACCATTCCCCAAAGTTGTCTTCCTTCTTATTCGAAAGCCCTAACCCTGTCTCTTTCTTGACCTCCTTCTTTTTCCCTCCTGCCAAGCGAATTACAATGGGTCAGTAAACCGCGCGCAAACACAATCAGACAGTTAATTGCCAATAAGATCTAGCAGACAGCAATGAGAGCAGATACTAACCTCCGGAAGACTTAGCTTTTGGCTTTTTTGCTTCACCACCGGCCATGCTCAACCTGGACCTGAGCAAAAACAGCGAGTTAAGAAAAACAAACTACAATCGGTCAACGTTCATAAAGTTAAGTCCATTGAAGGAAATGATGAGAACCTATTACACAGGTGCCGGAGGAGAAACAGGTAGTGGCAGTTGTGGAGTATCGAGATTTGGGAGCTAGGGTTAACGGCGGCGCCGGCTAGGTTTGGGATAGGATGCGTCTCTGTCGAAATTGAACTACAGGACTGTGAAAATAGGACCGTATAGCAACAAAAAGGCTTGACGATCTTGTTCTCGTCATTCACTGATTCACATTTTCACTGTCATTCCTTTTCCTTTTTTTCTTCAAATACTAATTACTAGCAATTGACCTCGTGCTAAAAAATATATTATTTCCTGAATTCAAATTTTTGAGAGGTACCAAATAAAATCGATATTGATGGTATATTTTTTGAATGAATACAATAAGTCATGAATTGTTTATTGAGAACTTGACTCGAATTTGTTTATTTACTAAATGAGTTAAGGTTAAATAAATTAAATTCACAATATATAAAAATATAGTTATGCTCGTGAAATATATATTTTTATATAATTTATAATAAACATGTTTATATACAAGAAAATTCATTAAAATTAATTTAGTCTTAATGTCGTTTACTTTATTTCCTTTGAAATTGGCAAAAGTTTATATTTTTTGATTCTTGTAAGAATTTTTATTTTTTTAATCAATTATTTTTTAACAAATCAAGTTCAAACCATTTCTTAATAAACCGAGTTTAAGTTGTCTTTACCATTTTAACCCCGTAGACAATCAAATTTTATTAGGGCTCAGCTATTTTACGCCCCACTGCACTTCCACTAACTAGACGATAATACGGTAACTTAATACGGAGTAACGGAATAGTTGGGATTTTGAACAAGCTATTTATGTTATGATTACCATGGGGAAAATTATGAGTTTGGCAATGAAAATGAATACCACTTTCACTTCTGTCCAGATTTCTAAAACCAACGATTGGGTTTCTTAGACCCCATCTGCCTTCTTGGTTAATTAAATACCATGCGGAAGCAACAACTGGAATAATTAGTGATTGTTTATAAAGATATAAATGATTAAAAATCCAACTATAAAATTACAGAGTTTATGTTAAAGGCCCTTTCATTGCTGTCTGCTCTTGCGTTGTTTGGTGATGCCAATGGGACAGGCTGGAGAGTTTACAATTTCCACCGTTGACCCATAGAGTCTCCTCCTGATACACCCACCATGCACCCAAAATGCGTAGTTATACCTGCCTTATGCTTCTCTCAGAGGGAGAGTGGGAGACCATGGTTTGTCCACTGTCACAATGAAGATGCACTAATCTTCAAGAAAAGTAATTACAAATAAGCAGCTGCTATTAAATTAATCCAATGTAAAATAAGAAAGGATATCTTATTCTACAATGATAGCATTTTAATTTTTAACTTCAAAATTCTGGGTAATGGACTTACGGTCATTTCTCTGAAGTAAAACTTCTGTGAGGATGTGGAAATGTGAGAGTTTTAGATTGTACCATGATATCACCATCCCAGAGTCAAATGTCGTCTAAGCAAAATTTGCTTCACCAGCAAAAGAGAACAAGTAACAGAGGAGCTCACTGGTGCACATTAGATGCAACTCCCAAGACCCTTTATCGGGGATATTTAGCACACCACAAGACATGAAAAAGACTGATCAGCTTGGTTCTGGTGGTACCACTTTCAAGCTTCGCATCCACTCACAGAAACTGGGATCATCAAAGTGAAGAAAACTGCTTTTTAGCTTCGTCCGCTGTTCTAATGTTAATGATCGAAGCTGTGGGAATCTTGCCTCCTGCAAATAGTAGCACCCTCTCACTATGTGAGCATCTTTCAAATAAGGGAAGTTTATCTAACATGTTCACTTGGGATTAGCAGCCATTAAATACATCTCAGTATGCACTAAACTTATTCAAGATCATCCAATTTATCAGAAAACGGGTTACAGAAAAAAACGAGTTCTTACTTGCTCATGGGCTGGTATGAGACGAGATACAAAGTACCTGGCCTGTGAGCTACCCTCCTGTTTCAAATCTAAATTGTCAGGTTTATTGTATTGTACTCCTTGAGCACTAGACAAAACAAGAGGAAACCACAGACCAAAAAATAATTGAAGTGTGAAATCTGACAAAATAACCTTGAATGCAAGGATCCGAGGAGCTGGAAAACGCAATTGAGTAAGCTCTTCAGCCAATGTCCTGCAAGCAGCTAAAGCAGAAGCACTTTTTCCTTCATCAGTTGCAAGGTCAGCACCCTAAATCCACTATTTAACAAAGAATGGTCTCAAGTCTCAACAAGTATAGGAAATAATAAAAAAAATTGAAACCTACAAAGGCACAAGCACTGGGGGAAAAAAAAAAGAACTAAAATCCAGAACACAGGCACAAAAAAGAATCACGGCTGTAGCCGCTAGTTAAAAAGAGAACCATACCAGCAGAACACCCGAAAGAATACTATGTTTATGACAGCTACAATTAGTATAAATGCATTGATTAAGGATTTTTGTCACCTTGGATATAAGTTATAAATAGCAACCAACGCCGCCCCCCCCCCCCCCCCCCAAAAGAAAAAACAAAAAACCTCTACCATATTTCTTTCATTGAAACAATGAGTGGGACATACTACAAAACATTTAACATCCAACCCTCTCATCTCTCTCTATATATATTATGAGAGAGATACCTGTCAAGTACAAAACCCACAAAGTTGTATGATTCCTGCAGTCAGTGATGATAATTCATTAGTTTCTCAAGCCAATAGCTCAAAAAAATTATTTTGTTTTCTCAAATTTCATCACTGGCAAGAAAGTCATTCCAAATGCACCCCAGACAGAAGCCTGAAAATTGGCTACTAACAGAAGGATGAAGATATAAATCATTGCATCTAGAACATCATTGTCCAACTAGAAGCCATGCTAGAAAGAAAGAATATAACGTTCAATAGCATGCCATCCAAATGAAGACATCTGTGCCATGGTCAAGAACGACAGCAGCATCAGATTGCATGGCAAGATCATAAGCTGGCAGTTCCTCAAAAGTTCCCCCCTCCTGATGCAGTAGACAACGAGGTGCTAGCATACGCAGTGACAGATCAAAGGATGCATTCAGAAACAGGTTCCGCAACACAGATCTCTCATCTTCATGTCCAACAATGCTTCCCAATAGTGGTCCTCTTCTAAGATGGAAAAGGAGCTCAGGTAATAAGGAGAGTTCCTTTGGAAATTGACAAAGCTTTGACTTAGGTAATTGGGACCCAAATTTTAAAGCAATGTCTTTGATTCTTTCGTTTATTGTTGTTCGCATATTAATTGCATCAGAATAGTTTTGGCTCGCAAAAGGGTCCTTTTAGCAACAAGAACTGCTACCACTTCATCTTGAACACTTGTAAGATATTCTGAAATACCATCCACAGTAGGCAGTCTAACAGTAATCACTCTTGGTATATCAGCTTGATGGACGTTTGAATACTGAATTGCAATCTGGAAATAGACATGATCATTTTTTATATCTCCTTTAGTCTCCATGGAAAGTAAGAAACTTTGTGTCTCTTCGACACTTATTATTTTAATGTAAAGAGCCGTATCATTTTTAAAGGTTTCATTAGTATCTATATGAGCCTCTTCACCTGGGCCCACAACCTGAGTTATGAAAATATCATCAGAACATCTTAATTCCAATAAACCATGGGAACCTGCTGCTCTACCAGATGCCCGTTGCAAATTAACACCAAATGCTTCTCCAAAATCATCGTGGAGAACTAAAACACCACCAGAAGCTTTTGCAAGGGGCTGCAGAACAGGAATCCTTACAGGGCATATTCCAGCACATAAAATATCAACCACGGTATTATGCCTATGAGCCTCATGACCTAGGTGCTCCATCCATTTTATGGCTGTCTTTTCCATATGAGGATAATTTGGGTGATTAAGAGCACAAACAATAATTCTGCTATTACCACCTGACCTTTTAACTACCCCTCGAGATAGTTCTGCAGTTGGGCCCTGAATTATAGCAAGAGCAACCTCAACTGCAGTACCTAGGCACCGTTCTCTAGAAGCTTCTGGAATGTTCAATTTGTATGGCCTCAGTGATGAAAATATGGAATGTGCTACAGGAAGTGAAACATACATAGGTGACAAGTATATGCCAGTTCCATAAATGAATGCTTTCAAGGCCTCTTGAGTTGATGACTTATCACCAGGAAGAACATCAGCAGATGCAATTGATTCTTCTGAAAAGTCATAAACTGACACCGTACGGCCATATAGTACAATTCCAATTCTTATCATTGTGGGAAGAGAATCAACAAATGCATGGAAAGAGCTCTGTAAATGGTGGAGGTATGGTTCATCTAAACACTCATCAATAACAAGAACAACTGGTACAGACATTCTTGAGTCTGAAACTGGAACAAAACCAGGTCTCTTGTTCCCAGTTTGGACATAGTCAACCATACGTGATGATAATTCTGGGAAGTTAGAAGTTCTTCCCTGCTGGGAGCTATGTACTCACCCTCACTTCCATTGAGTTTCCGACATATTACGCACTAACACTGGCCTGATCCAAGTAATATGTAACAATAGATATTTGCATAAGCTCCACAGCTTTGGCAGCAATGAGGATCTCGTTGTATTACTTGAGGGCCCCGTAAAATCTCCCTTCCAGGAGAAACCAATGCCCCAAAACCCAAACTGGGAACGTTTGCTTGTTTCCTTTGTTTAAGTACCTGCTTGCAAAAAGGGTAGAAGACAGTTGGCTCACTCTCACACAATTATACAGTGTAAAAGCATTACAAAACCAGTCTTCTAATTAGAAGGATGATAAAATTATAACTTCAGTGATGAAAAAAAATCTAATGATAATTACCAAATTAAAAAAAAAAAAAAATCATTTCATAAAGTAATGAAATTCCATTGTCTAAGCTATTATACTAAATAAAATAAATCATCATAAAGGATGAAGCCAAAGTAAAAGCAACTGGTTGAGGAGATGCAGGCGAAGTACGAAAAGGCACAGCAGCTGGACGAACAGGTGAAGTAAAAACAGGAGGTCCAGGGAGAGTGCTCAAGTGAGGTACTGGGCTGCCAGTTTTGACCCCATTGGGTGGCGATAGAATATTAGGGGTTTTAAGGGAAGGTGAAGAAGTCTGATCTTGTTGTAATCTTGGAGGAGGAAATCTAGGTGCTCCGGTAGAACTTGACAGATGCGGTGGAATTGGACTTGTCTCAGGTTGAGTTGTCAGTTTGCCTGGGTGAGAAGGAGTGATAGTGACTGAGAATCCAGCAGAATGCTGAGGTGGGTTAGCCATTGAAACTCAAAAGTATCTTTATAAATGCAAAAACTCTCACTTACCCAGATTCAAGAATCAAACTTTATCAAAGTCTACAGATAACCCAAACCCAATTACAGACAGAGAGGACGGAAAATGGGAAATGAGTTCACAGGCAAAATGGATGAGTACCTCGTAAAAATTCAAATTTTGGAGAAATAATAAAAAATCAGTCTACCCAGAACAGATATACAACACAGATTTTATTCTATCCCTCAAAATTTGAGGAATGTATAATCAACAAAATGTAGACTTTTTGATGTACTAATACCTCCCGAAGGTCTCGAACCCAAATTTGATTTAAACCCAGTTCAAGAAGCCCCAGGTACAGTTCAAAAATCAATCAAGAGCTCTAAAATCGCAACCTTCCGGGATCAATTCAGGTCAAGACATTCCAGAATCTGATTGAAAAAGTCCGATCATCAACATTCTATCCCTTCACGATTGAACCATCTCAGAGATTCTTCTGCATATAGAAATCCAGAAGACAATACATACATAATTAAAGACCAGAATTGTACTAACTTCACAGCAATGATCCACTTCTAGGGTTCTGGAAGAAGTTGGCACCGAGAGTTCTGTTGTATTTTAATTGGTAAATGAAATGAACTGTGTAAGTACCTGAGAAAGTGGGTAATATGGATTTTCTACTCGCTGTGCGTCCAAGGATTTTTCTAACAAAAATTAACACCTTAATCGTTCCGAAACCCTCTTAATTTTAATTGTTGGAGGCCATTTACAATAAACGTTCTAAATGTTACAGGCTCAAAGTTGCTAGTAGAAAACTTTATAGCAAGACAAGAGAAGAAGAAAGAACTGCTGTTCTGTAATATCTTTATTGAGTCAATTACTGTCTTTTTATATAGGCCATCATATTAATAGAAAGTCAAAACAAACTGAGCTAAGCGCAAAATGACAGTATCTAATTAAAACAGACTCAACAAATAAAATAGGTTGGTAATGACCAAGTAAGATGAGAAAATATCTTAACAAATATATTAACTTATTTAACCAATAATTCCTCCCTCAAACTAATGTTTGTAAACATCTAGTTTAAACTCAGAAGCTTTTCAAGTAAAATCTTTAAAAGTACAAATGCCAAGCAACTCTCTTAGTTTAAAAGACTCAAGTAGTCTTGAGAGGTTTAATAAATATATCAGCAACTTTATCTTCACTTCTACAACTTAATGATTTTCATCTCTTGTGAGATTTCTTAAGAAATGATATTTCACATCTACGTGCTTGTTCCTTCCATGTAAAATAGGATTCTTAGAAAGTTTAATTGTTGAGTTGTTGTCATAAAAAATAATAGTAGGCCCTTCTCTTTTGTATGAGAGTTCTTCTAAAATTCTTTTCAACCATATAGCTTGACATGCACATGAAGTTGCTGTAATGAACTCAGCTTCAGTGGTTGATAAAGTGACAATTGGCTGCTTCTTTGATGACCATGAAACAGCCCCTGAACCGAGCATAAAAACAAAACCTAAAGTACTTTTTCTGTCATCTTGATCTCCTATATAATCACTATCAATAAAACCGGTTAAAGCTTATTTTTCTCCCTTCTTATAAAACAACCCAAATTTCATTATACCTTTCAAGTACCTAAAAATCCTCTTTGCAGCTAGTAGATGCATCTCTGTTAGATATTCCATGTACCTGGTAATGAGACTTACAACATGCATTATGTCAGGTCTTGTTGTAGTCAAATGCATTAAGCTTCCCACAATTTGTTTGTAAAAAGTATTATCCACCTTCTTTCCACTGGAATTTTTGGATAGCTTCAAACCAAACTCAGTTGGTATATTTACAGAATTACAATTCACTATCTGAAATCTGTGTAAAACATCCTGAATATACTTCTTTTGGGATAAAAAATTCTAGCAATAGATTGAACCACTTCAATTTCAAGAAAATAATGCATCATACCCAAATTAGACATTTCAAACTCAGCCATCATAGACTTCTTAAACTTTTCAAACATGACAATATCATTTTCAGTAAATATAAGATCATCTACATATAAACATACTATCAGCATTTTTCCTCCATCTTCATTTTTAACAAATAGTGTATGCTCATATGGACATTTTTCAAAACCTTCATCTAAAAAATACTTATCAATACGACTATACCAAGCCCGTGGAGCTTGTTTTAGTCCATACAGTGCTTTCTTTAACTTATAAAATTTATGTTCATTTCCTAATTTCACATAACCAGGAGGTTGATGAATGAATACCTGTTCTTCCAATTCTCCATGCAGGAATGTCGATTTTACATTTAATTGGAAGATGGACCATGAGTTTTATGCAGCCAAAGCGACCACTAATCTGATTGTATCTAGTCTGGCAATAGGAGCAAAGACTTCTTTGAAATCAACAGCAAACTCTTGCTTATAGCCTTTAGCCACCAAACGTGCCTTGTATTTGTCAACTTCACCATTTTCCTTCAATTTTGTCTTATAGACCCACTTAACACCAATTGTCTTGTGCTTTCTTGGAAGATCAGTTAACTCCCAAGTATAATTTTTTTCAATTGCTGTAATTTCAACATCCATGTCTTTCTGCCATTTTGTTTTTTTAACAGCATCTTCAAAAACTGTAGGATCATAATCTCAAAAAAGAGCAAAATATGTAAGTGGATCTTCAGATTGGTCAGTTTCATCAACTTCGTAATCAATCATCCATTCAGGTCTTTTTCTAATGCGTCGTGGTTGCTGTTCATCATCCACTACTGTTGTAGGTGAATTTCGAGCATCTAGGACAATTTGCAAATCTACTGGTTGTTGCACATTCTCTATGGGTTGTTGGATTTTCTCATCACTATTAAAATCTGTTAGAATACTTTAATTTTTGTCCAATGTTTTTCTCGTTCCAAGGCCAGGTTCGTTCTTCATCAAACACAATATCGGGACTAATGATGGTTTTCATTGTGTTAGGATTATACAGTTTGTAAACCTTTGATTGACTACAAACACCAAGAAAACACATTTTTCTCCTTTATCATCAAGTTTACTCATTTTTTGATCTGGAATATAGGCATATGCTATGCAGCCAAAAAGTCTGAAGTGATCAACAGCTGGTCTACGTCCACTTCATGCTTTTTCGGGTGTTATATTTTGAACAGCAAGTGGGGGCTTCTGTTCAGTATATGAATGCTCCAATTAATTGCTTCAGGCCATAAGCTTTTTGGAACACCATTTCTCGATAAAAGACTTTGCACCATATTTAGAATAGTACGATTCTTTTTCTCATAAACACCATTTTGCTAAGGTTTGCAGGCTGCTGTAAGCTGTCTCTTAATTTCATAAGTCTCACAAAAATCTACAAAGTCAAGTGAGTTGTATTCTCCACCACGGTCAGTGCGAAATTTTTTTATTGAACAACTCGATTCCTTTTCAACTAGCACTTTAAAATTCTTAAAAGCTGACAATGCTTATGATTTCTCTTGCAAAAAATATACCCATGTTTTTCGGCTATAATCATCAATGCAAGTAAATAGATACCTTATACCTTCCATTTGAAGTTGGGTTTATTGGCCTACAAATGTCAGGATGAATCAACTCCAATACATTTTTCGCTCTCCATGCTTTTTCTTGTGGAAACTGATTACGATGTTGTTTGCCAACAATGCACTCTTCACATACTTGAGAAGGAACATCAATTTGAGGAAGACTAGTCATCATCTTCTTCTGATGTAGTATTTTTAGTCCACCAAAATTCAAATGTCCATATCGAAAGTGCCATAGCTAAGCTTCCTCCCTTACTCTTGCCGAGAAACAAGAATAAGAGATGTTTTGAAGATATAAAGGAAACATTCGGTTAGCAGTCATATTGACTTGAGCTATTAAGCCCAATTCTTTATCTTTAATCCTGCATACTCCATTTTTTATGGAGATTTCATATGCTTTTTCTTGAAGTTGGCCCATGCTAAGCAAATTTGTTCTTAACTCTAGAAAAAAAACAACATTAGATATAGTCTGAATCGAATTTTCTTTAGTCTGAATTATTACCTTTCCTTTTCCCATTACTGAAACTTTGAAATTGTCACCAAATTTCACATTATCACGAAAGGATTCATCCAAATCAGATAATGCAGATTTGTCTCCAGACATATAGTTGTTGCAACCCGTGTCTAAATACTATAAATTCTTATGGGTATCTTCTTTGGTATGACAAACCATCAACAAAGACACTTTTACTTTTGTTTCTGCAAGATTAGTTTTGCCACTAACTTCTTTAGATAACTTGGTACGACATTCTGACTTGTAATGGCCATACTTGTGACATCTGAAGCACTCAATGTGGGATTTATTTGCTATTTTTGATTGGTAATCGTTTCGACCTCTTCCTTTCCCTTATGAACCATTTGAGTGAATATCTTCATATTTTCGTTGTGGTTGTTTGTAATCCTGCATCTTCTGTCTTTTTTTTTTTTTTTTTATCTGCATAATTTGGTGTCAGAGATGCTTGTTCTCCTTTATTGGTGTCTGCTTTCAATGCTTGCTCTCCTTTTGTCTTGGTGAACCATTTTTTGTTCATGTACCAACAGTGATCCTTATAGTTCATCAATTAAAAGATCAGTAGTATCCTTTGATTCTTCAATTGTACAAACCACATAGTTAAACTTTGGCATCATCGATCGAAGAATTTTCTCAATCACCGTCACGTCCTTCATCTTTTCTTCGTGAATACTCATCTTGTTGATAATCACCGTTGTCCTTGAAAAAAAATTAGAAACTGACTCCCCTGATTTCATCCAAAGTGTTTCAAACTCCGAATGAAGTGTTTGAAGCTGCTGCCTTTTTGCCCTTACTGATCCCTGAAATTTCTTTTTCATGGAATCCCAAATTTGATTGGAAGTTTCTTTGCAGAGAATAGTTTTTAAGATAGATCGATCAATTGCCTGGAAAAGGTAGTTCTTTGCCTTCAAATCCTTAAGCCTTGAGCCTTCTAACTCTACCTTTTGTGCATCTGATAGAACAGTACTGGCTGCTGCCTCTTCTACACCAACACTAACAGCCTGCTAATATTATTTGGACCTAAGGAAGTTCTCCATCAGCATGTTCCAATGGTCATAATGACCATCAAAGTGCGGGATAGCATGTTGCACAAAATTTTCTGAGGCCATCAACTATGCTGCAATCAAAAGACACTAGCAGCTGCACAGCCTTTCTTTTAACTCTCAAATTTCACTACACTCATAGGTCTTCTCTGCTCTTAATATTTCAATCTTGACTTTGATACTACTATTACAGGTTCAAAGTTGTAAGTAGAAAACTTTATAGCAAGGCAAGAGAATAAGAAAGAACTGTTGTTCTGTGATATCTTTATTGAATCAAATATTGTCTCTTTATATAGGCTATTACATCAACAGAAAGTCAAAACAAACTGAGCTAAGCAAAATGATAGGAGCTGACTGAAACAGACTCAAGAAACCAGATAGACTCCTAAAGACCAGGTAAGGTGAGAAAATATCTTAACAAACACATTGACTTATTTCAACCAACACTAAATATGGGGTATGTGCTTAATTTGAATGTTATGTGGGTAATATTACAAATTTGAGTAATAAATTTAGAGAGAAACTTCATTGACCCTATGAAAGTCATATTTTAGGGTGATTTTGAAAAATGTTGGATTATATTCTTTTTAATTTAACAAAACAATCCTTCACAATTTTGTACCAACTGCTCATATTATGTTGCACTAACCTCATGGCACACTAGGAATGGCAACTAGGCTAAGCGGAGCACATCAGCGACCCGATTAGATATTACAAAAACTTTTTTGAACCCTTGTATCAAACCTCGATTGAGCAAAAAAAATTTATTCCAACTCCGAGTTGCAAAGTTCCTGAATTTCTTGAACCCAATTTGCTTTATTACGAATTTAAAAACAAAACAAAAATTATGTAAAAAAATAAATTCCAAAATTTAGAATTCCTAAATCTGAACCTGATACAACTCATTTGAAAAAAAAAATTAATTAATTTATAAATTTGAAATTCCTAAATCTAAACCCATCAACTCATGAAAAACTTGAGTCCTTTATTCATGAAATTATGAATCTTGCATATCCAGATGTCTAAGTATCAACATCATTTATTGTTATTGTAATATTAGTTGTATTGTGCTTCCCAAAATGCAGCATTAGTAGAAATCACAAGCTTTCTTCATAATCTCATTTATGTTCCAAATCTCGCTTGTCTCCTTTTAGATCATGACAAAACCCGTCAGTCTCTTCGATCGAAGGTCATAAAACCCGTCCCGTCAAATCGGGACTCAATGGGGTGGGATGAAATTGACATCCCTATAGCATACATATGTTATAATTTTTTTTTTTAGAGATAGAGATTACTTAGAAGAAGAATATATGTATTTTTTAAAATGGGTTAGTACGTATGTGGTAGAGTAACGGGAGTAATTATAAGAAAGGTGAATGATTTTTTTACTAGTTGAACTTGATTAAAAAAAATAATTCAGTAAATATTATATAATAGGATGTCATAAGTGGTCAATCCTTTAAAGAATATCTACTTCTTTGTAATAGTATAAATATCTAAAGCTGATTATTTTTCATTGTGCATATTTATATAACTTGAATTAAAAACAGTATATATATATATACTCAATTGACTTACCACTCATTAAAACATTTTAATGAGAAACCCTTTTTTTTTTTTTTTTTTTATCTCAAACAAAAAAGTACAACCAGCCTGTTGTTCCTATTTTGTTTTATTCTTTCAAGCCAAGCCCTCTTTAGAAAGCACTCATTGAGTTACTTACATAATATAAAATCTCTCTCGACCCTAATGTGCAGGTTTATAAAATTTCAACTAAAATCATCATACATTGAACCAATTTATTTTCACTATGCATGTTCATTAAATTTAAACTAAAATTATCTTAAATTAGCCAATTCCTTTTTTAGGGTACATGGAGAGATTATAATTATAATATTCACAACAATCACATATTACAAATACATCAAGCTAGTTATTTTTCATTGTGCATGCATATATAACTTGAACTAGTATATGGCCGATTTCTTTTCCAATGAGGAGAGTTATAATATTTAACCTAAACCATAATCGACTCAATTGATTTTCGTTTCACCATAAAGTCAGTGATTTATTTTTCATTATGTGTTTATAAAATTTGAACTAAAATGTCTTACACTTTACCAATTATATATATATTTATGTTGTTCTAAAAGTCTTCCTTCTAAGTTTTAACTAATTTTTAACTAAAAATATCATATAATGGGTATATATTCAGAAGGACTTTTGATATTATTTTATAACAAAATTTAATTTTTTTTTAGAAAAAGAACTACCACTACTCTGACAATTCTACTTTAAATAAATGCTAATTTTCTCCTAAATCAGTTACCAAATTTTATTGTCCTCTTTCTCATTCTCATTTGAGGATAATTTTATTTTTAAACATTTACCATAACAAAAAAAATATGAGCAAACGATTGGGCGCGTGCAATGATATTTGTGTGTATATATATATAGGCGAATTAAATTTTCAATATTTATATCAATTACATAATATTAACTAGCCTTATCACATGCACAATAAATTTTTCAATTTTTAAGGATAGTAAATAGTTGTAATGAGAGTATGGTGTATTCTTTTAAGACGAAAAAACTTACTTAAGTTAGAAGATAAACATTGAGTAGTTATAAGATATAAGATAGTTGATTTATTTTTTAAATTAATTTTTATTATTTTAAAACGAATTTAAGAGATATTTTATAATATATTTATTAAATTCAATAATTCAATTAAAGTGTATCAAATTAATAATTTTTTTAAAAGGAGAAATTTTCACATCGAAACACGGGCACTTAGCGTATTTAAGTGAAAGTTGAATTAAAAATAACACGATGTCGTTTTTTCTTGTCCCATAAAGATTATTTAATTGATATTTGTCAAAAATATATCTCGTTTGCCAAAGACTGTAACAGAGTAACGACAACATTCCACTGCCCAATCCCCTTTCATCCCGTCTCTCTCTCTCTCTCTCTCTCTCACACACGCAAAACACCTTGATCCTCACCGAAGATGTGATCAGTATCTCTTCATCAAAACCCTAAAGTTCCAAATTTTCAAATCATGGTCATCCTCTCCAACAAACCCTAGCTTGCTACGAGACGCAACTATGGAGGAAGACCCTCGTAATGGCAAGGCTACTCACCATCACTATCACCATCCCCACACTCCGAAAAAACCGAGATTAATACAGTTCATTTCCGAACCCGAAATACGACAAGAATTTTCCCACCACCAGTCAGGTGTAGCCCGGATCAATAACGGCAGTTTCGGTAGCTGCCCTGGATCTGTACTCGATGCTCAGAAGAAATGGCAGCTCCGGTTCCTCCAACAACCCGACGATTTCTGCTTCAACACTCTTAAAAAGGGTATTCTAGAATCACGGACCGTGATCAAGAATTTGATCAATGCTGATAACGTTGACGATGTGTCACTTGTCGATAACGCGACCACCGCCGCGGCCATCGTTCTCCAACATATTGGTCGTCAATTTGCAGAAGGGAAGTTTCAGAAGAATGATACTGTGATAATGTTTCACTGTGCTTATCAAGCCGTCAAAAAATCTATCCAAGCTTATGTTACCCCAGTTGGTGGGTCTGTGATCCAGGTTCAGTTACCATTTCCTGTTAATTCGAATGAAGAAATCATCAGAGAGTTTAGGAAAGGGTTGGAGAGAGGTAAAGCTAATGGTGGAAGAGTAAGGTTAGCTATACTTGATCATATTACGTCAATGCCGTCTGTTGTGATTCCTGTTTGTGAATTGATTAAAATTTGTAGAGAAGAATGTGTAGACCAAGTTTTTGTTGATGGGGCTCATGCTATTGGTAGCGTGCTTGTTGATGTTAAGGAAATTGGGGCTGATTTTTATGTGAGTAATTTGTATAAGTGGTTCTTTTCTCCTCCTTCTGTGGCTTTTTTGTATTGTGGGAATTCAGGTATTAAGTGTGATGTGCACCACCCAGTGGTTTCTCATGAATATGGGAATGGACTACCTACTGAAAGTGCCTGGGTTGGAGCAAGAGACTACAGTCCCCAGCTTGTGGTGCCATCGATTTTGGAGTTTGTGAATCGGTTTGAGGGTGGGATTCAGGGGATAATGGAAAGGAACCATGATCAAGTTGTGAAGATGGGGAAAATGCTAGCTGAGTCTTGGGGGACAAATCTTGGTTCACCTCCTGAAATGTGCGCCAGCATGATTATGGTTGGTTTGCCTGCGAGATTGTGTGTTACAAGTGAGGACGATGCTATCAGGTTAAGGTCACATTTGCGGGTATATCATGGTATTGAAGTTCCTGTATATTATCAAGCTATGAAAAAGGGGGATAGTGGACCAAAGGACAAGGATGGTTGTATAACAGGTTATGTCCGGATTTCTCATCAAGTTTATAACACAGCTGAGGATTATTTTAAGCTTAGGGATGCAATTAACCAGCTTCTTGAGGATCATAACGTTTGCAAAATGCTTCCTTTGGAACAAAAAAGGTATGTATATTCCTTGTTTTATGCTTTCTCATGTGAAATTTTTTGTACTAAACATCAGCATCTCTTTCACCCCTTCTTGTCATTCTTTGTTTTGTCTTTTACAACGGAATCCTCTAGAAAATTTGTTGGGAGTTTAAGGTTTCACATCAAAACACGAGTTATATGCTCTTTGGTTACAAAGAAGTAATATTTGACAATTTGATCTGGGGATAATTGGATTACGGATGCTTGCTTCCCGTTCTACTTTCAGGGGCATTGCAGTGAACTTTTAACCATGTTTCAAATGATGACTTTTATGATATGTCAAATTGATTTGCTTGCCTACTTAATGAAATGGAAATGTCTTCTTTACAGGCATTCTTGCTTAAATTGATATTTCTTAACTTCTTAATATAATCTGTTATCTTCATCTTGTTGTTGGCTTCTCTGAAATTTGGATGTATAACTATGCTGGTTGCTGATCTGTAATACTTTAATAAAGAATCCAAATTCTAAAGAATATATTGCTTGCGCTGTTCTTTTTCTTTTTCATGTATCAGTGACCCAACCTTCTAAATATTGCGGGGGAGAAGGATAAAAAAAAAAAAAAAAAGCAAATAGGGAGGAATGATGAAGCCCTTTATAGAACATTGTAAACACATTGAAGGATGTACCAATATCTGTACCGTCTATTTCTACTAGACTTCATAATGCCCATCTATGATGCCTAGACTAGAACCCTTATACATGGAAGAGATTATGTAGATTTTTATAGCAAGACCCATACTTTGGAAGATCCATAATTTCATATTGAACTTGCTAAGATGGGCTCAGTTGTCAATGAGTTTAGCAACACAGTTGCACAATTGATTGTGTGTTGGAGAACTGCTGAAAGATGTTCCTTGCCTGAATCAAATCTTAAAGTATTGGTAATCCGCTTTAATGAGGGAAAATGCCAAATGACCCTCATAGAATATTTGTAGAAGATAGTTAGTCAATAATTTTAATGTCTGGATGGAAAATGATTAATTGATGAGATTCAGAACTGGTGTTAGTGTCTGATGCAATTCTTTTAATCAGGACGTTGAGTTCATATTTGTTTAAAACTTCAAGTGGTTGGTACATGCCTTAAGTCCCTAAATATAATTATCACCTTACCTGAGTGTTCCTTGTATAAATACCTTCCTCCTAATAAGTCCTTTCATAACTTACCCATCTCACTCTTCATACTTGTAAATCCTTATTTCAGCATAATGACTCTCTTATCCTTTCTTGAAAGTCAGTTTCTTTTTGGAAATTTCTGGCTTCCATCTTGGCCTTTGTTTTTTGTGGTAAAGAGAGGGTGATATCTTGATCATTTAAGCAATAGAGTCAACTTCAGACCTGAGGGGAAGAAACAGAGCCACTTGTTCCAAATCTAATGAAAGACACCAAAAATTCGTACTGTTCGGTTATGATTTGTATAGATATTATCTTTATTTGTGTAGGGACCTGGCAGTGTTATGATTTAGAGGAGATATATGCAGTTTCCGTTTCAGACAAGGGCCTATGTGCCAACTGCCAAGGAATCTGGCACATTCCACCTTTTCTGAAAGGTGTTTCTGAATTTCTATTTAAAAAAATATATTTCTCATATACATATAAATGTGTAGGTATGCTGAAAATGTGTGATTTTTTAACTCTTTGCTGCAATCATGTTCAACAAGTAGGCAAGGAATTGATGTCTTTGGATTCTCCAACGAGTTTTGTCATTTGCAGAGTAGTATCCTGGTCCAAAGAATCGAAGTATATTCCTTCATACATTTTCCCATTATTTTGGCAGTTAAAAATGTTGGACTCTTGGAGCAACCTCATGGATAAATCTGCATGAGTTGGCTGGTGTAGGCTTCTGGCTGCTTGACATGATTTCACTGCAGAGCTGATCGTAGATTCTAACATGTGCTCCTTGAAACTAAAAGATTTCCTAGAAAACTTTGACATCTGTAAGCTGACGATGTGAGGAGTTGTATTCTCACTGTAGTTATTGTGACCATAAGCATATGAATGTCAGCCTTGTTTCATAGTATTGTGGGTCTAATTTCATGTTGCTTTTCATTACTTTGAAATCCAGTCTAAACAACAGGGATGTTTATTGCCTGATGCTGCATACAAGCATTTCAGAAGCATTTCAGAATAACTGGGATAAAATGCAAAATGATTTTCAGACATCCTTGTTTACTAGCAAAGACCACTTTGTAATAACTTTTCTAGTTATGTTGCAATAATTCTTCTAGTTTGATTGTGGTAATGCTTTTAGGTTCTTGATCATGGATCATGGATTATAGGTTATAGATTGCTCATTGTTGGATGCTCCGCCAAATTTGCGCATCTCCCATGCATGAAAAGCCTATGATGCCTGGTATTCACACCCTCCGTGACATGTGTTTACTTTTCACTTGTTAGCCACGCTGGGTTGTAACTTTTAAGTGCAAAGTAGTGTATGCTGATTTTCTTTGTTCCTTTCTGCACACGAGCGTGGCTTGTAGTATAGGATGGTATGCATGTCTTGACATCTTTTACCTTACTGGTCTTACGGCTTACCTTCTTATGTAAATTAGCCATTCTCCATAGCATTACGAATTTTTTTTTAAAAAATTGAAATTTTATTTCCATGATAGAGATGATAATTTTCAAGTAATCTTCTCGGAAGACCCATATATAAGTCTTACCTGTGATAAAAATGTAGTTGCCCGAAAATAAATTTCTTCTTAGTTGAAATAGATTTATTCAATTATAATATTAATTTAGTGGGGAAAAAAAAAAGAAAAAACGGATTTTGGTTCAGAAATAAGAATACTATTATGGATATCTTTTTAGTAAATTATAAATACTTGACTGCAAGCAGCAAAACTACGTGGTTTCTTTGGAGTTCTGATTTCAGTGCAGCCAGTGTGTGATAGCCCAAGACCTGTCTCCTCTTCTCACTCTATAGGCCGGCCCAAAGAAATTTACTTACACTATTATCTGTTGGGAGGAATCAGATAGGCCCAGAGCAAATTTGGTGGCTGAGGTGGTAAGTCGCTCAAACGTAAAATATATTATACGTCGTAGCTTTGAAGGGAGAATTACAAGACTAACCCTCGGCGAACCTTTATTACCTCTCCAAGTCCCAAAACTGCGTTTTTGGTCACTGGTGAAGGTTGAAGAAGCCTAGTAGCTAGTTTGGAAGAGTTGGTTACAGAGGTGTTTGCATTCACAAATCATCAAATAATTGAAGAAGATGGCTGAAGAATCTCAGCGACCAATTAGGTTGATTGAATTTCGTCTCCGAGGAGCAGGTAAGAAATTTCAATTTTCTTCAGAAACTGGAGGAAACACTGTATGCCCATGTTCAAAGCTTTATGTTTTTTCTTCAAATTTCATTAACGGCAAGCTCATTTTTAATAATTTTCAATTGGGTGTTAATATAGATGTTTGGTAAATTTTGGGGCAGTTGGATGAAGCTAAGAAAACAAGGGGTGAACGAGTTGAGGATGGTACTGCCCAGAGGGATAGACCCCTTTACGAGGTTAGCTTTTATTCTTTTGGCCTTGCTTTTCCACATTTTTTCAAAATGTGATTGTATCTGTACAATGATGATTAGCTGCATTTGCTGCCAAATTAAGTAGAAGGTCACTTAGTAAACTCAGTGGCTGAGAGCTTTTAAGTAGCTATTTATTTTTTTCTCAGAAGAAGATTGTTCAAATAACTAGTTACCTCAGTTATACTTTCAACTAATGTCAAACACTGGAGGGTATTTTTTAGACGAACAAGTTGAACTTAGTTGGCACTCATTGTAGACGAATTTGTATATACATATGCATATTGTTTAAGCCTTTATTATGGAACAAACGAAAGGAGGAAAAATGGGTGGAATGAAGTTGTGGGAATGAAATTGGAATGAGAGCTTGTAGCTTATTCTCCTTGTGTTTGGAAAGAGAAGAAATTGGAAGGAGTGAAACGAGAAGAAAGTAATTTTCTCTTGTTTCTGAAGAGAAGACAATGGAACTCATTCTCTCTTGATTCACAAACAAGAATACATCTTCTTTCCTTTTTTTTGTTCCTCCCAAATAGAGGATAAGACGGGACTGTTTGCACACTACTTAGAGATTGCATGTTTCAATTAATCTGATTTGATGATCTTATTTTCTGTCTCTTAGCTTTGGATTTTTGTTTCTTCTTTGCAGATACTAAGAGAGAACAAGGACAAGAAGGATGCTGAATTTAATGAACGTTTCAAGCACAGTGAGCACCTGAGCCTGATGCATAGAACCAAGATCATCCAATATTACATAAGAACCTCATAAGAGTTGCACTTTTGACACTATCACAATTCTTTCTTTTCTAAAGACAGATGTAGTTTTTATTTTGTTCTCTTGCTTATTCAGATGGATTTTCTTTTTTTTCTATGAGCGTGTGCTTGCCTTTTTCCTTGTTGTTAAAGTATCTCAAATTAAGTGGTTGCAATTTTTGATTGGCCAATGTAGACTTCTGATGACTGATGAGTACTCTACCAGCACACTGCATGTAGACAATCCAATTTTTTTCTGCCATTTTCCAATGAGTGATAAGCTTTAACCTCCTACAATCATTGCAGGACCACCCAAAGCTTTAGATGAGGATGAGACTGAGTTTCTTGATAATTGGGAGACGGTGAGACTCTTTTTTAAAAGTTATTCACTGTTGCACATATCAAATCAAACCAAACCAGATATGTCAGTTGCATTGGGCTCTTTTTATGATATAGCTATCCAACTATTGGATTATAATTTTTGGATATAGTATCCCCTATAGATGATATAGTATCCAACTACTAAGGTTCCAGCTATTGGATTATAACTTTTCGAAACAAATAATATACTATCCCCTACAGATGATATTAGGGAGGAGGATTCAAATGCATACTAGAGGTGTGGGCTATTTTTGTTCTATTGCATCTATAAGATTCACCTATAATTGAAATCCATGTATATATCTACATTCCTTGAGCTCCTCTTTTCTTTCAAATACAGAAATTATTTTCTATTAACTCTTTTGTTTTATTTCCCCTTCCAGTCCAGAAGGGATTATGAACGGCAAGTGGAAGATGAGGAAGCCCAACAGATCAGGAGTTTTCAGGTATAGTTCTGACTGTTCTTGAGTAGTAAGAATAGTTTTAGTGCCAAGGAAGATTGTATTTAAGAATAATTTTCTTGATTCAGTCATGTTTCCTTTATACAAGTACAAGGTTGTTATTTAAATAATTTAAGAAGAAGGTTGTGCTTGGCTCGGGATCACTTAAATGAAGTTAACATAGAGGAGTTTTATAGTTTGCTCTACAATTTTGAGACATATTCATTCTAAAGCCGAAGCATTACCTGCTGTGTTCCACATATTTTCTCTGCTCTTCAAGGAACTGTATTCTGGTTTTGTTTAAGGCAGCAGTCGCAGCACAGTCCACCATTGTACATGAACTTAAGGAAACACCCTCTGTTCCTGTGGTCCAGGTTGGTTTCCATTTTCCAGTCAACGTATGCGCAAATTTTACCTTTCTCTCTATTGTTAATATGTATTTGCTTGAACTTCAATAACATTAGTCCTTAGTTCCTCTTGATGACATAGCATTCTTGATTGCTTCTTCATCCACTTTTCCCATTTGGGTCAATTTCAACTGTGTGCTAGATTCACTTTTTCTTGATGTCTTGGGTTAGCTGAAAAATATGTCTGTTGTCTGGATGGCTTGTCTACTTTTCAACTTTATAATCAATTTGTGTGATACCTGTAAAGAAATCTTTCTTCTGTGTATTGCCCTTGCGTAAGTTCTGTTTGTAGATTTTTCAGTTTTCAGCCATTTTGTGGATTTCGCAAGCCATGGTTCTGATCTTGAAAAAGGGTGTTCTAGAGAACTTCCAGATCATATTAATTTTTCCTTTTTTTACATTTTACTGTTTTGCATTCTTACAAGATTCGGAAAGAACCTAAAGTTTGTAACTCTTTCTGCTAATGGCTGACCTCTTTCCAAAGAAGAACCGAAGAATGTCCAAGGTATGAGTTTGTGGATGATACTTTAGATTGTCAACACGAGCACCAATGACAGACCACTTTGTCCAATACAAGCATTGTTAAAAGAACTAATATTTTCATTTGAATTTCATCTTTTTGACTAAACACCTAATTTGTCATCAATATGCACACTTTTTGAATCCAAAATGAGATACATATCGGAAGAATCTTCACCAGTTCCTTTTTTTTTTTTTTTTTAGAGAGGATTCTCTCCTATGATAGTTTAGGGAGACAATCAGAGTTTAATTTTTAATTTTTTTGCTGAAAAGGTGACAATCACAGTTCGAACTAGAAGTATACTATAGTCATGTTCCACGCAAACTCTTTCTATCTTGCAGGAAAAGAAGCCAGTTGGGAAGAAGAATCCACCAGCTCGCCCATTGGGTATGATTATAAAAGTGAAGCCACCAGCTAAACAAGCTAAGATGGATCAGGAAGGAGTTGAAAAACCTTCACATACAAGCACTTACTCCTGATGACAATAAGGAGAAAACTTTGGAGCCAGTCAAACTACCACATGGCGATGCCGTTAAGTCCCATGAAGTTGCTCAAACTGGTCTTGTTTCATATAGTGACGAAAGTGAAAATGATTTGTAGTTTCAATATGTGTACTTTTTCTTTTGTCAATTCCCCACTCGTCAGTACCTTTGAAGTGAAAGTTATATATTTCTAATTCCTTTCTCTCACATTGCGTTTCATTTCTCTGTCTTCATGCTACATACAATCTTGTATTTATTCATTGTAAAGATCATGGCCTCCTGTATAACTAAAATTCCGATGTCCATTCAATTGAAAACTCAGAAGAACTCAGAAGGTAAACGTAAGACTGTATTGATTTTATAGAAACTTTAACCTGGATAGAAATGATGAGAAACTCTCAATTGGAACTAGGTTTTAAATTGGATACCATTTTATAACTATGAAAGCTTGGAAATTTAATCAGAGAACATGATATTTAAACTTCTATTTTGCGTCGAAGTTTATGAAAATATGTTTCTTCTACTATACCTTCGAAATACAAGAAATGTTGTACACTTTCCAAATGGGCATTGTAACTTATAGGAGAAGTCTCTTTTTCTTAGTCTTTTACAATAAAAATTAATTTGTAAGAGGTGAAAACAAAAATAGTCATTTCGACTCAGTTAATTTTTAAGAGAAAATTCAAATCATTAATATACTCACATTAAATTGTATTTACAATTAATTGTGGGATAAGGATCATAACAATTTGCACATTGCAGTAATATATTGACCAAAAAAAGAGGAGAAATATATAAATATTTTTAGAGAAGAAATGTCGAGAAATCACAGCTCATAGTCACATTAGTTTTAAATAGAAGCTTTAATAAGTTAGATGGGACATGGGTGTGTGCAAGCATGGCGTCTTCCCTTTTAACGTTGTTAAGTATGCAGGGTCTAGATTGCTTATGGTGGCGATAAAAGTTCATTTTGAATTTTTGACATTTCTGGGATTATTAAAAAATAGTCAAATTTATGTAAGATAACTTTGTTTGACTTATGTTGTTTTCATTTATTTTTAATATAATAGTAGATTTCAGTGTCTAACCTTGTCATTGTCTTCTAGATGTTGTCCTACTGTGCGGGATACTTCATGCCCAAGTATACCAACCAATTTGCACAAGAATTCCAAAGAGGAAATAAACAAATAAATAGTCACACATTTGAATGTCAACAAGAGGATTCCCACAGCTGAATGGTCAATTCCATCCCCAAGTCGATGTGTTTTTTACTTGGAAATAGGACATTGTGTACTTGTGGAGATATTATTAAGTCTAATAATTGAGGTTTGAGCCACCTAATTATTTTCAATATTTCTCTATTTCTTATTCTAATCAGGTCATTTTTAAGCAGAGTAGCAGAGAATCGAAGGCATTTTTGTCAGAGAGAACATTTGGTAAGCTGATATTCTTTTACTTCTTAATTGTCTTTTTAAAATACATCTAGTTTGATCTGTTTAGTATTTGACTACTTGTCCCAAGACAAACTTTTATCATTAGGCTTCAAAATGCTGTCTTTATTGTAATTTTTACGGTAATGTTCGGAGAAAATTTTTCTATGGCTTGTTCATCTTTTATCATTTTTACTAGAATCATACTATTTTCTGAGGAGAAAAGAAAAAGAAAAAAAAAAAACTAGAAGTTCTCAAATACTTATCTTTATAACTACCAAAAAAAAAAAAAAACTTGAAAATTGAAGAGGGTTTGCCCCCATTTCCTTTTCCTTTTCCTTCGTTGTTGTTTATTTATACACCAGAAAAACACTTGCCAAGAACATGAATGAATTTCTTTCTATCATCCATCAAAATGGTAACTGACATTTATGTATTTCCTTTGCATGAAAAACTGAAAACAGAAACAAGGTTCAAAAGAAAATACATGAAAAATAATCATAACGTTGAAGCACTTGTGTGAAGTGAGATCAAGGAAGCATAAAATCCATCCTTAATGTTAATCAAAGTGTCATGCTTTCCTTTCTCTACTATAACTCCATTTTTAACCACTGCAATTACATCTGCATTCTTGATTGTGGATAGACGATGAGCTACAATTACAGTAGTCCGGTTCACCATTACCTTATCTAATGCATCTTGAACTACTCTCTCTGATTCAGCATCCAATGCACTGGTAGCCTCATCTAGTAGTAATATCTTTGGACTTTTAACTATAGCGCGCGCAATGGCCACCCGTTGCTTCTGCCCACCAGACAATTGGACTCCCCTTTCACCTACCAAAGTGTCATAACCCTGTGGTTTGCATTAAAAATGTGAGCAAGCATGTACAGCAAAAAGTTTATTTACCAATTTTAAACGAAGGCTGGACTGATGTTTCACTCTGTTCTTGGTTACCTGGTTTAAGCCACTGATAAACCTGTGGGCATTAGCCATTTCTGCTGCAGATATAATTTCTGCTTCAGTTGCATTTCCTCCCTTTCCATATGAAATATTGGCGCGGATAGTGTCATTGAACAAGACAGGTTCTTGGCTTACAAGACCCATTTGCTGCCTCAACCACTTCAGTTTTAATGTCTGAATTTCTACCCCATCAAACATAATATGACCTGAATCAGGATCATAAAATCTCTGCAACAATGATATCACTGTGGATTTCCCACTTCCACTTTCTCCAACCAGTGCTAATGTCTGCAACAAGACTGTATGCATTAGTTGTAAAATAATCTTGTTTTGTCTGCTGAAGATACCATTTTGTGCTAGAGCTTTACCTTGCCAGAATGAATAGCCAAGCTGAGGTCCCGGAAAATTTGGATATCTGGCCTTGATGGATACCTAAAGCTTACATGACGAAGCTCGATTTCTCCCTTAACATTATCCACTATTGTCCCAGATTCATCACTAGGATCAATCTTTGAGTCCCTATCTATCATTTCAAATATGGAAGCAGTTGCTGCTTTGGCTTTGGTAGAATCAGGAGTCAAGGAGCTTGATTGGGAAATTCCCAAGGCTGCCATGGTCAAAGCAAAGAAAACCTGCAAGAAAAACGTGCACCTCATATTTATCACTAAAAAGTAGAATATTCCCAGACACAATGTATCATGAGAAACATTGAAATACATGGAAAGAGTATTTACTCGAAAAACATCTGAGAATGATGTTTTGCCGTCCTCTACAAGCTTAGCTCCTGCATAGAAACTGGTTGCATAGGCGGAATACAGCAAGAAAAATGATACCCCAAAACCTGTTCCACTGATCAAACCTTGCCGTATCCCTGTCCTCATAGGGCCTTCGCATTTCTTCTTGTATAGTTCCATTACCTTCTCTTCAGCACAGAAAGAAGCAACGGTTCTTATACTCCCAACTGCATCGTTTGCAATTTGGCTTGCTTCCTCGTACATCATCTGCAACAATTTGTATTTACCAATTACCATATTGAAGAACAACACCAGAAATAGATAACTACTCAAGAAGCACATTTTCAATGCGACATTTGTTATGTAAAAGAACAATTTCAACTGTTTCAAATGAAATGTTCTTATTTTCAGTAGATTCATATATATTGAGCTCACCTTTGCATCGGCACTGAATCCTTTCATGAATTTTAGTTGAACAAATCCATTTAGTCCAATCAAGGGAATCAAGACAAGAATAATAAATGCCAACTGCCAACTTGCCACAAAAGCAATTACTAAACCTGCAACTGCTGATGCTATGTTTTGAACCATCTGTCCAAGTGCATCGCCAACCAAGGCACGCACAGTTGCAGCATCTGCAGAGAGTCTTGCACCAATACCACCACTTGAGTGCTCAGGCTCATCAAACCAACCAACCTCCATATGAACCACCTTCTCAAAACACATTAGTCTGACACGTTCGATTAACTTACCCCCAGCCACCGCAAAGAAGTATGCTCGTGCTGGAATCACCAGCAATGATATGAGGCCAAGAGTAACAAATATAAGTGCCCAAAATCTAGCATCCTTTTTCATCTCATGGGGTGGTTCATATAATGTTTTGATCACACTGGATAGCAGTATACCAAAAGTTGGAAATATTACACCATTTATGATGGCAGCTACAGTCCCAATCAGAAGGATTGGTATCTCTGGCTTGTTTAGGTAGGCAAGGCGACGGATTGGGACCTTTGGAGGTTGTTCTTTTGCTTCTGCTTGTGAAAGGTCAGGATCAGGGACATCAACTCCTGTGGGTAAACCAAATGCAACTGACAATGAGTGGTGGCTACTATTTCCCGCTCCAGATGATCCGCGACTTATGGACCTTTTAAGTGACATTCTTTGACTTGACTTTCTAGAGGATTCCATGGAAATTTCTGTTTTGCTTTTATCATCTGCAGCTTGTTCTGACTCATTATTCACTTCTTGCAAACGTATAAGTTGAGAATAAGCTCCATCAGGATCCTTGATTAAATCTGAGTGGGAGCCTGATCAGTTTACAAAATACAGTTAAAGTAAGAAATCACATTTATAAGGTGTCCATTTTCTATTTACAGCTAGTAGTTGTTCAAGAATTTATGTTGATCAGAAAAATTTAATGGGACAGTATAAGACTGCAGATTCTCAAAGAACAATAAAGTGGCGAAAGAGTGGTCTATAACTATCCCTAAGTGAAGTTCTCTTCTTTTCCTTCTTCCAGAAAGTAACTTGAAAAGATGATCATTCCTCCAAAATCCAGCGCATACACCAAAAATTCCCCGGATTTGGATTAGATTCAAGTATAGAATCAACAAAATAAGTATGCTATGGCTATACCGGTAAGATACCTTTCTCAACGATCTTTCCTCTATGAATGACAGCAATCATATTGGCATTCCTCACTGTGCTTAAACGATGGGCTACAACAACAGTGGTTCGGTTTATCATAATCCTGTCCAGTGCCTCTTGCACTATCCTTTCGGACTCTGCATCTAGTGCACTTGTAGCTTCATCTAGAAGTAAAATTCGTGGGTCTTTTAGAATTGCTCTGGCAATGGCAATTCGCTGCTTCTGTCCACCAGAGAGCTGAGTTCCATGCTCACCAACCATTGTGTCAAGGCCCTGGATGAGAACTTTAAAATAAGTTTGATTTTACAAATTACATGCTCATGAATCTGAGTTGAGTGAAGTACAAGATAGAACCTGTGGCAGTTTATCAATGAACTTAGCAGCATTTGCAAGTTCAGATGCAGCTCTTATCTCTTCAACAGTGGCCCCGTCCTTTCCATATGCAATGTTATCCTTAATGCTAGATGCGAACAACACAGGCTCCTGGCTGACAAGGCCGATTTTCCCTCTGATCCATCTAAGCTGAAGCTCTTTGAGGTTAATGCCATCTAGAAGAACTTCACCAGCCCGTGGATCATAGAATCGTTCTATGAGACTGATTACTGTTGACTTTCCACTGCCACTTTGTCCAACTAAAGCTGCAGTTGTGCCAGTAGGTATATAGAGAGAGAATCCACTGAATATCTCCTCCTCGGGTCTGGCCGGATAACTGAAGTAAACATTCTTTAGCTCTATTTCACCATGAATATCTTCCAATATTTTCCCTTTTGTGTCATAAGCATCTATCTCTGGCTTCCTCTCAATAGTCTCAAACATCTTATATGCTGCAGCTTTTCCAGCAGCAAATGCACCTATGCACGGAGATGCTTGACCAAGAGACCTAAGATACCCACATGGATATGGGAAACAAGAAACAAATAGGTAAATAATCTGGAGAAGAATCAATTTGTAAATAAGTAGCATGTCGGTATGGGCTAAATGAGAAGTAAAACTTAATAGCAGATGTGCTCATTACAAAATACTCCAGGAAAGAAGCTTACATGGAAGCAGTTAAAATAGAAATAATCACATTAAGCACTGTACCCCCGTTATATCCCTTTTCTCGTATCAGCTTCGCACCATACCATATGGCCAAAGCATAGGAACTGAAAAAAACAAGCATAACAGTGCCAAAACCTATTCCAGCTGCAAGCCCTTCATGAACTCCAGATCTGTAAGCATCTACAAGATATTTGCTATAGCTAGTTATAGCTTGCTTCTCCCCAGTAAAGGATGCAACCTAGATAGGGAAAAAAGTGATAAATGTCATGGCACTGCCAAAAAAGTAAAGCCAATTTTTTAAGTGTAGTTCAGCTGCAACATACTGTTCTAATTGAGCCGATGGTCTGTTCAACTATATTAGCAGCTTTTGCATAAGCACTTTGACCGCGGGATGCCATCTTGGATATGATGAAGGCCATAGCTCCGCCAGATATCACAAGAAGAGGAATAGAAGATGTCATGACAAGTGATAACAGCCAACCTTTAGCAAATGCTATCACAAAGCCTCCTATAAATGTTGATATTAGCTGTATAAATTTCCCAACCTGTTTGGACAGAAAAAAACTTTTGACCCACCAGTGCAGCCATAAAATGATTGATATTTTGTTAAAACCAAAAAAGAAAATTAAGAGGATTTTCGTTCCTGATTTGGATTCTAATGAAAGGGTTGCATCATATAATACCTTCTCACCCATTGCATCTTGTATGAGAACAGTGTCACCTGACATTCTCCCGACCACCTCTCCAGTACTTGTTTCCTTATCAAAAAAAGCGACATCTTGTGTTAGTATAGTTTTCAAATACAATCCCCTTATTCTTGCAGCCTGTCTCTCCCCTGTGATCATCCAGCAAGCCACCTCTGAAAGAAAAGAAAAAAAGCCTCTCCATTTTAATGCCTCGTAGATAATGCATTTTCTCAACGTCTGGAACTATATTGAGTATAGAATGCACTTACGAAAGAATGCTGCGAAACCAGTTCCCACTGCCAAGTAAACAAATCTCAGACAAATCTACAATTCGTCATATCATTAATTAGTAACATCCTCAAATCAAAAATTCAAATAAGAGAAAGAACCGCGTTTCAAAAAAAAAAAATTCCAACAGATCTTTGATTTGGACATTGTCAACTTTGTACTACAGAAGTTTATGAAAAAAACTTTTGCTACTCCTCTTCTAATTGATATGGGTTGACACTAAGCTCAATTTTTAGGCATGGTCATTGTCAACTTTGTACTACAGAAGTTTATGAAAAAAACTTTTGCTACTCCTCTTCTAATTGATATGGGTTGACACTAAGCTCAATTTTTAGGCATGGTCATGTTTCCTCTGACTTACCTTGGAAACTTCATGAACGATATTATTGGTACTCTGGTTATTCCCAAAGGAATTGACCAGTTGCCCAAACAGCAATGCCATGAGGGGTTGACCCATACCATTTCCAATAGCTCCAATGGTGCCAAAGATGATCAAAATAGCATCAATGGAATCGGCAAATGTGAACAGCTTATGAAATGGAATAGTGTTGACTTTCTCATATCCTTTGATCTTTTCTGCTTCTCCACTATTCCCATTTGTGCTGGTTTCTGCATGATTCTGTGTCGCAATAGCCTCTTTTTCTTGTGTGTAGTCCACTGTCACCATTCTCCATCCCCATACCAGTGACTCCAAATCCAAATACTCAGATATGTTTACCAGAGTAGTAATATGGAACTTAAATTGATTGTACCTGTACAACACAATGGCTGAAATCATCAACTTACATGCCAAGCCCATAAAGCTGAATAGAGGACAGTCACAGAGCCACATTATACAGTAATACTATCTAGGAATCACAAGTTAAACAGCATAATCAATCAGGGGATGCAAAATCAGGATTTGGTTGTATGTTCCAGAGAATAAAGAAAAATAGTGGAACAAGCAAAAAAGCAAATGAAACAGATGCAACAGAAGTTACATAACGTTTCCAGGAAATGAAGGCTGAAATTTCCGTCAAAGCAGCTGGTTTAATCCTACAGAATAGAGGAATCATAAACTAAATAGAACCTATTCAAGTTTCGATGATCAACCGGATGTCAACAATTTGGCGGGTAATTTTCTTACCCACCAACAAGCACACCAGGACGTGGAAAAAGATTTAAGCTTTTCTGGATAATTTTGACTGAATCAAATCCAAGTAATCCAGTGACACCCATCAAAATCAGAAGTCTACTGACAGCAAAACAAGAATTGTTATCCAAATTACCATCCTTATAACATTTCATAATCATCATTAATTTCAAGAGCATGAATAAACCCATGTGCTAAAACCAACAAAGAAACAAAGAAGATGAAGACGGAGAGAGAAATATATATTAACTGGTGTGGAAGATTTTCTCAGCAAAATGATGGAAAGAAAAGAAAAGAAAAATGGGCACCTGAAAGGTTGAGATTTTTCCAGTTTACTGGGGTACTCTGAACTTAGCCCACTCTTGTGCTTGATTCGAATAATCGATACACTTTTTTGTTCAGCTGTTCCCTACACATTATATGCACTTTGTCATTGCTTAAAGAGCAAGGATCTTCTTCCTTATAGTTGACTACTAAGATTATATTCAAATTAGAGAAAGTCATGTTCAACCAATTCCCAATTGTTTATCATCTAACATTTCTGCATCCTTCTACTTTTCCTAATTATGAAATAAAATGTTAATTTAATCGTGACAACCTAGCTAGGATATGAAAAGTAATTTTTTGACTAGTCAGAAATTTATTTTATATATCTATATATATATATATATATATACACATTTGTGTCGTTATATCTTGTAATAATAAATTTAGTTATGTGCCCATCATTTATTTAACCGAGTCCCTCTATTACCAAAAAAGTTTAATATTTAGTAATTGTTTTCTCATTCTCTTAACCATTTTCTTTTAGTTGATGTTCTCATTATTGCTTTTATGTTTTTATTTTTTTCCTAATAATGAAAGAAAAGTATGAGTAGAATGTTGCAATTGGCTCAAATGATAAAATCTGTAAACTTCATTTTATAAATTTAAGATTAAATTCTATTATATTAAAAATATAAAATATATGAGAACAGAAAAAATTGTGATTTGTCATATAACTTATAACCTAAAGAACGGTCTATATATTAAAAAAAAAAAAACCAAAAACCTAGTGTTAGACCCTAGAAAAAAGAAAAAGAAGTATGCGCATTACATAGAAAATAGAAAATGATCTAGAGGTTATCTCCTAGAAGACAAAGTAAAGTGGAGAGGTTATAATAAAACAGTAACGTCTAAATTTATTACAATATTTTCTTTGCATGTTTGTCAGCTTAGAGTAGATTACAATTAACAAATGCACATATGTGACGGTTGGGCAACTTGTGCGGAGATGATTGAGATGTTCAAGACTTTTCTTAATTTGATCATAGAATATATACAAATTTTGTGGTTAAGATCATAGCGTGTGTGTATATATATATATATATATGTCATCTTTGTCTTAAGTAAGAATTATTTGTTTACATTTGGTATAAGGTGGAGATTGTAAATTCAAGTCACCGTGATATATATTGTAAGATAAACTAATCTCCTCTATCAATTTCAAAAAGTTGTTGATTCGGCTACGAGAAAAGGACTGAATCTCTTGACAAAAAAATTTGTTTCATTTATTGATTTAGTGGAATTTAAATATGTGGTGAGAGTGAAAAGTAAAAGTTTTATAAATTTATTGAATTATATATTGTAATTGGCTCAATAATATAATTAGTGTCAATTTGATTTTGTATTTTTAACTATGTGTTTAGCGCTTTTTAAAAAATTGATAGTTCGAGTCATCTGGAAAAAAAAAAAATTAAAATTGAGAGTTCGAGTCTCTTTTAAAAATCCTTATTAAAGGTAAATTTACTTTCCCAGTAATTACTCTTGGAGTAACCTTTAATTTTGGTTCTGTCCTGACATAGGTGTTGTGAGATTTGTTCAAATAGAAGATGGTACTATGGTAATGATGTGATGCAACGTTTATATTATTACTGTGCTTTGGTGAGAGAAATATTGGATTGTTTGAATAGGAAAATCAAAATCATTAGGCTTGGCCCAAAACGTGGGTTGTTCTGGAACTCATCTTGGGTTTAAGCTCTCTACGCCAGCATTAAGCCCAATCTGCAATCCCCTAGAATTAGAAACAACAAATTGAAAACTCAAGGATGTCCATCGAGCACAGTTTAAAAATCATAATCAGCTATGTTCAAACTTGGCCTATGGGGTAACTAGCCTCTTGAAACAAAAACATCTTCATTGCAAGAAAATGAAAAAGAAAAAGTTTAAATTTTTTTCTGATTTTGGGTTTATTTTGGGGTTTCTTCTGCATTGTGCAGTAGTAAATAAGGATGCATCTAATTTATGTCTAAATTGTCTAGGTTTTGATCACTTTTCTAGTTAATAGCAATCATGAGTTATACTCCAAGTTTTAAGATAGATGTTGCAAATTACAATGCTCCAAAGTACAATGTGCTTCAGTTTGTTATATGATTCATAATACTCTTCTGATTTTCTAATATTTTAAAAATTGGACTAGTAATCGATTAGATAAATTTGCTTGTGTCTCAGATTATTGGTTCAACTGAGTTCGAATCGGATAATGTCATAAATATATTTATTATATATTATAAATATTATATAATTTTTCTATTAATTATATAACTATATACTATATTAACAGAAAGAAAATTCTTATGATTTCCTACCTTATTATAAATATCTATATAATATTCATGTATTCAATTATTTATTTTTCTTATCTCTGGGGGCTCCATGTCTTTTAAAACCATTGTCAACATTAAAAAAAGAAAGAAAAAGAAACCCACTTTGACTCGCACGATCTTCCCAAATAGTTCTCTAATTGATCTGAATGCCTCAATGATAGTGACAGTTTCAACGGTACCGCTAATATCATGTTTGTTTGAAATCCCGAGGTATGAAGGTTTTTTTTTTTTTTTTGAGAAAATTATTGGTTGAGATTTTCTTGATGATGTATTTGTAGGCATTAATTAATGATTTTTCATCCATCAAAATGAGAAAGTTGCTGACCTTAAACAATTTCCTTCGGCTCTGTTCCAGGAGAATTATGGTGATTATGATATTGTATTTTTCTCAGCTTGCATTTTTACCTATTATTGTAGCATCTTCTATTTTCTCCATTGCTTTATTAGGAACTCCCAAATTGTGTTTATTGGTAACTCTCCACAAAGAGTTAAGAGTCTAACTGTTTGAGTCTTTTGAGAAATTACGTTTTGAGTGTTTGATCATATGTAATTTATTAGAAATTTAGATGCTTATGTTTTATTTTAGTTTTACAATTATGCATTTAATTAGAGATTGAAATATATTTAGATGCATGAGTTTTATTTTATTTTATTTTATTTTTTTGTTTGAAAAATGATTAGAACATAATCTGTTTTTGACTCCTTCTTTGATATTAATTCTTCTTCATCATGCCGAGATGAACTTCACTTTGGTATCTTTATAAATGTTGACATATATTTTTTCAGAAGTACAAAACTCTCTTTTTCTTTTTAGGTCATGAAAACTCAAGTTTACGAAAAACTTTTTTTTTTTTTTTTTTTTGCCTCTTAGAGCTAAATAGATATCGACACCTTTTATGGCATCAAAATAAATAATACTGGTATATAAATAACTAAATAATTCGTGTATGTTTGAAGAACAAAATAATATAACATATTGTTCCAACAAAAATTTATGGATCTGCCACTAACATCATCACTACTACTGCCACCCCTTCTCTTACTCTTGTTTATCTTTAAAACACCATTTAATTCTTGTAGCATCACGACTATAGAAAATATTGTACCTCCTATCATAAGTAAGAGTAGCAAACACAGGATACTATTTCTGCAAACTCATTCTCATTGTTATTTCGACCGGTTTAAAAATTGAAATATGTATAATTATGAGAACATAAAATATTTTTTAACTTTGACATAATCAAATCTAATTAAGGGCCCTCGTATTACTATTATTGGATGAACTTGAGCTCCCATTGGATTTATGAATTTCTAAAACTATTCCGTATTTCCTGATTTTCTAAAAGTTTGTATTTAAAAGGTTAGAATCACAAACAAAACAAAACAAAACTAATGTACAGGAAGAGTATGAGTCACACTATAACTCTGAAAACAAATTAAATTAATATTCAAAATCCTCTAATCAATGGTTCTCATACTATCCACCTAAATCAAAATTAGTACTCAAATTTTCTATAATACTTTTAAATGATTAATAAATTTTTTATAAATTAATTCTTTATTATATTTCATGCTTTTTTATGTAGTTTCATAAAAATTGTTCTTAATTTGCAAGAGGAAAATATTAATTTGTTTGAGAATTCCTAATGCATTTTAGAATATGCATGATAAGCTTGACGAGAAAAGTTAATAGCATATAATATAAATTTATTGTTAAAAATATAATATAATTCTTAAAGAAAAATTTATTTTAAGAAATAATCAAAGAGGTCCAAATGAAAAAATAAATAAATGGGGGAACAGAACATGTTCATATGTATTATCAATTATGTAATGTCAATAAAAGAATTATCTTTTTCGCTTACAAAAAAAGTTACAAAGCCTTCAACCAGGAAAGAAAAACACTGATATTGAAATTTTACATCATTTGCAAATGTTAGCGAGGACTCTCTGGTGTGAGGAAGGTATTAGATCCCAAAGTAGATGATATAATACTTGAGACAGAACTAGACTGTTTCTATTTCTGTATGATAGGCTGATGGTGTGATGGTGATGGCGAGATGATGATACTGGTGTGGACGGGAATTATCCGAGCTGAACTACTCCTTGTAAAAATGAGACAATATCAGAGGTTGAGAATTTTTTCAAAAACTCTCCGATAATAAAGCCAGAGCTATTCAACAAAATAATCCCTAACTTCTGATTTTGTCTCATTTTTATAATGAGCAGTTCAGCTCGGATAATTTCCGTCTACACCAGTATTACCATCTCGTCATCACCATCACAACATCAGCCTATCATACAGAAATAAAAACAGTCTAGTTCCATCTCAAGTATTAGATCCTCCACTTTGGGCTCTAACAGAAAGTCATCGTAATTTATGTTATATATTTGATTTATTTATGTAAATAATATAATAAAACTGTAAAAATAATGTTGCATTTGATATCATAATTTTTGTTATATATTTGATTTATTTATGAAAATAATATAATAAAACTGTAAAAATAATGTTGCATTCGATTAACCAGTTACTAAATGGAGGAAAGTGACAAATAAATACAAAAAGAAGTGTCTGTAAGTGTCCTTATATATATAATACAACAAATTTGTTTCTCAAAACAAGCAACAACATGCTGTGGGTGCTATTGGGCTATGTGAATACTCAGCAAATCAGTATTGACCTGTAGACTATGAAATTTTTATAAGTGGAGGAAGTAAACCACTCTCTTTGTACCCACTCCTTCTCAGTGAGAACTCTATTTGTCTTGTCCATCAAGTCATGGAGGACTAGTTTTAGGTTAGTCATTTCACTGTGCCCTATTATTAAATTCTTTCTAATAACCCCACCAAATCAATTCAAACTCTAAATTAGGATATACTAATGTATGCGTAGGTTAACAATTTTTACTCTTTTTTAAGTGGATAATGAATAATTTTATTTTTTCTTCTTTAATTGAAATTTAGGATTAGATGTTATATTAGTAATTCAACTTCACATTCTCAGCAGTGGACTGATACCACCAAAACTCAATGCCACTTGCGACTGCGACTCCATTACTGCCTATACCAACAAATTCGGTTAGGACGACTCCGACTCCATTGCTGCCAATAACAACAACTTCTACTGGGACAACTCCGACTCCATTGCTGCCGATAACAAAAACTTTGGCTGGGATGCCTCCGACTCCATTGTTGTCGATAATAACAACTTCCTCTGGGACGACTCCGACTCCATTGCTGTTGATAATTAGGAGAGAGCCATTAAAAGTTTCATTACTTGAATTGCGAGTTTCAAATAATGTCTTGTTTGAATCTTTGATCATATATGATTATAAGTGCAGATTTTTTATTTTTCAATGGTGTTAATAATTTGTTAGATTTGTTGACTAACAAGAAGTTCTCGTTCTTATTATAAATATTCCAGTAATTTTTTTTAGAAAGATTTTCTTAATGGAAATAAATTATAGTGGTTGTTTATTCAGAAAAGTCAGAAAAATACTTTTGCAACTTTCTCAAATTTACAACTTTTCACTCGTGTAATTCAGCATCCATTTCATACCTCTATTTGTAGTACTTATATCTCCTTAACTAACGAAAGAGATTTATTTTATACAATAATTGATAATGCACTTCTTAGAATTTTCAAGAAAATATATCTAAACATTACAAGAATTATTTAGTCAAAACTACTGTGCAAGGTTCTAAAGTATCTCGTAAGATTATCATTCTTCCATAAGGTTCTAGAATCGTCTATAACCTTCCAAGCAATGGCGGACTGACAGCTTGGGCTAGCCCCAACCATGGCTCTGTCATTTTGAGAAAAACTGTTATAAGTTTATAAGTGTAGAAACACTTTTAGTATTTGTTATATAAAATTAAAGGTCCGGACTAACTTTTTTCTAATGAAATTTTTATTAGTTAGCTCAATAATAATTACTAAATTCTATAACCTAATAATTTTCCCTCCTCCATTTACTTTCCTCTCTTCTCCCTTTATTTACTCTCTTCTTCTTTTCACTCAAACTCCCAAAATGAGAGAAAAAAATGACATTTATCATTTCTCTTATTTAAGAGTTTAAAAATTAAAAAGAGATGAGAGGAAATGATAAGATACATTTTTTGTTTGGAATTGAGGGGAATGAGTTGAGAGAATATATTATTAAATAATTTTATGATTACACTCTTAAAATATTTTATTTAGGTATTAGTAGATATTAAAAAAAAAGAATATAGATATATTAGTCATAACATACAAAGATTATAATATATTCTCCTTCTCTCTTTCCAAATCCTTTCAATTTGAAGTAATTAAAAAAAATTGGCTTAGAAAAGATTTTGAAGGATACATATACCCATCCATTCTCTTTCACTCATTAAAAAAAAAAAAAAAAAACTCACAAATGAAGGAAAATGTTATGTCCATTCTCCTTTTCTATCCCTCTATTCCCCTATTCAAATAGACCCTAAATGGAGAATAGTGATAAACAAATACAAAAAGAACTGTCTTATGCATGTCCCTGTATATATACAGAACAAATTCCTAACTCAAAACACAATGGCAACAATGTAGAGTTGTGGGCCTTTGTGGATACTGGCTCTATTGTCTCTGCTAATCGATGTGGTTTTGGTTCTTTTGTCTCCGTTGGTCACTGTGGTTGTCCTGTCAAAAATCAATGAAAGAACCAAGCATGCGTATTGTATCTTATCAGATTCTTTTTGAATAACCCAACCAAGTCAAATCAAATCAAATTAAGGTGTAAAGTGAAATGTAGGCCTTTTAATGTAGACATGTTTAAATATTAAAATACATATAATTAAAATAACTCAATATAAAATATTTGAAATATATTTTGTATGGAGACGATTATCTCCTAACTTGTTCAGCCATACATTCATGTAATATTAGTTTTTTTTTTTTCTTTCTCTCTGGTTCTTCACATACTATATTTTGTCCTTTTGTATTTGAAGTTCCAGCCATTTGTGAAACTGTAAAAATATAAACAATAAAACAATACTAACATTAAACTAATTTAATTAATAAATTTTATTTACATTAAACTAATAAAATTAACAAAAGAATAAAAATAAATAAATATTTTATGATATTTAAAAACATGTAACATACTAACATTAAACTAATTTAATTTATAAAAATTTAACATATTTTTTTTGAAGAAATTATCTAATTTAATTAATATAATTTACAGATATGTAAAAATAATATTTTTTTAGAGTAATTTAATTAGTATAAGCCCTACAGCCCAAATCAATAAAATAACCCGATCATAAGTCTAATATAATTAGAAAAAATAAAATTATTCACTGTTCATTCTCGATCTCTTATTTTCCTTCTTACAGTGACTTTTCAAAAACCTAATGAAAATTTCTTCTTTTTGTTCCATCTTTTGTAGTCTTCTCACATGCAACCAGATAAAAGATTTTGTATGTAAATCAAATTTTGAAGTTAAATCAGATTTTGTATGTAAATCTGTTAATATTTCATAAGTTAAAGTGTAATTAACCCAATCTATATAAGTTTAAAGTTATGATTTAATATTTTGACACATATTCACTAATTAATTACACCAACCATCATCTTAAATTTAATTGATTAGGTTTATTTATATAAATAATATAATAAAATTATAAAAGTAATGTTGCATTCGATTAGCCAATTACTAAATGGAGTAAAGTGACAAATAAATAAAAAAAGAAGTGTTTTACGTGTCCTTATATATATAACACAACAAATTTGTGCTTCAAAACAAGCAACAACGTGTTGTGAGTGCTGTGGGGCCATGTGGATACTCAACAAATTAGTATTGACTTGTTGTAGACTATGAAATTTTAATAAATGGAGGAAGGAAACCACTCTCTTTGTACTTACTCTCTCTCACTGAGAACTCCATTTGTCTTGTTCATCAAGGATTAAAATGTCGTTGTTGAGACATTGTATCGGTTAGTATAGAAACAGAAACATTTCAGATATATATCATAAATATTATAAAAATAGTATATAATTTTGAAAACATAAAGAAACATAAGAAAATATTTTGAAATAAATTTTGTAAGTGATTTGTAAAATATAAAATAATTATTTAGACATGTTTAAATGTTAAATACATATAAAGTGAAATAACTCAATATAAAATATTTGAAATACAATTTGTATGGAGTCGATTATCTCCAACTTGTTCACTATACAATTTTGTCCTTTTGTGTTTGAAGTTGCAGTCATTTGTGAAACTGTTAAAATATAAACAATAAAACAATACTAACATTGAACTAATTTAATTAATAAATTTTATTTACATTAAACTATACTAACATTAAACTAATAAAATTAATAAAAGAATAAAAATAAATAAATATTTTATGATATTTAAAAACATGTAACATACTAACATTAAACTAATTTAATTTATAAATTTTCTTTAACATATTTTTTAAAAGAAATTATCTAATTTAATTAATATAATTCTAAAGAAAATCATCTAATTAATTAATATAATTTACAAATATGTAAAAATAATATATTTTTTAGAGTAATTTAATTAATATAAGCCCTGCAGCCCAAATAATAAAATAACCCAATCATAAGTCTAATTTAATTAGAAAAAATAAAATTACTCACTATTCGTTCTCGATCTCTTCTTCTCCTTCTTGCAGTGACTTCTCAAAAACCTAATGAAAATTTCTTCTAACATTAGTTTTTTTTTTTCCTTTCTCTGGTTCTTCACATACTATATTTTGTCCTTTTGTGTTTGAAGTTCCAGTCATTTGTGAAACTGTAAAAATATAAACAATAAAACAATACTAACATTGAACTAATTTAATAAATAAATTTTATTTACATTAAACTATATTAACATTAAAATAATAAAATTAATAAAAGAATAAATATAAATAAATATTTTATGATACTTAAAACATGTAACATACTAACATTAAACTAATTTAATTTATAAATTTTCTTTAACAGTTTTTTTTAAAGAAATTATCTAATTTAATTAATATAATTCTAAAAAAAAGCATCTAATTTAATTAATATAATTTACAGATATGTAAAAATAATATTTTTTTAGAGTAATTTAATTAGTATAAGCCCTGCAGCCCAAATAATAAAATAACCCAATCATAAGTCTAATTTAATTAGAAAAAATAAAATTACTCACTATTCGTTCTCGATCTCTTCTTCTCCTTCTTGCAGTGACTTCTCAAAAACCTAATGAAATTTCTTCTAATATTAGTTTTTTTTTCTTTCTCTGGTTCTTCACATACTATATTTTGTCATTTGTGAAACTGTAAAATTATAAACAATAAACAATACTAACATTGAACTAATTTAATAAATAAATTTTATTTACATTAAACTATATTAACATTAAATAATAAAATTAATAAAGAATAAATATAATAAATATTTTATGATATTTAAAAACATGTAACATACTAACATTAAACTAATTTAATTTATAAATTTCTTTAACAATCTTTTTTAAAGAAATTATCTAATTTAATTAATATAATTCTAAAAAAAGCATCTAATTTAATTAATATAATTTACAGATATGTAAAAATAATATTTTTTTTTAGAGTAATTTAATTAGTATAAGCCCTGCAGCCCAAATAATAAAATAACCCAATCATAAGTCTAATTTAATTAGAAAAAATAAAATTACTCACTATTCGTTCTCGATCTCTTCTTCTCCTTCTTGCAGTGACTTCTCAAAAACCTAATGAAAATTTCTTCTAATATTAGTTTTTTTTTTTTTCTTTCTCTGGTTCTTCACATACTATATTTTGTCCTTTTGTGTTTGAAGTTCCAGTCATTTGTGAAACTGTAAAAAGATAAACAATAAAACAATACTAACATTGAACTAATTTAATAAATAAATTTTATTTACATTAAACTATATTAACATTAAAATAATAAAATTAATAAAAGAATAAATATAAATAAATATTTTATGATATTTAAAAACATGTAACATACTAACATTAAACTAATTTAATTTATAAATTTTCTTTAACAGTTTTTTTAAAGAAATTATCTAATTTAATTAATATAATTCTAAAAAAAAGTATCTAATTTAATTAATATAATTTACAGATATGTAAAAATAATATATATATTTTTAGAGTAATTTAATTAGTATAAGCCCTGCAGCCTAAATAATAAAATAACCCAATCATAAGTCTAATTTAATTTAAAAAAATAAAATTACTCACTATACGTTCTCGATCTCTTCTTCTCCTTTTCCCACATGCAACGAGATAAAAAAGTTTTGTATGTAAATCAAATTTGAAGCTAAATCAGATTTTGTATGTAAATCTGTTAATATTTCATAAGTTAAAGTGTAATTAACCCATCTATATAAGTTTAAAGTTATGAATTAATATTTTGACACATATCACTAATTAATTACACCAACCATCATCTTAAATTTAAAAAATAATAACCCGTTATGAATTATTGTTATACGTCAAACAGAAAAGTGTATATAACCTTAGCCGTTGATTGGGCTTGGAGGACATATCGTTTACAGCCCTAAAAGGACTGGATTTTCACTTATAAGTTTAGCCCAATTATTATGGGCTTAACAAAGTATTGGCCCATCATGGCTGTCTTGACTAGCTATGGGTTGATAAAACATTGATAAACCCTTTGTTTTATTTTATATTTTAATTTTAACTACTATTATTTATATTTTTTTATTTTCACTATTGCTATTTCTTCTAAACTTTCAGATATACAATGACGAAGAAAAAAACAATATAACAAGAACATTCAATTTTATTTTCATAATATTTTGACATGAATGACATGTCTTTAGTTAAAAATATGAATTAATCAAAGTGCAAGTTGTGACTAGTTCAGACACTAAACAATTTATTTATAAACTTAATTTAACTTTCTTTCAAATTGTAATAAGGTACTCCTTATTTGTTGTGTTCCATTGTATACAAGAACTCTGTTTCCTTTGTCATCCAAACACTATAAATACACAATTTCAAACTCGTTATCTGGTGAAGGTTATAATTCAGTCCGAGGAAGATCCCGTCATGTCTTCAGTAATACATCCAATTGCAAATTCGGATGAAGAAGCCCTCACAACAGCTCCAATTTCTGGTACATTAACCAACTTTATTATAAAATATTTCCAGAATTTTTATATTATGATCGATCTATAAATTTTAATTTCTTTCTATAAGAATAATATCACATAAATTCTTACTTATATTTTGTAATTTCTATAATTTTTAGTCAAATTGAAATCTATATGTTTATTTTCTCTTGCTTCAAATTATAGGTTCAACACTAAGAACATTACGAATATCAGAGTGCAGATTGAAAGATTGGTATCTGAATATGTTTACCAATTGCATCTTGTGTTATTTGTCACAAATTTTGATATGAAAGTGAGCTAAAAGGAGAAAGCAACGCGCTAATCAAACTCAAAGCTTATAAATTTAGTCAAATAATTAATTACATTAAAATTTTAAATTAATTATTTTATAGTTCATTAATAATAAATTGTAATGATATTTACTTCATTAAGATAAGATAAATAAAAATTTAAATCCAGTATAATAAATAACATGACTCTCAACTTGACAACTTCTTTGCTTTAATTAATATTTTATATTAAATTTCAAATCATTATTATAGGAAGACGGGAGTATGTAGAGGGAGCTTTTTGCCCCTCGACACTCCTCCCTTAATAAATAAATGTTAACGTACTTAACCAAATTTTTTTTTTTTTTTTTTTTTAAATTCTAAGTTCTTATATTATGATCGATCTCTAAGTTTTAATTTATTTCTATAAAAATAATATACATAAAATCTTATCTATTTTGTAATCCTATTTATTTTTAAATTACATTAATATAGAGTAACATTTAATTTTTATTTCATAATGTAAAAATATTTGGCTTAAAAAAGATTATAATTTCATTAAATTTATTTTTCAATATGATTAAAACTGAATGTACTATAAAAACAATTTACATAATCTAGTTTTCTTAAAAGTTCTTCCTACGAGAAATGTGACATAAAATAGGAATTTATAGGATTTGTATTTTTGTAAAAGAAGGACAACGTAACATCGTAAAGAGTCTCTGTAACTCAACAATGTGTGATTTGAGTGGTAAGATATGTTTGAGCTCAAGGAGTCTCTGTAATGTCAAGGGGTTCAAGCCTATAAATAGAAAAACGCTTGGAAGTAGGGACATACGCAAATCCCGAACGAGATTAGACTCGGGAATACTCAGTGAGAAGCCAAAAAAATAAAGAGTCCCTATATTTTATAGTAACATAAATATAGAATATAATCTTTAATTTGTTTGAAATAGGAATTAGAGATTTAGAGTTATATTTAGATTTGTACTCCTTGTTTGTTTTGTATTCATTTTGTAGAAGAATTATGTTTCCTTTGTCATCTAAACCCTATAAATACATTATACAATTTCAAATTGTTTTGACGCATCAAAGGCATTGCAAAACCAATTGATTTCAGTAATAGCTTCAACAAAAATACATCCAGTTACAAGTGCAGATAATGAACCAGCAGTCCCAACTGATCCAGGTACATTACATGAACCATTTTATTAATTTTTCTTTTTCATATTTTCTTGCTTCTTGTGAAACTGGTATACTTTTATTATCTAATAATATTCCAATAATAATAATTGATCAGGTTGGAAGTATGAGTTAGGATCTTGCATCTTATTCATTGTAGTGTTACCTGAAATATACGTTGTTTTCCTTTTGTTAAAATATGTCCAAGAAAACAAGTAAAACTCAAATTACCGCAATAATCTTAGTACTCGATTCAATTCTTTTCATTGTTCATATTTTAATTTTTTTTTATACTTCTAGTAAGATCAATATTTCGTATATGGTCCTACTTAATTAACCAGATTCCTAAGAAAATAGTTTAGAATGATATGATTTAATTCCATATTGATAGATTCTGAAGGGGGCAATTGGTATTGATGGATATTCAACCATACATCCGTTTATTTTGATTTTTTTTACTTCTTGCCAGTGAGTCAATCTTATTTGCCACCGCTGCCACCTACCAATGCTGTCACCGCTGCGCAGCTTCAGCAGTCTGCTATGCCCTTCCGCGATGCTGCTACCAGCACCTTGTTTCTCTCAGGTTTCCATATGTGTTTCTGTGTATGTCCCCGTGAGTCCTGCTACCTGTGCCACTCTTTTTGCTAGAGTTTTACCATATTGTGCCGAAGACTTTACGTATTACTGTTACTAGCTAGCGTAATTGGAGTTTGAAACCTTCCATACACTTCTTACAGCAACCCATGAAAGATTGACATGCATATTTTTTGTGTTTCCAGCAATCATACTGTTAATGTGTAAACTCTCACATTACTAAGGCTAGAGAACTTCACAATCTTTATAAATAAATGAGTCTCTCCTCTTATCACCAATTGATTAGATTTCAAGAGTGAGCTCTAACATGGTATCAAAACTAGGCCCACGATTGATGAGTCGCCCAAAGTTAATAGGTAAAGTATTTACCTTACATAGTGAGCCTAAACTAAATATCAGCCAAATACGTGTCATAGTGAACCTAAACTAAATATCAACCAAATACATAATGAAAATTACATATAATTACAATCTTACTTTAGAAACAAACTTTAGAAAACAAATAGGGACATAATGTGATAAATCGATAATTTGATGGATGGTGTGCGTAAAGTAGTGGGATAATTGGTTTTGACAATTTCAGTGAAGGGTTGGCTGGAAATTTTCATGTTGGCGTGGGTTAGTTTGTTGGCAGCTTGGTTGATTTTCCTAAGTTCCAGCTACATGTCCCTACCTTTGTTTCGTGTGTGATGCTATGAGGAAGGAAGCTTGGAGATGGGGGGATGGTAACCACGCTGCTGTCCCCTGTTTTCGGACAGCAACTTTGTTGTCTATTATCCTTGAATGATGGGTTTTAGTTAAATTAATTAATTAAACTTTAGTTATGCTAAATTCTATACTTGTCGGTTGTTTAAAATTTTAGGCCCAGGATAATTAAAGACTTTTAGTAGAGTAGTTTATTTATATAGCAAGTTAAAATGATCAAGTTTAGCTTTAGAGAGTTTTATTAGTTTAATGGTTATAGACGAACTAAATTATGGACAATTAGTGGGTAAGTTAAGGATTACTTGAATTTAAACTAAAGGTAGGAATAAAAGTTAAGAAGGATAAAGGATAGCAATAAAAATCAGAAGAATTAAAAAGAGTTGATTAAATTAAGTTTCATTCAACTGATAGGAATATGAGTAGTATAAGGAGTTATGAGGTTATACCTATCATATTAGAAAGTATATAAGTACATAAACTTCGAATTCACTTATCGAAGAAAATATGCATTCCACTTGTTAAACAAATTTCTTAAAGAACTTAAATGTTATTATACATAGAGAAGTATTTTTACATAAATACTGTTAGAAATAGTGAATTATGGAATTAATCATAAAGTACTTATTTTAAATTATATATATATTGGTGATTTTCAGTTCCGGATCGTGTTGAGAATATTCCGAAACATTCGCAGACTCTGCAGACTAACAATCCACGTTCTTGAGCCTTGTGAGTAAATTACGTACTCTTTGGTTGCTAGATTCTTTATGTGCAATTATATGTGTAGGGAAATAGACGTGTTATATGGAAATATAGGTAGAGTACTTCAGTAATTTATTTGAATTATGTTTGTTTGAGATTGATGGTTGTGTTTAACATTGATTATGTTTGATAAGGGTCAACTTCGTGAATATTTTCTGGAAAATGATTTTCATTTCTGACAATGATTTTAAAAACTATTGGAGTGCTCAGCCCTGGTGGGATGGATTTGTGTACGAAGATTAATTTGGTGTGCAGGCGCGTAAATGCCCGGCAGGGGTGATATTGGTGTGCGGGGCTGGGTTACTCGTTAGCCCTTTGTTTGTTTAGTTGGTTGTGTAATTGTTGATTGATTTGTATGATTTGGTTACTGTTTCAGAACGGTGAACTATGATTGTATAATCACGTATGTGCATCACTAGATTTGAATATGAGTTATAAATTTTGATATTTGTGTGGTATGATGCTAGTACTCGTAGGGTACATGATTTACTCACTGAGTCTTTGTGACTCACCCTTTCCATTGTGGTTATTTTTTTAGTTTTCAGGAAATCGCAGTTGAGTGTTATATAGGGCTACCTGCCGACTTTGCAGTGGCATGATATATCTTAGAAATCACACACTTGGAGCGTAAATGACAGTACTTGTAGTTGATTAATGTGTCATGCATAATTGTAATGAATATTGTATTCATTATAGTGTTGTCCTGTTTTGTTAGGAGCGGAGTTTCTCTGCGTATTATGGCATTATATTTTACTATTGACTTAAATTCAGGTTGTTTGCTTATATGATGGGTATGTTCCACCATACGGGGAATCTCTGCCAATATTTTTATAACTCATTTTATGTTTAACTGTCGGTATCAGATATTATTTTAACTATATAATATTTTGATATTATTGATTTCAATGTATTTTTAAATTGTGAGACACACTATTTGCATATTCAGGGTTACGGGGGTATGGACACCCATTCCTCCTGCCAGTCATACCCTCATTTGAGGGTGTGACACATAATAGGCACAAATCATGGGTCAATTAAGAGCTCTTGATTTTTGCTAACACCCAAGTTTTTTTAAAGTGCCACGAGTGAGATGAGTGCTCGTTATATGACAATCAATTTCAATGTGTTTTGTTCATTCATGAAAAACATCATTATGAATAACACTCTAACTATCATAGTGAATATGTATAACAGAGAATAAAGTATGATCAGAAAAAATGACACTCATGTCTCTTAGCAACCTATTGTAGCCATATTAACTCAGTAGTAATATTTACAAGAGCGCGACACTCAGATTCAGCAATAGAACTAGAGATAATCAATTATTTTTTACTAGGCCATAAGATTAGAGAATCACCAAAAAAGAAACAAAAGCCTGTAATAGATCGTCTGTCAAAAGGATCTCGTGCACTTTGGATTTTCAAGACAACGAATTTGAATGGTCATAAGCACCGCCTAATCTTTGTCTATTGTTGAAGACAGACAATATTGGTGTCGCATGGCAGAGGAGGATTACAATTCCTAGTAGTTAAGTTTTCTGTTTTGTGTTTTTAATTTCCCTTCCGTAACCAAAAAAAACTGCATATTTAGATACTTTTATACCAACATATCAACATTAATAGAGCATTAATTCATTTTCTCTACTTTTTCTAAATTAAATATTCTCCAAATGAATTTTCTTTTTTTCCTAATAATTGTGAGTTTGATTTTGTATTTAATTGAAAATCACTAGTCTATGTATAAAATTATTCGCTAATAGAGAATCTTCACCTGCATTATTACTTTACCAGGACAAAACAATGAATTGCCATTTCTTTATTGGTGATCCCTGTTAACCTTTTTTGACCAGAGGCCCCACTCTCAACAAACTATAGTGGGCCTTACAAACTCACCCAACTTATCACTACATTGTGCCTTTTAGTAGAAGTCAAGCAAAAATAAATAAAAGGATCCAGAAAAGAAAAAAAGAAAGCTTAGAAATTTTATTTTTTTTATTTTATTTTTTATTTTTTTTTGTTAATAAACTATAAATCCCTAGATTGTACTTCAGATGTTGAAAAAACCATGAAGAGCTGTGATTAGTTAGTAATATGAGAAAAGATCGGTTTCTAAAGAGAGAAATACAGGGCAACCAAGATTAACCGTGAATTGAATATATGAAAATAGCGTTTATTTTAAATAACATCATATCAAGTTTAATAAAAGCCAATAGCTTCCAAAAAAAAACTGAGTTGGAGGATATTAATTTCCTTTTAATATTCACACTACTATAAAATAAACCCAGGACTGTGCTCTGCCTCGGAGGCAGGGTACCTATGGCAATGGCAATGAAGAACAACCAGCTTTATGTGTTATTCTTGTTAGGTAATGCGTTTGTTTTCAGTGTTTCTGGTGCAAGGGATGAGTCTTCTGTTTCAGCAGTGGGAGATCCAGGAATGCAGAGAGATGGACTAAGGGTAGCCTTTGAAGCTTGGAACTTTTGCAATGAAGTTGGCCAAGAAGCTCCTGACATGGGTAGCCCAAGAGCTGCTGATTGCTTTGATTTCTCAAGTAAGCCAAAACCATACAAATTAGTGATACTCATTACTCATTTTTTCTTTTTCTTTTTTGTGATTTTTAGTTTTTCAATTTTATATTAAGTCACTGACCTTTCTGAAAAATTATTCAATAAATGTTTTCTGCAATGCCCTTTTTCATCTCAAATTCTTATTTACTTTTATCTTTGCTTTTCACCCAATTTGCCAGACTCTTCAAATTAACCAATGTCTCTTTTTGCGCAGAACCTTTAACACACAAGGTTAAGGAAGTTGATAATAGGCTTGGTGTGGGAAAACCATTCCCTGGTTTGAAGCCAAGCGACGTAAACAACACAGACCTTTATGCTGTTCAGAAGGAACTGTATCTGGGTTCTTTGTGTAAAGTATCAGACACACCAAGACCATGGCAATTTTGGATGATTATGTTGAAAAATGGAAATTATGACACTAAGTCTGGTCTGTGCCCCGAGAATGGAAAAAAAGGTACCCCTTTTAGCCCAGGAAGGTTTCCTTGCTTTGGAGAGGGGTGTATGAATCAGCCCAAATTGTATCATCAACCAACAGAGCTTGATGGTAATACAATGAGAGGAAGTTTCAGTGGGACTTATGAATTGGGTTCTGATGTTGGGGATGGACTTGATGACATCTCTTACTTTGAGGTCGTTTGGGAGAAGAAAGTTAATGTTGGCAGTTGGGTATTCAGTCATAAGCTCAAAACTTCAAAGAAATACCCATGGTTGATGTTGTATCTCAGAGCTGATGCTACCCAAGGATTCTCTGGAGGGTACCATTATGACACAAGGGGAATACTCAAAATTGTAAGTAAACCCTCTTTTCATCTTAGATTTTCTCTTGAAGGTCCAATTTTTCTTACTTCCATTTTAACCTGCTCAATAATTACATTTCTGCACTAATGTTAGGTAAAAATCTTAAATTTGATCTTATCTTGCATTCTTAGGCAAATAGATTTAAGCTTTAAGACTAGTAATCTGATTGAACAGAGCAAGTGGCAATTATGGTATTCCATTCAGGTGCAATTTTGTTAATGGGGAGGCACACAGAATCAAATGCTATTGCTGTTGATACATGTATGGATTAACTGTTCTGGAGAAAAAGGTTGCTTCTTTATTAAAATTTTAGGTGCACATCAAAAGCCCACATGATTCCCTGTCTTTCTCAACGCTCAGTAATGCAGCCGTGACATCACGGATTACCAGAATTCAGAAACTGAACTATAATTTGGGACCATATATCAACTCTCTGTTCCAGTTAAATTGTACTGTCTTCTATATGTTGGATTAATTTCCACAACTAACCATTGTGGTGTGTCATGCAGCTTCCAGAGTCACCAAATTTTAAGGTCAGAGTGTCATTGGATATTAAACAAGGGGGAGGACCCAAGAGTCAGTTTTACCTACTAGACATAGGAAGCTGCTGGAAGAATAATGGTGCTCCTTGTGACGGAGATGTGCTTACCGATGTTACTAGATACAGCGAAATGATCATCAACACTGAGACGCCAGCTTGGTGCAGCCCCAATGGTTTGGATAATTGCCCACCATACCATATCACACCAGACAATAGAAAGATTTATAGAAATGACACCGACAACTTCCCCTACTCGGCTTATCACTATTACTGTGCTCCAGGGAATGCCCAACATTTGGAGCAACCTGTAAGCACTTGTGATCCTTACAGTAATCCTCAGGCACAAGAGATAGTTCAGTTGCTGCCTCACCCTATATGGGCTGAGTATGGTTATCCAACCAAAAAAGGGGATGGTTGGGTTAGGGATGCAAGAACATGGGAGCTTGATGTTGGTGGTCTATCCAGTAGACTCTATTTCTATCAGGTCAGAAATATTGAAAAATCCTAGCGCAGTAGGAAATATATTGTTACAAGTTTATGTGATTGACACAATTTTCTTTGATGCAGGATCCAGGTTCTCCTTCTGCTAGAAGAATATGGACTTCCATTGATATGGGCACTGAAATATTTGTTAGCAACAAAGATGAAGTAGCAGAGTGGACTCTTAGTAATTTCGATGTCATTCTAACTAAGCCAAATTCATGAATCAAAGCTTCTGCTTTTAGCTGCTTATCTCTAGTTATTTTTGGTTGTGTTTGTATACCTAATGAGCTCTCAGTGGTGGGAAAATTAAATTTTATTTTATTAACCCAAGAGAAGAAAACAATGACAAATCTGCCAAGTGAAAATTGGGTTTTAGCTTAGGAAGCCAATAGAAGTCTGCAAGGGAAGGGCTTGTACATCCTAGAGGGTCACAGAAGTCATTGTGTAAAACAAATTTTCAATGTCAAAAGCAGATGAAAGGATCCAGAGGAAGAAAATTTTCGCTTTTTATGCTGAAATTCTACCATATTTTCCACAAAATGCAGCCAGGTTAGGCAGCTATACCTGCCAAGTAAATTGAAGTTTGAAAAGCAACCCAGTTGATGCTTTTTAGTTGAGTCATAAGATGCCCCTTTTGACAGAAGTGATGTGGTTTTGAGACATCCATAAAATCAGACTGTATAAGCTTTGTATGTAAAAGTGGGAAGCCAGGGACCTACCATGTGGTTGGCACCTAACATTGCCAATTTTTATAATGGGCTTCATGGGATCTATGACCTTACAATTTGATTGTTGGTTGTTTAGGAAATAGGCTTTGTGCATAACAGAAAGCCCAGGAGGTAAAAGATCTGACATTTAGCACCATTTCCTTTTCTGCAAGTGTACCATCAACCATGTTCATGAATCTAATTTTATCTGCTACCAGTAGATGGTGATGATGTAATATAAATTGCTAGTGAAAGATTTTTTCTTTCACCTGTTAAGTTTCAAAATAAAATCAAATTGTTTAGTAACCATGAGTCAAAGTTTAATCTATGATACCAGGTGAGCATGATCAGCTAGTTGACTGATGAAAGAATTCAATGAACATTCACTTAAGCATTAGAGAGACCTCGAAAAATGACCTCGGTGAAATGACACTTTCCTCATTCAAATCCGTTTAAAAGGTCAATGTTGTAATATTTTATTGTTACATCATTTTTAGGATTACCATAGTGTTAATAATTATTCAAGTTATTAAGTAGTATACTTATTCATGGCCATAACATGCCAGAGTATCATATAATTGAGAAAATCGTGAGTACAGAGTAGTACAAGCAGTGAAGTACTACCCTTGAGATTCTCTGAGGTAAGTACATGTCAGCTTTGAACTGGAATCTGATATAGTACATGAACGTACCACATCCCTCTGCCGCTAGTAGCATTACATATAGGATCAAAAACTTACACCATCCACAAAACAGAGTGCATTGATCACAAAACTTGAATTCATGTTTGTGCTAGATAAGAGTTGAGCCAGTTTTCAGTAGGCAAGACTTCTTTTTTTTTTTTTTTTCTTTTTTTTATTTTGTTTAGCAACAAGCTGCTGCTCCTGAGGTAAGGTAAATCAAATGGGGAGAAATAGTAAGTGACAGACAAAGACAGGGAGCAGGCAGAGCATGGATGGAGTTAACAACAGAATAGGTAAGAGCTGAGATTGAGAGGAAGGAAAACTGTTGTGGCTCCACTCATGCACTGCCTCTTCCCTGGCTCTGCCTCTTATTCTTCTTCTCTTTTCCCATCCATTATGATCTTTGTTTAGATTAATCCATGAGTTGGGCATCTGTCAGCCCATTTTTTGTTTTGGTGGGTTGGGCTTGACCTTTTTCCTAGAAAACTAGCCCAACCCATGAACACAAATGTTTGCAATTGTATAGACTCTTACTAATTGTGTAGTGGATTGAGAAACCTGATTTTCCTTCCTTTCAGTCCTCTATGAATTGTGATATCTATCTAATATCTGACCATTAATTTCAGGTAAGTTCTTGAGCTAATATTAAGTGCAAACTATAGCATTGCAGAGTTATTAAGAATGAGAAAGTTCTTCCCACATCACATGCTGGCTTCAAGATCAGGAGCTGGAGCAGGGTCATTATAATCGTTTCTGTATTTCACAGCTGCCTCACTGACCCTTACCTCCATCCGCCCCTTATAGGAGCAATATAGTTTTTTCTCACAATTTATAATGCACTTTTTCCATTGAACATTAACAGTTAGAAATAGACAAGGAAACTCTCTCATTTTTGTCCAGTTAGATGCTATCAATTTCCTTTATCTGTTGCATGTCATAGACTCATAGCATATGGCACGTGGTAAGCTTCATGGATGCTGATTGCTAAGGAGCAAAGCAGATTATCCTTGTGCAGTGTCAAACATTTATGAAGGAGTTGAAAACAGGCTTTACTACTCACAGAAAAAAACTGATCTGATTTATATCTTGACAAAGCACATAAACTAGGATCTAAAGTCTATTTTTCCATTTACAATTATTTGAAATGGTCAATCATTTTGGCGTGCTTTCTCTGGAAATTCATAACATGAAGCAGAAATAGTTTCTCTTCTCAATCTATGTACTCAAAAAAACGATCTGCTTCTGTGAATACTTTGTGTGAGGTAGAGGGATCATTTTATATCCAACCGAACCAGCAGGCTGAAATCAAGAATAAGAAAACTTAACAGAAAAATGATACTAATTGCATAACTTAATAGATGAAGAAAGTTCCATTTTTAAAGAAAAATCTTCATATAAAATATAAGATTTTTAGTAATTTTTCCTTCTCTGCTTATTGTGTGGATTTCTAAATCTTCAACTCTTAAGTGAAAGCTTGTGAAAAGTGTGGGCAAGAGAGAATTATGTATTCAGATACAAAGGAAAAATATTACTGAGGTTCTCAAGATATATTTGCTTACCTGGTATCTTCATCGGTCCAGCAAAAGGAATTAGTATAGTCAACTTGAACACCAGGATGAGCTTCTCCCAAATTATTGTCCAGCTTACCAGATTCTATAACCTGCAAATCTTCCAAAAGAATCACATAATGTTTCTGAACTTCATCTGCACTTTTTTCTCCACCAAGCATGGCTGCAACCACCTCCCACCTCTCTGGGTGTTGCTCATCAACCACTGCTAAAGCCAACTCAAACAATTTGTTCTCTTCCCAACTCCATCCACACAAGACCTTAGGAAAACCATCCATGTGAGACACACCCTTTTGATCCCTTTGATCCTTTGAGGAAAGTGAGGATGACCCAATAATACATTCACATTCTAGTATTCATCGAAGATGACCCATTGACTCATGATCAGAATCTAGAAACACCCGTGATCTTGGGGGTGTCAAATACCTGTATTTAGCTGCAAGATCTGCTTTTGTTTTGTATATATTCTTTCAAAGGGTGCCTTTTGTCAGACACAATTGACCCAGATCTACACCTTAGGCAGTGAAATTATATAAGATAAAATAATCATCTGTCTAGAAAAAATGGAAGATTTTGATCAAGTTGAGTGAAAACTGAAAACCAGATACCAATTATCAAAAACAGACAAAGCAAATTACGTACTCGTTAACTATTTCTTGCAAGACTCAATCTCATAACTTTCCCCAAATTGTGGAATTGTATTTATCATCCAGGGAAGCTAGGAGAGTGACCTTTGTGGTTAGGATTAGACAATGCTTGATCTTTTAAATTTCTAAAGTTTAGATATAGTTCACTTTCAAGGGCTTCTTAATTGGTAGGAAAAAAAAATTGAGGTGTGAAAGAACTGAATCAAGGGCCAAAAATAAATAAATAAATAAATAATTGCTTTTTTTTTCTTGGTTGGGTACCATAATGATAGGTGGGAAAGAGTAATCCTAATCCTCCCTTTTCTAGAGTGTTTGTTATGTTAGGGTAGCGTAGTCTTTTACTGTATTTGTTGATCTGTCTCCCTCAATCGGACACATGTGGACTAAGGGCTGTTATAGGTATCTTTAAGGTTTTCTAATTACCAATAGAATTAAACAAAAACTATATTTATCATTTATAATGTATCAACTAATATTTTGATACATAATTCTACACATAATTAAAAGGAATTAAACTTTGGACATTCCATTTGAAATAACAATCTAATTACACTTTGACAACTTTATTAATTATTAAGTTCACTCAAACAAAACATAACTATATATTAAATTTTAACTAAGAAGAATTTTTTTTTAAAGTTATTTAGATTAACTATTTGTATAATTTCCACACTTTTTTTTTATTCTAATAATTTAAATGCACATTAAAGAAGAAAAAGAAAAACAATATTTATAAAATTATTATAATTTAATAATCTAGACTCACTACTATAATTCAAAAAAAAAAATTAATTTGAAGTGTTATTTTTTACAATAATCTAATCAAAATAGAATATATATTGGATTCATATAAAAATTATTTAAAATCAAATAATGAAAATAAAATCAATAATGTTGGTCATAATATTATAATCTTGCAAATTAAAAAAAGATAAAACTTTTAAAAATATTAAATAATTAATTTAAAATAAAATAATTTGTGCATCCCAGAAATGTTGTGTTCATCTAGATAATTATAGTGTATAGCAAGTACATTTTATTTAGAAGAAAATTGAGAGAGACAAAATATTACTTCATCATGAATTGTTTGAAACTCAAATGTTCAAATCATATCAAATTACATTCAAACATCATCAGAATTAGATCTTGGCCGACAAAATTTTAAGTAGTTTTAAACATAACATGATTTGTTGAAAGCCTAAGAAAACAATATAAGTGTTTTTACATAATTGGGGCAATTATTTGTATTTTTAAAACTGCAACCACACTATACATGAAGCGTAAGCATTTTCTAATGAAAAATATTGTTTAAATTCCATTATATTTATAAAAATTACAATCTCTGTCAGTGGCCTCTTCGTGTTGTTCTCAATCAGACCATGTTGTGCCGGAGCTGTCCCCCATCTTGACTCTTTCCTCTCCCCAAAAGAATATAATATAATAAAATGACTCCTGGTTTAAATTCTATATCTTAGAAGATTAGCAAATTTCAATCATGAATTTCTATTCTTCATTATCTTGTTTAAAAGATAACAATCATGATTCTATTATCCACTTGACTATATGGGCCTTATCATATCCAAATGAGGTGGAAGGGAGAGTGATTGATGGTTTCTCATGCCAACTATCAAGTGAAAAACACACATACTAGTTATTCCAATTTTCCTTAAGATGGAAGGGAGACAATTTTTGTGACAAAGGAGGGGTGGTATGGGTAGATTTCTTTATTATAGAGGAGAATAAGGAGATGTGAGATTTGAACCAAGAACCTATCAGAATAGAAATGGTTCATGTACAACTAATCTATTGAAGGGATATTTATGTACCTTCAGCATTTTTCAAACTCAAGATCATAACTCTAAAAGAATATTAGATGACTAAGTAAGTTAAGATTCACGGTTGGAATTGTTGAATCTGCCAAGATCAACTAAGAATTGAAGTCTGCACCTTGGCTTTACTAACAGTGATAAAAATATCAGTAAATAGTAGACAGGGAGAGATCTATACCGGCTAAGATGATACAGACTTCATCCAGCTCGTTGAACCACAGACCTTCACAAAGAACAATGACAGCGATTGAAGCCATGCAGGCAATACAGGTCCTCCAGCATAATCTGACTCAAACAATAAAAGAAAAGTGGACCTACGGTATGTGGTCATCAGACAATGGTACACATCATCTTCATGATGCAGGCTGTCATTAGCATGATATCATACACTAACCACATAAATTAATGACTTGAAAGAATATAGTATAATGAAAATGATGCTAAATTATGACTAAAACACATAATCCGAACAAAATGATAGTATCTAACAACAGGCTTCAGCAAGAACTGAATGATGCAATTGCATCCATTTCTTGCTGCAACAGAAGAGCGTCAATGAAGATATCCAGATTTTCACCCTGCATCACATCATCTATAGAGTGATGAGTGATGCCAACTCGATGATCAGTTACACGCCCTTGAGGAAAGTTGTACGTACGGATCCGTTCAGATCTGTCCCCACTACCAATCTGTCCAATGAACAATCTAGAATGTAAAGTGGAAAACAATTGAACACACTAACATCTACTTAAAACTCCCGTATACCTGCTCTGATCTAAGTTTAGATCGCTTGATATGAATTCTAGACCTTTCCATTTCATATAGCTTTGCACATAACACCTTAAGCGCTTTGGCCTTGTTCTACACAGAATAGATTAACAGAAGATACAAAGGGAGGGTAAAGGAAAGAAAAAACTGAATACAAAGAAGAGAAAAAGCAAACAGAATTCATGGGAATAGTGCATATTATGCTCATAGTCTAATTGACATGACATTGCTTGCCAAATATTTGAAATTCATTCCGTCCTCATATCTCTAACCAGTAACCAGTAGGTTAAGCTAGGTCAAGTTGAATTGAATTATGTAATTTAGTGATTTAGAAAAACCAAACAGCAAAAAACTAGCATTCACACTCTACAAAAATAGTTTCCAATTTGTAAGAAAATAAACTTTCCTAAGCGAACAGAAGTGGCATAGCATTCACAAAATTTAGAGGAATTGTTAGTCTGCTGATGGCTTCAACTTTGTCAACATAAACTAATGTATTAAATATAAAAATTAAAAAGTACCTTATCACTATAAATATTTCCAATCAAGAACCAATATCTCTCTAAGTATCTCATAGCAGACTACTACCATGCTAGACTATCATAAAATGGAATTATAACTGAACCAGGGAGAGGTCTCTTGTTCGCAGACCAATTCTTGTGTTTTATATATGATTGTTTTCTTACCGAAAAGGAAAAATCCTAGTTTCATTCAAAAGCTTGAAGACAAAAAAAAAAAAAAAAAGATGCCAAAATAGCTGCAAAAGTTTAGAATCACATACCATATGTTGGGAACGTTCATCTTGTATGGCCACTGTCATCCCTGTTGGAAAGTGAGTTATTCTGACAGCACTGTTGGTAGTATTAGCATGCTGACCACCTGAACCACCAGATCTATATGTATCAATTCTCAAGTCTTCATTCTTTAGCTGGACGTCTACCTGTGGAAGACCCAACATGTACATGGTAACAATTGAGATACTTGAAAGAAATACATGATAATGTAATTCTCATGAAAAGACTGAACATACAAGATGACCTCACCTTCATTATTTCAGTATCACCCATAACTGTTTATTTTAAGGAACAGTTGTGTTGGAGTCTAAGGTCCACATAAAACAGTTACATGTGTTCGATTCATCAAAAATTAACTTGACATATTATAGGACATCACTTAAAAGGTTATTACCTCGTCTGCCTGTGGGAGGATGGCAACAGAAACGGCACTGGTGTGAACACGTCCCGACTTCTCTGTCACAGGTACTCGCTGCCAATTTCCAAAAGAAAAATGTTATTAATTGTTGCACACAGTCATGAGCATTGAGTCTGTCAAAAAAAAAGTTAGTATAAACCTGTACTCTGTGAATTCCACTCTCAAATTTAAGTTTTCCAAAAACATCAGTTCCTGCAATTGCTGCACTAGCTTCCTATGAAGGAGAAGTACAAACATAAACTGTGTAAATTACTAGATGAATTCCACCTTAAATATCAAGAGTATATTGTAGAAAGGCAAGACTTGAAAATCTTTGGATGACAAGTGATGAGTTGTTTAAAAACTCCACAACAGAACCCACCTAAGATAAGTCACGGAAAAGGCTATGTAAATACACACCTTGTATCCTTTAAGATCAGACTGAGTTATATCTACCACTTCAAACTTCCAACCTTGATTCTGGGAATATCGTTCATACCTGTTGCATATGGTTAGAATAAGAAAAAGAACATCTAAAACAAACTCCAATACAGGATAGGAACACATTGTGGTGTTGGTGATCTTACATTTTAAAGATGTCCATTGCAAATAAAGATGCCTCTTCCCCACCAGTTCCTGATGAAACATTTTATCGACAAAAAATGGAAAAAGAGAGAAAGGGAGGAAGAAATAGAGACAGGAAAACAAGATATATTAGTGAACGGAAAGGGTAAGGAAACATGGCGCATGTTGCAACCAAGCAGACATTTGATTCACTCCTAGTTGTCCAGTTCAACAATGATCCTTTACCTGCTCTCACCTCCAAGATGCAATCCCTTTCATCGGCATCATCCTTGGGAAGTAATGATTTCAAAAGCAAATTCTGCAGTTTTCTTTCTTCTTTTACCGCCTGTTCCAATTCCTCACTAGCCATATCAATCATGTCTTTATCTTCCGAGCATTCAGCCATTACAGATTTCAATCCATTAATCTCCTGGAGAAAGTAAAAAAGCAATATGACACAAGTAAAACGAAACAAGCTCCATGTTTTCAGCTTATGGAAATACTTACTTATCTTTCTCTTTATGGTAAGTAGTTCTTTCTCTAAAAAACTTTTTTTTTGTTAATAATAAATATATGGAAAATGACAAAAAATCCTATTCCACAGTAAGGATCAAAAAGAGTGCAGCATCAAAATCTAAAGGAAAAGGAAGAAAGGCATGAGCTGAATTATCAAAAGCTAAACATTTAATAGTTTTCATCTGTAATTGGTATGCTTATAATAAAAAGGTGACCATAAGAAGGTTGACAATTTATTCATAGATATAAATCACATACTGCTAGCCAAAACCGCTCACATGCTGGAATTTGCAGCAGTGGACCGTGCCCTCTTACAAATATTACTCCCTCAGTCTCTCTAACCATAGTCCACAAGTTAATGCACAGAACACTGAAATGTTAACCCCAAGCTTAATCATACATAAGATGTGTTCAACAAAGCCCAAAAAAGTTTGAAAGTTTCTAATGCTTGTGGTTCTAGATAAACAAAGTAGTCCAATTTTCTGAAACTCTAATAGCTTATAAAAGGAAGCCAGGTTATCAATCTGTTAATAATCAGTTTTCAGAAAATGTCAACCCCGACCCAGAGACAAATACCTTAGGCATGAATAGAGCATTTTATGATTTGTATAGGTTTGCTTGTCAACTGATTGATAGCTCCAAAAATGGGAAGTAGGAGGCATTTATCAGGGTAGAAATGTCATATTTCTTTTGTAATTCTTGCATCAAAGCATGTTGATAATAATAAATACAAAAAGAGAAGAATGACATCTAGGATCTGTAGCAATATTACCTTCTGTTTTGCCCTCAGTTCATTGATAAGGTCCATAGAATCCCTGAGCTTCCGGAGCTCCTTATTAGCTCTTGCATACTCTGATGGTGAGGCTTCTGGCTGGCTTCAATCAAAAACCAGATATTGAACAGAAGAAATAACCTCAATTACAAGTCTACAGATAAAGTTGTGTAGCAAAACATATATCGGTCATCACCAAATTTCGCGTCTTTGCATGTCCGTTCCCTTCCAAGACTTATAACTATCATCTTTTAAAACTCAAGGCCCGTTCAGTAGATGTGCAACAATGAAGCAAAGATAAAATTTGCAGTCATAACTACCTGATTCATAAATTTCAGCAGAGAAGCACTCCTGTATTCTATAGCTGATAACTTTTTTTCCATAATATTTAACAGGTCGGATGATAGTTGAGGTTGCAATGCTGTTAAAAAAATAAAGATTATTAATCATTGGTTTAACTATAACTGTTACATAATTAAACTTCAAAAATGAAAAAAAAAGGAAGAAAAGAAATACATGAAAAAATATATAAAAAATCTTTTATTGTTACTGTAACAAAGTGTTTAAAGGGGAAATTTTTGTGTAACAATATGAAAACAAGCAGATATCCATATTAGCTATAAGCTCAATCGAATTAAGCAACAAAAAAACTACAAATTCAGACTGAAGGAGAAAAAGGGAAGAAAATAAAACGCACCAGTTGAATAAGGGCGAAAAATGGTGGCCATTGTGGAACGCTGAAAATTGGAGTTTTGTATTACAAAGATTGACTGTAATTGCTTCAGGGACTGAAACAGATTGCGCCAGATAAACCTTTGGTTGAAACCCATTAGACACAGAGATTAGATGATGATGAATAGAAGAAGATGATGGTTGAAACCTATTGTTAGTCTGAATTTTGGGTTCACTGTTTATTTCATTTTCATACAGGCCCCATAAATGGGCCTATGAGGTCAAGCCTGTTTAAGAGAATATGTTCAGATTTTAGGCCTTGTGAAAGGGATGATTTTGTAATAGCAGCCGAGTAGCATATATAAAAAGGTTTACACTGTTTGTTATCAATTTAAGGAACATGTCCACTACTCTAGTGCCGACGAGTTTGAGTACTTTTAGTATATCAAAATATATATATATATGTCTACGTGGGATTCACACCTAATCATGAGGTTGTGAGGAAAATCCCTAGGTCAACTTAGATGTTTCTTAGGAAGAATTGTGAAAATCCTTACATGTACTTAGACATTAAATTGTTAGATATTGTGCGGATTTGTTTGTTACATATTTCATTTCAAATTGTAATTTTTTGTATTAATTGATGTGCTTTTACACTTTAAAGGAAATCATTAATTTTTATGACAAATATTTATTCTGTTAATACATAATTCAACACCGTAACATGTAACAATTTATTATTAATACATAATTAATTTATTCATAACTCTTTTGAGTTTGTCTTAAATTTACTATAAATTGTCAGCTTTCGATGTGCACATTAAATTGTAAATCAAATTGTTTTTCTATTTTTATAAATAAAGATGTGACAATACGGGGAGTTATAAATGTAATTAGTATGTATTAAAAGACATAGAATTATAATGTACTATTTGATAGAATTTAGGATCTAATTTTGTCTTTTAGGGATTGGATTTTTATAATAAAAAATAAAAAGATAAAATGATTTTTCTAGCTCATACATGGCCAACAAATCTCTTCAGAATAAAAAATAAATAAAAGAACACATGGAATTAGTCAACAACTTGGATGCCATATACATAAAATGAACATTAATTTCTTTTGCAGACATGCCTCTCACTTACATATACACACTCTCTTTCTCATATATAACATATAGTACAACATGTTTTGCTTTCATGGTTCTCTGTAATTTGATGATGTACCATCAATTTGCTCAGTATTTCAACCCAACACCATAACGTACACCAGTGGCTGGCAACCATGTATTACCTCGGAGGAATGCTCCAACAGTGAATCGTTGAGCAGTGTTCCTGTCAATCACATGGAAACCTGCCCACTTGACTCTACGGGCAGTGACAGCACCAGGTCCACGGTTGCCATACTCAGCAAAGTACAAGGTATTCAAGAATTGGGTTCCCATCCATGGTGCCCATCCATCTGGATGAAGAAAGTCACCAATTTCAGATTCCATTATAATTGCAGTTGAGTAATCCTTCCATGGCCTACCCAAGTAAGACTTGATTCTGAACCTGTCAGGGAACAACTGCACCTCTGGGACAATCTGGCAGTTTTGGATAACAATACCAGAGCTTTCATTCCTGACCTTTTTGCCTTGTGCTGTAACAGTGTTGAATTGGCCGTCAAGAGGTCTTCTCACAATGATTTTCGAGTTTTGGATCACGACGGTGCCGTCACCAAAGATGAAATCGACAGTGCCGGTGATGACACAATTGCGGTAGTATTGAAGACCTTGATGGACGTACAAGGTGTCTTGGTAACCATCAATCCTGCAGTTCACCACAACTGCAAAATCTGCTTGGACCCTAAGTGCTACTGCTTGATGTCCTTCTGGACCAGCTGTGTTCTTGATTCCCAAACCCTTTGCCATGAACCCGGGTGCATTAACAGCTACACATATATACAAACAAACATATATCAAATCTTGGGTACTAGTTAATTAATTCATTGCTGCATGCACAGAAACAAGTAACAGCACCTCTATTAATGTATATATATAGCGTATGCAAGCAGCAACATGTTGTCATGTCCATAGAGTTATATAACCTATATGTATATATGCTAATTAATGCTGCGTGCACATAAGAGTTCTCCAAGTCCAAGAGCTTAGATACCACTCACATCTGAGTAAAGTTTTGTGCACGGAGAAGTTCTCTTTTTGAACCAATATATAAGAGTGATTATTATTAATTAACTTACAGAAAGTAGCGGTCCTCATGGTGGTTACACCAGTTTTAGCGAAGCTCTTGTTACCGGTGACTATAGTCCTTCTGGGACCATCACCATAAATGAGGACATTCTTCATGTTCTTGTCAACATTGACGATCTCGTCGTAGATTCCAGCCTTAACGTAGATAACATATCTACCATTTAGGTTCTTGGGGTAAGCAGCAAGAGCTGCACCAATGGTCTTGAACTGTCCACTTCCATCCTTAGCCACAACTGCATTGGGTGGAATTCTTCCTCTGTTTGCTGCCAAAAGTTTCCTATCAGGTCCAGATAACCAAGTAGGATATCCATCACTTCCAAGAAGCCGACGTGCTGTAGGTTTGAGAGCATTGAGCTTCAAATTAAAGGATTCAAGAATTTCTGATATTCCTGTAAGAATATCAAGAGCCATGCCGGTAAGTCTACCAGCATCATCCAAACCACCTTCTTGTTGAAGTTGTCCTATAAGTTTCTTGTCACCCTCAACACCTTCAAACCCATCAAGACATGTTTGCTGGAATGCAACAACTGATGTCAACCAATTCTTGAGATCAGCATTCTTGTCTGTCAAGGTTTGGGCATTACCATTACCAACTGTGGACAATATAGCTTCAAGTTGATCAACAGCGAATTCCATCATGTCCTTACAATCTTCAAACGACATTTTCAATCTAGGATTGTTGTTGGATTCGACAATGAGTTTGTCAGACATGTTTAAGGACTTGATGATATTGTCAAATGTTGCTTTCACAGCAACTTGGACGTAGTCTTTTGGGTCAGTGCTATTGACGTTACCGAGTGTATTCTGGCAAAGTTTTTGGTCACCTGCATTCTGACAAATGGAACTAACAGCCTTTGATTGAGCAGATGACTTCTCATCACTTTTACTGGTGTGAACAATGGCGACGACAGCAAGTGCTACGCCGACAACAAGAATTAAGGATATAGCGGAGACAACTACTTTTCCCATGCTTTTTTCTTTTTCTTCTTTTTTTTCCCTGCTCCACCGACGACAAGATGTGAAGAATTGAACTGAGAATTCCAATGCCGGCGGCAGATAGTTGGGAAAGAAAGTGATTCTCCTCCCCTTGAGATGGTTTTTGAGGAGAGGATGAGGAATGGTATAAGTTGGCGCTGCATTTTATAGAGTGTGGAATTTTCTAAAAATAGGTAGCTAGGTCTTTTCTGGTAATGCATGCATGGAAAGTAATGAACGTCGGGTTTTGAATGGTTGACCGGAATTTGAATTGAAGTGGATGAGGTTACATACTAACCTCCATTGATTAATTTAGGACCATTAGCTAGCTAGCTAATTAAGTACATAATTTTGACATGTATAAAAATAGCTTGAGACTATTTCCACCTTTATCCTTTTAATTTAGTTATCTTCTTTGTTTCTGTTTTAGAAAGAAAAGAAAAACACAAAAAAGGAGATAAATACAGTTAGAAGTTTCTAAAACTGGAATAATTATGACCTCTCCCCTTCTTGATTCTAGCTAGTGAGTTTATATGTTAGTATATGTATTAATGAAGATCGAAAACCATATGTTATTGGAAATGCAAGTGCTATATCTTAATAGCTTTGGCAACTTTGATATGGTAATCAGGAACTAAATTTTTGAAACTTAGAATGACCTTATATTGGTGGAATATTCATTTTATAACCCTGGAGATAATATTAATTTTGAAATCCCAACATTGCAAAGTCAGAGGCAGAGGATAGAAGATTTCCATTAAAAAAAATTGCTTTAATAATATCTCCGAATGAAAAGAAGGCAAAATGTAATGGCAAATTCTAGTATAACACAAATCAACAGCAAGTTCAATGAGTTCTAGGGAGGTAAAAGTTTAGCACCTCATCTTCAGTGGCATAGTCAGAACAAGTTCATTTGCATTAGCACGCGGGGAAACAAAGAAACAAAAACCACAAATTGAGCAGCTGGATCTGCTGAGGGTGAAACAAGGCTCTACATCGTGTATTTAAGCAACCAAGAGATAAATAACAGATTTAGACGAAATCTTGTAATGCAGGCACAAGAAACAACATTCACAAAACAGACATAAAGGAAGGGCGATACAAAAGTAGATGACTTAGTAGTCTGTCCCATCTTTCTGTAGACATGAAGTTCTTCAGATACGATAATACATACAAAAGGTAACAGAAGAACTAGACTCTATTCACGATCAAGAAAGCTCCATCTGGCATAGTATTCTAGATATTCCCCAATCGTATTTCATTGAAAAAGCTATACAAGTTTCTCCTCTACCTCAAATTCATAGATTAAATTCCAGTTGTAATCATCATAAAGTTTTGTCTGGATCAACCCTGATCTAGATGGGATCAAGACCAGAACTGCTAACTGTATCATCATTAGTCTCTGCAAGTGTGATAATAATTGGTTGCCATCCCATTTGATGATGAATAATCCATTTCCTTACGATTATGGTCATATTCAAGAGCTGAAGTACCTCACCTAAAGCAAGCTCTGGTAGGCATGCCTTTCTTAGAATCATAGATACTTCATATCTAATACATAAAGGAAAAAAAAATCACAATTAATACTACTTCAGGAAGAGAACTTCAAAATTTCTAGAAGAAACCTAAAAGCAAACATTTACCTGCACGTAGAAGCCAAAATTGCTGACCGTCCAGATGAAGAAGTAAGAAACTTTTCTATTTTATCCCATGTAGGTTCTTGGTACCTGTTAGTATTACAATCTAGAATGTTCACACATTTCCATAATCTCTCATTCCTACCAACATACAACTGTACTGATCCTATACTTTGCTTTACTACCATATGCTGCTCAATGGCAAAGTCTAAGGCCTTCCCTACATCAATGTTATGATGTTTCGAATCTCCATAATGAATGCAATCACTTATGTTCGCTTCAGTAGGCATTATCTTTTCCACTTTCAGAGTATTCAGGGCTAGTAGGATAACACCAATAAGGCCTTGAACATATTCAGGAGGTGGGGGGCATCCCTGATTCCCAATGACGCTAAAAGTAAAACTGGTGTTGGCAATGACAGGGGAAGATGAAGGGTGCATATGTGCTCCACAATGCCTATGGTTTGGATTGTCATTATGTAACTCTGGGTCACCATACTGATTATGGCCTTTTGATGCATTTAAGCTCACTGGAATTGGAGACTCAGTAAAGTTTGTTTTGGAATCTTCTCCAACTCTATAAAAATTAGGCTTATTTTGAGTATGGTTAGGGTATGCAGAGATACTCAGTTTACGTTTGTCAGGAACAACCAAATGAGAGGCTGAAGAAAATTTATAGCCACCAAAACTAGGAGGGTTTGGCCGAAAACCAGGATTATGAAATTTAGGAGGAGGCAAATTACCTGGTCCAGAAGTAGGTTGCATCTGGAGGCTGTTTGGCCTCCTAGAACGAGGATAATGATTTTGGGGGTTGTTACAGCTATTACTTCCTAGAGAGTCAGATTTGCCAGGAAATAAATTTGGAGTAATGCTACTAGTGGGCATTACAGGCAGACTACTTCTAAAGAATTCATGTGGAGCTTTTTGAAACAGCTTTGTTTGTGTATGTTCTGATTGATGGGGACCATTGTTATCACTCTCTTGCACTGTAACTGGCAAACTTGAGGCTCTTGAAATGTTAGGCTGATTTGAGGGTTTAGGAATGTACCTTTCTTTATAGTTCAGATCACCCATAATGTCATTAGTACATGGCTTTTGACTACCCATAACAAAGCTTTCATCATTGAAAATCATCTGCTGACCTTTTTTGGGTTCAGCAACTGTATCTTGCACATTGTCAGAATTACAGCAAAAGTTACCATTTGCGAGCAGTGATGATTCACCACTTGAAAGTGGGGATCCTCCAGATGAGAGTCTTGTCCAAAGCCATATGCATTGTGCTGCAGTAATGAGGGGTGCTGATGCTTTTAGTGGTTGTGCTAGGAGAATGATATATCTTCTCATTCGCAACTGATGGAGAGCATTTGAGAAGCCCCTATCTCCAGAAATCAGTAAAATACTTGCAGGTGCAGGGTTGTCTACTGCCCACAACAGCATATCAACCACAATCTTTTTGTGACTGGCATCTTTCACACCTGTTACAAACATGAACATGTAGGAAGATAAAAGCAGATCCAACCATATTTTTTGATTGGAAAAGTAAGATTTCATGCAACAAACAGAAGTAGAAGCAGATTTAGCAAGCATACAAAAAAAATGCAAAAGCGGCTATAGAGGTAACATTTCAGAAAACTAAAAACAGAAAGAAAAAAATAGAACAAAAGAACATTATGGAGAAACATTACGTACTAAAACTAAAAGCCTCAGGACACCAGTTTGAAAATTGACAAAAGAAAAAATGACGAGAATGTAATCTGAGCAAATAACTTGGTAGATTATAGCATCAGAATTCTTTCTTTTACTTGAAATCTTCTCATAAACGCCAATTAATGGAGATAAAACAAATTATGTTCTGAAGGTGGATAATAAACACAAGAACTCAACATGTATGTTGCTATAAGGTTAGGATCAAATGTCGATGATATATACAAGACTCACCAGTTATATAAATGTCTTCTAAACTCAATCAAAATCTACTGTATACCTCAGCAGAGGAATTGGTACAAGACCATCTACTTGTAGAAGAATAAAAGGCCTACTTCAGTCTTTAATTTAAATTTTCATTATAATTTTAGTAGTACAATCTTGAATAATTTTTTATATAACACGTACAAAACCCACCATTGGATTAGAAGCCCTTATCTTATAAGTCAGGCTCACTGAATGTCATATCAATTGGAGATTGGTTGCTACCTCATCAGCACAAATTAAAAACTCACAGAAGTGATATCTAATCAAACTGATTGTGAACATTGGATACCAAAATAATGCAAAAAATCTAACACGCTCCACGGGTTACTGTTTCTCAATTAACTTCCAAACATACAGGGAGAAAAAAATAGTAAATTCAAACATCACATCACAGAAACTATGGTTCATTTTTCTTTTCTCTAAAATAATTAGACAATGAGGCCGGTCCCTTAGTGAACTAAATCAATGAACAACGAGATAACCGTAAAGGCTCCTAATCAAGAAAATTAATTCACAAACACGAGCTAAAATAATCAAGAAAAGACATAAATTCAGACACTTTCCGCATCAGATAGTATAAAACTAGGGTTTTGTATATACCTTTATGGGACGATTAACATTTTTTTTGGGATTGTCAAAAGGGGCAAAGATTGAGAAAAAAGACTAGTACCTGCTGGAACGTGATGGAGGGAGATTCCAGTGCTTGAAAGCGCGTGCTGTATAGAAGACGGTATACGTAGAGTGTCACCATAGGCATAGATAGAGATGCGTCCACCGTAATTCATCTTAGCAAGGGCGGAGCTTATATTCTGAGCAATGCCATGTGGGTCGCAACCATTTGGAACCTGACAGTTCTCTATGTCCCACCAAACTGACGTCTGAGCCATTGCATACTGCGGCTCCGCTCTTCCACAACCATCCCCTGCCGCCATGGTGCTTCCACAGCTGCTTCCGTTGATTCCATTCACATCTCCACCCATTGGCACACTGCTCTGCCGTCAGCCCCTTAATTCTCTGCAACTTTTAGGAGTGAGTGAATAACTTGTTGCTTCTTGAACTTAGTTATAGCCCATTGGTTTCTTGGGGATTAGTGTTGTTCTGTACTCAAGGTCGTACAATCGGGAAAGACAATAAATAAAGTGAAAACGAACAAGAAAATGCCGAGAGGGCTGTCCATGGTCAGGAAATTTTTCAACTGGGAAGTCAGGAAATGTTTTGTGTGTTGTACTCCCTCGTGCATAGAAAAAGGGAAAAAAAAAAAGCAAATATCAGTTTACCCCCTGATATTTTTATCAACATCACTTTAACTAACTCACCCTACTTATTTTTAATTCTTTTTAATTATTACATGCTTCTATTTTAAATTAAATATAAAAAATTAAGTTAATTTGTATATTATAAATTTTTAGTTAATTATATTTTTAGTCTTATAATTTAATTTAGAGTTCAATTAAATCTTTTAAATTTTTATTATTGTAATTAAGTTCCTTTCAAGTGTAATTTAATATAATTAAGTCTTTATCATCTAAATTAACATTAATATGAATAACGTGACAAACAAAAAATAGGGTGGACAATATAATTAATATATTTAACCAATCAAAAAGAGTAACCTGTCATTATAGAATTTATATAAAAATTAAAATTAAATATTTTGTAAAAAACAAGAAAATAATATTAAGAATTTTAAAAAATGTAAAATAAAAAATAAATAAAGCCCTGATCTCCTCTCTCTCCACCATCACCACCTATCTACTCCCTCCCCGCCATCACCACCAAGGCATTAACAAATTACGGTTGTAGGATCACCATTGAAGGTATAGCTTATCAACAATTCAATCAAAAATCATTTTCCCAAACGAAAAGATAATATATTTACATAAATCAGTATGATTTAGTATCAAAAGCTCGTGTTCTGTTTTTAGAAAATCTGGATTTCCTTAAGTGGCTGCTCTAATTTTTCTAGCCGTTAACTTATCGAAATGCAACAAGCTGAGATTTATAACCCTTCTTTTTCTTGTGAGAACCAGCCATTTTCGATCTGACTGTGGAAGACAAAACCTCTGACACCTTTACTCTTTGACTATTAGAACTACTTACTCAAATTTGATTACCTCTCTCTTACTCTCTATCTCCCTCCTTCTCTCTATTTGTGCGTTGTGAGTGTGGACCAATATGAGAGTGGGTTGGGGTTGAAATTTTGATATTTTGGGAGCCACTCTAGAATCAACATATGCAGGAGCATATGTTTACAGCCATGGTAGCCTCGTGAAGGTGAGAGAGAGAGTTAAAGAGGGAAGAGGATTGATTTCAAAGATGATTTGGGGCTTATGAATTTGGTGGCCGTGGAAGAATCTGGGTAGATGAGAAGTGGTGAGGGAGAGAGAGAAAAAAATTTATTTTGTTTTACATATTAATTTAATATTATTTTTCTTTTCAGTTTTTTCAAATTACTTTTTAATTAAATTTTATACAAACGACATGACTGTTTTTATTGGTCAACTTTTTCACACGAGCACCATATCGTTATCTTCAATGTTAATTTAAACAGTACTTGATAGTAAAAATTTAATTGTATTAAATTCATTAAATTCAACTAAGAAAAAATTTAATTATATTAATTATAACTCGTGAGATTAAACTGAATTTTAAATTAAATAATAAAGGCTAAAAATATAATTAAGCCTAAATTTTTTTTTGTCTTAATTGAATGAAAAATATATAGAAGTGAGTTAATTGTTTGCATCATAAGTGTGTAGAATGATTTAAAAAAAAAATTTTGTCTTTTATTTTTACCTTTTGCATCAAGAAGTAAGGTACAATTTATTTATCTCAAATGATTTAAAAATTTTCATTTACCTATAAATATAATTATTTTAAGTGTTAAAAAAAAAAAAAATGTCTTACTTCATCTCGATGCTCATCACTCTGAATTAAGGATGGCAATGAGTCGGGTCGGACCCGATCCAATACAAGCATGATCCAAAAACTTATTAGATTGGATCTGATTCAATTCATTAAATTCGCCGGTCATGATGGATCAATCTAACCGGATATAGATCCGACCCAGATCCAACCCGCCTAGTTTTTTTTTTTTTTTTTTTTAAATATTGAAATTTGAAATATGTAAATTAGTCAACATAGAAACTAAGTCTAAACAAAAAGAAATTAATCAATTTATTTTCTAAATATTATTGTAGTCAATTATCTAAAGTTCAATAGGTAATAAAGAATAATAAATATCCTATTTTTTAGTCTATTTCCTTATATAGACCTACAAAAGCTATTTGAGTAAATAATTAATAAAAATTGCTAGATAATTAGTTAAGTAAATAATGTATAAAATTTCTTAGATTCATAAAATTGAGTTGAAAAGAAAAAAAAAATAGCTATATTTAAATTTATTAATTTATGTGTTTTTGATTTTCTTATATAGATTTGTACAAATTATTTAAGTGAATTTATTAGGTAAATTTTTCTAGATTATTTAAATTATTTTTGTTTTATATTTCTTATATTATTATTATATATTGGTGTATAATTTATAATTTATAACAATATATTAAATAAACAAAGTTTAATTTATTTGTATAAAAAAAAAAGACTGACTAGTGGATCGGATCGGACCCAATCCATAGATCATAGTTGGATATGATCAAAGTTGAAAATTCATCCAACAACTTGAATATTGTCCAATCCATCTCTATTATATCAGGTCGGATATCCAACCCAACCCATTCTATTGTCATCCTTACTCCAAATGACTGAACTCTTAGCCTGAATGACTGAACCCATTTAAGAGTTTTTTTTTTTTTTTTCCCTTTTGATCAATTACCACTACCTGAGGTTCCCAAATTGCACTACAGGCAGCAATGCAGGTCTAGTATTTTTGGAACGTCCGACTTAAGTAGCCTTATAAAAGATGGGGTAAAATCCACACCTAAGAGACATGATTAGCACCAAAAAGCATGACAATGGAAGCCATGACTCTTATCAGCCAAGCAAAATATCCACCATGATCATAATTTCGACTCATAACAAAAGAAGAAAAAAAACATATTATGGTAGTTTAGAGTCGTGCTGTTTGCTATTGAGTATTGTGTATGCTTGACTTAAATAAAGATGGCAACCATTTAAGGGGAAAGGAACCAAAGAAAAGAAAACATATTAACAAATTTTAATAAATTACAGTGACCCAGAAAACAGGAATACAAGCCTCACTATGAACAAATTGAATACATAGTAAACAATAAAAATACTTATCCCTGTTCAAACATCTATCATTTTCTGAAGCAATCCCTTTTTTAACATGCAGACCTGTGCATGTATTCACAGATACAGAGGGGAGAGAGAGAGTCAGGGAGATTAGCTTGGTGTTTCACCAGCAGGACCTAGGCCGGGCATTTAACAGGGGTTGGAGAGCTTTGACTACGATGCTCATGTTTGGCCTGAAATCAGCTTCGTATTGCACACACAAGGCAGCAACAGCAGCCATCTGTAGGAAGACGGAGTATTACATGTTTTACATCAGTATCAGTCTAAGTTATGGCCTGGTGGCTGGAAAAAAAGGGTGTCACAACTCATGGCATGCAGGCAGTGTCAGTATGATGCATCTTGTCTCATAGAAATATAGATATAATTTAACTATAATTCTTTTAATCAGTGAACAGCTGAATTTTATATTATACTGCAGCCAAAATTAGTAAGTTAAGGTAATACATCATTGCTGTCAAACTGCTCTCCACTGATTCACTCACAATAAGCACATAAAAGGATAAGGTTTTTTTGTTCCACGTTTTAGTTACTTTGCATAAAATCTGTTTTCTTCAGAAAATCAAAGAATTGCTATTAACTCTTGGGCGCTGCATTTGTATCACTAATCCACAGCTACTTTGAAAACCTGCATGAGTAAAAAAAATAGTATTACCTTAGCAACAGCTTTTGGAGGGTATTCTCCTCCTAGTCTTGTATCAACACACTGCCTAACTTTATCTTCACTGAGTTTTGGTGTAGCCTGAAAAACATTTTACAAAAAGGAAATTATATATATATATATATATATATCACCTTTTTTGTTGGGAAAATGCGGCAGAAAAGTCAGACACAGGAAAGGAGAAGGGAATAGCAATAATCAGTACCCATGTAACTAGACTCTGCTGTCCACGGGGTAGTGTATGATCAACAGGCTTTCTCCCTGTCAGAAGTTCCAATAGGACCACACCAAAGCTGTATACATCACTCTTTGCATTCAATTGTCCCGTCATTGCATATCTGCATCCACAAAATCAAAACTGAAGTTAAATAGAAATCAAAGCATACAGTATCACATGAACCTTAATATATAGGAATCAGTTATGTGACCATACTGAGATTAGTTAATTTTCCAGAGAGACACAGAGATGAAACAAATATCGAGTATCAGTATTTTTTTCTCATCAACTTGGATATGGCAAAAAGAAGATGTTCCATTACTTTTCCAACAATTTTCAGCAATGAAGCTCAAAACCAATTTGAGTGAATGAAACCAAAAGAGAATTAGAATAGACATGTGATACAAATGCAACTTGAAGAAAATCTGTATATGGCATACTCTGGTGCATGATAACCAAAGGTTCCAAGAACGCGAGTAGAATGTAGACGTGCAGCCATATCAGGAGCCTGGTTTGACAAATCAAAGTCTGCAATCTTAGCAACATCATCATCAAAGATTAGTACGTTGCTCGACTTTATATCCCGGTGAATAATGTGGGGATCGGCCTTCTCATGCAAGTACTCAAGCCCTCTTGCTGCCCCAACAGCAATTTTTACTCTCTGCGTCCATGACAAAACAGGACCAGGCTGTGCTCCTTTGACACCTTTCCTCCCTGCATTATAAACAACAGTGATCAGAACTTTAATGTTAAACATGAAAACCCAGGGGTTGGGGGAGATCTCAAGCAGTACCCTTGCATGATATGGAGTCTAAAAGAAAATGTGAATTAATATAATGAGCATTTATATTCCATACAATTGAAATGTAAAGCCATATACCATGTAGAATATCGTGAAGAGACCCATTAGATGCAAACTCATAAGCAAGAATACGCGAATTCCCATCAACACAATAACCAAGCAATTGAACAAAATTGCCATGCTTCAGCCTTGATACCATCGACACCTGAATATTGAAATACAAAATGGCATATGAATCTAAATCACTTCAATGACCTGATGGTAAGCTAAGGGTGTAACAAACCTGGGCTAAAAATTCCTCGTCAGGTTGTTTGCTGGCATCTAACTTCTTGATTGCTGCAGCCAGCCCATTTCTAAGAACCCCATAGTATACTCTTCCATAGGAGCCCTCTCCAATCAGAGAATCTGTCCCAAAGTTATCAGTGATTTCCTTCAGTTCATCCAGTGGTATGACAGGAACTTCAATAGGTTGGACTTTTACAGTTTGAGCACCCTTTGGTGCACTTTCTGAAGTATGATAATTTCCATCACTTCCTGCGAGATGAAGTTTATCACTAGGTAAGACAAACAGCTACAACCCCCCACCAAACCCCAAAGTAGATATACAAGAGATATAAAAAGAATGTTGTTACATGCAAACTCAGGGCAGGATAAGACAACAATCCAGGCATTTTTACAAGTAAATACTATGCAGGATTACCTGCTGAATTTTTCGCCATGTACGGGCCTCCACTCTCAGCAGTTTTGTGGAAATCATCCTCTTCGCAACAGCTGAAGCAGCTCATGGATCTTTCCACAAATAATGCAAGTAATTGTCAGTTGAATTGATGAAAGAAGAAGTCTGAGGGGGCGGGCAAAAAAGTAACAAACAGTCCATGGAGAGGATGATTGATGAAAAATTAATAAATAGATTTTTTTTAAGAAAATACTATGAAAACAGATGAGTATATGACTCTTAATGTACCATGCATTGCGTGCCGATAGTCCACATGTGTACACAGTGTTAGTGCAATTACAGAAAGAGTTATATTATGATCCAATATAAGATTACAAGAAACAAAAAGCACAATAAAATGTTTCAGGTTTTGCATAAGTACTATACATCCATGATCCACCTCTGTCACACCAAATTAAGAAACACTTCTAAGTTGAAACCAAATATCAATCATTTTGAAAATTGCAAGAATCAATATCCTAAGCATACTCTCAGAGTCCCATCTTTCTTGAAGAACAATTGATGGCATTCAATCACTTCACTAGAAATGTGAACAATACACAATTCTTTTTCTGCATGCACAAAAAATTTCACTTTTCATATATAAATCTATTATTTTTTCATAAACAGTTTGCCCGTCATCCTTGAGTAAAGCAACATTACAAGCATAAAACACTAGCTCAAAATCACAATTCAGTGATAAAACAAAGCAAATGATGCTTCAAAAATTTTAGGCTTACAGCTACACTGTTCCCAGTACTCCAAGTCAGTACAGAAAATTACGCACTTCTAACCAACTACTGGATCGAAAGCCAATAACTGAATACAACTATAATTTTTTTCTACCAAACAGCCATTAGATCAATAGAATTTTCCGGGAAAAATATTATCCACAACATTGACAAGGAGAAAGAAAATACTTAGATTAAAAAATGGAAGAGAGTAAGAGATCGATCGGCACCTGAAATCAGAAAACGGATATGACAGAGCTAAGAAGTCTGAGCTATTGAATTGGAGTCAATACGTGTGTGTGAAAAGTGAAAAACCTAGTCGAAGATCTGAGCTCCGAAACCGGCGAAATACGCGCAGGATAAGCGAAGAGAAGTGCGTATGATAAAAGCGCTTCAGTTTCAGCCCCCTTGGGTACCATTGAAGAAGGATTGCATTATTACAGGAATTTTTACAACTAATAATAATAGGTGCACTTGTTAGGTTTACTAAAAAAAAAAATTGGAAAAAATTAGTGATTTTGTTTTTATTTTTAGTGTATTTATAGATTTATATAATAATATCTTAATAATATTATATAATTCTCTTTTTTTTAATTAATTAAATCTTATTTGCAGTGTTTGACTTTGGCGGACCTAGCTAAAGGAGACTTGACCGGAACAGGAGTCCTTAACCCCTTCTTGAAGGTAGAATTTTCAAGGGGTCTAATATGACGGATCAATGTAATGACTATTTGGCTACGTGTCGTAAAATCATTGGTGAAAGTGGTTTGCTTTGCTGAAATGGTCTGGTCCAATTATTTTTTTAGAGGATGGTCTGGTCTAATTAAAAGTTAACAGGTGTGTTCATATGGAAACTGGAAACTCGTATACAGCAGAACGTTTCAAAGTAATACCCATCTTTCAACCCCGATTTTATATATTCAGCTCTGATTTATTTATTAATGACTGTATTAAAAAGTCAATTGCTCCATACCTAATATGACCTGGTATATATTTTATGATAAATTATCATTTACTCAATTTTTAGTACAGCGTATCATAAATAGTCATTATGATGTCGATCTCAATGTAGGTACAAATCTTATAATAAATTGTCTCTATTATAGCCTATTAACAAATCAAATAAGAAATAAATTAAGATTGCTCAAACTCTAATTTGATTTAGTATATATTTTAGGGTAGATCATCCTAGTTGAAGCCTAATTTATATGTGTTAGTATAAGGATTAATATAAATCATCATATTTATTATCAATTTATCTATTAATAGAAATATTATGCATGATACTATAAAATTATATAAAATAAAAGAGAATTATATGACAATATTAAGATTATAATATTATCTAATATATTATATAATTCTATATGATATGTCGGTGTCAAATAATCGATAACTAATGTATAAATAAATATTTTATGATAAAAATTATTATTTTATTTTATGATGTGATTTTGTTTGTTTATATTTATAAATTGAAGTAATTGATGACGACTTTTTCACTGTAACATAATATAAAAGATAATAATAGTACTGACACTAAAAACTTAGTTGTTGCCTTGTTGGGTAAGAATTTATGAATGTGTTTCATCTTGTAAACACATCACGAGGTCATATCAATTAGTATTTTGAAAAATAAATTAGTCACTTAAATTATATTAGTTTTTCTTTTGGGTGAAGAAACAATATGACTAATTTATTCCATAACAACCAAGCTAAAAAGGTTTGATTTTAACAACGGATTAAACAGTTAACATTGTAGGGCTGTCTGGTCCAAGGACGTCATGTTCTTGTAATCAATTATTGGTCTGCTAATCATTTATCATTTTCTAATAATATCTTGTAATCAATTATTGATCCCTTAAATATTGAGGCTAACAAGGAAACACTCCGGGAATATATACACGGCTTTGGTTGGATTTATGGGCTCGTGTCATGTGATAGGTTCGGCTCAAACACAAGAAAATGAGATTAGTCTTTTTTTATTTTTTTTATTAGAAAAAATGAAATTACCGAGCCATTTGATAGGCGGATTATAAAAGTTAAACTACACAACTCAAATAAGAGTTTACAATAGAGATCAGTAAATAAGATTGATAAGGTAAATATATGTTTCGCATATACATTATATAAGTTAATTTAGACAAATTAATATAAAGAGTATATATGTATTTTTGTATATCTAAAGATTTTATACAAATCAAAGTGTAAAAAAATGAATCTATGAATTCTTATATCTAAAGATTTTAACTTTTTATATGTTTTTACTGAATTTAAACTTATTTAAATACGAGTTTATTTTAATAAATGAAAATAAGGATTGCACACGTAATAATAATTAAATACTGAATTAATGTTTGTCAATTTGTGTAAACTGATTTTTACATGTAGATCAAAACAAACTTATGTAAATTATTGATTTGGTTGAGATTAAATCAATATCATGAATAACTCAATCTGCGTATTGAGATACCCATACACACATAGACACGGAACTACATGGGACTGGGTCATGGCCTCAACAGAATTTTAGAAAGAAAAAAAATTACTTTGACCCTCAAACTTATACTTTATTATATTTGGCACTTACAAGATTTTGAATAAATTATGTTTTAATTCTTAAAAATTTTACTTTTATCATTATGATCCTTATGAAATTTGATATAATTTTTAGTAATTACGATCCTTATAAAATACATTTTAAACTAATTTTATTAGGTTAAAATAGCTTGAAAAACAAAAGAAATAAATAGAAAATTAATTAAATCCAAAAATTAAAGGTAAACTCATGTTAGTTTATAATGAAAAATAATAGACATTTAATATATATTTATAATTATTTTGACAAGTTTGAAAGAGATATTTATATCTTTTATTTTATTTTTTTAACTTTTGTTTGTTTTTTGATCTATATATTTGTGTTAATCAAATTTAATATCTCTATCTAAGCTTTATCCATTCTTAAATACCCAATCTAACTCAAGTGACTTTCATTTATTATAACTTGACATTTTATATTTTAATAGAAATGCTATTCATTTATGTTTTAATTAATAATTAAACACGATCCATAATATTTATTTTTTATAAATATTTTAAAATTATTTACAAAATAAATTTATATTTTAAAATAATTTAATATTATGTGAATTTATTTTATCTCAATTAATCTTTAATTACTAACGACATATCTCAAATTTATATTATATAACAACCTATTTATCTGAACTTTTTAATAAAAAATATTTTTTTAATAATTAGATATTTCAAAATTAAATTTATAAGTTCACAATAACAGAGACGTCCAATCTACAATAAAAATATTCGAACCGAGAATATAATCCAACAATTCATATACCAATGCTCTAATTATTTATAGACGGAATGTAAAGATATGAGGAAGAGATACAAACTAGTGTTGGATTCTTGGGCTCGTGTTGACACAACCGACCCATAATTAACCCACCACCCCAAAATCCAAAATATTTGTTATTATTGATAAGTATAGCCTAAATATTTAGGATTATAAATAGAAATTTTTATAATGTTTTTGGCCTTATTTTTCGCTCAGTTCACGTGAGGATTAGTTTGCTCTCTTTTTTTTTTTTGGCACAATTATATGGTAAGTATATATTATTATTTTTGGGTATTTATATGTGAACTACAAAAAAATGTTAAGTGTATTACAAGAGAACTAAAAGACAAAAAAATAAAACATCATCTTCCTTACTTTTAGTTCACATATAAATTTGGGGTAGTGCACGTAGCACTACCCTTATTTTTTTATACATATTAAATTTGTATAATACAAATAGGTCAAATTAGACTCTCATAAATATCAGTTTGGACTGGAATGAGGTGATATATACTAATAATTAGGGATAGCAATGAGCTGAGCTAGTTCGTAAATAGCTCGTGAGCTACTCGTGAATAGATCGTGAGCTAGTCGTTAAGGACTCGGATCAAGTTCGGCTTAATTTTTAAACGAGCTGATCTTGAGTTTTATTTTAAGCTTGTTTAGTAAAACTAGCCGGGCTCAATCTTTACAAAGCTCAGCTCGTAAACTCGTGAGTTAGCTGTTTAATATTATTTAATAAATTTTTTATTATTTATATATACATTTATAATAAATCTATTTATATACAAAAAATTAAAGTAAATTGTTGCTTGATTTAGTAGTAATTTGTACAAATACTCACTGAGTAAGTATTGGGTTCATCTTTCCTTGTCTATAAATTTTATTAAAAATTTTCAAAAAATATTCACGAGCCCTTAATGAGCCAAGCCAAGCTTGAATATTTGATTACGAGCCTGAAACGAGCTCAAGCCCGCGAGCTTGAAACGAGCTTAGCTCAAACTTGGTTCAAGTTCGGCTCGTTGATAGTCATACTAATCACTTGAGATAAGCTCTCAATAATATTAAATAATTTCTTTAGTTAAAGGCTTATAATTGAAAAGTATATTTTGAATAAATTGCATTAAACAAAATTCTAAATAAATTGAGCTAGGTAATATTATAAATTGTTATGCTATTTGGTCTTTCGAAAAAAAAAAAAAAAAAAAAAACTATATCAAAGTCAATGACGTGGTGGATGCAAATGCATGGGATTGGCCCACTGATCCGACAAGTTTTAACTTCCTTAAACTTTTGTTTGTACGCGATCATTAATAAATGCCGGTTCACTGAATCATCCATCCTTTTTTTGTTTATCTTTATTGTTATTCTTTTTCTTTTTGCCTTATAATTCCATAATAATAAAAGGAAAAAAACAAAACCAAATACGAAAATGGAAGGGATTTATTCTTTTTTCTCGTAAAATCCATTAACATATCTGTAATGTGGTTGTAATTTCATGTCAAACAATGATTGATAATTTAGTTTCCATCACTTTCGTTCATGAATGAACAACCAAACTATCAATAGGTTACCTTTTACAAAAAGAAAAAAAAAAAAAAAACTGTTATTTGTCTTTTTTATATATTTTTTAAAGAGAGAGTAGGAATCATCCTCCTAATTATTTTTGTTTGCTACTTCACATGATTAAGCATGGATTAAATTGGTCCTATTATTCTCTAAAATTCACATAATTTTGAATTTTTCACTAAATGAAATAAAACGAAACAACCTTCTTAAACGTCAAAATAATTGATTATACTTTTCTAATTATTTTCAATTAAAAAATATATGTATAAATGATAATTCATAATTAAATAAATAACTAAGCACTCATCATGTTAAAAAGGCAAGATAATTTTAGTACTTGAACACTTTCATGTATAGAATGTATCACTAATAGTATATATCTCTTATTAAATTTTATTATATATATATATAAAATGGTTAGGAGTTAGGACCAAAAGCCCAATATACTATAAAAATAAAGAATAAAATCTAGATGTTGAAAAAAATAAGTAAAACATTTTTCAACCACACATAATCTATTCAAACATAGCATAAAATTCATTTATAATAATAATATTTTGAATTTAAGAATTCTTATACATTTTATAGTGACAACAATTTATATATTAATTACAAGAAGCGATATAATTAAACTCAATCTTTTTTGATATATCAAAAGAAAACTTCATGGCTCATCTCATATATAGAAGCTTGTTGTCAACTTAGAGGGGATAGGAATAGGAGGATCATGTCCCATAGGAATGCAAGGAGTTATTGGATCAACTATGTAAGTTGAAGAGGCGGATTTGGAAAAATAAAAAATAATAGGTGTATTTTCGAAATTTTACATTTAATTTGGTTTTTCATTCTTGCGATTTATGCGCGAAGTAGCTGATTGTTACCCTTTCATGGTACTACTGAGGAAAAAGTGAGCGATAAGCATCTTTTTCAATTTTCTTATTTATTTATTATTATTTTTTAACGTAAGAGCGAGAGGCACGCAGTGTGCAAGTGGGGCCCACCACTTTAGTTGGCTGTACTGTTTTTCCCCACCAACTCGTCTTGCGCTCTCGCCTGAGATTAACTTTTTGGGTACCTCACAATACGATACAATACCATACCTCCTCCTAAACTAACCCAACCACATCCACATCATCATCACATCCAAGTCTCTCCTCGGACTTCGTGCAATTTCCGACACCCATGTCGCCGTCGTCTATCTCACCGTCGATCTAAGGATCTTCCAGCTCAATATACAGCTGACTTGCTACTGTGCAAGTACAATAATTTTTAGTTTCTCTACTTTATTCTGTTTGTTCAATTATTGTTCTTTATCATTTTTTCAGAGTTTTTGTTTTTTGTATTTTCAGTATTCTGAATCAGGTTGGCTGTTATAGTTTACCTTAGGGTTATTGGGAGTTTAATTGGTTGTTGTTGCGCATGTGAATTGTCTTTAATTGGAATTATGGATGTGTGGGAGTACTGTTTTTGGACTTTTGGGAAAGAAGTGAGGCGGATTAAATAGAATTGAATAATTGATTGCTGAAGATCTGACTTGAGCTAAGTTTAACATTCTGGGTTGTTTTTGTGGTGGCTAATTTAGGATTGTTTATAAATTAGCATACTAGAATTGGATACATGGAGACTAGATTTGGAGGTGAGGCTGTCCAATTTTTTGGAATTGGTTCCTCAGATTTGCGGGCGGTAGGGAAGAGGTCTATGGAGTGGGATTCAAATGACTGGAAATGGGATGGCCATCTTTTTATTGCTAGTCCACTGAATCCAGGTACCATCAGATAGTGTAAGCCGACAGTTTTTACCAGTTGGGTGTGGGATTCATGTGGCTGGGGGAGGATCCTCTAACTCTTCATCATCCTGCTCGGAAGAAGTAAATCCTGGGATTGAGAAGGAGAGGAGGGATCTGGAGAGGAAAAGGAGAGTAATTGTGGTTGAAGATGACAATTTAAAGGATGAAGCAGGTAGCCTTACTTTAAAACTTGGTGGACAAGGTTATCCGGTTGCTGACAGGGATGCAGCAAGTTGGGAGGGGATGTGTGGGAAGAAAACTAAATTAGTTGGGGGCACTTCAAATCGTGCAGTTTGTCAGGTAGAGGACTGTGGTGCTGATCTGAGCAATGCCAAGGATTATCACAGACGGCATAAAGTCTGTGAGATGCACTCAAAGGCCAGTAGGGCACTTGTGGGAAATGCTATGCAGCGATTCTGTCAGCAATGTAGTAGGTATGTATTCCCTTTCTCATCTGGCAAGAAAGGAAGAAGAAAATTACTACTTTCTATGTTGCTTTTAGTTTTTGTAATTGTTAATAGTTTAAGTTACTGACAAAAACATGGCTTATAGAACTTCTGCTATAATTGAATATGTCAGCAGTACCATACAAGACTAAGTAGATTTAGATGATTTGATACTGTGGATATACTTATGGATGATTCAACTTTTCAAGAGGCTTGTGGTTCCTTTTGATTTTACATAGCTGTGGATGCAAATATATTAGCATTATGTGGCATGATATTCTTTTAATTGTTAAATCCATGGGCAGGTTTCATCTTCTTCAAGAGTTTGATGAAGGGAAGAGAAGTTGCCGTAGACGTTTGGCAGGCCATAATAAACGGAGGAGGAAGACAAATAATGAGGCTGTTCCTAATGGAACTTCATTACACGATGATCAGACTAATAGTTATGTACTAATTAGTTTACTAAGAATACTCTCAAGCATGCACTGTAAGTGTTCCACACTCCTTGTAATTATGATTAGCAGAAATGTTTTCATGTGCTATGTCCTTGGTTCTTTTTATATGATGTTGGTTGTTGATAATAGTTATGTTCCCTTTAATCTAATCTGTGGTAGTACTTGCTTGTGTAGCTAAATTAGTGAAGAAGATAGATATTTTCAGGAACGATGTTGTACCATAAACTTGAATCTGTTTGCATCTATGAAATGCAGACACTTTTGTTAAGGGGGCATGTTGCATCTCGTTCACTCTTAGTTGGACCCAAGACGACAGAAACCACCAAACCTAAAGTTAAATAATATAAAAAGTTTACCAAATTTCACAATGTATACTTGTCATTGTTATTTCCTTGCTGTTAATATCTGTGATTCTTAGGTATAAATCTGTAAGGCCTCATATGTTAACTTTCTAAGATGGAAAGCCATTACAAGTAGATACCTAGTAAAGCGCATGGCTCTATGTGGAGGAGTTATGTCTTACATATACTGAGCTGATGGTTGAGCTCTTGCTCCAGAATATTTAAATTGAACATGTGGGTAGGTACCTATTGTTTTTAAACATGGAATAATTTCTCAGTAAACCAAATTAGTAAATCCCTGACAGAATGAATTCCAAAAGAAAAGGATCTCTTCAAGTGTCTTTTCCAGTCTGCATTGAATATCTTACTTGGTTGGCCACTATGGTATAGATTTCGGGCGTCAGAACTTAAAATTGTCGAAGAATGTGTGCAGGTTTTGTAACTGAGTTTCTTCAACAAAGAATGGGATAGGAATAGGGATGCACTTGACGAGAGTAGATTACATGATTTACCTAAAAAGTAGCAATTATGGAGCTTAGGTAGAGACCAATCTAACCATCGGTAATGATAATTTGCCTGTGTCTTGATTGACCTACTTAGGTGGAGAGTGGAGACCAATCTACTGACCGTGAAAATGGCTAAGATGATGGATAGAGTATTCCAAACTTGGCCTTTTTCTCAAGTTAATAGGTCACTGGAATGGGAAAGAATACCAGGAGTAAAAGACTTTCCATGACAGAAGGGAAAGAAGGTGGCAGAAACTCCCGTCACTTCTAGGCCCAACTATACAACCAAAGAACACCAAGCACTATTGAGATTAGTGATCTCGAGGCTTTTATAATTGTACGTCAAAACTGATGAAGGACCCAATTCATCTCTATATTAGGAACTGAGGATCTTATGGAGGCTTGGACACAATTGATTGTGGCTACAAAATGTTTCTGTGAGGCTAAAAAAGACCCAATTCATCTCTAAATTTATTTATTTTTTTATAAAAAAAAAGTAAGCTGTTGCAGTTTCTATAGGAAACCAGGAGTTTGTTGACCCGATTTAGAGGGGTTGGAAGGAATAAGGATGCTAACTATTTGTGGAAGTGTGCTTTCTTTTCCACGATGGGTTATTTAGTTGGAACACAATGCGATAATCTTTCAGGAAGCCTTCCACCATGTTCATCTTGTTTGGGATAAGATTGTTTTCCTGGCTTCTCTTTTGTGTTTTGCTTCAGTAGCTTTTGAGTAATATGCAGCTTGATTGGAAGGCGTTGTTGTTTGTGTGCTGCTTTCTCTTCTGTAACCTTTAATTTTTTTCTTTTTCTTGGAGGACTCCTTTTCCTCCATCTTTGTACTCTCTTTTCTTATAAAAAAAGTACTAGGCAATATATCTTAAGGGAACCCCTTAAATCAACATATGTAGCATGATGACTCCCAGTATAGATTTAGATGTCAGTAATTTGACTTAAAGTTAAAAGCCTTAATTAAAACAGCAAATTTAAACCAAACCAAGAGACTAGCAACCTAGACATATCCACAGTTTGGATTAGATAATGCCAGTTCTCTTTCCTGTCTATGCAGTTTGGTTCTCAGTTGCTTAAGGATATTTCTTCTAATTTTGATTGGATGCTATTTTACTCATCCAATCTAATCTGTTTTTGGTAGAGTTTCGGTTGCCTAGTCCTTCAAGCCATTGAAATATCCCAATGATCTCAGAGTCTCTGAGTTTCCTCATACACATTCAGTTTTAAGGTAACTTTCTGAGCAAGGATCCTATAAAAGCACTTCCACTTCAAAGAAAGAAACCAACGATAAATTGAGTGAATTTGTACCACAATTGGCAATGGCAATAGCATTAAGTGTTTTTAATTTCTTTAAGTCTTGTACATCCTGAGATTGACCCAAATCAATAAAATTAACAGTAAAATAGTTTGATGTATCTATTGAACAGCTTCCTGAAGATTTTTATTTTGTTTGCTGTAAGTAAGTATCTGATGCTATAGCATAGATAATTTTCTGAGTGATAATTGATGGTATATCATGATTTATCCTTGCCATTTGTTTAGGTTCATTGGATGATTCATCTTCTCAGATCTTGAGCTTGATGATAGTTTTGGTTTAGTTTGTCAATGTGTGACGTATATCTTGCTTACTTGAATTTCTTCTCTCATCACCTAGTGTATTTTATATATTGTTAATAACCTAATAATGATGGTTGACCAATCAGCTAACAAATTGTCTATCTGTAGGCCCCCAAAGATGTAATGCTTGTGAAAATCCACTCAAAGCTTTCCAATCTTATTGGTCAGTGGAGAGAGAGTGTGTGTACAATATATATATATATATATAGAGAGAGAGAGAGAGAGAGAGAATGTGATAACAAATTTAAGAAGTGTGTAGTTGGTCATTACCTAAATACATGGAAGGACATAGTGTGTGTGTGTATATATATAGAGAGAGAATGTGATAACAAATTTAAGAAGCCTGTGATTGGTCATTACCCAAATACATGGAAGGACGTACACAGTTTTGAGATCTTTGTTGTGAGACTAATAACTTTTTAGCCTTGCAGTACATGCTGATTGAAAATATATCTTGATAGTGGAGCTTGGGTTTTGTTATCAAAAAAATATTGTTTGCTCAATGAGAGATGTTCTATTGTCTGTTTTTCTATTTTGATTTTTGTCATGAGTGAATATTATTTAGGGTGAATAATCATGTCTTCAATGAACTGTAGCTAATAAATCCGATCAGACCACCGATCAAGATCTATTGGCTCATCTTTTAAGGAGCCTTGCCAATCAAACTGGTGAAGACGGGATCCGGAATATTTCTGCACTTCTCAGAGAACCTGAAAATTTGCTGAATGGGTCTTCACCAGGGAAATCAGAGGTGGTTTCTACTTTGCTCTCAAATGGTTCTCAAGGCCCTCCAGGACTTCTCAAACCGCAAAAGACAGCACACATAACTGAAATGCAACAAGAAGTACTGCATGGGCATGATGTTAGGGACGCGGATATACAGTTACAGACTATATCTGTTACAAAACAAAGCATTCTAAACAGTCCTCCAGCTTACTCAGAAGTCAGAGACAGTACTGCTGGACATATCAAGATGAACAATTTTGATTTGAATGATATATACGTGGACTCAGATGATGGCATGGAAGATTTAGAGAGATCGCCTGTCCTTGCAAATGTGGGAACTAGCTCTATTGATTACCGTTGGACACAACATGGCTCTCATCATTCGAGCCCACCTCAAAGTGGAAATTCGGATTCAGCATCTGCCCAATCACCTTCTAGCTCTAGTGGAGAAGCTCAGGTATCCTTATATTGCAGAATGATAATTGGTTATATTATGCTTCTGCACTGATGTATGAGATACACACTAAATTCACATGCCCCCGTGTTACAGCCCATTATATTGCACTGAAATATTAGATTACTTTAGCTCCTCCATAGGTTCAGGGTGATTTTTCAGAAATCACGTCATGCAAGTATGATGTATAGCACCAACCACTAATTTGCTTCATCGAATCATGCTTGGAAAGTCTGCATGACGATATCACTCTTGATTATCTTATAAGCATCATTGCTGAGAAAGTTTGAGAAAATAACCATTTGCCCTTTGAAAGAAAAGTGAAAATAGTCTGGTCTGTTTTTTTGTTGTTGTTTCTTAGTGTCCTAATCTTATTGCATATATATATTATGGTTCCATTTTTACTGTCATGAGGGCCATCATCCAGTAGTTGTTTCCTTTCCTGTCACAATTTTTCCTTATGGATCTCTACTCTCCACGAATTCAGCACCCAGTAGTTTTATTGAGAGGTTTCTGTTTCAACAGATTATCTCTATTTGTTATCTCACAATCTTGTGCTTCACATCATGTAGTATAGAGTGTGCTAGCTAGATAGTTACTAGCACCTACCTATGTTAAGTTTGTGTTAAATTAAAAGCAGGATGCATACTTCATTGTTGCAGGGAAATGTGTTGCTTTCATTTTGTTATGGCCTAGGTTGATCTGCACTTACTTTCTGTACCGTCCAAATTGAATTCATCTAACAATTACTTGCTTTGTTTTCTACCATCCCAGAGCCGCACAGATCGAATTGTTTTTAAACTTTTTGGTAAAGAACCAAATGATTTTCCTCTTGTTCTTAAGGATCAGGTACTTTAAACTTCCAAATTAACTCAATGCAGCTGTTTACTTTTCCTTTCTGTAAGAATTTGATCACATTAAGTTCGACTTTCAGATTCTTAACTGGTTATCGCACAGTCCTACTGACATTGAAAGCTACATTCGGCCCGGTTGTATCATTTTGACAATTTATCTGAGCCAGGAGGAGGCTTTATGGGAGAATGTATGTTTTGCCAGTGGAAAGCTACTTGTGAGACATGTTTATATATATACAGAGACTGTGTTGACCTTACAAGATTTGGTTTCATTTTTACAGCTTTGCCATGACCTGAGTTCCAGTTTGAATAGGCTTCTCAATGTCTCTGATGATGCTTTTTGGAGAACTGGATGGGTTTATATTAGGAGTGCAGCATCAGATAGCCTTTATTTTTAATGGTATGTTCTCATATTGCTATTACTATCATTGTCATCCCAATCATCATTTTCTAGCTTATGTATGATGTGAAGGGCTAGTACTTCTTTATAGCGCAAAGTCTTACTAGCTTCTTGTTCTGCAGGTCAGGTTGTGATAGACGCATCCTTACCTTTTGGAAATAACAATTATAGTAGAATTCTAAGTGTTAGACCAATTGCTGTATCTGCATCTGAGAGAGCGCAATTTTCTGTTAAAGGAACTAACCTGATTAATCCTGATCTGAGGTATATCCTACCAGTTAACCTGTCTTCTATCATCTATATTCAGTTGAAAAAAATTCAATTCTGAATTTTGTTCTTTCTAACAACTTTTAAGTTCTTGGATTCCATGATACTAACCTTCTTCTGTTAGGTTACTTTGTGCACTGGAAGGAAAATATCTTGTTCATGAAGCTACTCGTGAGTCAATGGACGGTCTTGATTGCTCAAAGGAGTTTGATGAGCTTCAGTGCATCAATTTTTCATGTTCTATTCCTGAGGTGGATGGAAGAGGCTTTATTGAGGTGTCATTTTTCTTCTGTTTCACATCTCATGTATAGGTCTAACACCAACCCTCTAAACTGTATTTTAGAGAGAGAAGAAAAAAACTAAATAGAAAGGAAAGAGAAAAAAAAAAAAAAACCCAATACTAAATATGGTCCATCTACTAGTTTCTGTGCATGGCTGCGTGAGATTTAGGGAGGTAGGGGGGGGGGGGGGGGGTTTGTGAAAAGAGAAGTACTAAAGATGGTTTTGTGATGTTGGTGTTGTTAGGGTTCTCCTGTCATTTGCTTTTTATTATATGCTACATGGTGAATTTTTGCAAGGACATGAGAAAAACATGCAATGTCTTCATTTGCATGGTTGATTTAGGAGGCTGGTATCTTATATCTCAGTTTGGTGGAGTGAACTACATTTTCCATTCTCCATTCTAAGTTTTACTGCTTAAAGTTATTTAGATTCAGAATGTTACGTTGATCAGAAAATAAAGAGGATGGAACTAGTGGGTCTAGGCACTAAATGACACATAAATATGTGATCAAAAGAATGTTTCAAACAGGGCCGGATCTACAAGGGGACAGTGGAGGTCCTCTCCCCTCCCTCTAAAGTTTGGGAATTTTTTGGTTCAACAATTTGAAAGATAATGTCTAGTTCCATCCCTGGTTGCAAAAGCCAAATGGTACACTACAGGAAGCATGATGATGATTTTTGTTATGTCTATATCCTACTCTTTTTGAGGAAAATATGCTTTCACATCTTTCATTATTTTTGTGCTATTCGAATTTAATCAATTAATACTCTCTTCAATGCATGTTAGTTCTGACAAAATCCTAATCCGTAATTAGGATTCTGTTGGTCATTAAATGCATCTATTTATGGCTCTGGCCATGTTACAGAAAGTAGGCATTCCTTTAGTGATGCCTTCCTTTTAACTGAGCATGATTTCTGTGTTCCTTGGATGACCAGATTGAAGACCAGGGCCTAAGCAGTAATTTTTTCCCTTTCATCGTTGCGGCAGAGGATGTCTGCTCTGAAATCCGTACACTTGAGACTGTAATAGAATTCACTGAAACTGAGAGAGATATTGGAGAAGATGGTAAAACCGCAGCCAAAAGCCAAGCCATGGACTTCATTCATGAAATGGGTTGGCTTCTCCAAAGAAGCCAATTGAAGTCTAGACTGGGACACTTCGATTCTAATGTAGATATCTTTCCTTTTAATCGTTTCAAGTGGCTGATGGAGTTCTCTATGGACCGTGATTGGTCTGCAGTAGTGAAAAAATTATTGAACCTACTGCTGGGTGGAGCTGTGGGTCTAGGCAAGCACCCATCCTTGTATAATGCATTATCAGAGATGGGTCTCCTTCACAGATCTGTGAGGAGAAATAGCAGGCAATTGGTGGAGATGCTTTTGAGATATGTCCCTGAGGGAAAAGAATCAGTTGATGGAGCGAAAGAGAGCTTCTTGTTTAGGCCAGATGTTGTTGGCCCTGGGGGTTTGACACCGCTCCACATAGCAGCTGGGAAAGATGCTTCTGAGCATGTACTGGATGCATTAACCGATGATCCTTGCATGGTAAATTTCCTTCTATCTTGTTAAATTCCTGAATTTCTCTTATTCATGTGTTTTAAATTGGGAAGCATGAGCTGCCCTTAGATTTGAGGTTTATCGGTATTAATTGTGATTTCAAGATGATGAGGTGTGTTTTCTCATCCAGGTTGGGGTTGAAGCATGGAAGAGTGCCTGTGACAGCACAGGTTCCACACCTGAAGATTATGCTCGCTTGCGTGGCCATTACTCGTACATCCACCTGGTCCAGAAGAAAATAAATAAGAGACAAGCTGCCGCTCATGTGGTGGTTAACATCCCAAGCATTCTTTCAGACAGCAGTGAAAACCGGAAACCAAATGAGTTGGCCAGTAGTTTTGAGATTGGAAAGACCGAAATAAGACACATTCAAGGACCATGCAGGCTTTGTGATCATAAATTGGCTCATAAGACAGTAATTGGCAGGTCCTTGGTGTATAGACCTGCAGTACTCTCACTGCTGGCCATTGCAGCTGTCTGTGTCTGTGTGGCGCTACTTTTTAAAAGCTCACCTGAGGTTCTGTATGTGTTAAGTCCCTTCAGGTGGGAAAGGTTGCATTTTGGAACAAGCTGAGGTTCATTAACACAACTTGATAAAAGTTTATAGGGTATTGATTAAACAAATAAAAGTTTGTAGGTGTTGTATAAGCGTGTTCATATACTGAATGACTAATGATGTCTCCTGTAAGACCATGTTGCTTTGTATTGGCTTCTGATGCAGTAATATAATATTTCATATCAATGTACTTCCATTGGGCATCAATGCATCACTTATTCACTCGTGCCTGAAGTTTGTAAATTTCTTTTAGCCGCTGTTTGGTGAAATTCCAAAGAACAACAGTAATTTCTGTATGTAAACTTCCAATACTTTTTTTTGTTTGATTGAATGACAAGGAAACTTGAATGTTACTTTGTAGCATGTGATTGATGCATTCAACTTTTCTTTTTCTTTTTTGATACTGACCAACAATATTTTGCATCAAGGTCAAAGTTGGTTTTTTCTTTTCCTGTGTCCAAGAGAGGAAACTGAAATCTATAAAAGAAAAAGCAGAAACGAATCTGTCATTCCCTGGGGAGTGAGTTACTGTCGTCAGGTTGTCTTTACAATTGATGTGAGACTATTTTAAGCTCATATCATATGCTAAAATTCACTTTAAAAAATAAGATCAATCACAAGTCGTTAGTTGTGCTTACAACCTACGTGGAACTATTTTACTCAAACTCTCTATTAAAAGATTTGAGGAATTAGATCGCTAAATGTAAAGGCTGTCTCTTTAGAAACTTCAGTTTTCCTGTGGCATATGCAAAATAAGATGCAAATAAAAGTAGAACAGCTAAAAGAATTACAGAAACTAAATTCTGATACAAAATACGAATTGTAGAAAAACGAGGGTCACGAGCATGCAACTAGATAAAATACGAATTGTAGAAAAACGAGGGTCACGAGCATGCAACTAGATATCTTTATCAGTAACTTAATACTTGAACATTGTTATTATTACATTATAATAGATTTGAATGTCAAATTGATAATATAAACTGTTATCGTACAAAATTTCACCATTTGGCAAGTTTTAGATGCAATAAATTAGAACAAGTACTCACATTTTTTCAATTCACCAATAAGAGTAACATACACCAATAAAAATAAAATGGTTAAAAAGAAAATAAAAAAGTAAAATGGGACATATTAAGATATGAGATTAGAACATGAGCTATTGAATTAAAATTACAGAAAAGCAGTAAGAAAACACGCAGATTATTCATCCAAAACAGGTAAGAAAACCATTGAACGGCGGCAGAGATAGAAGATTAATTAAAGTGCACGTAAGCTTGAGGCTTTTCCCAATTGAGTGGCTTCACAACCTCCCAGATGAAGTATGCATCATCCCTTCATTAAAGTGCACTTATGCTTGAGGCTTTTCCCACTTGAGTGGCTTCACAACCTCCCAGGTGAAATCTGCATCATCCCTTCCAAAGTGACCATAGGCTGCTGTCTTGAGGAATCTTCCATTGCCACCCCTCTTAAGGTCCAGATTAATAGTGATCATTCCAGGCCTAAAGTCGAAGGCCTCCTTCACAATTTTAAGTATCTCCTTGTCAGGAATTTTTCCAGTTCCATATGTGTCAACAAAAACAGACAAGGGATCAGGCACGCCAATGGCATAAGACACTTGCACAATGGCCCTACGAGCAAGCCCATTGGCAACAATACTCTTTGCTGCCTGTCTGACAATGTAGGCACCACTCCTGTCCACCTTAGTAGGGTCCTTTCCAGAGAAAGCACCACCACCATGGGCACCCCAGCCACCGTAAGTATCAATGATAATCTTCCTTCCCGTAAGCCCTGCATCACCATGAGGGCCACCGATGACAAAGCGGCCAGAAGGGTTAAGGTGGAAGATGGTCTTGTCGTCAAGGTACTTCTCTGGGATGACGGGCTTGATGACATGCTCTTTAAGGTCAGCAGCGATTTCATCATTTGTGACAGTCTCATCATGTTGGGTGGAGATAAGGACAGTGTGGACGCGGATTGGAACCATAGCACCATTCTCATTGTAGTACTCAACTGTCACTTGTGTCTTACCATCAGGTCTCAGCCACGGGCAGGTACCATTCTTCCTGACATCAGTGAGGCGAGCTCCTAGCTTGGTTGCAAGGACATGGCTCAATGGCATAAATTCAGGGGTCTCGTCGGTGGCATAACCAAACATGTGGCCCTGGTCACCAGCACCAATCTCCTCTGGGCGCTTGGTAAAGTGGCCGTGCACACCCTGGGCAATATCAGGGCTCTGCTGCTCAATGTTGACTAGGACTTTGCAGTTGTCAGCATCAAGACCCACGTCATCAGAGACAAATCCAATAGCACGGCATGTGTCACGGACAATCTTCTCGTAGTCAACATTGGCCTTGGTTGTAATCTCTCCAAAGACCATGACCAAATTAGTCTTGGTGCATGTCTCACAGGCAACCTTGCTGTCAGGATCTTGTTCAAGGCAGGCATCGAGCACTGCATCAGAGATCTGATCACACAGCTTGTCGGGGTGTCCCTCGTTTACAGATTCAGAAGTGAATAGGAAGGTATCCATTTTCTACAAAAAGAAAAAAAAAACAATAAATCATGAAATCCACCAACGTGCCAAAAGCTTTGTGCAAATTAAGCATGCTTAGTGCTCTAGAATAGAAGAACAAAAAAGCAAGAGAATGTAGAACACGGAACAAAAAACATATATGATTTATTCTGAGGTCACATCCCAGAAGAATGGGATACAATACAATAGTGAATTGGTGCTTTATCAAAAGCTATCTTCACATTAAAGCAATCACAATGGGAAAAAAGAATTTAGATTGCTCACTTATAAAGTTGTATAGAATCTAAACCTTCAATAAAAAAGAAAGAGACAAAATACACGTGTCTCAAAAGTCAAATTGTCGGTTGCAGCGTGTAAACTATTTTCTGATAGCAATAAAAATTTGGGTGTTTGAAATATAGGGTTTTCTTACAAATCAATTAATTTTATATAACGTTAGTCTATAAAAAGAAAACCAGCAAAGCCATGAACTTTTTAGAATTTAGTTAAACAAGATCGCCGTATAAGAATTCAAAGAATGGTGTCAGATCAGCATTCAGCTACCACATAAATAATCACCATTCAAACGGGGAAAATAGGGCATGAGAAGCTATAAAAGAATGAATAGCATCAGATCTACCATGATAGACTAAGAGTTCAAGAAAAAAGGATCAAAAAGTACAAACCAAAGTGAACAGCGGATTCCAATAATGATTTCAGGTTTAGACTAAGAATAAATCTGTATTTTTTTTTCCCCCAAAACAACAAGAAAGCAGCTTCTATAGACATCAAACTACACCAACGCCAAAAACAAACAAAACCCACTCCCGAAATACCAATTAATGTTCAGATCTGTAAGAACCATAGTCAATTTCAGTCAAACTATCACCATAATTTCCTATAAATACTAGCATACTACTAAAGCAAACAAACACCCGACAACCACATTCGAAATCAAAAACCACCAAAAATAGTACGAGAAAGAAACCATACAGAGGCATACCTGGTGCGAGTGTGTATTCTAGATCTGGACGAACTTTGAACCGTACACTCGCTCTGACCAGACCTCTAGGAAGAGAAAGCGAAACTCGCAAACTCTGAATAAGAATGAGACATGGCCCTCTACGACAGTCTACCTATTTATAAAAAACGAGAGCCCTCATGACCGGTAACCGGATAGTACTGTTCGGGATTCGACTATGAAGAATCTAAGGTTTAACTGTTGCGTGAAAAGCCTACTACCTAATTATGACCGTTGGATTTTAGTGGCCAAATGAAGGGATGAGATTAGTCTGGGTTGGTGAGAGGATCTGGTGATTGGTGTGACTGGCTACTTAATATTTTAAACAAAAAATAATTACGTCAGCATAAGGTATTACGGGTTATTGCCGGTCGTTCACCAACACTAAACGGTCGTCGGCTTTGACTCGTGGCTTGAGCTATTGGCTTTGTGTTCCTCAATTACTGACCGCCATTATGGTAATTTTTGTAACATGTGAGCAATAGTCGGTGTAGAAACTGTCAGGTGAGTAAGATTAAGGTCCCCCTTTCCCCTCTTTCTAAACCAGATTCATAATTTAATGCTCTCGTTCCTTGTTGATGACATTTCTATTTCACTGAATTTCTCCCTTAATTTCAGAAAAGCATTTGACAATTAATTATTATTATTATTTTTTTGCAGAGGAAAGAATTTGACAATCAAACCTATGAATCTGTGATATCCTATTTTTTTCTTCCTTTTCAAATTTGAGTTTTTTTTTAAATAATTTCATTTTAATAAATTCTTTCCCTATTTTTTATTATTTTCATTGATACAATATTTAGACATGATGATAATTTTAATATCTATACTTTTAAAATTTGCACAATGAACTCTCATATCACACTAACAACGATGAAACTCTAATATTATCGAAAAGATACATCTTGGTCTACATTGAATAGTTTTTATCTTATTTCTTTCTTATTCGGTTACTTAATGGTATGTATGAATTTTTGTATCTTTAATGAAGCTCAATCCCGTCTGTACCCAAAAAAGAAAAAAAAAAAAATACCTATAAGGTATATTGTGCTTTTGCACTATAATAAAATGTTGTATCAACAACATTGTTACTAATAATGAAAGGTTTTTTGAATTAGTATTAAAAAAGTATTTACTAAGGTACAATAAATATAAGTTTTAAAATTTAAATATTTTAAAAATAAAAAATTATTTATTACGCAACACTGAAATTATTGTTAACTATTATAATTAATAATATAAATTTTTTATATTTATCATATTAACAAATACATTATAAATATCTAAAAATTTAATAATGTATATAAGAATTAATAATTTAAGCATCAAGAGTCAAGATAATAAGAAAATTTTGAATTTCTGTGTGTGATAAGAATAAGATTGTATCAAAATTATTAACGATGACAGCATTATGATTATGAGAGTCAGAAAATTATGTGGTTGATAATACCATATTATGACAAGATAAGATAGTTAGAACTGTATAATATATACTGCCCTTGAAAAGGATAACACCAAGACAGTGGGAACCACAATTGCATGTTATATGTTGCATTCTTCATGCCCCAAAAATGTATAATTATGCCAGTTGGATAAGCAAAAGTACAGATGCATCCTTCTGTCAGTATGACCTAAAAATTCAGATTCTAATGGTGTTTTGGTCTTCTTAATATCTCGCCGATACACAGTAGCATATTGAGCTAGCTATGAGCCTAAGGTTTCTTAAATCATAAAACACTATGTTGTATTTGAAAATGAAATTATATAATTCACCCTTTTAATGAAATAAGCAAAAATGAATGTTCTAGATTTAGTGTTTATCTATTTTACATGAAATTAAGGTTGTTTCATTATTTAATGCCAAAGAATTTCTTTATAAGTTCATCGAAAAATTTATTATATTTTAAAATACAAAGAACAAAATAACTAATAAATTGTTAGTTTAATAAACAAAAATCTTTAGAGACTAATGGATGCAATAAGTAAGGGCGGAATTGGAATTTCATCCCTAACAAGTGTCATTAGAAAGGTTGACGATGATGAAGTTTAATGTTATTATCAGTGTTAGTTTTTGATAACTCAGCAGCCACCTTTTTGAGAAATTCAACATAAAGACTAAAGAGGACATTTCTTGATTTTTGACCCCAAAGTCCACATTTTTATGGGAGGAAGAAAATCAGAAATGGTGGATGGATCATGGAAGTGAATGTTGAACTATAGTTGTTGAACCGCAATAAAACAAATAATTTATTAGAAAAATACGTAGGGTACTTAAATCTTTATACTTTTTATGAGATTGCACTTAAAGATTGAATAATTTTTTAATATGAATGGGCTAATTTGATTTTAGCAAAAGATCTAAAAATTATATGATAATATATAAATTATTTAGTTAATTCTTATATAATATTTGACGATAACAAAATGATATAAACTTATTCTGATGACTTTCTTGCATTATATTTGTCAATTATATTTTGTGAAAGGATAAGAATAATACAATTATATAATTAATAATATTTATTATATTATATAAGATTATACCATCTACCATTGACTTGGATTTGAACTCATTTAACTAGTTTATTAATATTACAGGAAAAAAAATTGAATTAAGAAAATGAGTGGTACTAACTACTATGACGGGCATACTTTGTTTAATAAGTTTAATAACCAATAATGGTTTTGAGATGGGGTTGGTCAGACCTCAGCAACAACTTAGATATGTGATTAAGGTCATTGTAAAAAGTCAAAATAATGTTCATATGCCTATATTGTCATCTCTAAATTAATTATGAATTTAAACATGGTGGAGGAAAAGGTAAAGAAGGTTGATCACCAACCAATTTTTACTGAGGGAAAGTTGGAGAAAGAAACTTGAACTTACATTACCAACCAAACTTATGTATCCCCTATGTATGTATGTATGACATGGCAACAACAACTACAAGAAGTACAAGGAAGCAAAGTGTCATAGAATGGAAGAGAAAGAAAAGTGGGAGTAGTTGGGATTTGTTAGGAGCAAAGCTAAGTGCTTTGCCTAATTTACCAAAACAAAAGGTTGCATTGTTACCAAATTCCCTAAGGTTGGGCACACCGGCACGTACCGGTCTTGTACTGGTTTGGTAGTTTTGTTTGATTTTAGGCCAAATGAATGACTTGGTGAGATCCAGAGCCAGCCTCAGCTGAACCAAGGTTGGTGAACTTCTGCATTTTTTTAATTTTGCTCTACAATAATCAATCAAATTCATTTTGTTCCATTTGGTGCTATACATAGCAATGGATCTGACACGAATTTTGTCAAAACCCGATCCAATCAAACTCCAGCTAGATTATTTTATAATTATTTATTATTATTATTTTATATATATTATTTAAGGATCGATTTGAATCTAACATGGTTTGACGAAGTTAGATTTATAAGATACGTTTAGATTGACGGTGAGGAGAGAACTATAATCTCAGTCTTATCATATTTTTAGCGTTTTTGAGTTGTCTAAAAATTATGATTTGTGACAATGTTATAGAAGACTGATTTGTGTGTAAATAACAAAAAATATTATTTATTTTTAGTGTGTTTGATTTGTCCAAAATTTTTGTTGGTGGAGAGACAAAAAGATAATCTATTTAGTTTGGTTTTGAAAATAGTTTTTTGGTTTAAACTTTTTTATAAAATTGTTTGTTAATAGAGATTTTATTTTTTAAACTTTATAAAAGATATTTTTGGGCTTTTGGAATCATAAAAACTGAAATTAGCCAAATAAGCTTTTCAAATAAAAAACAAAAAAAGCTCAAGTAAATTTAATAATAATTTATTTGAATAAATATAACCTTTTTTTTTTTTTATCAAAATAATCTTTATATTAATTTTAATACTAAATTTAAAAAATAAATCATTTAATTTTTTTATATCTTACATCTCTTTACGTTAATTCATCCAAATAATTTTTATTTTTTTATATGACATCCCATATCACTCATTCCCAAGCATAAGCATAATCCAATCCGATATGCATAAAAAATTGACCCAATTGGTCTAAATATCCGATATATTCACCAGATCAAATAGTCATTCATATTTGATAAAAAAATAAAATTTGATTCTGATATTGGCAAGAGTATATTTGCCATATTGTATATTATTTGAAAATTGTTTTTCAATGCTCCTCAAATTGTAATAAGGAATGAGGATTACACATCAAAACATTTTAAATCAGGATTTCTCTTTATAAGAAGGAGAATCTGTAAAGGAGAAAAGAACACAAAAAATCTTAAGAGTGAGGATAAGCATCTAATGTGTCCTCCCATATTGTCTGAATACCCAGCAGAACAATTATTAATAAAGATATTATTTTAATACAGTTGATACTTAATTAACTCTGTATCCTGCCGACAGTGTATAAATATCTTAGAGACAATTAGTCAACTAAATCAGAAAGCTTAACCTTCTAAGCAACAGAGTATTTTTTTCAAAAGTATATATAAAAATCCAAATGGTTGGAGCATTACGTTTTGTAGCTGCAGTTTCCAATTCATGTTCTGAAGTTGAATTAAGGTCGTACCATGCTCTGTGTTTGGGTATCATAAAATATCCCTAGAGGCCAAGATTACTCAATAAATTAACACAACTTGCTTGTGCTGGGAATTTAAAAGACAACAATCAAAGCTGACAATAACATGGTTACATGGGTGATTTATTTTTCTTTGAATTTGGTTCAGAAACATGACTGATGATAAGCACGATCAGTTGCAAACAACTTAATTCTTTCTTGGTAGGAAACTAGCTGGCAATTTCTTTATATTCTACTATTCCCTTGTAGTCTCTTCCTACGTGTAATATACTTATATTTGGAACCTTAAATTAAAAATCAATCACAAAAATTACTAAATTAATAAAAATTATTGTTCGAGATTGATTTTCCTAAAGACAAAGACAATTGTTAAAATGCAATACACATGACGATGAAATAGACCTTCGTTCAATTGGATTCAAAGTTGTAAAATCTGATCTAATATAAAAATTAATTGATATGAAATCAGTAAAATTCAACTTGAAAAAACCTATATTGTGTATATCTAATTTTTTTCATTAGTTGTCTACATACTTTTTGTGCTTTGGTGAATCTATTTGACCCAAAATGTCCGATTCCAATTCACCAACGAACCTATTTGAATCAAATCTGATCTGCAAATCAATTAAGCACATAAAAACCATTTAACATGATCACAACTTGATGAATTAAATTGTCATCCAAACGTGTTTAGGGGAGACACTCTCGATAATGTGTAAATTTTAGTAAGTCTTGAGCGCTCGCTCCCTCTCCCTGTGTATCCTAGCTAGATCCAGGCCAGACATCTTATTCACATGCAAACCCATGCAAGGAAAAACTATTAAGCTATGTTAAATAAGAACCAGAAAATACTATTAGGCAGTTTGGTTATTAAGGTGGCGGATGGATACCATGTGTCAAATCTATGATAAGCTTCAGTGATTGGCTAGGAGAGTGGGTTGGATACTTGGTTCATTGTCATCGCCTCTATAACCAATCAGAAAAAGGGTGAATATCTACAAGGATAGCGTATGTAGACCTAACCAGACCCTATGAAAGAGTAAGAGAGACTCGAGTTCTACATCCATTACTCAAGTAGCCCAAAGTACATCAAAACCACCATCTCCCAAAACAGGTAGATACATGGCAGCCATGGCACTCTCCTCTCAGTTCATGGGCAAGGTGATTCCCATGAATGCACCAATGGAGTTGGCAGCAAATGTTGGGAGCAATGGCAAAGTTTCGATGAGGAAGACAGCAAGAAAGCCTGCAGCTTCCTCTGGAAGTCCATGATATGGCCCTGATCGTGTCAAGTACCTTGGACCATTCTCTGGTGAGGCTCCATCATACCTGACTGGAGAATTCCCAGGTGACTATGGATGGTACACAGCGGGACTATCAGCAGACCGAGAGCTTGAGGTGATTCATGCCAGGTGGGCACTGCTTGGAGCTCTGGGATGTGTTTTCCCCGAGCTTCTCTCTAGAAATGGAGTCAAGTTTGGTTTGGCAGTGTGGTTCAAAGCTGGTGCCCAAATCTTCAGTGAGGGTGGTCTTGATTATCTTGGAAATCCAAGCTTAATTCATGCTCGGAGTATTTTAGCCATATGGGCCACCCAAGCCATCCTCATGGGTGCCGTGGGCGAGGTTACCGACCCTAACCTATCCAGGAGGTAGGTTTGATCCCTTGGGGCTTGCTGATGATCCCGAAGCATTTGCAGAGCTTAAGGTGAAAGAAATCAAGAATGAACGGTTTGCCATGTTCTCGATTTTTGGATTCTTTGTCCAGGCTATTGTAACTGGTAAAGGTCCCCTAGAGAACCTAGCCGATCATCTTTCTGACCCTGTTAACAACAATGCCTGGGCATATGCTACAAACTTTGTACCTGGGAAGCGAGAAACAAAAATTTTCAACAGCACTTATCGCTTTACCAATCAACTAATGTAAGCATATAAATAAATCGGAATGTACTAAATTTGGTTCTGTATATTGAAACTTAATATTATACAAGTTACTGTCACATACTATGCCCAATCGAATTGCATAGTATCCTCAATATCATCTTTGAATTGTTGGTAGGAGAGGGGGCTGGGGGGGGATAGTGTGTTGAGGGAAGGAAGGCTGCAAAATACACATAACTTAAGGAATCTGTTTGATGGCACTTCCCACAAATTCCTTTTACTTCCCCCTCAACGCACTTCTCTATTCTCTGTTTCAAAGTCACTGGCAATGGAATAGACCTTTTTTCTCTAGCAGGACGGGCTTTTGATTTGACACTTTGATATTGAGAGTTGGATTCTGTAAAAATGTGTAGATCAAGCAGCACAACTCAGTTGCAAGTATAGCCATTAAATTTGAGCAGGTAAATTGGGGCAGCAAACTACCCGTATCAAATGATAAGACTGTTGGTGATTGACAGTGAAACCTGGCTGCCAAGGTGAGGTTGACAAAGTTGGCCCCAATCAGAATATTTGATTTTAAACCAAACAATTTAACAAAAGTTTAATTCTTCGCCATTCATCGCTCCCATGTCACATGATTCAGAGAACTCAACCATTTGCATCCCTCTCCCAGCAACAGTAATCCGATAATGGTTTCTGGACAACACACAAGCAACAAATGTTGGAAAGTGTAATGTAAATTATTCATGCTAAGTTATTTTTTCATGCAGACACTCACCTGCCACAAGCTCTTGCACATAAGGCTTCTGGCTCTGGCACACTAACTATTAGAGAAGCGTGCTCTTTTAATTTACTCAGAGTAAAGTTCCAGCATCTAACACGCTGATCAAGGCCAGTTGAAAATACCCAAGAACCGTCTGTCCAGACACCTTCATAATATAAACCCAAATTTGATGGATTATTGATATAATATCTTGAGAAAAGAGACATTGAAAGTTCAGAAGGTTCATGTAAATCCATTTCATGGTATCATAATTAGATAATGAAAATGAATTACGAGGAAGAAACATATATACGTTAAATTATCGAAAGAACAAAGATAGCAAAATATGCCATATTCAGATACGCATGGATAAGTAATTTTTACCTCAAACTAAAAGGGGATAATATGTTACGTTTCTTTACAAGGTATAATGATCAAAGTAGCAACAAACATCCCTAATAAGAGGCGTCAAGGAAGTATGAGATTGAACATATCCTACTAGCTACCATCATTTAAAAAGAAAAAAGAAGAGAACTGGCAAGTATAGGATAGTTTTCATTTTACCTTTTACAGCAGAGCTGTGAGCTGAGAGGATTTTTTCCTGATCCAAGAATCTGATCCTACAGCTCTTTCTATGGTTTTGACTATAGTGAGTAAAGTTCTTTACATATTCAGGTCCAGAGATTGAATTTCTTATGTCTGGAGTCATAACTTCGACATCTAAGTTTGTTGATACAAGTGATAATTCAACCACAAGATAATGAAGTGCCTGATCATCACCCCCACTTACAACACTGCACAAATGACTACAATCAGATCTTTTACCACCCTTTATCTCTGAAACATGGAGACAATTGACTCCAGACTGGTGAATTCTGTTCAGAACATGTAAAGGCTGTATTTCACATATTTCTGAAATGGAATCATCAATATTCATCTCTGACTGAAGGGGAGCCTGACATGTAGCTTGAGAATATTCCATGTTGCAGTCCTTGGAATCATTTGGTGTTGACAAGTTTCCAGGTGTAACACAATTTGCCATATTGATATTAGTTTTCTCTCCAGCTTCGAAGGTGACCAAGGCACCAGTTGGTCTTTTCTTTGATATGCTACTGCTTAAAGATCTCCACCAACGCCCACCCTGACTTCCTCTCCCTGTGCGTGGACGTTTTTGACAATTGATGAATTTCTCTACATTCAGAAATGACACCCGCTGCGTAAAAGCTTCAATGCTTTCAGTCAGGTCCCAAAAGGCAATACTTCCATCAGTAGATCCAGTAATCACAATATAAAAATTTCCAAGCTCAACGTTTTCTGCAGAACCATGTTTTTACAAGTAAGGAAGAAAACCTCCAAACAAGCTAGAAAAAAGAAAGAAAGATATGGACGCAGCCTAGAACCAGTATTAAATATAATAAAGCCTGCACCAAAAAAAATATAAGAAAGCATTGAGATTACATCTCCAAACAACTTAGTTGCGGTTTTAACTTTATCGTTATCAATATAGATGACTTTTATTTAATAGCTCATTGTATACCATGATCCCTTAACTAGAAACTCATCTCCCTGAAAAGTAAGAGAATAAACTCGTCTTCAAATTCAATCAGAATTGGTGTTAATGATACCAAAAGTTGAAATTGCATTCTGTAAAGCACATCAAATTTCATAAATACATACCAATTGTGATTTGATGTGATAGGCTTTTAACCTATATAAATCATAAGTAACTGGTAAAATGGTAGCACAAAATAATCAGACTTATTAAATAAAAAGATATTAAGTTGTTAATACACTAACTTTTTGCAGAAGTGGTTTTTTCTTCTTTTGATAGGTAAAAAATCACTAAAACACCACCAGAGGGGGAGTACCCTAGTACACGAGAGATATACAAGGCTCACCATCTAAAGGTCTAAAGAAACAAATGCCAAAAACAACACAAAACATCAAGCAGTGTAATTTACTTGAATTGCCCTATTTAACAACCAATCATAGTTGGGTTGGTGCTCCTTTAATAACTTACACAGTCCAGATAAACTCAACACACGCCAACTCCCATACAAACACCCTCTTGAAGTATCACAATCTCCTCCAAACAAATCACTGAAATCCTCATCAGGTCCAATTGAACCTGGCCCACAATGCCCCTGAGCCGTGTGGGCATGGGCATGAGTACTAGGTTGGCTTTGACATCCGACCTGCTAAACCATGTTCATGTAACCCCAAGAGAACTAGTCACAACAATGGTCCTAGGCTCACCCAACACACACCCCCATATAGAACTGCCAACCCATGGACAACAATGTTGTGGGGGGTATGATACTGACCTTTGGAAAGTGAAGAAATAGGGAACGACAACATGCTGCAATGCCAAAACTGGTGAGGATAAAGGAATCAGCATAGCAACATCAAACCTGCAATTTGGTAAATGACGGTCCGCATATAACATGGTTAGAAAATCATAGAAAGGGCAAGAAAAATCATTAACTCAACAATCAATAGATGTGCTTTCAATACCACAGGCGAAGGGGCAAAACTAAAGCTCGTAATGTCAGAGTGGCATCTGAACAAGCAACGACAACAAAACAGATAGTAATCCTGAAAGGTAAACACAATATAAGAACTTTCTTTTACTTGCTTTAAGGGAAAATATAAACTACAGAAGCAAAGCATCTTCTCTCACCTGGAACCAGAGCATTTAACAAGAAAAGCAGTGACAGCAAGATATCTCCAATCATCTTCATATTTATCTCTAACCAAGTTGTTATTTCCCTTTTCAGATAACACAGCTTCAGATCTGGTATTAATTTTGGTACCATCATCAGCAACGCCAACAACTCCCTTAAGATTTTCCAGATACTTGGTACTTGAATACTTGGCTGGCATATCAGTTGAAAGCCACTGAAATGACATTGAAGCCGACAAACCTGACAAATATTGATCATCCCCTGTTACATTATATTGCTGAAGAAAAGGTGTGTTTTTATTTTTGTCAAGCCTCCTATTTCTTAGGATCCAGGAAGTTAAGACACGCTTTGCACCAACTGAAATAAGCAAGGTTGGGTTCTCTTTGTCTTCTGTAGAACCATCCTGTTTGTTCCTATCATCAAGTATCTTGGCTGTATCTGATGAAATGATGTGTAGTTTTGACACACAGCATATTGATCTCACAGCTGATCCGCCAACATGCTCGCCAAGCAATTTTGACATTGACCAGTTCTGAGTACCTGGAGAGTACCTAAATCAAGCATGCAAAAATTACCAAAGTCAACATGAAGCCTGCATGCAGGTCTGAATAATAGGCAGTGTCAATAATTTCAAACAGAAGGTAAGGTAGTTATACCAAGTCAACCTCACAGTTCCATCCTCACACCCAGTAGCAATCCAACTCGATTTAGAAAAAATATTCTGTGAACTTGCTCCAAGAGGCAAGTCTTCAGTGATAAAGCACAAGGAATGAATCTCTCTCCCATGGAACTGCACATGCAAACTCTGAGGGTATATCTTCCAGTCTCTGTTGTGTACCCGGTATCTATGAACATAAATGAGTTCATCCTGGATGGAAGCAGATAACTGAGATGATGTTGCAAATATAATCACGAGATTATCCAGCAAAAACTTTTCCATCAAGATAAATATAATTTGTGGATAACTGGAAGAGAAGAAAAAACAATATTTGTGTCATCATTTTTCATGTAAGCTATTTTAATGAATATGTTTAGCTTTGGGATAGCAAAAACATTTGGTGCCAAGATAATCCACAAGAAGGATCATAGTTCGAGTTAGCAATATAACTATAGTCTCAGAAAAGAGAATAGGAAGTTCCTGTCAGCAAAGGAACAGAGGGGTAAAAAAGAAAATAATAGACAGATACAAGCATTTGGATTTCTCGAAAGTACTTCTGGACTAGACTAACAAAACTTATGGAGTTATACTTTGTCTAAGAAACGTTTGCCTAGTATTAGAAAGATGTGAAACCTTGACATAGGCAAAACAGTTATTCATCTCGGGTACACCACCAAGATAGTATGAATGAGGACGCCGCCATCCACCACATGGAATTTGCACAACCTGCTAATAATATATGCCCTTAGGAACTACAATGAAAAACAAGACATGGTTAGGGAAAGAAGGAAGAGAGCAAGACGATACCTTTGTCTCATCTATTAGGTTCCACACAATGAAATCTACTGAGGCAAAACCAGTAGCATAACTGCCAGACAATGTATCAACTGAGTTGCTATCCACAGAAACAGATTGGATCAAACTCAACTCTTTCACTTGTTTCATCCCTATAAATTCCAATCTGTTTAGATCTCTATCATATTCTAGATAGCATATGCAACCATCTGCTCCGGTCTGAACAATAGTGGCAGATCAGTAACGATGGGAGAAAAAACATAAAAACATGCATGCCCGTCTGTGTCGGTGGATGTTAGTAATTCTCAATACTATACTCTCTTAAGTTACTCAAAAGTTAAATCACTAGTATAAGGAAACAAGAAAAGTTGACAATACCGAGCAGATTTCTATCTGATTGGAACTTAATGTTGCTAAGGAAACACTGGATACACTTGAAATCCCATGGGCTCCTTTGAAATAATTGAGTGGGGATTTCTTCACTTCTGACGCAATAGATATGCCAAGCAGCATGTCCTTTAACAAAGGGAACAGGATCAGGTTGCCACGTAGATCTCCACATACCAGGACCTGCGAGAATTCAATAATCACACTTTGTTCGCGTTTAGAGAGATTCACTAAATCATAATGGAACTTTATAAGGGTGCTTAATTTCTTAAGGCCTCAAGCATCTCACATAACATCTCAAAAATCAAAAGAAAAGGAATTCCAATTCTTTGTCTTGCCACAAACAGTTATACTCAGGAATGACATGTGTGACAGGCGCAGGTTGACTACTTGTTGAAAATTTATTTCAATTAATGAAGATAAAGGTCCAGTCAGATTCTATCAATCAACTTGCTTTAACATGTAGATGTGTGTGTCAGTGTTAAGAGGGAACTACAGTCTGCAGAAGCTATCAAAAACTCACTCTGACAAAATGAATTAAATTTAAAAGAAAAATAAAAACTGTATTAATCCATAAAACATAAACTTTCCAATCAGATTGGATGTGGAAAATGATAGGAACAAGTACCTCTTCCTCCAGAGATGCATCCAAACACATTACTCGCATTCCATAGCTTGATACAAATTCTGCTACAAATGAAACATTATAACGCCTTATGGAGCTATCAGAATTAGACTGTAAAGGATCATACAACCTCCAGAGTTTCAACTTTCCTCTAGGATCAGCAGTGAAGATGTACCTATAAAATTAAGACGACAGAGGATGATATATTTTGTTAACTTCTGTGCCTTAAAAATATAAGGAAAGACTAAGAAACTTTTATGGGGAGGAAATAAGAATAACATAATCATTGGCAAAATGGCAGAGGGTAAACCATAGCAGAATGTAAAATAGGACGCTTATTGATTCTAATACACAGTATTCAGTAAGTGACAAGATGAACCAATTGATGATGGCACCATTTAACTATAACCTTTGTGCCAAATAATGTGTAAATTATGAACTATTTAACTGTTGTTACAATAAGCAAAGCTACTTTTCCCAGAGGAAATAAAAAAAATTATAGGTGAACACAATAAGCTAGGGAAGGCTACCGAATCGAATAATTTAAATTGGATTCGAATTTGAATTCTGTTTGAAATTCAAATTTGAATTTTGCATTCTTCAATTCGATATTCGAAAAATAATTCAAATTCGATTTACCATTCAAATTAAAATTTGAAATAATATTTTTTATTAAAAAATTAAATAAAAATGTAAATATTTTGTTATTCTTTTACCAAATTGCCCTTAAAAAATAAAAAAATTACTCAAATTCTTATACTCAAATTTACATTTAGATTCGAATCGATATTTGAATTCAAGTACTGGATTTCAAATAGTATGATATTCGAAGTTATTTGATTCGAATTCCAGCCTTTCAATTATTTGGTTTTGATGAGTTACAATCATTTCAATGTTGAAGCTATAACATTCATAACCAAGTAAAGTAGAAGGATAGGTTCCACATTCCATGAGCTTCCTTGTAACTACTAAGGCATGATATACCTGGTAGACTATTCGGATTTTGGACATTATTATCAATGAAGGAGAAGAAATGGTCGTACCTATATCCAAGTGACTTGCACCAATAGGTTCCTAAGAGTTGTCTCTCCATTTCGGCTTGCCATGTAAAGCTTACACTAACTTTAGGAGTATCATCACTAATAACTCCTACAATTGTCATGTTTCCTTTACCATCTCCAACTGCAACCCAATCCACAACTTGATTGTCAAACTCAAATGAGCTCTTGCACAATAAGTCCATACAAACAATTGGTGCCTCATCACTAACCCGCATAAGTTCAGTCCATCTTGCATCTCCAGTATCAGATAATTTAGCTTGGTATAGATAGCCATGATTTGTTGCAACATAAAGACTATCCTCGCATGTGAAATGCAAGCAACGAACATATTCACTTTTGCTGCAAAAATTTAGAAGGCAACAAAGTCAAGGAATAAAGACACCAAATAATCTTTTCAATGCAAAACACAATGATGAAAACTAACTGGATTACAAAAAATATTGAAGCGTTGGGCTTCTAAGGTTTCTGAACCAACCTTATTTCAAAGTTGACATTGATATTAGAAAAATAATATTATTATATTGTGTAGTCCCACATTATTTAGATGTGTAAGTCTATGTTTTATTATTTACTATAAATAAAGCTTATAGGTGTAGGCTTTGAGATATCAATAAAGGCCACGATCCTTTTCTTATTCTATTTTATTTAACATGGTATCAGAAAGGGTTTGAAACCCAAGCCCGATCTTGGCCCTATTTCCAAAAAAAACCCTAATATTCTCTTTCTTTTATCTAGCCGCCACATGAAGAAAAGAAAAAAAAAAAAGAAAAAAAAAGGGCTTTGCAGCCAGCTATCATTAAGCCTAGTTAATTCTTCCATTCAAGTCTCATTATTTCTTTTCTATTCCTAATTATCTCTTTCATCTAAAAGACGGCTCACTCCCCTTTTCTTGTCAAGCCTATTTAGGGTTTGACGGCTCAAAAAGTTTAACAGTTCAACAGTACCTTCATGAACTTCCAGTTGTGTCTCTTTCCAGCAGTGCTCTTTTTATTTTTCTGGAAAATCCTATTTTGCGTTTTTCCAACGGTGCTCTTTTTATTTTTTCAGAAAATCCAGCTGTGTCTCTTTCTAGCCAATACGAGTACTATTCATGGATAACAGTATGTTTATCAAACGGATTGAAGCTTCACCTAGATTGTTGTAAGTAAAGGGGAGTGTTGAGATTGGTAATTGGGTTTTATTTGTACAAGATTGAACATTATATGCTCCATCTTTAGGGGAAGTATTAGGAATATAATATTATTATATTGTGTAGTACCACATTGTTTAGATGTGTAAGTCTATGTTTTATTATTTACTATAAATAAAGCTTATGGGTGTAGGCTTTGAGATATCAATCAAGGCTAAAATCATTTCCTTATTCTATTTTATTTAACAATTGATATGTCCCAAAATCTAATTCAGGTGCCAAACATCCCCCATCTTCTTACATCATGAAGCAAGAGTTATCTACTAAGCATGTTCCTTCCTGGATATGGGGCCAATAATCAGTAGTATACCCTCCACCTGGGAGCTTGGGGGGTCCCCCAGAAAGAGGCATTATAGAGGACCCATGCATACAATAGTATAAAAATGAAAGGATATTAGACAGACCAACATCATACTTTCTTCTTTATGGTTATTAAATTATAAATTATTTACACAATAATTTTTCTTGTGCTAACTTATTTTCTCCTCTCTAGAACACCGAGAGGTATAAGAATGTTAAGCGATGTTCTGAGCAAGCATTCCAGTTCTAATAGTATTACCTGTTCATGAGTCCAACATGCTCCAACATATTAGGGATACAAATGGAGAATGTCTGTCTTGTGCCAATAGACTCTTGTACCTTTGCCAATGCCATGGACATAGAAGCATGTCGCTGATGCACTTTAATGGCAGAATCAAAGCCAGCAGTAATGAGAAGTGTTGAATTTGGATCATACAAACATCTCCATATACCCCTTCCTCTGTAAATGACAAAAGAAAACATGCTATATTTTTACTTTCCAATGTAAGACTAGAAATTTTCTTGACATTTTTTTTAAGACAATTTTAACCTGATAATGATAGGGTGAAGAAAACTTGAGCATCAGTCATGAGATACTGGTGAAAAAAAGTATAAATGTATGATAACAGTTCTTAATCAAATCAGACAGAGTTATTATCATACAGTTTTTTCCCTACTTATAGCCCATATTAAAACTTATAGCCTCATCATATGCTGCACCTTTTTGTCAAATTCATAGGCAATGGACGAGCTGCATCCACTTTGCGAAATCAACTTTAGCATTACAAAATTCGTTAATTCAGTTTAGGATCATTTGAACATTTGTTAGGTGAAGAATGTTTTCAGCAAGTCTGTAGGATCCTAACATCAACTATAATTTGATTTGAAGATATAGAACATCCAGATTAAGTAATTAGCAATCAGCAATTTCAAGTCTCACAAAGGAATCATGTTTACAACATACAAGTGCTCCTTGATCATCTCAAGCTGTTCACCATCCAGTCCCCAGACACGACATGTACAATCCTCACCAGCAGTGACAATCAACTACAGAAACCCATAAGAAAAAATGAGTTTCAAGCGCAATAGTCAAGATCAATAATTTTGTTTATTAACTCTTTATAAAAAAAATTATTAAATGACCCTAGAACCAAATAATACAGTAGTACACTGGTAAAAAAGGTGAATTACTATCAAGAATAACTATGGAGATGATACCATTGCTAATATCAGCACAAGCTCAACTCTTAATGGCAAAAAAGCCCCAGGAACCAAAGAAATGATACGTAGAAAATGAAAAAAAAAAAAAAAGTTTTCAGCTACTCGCAAATCAACATATGTAAACCACATATTACACTCTTGTACCAAGCAAGTAAATTAGCAACCAGCAATTGGTTCCAGCCCAAATATAAGCATGGGGAATCTTCACTTTAATAGAGTAAGGATTTTATCAAGTTAAATGAGATAGGCTTTAAACTGAGATAAATGAAGCCAGGATGACAAGGAAAATAACTTCATTAAAGAAAGGGGGACACTTGATGCCATGAGATAGAAAAAGAATAAGGATCTTATCAAGATCCTTATTATTAAATAAATTCAGTTCACTCAGGTGAAAATGGATAATGTACAGAGATAAAGGAACCAAAACCCACTAAAGATGAAATTTGCTTTAATTTTTTATTTTTATTTTTTTCTTTTCAACGTTTTAGCTTAGCAAATATTTTGACATAGCTTACAGAATCAACAATGCAGCAGTCCCAAACTCGGGCATTGTGGCCAAATAAGACAAGGCCAACAGGATGGCAGCCTACAGAATCATCCCTTTCAGAAGCAACTTCCCAGATATGAGCACTGCATAAAGAAGAAAGATCATGGCATCTAGTTACTTCTCCAAAAATTAACACAACATAAATCATTGACATGGTAGGAGGTAAGAAACTAACTAACCTACGATCATCAGAGACAGATACCAGTTTGGAATCCATTTGAGGACCATGCCATGCGGAAAATTGAACCTTGATGTCCAACAAGTTTACATATATGAACAGCTTCATATGGTTGATCAAGAAGCTTGCAGTAGTTGGAGATTGAAACACTCAGATCACTGTGGTCTTCTGTCCGACTCATAACAGATGAAGCATCATGCTGGGGGGCAATTCTCCAAACAAGGATCTGCCCAAACCAATTTTGAAAGCACTCAAAAACATCAAAGACCCAGTATATTTTCCTTTTAACAGCACGCAAAAATAAGAACAAAGAATCCTAGTAACCAGAAAACTGCAAAGTGGAATATTTTTTGTATATCACTAGTACTAACAAAAAAAAAACCCAGTGTTATCCTCAGCTAGAAGATACATGTACCCTGCCAACAAAATAAGTTGCAATTAAGACAGTGAATTGTGTATTGCTTTCTCTCTCTCTTTTTTTTTTTGGGGGGGGGGTGGGGGGGGCAGCAGGAAACCTCCTAGATTCTGAACCACAAAAGCTCAAAGGTGACCACTATAAAATTTCTGTTTTTTGAGCAAGAATCACGGCGTTACCTTACCTTCACCATGATGCGGACTCCAAGTTCTTATGGCAGAGCACGAGGAGATTTATCATCAATATGATGATGGGAATGGAAACCAGAAGCAATTATGAATAAATGGAAATATTTAACAAAATAAATTATTGAAATTGAGAAAATCCATTTCCATTATAAGAAAAGAGTTGCCACCTCATTATATATAGTACCAGATGCAATACGAAGAGCTCCAAAATTGTCACCCCATAGCCGCATGGAATATAGAAGGCATCTCACTATGGTCCATTGTTTAAATACAAAAAGAATGAAAAAGAAAAGACTAAAAGTTAGATATTAATCAATTAAGACCAAGCAGACTATATTTTCCAATTTAGTACGTTAATTTGAATGCAGAAACACTAAATGGGTATTTTTTTTTTTATTTAAAAAGGAGGGAAAAGGATTTCACCACTTAACCAATTGATTGAACAATGATTCAAGTGGAAAATATGGTTGACTCATAGTAAAACCGTTAAAACTAACCTGGAGATTGAACTTTAAGAACCTCCTTAGATTTGGAGATGTCCCAGATATGGAGTGAGTTGTCGCTACATCCTATGGCAAGACAATGTCTTGCCTCAATTGAAGAACTTAAGCAGCCCCACTACCAGTCCACAAGCAAAATATCACAAATAAGAACAGACACCATCCACAAAATAAAACTTAGCATTGCGGTTGAAGAAGAAAGATTGAGAGTAAACAGTCTACCTTCAAAAAGCAAACATCCAAAACCCAATTACCAAACTTGGGCATGGCATGAAATAGAATCAAATCCAGGCATGCTTCCTGAATTATTCGGGTATCCAGAAACAACGTCAATGAAGAATTTAAATAGTTTTACTTTCTTTTCCCCAAATACAGCCAATTTAAAGGCGACCTTAGAGGAAGATGTCCCTTGGGTACAATCAATAAAACTAGACGTAATTCCATGCACGCGAATCCCTTGGAACACATTAAACGACTTTATCATCTTTCTCAATTCTAAATCATATACAAAAATTTGTGAACCTGAACCTGTTGTTGAGTAAACTTCAATATTACTCACTGAGCTATATTGATACTAAACAAAAAAGAAAATAATTGAAATGAAGAGTGATTGAATACAGAGAAGTAGCAAAAGAGTACCGGCAAGAAGAAAAGGAAGAGAAGAGAGGTGCGAAGGAAGATGAAGGAAACAGAGAGCTGAAATTTCTCCCAGGTATGGACCACCATGTAAGCGCCATTGACTAAAGCTTTTCTCTGCCATGGATGAACTTGATCTTTGTAACAAACCAGTTACTTAACGCCACAGGCTACAGATTCTTCTCCAACTTCTACACTGTGAACTGTGAAGTCACTCGCATTTCAGGTAGGCTTTAGGAACGAAGAAGGGTTAGTGAAGTCACTAAGGGTTTAAGCATGAATGGGCTGGACTGAGAGATAACCAACGGGCTGAACTCAATGTATGCCATAGCCATGAAGACCAAAATATAAAAATAAAAAAAATGCGGTGAGCGTGGATCGAACACGCGACCTTCAGATCTTCAGTCTGACGCTCTCCCAACTGAGCTATCCCCGCTTCGTGAAGTTTCTTTCATATTAATATTTATTCTCAATACGTTTCTTCTCATCTGCTTTATTTTATCAGTTTGAAGTTTCTCTTCATCCGTTTCGGTCTGCCTGTTGTGAGAATTGGACACAATAGAGGAGAAGGTGTTGGTAGAGATGGGGAAGAACCCAAGCTTCAAGGATGAGTATGCATTCGGTTCGTTCCACCATTTGAGCCTTGATCTTATTTTCAAAGCAAAATCAATATTTTTTGATCTTCTTCTTTCCCAGTCTGAGATTTTTCTCTTATGGGTTCTACTTGCAGAGCAAAGACTTGAAGAATCGCGGGATATAGTGGCCAAATAGCCCGACCGAATCCCTGTAAGCCCATGATCATCAATACCCACTATGATTTTATACAGATTTTCAAGCCAGTTGATGTGCTCTAACTGTGATTTTATTCTTCAGGTCATTGCTGAAAGATATGCAAAAAGTGACCTTCCTGAGATGGAAAAGAAAAAGTAAGTTACAGTTCTGGCTAAATAGATTGTGGTTTAAAATAATATATCTAGATTATCAATTTAAGCTGCGTATTTGACCATGTAAATTAATATGCTGTTTTAAGTTAGTTTCCTTTTCGGTCTGGAATAGTATTTGTTAGAATTGGAATATAGAATCTCTATGTAGAGATGGTTAGAAATGATAATTAAGGCTTTGAAGTATTTACTGTGCAATTACTCGCTGATTTTGTTGAATTGTATTCATGCTCAACTCATCTGATATGCCTGGATGTTCTCAGGTTTCTTGATTCAATTCATTTACCTTGTTCAGGGAACTAGAATTTACTATTGTAGACTTTTTAAGTTTATTTTATCTCACAGATGACTACATTTTAGAGAACACATGCAAAATCTTATATTGTTTCCGTTCAGTCTATAAGTTATTGTTTTCCACGTTCACGGGTGTTCCAATTATTTGAATGGGTGAGCTTCAGGCCCTCATTGATGTACTCAAAGATGTGAATTTATGACAATTCTGGCTTGATAACTAAGCTCTACTATGTAAATATATAAGTCTTGATGAACTATAATTGTCTTGCTTATTCGGATGGGTTACTCAAATGAGCACACTACTATATAATTTTCAAGTAAAATAAAGGAGTAAGTGAGCTGTGGCTCATGTTAACCGCTAGATAGAAAGTCTTGGTTGTATTCTAAAGAAAGGTGCAATTTTTCTCCTTTTTTTTTTTTTTCTCGTGTGGGATGAGCTGTGAGGGCATCATATCTATCACTTGATAAGTCAGCGGTTGTTGAAAGAGAAGCATAAATATTTTGAATGAACTGCAATAACTTAATTCTGATATTGGCATGGTGGAACTCTTCCTGATAAAATACATTGTCTAGGTCACCTGCATTACTTTCATGTGCTATCCTTGGGCATAACTGCATTATGCAGTGGAGCGTTTTGCTTTGCCGTGAGGATAATGCAATTTATTCCTTTGGCTATTACATGTGGTGTAAACCTGCACTCCAGTCCAGTTGTCTTTCATTAGACTAATTGACTAGATCTAGGATAACTCTAATACTATTGTCATTTTCTCTTTCTCATAGATATCTTGTCCCCCGTGACATGTCTGTTGGTCAATTCATTCACATTTTGAGTGGCAGACTTCATTTGTCTCCTGGAAAGGCTCTCTTTGTATTTGTCAAGAACACCTTACCCCAAACTGGTAAAGTTGCCCTTTATGCCAAGAATAGCTCGTATAGTAGTTATTTCTGTGGTTCTTGTCTTTATTGTTCTAATTTTGTTTGTCAGCAGCAAGCTTGATGGATTCCACTTATGAATCATTCAAGGACGATGATGGATTTCTGTACATGTATCATAGCAGCGAGAAAACTTTTGGTTCAGTTCATTGAACTCTGTAAATTGTTGTCTACCACACTTATGTATGTGAATAGCTTCTTCTTAGTCCTTTTGCAACTGGAAGCTGGTACATGTTTGTAGATTTATTCCACACTACCCACACTTGGGAGATCAGCAATAGTTGTAAGACCCCTGTTCAATTTTCCATCCCCCTTTGTTACCCATGGAAAATTGAACATACCTAATGTAATAGAAAAGGAGAACGATTCCCTTGTTCCAGGTTGATTACACCTTTGTGGCTTGAAACAATCAGAGTGAGAAAAATGGTTCAAAGGATTGCACAGTTGCACTTGCAATCTAACCGTTTTGGCAGAACAATTACCCAAATTGCAACCATTCCCATCTAGCAAGCATCATAATAAAACTGATACCTCATTTGGTTTGCCAAATGTAAATTTTTCTTCACGTGTTTGATGACTTGATCTCACGTTATAAAAGTAGGAAAAATGCTATTGGCAACAACTATTAACAACAAAAAAATGGTGGTATAATATAATTAGCACTTGGCCAAAATATACCAGAAACCAAACAAAACTCCATTCAAGCAAATGTATTTCCGCGCAGCAAAATTCCCACGCCACTTTCAACCCGCCAAATGGAAATCCAACAACCAAACTTCAACGCCTCTATGGAGAATCATAGATCCAAATGCCAATTATGTTCTGTTGGCTCACCAAAGCCAAGATTAGATCAACTTTTTTCAGGACTTACGGAAACAGACTATGGAAAGAGTTTGTGACCTCCCCCTTTCCGCCAAACACCACGTACAGGCAACCCTGCAGAGTTGTATTTGTCACCATCTATTGATCCTGCATCTGGAGCAGGATCTGAACTTTTCAGATCCATAAGTGCCGATGCAGAGCCATCACCTAGGCGAACCCTAAGGAACTTGGAGGACTTCTTGCGTTGCTTGCTTCCTCCACCCCCATCAGCTGTATTTTGATTAGATACACCGCCAACTGATGCGTCATTCTGCCGACTAAGCTTCTTTAAGGGTTGACCACCAGAATTTACAGTAACCTGCTGCTCATCAGCCAATACTTTTGATTTGCCTTTAGCAGATCGGTACCCACCCTTTGATAACACCCCTGCCTCTTCTTCTGAAGGCATGTAACTTGACTGCAGTTGTCGTACAGTGCTCAAAAAGCTATTTGCTAACTTATCTTTAGAATTACTTTCTTCAGCATCTACAGACTTCCCTTTACCCTTGTTGGAGACATTACGATCCTTCAAATGGGTACTACCATGGCCCCAACCATCTCCCTGTAAAGAATTTCTTTGCAAACTAGCATTGTAACAGTCAAGAAGCTCTTTTTGCTTCTGAGCATCAGGGCATAATCTTGCCAACTCAGGAACAAGATGAGACAATCCAAACTGCTGCACATACTCCAGATATATACCTGTGTCTATTAATCCTTGGCGATATTGGGCGGATATATCTTTGAAAGTAGTGTATATATCTGGATCAAAATCAAGAGCAGCACGAATCTTTTCCACCAAGGACTTGTTAGCAGTCTGAACATTCTCCATATTTGGCACAGACTGGTTACCCACAGGGGGCTTGCTTACTTGTGCTGCAGAAACTGGAGGGAAAGCAGAAAATGAAGGTTCCACAGATCTACTCTGGATGAGATTTGGAGCTGATGCAGAGTGGATGATCCTACCATTATCATGAGAGTTCCTTGAATAACCAGCAGGTGTAAGTCCATGAACTGATGGCAGTGCAGCCTGAGCAGAACTAGAATAAGTTGATGGTGTAGGTCCACTACTAGTGGCAGGCTTCAACTGACCAGTACCACGTGACATTCCAGGTGCAATATTTGTTACAATTCTAGGTTGTGTAGAACTACTTGATGGTACCACAGATCCACGACTTGCCACTGGACAAGCTTGAGCTGAATTAAGAACAGAAACTTTTTTCTTGCTTTGGCGGCGCAAATGTGCTGCCATTGAGTTACTATGTGAACCTTCTGAATCATGTTTCAGCTTTTGTTGACCTTTGGATGCAACGGGTAGTGGAGGAAAGGAAGATTCTTGTAGAGGTGCAGTCCTTGAGTTATGCCCCACGGCCTGAAGGTACCTCACTGATGATTCGGAATTTGTTGTACCTAATGATTCAAATGGCTTAATAATTTGGTCAATATCAACATCCTCACGATCAAGAGTAACTTGCCCACTGGTTGATGCCGATGAATTGTGAAATGTGCCATCTGCATTAGCTGTCTCCAAACTTGCTTGAATGGCTATAGAAAGTTGATCTTCCGAAGAATCACGACGAAATGTCCGACCTCTTCCACGACGTCGGTCTTGCTCATTACTTCTTTGATACCGAAAGCTTGTCGGTATCTGTTGGGAAGGATAGGATTTGAAAGCAATGAGATAGAATGAAGAAAATAATCAAAATAGCTAAGTATCCAAATGTAGTAGAAACCAGCCAACATATGAGATCAAAGATCAGAAAGAATGAATTGATTAAACAAAGAGAAAACTATAAAAAACAGTCTACATGCCTGAAGCGCAGCATTACGTTTTGCACGTGACATACGCCCTCCATGCTCAATAGTATTATGCCTCTGAACATTAGACAAAATAGCATCAGTAAACTAAAGTGACTCAACAAAGAAGGGAAAGAGATACCCAGAACACATGCACAGCAATAACAAAAAACACACAAACATCTGCATGCACGAGCAATGGAATTCCTGCACACATGCTCATTCATGCAGAGACACACACACACACATATGCAGCACAAGTGTCACCTTCATTTCAGCTTCAGATTGAAAGACAACAAATTTCTTACAAAGACAGGCCTCATCTTCACATAAAAAATGCTCTTGACGAAAGTGTATCTGTAAGAAAGAATAACCATTAGTTTTGACAGACACTTGCTAAAATAACATGTACACCCGTTTACTTAAGGGATACATAAATAAATATATCTTGCCTCTAGGTCATCATAATTCTTATAGTATTCATAGTGGCCTGGATGCTGCCTGCATCAAAGATTATAAATATCATGAGCCTTACATATCTCACTATTACAACCACAACAGTAATCTCCCTGTATAGCAGAGTGATAACTCAAGATTAACCTTTGGCATATATGACAGGTAAAGTGTTCAGTAGACATATGTGAGTATAGTTCATTATCCCCATAGAAAGGGACTCTGCAAAACTCACACACAGGATGCCCCATAAAACCACCTCTTTCACTCTCAGTTCCATCCACCTCAGAATTACCCGTGCTTATATGTTGGTTCAATTGCGATCTAGTGTATAGCTTTTGTTCACATATAAATACCTGTGTCATACAAAAGAAGATGGTAAGCTCTTAAAGCCAACCAAAATTTGTTTATATTTATAGATATTAGATAAGTATCCTTCTTAGCATCAAATAAGATGTCATTGGTATATATTTCACCTTCCTTCCTTCCAAACATAGACTGCACATAAGCAACCTGTGTTGGTGGAATAAATGACCCTTTAGCTGCTCTATACTCTTGAATCTCATTCGACGTTTTGAGGCATCATGTGATTGCTCCTCTATCTTGTCACAAACACTACATGAAAGCCGACACATGGCCTTGATCATTTTGTAGTGGTCCACATCATCGAAAAAAGCTTGTGTATCCTCGTGGTACCAGTATGAGCCCACCTGACCCTCCCTTACTACAGATGGTAGGAGTGTAAAGTCACCTATCATCCTTGTATAATCTCCTAAAGCCTGCAATAGTAGCATCAAAATGTGTAATGATAACAGAGAAGATAGCTAAGATATAGCAGCAATGACTAACATATAAACTAAAAAGTAATGACAAAAAACAGAAACAGAGCACTAATTTCCCAGAGTTTCAGGAATACAACTATGAGCAGCACATATGTAATCAAAGTTAGAATTTGCATATCAAACAAAGATAGAGGCAAAAGAAAATCATTCTATAAATAATAGTACAACAATTGACAATAGGGACATTTCTGATCAAATAAGTTCCACATGTCCTCATACTTTAAATATGAAAATCATCAGCAATGAACTGTGGAGCCTGGAAGCCATCTGGTGATTATCTTAAGAGATAACCATAATTCCAAAAAGGAAAAAAGGCATATAAACCATTTACTCAAAACTGCAAGGTTCAACCATGAAAAATGGCATTTATAATACAATAACAGAAATAAGTGGACTATTAGATATTAAGTTCTATTCAATGATCTCCCAAACTAGAGTGTCCTTCCAAATGGTGTCTTCTTTCATCTCCTTCCACTCAAAATTACCCCTCGCTAACAGAACCATGATGTGGAGTTATTAGTGGGGTTGGTGACGGGACCAAATAAAGATAGACAATAAGTTAGGGAAGGAAGGTGGCGGGAGAGAAAGAGAGGGTCACTAGTCATTTATAACATAGGAATTATGTAACATAGGAAACAGTCTGGAGCAGTTTCGTCACCTGAAGTGGAGACTGGAGACTGGAGACTTCCATTTATACATTTTAAATGAATAAAATTATGTCACACATGAAGTTGGGGAATTTAATCTAACATATTTAATGGACTGTAAGAGAAAGAGACTCAATCTGTGAAAACTGAGAAAAGCTCTCAGGTTCATTTCATTCATATACCCAAACAAGAGAGTGATTAGACCTCTCCACTCAACCTTTCTTATTTCCTACTAAGAGATTCCAGCAATATTTAGTATTACATTAAAAAATATAACATAAAAAAGAGAGAATAAATTCGCAAAAAGACTGTTATTAGGTGCAAATATTCATTTTCAACGGTAGTTGTTTTGCCATCTATACCAAATTCATGCCCATGTTAATTCCCACATCGATTCATAATGTAAAAGAATAAATTAAACCCAAAATTCAAATTGGGTGAGTACTGAATAACTACATAATCAATCACACATAACCAAATGAGACAACAAAAAATCAAAGGCCAACCTTGGTGACAAATATGGTATTGCACTCAGTCTTGCAGATGCAGCAACGGCGATCTTCGCATATGAAACGGAGACGAATCACGCATGTGGAGCAGACCTCCCGATGGCCACAAGAACCATATGCGACCCATTCCATTGGTTCAGCACACACAGCACAGCAGTCATCCATGTCTACGAACCTCTTTCAAGATTGAACCCCCAAAAAGAGAAAAGAAATCTTAACCAGATTTCAGACCAGAAAATTATGCAGAAGACGAATCTAGGGTTTTTAATTATCAACTCCGATACAATATAATAATTAAGAATAATAAACTTTTAATTTTGATACCTGAAGGCTGAAGTTCGTGGAGAGGAAGATTTGGGGTCGGCGGATTGGACTTTGTGGAAAGTTCTATGGAATTTGGAATGCAAGCGCTTTGTCGGTCTGTCCTCCCCAGGAGCAGTGCAAGCAAGCGGTCGTAGAATTTATGGGGCCTCCACGGTGGACCACGATAATCCGGAATGGGAAATTTTCTCAGTACGGACAATAGTTGGAGTAAAATAAAATAAAATAAGATTATTTTTTAGTGTAAAATGGAAGAAAAATACCTACAAGCTCCTTGTAACGGGTTCGAGCCGCACAAAAATACTGTTCGAGCCTAAAAAAAATATCTATATATATACTTATAAAGTGATGTGTTTACGGACCCGTTTGACAATTAGTCAAATATTCCGATAATTTGCTTATTATATTCTTTAGTTTACTTGTACCAATTTGCCTAGTAATTATTTTTATTTGTTAATTTACAGGTAAAAATCAACTTGGTTTTTGTTGCTTTTGTGACCCAAATCATGTTCTAGGTAATCTTTTAGTTTGTTCTTAATGAGTAAGAAAAATTAATTGGATTAATTTTGGGGTAAGTAAGTCTAATTAGTCTTGGAGTAAAAGTTTGCTTGGTGGTTTATGCAAGTTAGTTTCATTTCAGAATATGAATGAGTACATACATACGCATACTTCAACAAATATGTTGGTCATCTTATTACCAGTTAACTTTCGAGTTTCTATATTGTTGTTACATTTGGCTATGATCAGTAAATGATTTTCAGGAGAGATGCCTGGTGGGACATATTTCAAATCCACGTTCCTTTACGCACATCAACCTCCCCATGTTGATGATCTGCTAGCATATGAAACCCAGGACTGTTCTATTAGATGCTTCCATATTCCTGATGATTTCTTCAACTTGGCTTGGATATTCACCACGATTTTCATTTTCATTGTCCATATATCTAAAACTCTGCGCGCCAACTTATAAAACAATAAGCAAGACCAACCCTTGTCACAAGAACCTGGATACTCAAAGTGACTTTAATATTACTTACATGAATTGCAGAGTCAATCTAAAATCAGAACATCAGGAAGATCTGAGCTATTATTAGCACCTGCTGCCCAGCTGGTAAACCATGTAAAAGCATGGAATTCTTCCTTTGTAATACCCAACTCAAAAAATAACTCTATCTGCAGAACACCCAGATGTTCACAACCAGTCAGCTCGTAATGAAATGGAATGAAATGATTAGTCACCAAATAAAACTTCATAAAATCTTTGAAGAGGCATGCCACAACCAGTCGTGATTGACTGATGACGACTGATGAAATAATTACATGCAGAGCATGCAAAAGCATGGAAGCAGTGTGAGGCGCAGGACACATTTCAGCATTTGTACAGACGCAAACAGGGCATGCCCAAGCATAGAGGCGGTGCACACATTTCAGCATGCCCAGACATAGAATTTTTTCGAAATGCAGTCCTTAGCAACAAAATAAAATAAAAGATATAAAAATTCATGTTATTTTTTTGAAATGCAGTCCTTAGCAACAAAATAAAATAAAAGATATAAAAATTCATGTTATATCATTATGTGTATTTATGAGTTTTTTCCTACGAGAAACACTTCCTACAGTATGTATCAGTAGTCAAGATATATACATTTAGCAAGATATCCAAAACAGATATATGAGGGCAAATGTTGTACGCAACTACAGACATCATTGAAGGGATGAAAAAAAATGCAGTGTTGCAAAATTCCTAGTCCAAAAATAGGGTCTTGAAGGATGAAAAAAATGCAGTGTTGCAAAATACGGAGTCCAAAAATAGGATTCTCAAGACCTTACTGTCAATTCTCAGACGCTCTAAAATAAAGATCTCTTTCTGTCGCAAGGTTCGATCAGCCTAGAACTAGCATTGGCACGGCATAAACAATAAACAAATTGCCGAAAGTAGAGCTCACAGATATCTCCAACTTCCATTCTCATTATTAATCTATCAAAATTGTAATCTTAATGAAGCTGAAAGTAATTTCAAGGCTGAACCAACTAACCTTCAGCGTATATGACTTTCTTTCAACCAGAAAAACTCTTTTGATCCCACAACAAGCTGCGAGCATTTGTTTCAAGTAGCCTATCCCTTCCCTAAATTCAACTACTGTAGGGATATCATCATTATTTACCCCTTCTCATAAGTACTCCTTCCAATAGAATTCTTTAATACCCCAAAAATTTTCAAGTTCCCCAGAATGGATGCCTTTTGCATAACATGTTTCTCTTGAAATGGAAACGTCCTGCAGATAACAACTCCTCTTAAAATAAAAAACCCAGCAAAAAAAAAAAAAAAAAATTAAATAAATTCTAAATGACAACAAGTAGTCCTCTCTACTCCTCTCTTAATCCATATATCGCAAGCCTCTGGCATCTGATAAGATTCTTGACTCTTGAATATCCGTTACACAAGGATTCATCAAATCTGATGAGTTACAGAATTCAGGCACACTCATACTAAAAACAGTATATTCCACTTCTATTCAGAAGAAAGTCCAATGAAGCTGATACTTCCAGTTCTCCTTAACTGCCAGCATTTGATGCCCTTTTGGTAAAATGGTTGGAGAGGCAAGGACTGAGCTTTTTCCAGTGATGGGCATCTCTTAACACGCCCTCAAGATTTTCTTGAAGTACAGGGCTGTTTATTAAATTAAATAATGTTAAAAGCGTGGGCAGGGCAAAGAAACAAACAATTGAAATATATTTAATAGAATTGGATAAGAGAAAATGCTTGATACAATAAATTACGTAGAAGAATAAGAAGGCAGAAAGCTTTCTGAGAATGGTCTATCGGACATTGGATCCATTGGCCTTCCGACCTTGGATTGTGATTGCCACAGAACATAGCTCAGTTGGAACCCACAAAAATTGAGTAGCTGAATGAGTAACAGAGCAAAGGAGAAATTTTTCTAGCACGAATGGCACTTACTTTGAATCTCTGTGTCGGGTATTTGCACAAAATCTGTTCTTTTTGTCCAGAACTTGCAGGGCGACTCCATGGTCCATGCCCAGTTGTCACTGCCGGGCAATTTGTGTTCCTGGAACGGTTGCCTTTGTGTGCATTTTTTTTTTTTTCAAGTAGTTATAGAAACAGTTTTATAAAAATATAGCGAAACAAAAAAGTTCTTAGATAGGAGGGACTATTTGGTAATTTTACGATACAACAACCCCTTTTTCCTCAAGAAAACCCTAACTCCCCCCACATAAGACCATTGTCTTCAACCCCGCCGAAACCCAGAAAGAAAGAGATTTCCTAACAAACCCTAACCCTTTTCTGCATAGAATCCAAAGATGCAGATCTTTGTGAAGACCCTCACGGGTAAAACCATAACCCTTGAAGTTGAATCCTCAGATACAATCGACAATGTCAAGGCCAAGATTCAAGACAAAGAAGGCATCCCACCTGACCAACAACGTCTCATCTTTGCCGGTAAGCAACTAGAGGATGGTCGCACCCTAGCTGATTACAATATTCAGAAGGAGTCCACTCTTCACCTCGTGCTTCGGCTTCGTGGTGGTGCAAAGAAGCGTAAGAAGAAGACCTACACAAAGCCCAAGAAAATCAAGCATAAGAAGAAGAAGGTGAAGCTAGCTGTTCTGCAGTTCTACAAGGTTGATGATTCAGGAAAGGTTCAAAGGCTGAGGAAGGAGTGCCCAAATGCAGAATGTGGAGCTGGGACCTTCATGGCAAATCATTTTGACAGGCACTACTGTGGTAAGTGTGGTCTTACCTATGTTTATCAGAAAGCTGGTGGTGATTGAGCGAGCAATCTGGGTGGTGGATTGGTGGCCGTGGAAGAACGTTTCTCTTTGGTTCAGCTCTGGTAGTTTTCGTATGTCATTAGGGTCGGCTTTTGATTAATGGTTTGCATATGTATTAATAATCAAGTTTAGAACTTTTTGGTATTAGAGCTATAATGGATGGTTTTGTTATGGATTTTAATTTTTATGTTACTTCCAGTGTTACCATTGCAGTTTATATGTTCAGCTTAATGGTTAATTAGGTTTTATTGATCTAAGATTTATTCGTTTCATGGGTCTATTATGTGTTTTTTCTATGCAATTGATTCATTTTCATTTGTGAATGTTTGATGTTTTTGCTTAACATAATAGGTAATTTGAAAATGAGTTAATCTGTGGTGATATTATTTTGCCTGTTTTATGAAGTTCTGTCTGCTTCAATTTTCAAGTATGCCTTTTTTAATTTTTCACTGTGATTTCTTGTAATGAGTTGAATAATCAAGTGAAATAGTTGCTTGTTTACCTATCAAAAAAACATTAATGCTCATTCCATCATTTTGATGATTGTTTCCCTTGATGGTTAGTCTCTGGCTGATTGAACTTCTGAAGGTGAGGTTTGGTTCACTGTCAAATTTACTTCTTTCCTGTTTGTTCAATTATTGATCATGGCTTTGCATGTGTGACTGCAAATGGATCTGAACAGATGTTTCCCGTTTCTGGATTCGAGCCTTTGCATAATCTAATAGCAGATTCCTAAATGCCACTTTTGTTGCTTCACCTTTGTGGTTGCTTTTGCAATACAGCTTCTAGTGGGTTTTCCAATTTTGGTTTGATACAAGTATACAACAATTTGTACTGCATCTTCATTTTTCTTTGGTTTTGGTTATGCTGTATTACCTTCTCAATTACAATTAGAAGATTTTTTGTTAGGCACTTTTGATTAGATGTCTAACTTGCTCATGGCAGTTCATTTTATAACTAGCGGCCCCTTGTTTTATGCTTCATCTTATCTGTTTCAGTGTGGTTTGACTGGTTGGAAATGCTGTTACAAACATGAAGATACTTATTTGTCTGATGGTACTAGAATGGGTTATGTAGACTGGTATTCGTGTTTGTTATTCTTTTTAACTGCCATTGTATGAATGTTGTGTTTTGATGTATATTGTGACTCGAGTTGTATTTGAATGTTGGTCTGCGACTCACATGGTTGCATGTCATTGGCATATGCTATGTCATGCTATGCTTCCAGCTTTCCTTCTTAGCTTTCATATGCTTAAAAACTCTATGCAGCCCACTTTCATTCCTTTTGATTTTAATCATCTATTATTGTAGCTCATAGTTTGTGAAGAAGTGTGAGTATGACGGGGAAGAAATATAAATGAGTGATTACAATTTGAGTTTGTGAAGAAGTGTGAGTATGACGGGGAAGAAATATAAATGAGTGATTACAATTTTCAGGAACAAGAATTTAATCGTCCAACGTCTAAGTATGGGATAACATGACCACAAGCCTAAACTATCCTCCCAAAAGAGGGAAATCAAAATTCAATTGTACATCAAACCACACATTTAATACTAAACTTGGACATTTTGCAGCTAGTATGGCCTAAAAAATGCACGAGGAAACAATCTAGGTAGAATTGTGCTTTTCGCTTTTACAATGAGTGCGTATATACCGTAACAGGGGATGGGAATCACAGCAAAGCTAAAGTACCAGTAAGCACAAGCAAATCCGTTACATTCTTTATGTTTTGTAAATGGGTGAATGAAAGTTGAAACGGGTTAACAATAATCTCAAATAATTACCATAGAGGAGTCCCTGATTCATTAACCTCGAGAAATGGATAGGGTCACCTGGTAGAGGAATAATATGTCACTGCTCGGTACTGAGTAATTCTCAAAATAATTTTCTTGGTCGGGCTATAGTAGCAGGAGAAGAAAGAGAACAGTTAGTTCTCGCCATATAAAACCACAGACGTGAATAACCCATTGGAAAATGACATACCCATTTGATTCGTATACTATCAGTATCAGTGTATAACTGAGGTCTGGGTTCTGGAATTTGCGTTGGTAGAGGATTATAGTTGCGGGCTTTGATATGGGACTGGTAGTTTCGACTCTGGTTTGAGGCTGGACAGAAAAAAATTTGTATAGAAAAAAATTGAGCAAAATTCCAATTATGGATATTTAACAAAGTTATTTGAATGGTGTTGTTTGGTCCATATTGCCCCATATAATCTTACTACTTCATGTCCAATTCCCATAGCTGCATCTGAGACGAAGTGTCAAATACTTACTTACATTTGCTTTGACATTTGCTTGATGAGTTTGCTTAAACTTTTACGAATTATAAGGCTCTTGGATCTGCTGTTGAAATGACTACATGGACTTACTTGCTATTTTACAAACATCCATGAGACTGAAGCAAGATCAAAACCCTCCAATAACAGAAATTAACAGTATGTCCTCATGAAGATTTATGTTTTCGGATAGGGGCTATGTAGACCATTTTAAATTGGTGCCAACAAGCAAGCTTGCTAGCTAGCTTGCCTTCTTCAAAAATTTTGGCTGACAGTACAAATATAATGACCTAGTATACTAAAGCAAATGCTTTGGCAAAGCATGAAGCCAGACAAAAATTTATCAATTGGGCTCAATCATTGAGTTATTTTATTTAAATTGAAAACATTATCCTTAAGCACTCAAGCACCCAAGATCTCAACCACTCAACCATATTGAGCTCAATCATTGAGTTATTTTATTTAAATTGAAAACATTATCCTTAAGCACTCAAGATCTCAACCACTCGACCATATTGAGCTATTTTATTTGAATTGAAAACATAATCCGTAAGCACCCCTGGGAATGTCAATTGATCAAGAATCCTGGAATACTGGCAGTTGTCTCCCGTTAGCGACAGTGTCGCCTCCATCAACAACCAAATTTTGTCCAGAAATATAACGTGATTCATCAGAAGCAAGAAACAAAGCAGCTTCTGCAATATCTTTACCCTTCAAAGTAACACCCTTCAAGTTGGCCATGGCACCAAAAATTGCTTCAAATTCACTTGGCTGCAGATTGAAGGATTTACATGAAAGAGGTGTAGCAACTGCTGAAGGAGATACACAATTAACTCTAATCCCATAAACCCCGAGCTCACTACAAGCTGAGCGGACAAGACCAATAAGGCCATGTTTGGATGTTGTATAGGCAAGTGTTCCCACTCCTGCCAGGGAAGCTGCCACACTGGCTGTACAAATGATGGATCCTCGTATGTTTTTCTCCACCATAGCACGAGCAGCATGCTTTATTGCAGCGGCCATGCCGCGGATATTTACATCTATGGTGTTGTCAAATCCATTGAGATCAAGCTCAAGGATGCCAGTTACTGGGCCTAAGATTCCCGCATTGCTGTACAAGATGTCAAGGCTGCCATATTTCTCTAACGTGTATTTCACTGTTTGCTCAACTTGATTCTCATCTCTCACATCACAATGTTGGTAGCTAACTTTGTTTGAGTTTATTGATGCCACAACCTGATGACCCAATTCGTCTTGAATGTCAGCTATCACAACAAATGCCCCGTGCACAACGAATAATCTCACTGCTTCCTCTCCAATTCCGCTAGCTCCGCCGGTGATAAGAGCCACCTTACCTTCTAATCTAACAAAACTCAAATAAAAATTCAATTACTCCATAAACACATATGATGAGTGGAGGACTCTACTTTGCAAATAACAGAGGAGCTAAGAGGATGCAGAGCACAGAAAGCAAATCTAAATTGGAGGATCAAGAGAACGAGAAAGTGAAAATCATACCTTAGCCTAGACATTGGATTAATGTGGAGCTCTTTGTTAGAGTGATGAGCTAATTAATTGGCTATGATGTACTCTGCGTTGTTCATGTTTATACCAAGGTCTTGTGCTGAGCATCAATTTGTTAATTAGAATAAAAAATATTTAGTCAACTAAAGTGAGCTAGATGTTTGTATATTCAATTTTTTTTTTCTTTTTTTTTGTGAAAGTGACTGGTAAAGAGAAACAAGTGAAAAAACAAACATGTGAGAGTGGCAGTGGCAGCACATTTAATTAAATCTTGATAGAGAAGTTATGAAGAACAAATGGTGCAACCACAATAATTTGAACATTGTTTATATTGGATTAATGTCAAGTTGTAAAAAATAAAAAAATAAAAAATGAATTAGGGAAGAAGAATAATTTATTTATTTATTTATTGAAGATGGTTGTTTATTTTGATGACTTAAACTTTGTTTAATTAATCATATAATATTTTTATGAATAAGATATATAAATAGCACTCTTTCAATCAATCAAATATTTCAACTATTCTTATCCATGTCACACTTAAAACCAATCAATTGATGATAAAAAAAGAGATCCAATTACTTATATGTAATGTGAAGCTCTACTATGTTAGCAATATAAGAAATTACTACATTGACACCTCCTTTTATGTGAAACGAGATCTTAATATGATAATCCATAGTTGTTAACATAGTGGAGCTTAACATTACATATAAATTAACGAGTCTCTCCGTTCATACATTTCTATTTTTCAAATAAAAGGAATACAGCTAATAAAAGATTGTTTTAACTGTCATTGTATGAATGTTGTGTTTTGATGTATATAGTGATTCGAGTTGTAATTGAAATGTTGGTCTGCGACTCTCCTGGTTGCATGTCACTGGCATATGCTATGCTTCTAGCTGTCCATCCTAGCTTTCATATGTTTAAAATGGTTATCTGTGCAGCCCACTTTCATTCCTTTTGTTTTTAATCTTCTATTATTGTAGCTCTTCGTTTATGAAGAAGTGAGAGTATGACAGTATAAATAAAAGGGGAAAGAAAATATAAATGAGTTATTCTAATCTTCAGGAACAAGAATTTAATCGTCCAATGTCTAAGTATGGTATGACATGATCAAAAACATAAACTATACACACCCAAAACAGGGAAATCAAATTATAATTGTACATCAAACCGCACATCCCGTGGTATGAGCTTAGACCATTAACAACTAGAATGACCTCAAAAATGCACGAGGAAACAATCTAGGAATAATTGTGTTTTTCGCTTTTACAATGAGTGAGTATATCCCATAACAGGGGATGTGAATCTTAGCCAAGCTAAAGTACCTGTAAGCACAAGCAAATTCGTTACATTCTCTATGTTTCTGTAAATGGGTGAATTGAAGTTGGAACAGGTTAACAATAATCTCAAAATAATTACCATCGAGGAGCCCACGATTTATTAAGCTCGAGAAATGGATAGGGCCACCTGGTAGAGGAATAATATATGTGACTGCTCAGTACTCAGTAGCTCTCAAACTAATTTTCTTAGCTGGGCTATAGGAGAAGGATAAGAAAGATAACAGTTAGTTCTCACCATGTAAACCCACAGGCGTGAATAACCCATTGGAAAATGACATAGCCACAGCTCCAGAGCACAAAACATGCAAGTCGGAACCAAGGAAATGGCTGAGAAACAATAAAGAGTGGCAGGGTGCAATGTCCAATCTGTGACACTTCTACTTAAAATAAAATGGACATAGTATGCAGGGAAATCCTTGGCACCCAATGTAAACTTTTTGCTAGCTATTCATAAAATGTTTTTCTATAATCTTTGCTAGGATACTACTTGCAGGAAGCTCGATACTTACTAGGTTGTTTAGAGCAATATCCAGAAGGAGGAAGACAGAATTCAAGGTATTCATTCAACCCATCAAATGTCAAATAAAGATCAAAACTATTAACATGAAATCTCTATGATCATTATGCCCTAACTTAGAGTTTGAGGATTAGAAAATTGTAAGAATTTTAAAACCAGCTTATTCAGAAGTAGTTCTATGACATATAAGTACACAAGAGAATGAAAACAGAAGGTAAAATGTAAATACTGACCACATTTAGGCCTAGATGAGCATTTGATAAAAATGGGACAATGACGCACCAAAATACAATGTCTGTTAGGATTACAGCCCCTGTTCAAGTCTGGTAATTAAATAATGTATTAGGTTTTAATCTGAATTTTGAAGGATTCTTTAGTAACTGTTAGCGAAAGCAATCTTGCTTAGAACTTTCTTATTAGCCTATAGAGTCATCTTAATCGACGAGTCTGGTATATAGCCTGCATCAGATATCCCCAAAACCTTGCTCTTTGTTGGAAATCCTCTTCAGCATAGTGGCTTTCTAACTTGATGGCAGTTTAGTTTCTTTCTCTCTGTATGAATTCGGGCTTGTATACATACTCTCTTCTAAATCCCTTTTCAGAAACTCACACCTTTCCCCATTCTGAAAAAGAGGTGGTTTCTGTAAGAATAACCAGCATCCATATGCAGAAACTATGCTCCCCAGCTACATTCAAAAAATCAATGTTCTTTATATAACAGGTAACAGCACAAGAAAGTGGGTTGCATAAGTGCAATTGATCCACTGTATGTTTGTTCAAAAACAATATGGCAAACAAATAGTGTAGTGCTTGACATACCGCAAAATAGATCATAACTAATGTTCAAGTCCACCTGCAGATGAATGCAACACAATCAGATATTAGGCATACCAATAAACTCTCCCACTCTAAATTAGAAAGTATTAGTAACATCTAGCTGGTTTCCTCTGTTTTAAGAGCAGAGTGTTTCATTCTTATGAGGGTTTGGGTTTACCAGTAAAAAAATTTGTGGAAACTTATGAAATTGCTTGATGAGTTTGCTCAAACTTTTACAAATTTTAAGGCTCTTGGATCTGCTGTTGAAAAGACTACAAGGACTCCTTGCTATTTTACAAAAATCCATGAGACTGAAGCAAGATCAAAACCATACTATAACAGAAATTAACAGTAACCTCTCATGAAGATTTATTTTGCGGATGGGGCTTTGTAGACCATTTTAAATTGGTGCCAACAAGCGAGCTTGCCTTTTTCGTAAATTTTGGTGGACAGTACAAATATAATGACCCAGAATACAGAAGTAAATACTTTGACATTCATGAAGCCAGACAAAAACTTATAAATTGAGCTCAATCATTGAGCTAATTTTTTTTGAATTGAAAACATTATCCTTAAGCGCTCAACCGTAAATATATAATATATTGCAAATGAAATGTCAATTGATCAAGAATCCTGGAATGCTGGCTCTTGTCTCCCATTAACCACCGTGTAGCCTCCATCAACAACCAAATTTTGTCCAGAAATATAACGTGATTCATCAGAAGCAAGAAACAAAGCAGCTTCTGCAATATCTTTACCCTTCAAAGTAACACCCTTCAAGTTGGCCATGGCACCAAAAATTGCTTCAAATTCACTTGGCTGCAGATTGACGGCTTTACATGAAAGAGGTGTAGCAACTGCTGAAGGAGATACACAATTAACTCTAATCCCATAAACCCCGAGCTCACTACAAGCTGAGCGGACAAGACCAATAAGGCCATGTTTGGATGTTGTATAGGCAAGTGTTCCCACTCCTGCCAGGGAAGCTGCCACACTGGCTGTACATATGATGGATCCTCGTATGTTTTTCTCCACCATAGCACGAGCAGCATGCTTTATTGCAGCGGCCATGCCGCGGATATTTACATCTATGGTGTTGTCAAATCCATTGAGATCAAGCTCAAGGATGCCAGTTACTGGGCCTAAGATTCCCGCATTGCTGTACAAGATGTCAAGGCTGCCATATTTCTCTAACGTGTATTTCACTGTTTGCTCAACTTGATTCTCATCTCTCACATCACAATGTTGGTAGCTAACTTTGTTTGAGTTTATTGATGCCACAACCTGATGACCCAATTCGTCTTGAATGTCAGCTATCACAACAAATGCCCCGTGCACAACGAATAATCTCACTGCTTCCTCTCCAATTCCGCTAGCTCCGCCGGTGATAAGAGCCACCTTACCTTCTAATCTAACAAAACTCAAATAAAAATTCAATTACTCCATAAACACATATGATGAGTGGAGGACTCTACTTTGCAAATAACAGAGGAGCTAAGAGGATGCAGAGCACAGAAAGCAAATCTAAATTGGAGGATCAAGAGAACGAGAAAGTGAAAATCATACCTTAGCCTAGACATTGGATTAATGTGGAGCTCTTTGTTAGAGTGATGAGCTAATTAATTGGCTATGATGTACTCTGCGTTGTTCATGTTTATACCAAGGTCTTGTGCTGAGCATCAATTTGTTAATTAGAATAAAAAATATTTAGTCAACTAAAGTGAGCTAGATGTTTGTATATTCAATTTTTTTTTTCTTTTTTTTTGTGAAAGTGACTGGTAAAGAGAAACAAGTGAAAAAACAAACATGTGAGAGTGGCAGTGGCAGCACATTTAATTAAATCTTGATAGAGAAGTTATGAAGAACAAATGGTGCAACCACAATAATTTGAACATTGTTTATATTGGATTAATGTCAAGTTGTAAAAAATAAAAAAATAAAAAATGAATTAGGGAAGAAGAATAATTTATTTATTTATTTATTGAAGATGGTTGTTTATTTTGATGACTTAAACTTTGTTTAATTAATCATATAATATTTTTATGAATAAGATATATAAATAGCACTCTTTCAATCAATCAAATATTTCAACTATTCTTATCCATGTCACACTTAAAACCAATCAATTGATGATAAAAAAAGAGATCCAATTACTTATATGTAATGTGAAGCTCTACTATGTTAGCAATATAAGAAATTACTACATTGACACCTCCTTTTATGTGAAACGAGATCTTAATATGATAATCCATAGTTGTTAACATAGTGGAGCTTAACATTACATATAAATTAACGAGTCTCTCCGTTCATACATTTCTATTTTTCAAATAAAAGGAATACAGCTAATAAAAGATTGTTTTAACTGTCATTGTATGAATGTTGTGTTTTGATGTATATAGTGATTCGAGTTGTAATTGAAATGTTGGTCTGCGACTCTCCTGGTTGCATGTCACTGGCATATGCTATGCTTCTAGCTGTCCATCCTAGCTTTCATATGTTTAAAATGGTTATCTGTGCAGCCCACTTTCATTCCTTTTGTTTTTAATCTTCTATTATTGTAGCTCTTCGTTTATGAAGAAGTGAGAGTATGACAGTATAAATAAAAGGGGAAAGAAAATATAAATGAGTTATTCTAATCTTCAGGAACAAGAATTTAATCGTCCAATGTCTAAGTATGGTATGACATGATCAAAAACATAAACTATACACACCCAAAACAGGGAAATCAAATTATAATTGTACATCAAACCGCACATCCCGTGGTATGAGCTTAGACCATTAACAACTAGAATGACCTCAAAAATGCACGAGGAAACAATCTAGGAATAATTGTGTTTTTCGCTTTTACAATGAGTGAGTATATCCCATAACAGGGGATGTGAATCTTAGCCAAGCTAAAGTACCTGTAAGCACAAGCAAATTCGTTACATTCTCTATGTTTCTGTAAATGGGTGAATTGAAGTTGGAACAGGTTAACAATAATCTCAAAATAATTACCATCGAGGAGCCCACGATTTATTAAGCTCGAGAAATGGATAGGGCCACCTGGTAGAGGAATAATATATGTGACTGCTCAGTACTCAGTAGCTCTCAAACTAATTTTCTTAGCTGGGCTATAGGAGAAGGATAAGAAAGATAACAGTTAGTTCTCACCATGTAAACCCACAGGCGTGAATAACCCATTGGAAAATGACATAGCCACAGCTCCAGAGCACAAAACATGCAAGTCGGAACCAAGGAAATGGCTGAGAAACAATAAAGAGTGGCAGGGTGCAATGTCCAATCTGTGACACTTCTACTTAAAATAAAATGGACATAGTATGCAGGGAAATCCTTGGCACCCAATGTAAACTTTTTGCTAGCTATTCATAAAATGTTTTTCTATAATCTTTGCTAGGATACTACTTGCAGGAAGCTCGATACTTACTAGGTTGTTTAGAGCAATATCCAGAAGGAGGAAGACAGAATTCAAGGTATTCATTCAACCCATCAAATGTCAAATAAAGATCAAAACTATTAACATGAAATCTCTATGATCATTATGCCCTAACTTAGAGTTTGAGGATTAGAAAATTGTAAGAATTTTAAAACCAGCTTATTCAGAAGTAGTTCTATGACATATAAGTACACAAGAGAATGAAAACAGAAGGTAAAATGTAAATACTGACCACATTTAGGCCTAGATGAGCATTTGATAAAAATGGGACAATGACGCACCAAAATACAATGTCTGTTAGGATTACAGCCCCTGTTCAAGTCTGGTAATTAAATAATGTATTAGGTTTTAATCTGAATTTTGAAGGATTCTTTAGTAACTGTTAGCGAAAGCAATCTTGCTTAGAACTTTCTTATTAGCCTATAGAGTCATCTTAATCGACGAGTCTGGTATATAGCCTGCATCAGATATCCCCAAAACCTTGCTCTTTGTTGGAAATCCTCTTCAGCATAGTGGCTTTCTAACTTGATGGCAGTTTAGTTTCTTTCTCTCTGTATGAATTCGGGCTTGTATACATACTCTCTTCTAAATCCCTTTTCAGAAACTCACACCTTTCCCCATTCTGAAAAAGAGGTGGTTTCTGTAAGAATAACCAGCATCCATATGCAGAAACTATGCTCCCCAGCTACATTCAAAAAATCAATGTTCTTTATATAACAGGTAACAGCACAAGAAAGTGGGTTGCATAAGTGCAATTGATCCACTGTATGTTTGTTCAAAAACAATATGGCAAACAAATAGTGTAGTGCTTGACATACCGCAAAATAGATCATAACTAATGTTCAAGTCCACCTGCAGATGAATGCAACACAATCAGATATTAGGCATACCAATAAACTCTCCCACTCTAAATTAGAAAGTATTAGTAACATCTAGCTGGTTTCCTCTGTTTTAAGAGCAGAGTGTTTCATTCTTATGAGGGTTTGGGTTTACCAGTAAAAAAATTTGTGGAAACTTATGAAATTGCTTGATGAGTTTGCTCAAACTTTTACAAATTTTAAGGCTCTTGGATCTGCTGTTGAAAAGACTACAAGGACTCCTTGCTATTTTACAAAAATCCATGAGACTGAAGCAAGATCAAAACCATACTATAACAGAAATTAACAGTAACCTCTCATGAAGATTTATTTTGCGGATGGGGCTTTGTAGACCATTTTAAATTGGTGCCAACAAGCGAGCTTGCCTTTTTCGTAAATTTTGGTGGACAGTACAAATATAATGACCCAGAATACAGAAGTAAATACTTTGACATTCATGAAGCCAGACAAAAAACTTATAAATTGAGCTCAATCATTGAGCTAATTTTTTTTGAATTGAAAACATTATCCTTAAGCGCTCAACCGTAAATATATAATATATTGCAAATGAAATGTCAATTGATCAAGAATCCTGGAATGCTGGCTCTTGTCTCCCATTAACCACCGTGTAGCCTCCATCAACAACCAAATTTTGTCCAGAAATATAACGTGATTCATCAGAAGCAAGAAACAAAGCAGCTTCTGCAATATCTTTACCCTTCAAAGTAACACCCTTCAAGTTGGCCATGGCACCAAAAATTGCTTCAAATTCACTTGGCTGCAGATTGACGGCTTTACATGAAAGAGGTGTAGCAACTGCTGAAGGAGATACACAATTAACTCTAATCCCATAAACCCCGAGCTCACTACAAGCTGAGCGGACAAGACCAATAAGGCCATGTTTGGATGTTGTATAGGCAAGTGTTCCCACTCCTGCCAGGGAAGCTGCCACACTGGCTGTACATATGATGGATCCTCGTATGTTTTTCTCCACCATAGCACGAGCAGCATGCTTTATTGCAGCGGCCATGCCGCGGATATTTACATCTATGGTGTTGTCAAATCCATTGAGATCAAGCTCAAGGATGCCAGTTACTGGGCCTAAGATTCCCGCATTGCTGTACAAGATGTCAAGGCTGCCATATTTCTCTAACGTGTATTTCACTGTTTGCTCAACTTGATTCTCATCTCTCACATCACAATGTTGGTAGCTAACTTTGTTTGAGTTTATTGATGCCACAACCTGATGACCCAATTCGTCTTGAATGTCAGCTATCACAACAAATGCCCCGTGCACAACGAATAATCTCACTGCTTCCTCTCCAATTCCGCTAGCTCCGCCGGTGATAAGAGCCACCTTACCTTCTAATCTAACAAAACTCAAATAAAAATTCAATTACTCCATAAACACATATGATGAGTGGAGGACTCTACTTTGCAAATAACAGAGGAGCTAAGAGGATGCAGAGCACAGAAAGCAAATCTAAATTGGAGGATCAAGAGAATGAGAAAGTGAAAATCATACCTTATCCTAGACATTGGATTAATATTGAGCTCTTTGTTGGAGTGATGAGCTAATTGATTGGCTATGATGTACCCTGTGTTGTTCATGTTTATACCGAGGTCTTGTGCTGAGCATCAACTTGTCAATTAGAATAAAAATATTTAGTCAACTAAACATGTGAGAGTGGCAGCACATTTAAATAAATCTTGATAGAGAGGCTAGAGAAAAAAAATAAAAAAAAAATGGTGCAACCACAATAATTTGAACATTGTTTATATTGGATTAATGTCAAGTTGTAAATAAATAAAGTCAAACGGGGAAGAAGAATAAATTTTTTATTTTATTGAAGATGGTTGTTTATTTTGATGACTTTAGTTTTGTTTAATTAATCATATTTTATTAATAAAAAGAAATTAATTATCTTCTTAAATATTGTTTTCAGATGCTTATTTGGGAATTTCAATTATAGCGGTCAAATAAGATTATTTTTTTCTCTAGACATTTTATCTATTTTAATCATGTGAAAATCATAAGTAATTCTTGTTTATCTACTTTTATCCATGTAGAGAAGAAAATGTATGTATTCCCTTTCTTTTTATATGGTTCTAATGAACTTACATTAAATTTTGAAACATTCTCTAATCAATACTATAGCACTGGAAATCATATGGAGTAGCAGATTTTGTGAATAAGATATATAAACAATACTTTTTCAATCAATCAAATATTTTAACTATTCCCATCCCATGTTTCTATTTTGAAAATAAAAGGAATACAAAATTACAAATGATAGGAGATCTACTCCAACTGAATTCTTCCTAATTATATTTAAATGAAACGGCTCTCATCAAAATTATAGATTGACAATGAGATATCACAAAACCTTTTCTTTTTCTCCCCTGCCCCACCCCAACAAGATACTACACATAATAAGTAAGATATTGCCTTAGACAAGTCACGTATTACGTGTTTACTGCTTGTGTTATTTTATTATTATTTTTTAATTTTGAATTTGGTTTTATGTTTATTAAGTTATTTTGAATTATGATTCAAATGTTAAAAATTGATGTGTTTACTAGTCCTTTGGAAATACAAAAAAGTTCACACATAAAATCTCTGTAATATTTGTCAACTATTTAATCAATTACTTAATTATTTTAAATACTAAAAATGATTACTTAATTTCTTTTAATATGATACCGAGACTCACTCTGAAAACATCAAAAATTCAGAAATTAGAATCGCAAGAATAAAAATTATAAATTATTTCAAATTGATTGAAACCAATACAGATCAAATAGAAAATAAAATTAGGATGTTATATTCATATGACCGTAGTGCAAGACCAAATAATTACCGGGCCAAGGCCCATATCTTCTTGGATGGTCAATATCCAAGAGACCAGTGCCGAACTGGCCACGGCAATATCCCAACCAAATGGCAAACCGAAACGACGTCGAAGCTGGTGTTTCAGTCTCCCTTCCAGAGTAGCTTATAGTGCATCAGAACTCAATATCTGTGCGGACAATGGTCCTTCGTGTAGAAATGAATACTATACCTTTCACTTTTGGACTAAACCATTAATTGAAAAAGACATGGATTTTCCTTCAATTTTCTTGACAAACAAAGAGAAAATACTTCAGTATACAAATTACAATAAGACAGAAAAGAATGTCAATCTTAAGCAGCAAGGATTGACCAGGGTCTACAACGAAAGTAATACAGAGAAAGATACATAAACTGATCATATATCTTCATTCATACATTCCCACCGCAGCAAGTACAACTTCAAAACCCTAGAATAAGAAAGTGGTAATTGATCGAACACGTAATGAACACAAACTGAAAAATGGAAACGAAACTTCAAGAACTCGACCAAATCACTTGAAATTGGAATAATTTTCTATTATCAATTGATTTTTCTTCTTTTTCTTCTTCATTTTCTTGGAAGAATTAGCACTGTCATCAATCATCTCAAGCAATACAGACCCAATCCGAAAGCAAATATAGGCATCAATGGTAGAATACCCAACCTTATCCATTGTGAGCTTCCCATGCCAGAACAGCTTCGGTTCGAACCACTCCATCTTCTTCACAGGCATCTCCACATCCATATGCTTTCCAAGAACGACCTTATTCAGACAATTCAGAGTGTACCTCCCAAGATCCAGATCTTCTCTCTTGAGTCCTTTCATTGCCAAGCTCCTCAGATCCATCGGATTCTTGATCTTGATTCCATGGATATGCTCAAGCTTATCAGCAACGTATTCCATCTGCATTCCCACAGCGATGACTCGAGGATTGTCAAAGAACTTCTGGAGTGGTTTTGGGGGTAATGTAGTAGTTCGGATCGCTGAGATGGTAGAGGATGCAATTAGAGCCAATACAGAGTTTGAGAAGCTCGAAAGGTGAGTCTCGGGCGCCATCTCTGGTGACCACAAGGTTCTCACGCTCGACGGAGACTCCGACGATGAGTATTCCGAGCTTGGAGTTGGTGACTCTCTTGAGTACCTGTTCCACCCATTTGGAGATAGTCTTGTCGCAGTGAGTGACAACGGTGAGAATGCGGTTGTAGTCGGTTTGGACGGTGTAGGAGTCATGGGAGTAGATATTGTCGGGTGGTCCTTTCATCGGTTCGACGCTGAACTCCAGCACCATGGCTGCCAAGCTTCTCGTCTCGTCCAGTCACAGAGAGAGAGAAGCAAAGGTGCGAGAGGTAGCGTGTGAAGGAAGGCATATGAGCAACTGACTCGATTGGTGGTTTATATAAGAGAGAAACGGGGAAGGAGGTGGGGCCCAAGAACCCAAACGGAAGCAAATAGTCTGTTGGGCTGTTATTCCTCCCCTCCTCACCAAAAACTAAGCCAATGGTGTTGTCTGGAAGCAAATATTTTAACACTATTACTTCCTCTTCGGCTCACTCATGCCTTACTCCATTCATTTTCTTCATCCTTCTAACCTCTTAATTTTTTTCCCTTCATCACATAATCACTAAATTTGTTAATCCTTTATTCTAAATTCGATTGTGAGCATATGTTCTAGGAGAATGCTTTTTACTTTGCACTTTTTAATAAGTTAACCCCAACAACTCATATACTAACTAGTTACATTCATATTTATTGTTTATGATGATTTCTACGTGTCGTAAATACAATAGTTTCCCTCCATAATTTGTATTGAATGCGAAAATATATCATACCCGGATAATTATTTGGACTTTGAGAAAGAGATTAGGTAATAAAATTTTAACAAGTATCTTATGATTTAGTTATGAATTACAACCTCTTAACGATATACATTTATTAGTCATCAACCTTTTAATACAACCATACAAGGCCCCATTCTGAGCAACCAAAAAAAAAAAAATTCCACGTAGCTGAATCCCAGGGTGTAGAGCTATGATTTCGAACTAGCCATCGGACGCTCTGAAGAAATAAGGCTTGAGCTTATATATTACGTACATATTTGCTAAGGCCTAAGAGATTAGAGAAAAAGAGGAGAGGGTCCAGTTTGACAAGAAAGTTGTAAAAGAGATGGCTTTCTACTACCCATTCTTTTCCTTCTTTTTTGTAACTCTCATCTTAGTGCCTGCCAATGTGTATTCAGTCTAGAGCATCTAGAACAATGAAATTATTGTGATCTTTAGAAGGCTAGCGAAGACATGAGGTCCAAAAAATTACAATGAAATAATTCATATGACTGGTAAGTCACAACAATATAAATACACAACAATGTATCCAATGTACATACAACTTTACACCCCCACCTTCCACCTCCCGTTTGATATTTACATCAACCATGGACTCACCATGAATGGCTGGAAATAAGACACCTACAAAACTGATAGCTGCTTTTTTCTAATGTCTAACTGAAGCAGCTGAAAACAGTAAATACACTCTCCAGAACAAGAGATTATTCAAAAAAAATAAAATTGGTACATTCATTCAGTTCCCAGCACTGCCTTCCAACAAGCTCCGCAAGCTGCAAAGAGCCTCTGCAGAGAGGCTACAGCATCTCACTTTCCGTTGTGGAGGGGAAGATGGCTCCCTGTGATCAAGCGAAGAGAAGCACACAACAATCACAGTGAGATTGTCAAATGTGTTGAGGCGCAATGCCTCCATGACAAGGTCCCTGGCACACTGCTCTGGATCATCATGCCTTCTCAGCCCACGACGGACAAGGCTGACTGCATGCTGACTTGACATCACATCCCAAATCCCATCACATCCTATGATTAGGAATTCATCATCTTCTGTTAGAACTACCTGTCGGAACTCTGGCTCTGCAATGAGAGGTGTAGGAGAACCCTTGGGGAACTTCATATCCCAATCCCCCAATGCTCGGCTAACTGATAAAGCGCCATTAAGATATCCATCATCAATGTAGCCACCCAATTCCTCAACTCGCCTCTTTTCTGATGGATAAATAGGCCTGTGGTCTTGAGACATATCAATTGCCTCTCCTTTGCGGCTGAGAACTGCTCGGCAGTCACCAGTATTGGCCACCATTAGAAGCCTGGAAGCAGCAAGGCAGATAAAATGTTATGGAAGGCAGCAGGCAGTTTCTCCTCAAGTTATGATATAATAATTGTAGCAGTGTTCGCAATTAAACTACCCAGATTTGGTCCAAAATATTTGGTGTATCAATTAGCTGAAAATAAATGGGGTCCTAGGACCATTGAACCAAGACCCAGAATTCCTTCCCCAGCTTATATCAAATAAATTAGGCAGAACTACTAATTATGGGTGAGAAACTGGAATTGATAAAGAAATTGTACTAGATACAGTAAAATGGTTAAAACAACCTTAGTGGAACCAGCTAGATATACTATAAAAGTAGACCTTCTCCAAGAATCAACAGGGTATAATTGTAAATGGAGAAAGGAAACAAGGATATAAAATATGAATGTACCTTCCAAATATCAGAGCAGTAAGTGCCGTGGTCCCAGAAGAACTGCTCACACTGCAGTCATCTGCCAAAGCTAAGTCAGCCACAAGAAATGATTTCCGTAGGGAGGTCTCTACCTCTTCTAAGAAAACATCATCAACATTAGATGTTTGGGGGAAGTTTACTTCTTCAAAAACGAATCTCATCACATTTTTTCTGATATAAGCTGCAGCTTCTGGTCCTCCATGACCATCAAATACCTATTTCATATAATAAACCCCAATAAAATATAGAACAACATAAATAACAAATGTAAAGAACATAGCAACCAAATGCAGGAAAGTTGATTACCCCGTAGAAGGCACTGGGTTTGGGAATTTTATAGAATGATCCCAAGTGTGAAGACAAATCATCTATCTTTATATGTTCATCTTCCATGTATCTTCGGGGCCCAATGTCAGAAAAACTACCAGAACGAATGCTGGGAACAAATTGAAGAATAGCTGATTCAAGATCAACATCTGGGATTCTTTCTGCAGATCTAAAATCCTGAAAGCATAGTCAAAGGCGCATCACTAATTATAACTCAGTCTAGGAAAGAACTGCTTAAGATTGCATAATTTGATATCATGTCAACCCGTTATGCCCCCCTTAACATGTATCTATTCATATATATCAGAAAAAAAAAGAAAAAGAAAAAAGAAGTTATTTGTGCATTTCGTCTTTCCTGTAATTACCTTGGCCACAGTTTCATTGTGAGCTTTGCAATATTAAGATCACGATAAATGACTCAGACTACAAGCTGGAAAAAAATTTTAAACCAATTTCTTCCTTAAAAGAACCAATTTATATTTATAGAAGTTACCAATGATCTGAGAACTGTTCAAACTTCAAAGATAAGTTTTTTCCTTTCTTAAAAACAACTTCACCCACATAACTAAATTACCAAATCAATTGAAATTCATTAATAATTAGCCAAATAAATAAATCATGTACATAAATATGCGATGAAATTAATTTCCAACTAATATTCCAAACGAATATCACAAGCACCCTCAACACAGGTGAGACATTCAATTCTAAGAGCTACTCGTACTCTGCTTATTTTGGTAAATATTCAGGAAAATTAAATATATCCGGAAATAAACACTCAAGCACAAACCCATAATTTATTCAATTCATGTACATCAAAGAAATAAAAAGGGGATCTGGAAAACTCACTGTTTCTGAGCTCAACAATTCAGCAGAGACTGATTCAGAAGCCCGAACAAGATCAAAATCCTGGGGCGCTAGCGAGGTTGTAACCGCAACTGATTCTTCAAGAATATTGCTCCCTTTAGCTAAATATTGAACATCCAAAACAGGAACGCTCTGTTGACAAACAAAATCTGCTTCAGCTACCATATTTCTCTCTCGGTCTTGTCTCTCAAAATTTTTACCAAATAAACACTAGTCACCAGCAATTATAATTTCTTGCTCAAACCTGCAAAGAAACAATGTATTTTCTCGGTCTTTCTCAGAGAATTTTCTCGCACTTTCTGTTTGGATTTCTCTCGTCGAGTGATTAAAATTTCGAGTAACTCTGACTTGAACTTGCTATATAAAGGGGTCAGCAAAGGAAAGCTGGTAACCGGTGGCGACCGGTAAATGTATTCGCGTGATGGACACGTGTCATTTTTCCCGCCATATAATCGAAGATTCGGTAACCCAACACGCTTCGAGGCATTCCTTGACGGACACGTGAATGTTTTTTGGTTGACCCGTGACCTTTGCACCATTAAGGAAAGTTGCTTCTATGAAATGACGGTGAAGCCCTTCTGGAGTCCTCATTGATGAGTTGTCAAGGTTGACTTTTCATTTGTTTAGAAAGTGCCGTCAGATAATGTGCAAGGGTAGCTTGGGAATTTATGGATTAATGCCGATCCGAATATTTTAACTGGAGCTGTGTTCACACTTTGGGATACACATACGTATAAATCTCGTGAAATGTATGAAATTCATGGATTGCCTTCACACTAAAATCATTGAGAATGATTGGAGAATTATTTGCAGGATGAAATGTGGAATAATTATGTAAAGAGTAATTAAAATTACACAATATTTTAAGTAACTAAATGGAAAATTGTACACTAAGAAATCGGCCTAGAGATAAGATAAGGTATGCTCGTAACTTTTTATTTTATCAAGAAGTAGTAAAAAATAAAATTTATAATTTTAGTGTTAATTATATATTTTTAATAAGATCAGAGAAATTAATTAATTAATTGAGTTGCTTGTAAAATTATATCACACTAATGTTATTGCTAAAATAAGAGTAAAAATTTTTAAGTTAAAGTTGATTTTATTTTACAAAAGTTAAGACATTGATGATAATAAACTTTAAATTAAACCCATTTTATATGATGAATATTTTGAAATTTTCAATAAAGAGGAAAAGTGAAAGAAAATGAGAAGTTGGAGCATTATGTTGTGTTTGGTTTCTCATCCTTGTTAGGTGCAAGAAATACTTGCATATAATTGAGTTGTTAGGTGGCTTTACATTGTTTTGAATTTTTAATTCTTATTATCTATAAAAAAAATTATTAAATATTAATATATTTAAATTAATTATAATGGCCATAAATTCAATATTATAACTCTAAATATTCATATATAAAGTATGACACATAAATCACAAATAATAAAAAAATGAATCACCCAATAATAAGATTTAAACTTGAGAATTCTCATCTTAATTAATTATATGCATAATTAATAAATAATTAACTTTGGACTTTTGTTTCTGATGGATTGGGACATGATTAATAAAAAAAGGTTTTAAAATAATGGGATTGGTCTCTTGGTGGTCCATCTAGCCAAACCACTTATATTCGAGGATGGATGCATCATCTAAATTATAATGCACTTAATGAATTGATTGGGAATCAACTAATTAATTTGGGTAAGTCCCTTCGACACTTACAAGCACAATAATAGCGAACCAAACGTATGAAACTAGAAGCAAAAAAAGAAACAAATAGAAGGCCTAAGCCAAGAGATGAAAGGGTTTCTATATACACGATACACGTGGCAAAACCAAAAACCCACAAACTAAAGTGTATCTTTTGGTGACTATGACTAGTCTTACCCTACCACCTTCCTCTACTCATATAATAGGGCTACTCTCTTGTAAATGCTGCAACAATCGTGGTCCTATAATTTTAGGACACGTCAATACTCCTTTATTTTTAACTTTTACTCTCTGCTACTTTGATTAGTATCTTCTCTTACCTTCCATTGCAATCTAATTACATGAGTTAAGAGTATATTATGAGATGAATCATTGTCCTAATTTGATTGGACCGTATAAATAATTAGTTAAAATAGATATAGCTAAATAAAAACAATTATGACTCATGTTATATTAAGTAAACATGTGTAGTCTATATAAATAGATTTTTATCTTGCATATTTTCATATCAAGCAATACAAATTTACTTAAACATTTTTCAATTCAATTTGATGTAAGAGTTGGACTCCATTCTCCTCTAGGCCCCTTCAACACAAGGCTTTAACGTTTCAACACCCTCGGCAAAATCCTAAGACAAGGCTTTCCTAAATGATACTAATGTGCTAAATATCTACGTTTTACGTTAAGTGAGTTTCGTTAAGATTAGTGGGCTTTCAGTCTATATATAAGTACTTCGTGATCCAAGATTATGTCAGATGGGCCATTTATCTAATAGGCACCCTAACAGATTGAGCCTACCAGACAGTTGTGAAACATAATAGAAAACCCTCACTAGATCTGGTGGATCATCAAAGGCCTTGCTGACTGCAGTATCTAGGCCCAAATTCATGTAAACTATTCTTATAAAATCAAATTCAAGCTTATCTTTTATGGCTAAGTGATAATTCATGCTTATCCATTGCCAAAATCCTTGTGCCTTGTGGAACCCATTAACGATGTCTAAATAATAATTGATTATGTCCCCTGAACAGGAGTATTTTGCTTGATAGAAGGTTATAGAGTAGAGACTATTCTAAAATAATTCTCATGCCAAAGTTTCTCAACAATTTCAGATAGTTTGAAATGATTGCAAAGTTATTAATTATAAAATCAATTGATATAATACTTAAAAAGATAAAAATAAGATTTAATCCAAGTAACAGTAGAATCTATGTTTTCAGATATATATAATTTTTTATTTTAAAAAAACTTTTTCTTCTTTGAATGGAAAAAAATTCAAAAGATTTGGTAAAGTAAAGAAAGAAATCAAAAGAGTATTGGAAAATATAGAAAGTGGAGAAGTGGGGGCAGAAGAGAGGCAGGGTTGAACGGTCAAAAAGGAAGAGGCTGTGGAAAGTGAGGAGGTTGATTAAAAATACATAAATGTTTGGGCACTTGTGTTTGACTGTAATCAAATACTGGATTGCCCACTAGAGCAGCAAATCCAACATTGTCATTTGTCTGCTTCCCTCTCTGCCCTTTCCATGTTCCTTCATTTACGGTGCTACGACCACTTCGACACCATAGATCCAATTGGGGGCTGCTTTCAATTGGGTCAGTGCCATTAATCCGTCAGAGTAATCTATTTACGCCAAAATACGATTTTGACTGGATCGGTGAGTTCTTCTCCCATTGTATCACAGAAACAAGGGTTTGATTGCATTCGACTATTTTTTTTTATTTTGCTTTTCTCTGAGTAATTGTTCTCAGTAACTGGATTTGGGATCAGCCCAGTATCACTCCAATGGTTGCCTTTTGGTTGATCTATGTGTCTATATCCTTCTGAAGCTTCATTTTTTTCCTTGTCTCATTGATCTTTTTTTTTTTTTTTTTTTTTTTCATTGTTTTGGTTCTTATCTGTTTGAAAAGTTCTGATTGGTTACTCAGAAAGTGCCGGAAAACGGAGAGAAATTCGGAATTTTGGATTTTATGTTTTCCTTATTTGACCTGATAGAGCAGAGATCTCCACTCAACTGAGAGCTGTATACAACTGTTTCTAAATCCTTTTCTATTTTTTCTGAACTGGGTAGGATTGGGGGGAGGGAAGAGGCCAATAAGTTATTGCCTGATTGGTGTCCCACGTATCCACGTTAAATTGTGCGCCTTTTCCGTTCTTTTTGTTCTAGAGTCTGGGTTATTTCAAACCTGTAGGAATTATGGTTTTGGTTCTTGTGTAAGTACATTGTTGTGATTTACGTTAGTTTTGAACAAATTATTTTGTTGGCTTATTTTGTTTCTGTCTCCCTTGTTATGACACTTTTTTGGACGTCATGTGAATAGATAACCAGGTGAAGAGATATTCAGTTTTCCAAAAAAAAAAAAAAAAAAAGAGAACTTCTATAGCAAACTATTGAAGTATAATTGTTAAGATGTTACAAGTTGGGATATTTATGACATGTGGTACTACTTAAGCTACTATGAGTTGGTACTATATTTACTTTATGGAAATTTGAGGGGTTGTCTACGTGTAAGTTGTTCGCACAGAAACACTATATTTGTAAGTCTTCTGCAATATACATAGATGTAGAGTTGTCTTGGAGGATCAATGTATATTTTTATTCTTTTAACTTTCGATCTATTTGAAGAGAACTTCTTTGTGCCACAACAGATGTCTTCTCAACTTGGCTTGTTTTTTTTATTAGAGAAGTCTATGCTATGCAAGAATGATAGTATACTTACATCAACATGAATGGCAATGCGTGTGTATGTGCATATACTTTTGTATCTGTTGGAAAAGAAATCTTTGATTAGATTCACGAGAATTTATTAGCATTTAGTACCAATATGTGTTGCAGGTGAATTGTTGATTTATTTTATGGATTCAAGAAGTTGAATTGGCAGCAAGGATTCCCCCCCCCCCCCCCCCCCCCCCGAGTAGTGAATCTACAAGAGGATTTGTGTGTTTACTCTTCTAACGCAGTTGAATCTGCTGCAGGATCTGCTTGATCTCCTTTTTAAAGGTGATGGCTTCGGTGGACATAGCACCTGCTTCTGGATTAAGATACCCCACTGGAAATACAGTTGGTGCTGATAGGTTGCCTGATAAGATGAATGAAATGAATCTTAGGGATGACAAGGTAAAGATGCATCTTCCACTTTTTCCCACCATACTTCCTCTTTGCATATCACTTTTGAGAAAGTCTCTTAACATCTGGATAAATTTCAGGAAATGGAAGCAACTGTGGTTGATGGTAATGGGACAGAGACTGGACATATAATTGTCACTACTATTGGTGGAAAAAATGGCCAGTCAAAGCAGGTAAATTTGTTTCCCCCTTGTCTTCCCTTTTGGACAACTACACATGCTGCATTTAATATGTTCAAGAAAATTATTATTTTTTACTTGCTTGTGTTGTGTCTAATGGTTTGATTTTTCTCTTCATGATTGTAGACAATAAGCTATATGGCTGAGCGTGCTGTTGGGCATGGATCTTTCGGTGTAGTATTCCAGGTAAGTCAGTAATCCTTTTATTACTGGTATTGACATGGATAAACTTTAAAGAATTAGCTTTCAAGTGAATTATGATTGGGACATTGCTCTAAATTTTCTATGCTGCTATCCCATGTTATGTAGGCAAAGTGTTTAGAGACAGGTGAAACTGTGGCTATTAAAAAGGTTCTTCAAGACAAGAGGTACAAAAACCGGGAACTGCAAACTATGCGTCTATTTGATCACCCCAATGTTGTATCTTTGAAGCACTGTTTCTTCTCAACAACTGAAAAGGATGAGCTCTATCTCAATTTGGTACTTGAGTATGTACCTGAGACCGTCCATCGGGTGACCAAACACTACAACAAGATGAATCAAAGGATGCCTTTGATATATGTGAAACTGTATTTTTACCAGGTGAGTTTTCTGCAGTAAGGTTTATTTACTATATCAACCACTTCTGTTATTAACTTGTCTTTCTCATATTGGTCCTTCTTCAACACATAGATATGTAGAGCACTTGCTTACATTCACAATAGCATTGGAGTATGTCACAGAGACATAAAGCCTCAAAATTTATTGGTATGTTGACAAGGAACTTGGTAATTCATCTGTGATCTAATTAAGTATTATAGACATACCTTTCTAAATAAGTTTTTTTTCTTTTCTGTAACAGGTCAACCCTCATACCCACCAATTGAAGCTATGTGACTTCGGAAGCGCAAAAGTCTTGGTTTGTATATATGCATCCTGAGTAATGGTGGTTTGTTTCGATTTGCTAATAATTCCTGATGACTATTATTTTTTTCCTTTTTTCAATTTTGTCAGGTAAAAGGAGAACCAAACATATCTTACATCTGTTCAAGATACTATAGAGCACCTGAGCTTATATTTGGTGCTACTGAATACACCACAGCCATTGACATCTGGTCTGCTGGCTGTGTTCTTGGTGAAATATTGCTGGGACAGGTATTTTAGCTTCTCTACATTATGTCTTTCTTGTAAGTTGGATTTCTTGAGGAGACACTAAAAAAAAAATTACTTTTGCTGCCAGCCTCTCTTTCCTGGCGAGAGTGGAGTGGATCAGCTTGTTGAAATAATCAAGGTAAATAAATGATGAAATTTCTTGGATAAAACTGCCAAACAATCTGCTGTGGTTTAATTATAATAATGTAGACTAAGTAAAGTCTTGATACTTGCTTACATAGAGTTTGTCATACAGTCCTTGCTCTGAAGAATTGCTAAGTGATTAATGTTAGGATATCCTATTTGTTCATCTTAATCTTAGAGTTCCATTGCTTGGAAGCAGTTTTATGAAATTTAGTCATTTCCATATCAAATGCTTGTCATGTGTCACTTTTGTTCCTCTTCTTGAGTTGATTTTTTACTTCTTTGGTCCTGCTGTTGAAGATATATGCCGTTCCTACTACAGGTTTTAGGTACCCCAACAAGGGAAGAAATCAAATGCATGAATCCTAACTATACAGAGTTTAAATTTCCACAAATTAAAGCTCACCCATGGCATAAGGTACTGGGAATGTAATTATAGGCTCTGCCTTCAGATATTATTTCACATAGTAACTCATGGATATATCATCAATTATCAGATATTTCACAAGCGCATGCCCCCTGAAGCTGTGGATCTTGTCTCAAGACTACTGCAGTACTCTCCAAACCTTCGGAGTACAGCTGTGAGTATAAAAAGTCTATCAAGCTGCTCATAGAAGTTTTTAATAGTCTTTCCATGTGTGCTTTCTCAATGTTGTGAACTTATGATCGTCCAGTTGCAAAGGATTCTGTCCATTGTGTGCTTGAGACTACGCATGACTTGTATAACTTCGTTTAGATTATTTCTTCAGTCAATTGCAACAAAGAGCCATGCATAGCAATACTAATGTGTTCATCTTTGCCAAACCCTCCCTTTATATGATCCTATTGGTTACCAATAATTTGCTATCAATTCCCTCTTCTTTGTGTGTTAATTGTTTTTTTGTTCCATGCAGTTGGAGGCTTTAGTTCATCCTTTCTTTGATGAGCTACGAGATCCCAATACCCGTCTTCCAAATGGACGCTTCCTTCCTCCGCTATTTAACTTTAAGGCCCACGGTAATAGCTCTCTTAAGGATGAAAATTATGTTGTTTTATGGGTATAAAAATTTATAATGATAATATTTAACGTTGCTGCTGATTTGATCAGAACTCAAGGGAGTGCCAGCCGAGATGTTAGTGAAGTTGATTCCGGCACATGCAAGAAAGCAGTGTGCCTTATTTGGGTCATGATTCGGTTCTGTAGAGGTGTCTGCTGTAGAGAAGTACTTAGTTGTCTGTTCAAGCGATCAAAGGAAGTTCTTTTCTTTGCTTTTACTACTAAATTCATTTGTTCCCATATTTATTTTTTGAAATTTTATCCTCCTCCCTGCTTGTAGAAAGCTGTTAAGCTTCAGGTTGATTTGTTCCCAGTATCATATGGATTTACTAACCCCAAGTTTATTAAAATATTGTATTTAACAAGTTTGACACATTATTCAAGTGATGTTTACGTGATCACTGTTGCTCCATATCTGAAGGCAGACTAGTAAAAGCTTGTTAAAACTCTTACCCTTTTTTTAGAGCTTGCAAATTTTTTAATACTGTTACTTGTTTATTGAAACTTATGTTTGCTTTATGTTCTGCTGGTTTATCTACAATTCAAGACTGAAGCTTCATAAACAAGCTAGTCACGGTAATAATCCTTAGGTAGTTGGTAGGTGCATGGACTACTAGTGTATTCAGTACTAGCCTAGTCTACAATGAGATATTTGAAGTGGTAAGTGGTTGGTGAAGATTACAATTTCTTATTAGTTTAACCAATTTGAGACTATGCTTGAAATTTAATTCATTAAACAGACTACTCTAATAAGTGGAAAGCCCATTCAAACAGAAATATAAGTTATCAAAAGCTTTACGACCCACCGCCACCGGACCACAGTGTATGGGCGGTTATGGATATTGTTCTTTTTGTCCTTCTTTCTGTAAACTACATACTCAAATATTTAATGAAACTGCACTCACTATGTAATAAAAGTACCTGCATGTCATAGCTAGTTTCTCTTGCACTTATTAACCTTTTTTACTTACATTACAAGGTACTAGGTTTTGTTTGTGCCCTTTGTTCCTTGTTTTTGACTTTTGAGAGACCCTTTAATTCATTCTTTAAATTACTTGTAGCCGATATTAAGAATCATCATTACTATTTATAAAGATGAGTTTTATATTAGAACATCATCTGGCATATTAAGTTTCACTGTATATAAAATGTATTTCAAACTCTTATAATCGGACTCCTGTGTCCAAGCTAGAGATGGGCATTTAATGAGATATTTATATTTGAACATCATCTAGCATATTAAGTTGGTCGTTAACATATTGATCCAGTGATAAAGGAGTCTGTTTAGCCAAGACGAAGAATCCGTCTCGCCACTTTTAAATTATGTCCCACGGCCGAGCCTCTCAGCCCAACGGGGCCTAAATGGTCAATGAGGGATGGCTATAGGCTGACTGCCAGATGTCATGATCTGAGTGGGTAGGTATTCTCCCTATAGGCATATAATGATCTAGATAGCATCTACAATTTGACATAGCTCAATTGCCATATGTGCATGTAATGAGAGCAAAACCATTTGTGATTAATTTGCAATAAACATGGGTTTTTGCGGCCATCATCATGCGATAACAGAAAAAAAATTAAATAAATTCTTACAAGACATTCACATGATCATAAAGCTGTGTTGAATTGTTACATATTATGCATTGACGTGTGTTCTTCTATGTCTATTTAATAAGTTCTCAAATCTTCTTTTGGATTTTAGTTGTTTGTGCCAAATTAATGTTAATTAATCAACCATCTGCTGTTTTAAGTTTTTCAAAAACGACAGGCCAGAAGTACTTAAAATTTGTGCTATTAATTCAAATACATTTGTACTTACTAAGTTGGAAATAACAAGATTTGGGACCAAAGAGAATGACTGTTATGGGAAGAACATGGGAGGCTTATCATCTCTGATCTGATTTCTCGTTATTCCGTTTTCCTTTTTTCAGAACAGTCATATGCAGACTCCATATTCTCTTTAAAAAGGTCCAATGTCTTAATGGAATTTGTCGATTCCTACCCCCTACAGCCATTAAAAAATTGTATCGTGCAGTTGAAACTTTAGGAAGACCTTTTCCACTAACTGCAGTTCCTACTATATATACCAATTCAGGCTTTATGATTCTTGCATGCATTCGAAGGCCAAACTCAGTTAATCTTGTTCTAGTGCTTGCTGATAGTGGTCACTTGTACAACCAAAGCCACTTCCCCAAACTTGGTGCAATACAGCATTAGTTTTGTGTTTATCTAGTTGTTGGTGGTGACAAAGGCACTTTGGTATGTGTCTTTGGAAATTTTCAGCAGCTGGGGAGGATAAAAAGTGAGAGCAGTCTTAGATATAGTGACAGAATTTTAAAAAAAATTTCATCTTTTTTGATACTTGAATAAGCTCAAATAATGCAATATTATCATATTTCACCACTTGCATCCTGCATTTTTTTCAGTTGTCTCTTTCTTTCCACACAAGCTAGATGGCATAGCCATACAAAGCACAAGCATACTCATTCTCACAAATCATCCAAAATTTTAGAACCTCCTTCTCCTTCACCTGAACCTCGTGAGCCTTATGATCAGCCAGTGCCCGAGCCCGAGCCCGAGCCCGCTAGCCCACCTTTTAATGGAAATTTTTATAATGCTACTGGTGTTTTAGATTTAAGAATATTTGGTGCTGTTGGGGATGGCATAACAGATGACACAAAGGCACTCAAGGTGGCTTGGGACACTGCCTGCCAAAGTGACTCTGCAGCAATAATCCTTGCTCCTCGAGGTTTTTCCTTTATGATTCAATCAACTATTTTCACAGGTCCTTGTCAAAGTGGAATAGTTTTAAAGGTAATGAACTTATTCTACATAATTTGAGCTCTCCTTTATTCTTTTTTATGGGAAAGTGGACTGACTGGTTTTGCTATTCGGATACATTTTGTGGAACAAGAAGGTTGATGGAACTCTTATGCCACCTGATGGACCTGAGTCATGGCCAAAGAACAATAGTAAGCACCAATGGCTGGTCTTTTACAGAATCAATGAGATGTCAATTGAAGGAGGTGGTGTGATAGATGGTAGAGGAAAAAAATGGTGGGATCTTCCTTGTAAGCCCCATAAGGTAATGATGTTTCAATTTGCTCTAAAAACACTGCCCTTGAAGCATTCTGCTGACCCCCTAATTCAAATGCCACAGGGAATTCATGGAAAAACACCTCGTGGGCCTTGTGATAGCCCAATTGTAAGTTGGCTACATATGCTTCTTCTATGTCTTCTTGTTGTAAGATAAATGTGTTCAATTTCTAAATATGATTCTGAATTTTATAATGCAGGCCATAAGGTTTTTCATGAGCTCCAACTTGACTGTGCAAGGACTTAAAATCAAGAATAGCCCTCAGTTCCATTTCAGATTTGATAACTGTAAAAATGTTAATATAGATTCCATCTATATAACAGCTCCAGCACTAAGTCCCAACACCGATGGGATTCACATAGAAAACACAAATGATGTCAAAATTTACAATACCGTGGTTTCTAATGGTTAGTCAAGACACTACCGAGTCCTGCAATCTCTTCCTTCATTTCTCCAAACAGTTATTAAGTAATTTCTGAAAGTGCTGATTTTGTTACAGGTGATGACTGTGTGTCCATCGGATCAGGTTGCTACGATGTGGACATAAAGAACATCACATGTGGACCTGGTCATGGAATCAGGTACATTACTAATTAGTTTATTTTTGAATTTCAAGATTGCCAAGTGCAAGTTTCTCTGTAATCACGAGCTTCTGTTTTCCACATTAGCATTGGGAGTCTTGGCAATCACAACTCTCAAGCCTGTGTTACAAACATTACAGTAAGAGATTCAGTGATAAAAGTGTCAGACAATGGGGTAAGGATCAAGACATGGCAAGGTGGATCAGGAGCTGTGTCAAGAGTAACCTTCAGTAATATTCACATGGATAGTGTTAGAAATCCAATTATAATTGATCAGTTCTACTGCCTCTCCAAGGATTGTACCAACCAAACCTCAGCAGTCTTTGTATCAGATATATTCTATACAAACATAAAGGGAACCTATGATGTAAGGAGCCCACCAATGCATTTTGCCTGCAGTGACTCTGTCCCATGCACCAACATAACACTATCAGATGTTGAGCTTCTTCCTGCTCTAGGAGACATGGTGCTAGATCCCTACTGTTGGAATGCTTATGGAGATTTGCAAACATTGACTATTCCACCAGTCTCTTGCTTGTTGGAGGGCACTCCTCCGTCCATATTTGACAATGACATAGATCATTGCTGACTCACTAGACTCTGTGAACCAAAGTTATGTACATAATAGCAGGAGGGAAGAAACTAATCATGTGATTGTTGAGGAGTTGTGTTTTAGATGCTCCTCCCCATTTCTTAACTATGTCTTAATACTATTATAAGGTTTGGTTTAGTAATATGATTTTCAATTATGCATAACCACATATTTCTGAAATGGATGTTTGAACCTTGAACTAGTTGATATCTTAAGAAATTTTCAGTGTGTGACTATTATCCAACTCTATGTAGACATCTGTTCAATCAACCACTTTCAGTACTGTCAGCCAATAGGTATAATCTCTGGCTTATAGCACAAGTACTTCTGCCTGATTTCATTTTTAAGAAAATAGAATGTCACCTGGTTTATATTTTGAACATCAAAGAGCATTTTTTGTCTCTTCTGCATTATGTTACTTTGAGGCTATACAACCAGGGGTAGCATATGCCTCCCCATCCGCTTATTCCACCCACCTGTCCCTCTAGAATTGATAGTCATTAATTAATACCATTTGGAGGCCACGTATTTTTATCTTGAGTATGTAATAACTTAGGCAAAAATAAGATTGGTTGGTAATGCAGAACAAGCACCATCATAGATTATTACCTTCCTTGCACCAAAAGAAAAATAGATAATTGCTTGCCCTCTATTCAAAACTTTTATCATTTTGTTTCCACCATAATTAAGTCTTGGAAGTGCTCAAATTAATGAGGATTCTTAAGAAAAACAAGGATTGCCCACTTGCAATAGTCTTGAGAAAGTATCAAGGACAGACACAGTCACTTGATTCCTCAGCTGCATGAATGAATGGTTAACACTTAACAAGCAAGTTGATGGAATGTCATGGTTTTTCTTATCTTCCAATTACTTTTGCAACAAGTTCCTGAATTTGATTAGTATTTAAATTGGTCATATTGAGTTTTTTAAGAAAGATTCCACTCAATTTCAGCAATGAAAAAGATTGTCTCCCATGAAAAGCTATATAATACATCAGATTTAGGATAAACTAGTTAATCATTATATTGAACTCAGAAACTAGAAGATTCCAAAATTCCCTGTGCTTGTTTCATATCAGTCTTATAAGGGAGATGAACAAACAATACCAAACTAAATATATGGAAATCACAACAAAAAGAGGATGATAATTACAGAATAAATAGTAGAATGGTATATTTCAAGAACAATTGTGACTTTAAGACAGCACTAATTCCATATTGGGTGCTGAAGTGGAGGGAGATTTCTTCTTCTCCTTTTATTTTCACTCTTGCACGCGCAGTGGCCACTCTCATTATTGATCAGAGTGATTATAAAAGAAGAAAAAGAGCAGAGATCAGAAAAGTTAACGGTCGGCGCACGGGCTAAAATCCAATTGCCACCCACCAATTAAACTTGCCTTTTCAATCTCTCCCTACATATTCTTTAGATACTACTACAAAGAGAATTAGGATTATTTACAATGAGGATAACTTTTAGTGGTTTGTGTCCATGCCAATCAACTTCAAAGATAAGACTTGATGTTAGTTTCTGCTCCATTTGAGTATACTCCAAGCACTCCAGAATCCATAACCAGGTTTCTTTTTGGCTTTTTCTCTTTTTTTATATGTGGTCAAGAGTCACTACCAAGCATCCCCACAAATATCATATAGAAATGAAGCATTTATTTATGGTGCAATAAAAGCTTTTTTCCTAAAGGTTTTAAACCATTGAAATACGCAAAGGGGCATTATTTGGAGGTAAGAAAAGATTGTTAGGGCTGTCAATGGGTCTAATGGCACCTACTCTTACTCCTCCTATGGGAAAAACAAGTTTGAAGGTGGGATTAATTTATAATTTCTTACACGTTTCTTCATGCGAGTGGCCTTAATATTCATTATATAAATAAATGGCTGCACCAATAAAAAATTCGACAAATTTTTAATTAGAGAGGCTGTGATACTATTTAACCAATGTATTTGAAAGAAGAAACAAAAAAACCGAGCTTGAAGGGTGACAAAGAGTAGTGCTCTAGTTGCAGCTTCAAAAAAGTGAAGGGTCTGTAGCTCCTACTGCCATAGAAATGTCAGAATGTCGCATCAATATGGGTATGGAAAACTGCCCAAAGCTATCCCAAAAGAGAAAGGAATCTAGGCCACTAAGAGCATCTCCCACAACAACCCACTACAAACATATGTATGACGTAGTAATACTTTAACATGTAAAGCCAACAATTTCCCTGTCATGCTTGAAGAGGCTGACCATTTAGAAGGAGAAAAGGAACAAGCAGAGATAGAGAGAGAGAGAGAGAGAGAGGTTCAACAACTTCAGTTTAAAATATTGGGTTCAGTAGTTCTCATTCAGATGTTGAATTTTCAGTCAAGTATTTTATAGTTTCTTTATGTTTTTTGCAATTTGCTCAAGTCGTCACCTAAATGGCAGATTGGATGACTCTGTAATGCACTCGAAAGGGCTCAAAACCCAACCCTCAAATTGAATGCTACAGCACTAGATCACCACTCTATTATGAGCGGAGAAGATGAAGGATTTTTTTTTTTTTTTTTTTTTTAAATGGGATAGGGTCTAGTTTTATCAAATTCGAAATTCATTAATCCTAAAATTCGACCATATTTGAGCTTATTGTGATCCAATCAAAATTAGATTTTTTTTTTCTAGTCTACAAAAAGTTTATTTTTTATATGTATTCATGGATCAACATATATTCAATCTAAATTTTAACAAAATTGAAATGATCTAAACTGAATTTGATACACAGAAAAATTTAATTTGTTGAGATCAAATACCCAATCTCATTCTAAATTAACTATTGTTCCTAATAATTTATAGACTTGGCTTAGTAATGTTCTCTTGGAAGGTACTCATACTTATTAAGAGCATAAGTCAATTTTTTATTTTTGGTTAAAAAAAAAAGTGTGATGTTTTTGTTCTGGATTTTTAAAAGCTAAATTACTTTTAAAAGCTGGTTTTTGCACTAAAAAATTTAAAGATTAATATAACCTCAACTTCTAATAAAAATTTGTATTTATCTTTTATTAATTAATACAGTAAATTAATTATTTCTTTTTTTATTATCAATATCTATTTTAGTCAATTTAAATCTTTGGAGCTGTTTTACAATAAATTTATTAAACACTAATTTATGGCTTGAGAACAGGTTTTATATTATTTTACCAAACATTATTGCTGTAATTTTTTAAAAGCAGCTCTAATAGTGTTGGTTTCACTTCAACTAGAGTGGGGAGTAGTTTTAAAAGCAATAGTAAATAGAGAAAATATGATAAATTTGTGAATATAATTCAAGAAAATTTAAGTCAAATAAAATAAATAAAATATGAATAATCCAAATCAAAATAAAAGTATTATTTGGTCAGGGAAAAGATACATCTATATTAATAATATTATATAATAATATATTAAATAAATAATTCTATAAAAGCTCTAATAGGAGAAATTTAATTTAGTTGTGGTTTAAAATCCGACGTACTCATCAAAATATCATCTCTGCATGGCTCTTGGGCTGATCAAATTATTGGTTGTGGGGGACGCCTAAACTTTGTGAAGGATTTCAATGGGCTCAAGGATGGGCCTTTTCAAATATAAATTTCAACAACTAAGCCTGGCCATATTCTATCACCATCCTTCACCCGTGGGCCATAGGCTATGTCTATCAATTTGTAGGCCCATGGTTGCTTTAATGGACTCTAGCCTACTAGACTAATTTTCCCCCGATACAATAATTTTCACGTCCTACTTGAAATTCAACATTTTGATATTTAAAAATATATAAATGACTTCACATCAAGTTTCTTTTCACGTGGAACCAATTTCAATCAAATTATTAACAGCTAGACGTGTGAACACGTCGGGTTCGAGATGATTTATCGATAGAATTAAATGGACTTGAATTCCTCAGTGTTTTTTTTAAAAATGTGAGCATAAACTTATTGTATAGTCACTAATTTAAATCAAAACTTGAACTCAATTTGTTAGATTATTTAACAAAAAAAATTACATTATTCCTTATCATATATAAAATGTTTATAATTATATTAAATGAGGTGGCTAGCAAATTTACAAACCAATTTTTATAAAAATTAGGTCCTGCATGTTTATTTAACAAATTCTAAACTAAAATTTATATAAAATATTTATAATATATATTAAATGAGTTGAGGTAGTAAATTTACAAACAAATTCTTATAAAATTTGAGTCTTGCTTGTTTATTTACCAAATTCTTAAATTGTCATGCCCCTTATGGAGGTATAACTGACCGGAGGGTTGAATAACCAAACCTCCGTAACCCTGACTTCACAACAAAATAACAATCATGACACTTGTTAAAAATTTATATAATACACCACAAAATACAACCTATGTGTTCATAATTCTACACGACGACACGAGAACGAATATAGAGACTATCACAGTATACAAAATTAGACATTCCACCATTTTAGTGTGACTGCAAACCTTCATCCTTGACTTCAAGTCTGAGATCTTGGAAAAATACCTTGTCGTACTCTGTCGGTAGGTTAACAAGCTCAATGACACCATATATTGGATTCCTGAAAAAGAATTCCACGAGAAGGATGAGTCCTATGGACTCCGTGAGTGGAAAATCGCACCTAAAAGGATACTAGCATCACTCCACACAATCATATAATATATATATATTAAATTCATGTAACATTGTCATATCATAACTCACGTTACACGTATACATTGTAATCACATAAAGTCACAATTTACATGATCCACACTATCACAAATCAATCAAAAAATAATATCAAACAAAGCAACCAAAGGGCCAACTAGTGACCCAGCCCCGCCCAACATTATCACCCCCCCTACCAGGCATTTACGAGCCCGCACAACAATTTAATCTCCGTACACAATCCATCCCATCGGGGCTGTGCACTCAATTTAAAAAAAATATTTAACAGAATCACAATTTATCATGATTTTAAATCAGAGTATCCTAGGTGCACCTGGATCTTATTTTCAGAGATAAAAATTATTTTCCGAAAATGTTCACGAGTTGGCCCTTATCAACCACAATCAATGTCAAGCACATCCATCAATCTCAAACAAACATAATTCAAATACATTACTGAAGTATTTTACTGGCTTATTTTCCACATGTCATGCGTATTCAAATAAAAATATAATCACATATATTAATCTAGTCCCTAAAGGCAGCAATTAACCACTCACCTGTAACCGATTTCACTCGGCACTCACATTTGCGTCCACGCATTTCATCAGGTCCACATTAGCATTCAGAACTGAAATTCATATACCCGAATAATATTTAGTTCATAAACGTTATTGTTATAATTTTTTAGTTACTAAGCTTATATATCAATTTATATAGGTTTATTTATGTAAATTTTTTCATTAAGTTATTACATGTCAATTAATATGAATTAGACTTTAAGTAATAAGATTAATAATAAAAAAAAATATTTTAAGTGTCTTGACAAAGCATAGGGTAGGGGAAACCATTAGAAAGGATGGAAAGCACTTGGTGACTTAGGAGTGTTGAAATTGCTCAAACTTGGGGTTTGGACCAGTGTCCACTTTAACGATCATATCTTTCTCTAGAAAATTACAAATCAAGTTTCGTAAAATTTATAAAATATTAGACATATGTAGCTTTATAATGGTATATCATTTGTAATTTTTAGATTTGTATATCAATACAACTTATTGTTTGAAGTTGCATCAAATTCTGTAACACACAGGATTTTGACAGCTCTAACCTTACCTTAGTCAATTGAACATAAATTTATCCAGGAAAAACGAAATCCAATTCCGTTTGTTGGGTTTATTAGTAGACAAGTATATATGTCTTTCTTATTTAGAAACTTTCCCTAAAATCTGCCTTGAATCCACTCAATTTCTTACATGAACCCAAAATAAGACACTACAAATCTTGTCTGACCTAGCCATAGTCTAACAGCTATAACTCACAACATATATGGAACCAAGCTACGAAATTTTACAGAATACATTTCAAGATCCTAAGCTACACTTTCTCTATTAAGATCTTAATTTAATTCAGTCCCGAAGACACTCAAAATACTGAATTCTTTTCACTCACGAATCTGTCCTGTATCCCTTTTAAAAACCATTCAACTCTTACTTTCAAGATTTCACCTTACATAACATCTTATGCCCATACTCACTTTCCAACACTTTACAAGGCCCATACATGTTCAAACCTTAAAATCGTATAAATTAGTTTATAAGTCTAGACCAAAAGACTACAAGGATTCATATTGAAGTTTAAGGTACCCGTGGACAAGTGACCAACAGAAATAGAATGTGCATGAAGATGTCCCTTAAATACCAGTTTGGATTCCCAGAGGACCTATATACATGATAATGCATTGCTCAAGTATTTTCTTCATTTTCTAGCAGAAAATCTATTAGGATAGACTATTTCCTTTACTCCACTCATTATTTCATCTTTGGTACCACTAAAGTTATTAATAATCCTACTAGTATTTCCAAGTAAGAAAGAACTTGTTCCAGGAAGGAAGCTAGACTCAAGGAAAATGATGGACCTATCATTTTGGGGTATGTTAAAGGAAGACACAATACCATTTTCCAGACGTTCATTTATCACAAAGTAAAAACAAAAATTGTATAGGTATAACAAACACAACATTAGCCCACTTATCCAGCAAACCATTGAATTATAACTTTGAATATTATTAAAATTTTAGCTCACCTCACCTCACCTCACCTCAAATTCGACAGCAGCCATTGAAACTCTTAATTTGGTTCTTGAATTTTAACTCTTAAGGATCTTGCTGTCCCGGGATGGAGGGGAAGGAGATGGCTGCTATAGGAAGCATCACTGCAGTTCACTAGGTTCAAACAAAGTGAAAGTTCAGCCATGGAACATTCAAGACAGGGATATTGCCGCAAGTCTTCTAGTGCTAGCAGCAGTCCCTGATTCAGTACCAATCCCCCAAACACGGTCAACCTGGAACTCAAGCACGAAGCAGCTACTCCCCCACAATCATGCTTACAAGGAAGGAAGAAACTAAGATTGAACCATCAAGAGGAAGTTTGATTCATAGTCAACCAACAATGCCAGCACACAACAATGGAGGAGACTCAAGAAGACTCAAGAAGCAGAGCAAAGGGGAGAAAAGAAGGACGGTGGTTTAAAGGAATCAGAAGGTCAATGAAAGAAAAGGACAAAATGGAAATAGAAATGTGGAAAAAATTTAAAGTTAATCCTCTAATTAAGTGGTGGGTGGAATTAATTTCTTGATTATATAAATATAGATATATTCTTTACCATTTATTTACACATCAATAAAATTACACAAGTAAATTTCAAGATTTAAGTTAACCCATTATGTCTTAAGAATTAATTCTTGAATTATTTATATATATATATATATTTATACAAATATACATTTGCATAAATTTCATTTTGTATAACACTTTAACCACATAGTTATCATAATTTACTTAAAATTTTTTTAAGACTTATGTGCAATTATCGGGAGTTATAACAATTTATTTTAGAACGTAAATTTATACATTATATCTTAACGCTTAATTTTTTACATTATCAGGTTATAACATAAATAAAATGCACTTAACTAAGTTAGTTGAGTTCTTCTTCTCTTTCTTTGTTGTAAAAAATGATAAAGTAAGTAGGGTACTTTTATTCTCTCATAGAGAGTATTATACCAATATTATTATTCCCCTACTCAGAACTCTCAATTTCTTAATGAGGGCTTCTTAAGGGTCAGTTTGGAACATAAATAAAGTGTGGAATTCATTTTATTTGAAATAAACTTTACACCTTATATGTTTGAAACAAATGACATGGTGTAGAATGTAAATGAAATTCACTTGAAATCTACATTTTATTCAATTATAAATTCTACGTCAAATAGGTTAAATTTATTTTATAAAATTCATTTAGAATAAATTATTATTTTGTCCACCTCAAATAAAAAATTTATTCTTAATATAACATATACTTTTCACTCAAATAAATCTATTGAGAGTCATCACCACTTTGTATCAAATGTTTATCTAACTGATTATAAATTTTTTTTCTCTCAACTTATTTATTGTTTATTGAATAATAATTAATCTATTCGTTTTTATATTCTTAATTATTCAATATTAATTTTAATTTAAAAAATTAGAGGGCAAAAAAAAAAAGTTAAACTAAAATAAATTTTTTATTTGTTGCAAATAAAATAATTAAACTAAATTTTATAAGTGTCATTTTGTATTCTAAATTAAAGAATTTATTTTAAATAAAGTGACTTGTAAAATTTATTTAAAATAAAATAAATTCTATTTTTTATTTTATTTGAAACACAGTGTAATCTTTTATATTATTATTCAAACCAAAATGATTTAGGTAGAACCGGCAGAACCACGTGTTAGCAAATTTGTAATTGACGAGTACGCGTAACTAATAAGTAATAAAACGCGGATTGAAACTTTGGATGGTTGGTCAAAATCATAGCGAATCATATTGCTGGTTAAGCACGAAACGGCATTTGCTGACGTCTATACACATACGTCACTTATTTAACTTTTTTTTTTCCAACATTACAGTTACGTAGTTATGATGATGTCATGTGCCAACGAATTTTTTCCGTCATTGATTCTTTTTACTTTTTTCTCCCCATCTGCCTTTTCATCGGTCTCGACATTTTCGTCTTTTCATTGGATACGACCAACTACTCTGCGCATATAAAAACCCACGACGTCTCAAGGAAAATTTGGTACACAGCCAAACAAGCGACCTTGTCAGTCATCTCAATTCACAGAGGAAAGAAGTTTGTGCTTGTTTTTTATTTTTAATTATTTAATTATCGAATGGAAAATGAGAGGGATACTAATAATTACGAGGAGGAGGATGATCGAGAAGAAGAGATGAAGATGGAGATGTTTTTCTCCCTACTGCGAAACTTCCGACAAGTCCGTGACTGTGATCGACGACGAAAGGAATTAGATGAGTCGGAGGTGAAAAACGACAACAGCAGCCATGACCAAAACAAGAGGATGAAGAAATCAAATGTTGAGAAAACGACGACGCAATCGACCTGGGTTCCGTCTTTTGAATGGGAGGATTTCAGTAAGGAGGTTGAGTTTAAAAGGTTTTCTTCTCCATGTGAGATAGACAAAGGTAAGAGCACTAAGGATCAGCAGCAAGAAGAGGATGATGGTCTGGACCTCAAGCTTGCTCTCTAATCATCAATGTTTTTTTTTTTTTTTTTCATTTTTTTTGGCATGTAAATGGTGTTGTGATTCAAATTATAGTTTTTCTATATCATCAAATTCTAATTTTGAACTTTAGATTGAGACTGCAAAAGAACATATTAAGCCAAGATTTAATTTGATTTGAACTTAGTTTGATACAAAATTATAAAATTCAATTCGATTTGAGAGCAACATACTACAAAATAATTAAAAGTTGAACTTGATTTTACTTGTATTTTATCTTAATTTTTTTTTTACATGAATTGGTTATTATTTATAACAAATTACACTGCGATTAAATTCAATATAATTCCTAATTGATTGAAAACAAAAATTTGGTATGACTGAATTAAATAATCATTCATGAACTTATTATTTCAACCCCATGATAAAAGGGGTGAATCTCAAATTAATTACGCTTAAGTTCTAAAAGGAATTACTGCTTGTCAATTTCGTCAATGTATACTTGTGCAATAAAATTGATTGATTAAATAGGACAGTTGTTCTTTTCTTTGTGGCTTCATAGTTAAGTATTCTCATAAATAGCTTTGGAATGAGAATGGATGGATGGTTTGTTAGGCTATGTTTGGTAGAGCGGATAGTCAAGATATTTTTATTTTATTCAAATTAATCAATTATTTGTGCATGTCTCTGTATTATGACAAATAAATAAGAAACAATTAATCAACTTAAAAAATTTTAAAATTGTCCCATTCTCATTTTCTTATTCCACCAACTCTCTTTTGTTATCCATTTTTTTTTTACAAAAAATAATATATATTTATATATATTTGTAAACAAAATATAAAATGTCACTTCAAAATCTATATTTTGTTTTACAAAAAATAATAATTGAAAAGTCATTATATATAGTAAAAAATACTATAAATATATTATTTTAATAATATTTCATGTCATGATAATTACTATTAAAATAGTTATGATCATATATATATATATATATATATTCAAAAGAAAATAGAATAATTTAACAAATAAAAAAATATAAAAATTAGAATAAAATATAAAAATATATATGAACAAAAAAATTAAATATATACTAAATGTTACTATAGTGCGATTAGTGTACGTCACCCAGAAGACCCAAATGAGTAAGGCAAGGGGAAGGCAATAGCATACCACCTACGGATCATCCCGTGCCGATAGTATGATTCTTATTTGTAATAATAATTTTGACAAAATAATATTGGAGTTTGTCATATATGATATAATCTACAATTTTACTAAACAGTTAAAAAGAACAATTTAATTATATATTGCATATTCCATGCACCACACATATGATAAGATACGTGCTTATTTGCATATATCTTAACTTTGGAATGAGAATGGATGGATGGTTTTGATGTTTAGGATGTGTTTGGTAGATCGGCTAAAAAAAATCAAATAAGATATTTTATATTATCTACTTTAATCAACTGTTTGATGTATATCACTGAATATATAATATTATAACAGATAAGATAAGATACAATTAATTAACTTAAAAGATTTCCAAATTGTCCCAAACTCATCCTCCTACTCTACCAACTCTCTTTCATCAACAATTTTTTATTTTACAAAAAAAATAACTAATAAGAAATATACAAAAAAAAAAAGAAAAAAAAAGAAGTAATCTTTTGTAAAAAAAATATAAAATATGTGACTTCATCTCACTTGTTATGAAAAGAATTTTTCTATTTTCTTTTTTTACAAAAAATAATAATTTAAAAGTCATATTATATAATAAAAAATACTATATATACATATATATTACTTTAATAAAATTTCATGTCATGATAATTACTATAATATTTTAAAAAAAAGAATAGTTATGATTATATATATATATATATATTTATATATTTATATAAAAAATACTATAAACATATTACTTTAATAATATTTCATGTCATGATAATTACTATAATATTTTTTAAAAATAGTTATGATTATATATATATATATATAAGAAAATAGAATAATTTAACAAATAAAATATAAAATGTATATAAATAAAAATATAAATAGAATTATAAATTTATATTAGTAATATGATTCTTATGTTAAATGATAATTTGATAAAATAGTATTGGAGTTTGTCATATAGGATATAATTAATATTTCACTAAATAGTAAAGAAAAATAAGCACATATCTTAACTTCTATTAATTTTTACAAAATATAATATTTTATTTTATCCTATCCACGTTACCAAACATGGTCTTACGGGATTAGGCACCAGTCGATTTAGAAGGAAGGCAAAGCGTTTTGGTTAGGAGCTTTTGGTTGAAGTGATAAGTGGGGGACCAAGGGGGTTGGTATATTGGTGGTGTGGGTGATCAAATATTTCAAATAACGCAAAAGGATGTGCTTTTGGTGGCCACGTTTTCTGTAGGGTCCTCTCACCTGGGGTAATATGTAATTCTCCCTGTATAATATAATATGTTGGGCTTTACAGAGCCCAAAATTCAATTATACCATTTAGTAGATGGCCTAGTTCTTTTCCTAGGTGGGTTAAGCCCATAGTGTACTTCTTTAGAAACGTGTATATGCTCAATATTTGTAAACCAAGTACTCTTCCTATATTGTAATTTAGGTAATACTTTCTCAATTCTTTCTAAAGCTAGGGCCTAATAATAATTAAAAAAAAAATCAGATATGAAGAATAATAGAAAAATTATTTGTTCATAACATATTAGTCTAGTGATGTTAAAGAAAAGTAAAAACAATATAGGAATATGTTTTTATGTTTATTCAATTAATTTTCATTTAACATTTTTTATAATCGGGAAGAAAACTTAGTTTTTTTTTTCTGCCTAAAATTAAAATATAATTATTTGATTTAAGAAAGTAAAGAGAGGATTAAATAAATGCAACTTGGAAGTACTTCTAATACTACTCAAATTTAAATTAAAAACTTTATAAATAATGAAATAATTAATTGAGTTAAAACTAGTGGTTGGTAGAAATGACAAATAATATTGTACTTTTTATAAGGTTTTTTAAAGCAGAAAGACAAGAAAGTCATGTTTATATTAGTTCTTTTTAAAACAGTGGCCATTAACACCAAATTAGTACACGAATCTCACTTCCAAACACTGACAACTATTATATTATACAAATAGAAATTCACCAAAAAGTCTATGCAAGTCCAATAGTATGGCTGTTGTTGCAAGGGTGGATTTGTCCATCTGCAAGTTTAAACTAATTAATAATTTATTCTTTATTAGGTCTATCTCTTGTTTAACTCATTTATTCATGGTCTCTGGAAACTTTTAAGTAGACCCAGTAAACACTCTAATACATGAAGTCATAAATAAAGAATAAATATTCATGTAAGATTGATTAACAACAAGCTTTGATGAAGAGAAAGTACATGGAAGGAGGGAGAAAAGAAATTGCAGTCACTGATGAGGAAGAAGAAGAAGAAGAAGAAGAAGAGAAGATTAATACATTTTTCAGTTTGGTCAGAAAAATTCGTGATGCATGCAATGAATTGGTGATTGGTAAGCGTGAAACTATGGAGAAAGGAAAAGAAAAAAGCAAAGAAATGAAATCAACATGGACCTCATCTTTCAAAATGGAAGATTTTGGTCATGATGCAGCATTAAGAAGCCATTTTGATCAGTCCCTTGTTAGTTCTTCTAAGTCTAAGAAAGAAGAAAGTGCAAGACTGGTAAACATTTAGATATTGATCTCAACCTATCAGTTTTGAGTCTTTGATACTATATGGTATTGATTTTCTTTTTCTTTTTGTCACTTTGCTGTGTTTTAGTATGGTCATCTGGGTTTCATTACACAAGATACAAAATTATAAATTCAATTTGATCTAAGAGCAACATAATATAAAGTAATTAAAAGTTGAACTTCACTTGCATTCTATCTTAATTTTTTTTTACATGTATTTATAATAAATTATGATGCCATTTAAATTCAATATAATTCCTAATTGATTGAAAACAAAAAATTTGATATAATTGGATTAAATAATCATTCATGAACTTACTATTTCAACCCTATGTAAAAGGGGTGAATGTTATAACCGATAATTTAAGATGGGTATTAAAATACTCATACGTAATTGATATAAATATATATATATATTTATATATATATTGGTTGAATTAGTTACGCTTAATAAAAAAATATATGTGAATTTAATTTGAGTATAATTTAATTAATGAGTATATTTATAAAATTAATAATTATAGCTTATGGGTGATTGAAATTAAATTTTATTCTATAAGGAAGGTACTTGGGTTAACTTTAAAATTAATATATATATATATATAATAAAAAATTGTGTGAGATCATGATTTAATACATATAATATCTATGGCTAGATATTTTTCTTTTCCACCGCATGTTAAAAACAAAAGGGTGAAAGACTTCATTATTTAATTATTTTGTTTCCTTTTTCTTCTTCCTTCTTCCCGGACCGACTAAAGCTTTCCCAAAAGAATTTTTTTTTTTCCTTCTCCTGCCATTGATCACGTGAAAGCTCAACTAGTGCTTGGTCGATTGAAAACTTTGAAGGTAGTTAGATGGTTCTTTGCTATTTCATGCTAGTAGCTTAGTTCTTGTATTTTATTTGAGAGTTAAGTAGGTGTTATAGTTGATTTGAGTATAAACTTGTTGGCTACCAGTAAAGGAATTACAGCCGAGTATGGGGGTGTTATGGTGGTTATGGAATTAGAATAGGGGGCGTAGGGGTGGCGATGAGAAGTGGCTGTTTTTGCTGGCTTGGTGTTCTTGATCTGCCAGCCGAGGTGAAGATGGTGTCTCGGCCATGGCAGCAAAATTCTCCACTGGTGCAAGGAGGGACTCGGCCTGATGAAGATGGTCGAAGGTGTTAGGCATCTAGCTGTGTAACATTGGTACAGGGGGCGGCCATGATCAATTTGGTGGCGTGCAGTGAAGGTGGAGGGGGTAAAGGGGAAGATGGTTCTTGCATTAAGGATAAATGAGTAAAATAAAATAAGTAAATGATTAGTACAAGAAAAGGTGTGGCCATGGTTGAAGGAGTAAATGGAAATTGATAATTGAATTATGAATTGACTATAAAAGGAAGTAAGTAAAGGAAGTTAATGTTAAACAAGTGATATGTATATTTATATATATATTATTATGCGAGCAACTCGTTTTTTGTAGTTAATCGGTAATATAACTGTTTAAATTTAGAATTTTTTTTTATATATATATATAGACTAATTTTAATATATATATAGTAATGTTAAATTATGAAAGTTAAACTAGTAAATGTATCCGATTAATTAATATTATTTTAAAAAAAATACATATATATATAATTACATGCAATTAAGAAATTGTCAAATTAATTTAGAAGTGATTGTTAGTAATTTATTGATTTATAATTTTCAGCTCTAGAGCGTGTAGAGGATATTCAGGCATTGTCACATATCAGACAAAGTGACGAGTCTCATTCGTGAACTTGTGGATGAATCATGTGTTTTATGGATATCAGATATTTGTGTGCCATTATGTGCATACTTGAATTATATTAGTTATACAAAAATCTAAGTAAATGAGTGATTTCATCAATTTGATTGAATGATATGTGATTGATATTGATTGTGTTTGATAAGGGCCAACTCGTGAACAGTTTCTGAAAAAATGATTTTCATTTTTAAAATTAAAAAATTCAGATGCACCAAGATTATTTAAACTTACAAGTTTATATGAGTTATTTTGATTCTGACAATTGTTTGAAAACTATTAGAGTACTCAGTCCGATGGGATGGATTTGTGTACGAAGAATAATTTGTTGTGCGGGCGCGTAAATGCCTGGTGGGGGAGATATTGTTTTGCGGGGCTGAGTTACTCGTTGGCCCTTTGTTTGTTTAGTTGATTGTGTAATTGTTAATTGATTTGTATAAGTTGGTTGTTGTTTTGGGATTGTAAGTTAAGTGAATTATGATTATATGATTATAGTAATTATGTATGTATAATAATAAATTTGATTATAAGCTGTAACTTATAATTTTTGGGTTGTATGATGCTGGTACCCATAGGGTACATGAGTTGCTTACTGAGTCACGGTGACTCAATCTTTTCTTTGTGATTTTTTTTAGTTTTCAGGAGATAGCAGTTGATCTCTATATAGGCCCACCTGCCGACTCTGCAACGGCAAGATATATCTCGAAAATCGCACACATGAAGTATAAATGACTATACTTGCAGTCACATAGGATGTCATGCATGGTTGTAATATATTTACATATTGTGATTATTATAGTGTATTCAGTGTTGTCGGGGCGGAGCCTCTTGTATATTCTGATGTTTGGTTTTTCGATCGACTTGAATCCAGGTTATTTGTTTTCATTATGGGCATGTTATACCGTATAGGGAAACTCTGCTAAAATTTTTATAAATTGTTTTTTGTTCATTTATTTACATATTCAGGGTTAAAGGGGTATGTATATGCATTCCTTTGGCCAGTAATACTTTCATTTGAGGGTGTGACAGTAAATCTCAAATTAATTACTCTCTTAAGTTCTAAATGGAATTACTGCTTGTCAATTTCGTTAATGTATTCTTATGCTATTAAATTGATTGATGAAATAGTGCTGTTGTTCTTTTCTTCATGCCGTTATAGTAAAGTATTCTCATAAACAACTTTGGAATAAGAATGGATAGATGGTTTTGATGTTTAGGTTGTGTTTGGTAGACCGGATGAAAGTTAGATAAGATATTTTTATTTTATTCAGTTTAATAAACTTTTTGGTGCAAGTTTGGATAAAAAAATTCGTAATAGGGCTTTAAACCTATTGGAAAATTATATAGTATTATGATGAATAAGATAAAAAACAAGTAACTAAAAAATTTTCAAATGTTCTCAATCCCATTCTAATACTCCGCCAACTCTTTTTTGTCATCGAATTTTTTGGTTTTTTTACAAAAAAAATCTTTTATAAACAAAATATAAAATATGTGACTTCATTTCGGAAACCTATTTTTTCTTTTTGTTTCTTTTTACAAATAGTTATGATTATATATATATATATATATATTCAAAAGAAAATAGAATAATTTAACAAATAATAAAAAATATAGTAATTAAAATAAAATAGGTTAAATTATATTTTGAAACAAATGAAATGGTGTATAATTTAAATGAAATTCATTTGAAATCTACATTTTATTCAATTATAAATTCTACACCAAATAAGTTAAATTCTATTTTGTAAAATTCATTTGAAATAAATTATTATTTTGTCCACCTCAAATAAAAAATTTATCCTTAATATTATACATACTTTTTACTCAAAACAATCCATAAAGAGCCATCACAATTTTGTATTAAATGTTCATCTAACCGACTATAAATTTTTTTTCCTCTCAACTTATTTTTGTTCATTTAATAATAATTAATCTATTCATTTTTATATTCTTAATTATTCAATAGTAATTTTAATTTAAAAATTTTGAGGGCAGAAAAAAATAGTTAAACTAAAATAAATTTTTTATTTGTTTTAAATAAAATAATTAAACTAAATTTTATAAGTGTAATTTTTTATTATAAATTAAAGAATTTATTTTAAATAAATTGACTTGTAAAATTTATTTGAAATAAAATAAATTTCATTTTTTTAATTTTATTTGAAACACAGTGTAATCTTTTTATATTATTATTCAAACCAAAATGATTTAGGCAGAATAGGCAGAACCACGTGTTAGCAAATTTGTAATTGACGAGTACGCGTAACTAATAAGTAATAAAACGCGGATTGAAACTTTAGGATGGTTGGTCAAAATCATAGCGAATCATATCGCTGGTTAAGCACGAAACGGCATTAGCTGACGTCTATACACATACGTCACTTATTTAACCTTTTTTTTTTTCCAACATTATAGTTACGTAGTTATGATGATGTCATGTGCCAACGAATTTTTTCCGTCATTGATTCTTTTTACTTTTTTCTCCCCATCTGCCTTTTCATCGGTCTCGACATTTTCGTCTTTTCACTGAATACGACCAACTACTCTGCGCATATAAAAACCCACGGCGTCTAAGGAAAATTTGGGACACAGCCAAACAAGCGACTTGTCAGTCATCTCAATTCACAGAGGAAAGAAGTTTGTGCTTGTTTTTTATTTTTAATTATTTAATTATCGAATGGAAAATGAGAGGGATACTAATATTTACGAGGAGGAGGATGATCGAGAAGAAGAGATGAAGATGGAGATGTTTTTCTCCCTACTGCGAAACTTCCGACAAGTCCGTGACTGTGATCGACGACGAAAGGAATTAGATGAGTCGGAGGTGAAAAACGACAACAGCAGCCATGACCAAAACAAGAGGATGAAGAAATCAAATGTTGAGAAAACGACGACGCAATCGACCTGGGTTCCGTCGTTTGAATGGGAGGATTTCAGTAAGGAGGTTGAGTTTAAAAGGTTTTCTTCTCCATGTGAGATAGACAAAGCTAAGAGCACTAAGGATCAGCAGCAAGAAGAGGATGATGGTCTGGACCTCAAGCTTGCTCTCTAATCATCAATGTTTTTTTTTTTTTTTTCATTTTTTTTGGCATGTAATGGTGTTGTGATTCAAATTATAGTTTTTCTATATCATCAAATTCTAATTTTGAACTTTAGACTGAGACTACAAAAGAACATATTAAGCCAAGATTTAATTTGATTTGAACTTAGTTTGATATAAAATTATAAAATTTAATTCGATTTGAGAGTAACACAATACAAAATAATTAAAAGTTGAACTTGATTTTACTTGTATTTTATCTTAATTTTCTTTTTACATGAATTGATTATTATTTATAACAAATTACACTGCAATTAAATTCAATATAATTCCTAATTGATTGAAAACAAAAATTTGGTATGACTGAATTAAATAATCATTCATGAACTTACTATTTCAACCCCATGATAAAAGGGGTGAATCTCAAATTAATTACACTTAAGTTCTAAAAGGAATTACTGCTTGTCAATTTCGTCAATGTATACTTGTGCAATAAAATTGATTGATTAAATAGGACAGTTGTTCTTTTCTTTGTGGCTTCATAGTTAAGTATTCTCATAAATAGCTTTGGAATGAGAATGGATGGATGGTTTGTTAGGCTATGTTTGGTAGAGCGGATAGTCAAGATATTTTTATTTTATTCAAATTAATCAATTATTTGTGCATGTCTCTGTATTATGAAAAATAAATAAGAAACAATTAATCAACTTAAAAAATTTTAAAATTGTCCCATTCTCATTTTCTTATTCCACCAACTCTCTTTTGTTATCCATTTTTTTTTTACAAAAAATAATATATATTTATATATATTTGTAAACAAAATATAAAATGTCACTTCAAAATCTATATTTTGTTTTACAAAAAATAATAATTGAAAAGTCATTATATATAGTAAAAAATACTATATATATATTATTTTAATAATATTTCATGTCATGATAATTACTATTAAAATAGTTATGATCATATATATATATATATATATATTCAAAAGAAAATAGAATAATTTAACAAATAAAAAAATATAAAAATTAGAATAAAATATAAAAATATATATGAACAAAAAAATTAAATATATACTTAGATGTTACTATAGTGCGATTAGTGTACGTCACCCAGAAGACCCAAATGAGTAAGGCAAGGGGAAGGCAATAGCATACCACCTACGGATCATCCCGTGCCCGATAGTATGATTCTTATGTTTAATAATAATTTTGACAAAATAATATTGGAGTTTGTCATATATGATATAATCTACAATTTTACTAAACAGTTAAAAAGAACAATTTAATTATATATTGCATATTCCATGCACCACACATATGATAAGATACGTGCTTATTTGCATATATCTTAACTTTGGAATGAGAATGGATGGATGGTTTTGATGTTTAGGATGTGTTTGGTAGATCGGCTAAAAAAATCAAATAAGATATTTTATATTATCTACTTTAATCAACTGTTTGATGTATATCACTGAATATATAATATTATAACAGATAAGATAAGATACAATTAATTAACTTAAAAGATTTCCAAATTGTCCCAAACTCATCCTCCTACTCTACCAACTCTCTTTCATCAACAATTTTTTATTTTACAAAAAAATAACTAATAAGAAATATACAAAAAAAAAAAAAAAAAAAAAAAAGAAGAAATCTTTTGTAAAAAAAAAATATAAAATATGTGACTTCATCTCACTTGTTATGAAAAGAATTTTTCTATTTTCTTTTTTTACAAAAAATAATAATTTAAAAGTCATATTATATAATAAAAAAATACTATATATACATATATATTACTTTAATAAAATTTCATGTCATGATATTACTATAATATTTTTAAAAAAAGAATAGTTATGATTATATATATATATTTATATAAAAAATACTATCAATGTATTACTTTAATAATATTTCATGTCATGATAATTACTATAATATATTTTTTAAATAGTTATGATTATATATATATATATATATATATTATTTAAAAGAAAATAGAATAATTTAACAAATAAAATATAAAATGTATATAAATAAAAATATAAATTTATATTAGTAATATGATTCTCATGTTAAATGATAATTTGACAAAATAGTATTGGAGTTTGTCATATAAGATGTAATTAATATTTCACCAAATAGTAAAGAAAAATAAGCACATATCTTAACTTTTGTTAATTTTTACAAAATATAATATTTTATTTTATCCTATCCATGTTACCAAACACATTCTTACGGGATTAGGCACCAGTCGATTTAGAAGGAAGGAAAAGCGTTTTGGTTAGGAACTGCTTTTGGTGGAAGTGGCAAGTGGAGGACATAGGGGTTGGTATATTGGTGGCGTGGGTGATCAAATATTTCAAATAACGCAAAAGTAAGTGCTTTTGGTAGCAACGTTTTCTGCAGGGTCCTCTCACCTAGGGTAATATGTAATTCTCCCCGTAGAAAATAATATGTTGGGCTTTCAGAGCCCATAATTTAATTAGACCATTTAGTACATGGCCTAGTTCTTTTCCTAGGTGGGCTAAACCCATAGTGTACTTCTTTAGAAACGTGTATATGCCCAATATTTGTAAACCAAGTATTCTTCCTATATTGAAATTTAGGTAATACTTTCTCAATTCTTTCTAAAGCTAGGGCCTACTTAAAAAAACAATCAGATATGAAGAATAATAGAAAGATTATTTGTTCATAACATATTAGTCTAGTGATGTTAAAGAAAAGTAAAAACAATATATTTATATGTTTTTATGTTTATTCGATTAATTTTCATTTAACATTTTTTATTATTGGGAAGGAAACTTAGTTTTTTTTTTTTTTTTTTTTTTCTGCCTAAAATTAAAATATAATTATTTGATTTAAGAAAGAAAAGAGAGGATTAAATAAATGCAACTTGGAAGTACTTCCAATACTACTCAAATTTAAATTAAAAACTTTATAAATAATGAAATAATTAATTGAGTTAAAACTAGTGGTTGGAAGAAATGACAAATAATATTGTACTTTTTATAAGGTTTTTTAAAGCAGAAAGACAAAAAAGTCATGTTTATATTAGTTCTTTTTAAAACAATGGCCATTAACACCAAATTAGTACACGAATCACACTTCCAAAACAACTGACAACTATTATATTATACAAATAGAAATTCACCAAAAAGTCTATGCAAGTCCAATAGTATGGCTGTTGTTGCAAGGGTGGATTTGTCCATCTGCAAGTTTAAACTAATCAATAATTTATTCTTTATTAGGTCTATCTCTTGTTTAACTCATTTATTCATGGTCTCTGGAAACTTTTAAGTAGACCCAGTAAACACTCTAATACATGAAGTCATAAATAAAGAATAAATATTCATGTAAGATTGATTAACAACAAGCTTTGATGAAGAGAAAGTACATGGAAGGAGGGAGAAAAGAAATTGCAGTCACTGATGAGGAAGAAGAAGAAGAGAAGATTAATACATTTTTCAGTTTGGTCAGAAAAAATCGTGATGCCTGCAATGAATTGGTGATTGGTAAGCGTGAAACTAGGGAGAAAGGAAAAGAAAAAAGCAAAGAAATGAAATCAACATGGACCCCATCTTTCAAAATGGAAGATTTTGCTCATGATGCAGCATTAAGAAGCCATTTTGATCAGTCCCTTGTTAGTTCTTTTAAGTCTAAGAAAGAAGAAAATGTGCAAGACCGGTAAACATTTAGATATTGATCTCAACCTATCAGTTTTGAGTCTTTGATACTATATGGTATTGATTTTCTTTTTCTTTTTGTCCACTTTGCTGTGTTTTGCAATATGGTCATCTGGGTTTCAGTTACACAAGTCACAAATGGGTTTGATTGAGCTTCTTTGCTGTCAGTTTCTTGTAACTTGATTTTGCTTACAGCACATATTATCAGTCATTGTAAAGCAGAGATAATTATTGCAATGAATGATGAGTGATGAAAGTGAAATTCTTAGGACGAGTTTGGTATGTAGGAATGGCTATTTCAATCTATGCATTATTTTATTGAATGAACATTCTTTCATTTAGTACGTTTTTAAGTTCAGAATACTTATTCAATTTCAGCTATTTTATTGCATAAAAGTAGGAATTCTCAGATCCACCCTGTGGGTTTGAGAATTCTTACTCTTATGGAATCGGTTTAGTTCAATTAAATACCAAAAAAACTATTATATCACATAAAATAAAATTTTTGAATATTAATTAATTAAAATATTTTATTCTCTAATTTAGTCAAATAATAAAAATAGCTTTCATATCGTAAATAATTAATGTTAAATAATTAAATTAGTTAAGTAATTTAAAACTAAAATATTAATATTAATAAATAAATAAAATAATAAAATAAGTATAATTAATAATAATTAATTAATCAATAATCAATAATCAAAAAAATTACAGAAATTTACATATTTCATAAATTATGTTATATTTTTATTATTTTATCTATTTAGGAATATTTTGTCATTTTAGAATAATTTTTATATTATTTCATTTCTACGTATCCAAACTAGCCCTGACATCACAAATTACAATCAGCTTATTCATACAATTATATTGGTTAGGGAAAAAAAATGTTTGTTCGATAATTACTCTATGTGTGAACCTCTTTCTAACCTAAATTACACAAGAAGATATCAATGCCGATTCGATTAATGTCAATGTCATTAAGCAGTGTGACTTCTGGCTTAGATCCTTGCTGTCACATATAGGTTTGAAATTTTTATAATGCTACTGGTGTTTTAGATTTAAGAACATTTGGTGCTGTAGGGTATGCATAACAGATGACACAGGCACTCGAGATGGTTTGGGACACAGAGGAAAGAAATTTGTACTTGTTTTTAATTTTTAATTATTTAATTATCGAATGAAAAATGAGAGGAATGCTAATAATTAAGAGGAGGAGGATGATCGAGAAGAAGAGATGAAGATGGAGATTAGATCGACGACGTAAGGCATTTGATGAGTCGGAGGTGAAAAAAGGATAACGGCAGCCATGACCAAAACAAGAGGATGAAGAAATCCAATGGTGAGAAAACGACGACGCAATCGACCTGGGTTCCGTCGTTTGAATGGGAGGATTTCAGCAAGGAGGTTGAGTTTAAAAGGTTTTCTTCTCCATGTGAGATAGACAAAGGTAAGAGCATTAAGGATTAGCAGCAAGAAGAGGACGATGGTCTGGACCTCAAGCTTGCTCTCTAATCATCAATGTTTTTTTTTTTTTTCTTTTTTTTTTGGGTATGTAAATAGTGTTGTGATTCAAATTAAAGTAGTTTTTTTTTTTTTTTTTTTTTTTTTATAACATCAAATTCTAATTTTGAACTTTAAATTGACACTGCAATATAACATATTGAGTCAAGATTTGATCTGAATTTGATTCGATACAAAATTATAAATTCAATTCGTTCTAAGAGCAACATAATACAAAATAATTAAAAGTTGAACTAGACTTCACTTGTATTCTATCTTATTTTCTTTTTACATGTATTTCTAACAAATTATGATGCTATTTAAATTCAATATAATTCCTAATTGATTGAAAACAAAATATTTGATATGATTGAATTAAATAATCATTCATGAACTTACTATTTCAACCCCATAGTAAAAGGGGTGAATCTCAAATTAATTACTCTCTTAAGCTTCTAAATGGAATTACTGCTTGTCAATTTCGTTAATGTATTCTTATGCAATAAAATTGATTGATGAAATAGTGCTGTTGTTCTTTTCTGCATAGCTTCATAGTAAAGTATTCTCATAAACAACTGTGGAATAAGAATGGATAGATGGTTTTAATGTTTAGGTTGTGTTTGGTAGATCTGATAAAAAAAGTTAGATAAGATATTTTTATTTTATACAGATTAATAAATTTTTTGGAGCAAGTCAGGATAAAAAAAATTTGAAATATGGCTTTAACCTATTGCAAAATTATTTAGTATTATGACAAATAAGATAAAAAATAATTAACCAACTTAAAATTTTCCAAATTGTCTCAATCCCATTTTAATACTTGGCCAACTCTCTTTCGTCGTTGATTTTTTTTTTTATACAAAAAAAAAAAAAAAAAAATCTTTTGTAGACAAAATATAAAATAGGTGACTTCATTTTGGAAACCTGTTTCTCTTTTTGTTTCTTTTTACACAAAAAGAAATAAAAAATAAAATAAAATTAAAAGTCACATTATTTAAAATAAAAAATATTTCATGTTATGATAATTACTATAATATTTTTTAAATAGTTATGATTATATATATATTCAAAAGAAAATAGAATAATTTAATAAAAAATATAGAAATTAAAATAAAATATAAAAATATAAATAAAAACAATATAAAAAATTATAAATTTATATTAGTAATGTCATTTTTATATTCAATGATAATTTTGACATAATAGTATTAGAGTTTGTTATACGATGTAATCTAATATTTCATTACATAATTAAGAAAAATAATTTAATTTATATTGTTCTATATCATGCACCAAACATATGGTAAAAAAAATATTTATGTGCATGTATCCTAATTTTTATTAATTTTGACAAAGTATATTATTTTATATTATCGTGTCCGTGTTATAATGCACAGTTTTACAAAGATTTGGCACCCGATTTATTATGACCGTAAGGAAGGAAGGAAAAACATTTTAGTAAGTGCTTTTGGTGGAAGTGACAAGTGGGGGACCGGGGGTTGGTGACTTGGTAGTGTGGGTGGTCAAATATTTCAAATAATGCAAAAGGAGGTGCTTTTGGTGGTTACGTTTTCTGTTGGGCCCTGGCACCTGGAGTAATATGTAATTCTATTCCATATATTATATAATAACATGTTGGGCTTTACAGAGCCAATAATTCAATTAGACCATTTAGTAGTTGGCCTAGCTTTTTTTGCTAGGTGGGCTCAGCCCATAAGTACTTTAGAGTTTAGAAACGTGTATATGCCCAATATATGTAAATCAAGTATTCATGCTATGCTGTAATTTTGGTAATACTTTCTCAATTCTTTCTAACTAGGTACTAATAATAAAAACAATTGAGATATGAAGAATAATAGAAAGATTAGTTGTTAATAACATAATAGTCAAGTGATGCTAAAGAAAAGTGAAAACAATATAGTAATATGTTTTCATGTTTATTGGATTAATTTTCATTAAATTTTTTTTTAATCATCAAAAAGAAAAAGTTTTTTTTTTCCTACCTAAAATTAAAATATAATTATGTGATTTAAGGAAGAAAAGAGAGGATTAAATAAATGCAACTTGGAAGTACTTCTGATACTACTCAATTTAAATTAAAAACTTTATAAATAATTAATTGAGTTAAAGGGTAGGAAAAAATGACAAAAAATATAGTACTTTTTATAAGATTTTTTAAAGTGGAAAGACAAAAAAAAAAAAGGTCACGTTTTTATTAGTTCTTTTTAAAACAATGGCCATGAACACCAAATTAGTACACGAATCACACTTCCAAAACAACTAACAACTATTATGTTGTACAAATACCAAAAAGTCTATGCAAGTCCAATGGTATGGTTTTTGTTGCAAGGGTGGTTTTGTCCATCTGCAAGTTTAACTAATTAATAATTTCTTCTTTATTAGGTATATCTCTTTGTTTAACTCATTGATTCATGGTGTCTGGAAACTTTTAAGTAGACCCAGTAAACACTCTAATACATGAAGTCATAAATAAAGAATAAATATTCATTTAAGATTGATTAACTACAAGCTTTGATGAAGAGAAAGTATATGGAAGGAGGGAGATCAAAAGAAATTGCAGTCATTGATGTAGAAGAAGAAGAAGAAGAAGAAGAAGAGAAGATTAATACATTTTTCATTTTGGTCAGAAAAATTCGTGATGCCCGCAGTGAATTGGTGATTGGTAAGAGTGAAACTAGGGAGAAAGGAAAAGAAAAAAGCAATGAAATGAAATCAACATGGACCCCATCTTTCAAAATGGAAGATTTTGGTCATGATGCAGCATTAAGAAGCCATTTTGATCAGTCCCTTGTTAGTTCTTCTAAGTCTAAGAAAGAAGAAAAGTGCAAGACTGGTAAACATTTAGATATTGATCTCAACCTATAACTTTTTAGTCTTTGATACTATATGGTTTTGATTTTCTTTTTCTTTTTGTCCAATTTGCTATGTTTTGCAATATGGTCACTGGGTTTCATTACACAAGTCTCAAATGGGTTTGATTAAGCTTCTTTGCTGTCAGTTTCTTGTAACTTGATTTTGCTTACAGCATATATTATCAGTCATTGTAAAGCAGAGTTAATTATTGTATTGACTGATGAGTGATAAATGAAAAAAATATCGGTTCGATAATTAGTCTATGCGTGAACCTCTTTCTAACCTAAATTACATAGGAAGATATCAATGCCGATTCGTGCATTAATCAATGTCACTGTCATTAAGCAGTGTGACTTCTGGCTTAGATCCTTGCCGTCACAAGTAGGTTTACTCAACAGGGGATTTGTAGACTTGGTTTGGCTTTTATTGAGTTACTTTCAAGTTTAAATTGATTGATCACATCCTGCACTAGCAGCTTAGAAAAAGTGGTCAACTAATGTGTCAATTCTTCACTCAAATAATCTGATTCTGGTTTCTTCATCCTGATGATGTAAACTGGCACTCTTTTTCTGATATAAAGAAAAGATGATGTTAAGCTATTAGTTTGGAGTTTTTCACTGAATTATAACTCAAAGACAAAGATCCTGAAATCATTGGAAAGGGACCTAAGCTCTTTACATGAGAGACATAATGAATAAAACCCCACCAAGTCTATGCCATGGGAAAAACCAGGCCACCAATTCTTCAGCCACACTAATTCTCTGCAATTGAGAACGTGGGATCCCACGTCGTCCACTGCTTTTATTTTCCCAACTATTCCAAAAGCCCCTTTTCATCTCAATTTAATTGGCCAAGTGCAGCATTGTTTTCTTGTTTGTAATAATATATAAGATTGTTGACCATCGAGAAGGAATCCCAATCTGAATGAAACTTTTGGAAATCAAGATAGTGCCATGGACTTTTGCGTCATATCTTTCATATCCAAACCCATGTAAATAGTTTCCAACAGAATGCCTCACTTAAGCTTTTATGGCTAGTTGTCCTAGTTACTGTGTCTGTTTGTTAGTGTGTGTGTATATGTGTGTATGTGTGTGTGCGAGGGAGAATTGTAGTCCACTGGATGAAAACATTGGTTCATGCGTCTATTATGAATATACACTTGCACTTACAGAATGAGTGAATGACATTCATTAGTATATTTGTTACAGGAAAACGCCACACTCTATGGTTACAAACTCACAACTTTCAAATCTCCTATTAACACAAGGGAGCAGAATGAAAAAACAACTTTACAAGTTACAACAATGTCCAACAAAACAAAGAACTGTGGCGGAAGTGAAGCGATGAACAAGCCTTCAAAAACTATCTTTAACATTTATAATTAACTGCAGCTACCATTTTCCATCTACTTTGAATCTGAGCTAAGAGGACTTCTTCCTAAGTTAGATACCCTCACTTCTCCAGTCCTTGGGCTGTATGTCCCTCTTCCACCAGATCGAGGACTTTGCTCACCTATGAACTCGCCTGCACTAGGACTGAAGGGGGGACGTGGGCTCTGATGGCTTTTAGGATCATTTACTGGTGTTGAAGTGGAGCTTGTGACCTTTGGACTGCTCAAATGCCTAAACTCACCACGGCTTCTAGTAATAACCTCGTCTAGGATCTCTCCTTCCCCTACATGAGAGGTACCACCTCCAAGTTCCGAATGCTGTTTATTGGACAGCAGATAGCAAACGAGTATGAATTAGATTAAGCAGTATAATTAACAAGAAGCTGACATTTTCCATGAATATGAAGAATGAGGAACTTAATTAAAGCAGTATAGCTAATTTTCAGTGAATTAAAATCAATATAAGCCCATTGGAGAAGAAATCATACTGCTGCAAGGTTGAAAGGCAGAGCAGGTGCCTCTTCATACTCTGCTGCATCCAAGTCTTGAAGGTGCGCCCCTTTGAAAAACTTGGGGAGAAAGTATTGTCTTACTGGAACCAGAAGCATGATCATCAAAGGAAACATAACACCGGCGATAGGAACCCAAGTAAGTCCAAAACATATGAGCAAATAAGTTGTTTGGAAGAGAGTAAATATTGCAATTGCCTTGAAAGGAACAGTTTCCACGAAAGTAGCATGGAAATCCTCAAGCACTCTGCAAGAAATGGAAAAATTTATCTTAGAGATGAAGCTGCAGCATAAACATTTATTAATATAAAGAAAAGGATGTGAATACTTACTTGTATCTTCTGCTTGGTGCAGTAAAGAGTAATAGGATCCTTTCCCAGAACTGGTTACCAGGCAAACTTTCAATTGCCATGAAGGCGAAGTATCCCCAAAGGACTGAAGTTGGGATCTTCTTAAGGAATGGCATGGCTGCAACACATCCTCCCACCATTGTTGCTTGAAGCAAGTTACTGAGACGCTGTTCCTTCACCTCAACAGGCAACAAATCATCTATATCTTTCTCAACATCAAATACTGTTTCATCCACTGGGGCATTAATATTCCCCATACTTGAAGCTGCTTGAATGGTGGACTCTTTTAGTTCTTTTAGTTCCTGCTAAAAGCATAACATATTAGCTTCAGTAGCATTTTTATTTTATTTTTGGTTTTTTTTAGAGATGTGAAATTCAACTACAAATTATAAGCTTCCCCTTCCCACACTCTAAAGCCATTCCATAACCATCAAAGCGTTCTTGTCAAGAATGTTGGATTTGTAGGCCAGAGTGCATTAATAGATCAAGCCAAGGAGCTCAGTAAGGTCATAAATTCTACTGATTATCAACAAATACATTGTTAGAACTATATTGGTATCACTTAAGTAGCCATTAAGCCTATGAATCACAGCAACTTTACATAATCACATAATACTTGAAAGAAAATAAATAGATTTGAAAACCATACTCGAGTGGAGGGCTCCTGGTAAATTAGTGGAGTCTGCATTTGTTGGTACGCTTCTTGCATATTGCCATAGAGCTGCCCCAAACTGGCATTCTTTCCTATACTTGTGCGGGCTGTTGCCACCAGTCTGTTACGGAGCAACTGTAGAAGGATCCCTCATTTTTCAGAAAACTTACTCAATCCAATAACAGTAAGAAATTGAGTACTCTTTATTCTTTTCTGGAAGAAAGAGTTCTGTTGATGCTGCCAAACCGGGATTCTGTTTGAGAGGGGAAGCAGGGACAGGGTAGATTACCTGGTGTTTGAGAGTGGCCAGACTCTTTGTATGCATTGGAGATTGTGGTATAACTCCATTAGACGGAGGGATTCCAATAAGACCACACAACAAGGTCTGGAATCAATGAAACAAGAAATCTAACAAATTAATTAAAAAAAAAAAAGGAACAGCAATTGCAAACTTTAAATAGGAAATCAGAAGCTACAAAGGAGCACGAAAAACTTGCATACCAAGAACCCCAAAAGAAGAAGGTCATAATGATAAGAGGATGGCTTTCTCAAATTGAACTCTTTCTGCTGGGAAAGTTGAGATGCTACACTATGGTCAAAGTAGTAGAGCACTGCAATCATCGTTGCTGGAATGAAAGCTCCAATTATATACGCAACAGGAACATTAACCATATCCTGTCAGCAGAACAAACCAGGTTGTTTATTTTAATGGGGGCCCTATATTTAGATATGATGGATAACTACAGAACTTATGAAACATGCCTTGATGACAGTCCAATTCTCATATGCACCAGGAGACCATGGATTTGGGCTGAAGAGGCGCCGTGGAATACCATGAGGAACATTTCCAGATGGAATGTAGGATACAGCTGTCCAAACTAGGACCATAAGTGGCACACCATAGTCTGCTATTAGACTACGAAGCCAACCTGTCACAGAACTTAAATTATTCACGCATAGAAGAGAAGTACTAGTAATTTATCATGGGGGAACTAAACTCCAAAGAATTATTTATATGGAACTTCTTTTTAATCTCCAATAAGAAGACAAGCTCCTACCAGAACCATAACGCCATGATCTTGCCTTCCGGCTTCTTAAGGCAGTTAGAAGAAGTCCAAATGAAAGAACCAAAGCAAACATGCCATTTGCGAACCTCCATGAAGGTATGAACTCCGTTAATTTTGGATTTTCTCGCTTTGGTATGCGAAACTCATCAACAAGTCCCTACACATTCAATTAAGCAGGATTCTGACTTCAGTATATTGTTCAGAAAATTTGACAAAGTGATTTATTTTATAAGAGATGAAGTTATTTATCAGAATCACATCTTCGTGTATCATGTTAATAAGTAAAAATAATTGAAAACATTGTGTTTAGACTTTAGAGACAAAGTGCACACAGCACGCTAGCACAGATAAACTTAGATAACATTTCTTACTTTGATAGCTTGCTGCATGAATAGCATTGCAATAAGCAAGCCAAACAATTCTCCCGCTAGACGGGTAAACCTGTTGATTATGGAGCAAGCTCCCAAGATGGACAGTAGGACCAGCAAGACTGCAGTCCACACGCATACCCTATAAAACCAAATAATTAAAGGAAACAGAATAAGATAAAGCTTTCTATGGATGACAATTCAAATAATTAACATAGAAATTTCAGGGGTTCTTCAGGAAAACTAGAAAAATTTACTCACCATCCACTCCATGCCAGAAACAGATTCCGACCCAACTCTGGTCTCTCTTTAGCAAAATTATACATGAAGGTGTACATTATCACTGTAGGTTCTGCAACGCCTAAAATTAGCAATGGTTGACCCCCAATGATTGAGTGTATTATTCCGCAAAGTGCAGTTGATACCAGAGTTTGAACTGCTGTCAGAACTCCATCTGCAAGCAATAAAAACCCAATACGCCTTAATACTAAAAACTAGTTTGTCTTAGTATTTTTTTCAGAAATTCTTTCTTTTTAACTTCGCTTTTGGGTTATCAATTAAGATCAATACGACAACATGAAAAAACAGATAAGCATAACGAAACAAGAAAATGTGACTATTTGAGAACAATAACACCAGTCCTTTTAATTGAAAAAATATTCAGTTCTAAGGGGGAGAAAGGACCGGAAAAAGGGTAAAAGCAAAAAACTTTCCAGAGCTCATATATATCGAATTCAATACCAGTATTTCTCTCCAGCTGTTCACCAAAGGAAATGACAGGGATTGCTGAAGCAAAAAATATATATGTGGTGGGAGCCAAGATCCTGGAAAGAGAGAAGAAAAATGTGATACAAGTGCTTATACTCCAAGTAACACTAGATGGAGCCTATAAACTATAAAACAGAAATTTTGAAGTTTGAACAACATATACAAGATCGTTTACATAATATGTATCATCACTGGATTATGCATTTCAACATATACCTTACGCCCGCTTTGATGCCACCAGTCCAGTCTTGTTTGTAGCACATTAACCTCCCTCTGAGGTCATTCTTGATTCCTTGAAAAGGTATAAATGTTTCTTCCATGGGTTAGTTTTTCCGTGGAAAGGGAAAAAATATGAATCAATCAAATGGGTTAGCTTCTCCGTTGACTGAAAGAACAAACACCCAGGAAAACCAATATCCGTAAGTAGAGTAACTAACGGGCTGCCATTTGAACAACTGAAAATCAAAGTATCCAGTAGATTACATGATTTTGGGATTTCTACTAGTTTTGGTGGGCGAGACTCAAAATTCAGAAATAAGCGAGCTTGATTAAAGACCCAGAGAATTAACGAAGATGCGGGCTAGAATAATGCATTGTTGTAGCTTCAAAAGACCACAGCAGGGAGTACAAGATTCAGTGCCGTGGAAATGCCGAAAGACTAGAAATGCAAAACCCAGAAGTTAAGCTTATGAGGTGCTTCCCGTAAGTAACTATGTGCAGGCGGATGTATTTATAAGCTGTATAAAAAGGTGCTGGACGAACTCGCGGGTTAGAAGGGAAGTGAATCTCACTGTCATTGCCAGGAAATACAGATCATCTGCGTCTCCAATCTTTTTCACTTTTCCAAAGTCAGCATAACATGAAATCATATGGACCCACTACATAAAAGATTGGATCATTCTATTTTCATATTTTTCCCAAAGGACGGCATATAGGCTAAATAAGAGATTATTGTATGTGTCCAAGTGGGTTTTCGGTTTTTCGATTTCTTATACATAAATAGAAAAAAAGTGGGTTTCCGATTTCACATTTAACTGTGAGATACAATAAGCGAAAGATGAGCGATCAGCATAATTATTCTTTTGGACATAATTATAGATTTTTGCATAATAAAATGTTAGATTGAAACATAACTATTTATCTATTTTTAAAGAAAAATATAGTCTCACCGTTAATAATCTCTTACTACTATCAATTAGATTACTATTTTAGTAGTGCAAACTATTTATTAGTTCAATTAATAAATATACCTTACCACTTGTAGCTCACTAAAATTTTAATTCTCAAAATGGATAATCATTTAATATTATTTTCACAAAACCCCTTCTAAAAGTCTAAGATCAATATTTGAATTGTAAATATAAGTCTTATCTAATTTGAACCATCTGTTAAATTATTTATATTGTTAATCATATGATATTATTTGAAATTAACTTTGTCACACAAAATGAAGGTGTTGTATTTATAGAAATGTCTCATGCCCTGGAATCGTGGATGGAAAGATGTAATTCTAGAAGGTGATGCGAATAGCAGCACTGAGGACTGCTCTGTATTTTAGATACCATTCGTTTAGCAAGAGGCTTTGATAGATGTGTTTTTACATTCGAATGTGTAATTGGGCGGCTGAGTGCCAAATATGCCCTTCGGAATCCTTCTGTTTCTCAAGATTGTAAGCTTTTAACTTAATGGCTCACTCACAAGCTCCAAAGATCATGAGCTATTTTTTGTAATCTTTATTTCATTACCTTTGTAAAAAAAAAAAAAAAAAAAGGTCAACTATGCTTTTTTTAATGGATAAAAACAATCAAAGTACAACAAAATCAAATTTAAAGCTTTAGATCTAGGATATCATAGTTGAAAAATCAATGTATATTTATTTTTATATTCAAATAAGTAGATATTATTCAATAAAAAAAAAAATGCATACAGTAGGCTATTAACAAAAATGAAATCAAAAAACTTCCTTACCCTATGAAATAGAAGAAGAAAAAAAATGTTTATTTTGATTTTCAGTTTGAAGCAACAAAAAGTGCTTTGATGATCCTAGGATATCCACATGAATAAGATGGCAACCTTGCGTAATAAACAAGTTAAAATAGTTGACTTCATTATTCTATCTTATTGACAGATACATAATTTTATTTTAGAGTTATTTTATCATTATTTTTTGGGGAAAAAAAGAGTACTATACTACTTCATCGATACGAAACTGTTAGTTTTCCATGTGCTTATGTTGGACAACTCAATCGGTTTATTATTCTCTTTTTCTGTTTTATATAAATCTTAATTATAAAATTAAAATTGGTTTTGGAAACTATATTAATTTAGAAATTCATCAATATATGTAACTTTACATTTTGAGAAAAAAAAAAAAGTCACCTCCTAAGTATCAAATCACCATTGTGTTCTTATCCTATGGTAACAACATTGGTTGAAAGAGTGTAAAGCTCCAAATAACAAAAATTCATGTGCTCAATTTATCGATATTTGAAATAATTTTTTTTCTGTAAATATCATATTAGGAGAAATTTTTCTAAAAAAAGAGCTCAACCGAATTTTGAAAGAGTAGTCTCATAATAATGTTTGTGAAGAAATTCTTACAAATTAAGAAATAATTTTTTGTTAAATTTAATTAATAATTAATTATTATCAAGTTAAAATTACTTTTAACTTTATTTAATAGATTGGAATTAATGTGTATATTTTACTTTTTATTATTAGTCATCAACTCAATTATTGAAAATACATAAAGAGTATAAACTAATTTTCTAGCTAGCTAGCTTTAAATTAAAGTCAAAAGTCAAATGAAGCAATTTATTTTTCATACCTAATGCGTATATATAGTATACTATTAGTTTTGTTTGGTTGCATACATTAATTGCATAATAATGGTATATATTATTGAGAATGTAACATCATGTTGGCGCATGGAATTAAAATACATAACCGTATTGAAATGTACTACTACCATTAGTTTAAGATTTCAAGTGTCCAAAAGCTTGGCAGCCATATGCCCAATAGGCTAATAGTTGTAACTTGTAACAAAGATTCCATCGCCATCCTTCAACTTTTATATCTTTCCTATCAAGTATGTAAAACAATAATATCTCAATCTCCAACTTGCAAATTAAAATTTTGGAATACAGCTTTGTTTCTGTTTGGTCAAAATATTTATGATGGAAATACAATTGTTTCTAATGCGTGCACGACCATGTTACCTATCTATTATTGAGGTGACAACGAACTGAACTTTAATTGAATTTTGATAAAGTTCATCTCGGCTTGTATTTACTAAGAGCTAAAGAGCCTAAATCTGTTAAAAGTCTTCAAAGTTTTTTAAAAGTTTTGTAATCAATGAGAGCTGAATCCATAATCAACTAGATCATTATTTAAATAAATTTATCATTAAAACAAGTTACAACTTATATTATTTTTTGTATATAAATAATAATAAATTAATATGTTAAATAAGTTTGCTTACGAGTTTAGAGCTAAATTTTGAAAAAATTGAGTTCATCTCGTTTGATTACTAAACGAGCTTAAAATAAAATTTAAAATTAATTTGTTTTCTTAGATAAGTTTAGAATAAAATTTAAAATCGACTCGTTTAGAAAATAAGTCGAGCTTAATTCAAACTTTTAATGAATTACTCACGAACTGTTTATGTTAGTTTCGGCTCATTACCCCACGCTATTATAGCTAGCCTGTGTTGAAAAGCTTGAAGCTCACGGAACTATTCCACATCAAATACTAGATTATATATTGCTTCCAAAAGGGTATTATGCATTGTCAATTTCACCTTATCTTCTCATTATTTATCATTTGCAGTGGGAATTATGCACTCCAATTGATCCTAACAAGTCAAACAAAAAAAGGGATAGATGATATAGAAGAAAACTTTGCTCTCCAAATGGTAAAGTTTTTATCCTATCTAAGGTCGGTTTGAATATAATTTGATATCAAAATTGAAATTATAAAATTATTTTTAATTTCAAATAAAAACATTACATAGTTTATATGTTTGAATCACATAAGAACTACAATGTGAACTATATTGATAGTCAAAATTTGATATTTTTATCGAGATTTTTAACTCTTTTACCATGATTAAAATCTTTCAAACTAAAAACTCGAGTCTACAAAAAAGACAAACCTTAAACTCTTACTTTATATATATATATATATAATGCAAAAATGAAAAATATTATATGGAGAATATCTCACTTTTACTTTTACATAAATTATATTCTTTAAAGTCCTATATATAAAATAATTAAAAGACAAATGAGTATATGTTGTACACAAAAAAAAATTTGATCTGCTAAGACAAGTCGATATTCTCCAAAGCAGGAATATTCATGGTCCTACGGTTAATTATCACCTAAGACAAGTCGATACTGACAGAGTTTATAATGCAAACTTCTCTTAATTGTTTATTTGTCATAAACTGTCACTTCTTACTCCTTTTTCTTATAATGTCTGCCATACATTCTTTATATATATATTACTTGTATTATCATTAGTTTCATTATCATTGTACTAGCTTTAAGCTTCCACTTTGTAAAGAGAAACAAAGAAAACCAAAGGTGGGTAGGTTGGTAGGTAGATATATAAATTTTGAAGCGAAAATTTACAAATTGTGATTTCAATATGATTAGATGAATCTATAAAATTTTAATTGAATTTAGATTGGAAATATTAATTAAGTGAAAAAATATAATTGACGTATAAATTGATATAAGGTAAAATTACTTGTACACAACGAAAATGTTAAATGTACATAATATTAGGCTTTTTTTAAAAATAAAATAAAATTGACGGTTATAGAAATAGAGAGATATAATAAATATATTTATCCTTTCTCGTTGCAAATAATTTCTAATAAATTTAAAGAAAAAAGAGAATCAAAAGAATATGCTTGTGTTCATGTACAGTTCATCATCACATATAAAAGGGATCATATAAAATTTTGGGACATGCAATAAATTAGTACTTTAAATTGATGGTCAATAACTTGCTTTTGTTCTCTCTTTCTTTCTTTCTCTTGAGATCTGACAATTTTTTTTTTTCCTGTTTGTTAACAAAACGCTGGTCTGAATCTTATTATTGCACCTGCATAATCATGATAGCAACAGTACTTCCACAAAGAAAAAGAGTTCATATTCTATTACCTAAGAAACAAAGCAGAGCCCATATTCTATTTTAACTTTAAGCCTTTACAAATAATTAAAACCTTGAATATTGAGAATTTCAACAAACTCAAGCTCATTTCAACAAATTCAAACTCATTTTTAAATAATTAACTAATCAATGATTTAAACAAAAATGAAGAGAACCTAGGGAAGGTTCATATGTATGCAACAAGTCTATATAAAGCATTTTCTACCATTTTTATAACTATTGTTGTTGCATTCTAATGATTTTGTCCAGCACTGAAATAAAAACTTTATCTCATCTCATTATTGAAGAAATTGTAAGGTAAAAGACAAATCCATCTGTCAATAAAGGAAATTTGATTATATATTCAATCTCAACCATGTCAAGTGGTAGGACCTTTAATTAATGACAGGTATATCCTTTGATTACACTAACTCAAAGACAATTCCAAGGGCCACAGTAAGATTTCATGTGCCCAAAATTGGATCATGAATTAATTTAGCTTAGGCAGTAAATTAATTCTCTCTGACAGATTTATGTAGTTTTAAGTTCGAGTTATGCGAAAGACATCTGCTAACATAAGATTTATCTTTTTTTAATTTTTTTCTCTACTGATTTATTAGGGTCATCCCTCTATCTAAGACAGAAACTCAAAAAAATTAAAAGAAAAAGTTGGCTTACTTGTATATGTGTCATATTTTACACAAGTATAAATTAGTTGTGTAATTTAAGAAGAAAAATTGCAAGCTATTATGGTGCTCCAAATTTCAGCCAAACATAAGCAAAATAAGGTCCATGGTTTTATTATTCAATTCAGGCAATAAAATATTCCCACCTCCACTTTTCCTCATGGCTGAGTAGAACTATGGTAGACAAATAATGCTACTCTATTTCCAGCACTTTCTAGTTGCCCCACAGGCCACAGGGGCCACAAGTTAGACCTGTCTTCAAATGCCCTTGAGTTTACAGGTTTGGTGGAAATTTAACTTGTCCAAGCACTTTAAAATTAAAATCTGACACTTAAAAATGTTTTATGAATAAGTTTTTATTTCTACTCTACACAGCTCCATACTATGGTTTAGAAGCAATTTTTAATCAAATCACCAAGCAGAATCTTCAAGTCGCTCTGTTTCAGAATCAAGCAGAACCCCAAAATTGCTCAAGCTTTACTGGTGGTGTAGAGTATTGCGTTGACAAAATACCCTTTGCCACCACATGGTTGGCAGCTTCAGTGTAATGAACTCCATCCCACACTATGGAACTTGATACATTCTTGCAAATGTTGTAACCTGGCTGGCCACAAGTTGCTTTAACATTATAATTATTTGGATGGCCCCCATAACCACAACAAGCCATGAAAGGATCCTTGAAACCTATTCGATGATTCGAGAAAAACAGCCAAATAAAACAGAGAGAGAGAAATATTCAATTAAAGAATTCTACATTGACAAAATAATGCATTGCTTACCAAATTTTTTATACTTGGCAAAGAGATTGTACTTGATGGTGTATATGTCTAAATAGACAATGGTTGCATCCTTATATACCAGCCTCAGTTCTTTACAAATACTTCTTAGTCCTTTATTGAAAGCTTTTGCAACATCATTGTGAACTCTAAGGCATCCAATTCTGTCCAAATCACTGCTATCGTGGGCATGTAATGCAAGTTCTTTAGGTGCACAACCCAATGGACCAGTGTTGTGTATCAAAAACTTTCTACCACCATATAAATATATGTTCTGCATTTTTATTTTTATTTTAAATAACAGATATCAGAGATAGAGATTTTGACAATTCTTTAGGTGCAAGTATTTACCGATAATTTTAATTTGAGCATGTCAAATGGACTTACTTGAACAGCTAGTTTGATCTCATCAAGAAAAGAAGGAATTTTTTCGATTACTGGTTGGTAAGTTAAGTTTGATGCATATAGAGCAAGTAAGAGGTCATTTTGTCCAATGTCAATCATGTACAACGAGTTACGAAAGCCCTCTTCATTGATTAAATTTTTTGAACCTGCATCACTAAAACGTTTAACTTGAAAAAGAATAGGCATCTGATCTGTATTGTACTTGAGTATTGAATATGTGATTTGGAATTTGAAGGTTGAAATGAACATACCTTGTGATAAGAGTTCAAGGGAACGGTTTTTGAAGTGAATAAATTGGCGAACTTGAACATCTAGAACAAAAGGGACAAACTGTGGGAGAGTTGTTGCCCCAGCTACTGCAAAGTTTACACCACTAGTAAAATTTGGTGCCAGTGAATCCAAATATGGGCTCAAGTAACTCAAGCTCAAGTGCTCACCTACAATAAGAGAAACAAAGACATCTAGACCATTAGAGGAGCAAAAAGACTTGACACAAGACAATCAAAATGTATAACTGTCGTTAATAGTCATAATCAATGAGATCAGGAACATTGCTTTGACTATGTGATAGCGTCTATGGTGGAGTGAGATAACTACGTGGAAAAACTGAACTCACATAAGAAGTCAATGATAAGCCTTCCATTGCCTAGCCGACCAGTCCCTTTGTGGAAATGGGTAATGCCATGGGGAAGACCGATAGGAAGCCCTGCACCGGCTAGTATCCCTCCAGTGTCTGAATTGGAATCACCAAAATTAATCAGAATTGGCTTCATGTGGCTGCATTGTGAGGGAGTGAACATACTAAGGGCAGCACATATCCATGAGAGCAGAACAAACTGTTGAGAAAATCTTACACAACCCATCTCTCTTCCACTGCTCTCAGACCTCATCTAGCAAGATGAGATGATACCCAACAATGTTATCCATTTTTGGTGTGGATGATGCTGCAATCCAAAGACACTGACCCAATTGTATACTGCTAAATGAATTTGCTGGCATTGACTTTCTGCCTGGTTTCATAGATCAAGTTGATAGTCAGTGTCACATTCTTAAATAAACTATTCTGCAAGATCTGATCTAGCATTCAAATTTCAAGTTACAAATTTTATATTGAACAGACTCAACTTGTTGAAGTGGAAAAAGAAATCGATCACATGGCAAATTGACAGCAACAATTGAAATATCATAAAAAAATTTGACTCTCTGATGATCCTTTAGCATTTGAATGTGTCCAGCTCAACCACTTGCACTGTTCACACTGTAGCAGTGAGGTTGTATTGTCACTGAAGTTTCTATTGGAAGAGTATATAAACATTATACCCTATAGAACAAGTAAGGCCTTTCAGAGTAAACTAAGCTGGTAAAATTTTCTTGTCCAAGTTCGTATAAAAGTAGTAAAATTAACTTGAGGAGTAGTAGAGGGCTGAGTAGACAGCATTTTGGAGGGAAATTTGCTTTGGCAGACTCTATCCCAGCTCACGTACTTCATCCCCTTCCTTCACAACTAAGCTATCCCAGTTTCAAAAGTAAATCTAGTTCCAGAATATAAAAGAAAAGAGGTATGGAATGCGGTGAGCGTGGAGGTCCTTTGATTACACTAACTTAAAAACATTTTCAAGGGCCACACTAAGATCTCACGTGTCCCTAAATTGGATCATGAATTAATTAGGTTAGGCAGTAAATTAATTCTCTTTGACAGATTTATATATTTTTAAGTTCGAGTTATGTGAAAGACACCCGGCTAACATAATCTATTTTAAATTTTTTTCTCTACTGATTTATTAGGGTCATCCCTCTATCTAAAGACAAAAATCCAAAAAAATTATAAGAAAAAGTTGGCTTACTTGTATATGTATCATATTATCTGTTACATAAGTATAGATTAGTTGTGTAATTTAAGAAGAAAAACTGCAAGCTATAGTGGTGCTCCAAATTTCAGCCAAACATAAGCAAAAGAAGGTCCATGGTTTTTTTATTCAACAGGCCAAAAGTTCGACCTGTCTTGAGATGCCCTTAGGTTTTACAGGTTTGGTGGAAATTTAACTTGTCCATGCTCTTCAAAATTAAAATCTAACACTTGAATGTTTTATGAATAAGTTTCCATGTCTACTCTTCACAGCTCCATATTATAGTTTAGAAGCAATTTTCAATAAAATCACCAAACAGAATCTTCAAGTTGCTCTGTTTCAGGATCAATCAGAACCCCAAAATTGCTCAAGCTTTATTGGTGGTATATTGTATCGCGTTGACAAAATACCCTTTGCCACCAGATGATTGGCAGCTTCAGTGTAATGAACTCCATCCCACACTATGGAACTTGATACATTCTTGCACATGTTGTAACCAGGCTGGCCACAAGTTGCAGTAATATTGTAATTATTTGGACGGCCCCCATAGCTACAGCAAGCCAGGAAAGGCTCCTTGAAACCTATTCAATGATTCGAGAAAACCAGCCAAATAAAAGAGAGAGAGAGAGATTTTCAATTAAAGAATACTACTTTGACAAAATAATGCATTGCTTACCAAATTTTTTATACTTGGCAAAGAGATTGTACTTGATGCTGTATATATCTAAATACACAATGGTTGCATCCTTGTATACCAGTCTCAGTTCTTTACAAATACTTCTAAGTCCTTTATTGAAAGCTTTTGCAACATCATTGTGAACTCTAAAACATCCAATTCTGTCCAGATCACTGCTATCGTGGGCATGTAATGCAAGTTCTTTAGGTGCACAACCCAATGGACCAGTGTTGTGTATCAAAAATTTTCTACCACCATATAGATATATGTTCTGCATTTTTTTTAAAATGACAGGAGTTATCAGAGACAGATTTTGACAATTCATTAGGTGCAAGTATTTACAGATAAATTTAGAAATGAGCTATGTCAAATGGACTTACTTGAACAGCTAGTTTGATCTCATCAAGAAAAGAAGGAATTTTTTCGATTACTGGTTGGTAAGTTAAGTTTGATGCATATAGAGCAAGTAAGAGGTCATTTTGCCCCATGTCAATCATGTACAATGAGTTACGAAAGCCCTCTTCATTGATTAAATTTTTTGCACCTGCATCACAAAAACGTTTAAGCATTTGATCCGTATTGTACCTGAGTATTGAGTATGTGATTTGGAATTTGAAAGTTGAAATGAACATACCTTGTGATATGAGTTCAAGGGAACGGTTCTTGAAGTGAATAAATTGGCGAATTTGAACATCTAGAACAAAAGGGACAAACCGTGGGAGAGTTGTTCCCCCAGCTACTGCAAAGTTTATACCACTAGTAAAATTTGGTGCCAGTGAGTCCAGATATGGGCTCAAGTAACTCAAGCTCAAGTGCTCACCTAGCATAAGAGAAACAAAAGACATCTAGACCATTAGAGGGGCAAAAAGACTTAACACAAGACAATCAAAAAGTGTGACTGTCATTATTGGTCATAATTAATAAGATACGGAGCATTGCAAATTTGCAATGACTATGTGGTAGCTTCTATGGTGGAGTGAGATAACTATGGAAAACCTGAACTCACATAAGAAGTCAATTATAAGCCTTCCATCGCCAAACCGACCAGTCCCTTTGTGAAAATGGGTAATGCCATGGGGAAGACCGATAGGAAGCCCTGCACCTGCTAGTACCCCTCCAGTGTCTGAATTGGCATCACCAAAGTTAATCAGAATTGGCCTCATGTGGCTGCACAGTGAGGGGGTGAACAAACTAAGGGCGGCACATGTCCATGAGAGTAGAACAAGCTGTTGAGAAAATCTTACACGACCCATCTCTCTTCCACTGCTCTCAAACCTCATCTAGCAAGATGAGATGATACCCAACAATGTTATCCATTTATGGTATGATGAATGCTACAATCCAAGGACAATGACCCAATTGCATATTACTAAATCAATTGACTGACATTGACTTTCTGCCTGGTTTCGTAGAACCAGTTGATAGAGTCAGTGTCACGTTCTTACATAAACTATTCTGCAAGATCTGATCTAGATTTCAAAATTATATTACCATTTTCTATGTATACCAGACACAACTCGCTGAAGTGGAAAAATGAATCGCTCACATGGCAAATTGACATTAACAAGTACAATCTCATAAAAAAAATTTTGATTCTGCAAGATCTGATCTAGCTTTCAAAATTATGATACGTAATGCGGTGAGCGTGGATCGAACACGCGACCTTCAGATCTTCAGTCTGACGCTCTCCCAACTGAGCTATCCCCGCTGAATGCCTTATGGCAACTTTTATTTAGTCAAATTTTAGCCTTGGCCTGCAGCCTGCACCGTCTACTTCTTTTTGTTGGGCTTTGTCGAAGCCGATTGACTACTCTAGAGACTATAGGATGATGTTCTTGCTTCACGCATGCATGTAAAATTATACCTCAGCCAGTCTGTCACTTCAGATAATTGCATTAACATGACTCAATCCACGTTCATTACAAAGAATGACGGAAGACTCAGCCTAAGCTAATAAGCAGAATTAGTACTCGGTCCAGAAAATTGCAACTGAATCAGTCACCCGAGAGGGTCAGCTTCTCTGCATTTATCACCACATCTAGAGGCACAGGACTGAAACTTCGAGATGGCCCATAGTAATCAGGGAAACTACCTCTATTGCAGCCATTGTTACCAAGAAGTAGCAGATTACCAAAATTTTGATCACGAATAAGATTCTCTCAAATGGGTTTTGGGCCTTTTTAGCAACCACGACAAAATGGTTCAAATATTCAAACTAGCCCTAGCCCAAGCCCAAGTATCTCTCTTTCTCTTTCTCTTTCTTTTTGGTTGCTCGGAGCCTTGTCCATGTGTCATTTCAAAGCTTCGGCTACCTTGGTTGAAAGCTGACACAGCGTTAACTGCGAGGCTCACTGCAAAAACCAAAACCTGTTACTCAGAGCAAGGTTACCATGGCTACAATGGCGAAGCAGGGCCTGTTCAGTACACGCAATTGTCATATCTACGAATTCAAACATCCTTTTCTAGGTGGGAGCTCGATCTGTCAGTACTTCGGAGATTGTCGATTTTCTCAGCGTAATGCGGCTCTGAAATTCAAAAGAAATGCATCGTTCACTCCCATATTCAGAGCCCAGATCACTCCTGGTACGGAAGGAATTTTATGCTGTAAAAATTGAAATTTTGTTTTCTGGTGTTTGGAATTTTCTTAACTCCTATGTATTTGGTTGCTCCTAGATTATGTTCCCGATTCGAAATTTTACAAAGTGGAAGCTATTCTGAGGTGCAAAGCTTTCTCATCCTGTTTCTATCTTTGTCAATGTTCTAGAATATATTTGCTCTTGCATTTTTATTTATTTTTGACTTTGAAATGAATTAGTTGAGATACCTAACTCTATCTTAATCTCTCTTCTGCTGCTGAATTTGGGACGAAATAGGCCGTGGCGGGTCTCTCAGGTTTCTTCCGTAAGAGCTAACCCCTTTCCTTTCCTTTCTTTTGTTTATCTTGGGACTAAATCAGATTAATAGTACTCCCAGCTGTCATTTTACCTTTGCAAATACCTGTTTTACATGCAAATTGTGGTTTTTATGACTTCAACTCTTAGAACTTCACCTATATGTATATCTGCTCAACACTAGTTGCATGCTAGAGGAGACTACTGTAGCTGTGATCATATTTCATTTAATATGTAAAAATTAGAATAATTGTCATTTGGCCTCCAGCCTTCAAAATGTAATACTACGCAGAATAATTTGAGAAAGGCGGGAAAAGTGGGCTGCAGATATGTTTTTAGGATATATATTTCTGGTGATTGTTTCCATTTTACTAATAACTATTCCGGGGATCAGTCATCAGTCAAATGGTACCCGACCTTTCTCTAACAAACTAGGGTGTTGATGTCTGCAGATCATATTCTATGATATAATGAGTTGATTGCTAATTTACATTAGAGTCCTCAAAATGAACTTCAACCATTTGGCCTCTAGGTATTAGAATAAAACTGCTACATGTCACTGATATTTCAGCCCCAGGAAGTAAGATGAGTCTTCCTGTGCTTCCCTTACTCAACGTGTATAATTTTTTAATAGTCAATCAAGTCATTGTCTTCAGCCAAATTTGATTATGAAAAGTGACAGACTGGCTTATCATTCTGTTCTTTATTTTTTCGTTGGTTGTGGAAATTACACACCAAACACTATAAAATGGTTTCTGGAACTTTGTCTGGTAAGTTGATAAATGATTTAGCCGACAATCTCATATCTTTCATATGAATGTACTTCTATTTATTAGGCATATATTAGATCCCTAAGAGAGGCATTGCTTGAACTGATTTTTCTATAATAATGTTAAATGAAGGCTCTGGTGAAAATGGGAATTCGTGGTGTAACAGTTTCTGATGTTCGGGGCTTTGGTGCTCAAGGTGGTTCAAAAGAGAGGCATGGGGGTAAGTTGCTGTTGTGAATATGAACCCTAATCCTCTTGCATGTCTGCCTTTTATGTCTGTGACACGCCTTATACCAGCTTGTTAAGAGAGTGAACTCTTAATTACTTAGCAAGAGAAAGAACATTCATGCTATATTGCTAAGGATGAAAACGAATGAGGTGTTTGTTTACAAAGTTCCTGCTATATCTAGGAGTTAGAATACCTTTTGGATAAGATTGGGGCTGAGGCTTATAATCACCGTTCTTTCCTTTTCTCTTCAATTAATTAATTATTGAAAGACAAAAAAAAAGATGAGAAATAATGAAAGAATTATTCCTTTTCACTCTGATTTCTGATTCGTTTAAGTAGGATGTCTGACTCATTTGTCTACTTTTGCAATGGGTTATCCCTTACCTGTCGCCTTATTTCTTAATAGGAACTTGCTATTTGTTTGATGATGTTTCTTATCCATGATGCAATTTCTTTCAGATATTCTGACATACTTATGCTACTTCTTTGTCCTTCCTTCTTCTTTTTTGGGTATGATCAAAGGTTCTGAATTTTCTGAAGATAATTTTGTCGCCAAAGTTAAGATGGAAATAGTGGTGAGCAAGGACCAGGTATGTGGAGTTGAAGTGGTACCTTTAGTTGCAATACGAACTAGAATTAAAAATAAACATCTCTTGTTAAATTAAAGTGGGAAATAACTGTATGAGGAAAGAATTCATGGACATTCCCCCTGTCCCTAAATAATAGTTCAATTTGTAAAAGCTTATTTAGGAAATTAAATGCTCTTCCTGTATCTTTTGTATGCATTGGATTCTTATGTAACCATAGTTCTAGAAAAAAGTTAATAAGAAGCAAATATTGTAACAAATAAATGTAAGAATATAACAGCACGAACAAGGGTTGTGGCCAAAGCTTGGGTTCCAAAAATTGATTAAAAGAAGTGAGGAAAAAGTGCAAAGTAGAAAACTCATAACAAGCAGATTTTAATTTTGGCGACAATTAATAATTCTGGGACATCCCATTAACTTAAATGTGAACTCCAAATTCTGGATGGAGGGGGCATATCTACCCTTTCACTGATTACATCCTCTATGCTATCTTTAGGTTGAAGCAGTAATAGACAAGATTATTGAGGAGGCAAGGACTGGGGAGATTGGGGATGGAAAAATTTTCTGTAAGACTTCAGAACTCCTTTCTTTTGCTCCAAATTTTATAGTTCTGTTCATTTTCAGCTTTGTTACTATTTCTGTGTAGGTCATTTATGTCCAGTTGTTCTTGGGATTTTCTTATACCCTTTTGCTTCAATTATGTTTGTTTTCATTTCCAGTATGGATTCTAGCTGCTATTTGGGAGAAACAAATTTCCTGAATTTATGTATTATCGTCTGCAGAAAGCAGGGAATGAAGAAAAGGAAAAAAGTGTTTTTATCTTTGACATAATAATCTAATTTTCATAACCATATTTCTTATAGCAGCTGGACAAGAATGAAAGCTTTTCAACCCCCACCCCACCCATCTCTGTGTAGGTCATTTATGTCCAGTTGTTCTAGGGATTTTCTTATACCTTTTTCCTTCAGTTATGTTTGTTTTCATTTCCAGTATGGATTCTAGCTGCTATTTGGGAGAAACAGATTTCCTGAATTTATGTATTATCCTCTGCAGAAAGTAGGGAATGAAGAAAAGGAAAAAAAGTGGTTTTTTCTTTGACATAATAATCTACTTTTCATAACCATATTTCTTATAGCAGCTGGACAAGAATGAAAGCTTTTCAACCCCACCCCACCCCACTCCTCCCCTCCCCTCCCCTCCCCTCCCCCCAACACGCAGAAAATGAAACCATGCAGTTCAATATAACTGCATGAATCATGCCAAGTAAAAAGATTGCAGGTATATGGTTTATTGAGGTACTCATCTATAAATTAATACTTTCATACTGTCATATAAGCCTGTGGTCTTCTGAGTACACTCATGTACTGAAAAGAGAAAACACCCACGTGCATAGCACACGATGAGAACATACACACCCTTGTATAGTGTTCTGAATCTATACAATGCTTGTATTCTCATATGGTGGATTTTGATGTTACATAATTCGATGACTTCATAAGTGCTTCCTTATTATGCGTACTCGATTGTATTGGTACTAAGATTGTTAGACACTGGTTCAGACTTGTAGGTATTTACAGCTGACTTGGAAGAAGTTGGTCATTTCTTTAGAACCAAATTAGAGTAAAGATCATTGGATTGTTTTCTATTTCATTGTATCTTCCGTTTAAGGGATACCTTTTTGCTTGCTAAACTTGAAATTCAAGTCTTAGCTCAGCAGATGCATGTCTGATGGTTGAAATTATATATTCTGGCGTAGCAAGGTTCTCGTAGTTGAAGGTCTTGGAAAAAGAGGAAGAAGTTAATTCGTATGAAGATCAACTTCATATCATTGATCTAATAAAGTTTTGTTGATTGTGTAGTGGTGCCTGTCTCAGATGTTATAAGAGTTCGAACTGGTAATACTTTTCTTCCTTGAATAATCAATGTATTAGTTTCTTATTTACTCTGTAATAGCACATGAAGAACACTCTAAAAAATATAACTAGACAGTCTTCATGAAATTTTCAGGTGAGCGAGGAGAGAAGGCAGAGAGGATGAGCGGAGGGCGATCTGAAATTTCCACTGCCTTATGATCTGTTTGAAATGAAATTTCAGCTTGTGACTCTCCTTTAGAATCCTGGTCTATACAGATTCTCCCTTCCCCTTTAGAGCTTAGACTATGATGTTTTATCTTCTGGTTAAAAAGACAAATAACAGCATGTAAAAGTAGTTATTAGTCTGTAATAAAGGTAATAGTAGTTGACAGAAGTTAGTAATTAGTATACATTTCTATTGCAGACTTGCAGTATAAATGTATAATGTAATTTTTATTCATCTAAATTTTGTAGTAAAAGCCTCAAGTTTGAATTCTCAGCTTTCTTTGCTAAGGCCTAAGGGCAAGTGGAGAGAAAGGAAAGGAAGTTTTAGGATGAACCTGGAAGAATTTATAACCAGCTTCATTTTAGAATTTCATTTCTTTTCTCTACACCTCTCCTCAACGAAACAAAGGGAATAATAACCAATCCGTCTCGGAACTACCCCGCTCTTTTGCAGGCCAGACTACGAGAGCGTTCACATAACGGTGCATAACAGACAAAACAATACTAATAAGATAAAACTAACGACGTTATTCACGGAGTTTGGTTCGATCTGTTTCTCTTTTCCTATGGTCGTTTAGGAGAACAAATAGGAAATAAAGAACTGTGTGCTCTACAAATACGCACACAAAATCTGAAGGGCATCTCGTTTTCTCTTTCGAAAGAGAGAGAGAGAGATATACGGTCGTTCACTTCGCCCAAATCCTTCTCTTCCTCAAGTGTCAAGGCAAGCCATTTTCTTCGTTTTGTTCTATCTGTCTTGCCGGTGATTTCTCTGAATTGTAATGATTTTGGTGTAATTTGAGAAGCTGAAATACCGGATCTCTGGTTTTGTTTTCTTTGTTGATTTTGTTGAATTATTCAATTGCATCTGATTTTTTTCTAGATTGGTGTCATTTTCTCTGATCTGAATTCTACTGTACGATCCTGTTCTGTCATTGCTCGATCTACATTTTATGTCATTGTTATCAGATTTTCAATACCTTTAATTTGTGGATCTTTCTTTATATGATAGCTTTTATGGGCATAAGACCTGAGATTTGGTTAATAACCGTTGGTTATTGGTTCATGCATGTGATTTTCCACAATTTTTAATTTGTGTTGCTCTTTTATCATATGGTTGGATGGATTTGAGTTTGAATCAGTTTTTTACATTTCTTACCTATCTCGTTTGCGCAGTTTCCTTTTTTAATTTTGAGTTGATATCAGTTTTGGGAATAAGGACTTGGGTACAATTGATTTATGACATCAAATGAATTTTGGATTCAGAAAATTTGAAAATGGGATTGTCTTTCACCAAGCTTTTTAGCCGGCTATTTGCTAAGAAAGAGATGCGTATCCTCATGGTGGGTCTTGATGCGGCTGGTAAGACTACCATTTTGTACAAGCTCAAGCTTGGGGAGATAGTCACTACAATTCCTACAATTGGTAAGTCGAGGCAAATCTTGTAGTGATTTTCTATTGGATATTAAATTTGATGAGGATTAGATCTTGATTTATCCATAGCCATTATGATGTCCTCCAAGATTGTTTTATCTTCAAAGCTGTTTATTCGCACATTCTGTTTATTTAGTAGAGCTGTTATTGTGCAAATGGATTTATTTAAGGTTCTTTTGAGAAGTATTGAAAGTGGATAATTGTTTTCCCCTTAATTATTTCTTTGCAATTTGGACTTATATTCCTATAACATTTGGTGTAGGTTTTAATGTGGAAACCGTGGAATACAAGAACATCAGCTTCACTGTCTGGGATGTTGGTGGCCAAGACAAGGTGTGTTTTGTTTAATTATTTGACCTAGTGCATTAACCATTGGAATGTAAAGTTGCACTTTTGGTTGTTTGTTTTAATGTAAAATTAAATACTGCGCTGGGTCTTTTAGTATTGTAAAATGAAGAATGGATTTTTCATGGCTTGTGTTCCTAATGTTTGTGTTATGCATCTTCTGAAAGGGAATCCTTATATGTGGTCTATTACTGGTCTACTATTTTTAATTTATTTATAATACAATCACCAGCTTCATTAATTATCTGTAACTTACATTTCATGGTTTAGAATCCTATGGATAAAATTCTTCTATGGTAACTGACATTTTTAGGAAGTGGATGGGAACTGGATACAGTTATATTGGTGTTATAAAAGCTTAACTAGAAGGTTGTAGAGACAGATTAATTCTAGGTGTGGTTTTGGATGCATAAAGTTTAGTTCTTGTGGAAAATGTACGTCTCCTTTTGTCCATCTCTGCATTTACAATCCCATAAGCTAGATGACAATAAGTTGTGCTGTGTTTTCAGTATTTTATTATATGTTTGTTGCATGGATTCAATAAGAACGTTTTTCTGCCCCTCTTACCAATGCTTATAAAGTGATCGGTAGACTGAGGACTATTGTTATCTCCTTCCTTATGCTATTTCTGAAAATGTCAATCATAAATATGGTATGCTCAGTAAGTAGAGTTTTAGCAATTGAAGCGAAGCTCCTCTGGCTCAAATTGTCTTATTTTTTAACTTATATTAAGATTCCTTGAAGTTGTACTGCAACAATTTTTTACAATTGCGTGGATCACCTAAATATACCTGTCCATCCAGATCCGTCCTTTGTGGAGACACTACTTCCAAAACACCCAGGGACTTATCTTTGTGGTTGACAGCAATGATCGGGACCGTGTAGTTGAAGCTAGGGATGAGCTGCACAGAATGTTGAATGAGGTAATGAAAGAGATCCGGAATGAGTAAACTGTATTAAGTTCTGCACTTCGGATTACTCTCAGTTTCTTTACATGATCGGTATGTTAATATACTATATGTTTCCTTGGCAGGATGAGTTGAGGGATGCTGTGCTTCTAGTATTTGCAAACAAGCAAGATCTTCCAAATGCTATGAATGCGGCTGAGATAACTGATAAGCTTGGGCTTCACTCTCTCCGCCAGCGTCACTGGTAAATTAAATTCCAGCCCTCACTCTTTCTCTCTCGCTATCTATCTATCTATCTATTTATATATATCACCCTTTGAACTACTTTTTTATACTTGTGCTGTCCATTCAGGTATATCCAGAGCACATGTGCCACATCAGGTGAAGGGCTGTATGAAGGACTTGATTGGCTCTCAAACAACATTGCGAATAAGGTACATGCAGAAATCAGCATCATGGAATGCACGTTTACATAAGTTGGTAGATTTTCTGCTGTTGAGTTTAACTGATACAGTAATTTTGTTTTTTTTGTGATTTCAGGCCTAGAGAATTTTAGAATTCGGGTTACAAGAAGACTGGATTTCAACTTAGTTGGCTACGTCATCTGGTGTCTGGATTTGTTATCCCGTTAGATTTTTCTTGCCTTTTACTCTATAGCATTGTTTTACCCATTATTGTATGAAATTTATTTGTCTTTTCTATTCTGATCAAAAGCTATAGTTCAAATTTAACTATGAAATTGGGACATTGAATAAGACCACAAGTTTGTCATCAATCTAATAGAATCACTCCCTTGTTTATAAAGTTGTTCCCGTTGTTATCACTCGGGAAAAAAAGTCATGTAGTTTATCTTGGATAACAGAATGCCATCCTTGGGTGGAAATGAGTAGTGTAAGCCTTGTACTTACGATTTTTTCCTCGATCAAGCAAAGTTTTATATTTTGCCAGCTGAAAGTGAAAAAATCCATGTGAGGCCTTAAGTGGCAGAAATATCGCAGAGAAGAGAGTTGAATGCACGATTTAAGATCAACCATATACTTGTACATCTCATTCGTTATAGGGGAATTGAAGGCCAAAGCAATAGTCACAGGAAAATAATTGTTTGAAATACTCAAATAATGCACTTAAGGGGGAGAACTGAAGAAGCATTTCTATTCAATGTAAAATATATTAGACAAACCCGATCAACTGACAGGGCATGAAGCATTAAAATGAGAATGATGCAAGCATGAACCAGTTATGTCTGATGCTACCAAATATTGGCTTAGGTTATTCAAGTCCTTGAGATTAATTGAAAAGGCTCCTGCTCAGGCATGCTTTGAAGTGTCACTTACCATGAAAAAAATTCATCCTTCACCACGCTTTTAGGTTTAAAGCAGAGGCAGCTCAAATCAATGCCCTCATGAGAAACAACTTCATACTTCCCTCAAATTAACAATAGGGGAAAAGTTCATTAACAGAAAGTGAAGCAATGGAATTTTACCCCTTCTTGGGCGATGAGTGGGGGTTAAAATACAGTGGAGCCCACACTATCAACAGCGACAACCAGATTCCCTGTTTCTCCTTCCAAGAAGCTACCTGAAGCATGGCAAACCAGCAAAGACAGTCTCCATCTCCTGACCTTTGAGTGAAGCCAAATGAGCTTCACAGGGAGGAATATTTTTCTAGGGTGCAGGGTAACAACCGTGTTCCCTCAATTCTTTCACGACAATTAACACGGAAGTGAGTCTAACTTTGACATCTCTGTTAGGTTCCCTTTAGTTTCATGAACTTGGACTTGTTGTCCAAAAATGGTCATTTTCTCCGACAAATTCTGAAGGGCCTCGTGCTTGTTTGCAAGTTCCATGAGTACTTGAATCCTCCTAAAGGAAACATTACTTGGCTTCTGCCCCTTCTCAATCATCAGCAGGAAACACTTCTCTGCTTCCACTAACTTTCCCATATCACAAAGCAAATCAAACAGAACATCAGAGACCAAGGTAAATGACCCAAAACCCATCTCCACCATGTCATTCCATAACTGCAGTGCCATATCCACCTTTTCCTGCCTCTTAAACAGCCTGATTAGAAACATACAAGACTGTGTATTAGGCAAGCACCCAATATCCATCATTCTCCTATACAAATTCCAAGAGCTTTGCAGGTCGTTCGACCAGAAATAAACCCTAAACAACAAATTGTAAGTAGTTGAGTTTGGACTTAATCCTTTATTCAGCATCTCATCCATTAAACCATAAGCCTCACCTAGCCTCTTCGCAATACAGAAATTCCTTATGGCAGCATTGTATGCTGCAACATCAGGGTAACAACCATATTCCCTCATTTCTTTCAACAAATCCCTAGCTTTATCTGGCTGACCAATCAGTCCCAATCCCCCAATTATACTAGTATATGTAATCACATCAGGTGATATATCCTCATCTCGCATTCTGTCAACTATCCTATAAGCCTTATCCATCTCCCTACCCTTGCAATACACATCAACTAAACAATTGTAAGATACAACATCAGGTTTCACCCCCATTTCCCTCATCTCCTTGAAGAACCCCTCAGCTTCCTCAGGGGACTTCCATCCTGACAACAGTATATTGAAAGTCTGCAAATTTGGCCGAAATTTATGCTTTAAACTATGGTAGACATTCCTTGCGTCTGCCATACTCTTTTCTTGGCACAAAGTTCTCAACAAAGCATTGAAACAAGTGGTATCAAATTCTGGAACAAGCTTCTTAAACATCTTAAAAGATTCCACAGTCTGTCTCACAGAACACACCTTGGCAATTCTAGCTAAGACAACCATTACTGAACGTGAGGTTATTGTATTTCGATCTTTTCGCCGTACTTCAACCAATACATCCCAAATTTTCCCAAACAAACGGCTTCTTCCAAGAACATAAAGAATAGTATCCAATGAAAAAGCAGTGTGATAAAACCCTCTTCTTTTCCCAGTGAAATAAAAGAACTCCAAAGCTTGCAAGGGGTTCCCATGGCTGAATCTGACTCTTTTCAAAACTTTATCAATCAAATCGTTTGAAAGGAAAATCTTTGTTGATTTTAAAGATTGCTTCAGGTCTTTACAGGAAGTAGAGCTACTTATAATGCGGTAAATTGTCTCAACATCGTTATCTAAATGTGGGCTTTCAGAGCAAAAGAACCGAGAGAACAATGAAGTGGGATTTTGTGGGTTAAAGCTGGAAGCAAGAAATGGGGTGGTAGGATTGTACCTAATTGGGGATTGAATCCAAAGGGGCTTGAGAATCATTGCTGTTATAATTAACAATTCGTCTACTGCTTGCTCCCTCAATCTGTATTATATTGTTCGATGGACATGCGAAAAAGGAAGACGATGAACCAGAACCACAGCCAAAAGAGAAGATTTTACGCCAAGCTGACGATACCCTTGAGCTCGAAACCATTAAGCAAGGAAGAGAGAACCGAACATACTCTCCCAGTCGCCGGGCACTTAGGTCTAGTGGTTTGCACCTACTTGCAACGACAACGTTTAGAATCAAGTCTATGGAATGAAGGACAGCGTTTAGAAATTATAATAACTGTAGATCTTCTCATCCAATTTCATTTCCATTTATTTATTTATTTATTATTCTTACAAGTATCCCATACACTAAAAAATATGTGAGCTCTAAAAAGTAATATAATTATTGATTGTCTCTAAAAAGAATACTTTATAATTCAAATTTTTAAACTTTTCTTAGATTATAATTCACTTATCACTAGAATCATTTACCTGATTCTATTTATTTTGTTTTATCCAAACAAACTTTTAATTTATAGGCAAAATGACAAGCATTTTAAAACTATAGTATTTTGTTAATTCATCTTTAAAAAAATATTTATTTATTTTTATCACTTTCATCATAAAACATTTAAATCATTACAAAGTTTAATTTCATGTTTTTTAATCAATATAACAGGCAAAACAACCAATAAAATATTATATTTTAAATCACATCAATAATTTTCATTCAAATCACCTAGTAAAAGAAAGATATTCTATATATTTCAAAAATTATGAAATAAAATAGACAAAAAAAAATAAAAAATCTTAGAACAAAATTGATAAAAGTATGATACCTTAATAAAGATTATATATGCCCAAAGTTATGTTTGAAGAGTTTTGCAAAATGACTTTAGATAAAACTTTTGGAGGAAATATATTCAAAATAATTATATATATTTAATTAACGTGAGGCTTTTGGGAAATTTACAATATATCTTATTTTCTCTATTTGTTTGTAAAATTTGAAAGAAAAAAAATAAAATTGGCGATCATATAAATTTTGATATAGTTTAATATTTTAATTAAGGCAAATAAATTAAATTATTAATTTAAAATAAAAAGAGTGACATCACAATCAAAAATATTATTTTTTATCTGTTTTCTATAATACGCGTAATCAGATGAATCTCCTCAAGAAACAATCCCAATGGCAGAATATCTCTCTACCTCTTTCTATTTATTTCCTAGATATCTATATATGATATTTTTTTATTTTTGGTAGAGAGATTTTTTTTTTTTTGTTTAAATTAAGGAGTAATCAATGGAATATTTCCGTAAATATTAGAGCTCAATATTTGGTTTTATTTTATTTTATACTTGATTGGTAAGTCAATACTGAAGTTACTGGAATTACTGTTTGTGTAAAATTAACTGAAACAAAAAAATAAATATTATTTTTATAATTCCAGAATTTCATATTGTCTGAATCCAAAATCTCTGTATATTGCATTTAATGGTCGTGGCTAGTTTTGGCTATAAAAACCACACCTTGTGATTCATTTTCCCTCAGAAATCAGCACAACCCACCACAACCTTCACTTATAGATCACTTCATTTCTGTTCATCGTCAAGTTTGCTTCAATGGATCCCAATGGCTACTACCCCAACAATGGCTACATGGTTTCGCACCAAAACCCTTCACATTTTTTGGAATTTATTTCATTATTTGGTTATTCTCTATTTTTACATTTTTATGATTGTACAGAACTGCGATCTGAAAGTGGATACACACTCTTCTGGCTGGCACAAGTCCTTCACCAAACTGATTAAACGAATCAAAGGTTACATTATATAATATATATATATATATATTTTTTTTTTTTAATCTGATTATTGTATCATTTTTTAAATAAAAATATTATTTTAGGAGTTTCGTACAGCATTGACGCGATGCATGGTGTTGCACATATTTCTGGAGAAACAAACCCAAACAAGCTTCTGACGGATGTGAAGAAAGCCGGGAAACATGTACAGATCATACGAGCTAATTGCCGGACCAAATACAACTCCAACCCTGGAAATGGGAACACTTCTGACGAGATCCATGGATACGGAAACGGGTATGAAGGCTCCTATCATGGGAAAAAGGAGATGGACTCTTACGGGTACGGGTACGGTTCTTCTTCTTATGATTATAATCAAGCTCCTTCTCAACCAAGGCTCACGTATCCAAAGCCTCACAATCACCGTAAGCAGTTGACATTATATAAGCCACGTACAGAGCGCGTGCGTCCACCTCTGCGCCAAGGATCACCACGGTTGCTTTCTCTGGAGTATGGTGACCCGCATCATGATCCGAATTACTACTCATCCCGGGCCATCGTTCCCCGTTACCCATAACCCGGAATTATAGCTACCTGGCACCTAGTATTTAGGACTAGGAGTAGAAAAATCAACTTTTTAATGATTTCTACTATTTATATAGCTAGAGAATATCTATCGTACTTTCCTTAATGTAGCCTATTTTTTCTTCCATAATTATTTACGAAGAAGAAATGCTTAGTATGCCTTAAATTTAGTTTTTTATCTTGCTTAATTTGGAGTTTGTTTATGTTTCTTAACAAATCTATGCTATGAAACTTTTACCTTTTGTTTATCTCGAATTTTTTTCTTTATTCTTTTAAAATGTCCTTAAATTTGTTATAAGGATGTAAAGAGTACTACTTGTCCGATTTTAATTTCAAATAATTAAATATTTGTTAATATAATTAATAAATTCTAACTATTTTATATATCAAATTTTAATAATAACGTAGAAAATCCATTTATCTTTTTAATTAAGGAGTTTGCCTAAATAAAGAATATGCTAATATTTGAGCAGCGTCAAAATCCCGTATCGCCCACTCTGTTTCATCCAAACTGAATAGGAGAGTAAATGTCATACCACCAATCCCTCGTTCAATTTCTTTTGTTTTAAAGTCACAAATATAAGAGAGTAAATATTTAATCATCTATTATAATTTAGAATCTGTATTTCCATTTTCATTAACAATCAATGGGATCAATTTACATTATATTACCCCCAGAAACTCATTACACAATTCTAAGCAAGCCCACAAAACTAAAAATTAAAAAGACCAAAGCTCGAAATTAATTATAATACAACCAAAATCCCCTCCCCTTTCTTTCTTTCTTTCTTTCAGAACCAGCAACCACCATTCATTTCTATTCATGCATGACATCCACACCGATAGCTAGCTAGCTCTAAGCCGCTGATGGCGCCGTCACATACTGAACCGCGCCAGCTTCGGAGAGAGCAGCTATGAATGGCTCCATCTTAACTGGCTCACCGTCTCCTTCAGTAGCTGCTGCAATAGGCTTCTTGTAATCAAGTGAAGCGTCATTGTAAATATCCCACCATTTCTTAACCAACATCTTTATGTCCTCTCTCTGCATGTTCTCTTCTTTCCCTGTATACCTCCACGGCTTCGATCCCTATATTTCAAAATAATTAAATCCCATTTTCATAATTCTACATAAAATTAAAATAAATATCAAACAAATCACTCACCGCAGCACAATAATGAACGACTTTCACTTTCTCAAGCTCCACGTTCTCTGGGTGACGCCATAGCATCGCAAGGACAAGATTGTAAACTGGGGGGATTGGTTTGTAAATATCCCTAAAGTACATATTCAAAAAGTCCTGCAAACATAGGAAAAGTCAAATTCAGTAAGCTGGGCTCACTTTTTTGATCAGATATTCTTGAATTCCTGGTGCTGGTATGCATATTACCTGTTCGGCAAAAGGTGTAGGAGGGGTGAGTTTGAGTGTTTTCAGGAGGTCCTCACAGGTGGAGAGACCGGGCTCAAACACGAACATCCCAGCGTTGAAATAAGGGGCCGGTGGTTGGCCGAATTCAGCGGGCCATTCGACCTTATCCGGGCATTGCTGGCAGTACCCGACTTTATATTGCGGGGTGTGACTCCAGGTTTTCTCACAAAAGCAATCCATTACTGCGTAGAATTGACCGTCCGGTAAATCAAACAGGTGGTCTATGTTGCCGTAGACCTGAATGTCTCCGTCCAAATAGATCATCTTACTGTACTCCACGAACTGCACCCAATAAAAATCCAAATCAGGAAAATAAATGAAAAGAAAACATAGCACCGCCAAGTGCAAGCGGTGGCGAACACAAGAATCCACGTGTAGAAACAAAAGTATGTACCTCCCAAATACGGAGCTTGGAATAGTTGATGACGTAATAAGCCATAGCAAACTGGGTGTGGTTCTCAGGCGGGTAAACGGGTTCAATTTCGCGGACTATGCAGCCTTGAGACTCCAATATTTGACGGTGCTCCTCTGGTACGTCGGGTAAAACAGCAACCACTAAAGGGTACGCGGTCTTCGCATTTCTCAGACCCTTGGCTAGCCCAACTACGCCTTTCACGTAGTCCCCGTTACCAGCCAAGAATGTAACGTAAGCTCGACTTGGTAAACTCGCGGGTTTGGTGAACCCGGCGGGTTGCACAGCGGTGTGGACGAGTTTAGGAGCCATATATTAGCGACTGGAAGCTGTGGAGGTAGAGAGAGAGGACAAGAGGGTGGCTTTGTTTGCTTCGGAGGTTTGTGAACTTCTTTCTGGATTTGATTGAGGTGAGGGAAGGGGAGTGGTGTTTAAATAAGCTGTACATGAAACAGAGGATTTGACCAAATTGGTTCTTTGATTTAGAAAGTCTGGGATGATATTGAACTGTGTGCCGAATACGTGTCCTAGTTTGATAATCTAACGGTTGATGACTCGTTGTGTGAAGTTTCTGCAAGAGGGTCCTAACGATACTACTTCAATAGAACACACTAGAAAATGTTTTTTATTTCCTATATTTAGTAATCCTCGACCTAAATATTGAATAAAAGAAAAAAAGAAATCCAAGTTCCTTAGTTTGTAGGTAAAATCCAGAAACTTGCAAACGAATGCAATAAAGGGATTATTTTGATATAATTCATTTTCCTTAATGCATCAAGAATAATATAATAAAGTATTTTATCTATAAAGTAATTCATTTACGAGATCTTTATTTAATTTTCTATTTTTTGACTGGAAGACGGCAGAAGAGCCTAGTACTTTAGGTGGAGTAGGAAAAAGAATGAAGGGGGACAAATTCGTCAAATGACAGCAAGAGAAGATACTGGTAGAAGATCCAAAACACTACCCTTTTTGTGGACTAGAAAGTGCCATTATTAAAAAGTAAAGACGCATGTGATTCTTCTAATTTCTAAAAGGGTGTGTCTATAGCATCAAATTTGTGGTTAACATTCTCACGGAGCTTTGTCGATAGCCATGTCAGTCAGTGTCAGCATCCGCCTTAGTGGGTCTGGTTTTGACACTTGTCAGCCCACATATTCTTTGTGGGCTTGTGGCCCATCATCTTGAACTTTCTCCCTCGCTCTCTCTCATGCTAGATGGATTTTAAAAGTCCACCAATAATTGAATGCGGAATTTCTCTCTCTTTTCCTTTTTTGTCCTCCATCATTCTATTCTATTCTATGTCCGCCGGTCAGAGGTCCACCACCACCGGCCGTCACTCCGTCATTTTACCATGACATTCCCGTCATGTTGTTGCAGCTCCCACCGACTTAACCACGTTGATCTTGGCTATTTCTCCTCACCTTCGACCATTGCCGTTTATTTCCGCATTGAACATTCCCGTTCTGTACCTTACCAGGTACGCATTACTATTTTTTTCCTTTATTCTTCTGAGCATTTAATTGAAAACTAGTTAGTTATTATTAGCTGTTGTGCTTCTATGTGAAAAGGAGTTCGTGTTCTTCAATTATAAGCTGCATGTTTTATAAATTTCTAGTTTTGGTGATGATTTATAGTGGAAATTAAGATGGGAAGAAAGGGTTGGAAAAAGGTTTGGGGATGATTTATATCTGAATTCGTAGTTTACAACATGCTACTTCACTATCTCTATGGTAACTGATGACCATAGAGTTGGCACTTGTAAGATACAATGATAGATATAGTCATGTCTAGTACTTGACTTCTTGTATCTTTAAAATTCTTCAAATCACATTTGTGCTTTTTGTATGTTATATTATATGTGAAGCAATCACCAAATCATGTGATTCTTGTTTGTTCTTTTCCTTGTTTAATTATTTTGAAACAACTTTGATGAGTACTGACTGGTTAGAAAGTTTCTTCTTTTTTTCCTTCCTCATAATCACCCTTGATGTTTGAACTTCATTGCCTCCTGGACCCTGGTTATAGGGGTTTGTTTAAAGTGCTTTTGCTAATTGAGAAAACAAAAGTATAGTATTCTCATGTTTTGGGAAAACAGTGGAAAATGGATTTTATTTCATTATAGAAAATGAATCTGTCAAAAGTTATCCTTTAATTCTTTCATGAATAATTGGGCTTATAGAACATTAAAAGAAAACAGCAACTTTGCAATATGACGTGTCTTGTTCCCATGATGTCGTTCTGCTGTAACCTCCTTGCTTTCAGTAAACTATTGTTTATCCTCTCTGACTGGGTCAGTCGTTTGTTGTCACTATGCAATCTATACTAAAATAGTTTCTGAAGTATTGACTTAAGTGTGCTCGATGCAGATTTGAAGCATGTAAATGCTTCTATATATGTTACTATACGCATAAGCTAGTCACCATACACTAGTTGACTGCTTTCTAACCAGAAGAGACCGGGGGAATAAAAAAACAGAAAGAGTGTTTTAATAGTTTGCCACTGCACAGCATGTGCAGGTCATCCCCAATGCTCCATTTCCAACTTGTCAACTGCATATTCACGTCTCAAACCAAAATCCTTTATCTGCATAAGCTACAGGCTTTGAATTTAAGTAAAAAGGAAGGCCAGTAAATGGGGTGTGACTTTGGAATTAAACTAGCGCATTTTGGAAAAACAGTATATGAGTTTATGAAGGAACAAAGAGGGTTCTTCACAGACTTGAGAATTTTGCATGGTTGTGGCCTATGAAGCACGGATACGGATACGAGAATCTGATACGATACGTATCTGATGCAGAAATATACCAATTTCTTAAAACAAGAGTATGATATGTTAAGGATACGTTTAATTAAATAATTTTAAATTATATTTTATATATATATATATATAACTTGTAAAATAAAGTGGTAATTCATGATATACAATTATCTAAAAAGCACAAATTGAGCAAATTCATCATATAGTAGTTATCAAACAAGTACAATTCATAACATATTGGTCCAACAAACACAATTTATTACATTAAATTTTTTTCTAATTAAAATTAAAAGAAAGTCCCAAAAAAAAAAATCAAAAAAATTATGCAATAGTAATGGATCCAATGCATAACTCTATCATATATTTTCACAAATGCAAACTTTATAAAAGCTTATACAAAAGTAACAAAGGAAACAAACATAGACTATAACACAAGGAAAATAACTTCATAAGCTAATATGGAATAAAAGAAACAATAAACAGTGCACATCAATTCTCATAAACATTAAAAGAGCCAACAACAGCAAGCTTCGGAGCCAACAACACTCGAATTCTGGATCAGTGCCAACGAGAAGTCCATAACACCATTTTTCAGACAAAGAGAAGGGAAAGTGAGAGAGGGGGATAAAAAGTGGATGATTACTCACTGGGTAGGAAGCTTTGGAGGCCTCAATAGTGATTGTTGTGAATTGGACTGTCAAAGGCTATGGAGAAGATGAATAACATAAGAACTTTGAAGCTTCGACAAGTTGCGAAGATGTAGAATAGTTTAAAAATCAGAAGATGCTTCGAACCCAGGAACGACAAATCAAAAGCTGCTTCAACGATATCAATCCGGTGAATCACCAATTGTTAATGGAGAATAAAAGACGCAGAGGAGAGGAATTCAAGAAGAAAAGAAGGAAAAATGAACAAAACTCAGTGTTTTGGTGTCAGCCAAAAATATAGGCGCTGTAGCTAGTCAAGTTAGAGCCGTGTCCCGACGTATCCGAGTCGCGTCCCGCCTTATCAGAGCCGTGTCAAGCCGTATCCAAGTCATGTCGAATTTAAAAACATAAAAAATAAAAAAAATAAAAAAAATAAAAAAGTAATTATAAATGCAAATTTGATATGTATCCTAATGTATCGGGGCCGTATCTGTGTTAGATACGTTCTCAACATGGATATGACCCCAATATGAAGTATCGGTGCTTTAAAGGTTGTGGCTAGTGTAAGATAATGGAAGCATGTCTGCATCACAAGTAGGTAAGTCATAAGAGTATAAGATTAACAAGTAGTGGACACGCAAAACAGTGAGAGAGGAAGATTTTCACTGACCTTATAAATATGGAAACATAATGAAGATGCATACACAAATTTCTAAGCCTTTGAAATACGGATATGTTTGGTTTAGTAAGCTTGGGAATAAACTGAGAGCACAATACTACAATTAAAAGAATTTCTGCTATTTGAGCTATTGCATGTGTAAACATGAAAAGAATGTTAAACTAGGCATAGTTTCCCTTAAAAATTTGGGAATTCATTCGCTTTATGAAAGGAATTTGTAACCATTTTTTAGTAATTAGTCTAGCCTAACCTGCCTTTGTTTAACTTCTCTCTTTAGTATGATTTTGGTTCGAGGAGGTCTTATGTATTTAATGAGGCAAGTAGGCAATGCCACCGAATGGATCCACAACTGTCAATTAGAAATGAATCTTAAGATAGTTAATCTAAAATTGGACATTGGGAACTACAATCTTTTGCTTCTAGATTTCATATATGTCTGCAGGATTAGAACCTAGAAAACAGGCATGGGCTAATTAGGAAGCAAAAGAGAGTAATCGATCGTCTGTTTTTTTTTATTTGATTCAACTGTCTTACATATCCTTAGGGATTCTTTCCTGTTAAGTGAGGTTCTCCTATTAAAATGTGTCAGTAATCAGTGATTACTTGGTTCTGGCAACAAATGCAGATTATGACATTGGGCCAAGCCCCCTCTGGATTTTAAATACCTTTTCAGACCCTTGGCTAAAGGTATTGTAATGTTTATTTGATTAAAGAAAAAAAATTCAGAAATAGAATAGAAAAAAATTGTTAGTTTCCATGTTTTTTCCTACCTTTATTTTCTTGATATTCCAATATTTTTTTTCAATTAACAAAAAAGAGAGTAAGTTAATTTCATCCTATGAATTCTTTTTTTCCCTCAAAGTGTTAATATCAAAAGATTAATTATTAATTTATTTATTATTTTAATGAATTTATTTCTATTGGAAATCATTAGAGATATGTAAGAGTAGAAAAAGAAGGTGATGAGAAATATTTATGATGGTGGACAAAATATTAAAAGTAACAAAGTAAGGGTAATTTTAAAAAAAAAAAAATTCTCAATTTTTAGTTGCAAGTGTACTATATAATTAATTAATTTAAAAGAGTTGAAAGAAATTAGTAAACTAATATGGTAAGTGGTGATTTAGGGCGTTTGGTTACACTTGTGTGAGATATGTGTGTATGTAAGATTATTATTATTAAATTTATCTTCCAAAACTCTTTGTATGAACTATGAAGTGGGTAAAGAATTTTAATTTGTGTCTGATAAGTTGTAAGAATGATTGGCCATCCGCCGAATTTGTTGTTGTAGTGTGTTTTAGATTTCACATTACATATGAGGATGATGGGAAGGGCAAATACAATGACTTGCACGGCAGTGACTCGCTTAATACAAAATGAATTGACGAAAATATATTATTTGTTTTGATTAATGTTTATGTTAGCTAAACATTGTATGTCAACGTATTCACATTTGACTCCTTAAGATGGCTTCAAATAAACTTAGTGCAAGAAGCTTCCACTTTTACTTAGAACTCAATAGACTCAGTCCTCAGCAGTCAGCACAAGAAGTGTGCCATGATAATGCTGATGGCACCATGAAGCTTACAAAGGTAATCGTCTTTTTTGTTATTGTTTATTTGTTGATCTTTATATAAAGGAATAAAAGGCAAAGGGCATGCTTAGTGGAGGGGTTGATTTAAGGAATATATATATATATATATATATATATATATTTTCAGATTAGTGGATGGAATCTTAAGAGTCTAAGACAACGTTTCTCAAGAAACAGTCCATGAGGTACCATCATTTTCATTTTTCAAAATACTTTTCGGACCTATGATGGTCACCACTAGATTTACTTTTATTTATTTTCTACAAGTAATGAGATTGAATACAGGCCTTTAAGTTCTCAACAGCTCGCTCACTTTCCTTTTGAAGAAGAAAAAGGGCAACTAGTTTCAAATGGTGTATACGAAAATCAAGTACTATTTTCTGACTGCAATGCCTAGCTAGGTAATTTTTACGTTGTAAATCTTATCTGCTAATTGTATTACTAACTAGTTTCAATTGAGCTGAAGTTGTTGAAATCTTGGATACACGGTTTGGCATGCAAAATGTTAGAAGTAGCCATTTTTTTCTTTCTATATATACATGGGAATGACAATTGCAAAGATATGTGAGAGTTGTTTCATTGTTGAATTGTTGTAGTGATAAGAAATTAGATCAATTTGAAAATCAATTCGATAAATGTAACATTCACAAAATTTATTTATGTTCATCAAGATACTACTCAACTTAGACAGTTTTAATTGTATTTTAATTTTTCTTCTTAGTAATAAAATTTAATAAAATTAACTGTCTGTTTTTTTTTTCCATAATAGGATTTGAAGCCGATACCTCTTAATTAAATAAACATTTCATCCCCATGTTACTGAAGCGATGTACTGGAGATTATATATGAATTAGGCTAGGATTGGAGTGATCTCACAAGTAAATAATTCTATAATTATAAGCTTTTTCATTTGGTAGGCAATTGGTAAAAATCCAACAATTATATATCAGTAAATATACAAAATAAAGCAAATTCAAAGTTAATAAAACTTATAGAATTTTAATTATAAACGAGTTAAATGGATAGATGTGCTTCATATAGTGTAATTCAAGACTGATTTAAGTTTTTTGATAAAAGAAAATTCTTTGAAATGAACATAACATAATCATATATATTATATTTGGATAATAAACTAATGGGGATATTTGAGCTGTGGTATCATGGACCACTACATGTTTTTATAAGCACTTGATTTCCAGAATCTAAATCCCAGAGAGAAGTTATGAAATGCAATATCATTGGCTCAATCGATCATAGACTACAAAGCCCAACATCCTTATCCTTAAAAAAGCCAAACATCCTTATCCTTAAAAACCTTCTTTTGACTAAAATAGTTTATTAAAATATGAATATAGTTTGTTACGAAATTTTCACACTACTATTTCTGTATTCTAATGCATTATTTATTCCCAAAGAGGCATTTACCAAACATATTTTCTTTATGGGAGAATTTCTACCGCGCGTATCCATTATAAGGTAAAAAACTTTTGACCACTTTCCCTCACCTTTCTAGAACTTTTTTTTATAGGTCAAAATTAATTTAGTGCTCTTTGGGGGTCTACATGGGATGCATTTTTAAAGAACTATAGGCCACTAAATAAGCTTCATATGCAATGCAAGGTAATTAAGTTGAATGTATCCTATATTAAAATATTTTAATTATTTTAATTTTATAAAAATTTTAATATATTAATAATTGATTTTCGTGAGGATTGTCAAAGTTATTCTCTATATTATTTAAGCAAGAAAAGAAAAAGAAAGTAAATAAAAAAATTCCACTTGTCAATGTTCTACTCTATCCATATCGAAATCATTGTTTTTCATTGGCAAATCTGCCCCAATATATATAAGCTAATGCAATAAAATCTGCTTGGTATGATTTTATTCTTTGGTTATATTAATTGTTTAGAAAAGAAGAATAAATGATTATGTTGATGATTTCGTTCGGATTACTTCTTTCTAGCCCTTTTTAAAGAGTGCAGACCTGAATTTAACAGTCAGGAACCCAAAACATTTGAATTTATATTTTATTTAAGTTTTTTCTTTCTAAGAGATGGGATAGAATAATCTAAAGCATAATAAGATTTATTTGATTAAAATTTAAATTACTTTTAACAACAATAATAGATAAGTAATATGCATTGATAAAAAAGAGGTCCTGACACAAATAATAAGTGATTCATATAATATGAATATCAACTTGTCAAGCACATAATTTAGAGAAATTAAAGTAATTTATTGTAAAATCTATGTCCAAACCCACCTATTCTGTACACTTATATGTCTTCGAAAATCTAAATTTGTTGCCTATTAGAGTTAATCCTTGTGCTTATTGAGGGCATTATCTCTAGTTTCTTTAAACTTTAAAGGGTTGTCTTTCATATTGGACAAAAGAAGAATTGATAAAAGACCATGGTCCACGGACCAATGATGCTTAGTCTAATTAATTACTAAATAAATTTCAGTTTAGAAACACAATAGGCATGGAAGTAAACTGGCCGGGTCTGGCCTCTCAAAAGTATATAAAATTGCATGAACACAAAACGTTGGTCTTCCATCATCTTCACATGGTCCAAAACAGAGTAATACACTAACTAATTAAAACATTAATAAATTAATAACACCATCTACTCAATTAAAATATGTGCAATTAGACGGTGCCCTTAGTTCAATAAATAAAATTATTTGGAGTTAGATATTAAGAATTTCAAATCGAATTCTATTTTCACTTGGATGAGAGCCAGGTTTGTTGAAAAAGAGGAAATTATCTCTTGTTATGTAACTTTATAAATAAAAAAAATAAAATATAACTAACTAAAAAATTATTCATGTTCCTGTGAACAACGATATGGACAACTAAGTAGTTATACACCCATATTAGTCTGGTCTTTGCGCTGAAAAGTCAAAGGGTCAAACTCCAAATAGCAAAGCGCACAAATTTTTATTAATAAGTATTAAATTAAACAGTGGGTGTATAGAAGGCTCACGTGCCAACCATTTCAATTCGTTCTTATTAAAAAGAAATGGTACTACATACAGTTTTAAGTAAACCAACCCCATCTTGATCTTCAACTCTGTCTCTATATATAGTATAGATCTAATCTCATAACATTCCACCAACGTGTTTTAAACTCAGTAATCCTACAAACCCCGATCTTCTAAATCTCAGATAATATTCAAAACCATATCTTTCTCCCTCACACATACATAATAGGGCCACACCAAAGAAAAGGGCTTTGCCTTGTAAAGATGAGAGGTATAATTTTTGCAAGTAATCGAAGCGTAGAAGAAGATGATCATATGGGTGTTAGGAAAGGTCCATGGACTGAAGAGGAAGACTCCAAGCTCGCCAACTACATCGCCACCCACGGCGAAGGTCACTGGAATTCTGTTGCTCGCTTTGCAGGCATGTATTTAACTGTCACAACTAAATCCCCAGTTACAGTCTTCTTCCTCCACGAATTTATTTGCCGAAATTTGCACGCAAACAACTATTACTTCCTAAGAAGTATGAAGCCTTTCTAAGTTTGTACGCGAAAGCATATTGAATACTGATTTCTAACCTGATTAAAAACTACTACAGGTCTTAGGAGAACAGGGAAAAGCTGCAGATTAAGATGGTTGAACTACTTGCGTCCTGATGTTCGACGTGGAAATATCACACTCCAAGAACAGCTATTAATTCTTGATCTCCATTCTCAATGGGGCAATAGGTATATATATATATATATATATATATGTCTAAAACGAATTCTTATAAGTGTTTGGTGATCAATTTCTGGAATCTACTACTCAATCAGTCTTTATATTCTGATCAGGTGGTCGAAAATAGCACAACATTTGCCAGGTAGAACGGATAATGAGATTAAGAATTATTGGAGGACCCGAGTGATAAAGCAGGCGAAACAGCTCAAATGTGACGTCAAAAGCAAACAATTTAGAGACGCCATGCGTTACGTATGGATGCCCCGTTTGCTGGAACAGATTCAGGCGTCATCCCAATATCAACCAGTCCAACCCAATCTATGCATTAGCATTACTGCTAGTGCTACGCAACAAGATATGTGTCAAAGTGAAGTCCCTTCAATAGAATCATCATGTGATATCCAAGTTCCTTCAAGTTCGTATACAGGTTCTCAAGTTTTGAATAGTGCTGAAAACGGGTCTGATTTATTCCCTCAACTGGGTTGGGATGTGCAAGGATTTGAGCAGGGAAATGATTTTGGTGCAGTGGACTCATTGGAGAGTTTTTTGAATGAAGAAAATATACTGTTTCTACAACAGCAGCTTTGTGATGATCTCAGCTGTGTCTAAATTACTACAATCGCCTTGCGTTACGCATCAAGCCGTCAAACAACAAGAGCCAGAGGCTAGAGCTAGAGCTAGAGCTAGAGCAAGCAAAGATATAGACGACAACCACACTAAATTAAAGTTCCGTAGTTTTCAGAGAGCATGATTCCATTTTCTTTTTTAAATACAAGAAAATAAAAGTATGTGGTATTACTGAGTCATAATAAATTAGGTCACGTCTTAGCTCATTGTTTAGGCTCTTATTTACTCTATAATTATTATATGATCAGTTTGATTTACTTTCTTAGTTAAGATTAATACTAAATTAACATTCATTTTATAATTATAAACCACTTATTGAAGGTCAGCTCTTGTTCGACCTACATATAAATTATCTCTCTATTATAATCATATCAATCAATATCAATTAATATATTGAAGAATCACTTGATTCAACTTCATGAGAAGAATTTTTGTAGTGGCTGGTTTACATCTTATAGCACATAGCACTACTTATGTTTGCTTTTTCCAATATCATAGCAGAGGATGACGATTAGTGGGGGTGGTGTACGGAATTGTTGTGCTTTTAATTAAGTTTGCAGTGTCTTATGTTCTAGAAGAGTAAGCAAACGACATGGAATATTAGCAAGAATAAATAAATGAAGTAAACGCCACGCCAGTGGAGCTACTACCTTTGACATTGATACACTACGACTGGCGCAGATTCAATGGTTTACTCATTTCAAGCACTAACCTACCGCTATCCTTGAAACAATTGCCATTTCTTTGAATCCATGGTGACATCCGACTGCTAACATGGACTTTTGTTAAATTAATATTTAATACACTGTCCGTGTATCACACTTTTTTATAATTAATTTTTAAGAAAATAGGATGTGTTACTGATACCAATTACTATAATTATCGCTATTAATTTTAACCAAATAAAATATTATGTTATAATCTTATTTATTACACATAAGATCAAATAACTACTACATTTCGTCATCAATTTTTGATTATAGTCCTAAGGTTGTAATAATAGAATGGGCCGGTTACAAATAAGGAAGAGCAGGTTCTAACTTTAGATGCTGATTTCTTAATTTGAGCCCATTAAATTTGAAAATGCTCGGGCCAAGGCACAACATTGTTGTGGGATTGGGCCGATAGAGATATATCCTAGAAACCCTAGCGGTTTCCTATAAATTCCGAAGTTGGATACAGTTCTTCTGCATCAGCGTTCGGAGCTGAATCTCTTCCTCATCTTCAGCTGCCATGGGGTTAATATTCTCTTTTTTTCAGAGATCCAGCGTTGTGGGTCGATTCTGTGTTTATTCTATTTCTCTATCAATCTGTGTGTTTTTATTGCATTTATTTGAAAGGAGATCGCGATGATGTTTTAATAACAAGCTCAACAGACCGGAATGCAGGGTTTTCTCTCTTCTGGGAGATTGCTTTTCGTGTCGACAACCCCGCTGAACTGAGCGATCTCCTCCCCTATTTTCTTTTTATTAAAATTTGTTTCTGTTTGATTACAAGAAAAATACAAGAAAATTCTTATTTCTTATATTTTCTTTTATTTGATTTTTTGATGTTTGATTTGTGTGGGAAATTGGAATCGCGATGAGGATTCAAAAGCTCCCTCTTCTGATATGTGAAGTTGAGGAAATTTGCTGGCAGAATCGAACCATAACCATTAAAGTCAACTCTGAGTGATCTCTCTGATTTTCCCACAAATTTCTCACAGCTTACCATGTATGTTTTGAATGTAATTTCATTATCAATTCTTTCAAGAAATCGTTGAAGTTATGCAAAATCTTTTTATGCAAGATTCATTATAATTGCTGTAATGCATTCGGAAGTTTGATTATTATTTTTCCTATGTCTCTATTAGTTAGAAGCTGAACTTGGCGAAATTTTGAGGCTTTCAGTGAATTTTGGTTTAGTTAGAATTTTGGCAGGGGTCAGTGATGATTTTAATATATTTTTGCCTACATTGTCTGATTATCTGTTTTGAGATAATGATGAGTTCAACGTATCTGAGGCCTCTTCTAATTTAATTTGTTCAAAATGGATTTCAAATTGACCTTGTCATACAAACTACACCGTTTCAATAGTATCTAGAAATTTGATTAATGCTTTGTTTGAATCATTGTCTTTCTATCTCTGAATTGAACTGTTCCTCCTTATTTTTCCCGAGGACAAGGAAATGGTTCAAATCCAGATAGCAACTAGAAGCAACAACATTAATTGAGAAGCATGAAAACTTCAAATATCAATTGGACATTTATGTTGTCACATTATATTTTGCTGAATGGTATATCTTTACCCCTTTCTATCATTTCCATTCAAAGAGAAAAACAGAACACTATAGATGATGTAGAAGTCAAAAATCATTAACATTTATGAATCAACCCTTCCAAGAACTTTTATGTCAAGTAATTTAAATTATTTTTGAACTAGAAAAGAAAAAATTTAATCAAGAATAAGAAAATCGCCAAAGATTCTAGAATGTTCTGCCATGTTCCATTTCAATACTTTGGCCAAAACCACAGATAATTTCTTCAACGAATTGAAGAGCTTTTGTGTCTTTCTCACTCGCTGCAAATAGGTAGATCCTTGTTACAAATGGCGGTGGAACATACGTACTTTCGTGTAATAAATTCTATAGATTGTGGGCAAGCAAATTACAATCTGTGGGAATCTTTGAGGTGCGAAAGCATCTTCACAATGAAAGTATTGATAGTCCAATTGCAGAAGAAGTCTTCGAAGTTGATTGCTTCCACTACAATTTGGGAATAGGCTTCGAGAATAATTCCCATCTTTGGATTCAGATAAATTCGAAGCAATTCAGTGGCAAAGCTGAATTTGGTAACCATTTGGGAATATCAAAAAAAAAAAGAAAAAAAAGATGACTTTGGTACCAATAATCTTGCTATCTTTGCCAACACACTGTAGCAGACCAGGATCCAGAAATATTCACTAAACCATCAAATCTAATTTTCACCCATCCAGAAGGTGGAGGCCTCCATCCTATTGTCTTCTTAGGCAGGTATGCAGGAGTTGTACAATTCATAGAAGGTGCTCCTAACATTGTGACTACAACGGTGAAGATCATGAATGATGGGTTGGTCAGAGTGGACAGTCTGGTTCCTCAACCACTAGACACGGTCCAAAGCAATGGATGCAAATAGGGGAAGTTCTCTATGATCAATTCCAGGGGGTTTGACGGCTCCGAGATCAAGAAGGAATAAAAGTCATTGCACAAGGGAAAAGTGAACTTGAATGTTGAGTCCCCCGCTTGACACAAACCAAAATTTGCCAGAGATTGAACAGTCAAATATTAAGTGGGAAAGAGACTAAGACTGCAGATTATGAATAGGAATCATTTAGCCTGCATTTGACAGGGATGATGTTTCAGGCTACTTGCCACTATAATATTTTGAACCTTTCTGGCACGGTGGAGTTCCAGACAGAGCCCTGAATCAAGCCATCTACTGGACTGGTCATAATGGTAAGCCGATTTTGCGTTGTTCTGCTGTTCTACGAAACCTGAGACTTCCAGCACTCTTTGCAGAGCAAATCCCATTCCAGGAAATGAGACTAAGGGAAGTCTTTTTGTCCGGGCCTGCTCCCCGTCAGAACCTTCTAAGGAACTTGCAATATCACAGCAGATTGAGGGAGGAATGGGAAGAGTGGAACCTGTATGGACAAGCAAAACTTTAAAGTCAAGTCTTTTTCTCTTTCATGATTTTGTCAACATCTCGTCAAGATAAAGTAGAGGGAAAAGTGCAGGAAGCAATAGGAAGCGAAATCCTAACTCATGAAATGAAGGAGGATTCAATTAGGAATGGATGAAAATTATCTTTTTCTGCCTAAATCAATGTAATGGAGTTTGAGTGTTGATGGTGCATTCAGGTGACTCAAGCCTGCATTCTGACATTTCTTTCAAAATACTTGTATAGCTTGGCCAACTGATCTGATTAGCGTTGTTCTACCTGCTTTTTACACCAAAAAATAAATCGTTTTCCACGAAGAGAATTGCTTTGGACTTGTTCAACAATCCAAGCAAACATATTTTTCTTAGATTGTTTCATATGAAATGGTGTCCAAAATGCTTCTCATTGGGCTCACCTTCCCTAAACCAACATAAATAAGGTGTTAGAAATTTCATATGTGAACTACCATTAATTGTATGATTTTGTTTTAATAATAAAACGGACTTAAGATTTGGTGCAATTGAGACATGCTGGTAAAAGCCCATATAGTTTATACGATCATTTGGAATATGGCTTAAGCACACTTCTTATCTGATTAGATGTGGCTTGGCAGTAAGTGTAGGCTGAGTGACTTTAGGAGTCTTTAATGGGAGAACTCTTAGAGTTTTATCTGCGATTAAATAACTAGGTCCCCTCTCATCTCTCAACATGCGTATCTTGCCCCATTGAAAGCTGCCAGTAAATACAAAGAGTACAAATAGGAAGACCTGACTATATATGCATTCTAGTGAGGTATGCTTGTCTGAGGTTCTATGTCATACCCCTCACAAAGGGCATGACTGGCCGGAGGGTTGGATAATCAAACTTCCGTAACCCTAAATTCAAAACAAAGTAACAACCATGACTCTTGACTCAATAAATTAATAAAAGTTCACTGTAAAAGTTTATTTTTCTGAAACAAATAGCAACTTACTGAAAATTTATATAACATGCCTCAAAATACAACATATGTGTTCCTAATTTCACACAACGACACAAGAATAAATATCTAGACTATTACATCATAAAAAATTTAACATTCCACCATTCTAATGTGACTGTAACTTTTATCCTTAACTTCAAGTCTGAGATCCTGGAAAATACATTGCAGTACTCTGTCGGCAGGTCAATGAACTCAGTGACGACATATATTAGATTCTAGAAAAAAAATATATTATTCACGAGGGAGATGAGTCCTACGAACTCCTTGAGTGAAAAATAATACCCAAAGGGTACTAGCATCACTCAACACAAATGTATAAAATATATAGCCATCATAATTTCACAATTTACATGAAACACAAGATCACAAATTAATCAGAGCAATAATATCAAACAAAGCAACCAAAGGGCTAACGAGTGACCCAGCCATGCACAACATTACCACTTCTTATCAGACATCTACCTGCCCGCACAACAAATTGATCTCCGTACATAATCCATCCCACCGGGGCTGAGCACTCAATTTAAAAAAACACATTTATTAGAATCAAAATTTTCTTATAATTTTAAATCAGAACATCCTAGGTGCACCTGGACTTTTAATTTCGGAGATAAAAATCATTTTTCATAAAAACCTCACTTTGTTGGTCCTTATTAACCACAACCAATATTAAACAAAGCAACCAATATCAAACAAACATAATTCAAATAAATTACTGAAATATTTTACTTGCTTACTTTCCATATATCACGTATATTCAAATAAATATATAATTACACATACTAATCTAGCCCCTAAATGCAGCAATTAACCACTCACCCGTAACCAATTGTATCAGTCACTCACACTTGCGTCCGCAATTCTAAGCTGCTATCTTAACTTGTGTATATTTTTTTATGAAAGTTTTTTATTAAGCTATTACATGTCAAGTAGTATGAATTATACTTTATGTGATAAGGTTAATGATGAAAAAACATTTTAAATGTCTTGACAATGCATAGGGTAAAAGAAACCATTAGAAAAGATAGAAAGCACTTAGTAAATTGAAGATGTTGAAATTGTCCAAACTTGGGGTTTGGACCAGTGTCCGCTTTAACGATCATATCTTTATCTAGGAAATTCTAAATCCAGTTTCGTAAACTTCATAAAATACTAGACACATGTAGCTTTATAATGGTATATCATTTGTAATTTTAGGATTTTTATATCAATACAGTTTATTCTTTGAAGTTGCATCAAATTCTACAAAATGCAGGATTTTGACAGCTTTGACCTTGCCTTAGTTAATTGAACATAACTTCCTCTAGGAAAAACGAAATCTGATTCTGTTTGTTTGGTTTGTTAATAGACAAGTATATATATCCTTATTATTAAGAAAATTTTCCTAAAATAAGTATTGAACCCATTCAATTTCTCACATGAACCAAAAACAGGGCACTACAAATCATGCTTGACCTAGCCGGAGTCTAATAGCTATAACTCACAACATATATGGAACCAAGCTACGAAATTTTATAGACACCATAAAAAGACCCTAAGGTACGTTTTCTCTTTACAACTCTTAATTTAATTAAGTCCTGAAAGCTCTTGAAATACTTGATTTCTCAGAACTACGAAATCTGACCCTGCTTTTCTTCTTGGCAATTTCACAAACATCTTGTAGGCATATTTTATTTTAACTCGTGCATGTATACTTATATATACACTTACCAAGAAACTTACCTATGTCCATCAATTTACATCTTATTCATATTCCACTTCTAATACTTACTCTAATTCATAAGCTACCTCATCTCTCTCTATATATAGAACATCTCACTTAAACATTAATTCCTCTTAACATTTTATCAAATGTCTGAAACCATATTTCATTTCTTTAAATATATTTGCATGTATGTTCATACATTTATCAAAACTTTACACCATTCCTTAATTTATTTTATTTATACTACATTTATTTAACTTTAACTTAACACAGTCAATTTCAATATCTTCTAGTTAACTATGTAAGTAAACTTAATATTGATTAGATCCTAATTATTAATTTTAACTTAACTTAATTATTTAAAGTTACCTAAAATACTTGAATTTTGTATTTCCTACTATGAACACAACAAATTCCCAATCATTCAATTCATTCTTACCAACTTTTTTTTTTTTTCCTTGTTTCTCTTAATTTTCATTTATAACCAACTAGTAATTTACGTCTAATTCTTAACTAAATCTTCATTTATCTAGAATTTTATATAAATATACCCTTCTACAAATACAATTTCTAAAACACCTCTTGAGTAGCCTAACTGAATTACTTTGCCCCTTCAAGTTAAACTTAAAGAACTTACCAATAGCTTATCCAAACTAGAGTTTAACATCATCAATTTAACAAAAATCAAAACTCTAAGATACTAGGTTTCCTGTACCTATTTCTATATTGCCTTAGCACTTCAAAACCAATATGAACTATCAAGAAATCAAGCCTACACTTGAATCAACCTCCACGGCACCCAAGGAAAAAGGAACAAATTAAAACAAAGAGGAAAGACAGGAGAAAGCTTGTACCCCCACTTGACTACAGCAAGCAAGATTTCCATTTTCCACCACCTAAGTTAGTAACTAGAGCTGAATTATAATTATATATTTATAATTGTTTATTTAATCTTATTTACTTAATTCATACATGTTTTTCACTAAAAATTTATGCTAGCTAAAATCAAGCTTTAAATCAACCAAGATTTAGTTTAGTTGTATTTATAGAATTTATTTACACTTAAGAGTTACACCAATTTGTTCCAATTCCTATTTTGATATTAAGTTATAATATGTCAATTACACTGTTACTTATCTAATTTATTTACATATTTATTATTTATAACAAAAAATTACATATTGTGTCTAAAAATTTAGTTTTACAATATCAGATTATGAGAGTTGTAACATTCTACATATCTGCTGTTATGGCTACGCAGACTTTATTATTAATGTGTTATAAATTCATGTATGAGATCCTGTATAATTATTACATGTGATATCAGAGCCTAATTTACATGGATTTAGAACCCTGAAATTTATTTAATTGATATAAAATAATAGGGTTCATTTAAGTCATATTTTTAAACTCAAAAACTGAAACCTTATTGTATGAAATTGAATTCCTAATATTAGGGGTTTTTTCCCTCTTCAAAATATCTTTAATTTGATATATTATTTGTATGATTTCATCAACTATAAGTTGAGAAATTTGGATTTTAAGATTTGGTTTGACATAAAAACAATTTTAATTTTTGGATTAAAAAAGTTATGATTTCATGTTGTTTTGATCTATTATGATCATGGATTTTGCCTCTAGCATGTTTCTATATTCATTAGAAACTAATTGAATGTATGAAATCACATAATTTTTAGAAATTCGAATTAAAACCCTTTTGGGTTCAAGTTAGGGTTCATAATTTTTTAATTTTAATTGATTGACAATTTTTTCTTGATATATAACATTAAATTGTTAGAGGGTTTTTGTTAGAATACTAATTTAAAACAAAACCTATACAAATTTTTTGAGAAAAACCATAAAAATTGGGGTGAAACTCCCACTTTTTTGAAAATGGGTCAAAAAGATCCGTATACACTTCAGACCGGGTCAAGTTGACCCGGATAGAGGTTGAAAAAGCTGTCAACCTGTTTTGAACGAAGCCCAATCGCGCCAAGGGAGAGTGAGGTTCACCCTCGGCCTTCTGGTGGTCTTCTCCAATTGAATTTTTTATGATATTTTTTATTTGAATTTTCCAATTTTATGGTATGTTTATATTTAAAAAAATTATAGTATTAGTATATGCTATTATGTTATGTTTAAAACTAATATAATTGCACATATTTAAATGTTGAGACTTGTTGGATTTATATGTTTTGAAACTAAAAACAGTAGGTACTCTCCCTAATTAGAGATAAATATTATCATACCCTCATGTTTTTAAAACATGTGTTAATAGAAACTTTTGTATTTATTCAATTTTGTTTAAAGTTTGCAACATGCATTAAGTGATCATTTGAGATACTTTTTAATAGTATTTCAATTAAAAATGATAAATTGGAGTAATTAAATTTTTCCGGCTTGAGAAATCTTAAAGGTTTATATAGGTAGTTGCCACCAAAGTGGTCTATCTGTGTAGATTTGTGGGATTTTTGAAAACTATAATATGGGATGTTTCTAAATTATTGTTTATAATTTCCTGCCCAAAGGGAGTTATTATATACTTTAATTTTAGAAAATACATTAAGCATATGGTTTGTGGTATACCAGCTTAGAAAGTTTATCTGCCCAAAGGGAATAGACTTTTTGAAAGCTAAGATGCTCTAATTTTAGTTTCATGGGTTGATCATGAGATCCTAATAGCATATTTCATTCTCTGCCCAAAGGAGAGTTTGTAATGATGAACTTTGGATTCATGTAAAATAAATTCTTATTCTTGATCATTTAGTACCCATTTTGATTGATATATTGCATTTCTGGCTTAGAAGATTTATCTGCCCAAAGGGAATGGACTTTTCGAAACCTGGGATGCTCTCGTGTTTCAGTTTCATGGGTTGAAGTGAGATCCTAATAGCATGTTGCATTCTCTGTCCAAAGGAGAGTTTGCAATGATACGCCTTAGAATCATGAAGAATAATTTTTACTTTGTCATTAATTACTCTGATCTTTTGGCATGTTGCATTTTTTTATTTTGAATCATCACATTTGTTGTTAGCATTGATATTTGGAAATAAGTTTTTGGAAAATGGGAGAAATCTAATAGGTTAAGCCTTATCCACCTCAAAATGTCTATCTCTTAACACCTCATGAGTGGTTTGTCTGAAATTAAGGGTGACTTTTAAGTTTTTCAGTTCAAACACAGTTTTAGTAAGTACCTTTATGATAAAATAAGGGTGACTCTTTTAAATGTAATACTTCTCATTTCATACTAAGAAAATTTATTTCCAAAATATTTCTAATTAAAGAAAAATCCTAAATGTTTTGGCATAAACATCTAGGTCAAATTTAAAGGAAAGAGTTTTGGGTTAATTGCCGAGTAAATTGACCAAAATAATGAAAAATGGGGAAGCTAATAGTTCAAGTCTCATAGAAATTTTTCACACTGATTTTAGTGAATTTTATTCCACCGATTGGCACGAAAAATATATATATTTTTATCACTTTCATTGATAACTTTTCTCGTTTTGGTTTCTATACTTGATTAAGTAAAATTCTGATTGTTTTGAAAATTTTTAAAATTGAAGTTGAACTACCATTAGGGAAAGTTATTAAAACTTTAAGATTTGACTGTGGTGGTAATGTTATGGCAAACATGATGTTGACAAACATGAGATTGTTTGCTACGTACATACTAGAGTATGGGTTTTTAACTCATTATACCATGCTTGGTAGCCCTAAACAAGTGTTGTGGCCGAAAGGCGTACTCGTACTTTTAAGAACATGATTAGAAATATGACGAATGTGTCAAACTTTCTTGAATACTTTTAAAGTAAATTCCCTAAATAATTGGGTTACTAGTAAATCAAGGTTTAAAATACATTTTTGAATTGTGGACTAGGAAAAATCTAGCTTGAACCTTTTTCATATCTAAGGTTGTCAAACTGAAATAAAAATATATAGCACAAATGAGAAGAGAATCGTCATATTTTCTACTCACTGTTACTTTACTAGTTATCCAAATCATTTTAAGGAAGATATGTTCTATCCACGCGTAGAACCAAAATAGTAGTATCTCACGCTGCTAATTTCTTAGAATTTGATTTGTTGAGTTGAAAAGGTTTTCAACTACTAGTAAAGAAAGAAAAATAAATTTGTCATACTTCACTTATATATCTTGTCACTAACTACATTACCTATACATGTGGTGAGAATATGTGATGAGGGGAAGTTAAGAATAATTGAAATTGCATCACCTATTCTCGTTAAAATTGTTGCACTTGTTTCTGGTATAGTTCCTTAACATTAGAATACAGTTGCATAAGCACCTGTCTCTAACCTACTGTTGAGAATGTGGATTGATGCCATGTCAGATGTGATATAGTCCATCATAAATAATGGTGTATGGGAGTTGGTTGAACTTCCATGGTTTTCTATACTCGTTGGGTGCAAGTGGATTTATAAGACTAAGAATAATTCAAATCAGGAAATTAAGTGTTTCAAAGTAAATCTTGTAATAGAGGGTTTTTTTACTCAAAAAGAATGTATCTTTTTAGTAGACTTTCTTTACTATCTCAACTAAAATAATAATATAATAAATAAATAAATAAAATTCTTTTAGGGTGATCATGACCTTAGTGACGTATTTATCAACTTTGAGTTGTTTCAAATGGATGTGAAAATATCTTTCTTGAATGGAAACCTTATAAAGCATGTTTACATGGTGAAGGTTTCAAATAGAATGAAGATAATAATATTATTTGTATGCTTAACAAATCAATCAAATGGTCTCATACAAGCATCTAGATAATGGTTATTGAAATTTTGATGAGATAGTCACCTCTTTTAGTTATGTTAAGAATAAGGTTGATAAATGAATATACTTTAAAATCAGTGGGAGCAGGTTTATCATATCCTGATAATAGTCAATGATATATTGCTTGTTATTAATAATGACATTAACTTATTTTGTAAGACAAAGTTGATGCTGTCTAAGCCTTTAGCATAAAGGATCTTAGAGAAACATCTTTTGTTTTTGGTGTTGAGAGACACCGAAATAAATCTCACCCTTGTTAAGTCTTTTCTAGTAAACCTATATTGATATAGTTTTGTATAAGTTCAATGTGTATAAATGCAAGACTGGTGATGTGTCTGTTGTCAAGAGTGAATAGTTTAGTTTAAATTAGTGTCTTGTTAATAAGTTTCAGAGAAGGTACATGAGAAATGTGTTTCATGCTTGTGCAATTGGAAGTTTGTATGCTTTGGTTTGTACTAGCTCTGACATTAATTTTGCAGTGGGAGTTTTTGGCACAGTCAAATCCAGGATCAGAACTTAAGTTATAAAGTATTTACAGAGAACCAAAATTTTTAAGCTAATGCATAAAATGATTGATCACCTTAAATTAATTGGTTACTCTGATTCTGACTTTGCTAGTTGCAAAGATGATCTTAAATCCACTTTAGGATATATTTTCATGTTAATTTTGGGACCTGTATCTGGAATTGTTCCAATCAAAAGCTTCTTTCACTATACAAGCATGATATGTGGTTGAAGAACATGATAATTTATCTTTGTGTGATTGTCTCGATTTTAAACTGCTTAAGATCTATTATAATAATAGTTCTATCATGTTCTTCTTAAAGAACAATAAGATTTCTAGTGCATCGAAAGGCTATGACTATAGATTTTATGAAAAAATGAGACATTGTATTTGAACATATTGATACAGTAAACTATTGACAAATCCTTTAACCAAGAAACTTAAGATTGGAGTTTTCAAAAGTCATGTTGATAACATGAGCATTGTGGAGTCATTTGATATTTTTTGGTTAGTGGGAGTTTGCTTTGTTTTGTTCAAAGTTAGCATATTATGTATGCTATTTTGTAACCCAAGTTTTACTTACATCCTTATTGGATGGTATATTTTATTAATGAAAATTATAGTTATTTTCATTATGATATGATTGATAGTATATGTGCACATATGATTATTTATATATGGCATGTCATTCCATTAAAATCTTAACACTTTGTATCTATCTTAAGTATGACGGTTTTTGTCAATTTGGAGATATGTCTCAAATGACACTAATTGGATATCTCGATATGGTTTTTAAGATATACAAGCTTAAAATTAAGCTTAAGTGATTTCTAATGCTTTGGAAAGCATCTAGTTTTAATGAAATCACCTAGAGGACCGACAATGAAAATAGCATATGTTGATTACATTTATATGTTTTTTTCTTGCTACACTACCACATCTAGATCCATTACAAATTAGGTTGTTGGCATTTATAACCATAGATTGGTCTGATGTCGTTTAAGTGGCACAATGATTGCTATGATTCGATGTTAATAACTTAATTATACTAGATTGTTTGAAGTGCGTCTCAGGATCAAAGTTTTTCTTTTAAAATTGTGGCCACATAAAAGTTATAACTTGCCCGAGAGTTGTTTTTAAAAAATATGTTTTTCAAAATTTCAAAACTACAATTAATGTTGTCCAAGTGAGAGAATGTTAGAAATTTCATATGTGGGTTGTCATTAATTGTATGGTTTTGTTTTAATAATAAAACGGCCTTAAGGTTTGGTTCAATTGAGGCATGCTGGTAAAAACTTATACAGTTTATATGATTATTTGGGATAGGGCTTAAGCACACTTCTTATCTGATTAGATATTTTATCTGATTAGATGTGGATTGGCAGTAAGTGTAAGCTTAGTGACTTTAAGAGTCTTTAATGGGAGGACTCCTAAAGTTTTATCTGAGATTAAATAGCTAAGTCTCTTCTCCTCTCTCAACATGGATATCTTGCCCCATTGAAAGCTGCCAATAAATATAGAGAATACGGAGAGGAAGACCTGATTATATATGCATTCTAGTAAGACATGCTTGTTTGAGGTTCTACATATCTTCTGCTATGGCTCAGGTACGCAGACTTTATTATTAATGTGTTTTAAATTCATGTATGAGATCATGTATAATTATTACATAAGAAACTAATATTGCTTTTCAAATTACTCGGGGAATTCAGGCTGAAAAAGATATTGGATTTTGCTACATTGAGCTGACATAACCATGAGCAATAGAGATCAATGGCTTTGTGAATGGCATTAAAGTTTTCAACAGATGCCCATGAAAAGACCATTAGGTCATTAGCAAAGAGAAGATGATATACATAAGGGCATGTTCGTACCTTTACTCCTTTGAATTCACAAAGGTGTTCGCCCCTGCAAAGCATACGAGAAAAGACATCCGAGCACATAATGAACAAATAAGGGCAAATAGGATACCCCTTGGTGGAGCTCTCTACTAGCGAAAATGGTGCCAAAGAGGTAACCATTAAGGAGGACTGCCATGGAAGTAGTAGACAGACACGAGTGATTCCATTGATGAACTTTCTGTCAAACCTACAAAGCTGATCAAGAACTTTGTATAAGAAAGACCATTTGATTCCATCATAGGCTTTTTTCATATCAATCTTCATCGCCATCCAACTTTCCTTTCCCCTTTTGATTTTCATGGAGTGCAAAACTCCATGAGTGATGATTGAATTATCTAAAATATGTATGCCTTTATCATAGGCTCCTTGATGAGGAAATCAATTGGGGAAGCATCGTTTTGACCCTGTTTGCCAAGTTTTTTGGATATACCCTTGTAAATAACATTGCATATTCCTAAAGGGTTATTAGTTTTTGGAATGAGTTATAAATATCCTATTTCCTTCACGAAGCATGAATCCATGTTGAAGACTTAGGGTAGTTTGGTGTGCATAAATGGTTATTTCATTTCATGCATGATTTTATAAAATAAATATTTTTTTGTTTGGTACATTTTTAGCCTCATAATACTCATTCCATTCCGGCCATTTTATTTCATAAAAGTAGAAATTCTCAAATCTACCTAGGAGTTGGATTGCTCATTACTATTTCTATGGAATCGGTTTAGTTCAGCTCAATGACAAAAAACTATTATATCACATAAAATAAATAATTAAATAATAAATATATTTAATTTAATTGAATGACAAAAATACTTTTCATACCATAGTAAATAATATAATTATAAATAAATATTAAATTAATTAATTAAGTAATTTTAAACTAAAATATTAATATTAATATAAAAAATAAGACATAATAAAATCAATATAAGTAATAATAATAATTAATTAATAGTAAATAAATAAATAATATAAATTTTAGTAAAATAATAAAATAAGAAATATATATATTTCATAAATTATGTTACAATCTTATTACTTTATCAATTAAGAGATATTTTTGTTATTTTAACATAATTTGTTATATTATTTCATGTCTAAAAATTACCTATAAAATAAATAAATAAAATTAAATGATTATCTTTACAGTCGCTATCAAATAATAAAATAAAATGATCATTCATTTCACAGTATTTCACTCTCATTCTCTTTTTCTATTCCTATTCCAATTTCATAAAAATCATTTATATATATCAAACTAATCTAAATATATATAATGTATTCATAAAAATGAGATTCGCTATTAGCTGTTAATAAAGATAATTTGATTTGTTAAGTAAAATGATTCATTATATTAAGATTATATTAGATTCAGATCGGATAAGATTGAAAATTTGAAATCAAGCATTAAAAAAATAATAATAATAATAATAATAATAATTACTGTTCCTTCGCAGAACAGTAATCCTTGACCCTGACGTGGGCTTAATTATGTCATTGGCTTATGTAAGCAATCCTGGTCAGTAATCCCTGACGTGGCTCATAATTGGGTTTTATTCAACGCTCCAAATATGGAGAATAATATGTTTGTAGAAAATTATTGCACAAGATTCACTATTAACTCAACTTTTAAAGATGTAATCAAATTTAGAGGACTAAAGGTCATCAACTAGGCCACTTTTTAAACTAATTATAAATAATATAATTATAATTAATTAATATTAAATAAAATAATTAATTAAGTAATTTTAAACTAAAATATTGATATTGATATACAATTAATAAAAATAAGAAATAATAAAATCAATATAAGTAATAATAATAATTAATTAATATAAATTTTAATTAAAAAATATAATAAGAAATATTTATATTTTATAAATTTTGTTATTTTATCTATTGAGAAATATTTTTATTATTTTAGTATAATTTTTTATATTATTTATGTCTACAATTTTATAAAAAAATAATAAATAAAAGAGAATGATTATTTTTTATAGACGCTATCAAATAATAAAAGATAATAATCATTTTATTTTACTGTATTTAATTCTCATTCTCTTTTTCTTTTCATTTCAATTCTATAAAAATTATTTATATGTATTAAACTAATTCAAATATATATAATGTCTGCATAAAAATGAGATTCGCTATCAGCCATTAATGAAGATAATTTGATTTGTTAAGTAAAATGATTGATTATATTAGATTCAGATCGGATAAGATTGAAATCATGCACTACAAAAAAACAATTTTACTTGAATTATTTTATAATAAAAAATTCATGAAAGGAACTCTAGGTATGTTTTATCTTGATCGGATGGAACATATTCCTTAGCAGAACAGTCCCTGACGTGGGCTAAATTGCGTCATTAGCTTATGTAAACAATCCTGGTCAATAATCCCTGACGTGGCTCGTAATTGGGTTTTATTCAACGGTCCAAATATGGAGAATAATGTGTTTGTAGAAAATTATTGCACAAGATTCACTATTAACTCAACCTTTACAGATGTTATCAAATTTAGAGGACTAAAGGTCGTCTAGGCCACTTTCGTTTTTTCGCCAAAAGAAGAAAGACAAAATAATGTAGATACTTCACATGTTTTTAATTGAATTCAAAACAATTAATCAAGATGCTCATCGTTAAATTTTTATTTTTTTTAAAAAAAGTAGGCATGCGGATAATTAAAGCTACCAAGCTGTACGACAACTCCACAGAAAGTTTGATAAGAAAAGTCAAATTGGAATAAAGCCACCATGTAATGCTAGAGAATATTCCTGAGCTTCTTCCTTATATCTGCCATGAGGGTGGATGAGGTTTTGTTTTGAAAAAGCAAAATACAAATCATAATCTTGAAATTAAAAGAAGATATATTTCCTGATTATGATGCCGGATCAAGTTATATAAATTTTGGTTAATTAATATTTTCAATTTGCTCAAAAACAAGTTATTCTGGCTAAATTTTTTCCCAAATTTAACTTTGTATGTAGAGGGCAAGAATCAAACTAGCCTACAATCTCAAACCGTGATATATTCTTTGATCTCATACACATGCAACTTAGATTAGTGAAAGTCATCCCTTTAATGTTGGAACCAAGAATCACGTCACTGAAGTTGAAGGAGAAAAAAGAAAAAAACAAATAATTATCGCATAAAACTAATTTAATGTTGTTCAATCAACAATGAATGAATAAATTCAGTGTTCCATAAAGCTAGCGCAAACTTTAATTAGAAAAAAATAATAAAAAATTTAGTCCAGGCAACTGATTCCATTTCTCTCCATATATATATATATATTTCATCCGTCCCCTTAAGTGACATGCTAAAATCAATTAACAAGTAAGAGACCAAAACCATAATTTTCACTTTTCGAGATTAATCATAGTCATAGAGAAGATGGAGGATATAAGGAAAGGCCCATGGACGAACGAAGAAGATTATATTCTCTTCAACTATGTCAACACCCACGGCGCACATCGTTGGAACTCAGTCCCTTCCCGTGCAGGCAAGCAAAGCAAAGCATATTTACTCCTACTTCTTTGTTTTCCATAGTTGAGTAATTTTCAATATGTTCTAACACATACAGGTCTAAATCGGACTGGTAAAAGTTGTAGATTAAGATGGTTAAATTACTTACGTCCTAATATCCGGCATGGAAACATCACCCTGCAAGAACAACTCTTGATTCTTCAGCTTTACTTTCAATGGGGCAATCGGTAATTAAGACTTTATAATTTCTTCTTAACTGTATGATGTATAATATTTATTAAATTAATTAATTTTATATATATTTATATTTTGATTTGATGTTTATTTTAATTGAAGGTGGTCAAAGATAGCTGAATTCCTACCGGGAAGAACGGACAATGAGATTAAGAATTATTGGAGGACAAGAGTTGTGAAGCAAGCTAAGCGACTCCACTATGACGTCAACAGCCAACAATTTCGAGACGTTATGCGTGATATATGGATGCCCCGTTTGTTCGAACGGATCCAGGCGTCATCCGAGCCTCACTCGGGTCCTTCTAGCAGACCCGAGTGGGTCAACCAGATCTCTATGTCCAAGATTTCATCTGAGACATCTGTTGATGTCCAAGCCCCTTCCCTATTGAACTCTATCCCATGCTATGATTTATCGGGTTGTGGCACATCTGAATTAGACATAATCAGTTTAGATGATGGGTCGGGTTACTGTCAAGCTTGTGATGGATTTTGATTTCAGTATTTGACCAGAGCAATGCTTTTGGTGGTGGCCTGATGCGGACTGCTATTGGAATTAATTTAACGGTGACCTTTTAATATATATGTACTTCTCCGTAGTAATGTTACAGTATGCTAAATAAAATCCAAATAAGGTTTTAGATCGAATGCCTTTTCTTTTTCTTTATTTTATACAAATTATCCGTTGAACATGTGAACTATTTTTTCTCTCTCTATAAATCTTTCTATCTCTGGTTAAGAGTTAATTTTAAAATTTGAATATTCTACAACACTAAAATATTTTACCAGTTAAATTAATTGAGACTTTTATTTTATATCTATTTCGATTTACACAGCAATATAAACTAGCACTAATTCGCAAAATATACTCTAAGATGACATTTTTGAACAAATAATGGTCTAAAATTTTCAAGAAAGGAAAACAAAAAAAAAAAAGCAAATGACCTTATAGGTAATGGTCTCATATGAGCATATCCAAACTGCACAACCCAACCTCGGTGCGTGCTGTAATGGGTACCACAACAAAATATGTACTTCTCTGTAGTAATGTTACAGTATGATGTCTTCTTCGGTTTTGCTAAACAAAGCCCAAATATAGTATTGTTACAGTATATGTCTTCTTCGGCTTTGCTAAACAAAGCCCAAATAATCAGGCCGTGGGTTTTGTATTGAATGTCTTTCTTCTTTTTTTGGTACAAATTATTGTTGACCTTGTGAAATTTGAAAATAAAAAATAATTTTTCTCTACTCATAAATCCCTTATGTCATGTTAAGGTGGGAGTCAAGTCAATTATAAATCTTAGTACAAGTGTCAAAATATTTTATCGGACATTTTTATTTGATGTCTTTTTTAATTTAAACACAGCAATGGCAATAATTTGCAAAATATACTCCAAGATGACTGCATTTTTGAGTAAATAATGGTCTAAAATTTGCATGAACAAAAAAAAAAACAACAAAGAACAGAAGACCTTCTAGGTAATGATCTCATATGAGTCATATCCAAAGTCCATATTAACCTTGCTTTGCTGTAATGTGTACCACACCGTATACTGAGGACAGCACTAGCATGCATTATGGATTGTTGGAAAATGGAATACAGCTTCACAAAGTATTCATGGAACAAGATTGATTTCAAAGCCTTCTTTCTTCAGTACCAAAAAGAAAAAAGTTTGGTTTCAAAGCCAACACACATTTACAAATTGAAATGGGGATTGGGGTCCCAGAATATTTCCTTACCACTTAAGTGCCTACAAGCTTCTGGCTTCTGGAAAATCTGATTCAACCCCAAATTTTGCCCACTATAAGAATTGGGTCCATCTTATTATATCTTTACCTAATCAAAACGTACCCAAATTGTTTATGCCTAAATGGGCCTCTCATTGCACTTGTTTTGTTATGTATTCTTTATTGAAGATGGGGCCTCACACACCAATATATATGTAGTTGGAGCAGTTTTACTAGCATTTGCATGGCTTCCACAACCCATTTTCAAGTCATTCTATTCCTTCTTTCATTGTTATACTTATTTTCCAAATCCTTCTCCTTGAGCTCAAATAGAGAGATAGACTATGACAATTGGGTGTCATGGCATGTCCAAAATTACAAGAAGACTATTCTCCAATCAGAAAGGAAGAATATTGCAGCATTAAGTAGCACTGCTGGCCAGAGAGCTCTAGATTTGAGGTTGAGATTGGCTGAGATTAACAGAGTGAAAATAACTATTAGCCAAGATGGCACTGGGGATTTCAACAGCATTAGAGAAGCTGTTAATAGCATTCCACCACACAACACTAAAAGAGTCACATTGTTGATCGGGCCAGGTGTTTATAGTATGTCCTCTATATGCTGCCATTCAATGCTAATTAATTATAACCAAATCTTTCACCAATCATTATAATTTTAACCTTTATTTTTTTTTGTGGTGAATTTAATTTGAAGGGAAAAGATCACGATTCCCAGAAACTAGACTTTTTTACATTATTTGGGGATGCTAGTGATCCACCCACCATTACTGGAAATGACACAGCTAAAGTGGCCGGAAGAGATGGAAGGCCATTAGGGACATTCCAAAGTGCAACTGTTGCCGTGGATGCTAATTATTTTATGGCCATCAACATCAAATTTGAGGTATAATTACAGTCTTAAAGACTAAAGATTTGTAGTTGAGCACATTATCTTTGCAAACCTAACTTTCTTTAATCTTATTAATTAGTATTATAATTGATCAAATGTCAAGGGTCTGTTTGATTAATTTTTCAGAGGAAACTAGGGTTGGTTATGTTTCTTTACTGCCAAACAAATAATTATGGGCACAGAGGTAAACAGATAGATTCTCCTTCTCCCTGAAACATTCCAAAGCTCCAACACAATGGTCTGTCTGCTACGTCGTGTCTTATATCTTATATACTAAATTTTGATTCGGAAATGGAACAGAACACAGCTCCACATGAAGTTGGATCCCTGGGAGGACAGGCGGTGGCACTACGCATTTCAGGGACGAAGGCTGCATTTTACAATTGCAGCTTCCATGGGACTCAGGACACTCTGTATGATCACAAAGGCCTTCATTACTTCAACAATTGCTACATCCAAGGCTCTGTTGATTTCATCTTTGGCTATGGCAGGTCCTTTTACGAGGTCATTAATCATACACATATGACACAACTAACTGTGACCCATCAAAGGAATATATACTATTAGTAATAATCATATATAATTAATGCTCAAAACTAAGAAGCATTAATATTTATATAACTGTGATGTGATCCAATTAATATCTACTTTGTTGCAGAACTGCCATTTGAATTCCATAGCCAAGAAGGTGGCCTCGCTAACAGCTCAAAATCGAGCTTGGAAAGTGGATTTTCGTTCAAAGGAAGTATAATAACAGGAAGTGGACAGGTTTATCTTGGCAGAGCATGGGGTGAGTATTCAAGGGTTGTGTTCTCATACACATACATGGACAAGGTTGTTCATCCTCTAGGATGGAGTGACTGGGGTGACCAAAAGCGCGATTTGTAAGTTCAATTTCAATAACTGAGTTAATTAGTTGTAATCATTAATTAAAAGAAATTTTATTGCATGCAGGGGAGTGTATTATGGAGAATACAAGTGTAGTGGGCCAGGAGCTAACTTAACAGCTAGAGTTCCATGGGCACGTATGCTTACTGATGAAGAAGCTTTGCCTTTCAATGGTTCACATTATATTGAAGGGGATACTTGGCTTATTAGGCCTTAACAAATCATGGAGTATATACAGATGTTACTTTTAAGTTATTTGACCTCTTGGACCAACCAATTATCAAGAGTTCAATTTTTATTGTCAACAACTTGTTAAAAAATAATTGCATAAACCGTCCTTGAGAGAATAATGCAAAGAGCAAATCATTTTACATTAAGCATCCCATAATCATTTTACATTAAACATCCCATCAAAGAAAAAGGAAAAACTCACATTGAGCTTTCTAACTTACATTCACACCAAACCAAAATTTCAAAATCAAATAAATGGAATTTCTTAACTAGAAAAACTAATAATAAAAATCTCTAGGATCACGTAATTTGACTGCAAATATAACCAATTTGTAAATAAATCAAAAGCATATATATATATATATATATGTGTGGAGATTAATAAATAAATTTTTAGTTAGTTTGAAGTTTGATTAGTAGTGTTGAAAAAGTCAATCCTGGAGTCTCCCAGTCGAAGAGAGTATGCTGCTTGTTTGTACTCGCCCCACGTGAAGGGAATATAGCGAGTTGGGTTTTGGGGGGAGACCATGTTTGGCAGAGGAATAATCCATGAATTAAGTGGTGGTGCTCCAAAATACATCATTGACATTCTTGGCTTCACAGTGTTTGTCATTGCTCTGTGTCTCACACTTTTAAGTCTTCCATTTGTCATTACCTGTAATGCATCTCCAACCATCACAAAAAATTCATTTGAATCAGGAGGGACTGGGACCCACAACAATCCAGTTCCATCATGATCAGGATCAGGAACAGATATTTGAAGTCCTCCGACGTCGTTTGATCTCAAGATGGTTAAGATCTGAGGGTCGGTATGTTCTCCGAATCCAATACGATTACTATTCATACGCTGATTCTGATCAATTACTTTGGGTTTGTTTTCTTCCTTCATTGGAGGGTAGTGGTTGATTCTGAGGACTGAGTCACAGTGCACATCTCTGAGGAGCCTACTAAACACAAACTTGTCTGGGACCCACAACCCCTCCGCCACTAGATTAAGAATTTCACATGCTACTTCTCTAGCTGCTTCTATATAGTCATTCACTGCACAACTGCAAATTAAGGAAACAAGTTGTGATTTGAAAAGGAAAAGGGAAAAAAAAAAAAGCTGGATTATGCAATATCTTATTATATTTAATCAGGGTCAGAGTGGTATCCAACTAATTAATTCAGCGTATGGAAGTCCTTATCAATGCAGCCGAATCTTCGACATGAAAGTAATTAAACAACTTGTCGTTTAAAACAGTAATAGTAGTAATAAGGTAGGCCAATGATCAAATGCTTACTTTTTTTCATGAAAAGAAAATTAGAAAAATGTCATACCAAACATCAATCATACTAAACAATCTCTCTCACCATTTCATTAGCAAAAACTAACAATTAATATTAAATTATAGCCCAGGTGACATGAATGATTATGATGAATTGTTTATATTTTAAGATGTTCTACGTTATTCAAAGTTATATGCCAAACACGTTAGAGACTCGGTAGAACCCAGCAAACTTGTTTGGCACTAAAGAAACGCAAACTCAACTCCTAGTTCCCCACCCTTTATCCCTTTGACAAACATCTAAAATTTAATATTGTCAACGAATAAATTAGTACCTGAATTTTGTTTGGTCGTTGGAAATTGTTTTGGATCTTTCCGAGACCGACACAGGATCGGTAGGAAGAAGAAGATATTCGAGCTCACCCTTATCGCCATTCCGGCCAATATTTTTACAGCCATAACCAAAAGGAGTAGCCTGCGCCGGACAGGCATGTAGCTTTTCCGAAGTTGGCTTGGCAAAAAAATCATTTCCTTCAGCTTCCATTCTAGCAATCACTTCTTTTGGTACGCCATGGTTTACTACCTTGAAAAAACCATATTTTTCGCAGGCTTTCACGATTAATTTCGATAACTTTGACCTATCCTGCATTGAGAGATCAATTGTAGGAAACCCTACTGCCTTTGTTTTTTTGGTTCTCATCATGGAATTAGGAGAAGCCACAACCATCGAAAGGTATGGATAACTGAAGCTTATAATAAAGAAAAAGAAAGTAATGCAGAGGTATAGGAATACAGGATAATAGGAAGGAAGAATTAATGGAGTTTGAAATATCAACAATATGAAGGTATTTATTTATAGCCCTTTTTTTTTTTTTTAGATTATAATATAAATATAAAAAGGAGAGAGAGGAAGTGTACAATATTTAAATAACAACTATTAAAATATTAATGTTTCTCCACCCAAAAATTTATTTAATGTTTGTATATTTATTAATTGAAGAGACGTGGACTTAATGACTGTCAAGGTATATAGAGGAAGAAAAAGAAAAAGAGGGAAAGAAAATCTTCGTATGCATGAACTGCAATAAGAAATATATGTGACCATTAATTTAAAGATGTAATAAATTAAGGATTTGTTCGCAAAAAGGAAAAAAATAAAAAAGATGCAAAAGGATTTGCTTAGGGTGATTTGGCAGGGAGCTGACTTTTAGGAGTTGTTGCCTACCATGTGTTGTACATAAGTTGGTGTACAAAAACTACATCAATACTATATACAGGTAGTAGTACAAGGGTCACTGTTATATATATAATACAAGGGATCTTTAGATGGAGCAAAATATATTTATAAATAGACGGAGTGCATGGTAAATAAATAAGCTGCCAACACTTTTTTTTTTGTTTTTTTTTCATGTATCTTTATATTTTTTAGGTGTGATTATAATATTGTTGAGAATTTGTGATTATCTCTTTTAATAAATATTTTTGTGGGAGCTCAGATTTCTGATACTTGTAGATATTCTTTAACTACTTGAATTAAATGTGTATTACCACTTGAACCACACTTTGTAAATATATATAATAACATATTTAATTCTTAAGCAATAGTCTTCTTCTTGTAATTAAGTTTTGTCCCCAAAAATTTTAAATAGGTCAATTATGTTTTTGAGTCTTGAAAACACATCAATTCTTTTTAGTCTGACACTATTATGTTTTCTAATTTGTAAAGATTTTTTTTTTATAGTAATTTAATTTTTAGTAGAATTTTAATTGACAAATTACATAAAATCAATTTAATATTCCCAACAATACAATGACTCCCTCTTCTTCCTACCCATTTCCAAGACGCCATCTTTAATTCTTTATCAACGGGGGCTTCCTTGCTGTCGCACCTAATTGACGTCTTTGATTTCAATTTGAATTCCTCGTTTAATAACCACGGCCTACAGGCGCCCGTGTTGTAGATTGTCGGATGTTAATGTCTGGAGTGGGCTAAAAGAAAGACTGGCCGGAAGCGCGTAGCGGCTATTTGGGCTCGAATGCTTTTGCTCCTCTAAAAGGTTGACTTGTTTCAAACTTTGACTTTGACTCTGTACATTATCTTTTTTACTTTTTATTGCGAAAACAGAGCCTTTTAAAATTACAGTTTATTATTATTGTTTTCCTTGCTCATTGTGTGAATGGAGGTGTTTTTAAAAAATATTGTGGAATCATTCTACTATTGCGGCTTCTTTTCTAATTTATGATTTCTGAATTTTTTTTGTAATAATAAATAAATATATAAGATTAGGAATATTTTATGTTTTTGTAAGATGGGTGGCATGTGGTGATGTGGGTAGTCAAAATATGCGTGTAATATGTTTGATACTATTCAGAAGTGTGAACCAAGTTTTGGTTACTTGACAGGAATTTACAATAAGAAATTGCTGGGTACTTTTGTTTCATGTTGTATTTGTCGGGAATTGTAAAGTTTTTGTAATTAGTTTGAAAATTAATTAATGTGCTGATTATTTTATGAAACTTATAGTTATTAATTACTTAAATACCAATTTTATTTTATGATCAGGTCCGTCATCTTTATTCGATCGTTAAATAATATCTATCTAATGGATGAATAAGAATTGTGACAATATGTTTGAATGCAACAGTCTATGACAAATTGGATGACTCAGACGTTGATGGTGAAGGCCGGCCAGCTAGCTCCAAACATAGGCAGGTACGTATAGGAACTGGAAATGGGATCTCTACTTTTCCTCAGTACCTGCCATGTGGCATCCCTTCGAAACTCCAACACCCCTCACTCAAAAACGTGTAATTAGACCAATTAATTAATCAATTTATGGTTCTAAAACTAATCAACTTGTTATTAATGTTAAATGTCATAATCTATAAATATTCAAAGACGTCGGGGTACAATATATTGAGACTGTAAATTTATTATTTTTAAATGAATAAGAGAGAATTATGTAATTTAAATATATATATATATATTACATTACATCATATAAAAGTATACGTATTACATATGCTAATGATATATTTTTTTTATTTTTTTTGGCAATTATGAAGAAAAACAAACAAGTTGAGACAATTATTTATGGACAACTATAAAAAAATTAATTCGTAAATTAATAACTGAAAGAATCATATATAAAATGATTATATGAATGTCAATATAATTACTAAGGCCCTACAAAACCATATTATATATTAATTATGCATAATTGCTAAATTAAGAAATCGTCGAACAGTGGCTTATAAACTGCCCTACTAAGATTTTATTATTAAGTGTCATATATTTTGTGCTTTGGATGCTTGCGGTTGTGACTTATAAACTGTCCTACTTCATTTTACTTAATTATTTGGCAATTGTTCAATCAAAATTCAAAGGCAGAGCAGTCTCTGACTGTATGATTTAGAAATGGAATAAGCTTCAAAAAATAAATTAAAGTTTGGGTTCTAATTAAATAGGTCCGTATACCATCCTAAATGACATTGATCAAATTAATTATGTACCTGAACTAACAGCTAGCTATCTGTATAGAGTATATAATAGTAGTAATTAAAGCTCACAATGACAAATGGCAAACCGTCAGTGGAATAACTTAGAAATTAAAAAACTGGATTGGCTGTTAATCTTAATGATGATTTAACGGAAGTTGATAAAATAAAATATTCATAAATTTTATAATTTTAAGGTATTTAATATAGATGATTTTAGATGGTTTAATATTTATAAAAATGAACGAAATATTTATAACAAGTATGTATATTAAAAGTACTAAAATTATCACAAGTTACAATATATAACTATTTATAATAAGATTTATTTATTATTTTGGCCTTTGAAGATTGTATTATTATTCATTTTAGTTATTTAATAATTATTTTTTCTAATCAGGTTCTATTTGTTTTAATTTTTATATTTTAGTCCTTCATGATTTAATTTATTTTAACTGAGTTATTAATCAAATTAAAATTATTAAATTGAGATGAAATATAAAAAAATTAGCTAACATATATTTAAGGAGATGAAGAAAAAAAATAATATTAATGTATAAAAATAAAAATCACGTGAATATTAACCCAATAATTAGAAAATTTTATTTGCTCAATTTTAAATATTAGACCCGATTTTTTTTTCTTCCAAAAACTCATTTTATTCATTTTTAACCGTATCAACTAAATATATTATATTTCATCTAAATTTAATAAATTTTAATTATTTTTTTAAAAAAATAAACCAAAATAAGAGAAAAGCCTAATAATTATACATATTACCTTATGGGCCACTGCAAGATTTATGAGCAATATTTAGGATCTAGCTCCTCTAAAATTATTTATCAAATGGAATTTTTTTCAATTTTAGTTATCCACTCAACTTTTTAAATCTCAACCATCCAAATAATTTAATTTAATATTTTATATTTTAATTATTAATAAAATGAATATTATATAAATATTAAATTATAAAATATACTCTATTTCTATTTCAAATTCTAAACCTAAGTTTAAGCCTAACACTAATTCTAAGTCTAAGTCAAAGTAAATCTAAGCCTAAGCGTTATCCTAATCCTAACCACAACCCCTATCTCAATCTTAACCCTAATCCATAAAATTTATTTTTAAAAAGTTGTTGTTAATAAAAATTTAGAGAATTCTACTAGATGAATTTTATTTTTTTTTGATAATGGATCCAGTTTCTTAATATAGAATAATAAAAACTTTTGTTACCAAAATAAATAATAAAAAATTTACTAGTTGAATCAACTTTGCAAGTAACAAATTTTTATTTCTCACAATTTGACATTACAGAAACTCTTAATTGCTGAGCTTTAAGTATATCTTACTAATAAAGTTATTCAAAGTAATTTTTTTGTGGTATTATTACGAGTATTCTCACAATACATTGAGTAACATTTTTAATATAACAATAATAGGACGATATAATTTACATATTTGCACTAATTAGTTTAGAAAATAAACAATCGTAAAATGAAAATCGCCGGATCACCACCGTTAAGACTTATTTTAGTTACTTGTGTGCCCTCCACCAGTCCCCCACAGTAGGTTACTTGTGTAGTTTGTCCTGCTCAAAATTTTCGCGCTCAAAAAGAGGACAAAGAAAAACAAAAACACACTTGTTTCGACTTCATCGTCCTCAGTTCAAATCTGTGACAAAGTTGAAACCCTAAGGGACTCTTATCAGCTCTGAAATTTTAACCCTGGGTGAGAATTTCTCCTAAGAAGTTAGAATAGCTCAACCCTAATTTCCCTTTTGGTATTACCTATGGATGCCAAGGACATCTTGGGATTGCCCAAAACCTCCTTGCCTAATATAACCCAAGAGAAAAAGTCTCGACCCCAGAAAGACTCTCAGAGAAAACCAGATGGCATTTCTCGCGAGGTATGTACTCATTCCATTTTTCTTTTCAATTTGTCTCCGTTTTATTCATATTACTTAGATGTAGCCGATTTTATAAGTTTTTTCTTGGGCATGTGTTCTTGTAGGTTTATGCGCTTACGGGTGGTTTGGCACCTCGTATGCCTGCAATTGAAACATCTCAATTGAAAAAAAGGCCTCCATCAGACGAGAAGGTTCTCTTATTTATTTTTCTTCAAGTATAGTGTCGTTATGCTATCTTTTCTTTAGTGATTCAAGTTTCTATATTGGAGAGGAATTAACAAAAATGAGGCTTCAAACTGCTAAGGATTTCTAAAGTTACTTGATGTCATAAAAAATTGGTTGTGGTGTTTGGTTGCCTTCTCTATGATACATTCTGAAACGGGTTGACTAAAACTGACAACTCTTGTAAGACGCATTGCAATATGAAATTCTGTTGTTGAATTGACTTATTTGGGGAATAATATGATAGTTTAGCTTGATTTTTAGTTTGTTACTGGTTACTCTACTGTATGAGGATTTTTGTTTTCTTTTGTTTTCCATGCATGGTTGTTATGCCTGTAAGATTGCAATATCTAATCACTGGAATGAGAAAGCCTCGATCATTCAATTGTTTTAGCCATCTTATAATCTAATCAAGGGTAAAAAAAGATGCACAACCTCGTATGGTTTACCTGTCTTCTTTCTATATGTTCTGATCTTGATGCTTTCTATGAGTGGTCATCTGATTTTCCATGGTGACTGTATTATAATGCTAACTTATACATCCCCTTTCTGTAATTTACTTTTAACATGATTGAGATATTCCCTTCAGATCACATGGCAATGGCTTCCCTTTACTAGTTCTGCTCGCAAAGATAATCTTCAGCTGTACCATTGGGTAAAATTTTGCATCTCTGTAAAATTATATCTTAATATGGTTAGTGGTTGTGAGTTTGAAGTCATCATTTTGTCTCTCATGTGTTGCAGGTCAGAGTTGTAAATGGTGTGCCCCCGACTGGGGATTATTCTTTTGCTAAGTATAACAAGGTACATGCTAGTGTGGGATTTATCTTCAAGTATGTTATGCTTCATCAATAATATCTTCTTCTTTTTTACTTCGCGGTGCAGTCTGTTGACATTATCAAATACACAGATGAGGAGTATGATAAGCATTTGACAGATCCTGTAGGTATCATCTCAGAATGCTTGTGTATAGTTTCATGAAATTCATGTACTCGTTTATCTTTTTTTTTTTTTTTTTTTTTCAGACACTTAATCATATACCTTATTTGTGGAATGCTACTCTATTCACACCTACATCTAATTGTTTTTAAGTTTTGTGCTGTAGGATTTAATGTATAGCTTCATAATGCCATATATGTATGTGTTCCTTCCCTGTACATTCATCTCTGGTATTTCTATCTTTTAGGCGTGGACCAAGGAGGAGACAGATCAACTGTTTGTTTTGTGTGAGAGGTTTGATCTCTGCTTCATTGTGATAGCCGATAGGTTCCCCTCATCTCGGACTGTAGAGGAATTGAAGGATCGATATTATAGTGGTATTTTTTTATGTATATGCTGAACTATCAAGTGTTTCTATATATTTTATTTGTTGGAGTTTTATGCTTGGATCTACTGTAAATTGACCATTTAGAGATGCCAAACATGTGATATTGTGAGGGTTTCAATTTAATTTTCTTCATGGTGACTTTGCCACAATTTTTATGTAGTATCTCGGGCTATATCAATTTCTAGGGCTCCTTCTCCCGGGGATGTTTCAGGGAATCCTCTTGTAAAGGTATGGTATTGGTAAGCTGTAAGAATAGCAAGAATTCTATAGGTTATGATGTCCTTGGTGTTTTTAAGTTATCATTCCTTGTGTGATTGACTGTATATAGTTATACAAGTTGAGGTCTGCCGAATGATATTGTCATGTGGTTTAGCTCTGGTCTTTCGTCCTCGTTGTAGGAACTGTATAATGTTCACAAGAGCTAGAGCGGAAAAGAGCATTGTCCATGGTCCTCTCTCAAACAAAGCAGCAAGAGCGAAAAGATGCTGAGGTCTGAACTTATGTATGAATTTCTGGGCAGTTATTTTGTACTATGCTTCTCAATAGTCAAATTTAAGGGTTATCTGCTAGTATGCTGCCTTATGTATTCCTAATTTTATGCAGGTTCTTGCTGAAGCAAGAAGGATAGCTGATTTACGTATGGCTGCAAGGGTAATTTTTAGATTGCAAGGGCAGGAGAGAACTTGTTTATCAAGATTAAGTTTCAGATTAGCCGATTCTGATTTCATGATTAAATGTCATTGTTGTTCTATTCATGAACTTGCAGTTTAGGAGAATTTACTCTTATTGTCCTATGTAAGTTCTGGTTTTCGTTTCTTTTTCTTTTTTATTGAAATTTTTTTCCAGTGCAAGTTCTTTTAATTGCACTGTAAGTTTAAGGTACCATAGAGCTTTAGCCTTTGCTCTAACTTTTTAAATTATCTTTTTATTGAAATAAAGAAGTATGTCAAGCACTGCAAATAAAAAATCACCTGTTGCACTGTTATAATCATTAAAATCTAGGTTTGCAATTAATAGCATATTCAGGAGCTATCTACATGTAGTTTTTTATGTGTCTGTGTGTATCTGTTTTCCATACAAGTCATTTCATGTGCTTGATTCTTGCCTTTTCTAGAACGCTATTGAGTCTGAGGTGGCTGTTGCATCAAATGCTGGTTCAGAAGGCAGAGAGAGGGCTATCCCGGATGATAATATATATCCAGCAGATGTTCAGCTTCCTTCAGCAGTTTTTCCAGATAGTGCATCTACTCTAGCTTCTCTTCGCATAGTAAGTTGAAAGTTGATTTTGACTTTTAAGTGATGCACTCTCTGTCATCTTTGCTCCAGACCTCTCCCTATCCCTGGCCCCGCTCCCCCTAAGAGATAATGAAACAGAAAAAGGAAAAAGAGAGAAAAGATAAGGAAAAAGAGTAACATAGCTTCTTGTGACGCAGTTTACTGATCGTTTAACCCATATTTAATGGATTATATATAATTTTTTTCAGTTACCATATAGTTTTCTTAAAGAGATATATTAGTTATTGGATGAAAACTTTTAGTTTGAGGCATCACATTTTATTGACATCTCTGTACCTGAGAACAGTGTCTGATTGTTCGAAAATTTTCAGCTTCATGTGTATCTGAGAACATACGCACTTGAGCAAATGGTGCAAGCTGTAAGCGCATCTGCTGGACTTAGGACAATCAAACGAGTGGAACAAACTTTACAAGAACTTGGGGTTTGTTTATTTTCCCTGAACTCCAACACAGTAAAGATATTACTCTTCCCCCCCCACCCCGATCCCTTGTTGGTGGGTAACCAATAACTATGACAACCATAAGTTAGACGCTCTCTGTGGTTATCTCTGCTTTGAATTTTAAATTTCTCTTCTACTCCTGTAGATATAAGTTTATTCAAAGAAGAAAATAAAAACTGCGTAGGTAAAAGAGAATATCTATTCATGGTTCCTCATATGATCATTCTAAAACCTCAAGATATTGTACAATATTTAGTTTTCAGTTTTTAGGGAACATCACAATTAGATACTTACGTGCCTGGTAACCATTTCTTTGATGCCCTTTTTAACTCATAAATAATTGTTTCGGTCCATGAGTTATAAAGAATCTGTGTGGTCCATCTCTTCTGACAAATTTCCAGCAGGAAAGTAGGATTTGATTTATTGCCTTTTATATACAGGTTAATTTGAAACCGAAAGTTCCAACCAAAGCTGTTTGTGCGGAGCATCTTGAATTAAGAAAAGAAATACTGACTCTGCTGAACCTTCAGAAACAGGTATCGCAAATGCAAGATGCCTTTCTTTTTCCCCTATCTTCTTCTGGAGGCAATCTCGTAACTCCTTATTCAGACTAGTATACCTCAACCTTTCAACTAATGAGCAGACATCACCCTCTTAATCTTCTCTGATAAAGAAAAAAGGATCTTGTTATTCTTAAAAAAATGACTGCCTTATGTTGCATATAAATATATACATTTTTGGAATACAGGCCATTTGCTTTTCTTGCTGGGAATGTTAAATAAATTTATGTGAGAAGGTGCAAATTCTTATTTACATATCAAGGTAGTTTGATAATGATCCATTAGTCTAGTGGCAAGCAAGAACGAGTCAGTGGGAGGTCCTCAGTTTGAAAGCCTCCTTTCTAAATACCACTAATATAAAAATAAATGAACGCATGAGAAAGCAAAGGTTTCATCAGTTAGAGTGTAAGTATGGTTGCAAAATGATCTTGGCATAAGATTAGTAAGAGGAGAAAAATGAAGTGCTTTGCTTACTTAACTTATTAATATTGTTATAACGTTATAATCTGTGTTTCAGCTGCAATATAAGGAGGCAGAAGGTTCATCTTTTCGTGACGGTCCCTACATTGAAACACCAGGCACACCAAAGGTTGGGAAATTTTTTTCTTTTTCCTTTTTTCTTGTGCTTCCTCACTTTTCTTGTGATAGTCTGATTTCCAGACAATTAATTTGTGATTCTGAAACTGCCGGCAGCGCTCACACCGTGCTGGAGATCAGGATCGGACATTTATTCCAGATTCCATGGGTTTTGGAGGTAATAGGTTAAATTTTCTATCAGCGTGCTAGCTTCATGGTGTACAATCTCTTTAATGGTGATTTTAAAGTATTAATGGCACACACACACACACACACACACACACACATATATATATAACTGATTTCAGGGGAAAGGGTTGGAAAAAGGGACCAGAAACGGAAGGTATGTAGTCTCTGTGTTTCCTTTTTACTGCATTTTTGTACTTCTGCTTTTCTTTGACGTTTGTTAAATGCAACATGTTTTTGACATTTGTGGTAAAGGCACCTGGAAGGTTAGCAGAAGCTCCCTCCTCACCGGCTCAATCTAAAAGGCCTAGGAAACTAAAGGCATCAGATCTATAGTTCTACAGGTGAGGCCATTGAGGACTGGAATTTACATCATATTAAAACATTTTACTTTATATCCATATATGTGCAACCATTATATCAAAGCTTGTTATTGCATTAGTCAATAGCAAAGAAAATAAGTTATTGCATAAGTATCCTTCTAAATCATGTCTTGCAGGTTGCGAAGCAGGCTACGAATTCCTGAGAGCAAGGGGAAGATTAGATTGTCGTTCTTCATAGGAGCATTAGAGTAAAATAAGGAATTGGAGCGTTAGTGTTGAAAAGGAGCTGAAGTGTAATTTGTGCTGGTAAGCTTTTTCAGGTTAAAGGTCTTTCTGTTCCCTGTTATTAACTGTGGTTGTACATGATACCCATACTGTAGGTGTATATTTTGGGAAACAGTATAGGACAAATGGAACCAATTTTTGGGTAATGTTTCTGTAGAAACTGCAAATAATTCTGCATGATTATACCAATCGAGCCGCAATTAAGCTACACTAACATATCAATATTGACATAGCCCACTGATCCAAGGCTTTCTTACATTGGCAAGAGTTACCCAATAGAAGACACCATGACTCTATAGATATGATTCATATGAACAAATATAGTATCCCATTGACTCTCGGCCTCTCCTTTGTACTGAACTTCAACTTCATCCGTAAATATTGTTAAACTTATGTGTTGGCCTCTGCACTTCCATACGTTGCAGAATGGTCAGTTTTACCTGACCAAAAAAAAAAAAAAGAATGGTCAGTTTTACAAAAGTGTAAATATAAGCCTTACTCTGGAAGATTATGAAAACAAGAACAGCTTAGCAGGAGAACACAACATTCACAATATCTGGGAACTTGCTGCTTTGATTCCAGATCCAATGGATTCAGGCCCCACATGCCTTACAATCCCAGCTAGGACAACTCCTGTTTATCATTTCCAATTGGGCAAAACAAGCTTTATGATTCTCATTCTAAAATCAAGCAAAAATAATAATCAATACAACTAACTATAAAGAAACTATAAAAAAATCTGTCCGGGCCTCCTACGTGTGTGTACCACCCCTCTCTCTCTCTCTCTCTCAAGTCTCTATCTTTCACACAGACACGTGTCCGATGTTGGAGATAAGAGACCTCAGTTAATGAGTATGTTACTGGTGTATCATTAAGTTCAAGCAAGAGCCAAGAGTATGTCACTGGTTTATCAGATCCAAATTCAAAGTAATGATATATCACCTGTGCCAGCACGCGAACAAAGGTGATGAACATCAAAATTAGGTCATATGATTAGCTGGAAATACATGACTTAAGTAGAGTTTGGTTCAGCACCTTAGAGGGATCATTACTAGTTCATGTATTCACCATTTAGTACGTTCTTCTCAGAAAGCAACATTATGATGATATTCCATGTCCTCATTAAAGGAAAAAAAGAAAAAGTAGCATCTTCAGCATAGACAAAAAAAAATGCAATTAAATATAACTTTCAATAGGCCATAATAGCAAAGTAATGCTATGACCACTAAAATAAGAATTTAACTCAAAACTACATTAGATAAGACAGCCATATAATAACAAACATACAAAAGGCCAAACAAAGTCTGTTAGCACTACGAAAGCTTGAAATCACATAACTATTGCTCGAAATATCTAGTGTAGACTTACAGGACGTAAAAAGCATGAACTAGTTTAGACCCTCCATTTTCAAAGATGGTATCTTTCCACTAGTAACATTGATACCAACCTTCACCCTCACCAATTTGAAACTATATAACTTGAATCATTTATAAATTGTTCTTTTTATAAAATAAAAAATAAAATAAAATAATCAGTTTTCAAAAAATTTATTTTACACTCACTAATTTTTTTTCATATTTTAATTCACCATATAAAAAAAAAACTCTTTGTAAACTCAATGGAAGAGTTACAGCTCATAGAATAGTTTAATTCTGAGCCTGGCCTGTGTTGGACTGTTGGTTTGGTGGGTGAACTCAATGGAAGAGTCATAGCTCTAGTTAGAATTAATTCTGAGCCCAGCCACTACTGGATTGTTGGTAAATGGTTGGTGTAGAAGAGTTATAGCTCTAGCGTATATTGACTACTGACAAGTAGTGCCTGGTATCGGATATCGTGTCATAAGTTAATTAATAAATTTGAGGATTTTTTTTTATATTAGTGTTCTAATTCACTTATTAGAATATAATAAATATAATGTTTAAAAATTAAAACTTTATTAAATTTTTTAAAAATTATTAATAAAAATTATTATTATAAACTTATTATTTACGGAAATTAAACAATTAGTTAGAAAAATCATTAACTTGCATGAATAGTCTCTTCTTAAAATTGTCCTAGCTATGGCTCTGCACTGTCATAAATTCATCCACCCAAACTCCACTGCCTCCAACTACTATAGCTCCATATAGATCCAACCATAACATGCCATTTCTTGATGATAGCTATGACTTACACAGATATTGCATTTGTCAGTTCTCTTATTCTAAATTGGGAATCCCATTTGGACGTATACTCACCCATATATAGAAAAAAAAAATAGGCAACCATTAATTATGGTCCACATTTGTAACCCACAAAGCATCTTCATTTTCTCTTACAATTGGGGAAATCTTGGGCCGCAACAAGCTTCTTGGACGCGGCCGCCCATCCTCAGGCCCTACTGCCGCGCCTCAAGCTGCTGGCGAAACATGCCCAGTTATATCTTATAAATTATAAAATAGGAGTCACAATATTCTATGTTGAGCGTACTAGAGAATCACAAATTACGTCGTGGCTCCTTTCCTTTTTCAAAAAAAAATTGGATGTTGCTTCGTTGGTCTCCTCACAAGACGAATGCAAAGCAAATTAAGTTGGTGCGTACATGAGCAAAACACAAGCACTTAGTGTTTTGGAAAGGTGGTGATTGGAGACAGAACATATCCCTCTCAACCCTAATAAATTTAGTGTTTTGGAAAGAAACTAAATATGCAAGAAAGCCGAAAACCATAGATTATGTCACAACTTACACGCATGAATGCTTCAATTTTGTGCACCACCAGTTTGTTTATTTTCCCCAGCAGATAAACTTTTCTTTTGGAGAAAACTAATATTTTGTTACTACAATACAATGGCATGAACGTAATAAATGGAGGAGCTGTTTCAACCAACTTATTAACAACTATTATTGCTGTTCTCTTTGTGCCATAAATTTCTTAGTCACTTTCCAATTTCCCAGAATTTCACGACCATTGCATGTTTCAGTTCCACACACTCCCCTGTAAGCTCTCCAACTACTCTCCCTCGGGAAGATTTTCATTTTCCACGCAACATAGACTCCATCCATGTTTGTAACATGAGGTCAATGCTGATTTATGATAGTTGAATGTATGCATAGAGATGGCTTCTTGATGGTTTCCTGAAAAAACTTTAAAATTATGTCCAATGTGGTTCTCTTGTATGTCAGAGGATTCCATGGTTCCCAGGTTTAGCTCTGTCAACAATATTTCCATGGTCGTTTTGATGGCGTCATTTTTTTGTCTGGATTATGTATAGCTGTGATTTTTATTCTTCCATTTTTGGCATTTTGAATTTGATTTTCATTTTTCTGTTTACCTTTTCACTTCCCTGTGTTTTCATAGTGTTTTTACTTTGTTCTACAAGTTTTTTACAGATAGTTGGTAGGCTGATACTGTGATAGCTGTTGGTTTATTCTGTGATTCTTGACTTTTTGTTTAACGTCAATAACCGCTGACTTGGCACTTGACAAAATCTAGGCATTTCCTTCCAATTTTAGTTTATAAGTCCTTGAGACTGGTGGTTGTCTAATTCAGGTTCCATAACCAGGAGAATGAAGAATTTCTCAGCTAAGGTCGAGGAAGGCAAGGAAGGTCAAGATGGGAAGCCATCAGTTGGTCCAGTATATCGTAATTTGCTGTCCAGAAATGAATTTCCTCCTCTAGACCCTGATATAAACACTGCTTGGGATATTTTCAGGTACATACAGTACATATATCATTTTGGCTTCCCACCCCTAAAACAGTAAAAAGACAATGCTATTTTTCTTTCTAATCATAGTGGCTGAATTCAATTGGAACAAAGGCAATGCTAAATCACTGCTTACGCTACTTAAGCAATTAAATAATGCTATGTTATGTTAATCAATTGGAGCCAAACTATAAAAATTCTACGCAAAAGCTAATGGTTATTAACTTGTAGTAATTAATTCTGAAATTTACCCAAAAAGATGTGCTGTCATGTATGAACATGCAGATTGTTAATTATATAAGTTTTCATGGTTAGTGATACTAAAATTTCAGAAGTGTGTTCTATTTATGAGTCTTGAAAATGAAGCATTTCTTTGATAATTGCAGTGTATCAGTTGGAAAGCATCCTAAAAACAGGATGCTAGGATGGCGCAATCTTGTTGATGGAAAGGCAAGTATAATTTTGGTAGAATTATGAAGATCGAGAGGAGGTTGTGTGTTTAATTTTTCAGTTCTGATCTTTAGCTTGGGCCATACATCTGGAAGACATATAAGGAAGTTTATAATGAAGTTCTACATGTTAGTTCTGCATTGCGAGCCTCTGGCGTTGAACCTGTAAGTATATTGCAAGAGGCTTGTCTCAACTAGCACATGTTAATTAGTAAGCATCTGGAATTTAAATCTGTATATGACATGAGGGCATTCTTAATGATTTCCATGATAATCCTTTGATAGGGATCCCAAATTGGAATCTATGGATCTAATTGCCCTCAATGGATTGTAGCAATGGAGGTTGGTTTTGAAATCTCAACAGATTTTGCATTACATACTGTCAAAGCTTTTATTATTATACTATTCATTTTCTGATGCTATAGTACAAATGTTTGAATTTTATGTAGGCCTGTTGCGCACAAAGTTTTGTTTGTGTACCTCTCTATGATACCCTTGGTAAATTTCTTGTATTATATCCCCTTTCAGTCCTTAAAGTTTGTTCTCTCTCTCTCACACACGCACACGAATTCATTCTTTTACAATGTGGTTTTCTGAAAGTGGAACTTTTCCAGAGAATGACCCTTAGTTTCAGCAATCTCTAATTCCATTTAAACCAACACCTCCTAGGAGGGTCATGACCATTTTCTGGTCTAAATAAAAGCAACGTAGCTGCCTCATAAGTAATGGCTCTTGACTTGATACAAAGATACTCTTGCATCAATGGAGCTATGTGCACTAATTTAGAGCACATGGTCATGGATTTTTTTCGTTTCCAAGTAGGAGCACCTTGGAGATCCTTCTTGCTCAACTTGAATTATTGCTGTCTACCAGAAATTCCTTCATTTTCCATGCCATTTGCTAAATTAGATAAATTAAATTGAACTTCTTGTATGTAATATCTATTGCAGGGCCTGCTGCTGTAAATTTTATTATAGATCACGCAGAAATTGATGTCATTTTTGTCCAAGCTGATAAGAAAGTTAAAGAAGTAAGAACCACAATGCTTCTATAGCTTTATGACATATCATGTGGTATTCCTATTCCACATGAACTCTAATTCCGGGGCAATGAAATGTTCTTACTGGATGCATATACTTGTTTCTCAGCTATTGAATCCTGAATGTAGATCTGCTCAGCGGCTGAAAGGTGTATATAAGTACGTCAGTTTTAGGTGCTACAGCTGGTAGAAGGCATTTTACTAAGTTTGTTTCTGGTTGCAGTGATGGTCTGCTTCACTTCATTGTCCTAAGGAAGAGAAAGACAATGCAGCTGACTGTGGAATCAAGCCATACTCTTGGGATGAGTTCTTCCAGATGGTTAGTATGTATGTTAGTCTCTTGTTTGTTGATCAAAGTAGTAAAATTAATACACTTCATATTACTGGTGGTGCTCTCTTTCATTATGAGTTTTTGCCAGAACAGGAGACAGGTACCACATAGTATTCAATTAAGTCTGCTTTGTTTTATTTATAGATTCATTTCGTTAAGAATGCACATTTGTTGTCTCGTGATATATATGTTTTGGTATCTGTGAAAGAAACTCATATAACAAAATAATTGCATAAGTCCATCTGTTTGCAGATTTTTTCAGAAAGCCAGTGCTAGATATTTCTTCAAGTTAAACATGATTTATCTGCTTATCATGCTCTATTTTTCCCTTAAATTTTGGTTAATCTGAAGGTTTAGTTCTCCTTCAGGGAAAAGAAAACCCGTCAGACATTTGTCCACCTCAGGTTTATAGCATCTGCACAATAATGTATACAAGTGGGACCAGTGGAGATCCTAAGGGAGTTGTCTTAACACATGAAAATATAGCAGCTTTTGTAAGAGGAATGGATCTTTTCATGGAACAATTTGAAGACAAGGTAAACCTCATTGCTGCACCACCATCTTGTCTTTTTCTGTATGGAAAGAGTATCATGGAACGTTGTCAGATATGAAAACTCATGTCAACATATCTACTATAACCTACATACATAGAGCAGCCTATAACCTATAAAAGTCTTGTGTCTTGCTTCCTTTGTGTGTACTACATTTATTAAGTAATTAGAATGCTTCTCAGTAAAAAAAAAAGAGTAAATTCTGTTCTAAATTTAAGAATAATTTAGCATTTCTTCTCTTAAGGACCAAAGATGATACAGTATGTTAGCTTGGCAATATAATATCAACTCGGAGCTATCTGAATAGGTAACACTTTCACTGGTAGCTAAGGGCTAATGCATTCCTTTGAATGTGTATATGTAGTGAAATTGATTGTTATTATCTCGCAATTTATCTTGTTGCATTATGTTCTGACATGTCCCTCTCTAGCTTTCCTGACATATGCACTTGATTTATAACAGATGACAGTAGATGACGTATATTTATCCTTTCTTCCCTTGGCTCATATACTTGACCGCGTAATCGAGGAGTATTTTTTCCATAAGGGTGCTTCTGTTGGCTACTATCACGGGGTATGTGGCTGCTGGAGCTGTTTATTACATTATCTGAAATTTGGACTTCCTTTGGTTATTACTTGTTGTTAGATGAAAAGATGAAACTAACAAAGGCAAGAGAGATGCAAATAGTTACTAGAAAGTATATCATTTTTCTTTTTCTTTTTTAGTAAAATTGTCATGTGCAGTATCTTGGTGTTGATGATGGGTGCCTTTTACTGTCTTATGCATAAGGAGTGATCAAGTAATAAAGAGAGAGAGATACATTAAGTAGTGATTACTCAAATTATGTACAGTTTCAGTACGGATCTTCTCTTAAGGATTATCCTTCCCATGAAATGTTCTAATCCGTGAATTATCTGAGTTTCTTTAACTCTTCCATCTCTTTTTCCACAACGAAAATGTAAATACTTATCTCTCAATCTGCTGTTTTTGTAATCTTTGGAATCCTTGGGAACTTGATTGTTTGAAGGATCTCAATGCACTGAGGGATGATTTAATGGAGTTGAAGCCAACTCTTTTTGCTGGGGTGCCACGAGTTTTGGAAAGGATTCATGAAGGCAAGGCCCGATTTAGAAGAAAAAAAGAGAGTTGAGTTTCATTGATTTCAGTCGAACTTATTCAAGCTCATATTTATTACAGGTATCAAGAAAGCAGTACAAGAACTCAATCCAGTGAGGAGGACTGTTTTTGACTTTCTCTATAAGCAGTATGTTGACACTCTATCTATTTTTGTAATGTTCTTTGAATATGTAGGTATTTGTGATCACTTGTTGGAATCGTTAGCTCCTAGCAGCAAACATTATGCTAATTCACCCTTACATTGTGATGCAGCAAACTTGGTTGGATGAATTCAGGGTACAAGCATAAAAATGCTTCACCACTTGCAGATCTGTTAGCCTTCAGGAAGGTTGTATATCTTTTTGTATTACTTATGCTCTGCATCTAAACATCTAGGAGATAACAACATTGTGGAACTGCGGTACACTGAAAATACTATAAAAAATTTATCTTCACCCTTTATTTGCAATTGCGCTCATTAAGTTTATTATCCAACTCTGGCCAAAAAAAAGGAAAGAAAAGAAGAAGAAGCATGTTTAGAATAAACTTTGAGAATTCAAACCACTTACCAAGCAACAAGGTAGTTGTTTGTGTTGGCGGAGCCGCGGAATGCTTGAACAAAAGGGCCAAAATTCAAGCCACTCCGGTCTACTTGAAATCTTTCCCTTTTTCTAGGTGTAAGTCTTCCTTTGCTTTCATAACTTTCTGTGGCTCTTATTTCTCCCATGTTAGGTCAAAGCCAGGTTAGGTGGACGTGTTCGACTAATTATATCTGGAGGTGCATCCTTGAGCCCTGAGGTGGAAGAATTCCTGCGGGTTACGTGCTGTTCCTTTGTGGTTCAAGGCTATGGTAAGGATCTGTGTTATCGTAATCCTCACTACTAGACACAAAAACCTATACATTTACCTAACAACAGGAAGACGTTCTGTTGCAGCTGATAAAGTTACCGGAAAATGATCTGTTTATTCTTATGAATATTATGGCCTGACTACTTGCCTGTTTTTGAGTACTTTTAATGTTTTAAAGCTTCCAATACCCATAAGACTCTTAGCTGCTTCAGCAAGAATTTGTTGATATCCTGCATATGATTGTGAGGAGGGATCCAAAAAACTTTTAAAAAATTATTTCTGATCTTTTATCTTCAAACTTGTTGATCCAAGTATTTGCACTCGTTACTGTTTCAACATATTACAGTTGAGAATGAGCTGATGCCTGATGGGTTCTTTTCCAGGTGGAAAGTTAGATGGTTTTTATAACTTTCATACAACAGCTTTTATTGATCTTATACACATGATATGTCCTACCGTGATTAATTCAGGATTGACGGAAACTTGTGGGCCAACTACTATGTGTTTTCCTGATGAAATGTGTATGATTGGTGCTGTTGGTGCTGTTGGTGTGTACAATGAGCTGCGTCTTGAGGAGGTTCAAGAGATGGGATACAATCCGCTTGGTAGTCCTCCATGTGGTGAAATATGTGTTAAAGGAAAACCAGTGTTTCTTGGATATCATAAAAATCCTGAGTTCACAAGAGAAGCAATTATAGATGGATGGTTCCACACAGGTTGAACTGAACCGTTCTGCCTCAATTTTTTATAAAACTTATTACGTTTAACTGTCATTCTTTGTATCCTCAGGGGATATAGGAGAAATGCTTCCAAATGGTCTTCTAAAGATTATTGATAGGAAGAAAAATCTTATAAAACTTTCTCAAGGAGAGTACATTGCACTTGAGTATTTGGAAAATGTTTATGGTAGCACTCCAGTTGTTGAAGAAGTGAGCATCTTGCCATCTTAACAAGTTCATAATTGATTGCTTTTAGTCGTATACTTTTCACTCCTTTAGTTTTGTTGATGAGTTATGACTTTTTTGTTACGTATATCTTTTTTCTACAAGATCTGGGTTTACGGGAACAGCTTCAAGTCAAAGCTGGTTGCCGTAGTTGTACCTAATGAAGAGAATACTAAGAAGTGGGGGTATTCAACTGGTCACTTGGGTTCTTTCTCTGAACTCTGTTTCCTTGATCAGTTCAAGAAATATGTGCTATTGGAGCTTAAGTCTACTGCTGAGAGATACAAGGTAAGAAATGCATGGTATTCATGCATCCAGGCAACAAAAATTTCATTTTCGGCATTATTATTAGTTAAAAGTGGAAAAACCTTAAAATTTCATCCTGGATTGGGATATCAAAATGGAAACTCAGAATCATTGTCACCTTTGGATAACTCTCTAGCATTTGTGCCTATGGTGTTTTAAACCTGCATAAGAGGTATCTACTTTTTTTAGTAGTTGACTGATTATTCAATTATTCTTCCACTACCACCCCCCATTAAACCAGCTGAAGGGCTTTGAATATATTAAAGGAGTCATTTTAGAACCCCATGTCTTCGATATGGAAAGAGACTTGGTGACTGCAACACTGAAGAAGAGAAGAAATAAACTGCTCAAGTATTATCAGGTATAAATAAAACCCCTTTCTTCCTGTTACTTAAATCTGTTAAAACTTGCAAAACAGTGGTCACAATTGATGTATCCCTGTTACAGGTGGAAATTGACCAACTGTACGCAAGTTTGACTGGAGATCATAATAAAATTTAAGGTTTTGAGCGGAAAAGGCGACCCAGTTTCATGAACTCTATGTATTTGGCTTTTTCCTCCAAGATTACCTACAGAGAGTTGTTTGCTTTGCTCTGTATTCTGTAGCTTCGTTAGTACTGATGGATCAAAGTTATAACAAGACATGCTAATAATCTTGTTGTCTAATAGAATTTTCCTATTCTGCTGGAGCATAACTAACTTCTGTCTAACTTTTTACATGGAAAAGTCACGTATTGTACTTCTCATATGCATGAAGCATGCTACTAAACATCTTCAAATATTTGAGTTAATAAATTCTAAACTGCCAAACTCCAATATAGTGTTTGCAAGTGATATATAACTGTTACAGGTGAAAATAGCGCATTAAGAAATTGTCACTTTTTCTCTTCTCATTTTACACATAGCCAAATAAATATAAATAATTGAAGCTACCATTTGAAATTTCCTTTAGGATTTGGTGTTGAATTCTACCTTCATTAAGACCATAAATCATTTTTCTTTCTTTTACTTCTGTGTGTTTCAAACTAGGATACATGAAGCGTGGGTGGGATATAGCCACATAGGACTATAGGATTACAGGAGCAGGAGCAGGAGCAATTTAGAAATAATTCCTAGTTAAGAGTGGCTTCAAGGGATTCGATTATAGGAATTTGAAAGAATAAAAAGAGCTGGATCCAGGCCGGATTAAGTTACATTTGTGAATGTGCTATCAGCAAGTGGGCAGGTCAATTAGATAAACTAGGAAATTTCATTTAAGGAGTTATGCCCCTTGAGCCAGATGCGCTTCTGTTGTGCGTACTGCTTGAGCCTTGCGTGGGCTGAATTCCAACTTACAACGTTTTTTTATATGATCATCCTGCGGCTAATTCGATGATTTTGTTTAACCATTTCGAATCCATTATCCAAGTCTAAGGGCTGGCCTTCACCAAACCAGTTTTCACTAACATGAAGAAGTTAAGAGAGCTGTAAACAGAACCAGAACAAGAAAGTCATCCTTTTACATTTCAGAATTTTAATTTTAATATTTTCGATGTATTAAGTAACCTTTCCATGAAACAAAACGAAGCTCACTTTATAAAAGTTAAAACACTTTAGCTAAAACAATCAGACTACCAGGAAAAGAAATAATTAAAAAAAGCTGATACAGCACAACAGGGGTAAAATAAAACTACTCTACGAAATGATACAAGGGCTTTCCAGTTTTCTCATTCTTCATCCAATAACTGAACTCATGAGATGTAATATAATGGTAATTACGACCATAACTCATGATCTCTACTTCCATAACTGGAAGATCCAAGGACCAAACAAGATGTTGATGGGAAGAAACTTCATTTCCTGCTTCGGATTTCCTCTCTCTCCTTCTCTCTCTTCTTGTAGAGCCTTTCCAGAACACGTTTAGCCTCACACTGAGGGAAGTTTGCCAAATCGTAGTAGTGTGGGGCTATATCAACTAGCCTGCATCAATGTATATGATTAAGGAATAACACAAACTGGAAATTCTACTTGATCAACATTAATTTAAAAACAGATGCATTCCCTATACCCTCTCTCTTTCAAAACATTGTAACAGTAAATATGTTAAAAAAAGGGAAACAATGAGATATGATGCACAGGAAATAAAGTAGTAACAATAATCGAGCGCACCATTCCCCACGAATGTCTGTCACTGTACGTATGAAATTCCGACTGGTTAGAACATATTCATTGTAAATGACCCATTCAGGCTTGTGATCCAGGCAATTAGATGGATGTAAATGCACGACCTGCAAATAATAACAAGGATACATACTGAGAATAAAGTATGTCCAAAAATATAGTAGTTGTTTCCGTGATAAATACAAAACAAACACAACACCTGCACCCCTCTCATCCCCAATGAAAAAAGAGAAAGGAGGACAAAACTTAGAAAACTATATTGGCTGACCTGATTGTCTTTCACTGTCAAGTAGTGACCCGTCCTCTCCAAGTGAGCAACCTGCATAAAATATCCAGCAAGCATAGCCTTTCTTATATTGACATAATAGTCACGGCTGTTGAAGTCAGTGCTGCATAGCTTCAGGTTAAACCGGGACATGATCCTCACTAGCTGTTGTCTAACGTTATCAGCAGATTTCAGTGCCCGATGATTGACGAAGTTTTCAAAGCACCAAGACTGATCCTCATCTGCAGCATATTCACATACAAACTATTAATACACTTGACAACGTAACTTCCTAAACTGCATAGAGATCAGAAAATTAAATATAAAATCCGTAAAAGAAGCACTTACTGTTTTGCTTGTAAGCATGGTAGACATTCAGAAGTGTGAGGTGATCTCCATCAATGTGCCCGAACCTAGATTTTGCCTCATCTGCAGCTTTCTGTGCCTCCCTAGGCCGGACAAAGCAATTGGGTACTAAAGAAAGAAATTGATTATCACAGAGGAGGCCCACGGTAGGTCAGCAGATGCATAGAGGCGAGACGACACCATTTGCTTCATGAGAGAATACTGAGAAACTGCAACTATCTGCATCAGCACCTACTTAGTATCCAAAGGTACATGCCAACCGGGGGCATGGAACCCAGAGAAGACAGTTGCTGATGACAACCTAATTGGACAGACCACTGACTGCATTCATGTGCCAGAAGACACATGTATTCAGTCACTTTCATATGCACTGGACAAAATCTTTGGACATGCCCAGTTGTTGTCCAATTGCTGGCCATTCATTAAAGAATGAAGCCCAGCAATACTACATTCCCTCAATCTCATGGTAGGACTCGAGACAGACACAAAATCAATAAAAGTAATTACAGTACCTGAAAGCATGGCAGAAATTGACAGGATCTCATTTGAACAGTTGAATTCAGGACTGACAACAAGCATCTTTGACATCTGTGGGTCCAAGGGAAATTCACTCATAATTTCACCCAGCTTTGTCAAGTTACCATCATCATCCAATGCACCCAAATAATTCAATACTTCCAATGCGCGCATCAAGGTCTCAGGAGCAGGAGGATCCATGAAATCAAAATGCACCAAATCATCTATCCCCAGCTTCTTTAAGGTAAGAACTGTATTGGCAAGATTAGATCTCAAAATTTCAGGATAAGTCTGAGGCTGAAGATCATTGTGGAAACTTTTCTCAGTGTAAAGTCTAAAACATTTTCCTGGCTGAGTTCTTCCTGCTCGCCCAGATCTCTGGTGTGCACTTGCCTTTGATATTGGAGATACCAACAAAGACTCAACACGAACTCGTGGGTTATAAACCTTTTGCTTGGCAAATCCAGGGTCAATAACATAGACTATTCCATCAATGGTCAAAGAAGTTTCGGCAATATTTGTTGATACCACAATCTTCCTTCCTGGAGGCCCGCCCTCTTTGATAGGAGGAGGTGCAGGATCAAATATCTTCTGCTGCATGGCTGGAGGAAGAGTAGAGTATAGAGGTACAGCTTTCACAGGGCCCACTTGGTCTCCCATGTTGGCAATTTCTTTTGATATCTTGCGACATGCATCTTCTATCTCCTCCTCTCCAGTAAGAAAAACAAGTATATCTCCTGCAGGTTCACATGTATGTATCTGCACAACTGTCCGAATCGCTGCTTCCAGGTAATCCCTTTCAGGTTCCTGGGTGTAGAAAATCTCCACCGGGTGAAGCCTTCCAGGAACTTTCATAAGAGGTGCACCACTGAAATAGCCCTGAAACTTTTCAGCCTCAAGAGTTGCACTCATAACAACCAGCTTTAGATCAGTTCTATTTCTAAGCACTTCCTTCAGAAGCCCAAAAAGCACATCTGTTGCCAGAGTTCTTTCATGTGCCTCATCAAGTACAATTACTTTGTATCGTTCCAATAGTGGATCTGTCATTGCTTCTCTTAAAAGCATACCATCGGTTAGATACCTGCCACAGAAAAGTCCCAACATTGTCTAAAAGCTTAAGACATAGAAAGAGAACATGCGACATATGAGAATAGAAACAATTTCGCAGTCTAGTATTTGTCTTAATCCCAGAGACTATCAAAAACGAAAAAAAAAAAAAATGTATCTCAAACCAGGAGATGCTTACTTCAGAACTGTTCTTGCACTACTGCAATCTTCAAATCTGATGCTATAACCAACTTCTTCTCCAATAGTTACATCCATCTCTTCAGCAACACGTCTGGAAACAGACATAGCAGCCACTCTACGAGGTTGAGTGCATGCAATCATCATCTTCTTACGTTTATCTGGAGTCTCTAAATCAACAGCATCTAAAACAAACTGGGGGATCTGTACACCAAAATATGTAAATGTTACAGACAGAACATTCAACAATTACAACTTCAAAATAAATTGCCATTGTCCTATTTAGCTTAGCTAAAGATGCCATATTTGTGTACAACAGATTTACAACAACAAGGCAATATGATAAGATGCAACAGCTAAAGTATAAAAATTGGAAAGTTAAAGGTAATGAAGATCCAGAGAAAGTAACTAAATGCTAATTCTACATAGTGCAGACACCATAAATTGCAGATTATGACAAAGCTTACTACAAATAACTGCGAACAGGTATACAGACCATAAATAACCAAACAAAAACAATAATAATGGAGTAATCATAACATGATCTTATTTTACACAAATGTATCTAAAGAAAAAATGTTCAATGTATTATCAAATGGAGGAAAAGGATTCATGTATCTGACCCCAATTAGTTTGGGATTTAAGGCTTAGTTGAGTTGAGTATCATCAATCTAATGAGAATTTTCCTTTATTTAAATTTTTTTTTTTTGTTCCATCATTAAATGAGTTAACTCTCCATTGTTTTATTGACAATCTGGGCAGCCCAAAATCAATTGGTAGATATAAACAATTTACATTCAATGAACTCGCCTGAGCAGCTTTGCAAACAAGAAAAAAAACATTTAACAACAAATCAGAACCAATACGTTCACAATCCCCTTCTCCTCTCATTTAGTCATATCCAACCAAATTTTCAAAATTAACCTAGATTAATTGGTCAACACAGATTACAAATTTGCAGGAGATAATGTAACACGTGAACTTTTGAAGAGCCAGTATATTGAGTATAGCTAAACTTTCAAGGCATCCAAACAATTACTAACTCTAGTAGTCTATGATTTTCACTTACCTGGGTAGTTTTTCCACTACCAGTCTCACCAACCAAGATCAAAGTCTGGTTGGCCTTCAAAACCTGGAAGAACTCCTCCTTCTGGTGCCAAACAGGTAGAGTCTTTCTCTTATCCAATATCTCGTAATACCTCTGTGAGAACGGCCTCCCAGTCCACTTATTGATCAAACTGTTACCAACGTTGTTGTTCATGTTAGCAACCCCACCATTGGCTTTGACCATCTTCGCCGAGGCGTCGTCCACCACATCGAATAAGCTGACTTTCCTTTTTCTCTCAGTACCCATCAAAACCCTAACCACGGAAACCACCCCAAGAATACTTGAATTTGGAGAAACCTCGATCCTTCCTCCTGAGACACCAGAGAAGAAACCTTCTGAATCGTCAGACGGCGAAGGAATTAAAGACTGGTTTCTAAACCCTAGACGGAGTACGCTCTCCGAAGAAAGGTAAAGAGAAGAGAGATGGAGGCTAGGGCTAATGCAATTGTATAAAAACGAAGGAGAAAGAGGAAGATGAAATTTCCAGAATTACGAATGTGTCCCAACTACTACTGCGTAATATGTACTGTGGATTATTTTTTCGGGTTTGATTATTTGTGAACCGACAGCCATACGTTTTAGTGGTGGGAATTTAGCGGGTCACTGGAATTGAGCCTGCTTATAATTGGGCCACAGCCCACTTCAGTCCACTATGTTAGGATTATAAAGTGCTTGCATGCTTGATTTCAGCTGGGCCTGTTTCAAATACCAAATGGGAGTTCCAGGATTGTTATGTTCCAATTTGACTCTGCTCTTCGGCCCATTATATAACCTCTATTAGCATTTAGCAGCACTACAAGTGAAACACACACAAGCTGCAAGCATCTTAACAAGCATTGAAACCCTAACTAGCTTTTAATTCAGATGGCACCTAACAATTTGGATAACTTGGTAAGATCGAGATTATTAGTTGTTCTTATTATCATCATTAACACCAGGAGCATGAAGTTCCTGAGATATGTATATATGACCTAACATTACAAATTTAAATCCACAAATGATTGCTGATACAAAGAAAGCAACGATACATATATAAGCTATGGACAACATTTTTAGGATCAAAAAGATTTAATAGACAAAAACACGTTTGGAGCCGACCCAAACCATTTTAATGAGCAAAAGTACAGGCTAACCTACTTGTGCAGGCGGGTTAAAACTTAATATGGTCCACATAACTATTAACCGGTACACGTATTTGATATTTACTGATGCCCCTACAAGACTTTTCCCTGTCCAGCCAGCTAGCACTGATTCTTTCTGGCACTCTGGCTAACTCAACAGAATGCGAGAATTATAGAAAATAAAATATGACCCCAGAAAAGGCCAGGGTTGTGTACACGCAAGGCATCGTATCCAAGTAGTTGGCCGCTGGCTCATAAATGAGTGCAACTGTATTTTTATTCTGAACCATTATTGCACTAAAAGGAAGGCTTATTATGACTAATTTCATTCTACCATGAGAAAGTCCGCACGTATAATTAGTCAATTGCAGATTGAAAAACAAAGAGAGAGCACTTGAAAATTAATTAGAGATTTTTGAGAAAAAAAGATAGAGCACAAAAATTACAAATTGATCAATGAAATGAGAACATGAAATACCTAAATAATTAGGATAAAAAATCCTAATTGAATCTAGTAATTTTTCAATCCAAATGATCACATGCTGAATGAATTGAAGCCTCAAATTATGGATCTATGTTCAATTTGATAATCGAGTTCATGGACCCTTGCCCTAGTCAATTCAGAATAACTGTGATTTAGTTTTATCTTAAATTAAATTAAATGGTTGGCACAAACTTTCTTACATGAGTATTATATAAAGTCAAAAAAGAGGAAGGGCATACAATTGGGTTTTATTCATCTGTTAGCTTGCTGGCATCTTGTTGCAATTTGCATGTACAGGAGTTTTATGTAGCCATCTAGCTAAATTATTGTTTACATCGAAAGACATGTGCAAATTTCTTTATAGCAAGGGACTCTTGATAGATATAGCTAGCTAGCAAGATAATGTAAACAACTTGAAAAGTAAGTTACACGAATATGGAAACAGTAGCCACCAAGTTCCCTAATTCCTATTGGCTATTGCTAGGTTTTCAAAGCAGCTTTGTGTTTTACAATGATTTGGCCAGGGCCAGTTTGAATTTAGAGTTACTGATTACAAGGTTTAAGAACATTGATCATGATTAGATGGGATTTGTCTCCTTCAAATTTACATTTTTCTGATCTATATAGCTCTTGTTTGTTGTTTTTGCATTAAATTTTCTCTACGTACGATCCCCGCCGCCCCACAATCTTCGCCCAAATTGATGACATAGCCTTAGCGGCCTTTAGCCTGTCTATGCTACAACTAGCTAGTCAATGGTCATATGCATATGCTGCCTATGTATGTACTATATGTGTAGTTTCCAGGCATGCGCCAACCTGTATGGGAAATGAACTTTTTTTTCACTGTAGCAAATTAAAGTATGTCCTTTTTCTTTAAAGGACTTAAATAAAATTCAATAACTTCCTTTTGCTTTTATTAGCAAATCAAAAAAATGCTTTTATTAATATAAATAAATGTTAGACTACAAACAAATGTAGTACATGAGTTTGGTTGGAGAGAGATAGAGTGTGTTTAGATCTTAGATAATTTAAAATAAAAAATTCAGTTTATTGTAAATAAATTTAAAGTTGTAAATATTTGGAATAATAAAATAGTGTAGATATTAAGTAAAATTTATTTGAAATTTTATCTTATTTAATTATAAATTCTACACCAAATAAGTTATATTTTATTTAAAAAATTTACTTGAGATAAGTTATTATCTTGTCTACCTTAAATGACATATTATTCTTAATATTACAAATACTTTTCATTTAAATAAATCGATAAACAGTCACAATTACTTCAACTTAAATATTTATCTAAAAAATTATAAATTTTTTCTCTCAATTCATATTTTGTTTATTAATCAATAATTAATCTCTTAATATTTATACTTTTAATTAATTAATATTAATTTTAATTAAAAATCTGAAGATAATATAAGAAAAATACTTAAATCAAAATGAATTTATCATTCCTTTCATGTGAGAATTAGACACCAATTTCTGTTAGGTGAATCAGTCCAATATATTATGTTAAGATATTTTCTTTTGTTACCTGGTTTCCATAGGAGTCTACCTCTATTGAGATTCAATAAATTAATATTAATCAATTCATAACAGGAACTCTTCTTCTGCTCTTGCCTTATTATTCATTTTTCTAGTTCTTGCAACCTTGAAAATGTAATAATTCCGCTCACAAAATGTTAAATTAAATTAATTTTAGAATTTTTTTCCTTGTATTTGTCTATTTTGAGAAACATAAGTTGAATTCATAAACAAATTGAGTTTGGCACTCGTACATTTTGATGTTATGATCCATTATTGTTATTAATGTAAACTAATTTTAGGCTGAATATATTAAAAGGTATAAGCCGTGATATATTACAATTAGAATCTCGAACATAAAGAATGATATATGGACCTATACATGAAGTAAATAAATTAGGATTCAGATAACCAATTAACCCACCCTAATTGTAAAAGGGTGGTGGCTCCATTAATTTCAATTAGTAATCAATACAAATAGCATCATCCTCTGTCTTTCCATGTCTTTCAATTAGTAAGTGTTACCTGAACTAAAATTCATTTTATTATTAAAATTTAAGATTAACTAGAAGGCTATGCTTTTGTCTAAATGTTCAGTTAATTAAACAACTTCAAGCTACACTAATGTAACTGAAAATACAAAGGCACATGAATCCTAAAACAAATACCAAATCAATTGAATATAGAAACCAATTATACCCTTTTTACAAAGTACAATACAAAGGGAAAACTGACTCCGTTTTTTAACAGGCCCACAAATAAAACTTCGTAATTACAAACTAACAATGTTATGATCTATGATTTACTTTATTTTAGAAACAATGCCTTCATTACCTGCTAAAATCAAATACTTGTCTTTCCTCGTAAGCTTGGTGCATTCAAACCCCAATGTCTTTCCGAGCTCACTTTGAACCTCATTAGCGACATCAAACCGTGTTTTGTCGTTACTACAATAACTTGATCCTGCTGATGATAATCCTGACACCTTCTCCAGCAATCGGACGGTGTAAATTGGTGATGGATTCATGAGGAAGAAAAGTGGGTCTAAACACTTGAGCCCCCCGGCAGTTGTACCGTAAAACATACTGACATGTGTATCAATTGCAACAGGAATTATTTCGTCGCTCATTTCTGAAAACAAAGGGCTAAATCTCAATAAATACGGTTCTCTACAAGTGGTCCCCTCTGGACAAACAACAAGGTCCCCTTGATTTAACAACTTCTTCATCATCATCGCATCTTGATCTCGGTTTCGGGTTAATCGGACGGTCTTGATCGGTGCAAGTATTTCGGACATTCTACTTAAGCTGTATGTTACGGCGGTTATGTTTTTCTTCAACGTAAAACAAAGGTAGAGAGGGTCTAGTAGTGTTCTGTGGTTGCAAACATAAAGGTTGCCGTTTTGAGAGGAATTTTGAGAGCTTTTGGGGGATGATACTGTGAGACGCATCCCAATGAAGATTAACAGTGGGGTTGATATATTGTAAGGCAGTGAGAGGGAGATGATCATCCTGATGATTGCAATAGTAGATCCAAATGGGAGCCACATCAACATTACTAGTGTGTCCAATGGGGTTGGTCTGAGAGCCAATCTACCATCATGGAAAATTAGTGCCTTAGGGTATTTGTCCCTTGGTAGGGTTTGCCAGCTCCTCTTGTCAGCTTTGACCACCGACAAATATTTCCTGTTTCATGAGAAAAAAAAAATTAAAAATAATGTTATTTTGTAATGTTAAACCAAATCTTAATATATTAAATGCAAAGAATGTACGTCTTTCAGAATAAATTTTTTTACCGGTACATGGTTATTAATTCAGAATTAATTTTTTTACCAGTACATGGTTATAAGACTTTAATTAATATATATCACGTTAAAAAAATTATTTCACCAGAATTTTTAATTTTCAAGAATATACTCTCTTGACGGTTAATTAGTATTCATAAGAATTACAAAAACAAACCTTGCAGTATTGAGAGAACAATTGGTGATCAAGGAATTTGCTAATGCCTGTAATCCCAATGATATTAGTACAACTTTGGTTTTCTTCTTCAACTTTTTCCAAAACATGCATGGTTTTCTTCTTCTCCTCCATCAATCCCAGAAAATACCCAGAAAAAACTTTGAGTTCTCTTCCCACTACAACATCAATCTCCAAGTAATCTCTCAAGAAACTCTCAACCATTACTTGAGGAAGATTGGTAACAGCCACTTTTTTCTCACCCTTTTTTATCACCTCAAACATTTCTAAACCAACATCCTCCAAGAAAAACTTTGGCAGAACAGCTGTTCCAACACTGAAGCTGTCTTTTTTTATCCCAAAGAAGCAAACCATGACCATTATCTTCAACCCCATTTCATCACCAACTAAACAAACAAAAGGGTATAGAAGAAAAAGTGCAATAGCTCTTATTAACCCTCCTGCTTCGAAGGCCACAAGCATGAAGTATGGAAACAAAGAAGAAGATTTTAATAAAGCTCCTTCTACATCAAAGATCAAAGTATGATCAGAGAGGTCTGATCTATGAATAATAGAAGGGTATTTCTGGTATTTTGAGTATGTTGAAGATGAACTAGTTCTGTGCAAAACTTTAAGGACTTTAAGTTTTCTTCGAAGAATACGGTAACAAAATAAGAAAAGGGAATTGAAGAAAAACGCCTTGATCAACATCTTAGTTCTACGTAGGTTGGGTAATGGCTTTAATTTGGTTGAGGATGGGAAACCTTAGAGATGCCTTTAACTTTTATAGAAATGAAGATACAGAAATACCCTCTCTCTTGATTATTATTACAGGAATGGCATCTCGATTCGGTAAAAGCCAGCATTGGGGTACGTGTTCGTTCCTTTTGTATCATAATTATATGATGCATGTCACGTGTATTAAGTCAAATAAACACCACACTATCTAGTCGTCAAACTCCTTCTATGTCGGTTTATTGTATGTGCAGGGGTAGTTTTGTATGCCATAAATAGAAACATAATTTACTATATATTAAAGGATAATTACCTTTATAATATTTATTGACAAATATTAACTTGGGCTGCATTGCCAATTGAACTTAAATCATGAGTTGAATTTCATCATCAATTAAGTACTGCTAATTAACTAGTTGGTGAAGGTTCATACATTTTTTTATATTATTAAAAAATTGTTATCCTTTCTACAATTGAAAATTCATGTTTGTAATTTAATGAATATATAAATAAGAGTTGTTATTTAATAAAAATCACATTGAGAAGTGAGGATTCTGGTTGTGAAGGGTGGCAGTTGAAACACGTGGTGGGACTTACCTAAGCTTGGCCATAAGTAATTAATTAGTAGTTCTGGACCGACAGGTTACATGGATCAAACTCATCGAAGTAGTGGCCTACCCACTAATTAATCCAATGAGATAAATACACTCAAGCTTATTGTATGACACATTCTCTTTCTTTTTTTTAAATCATAATCTTTTATTATAAAAATGCTTATTTATATACGTGTTTTACTTCAGAACTATAGATGTAAAAGGTGTGACTCCACTTGACCATTTATCTCTCTCGTTCATTTTGACTCAGTGACTTACCTCTATCACACGCTAGATGTGAACTCAATGTGGTCCATTAAATTTACTCTGTTCTATTTTTTTTCTATATATATTAATAGTACTCGAACGCAGCACTAGAATTAAGGAAACCAATACGTTTTTTTTTTTTTTTTTGGCTACATGTATTATGTGCAATTTTTAAATTTGTTTTACAATAATTTTAGTAATATATAATCATTATTCTGAATATTTTAACAATTTATGATTGTATTTATTATGTACAAGTCCTTAATGACTCATCTGAAAAATTTATTCTTAAAATAGAGATGAATCACTAAACATCATTATCCTTTAGTACTTTTTTAGTACAAATAATTTTTATTATTTATATATATCGCATATCCTAAATATATCTAACTAATCACACACCACACAAAATATTAACAATCCAATTGATTAGTCTAATTATATATGTTATCCTAAAGATTCTTGCATGCTAAATGGGGTCCGAATGGTTTTTTGGGGTAAACAGCAGACTAACACCATCAATATACAATTAAAGTAAAATTTATGTTTTTGCACTATTTTGTTTATCATAAATTAAAAATAATATTTAAATAAATATTCTCACTATAAGTTCAAGATTTTAAATAAGATAATAATTTTTTGACTGTATGTAAGCATTTATATTTTCTCACAATTTCTTTACAACAATCAGTTTTTGTTTTTTCACAATCTAAAGATTTTCTTAAAATATTATATTATCGAACAATTTGTATTCTTTTATTCCTTCATAATATTATAAACCTTTAGAATAACTAATAATAATAACCGGGGAGCTCAAGTTTCAATATCATTAGATCAAGAAGGCACACTATTTATTAAAAAAAATTGCTAAATCTTGTGATGAGCAAAAAGAACAAATTAAGTTTAGATAATAAATGAGAATATCATAAAAAATAAAATAAAAACAATATCAAAGATGTAAGTTCAACGCGGATGAAATAGAAATACTAAAGTCTAAAAGTCAAAGCCTTAAATCGACCACGCAATGGCCATGCGGGAAAGGTCCAACGCGCATGAAGAACCGCACTTGCTAATGTATTTGCTGGAAAACGAGATATCATATCAGTGTGATATGGATAATTGTGAATCAAATTGACCATACAGCTTCTATTACACTAAAGACTAAGGAAGACAAATTAAGATTGATTCCTCCTCCGTAGTCCAAAAATGAAAAAAAAATTTGCAGGATGGGCTGGATATCCTTATAATTTTAATTTTTGTTTTTAAAAAAAAAAAACACAAATGATCGAAAGAGATTGATCAATGAACAAAGAAAGTTACATTCAAAATTAACAAATTTTAATGAAATTTTCGTGTCGCTTCTATTGCCTTATAAATGTTGGAATAGTCATCATCATCGTCCCAAAGGTCACGAGCTTATAAATTTTTGCTAGATATGGCCGTGTTAAGGAAAGGTACTTGATTTTATTTTATTTTTGCTAGAACAGAGGTACTTGATTTGCTCTAACCCCACAGAGCTCTAAACGCCATTGAAAGGGCCACTAATAAAGGTTTTACTTCAGGAAACAAGTAATTAACTTGGTTCGATACAGTGTACACTGAAGCTAATAGATTGAGCTTAAGCACAAAGAATTATGTCTAAGTATTAGCCCAAAATAGTAACAATTCAAATGATGCTATGGAGTGCGAACTACTTTGGAACACAAAATTCAGAAAAAGAATATACACTTCAGAGAGTGCGAACCAGGTGCACTGCCTTCTTAAGCTATGGAGTTCTTGTAATCAAGAATTGAGATCAAACTTTCACTGGCAGCAACTGCAGGCCCAGGAGACACTGTCAACCACGCATTTGTATGTCTTTCAAAGCTTATTCCTACATGCAAAGTGTCACAAATAAGGATCTTTCACAAGCATGCACAAGTTATACAGTAATAGCATCTGCCCAACTTTTATAGAAAAGATGACATCAGTATTAAGAGTTTAAAATGTCTATCTAATGAATCTTTCAAGATTTTGAAATTCTTCATACAAGTCCTAATGGCTTGGCTTATTTAAAACTAAAAAAAACAGGGACATTACACAATCAAAACTAGAATAGTTCACAGAATGTTAGAAATGATAGCAAGAAAGTAAAGTATGATGAAAGATTGAGTGGGCACAATAAAAGGAACATCCAAAAGAGATAAGAATACAGAAATATGTTGGAGTTGTTCCCGGATGTTTTCCAATGATACAAATCAACCTCAATGCCCACATAGATACTTCTTTGTTGTATTCATATTTCTGTTGCATCCACTGCATGATTTTTAGAACTCAAACAATTGGAAGTACAAAGTCAGATCGAGTTGAAATTTTATAACCAAGGACAGGAAAAGAACTCTGAGAAAAATAGCATATGTATACATGGTAGAAATAAAATTTCAAGAAGGTTCAAAAAGTGAGTTCTGGAAGTTGAGAATTCACATCATGATCAGATCAACTGACAATCTGGCATCAATTACGCTCCTCAGATCACCTGTTAAAATAGGGTTGGTTCTCAAACTTAACTCCCCGGGGCATATAAAATACCCCTCTGGTAGCCGCACCTAGTCCAAACAGCTCATAGTATGATCTCTCTCTGTCTTCTTTCCTTTCTTTTCTTCTTCAGCAAAGTTGTTTAACCTCACCATATCCCCATTTACCTCCTTTTAGTTATTTAAAACCAAATCTAATGCATAACACCATGCCTTGAAAGAAGATGAATGAAAAATTACAAGAACCAGAGCTAATGCACAGCACCTAAATCAGACATATGATTATGCAGTAAACAAGAATTATTCCATAGAACAAGAAAAAGTATAAAGATAAACAGCATAGCTCATGGAAAAACAGTACTACCACCTTGAAAAATTATGACAAGGAGGAAGAAGATAGGTGATGACCATGGCAGACAGACCAGTACTTGACGATGTTGATGCCTTGGCAGTTTTCATCTTGTTGATTGCTTTCATTCGCTCAACCCTTGCACGCTTTCTTGTGGCAAGATCAGCAATCTCCCTTACCAACTTTAGATCAGCAGCATCTAAAGATGGACCTTTTGGAGGTCTAGGTGGCTTGGGAGGCTTTCTTGGGTTAGTCTTTTTTTTCTTTAGTTTTACATAAGCATTTTTCACAAATGTCTTGTGCTCTTGGATTTCTAGTCCTAAGTTCCTATCTATCAACAATTCAACATTCTCATCCACAAGATCATCAGATTTTGCTGAACTGCTACATGATTCAACAGCACATGCATCCTTACTTGATCCATCAGAACTTAGAAACCGACTCCAAAGCCTACTTACTATATTTGTTGATGATTGTTTTCCCAAATCATTGTCTCTGCTTGCATCGTCTTCACTAGTATTCCCACCACTTTCAAGATCAAAATCAATGTCTTTTCCTTTTGAAAAAGTATTATCCATCTGATGTAATCAATCCACAGACCAACTATAAATACCCTGATAGAAATTAATTATATAATTACATCCGTCCCACGCTCTTTCTCTAAAAAAAGGCTCTCAGAAATTCCTCTCAATGATTGCTATCCATATTTCCCAATTGATTTTTCATCACCAATAGCCGAGAAATTCTAATCACAGATAAGGAAGCCTCCAGAGTCAAGGAAAATTGATCTGCTTTTAGAAAAAGATAAAAACGGAATGTTGAATTAGCCACAGACATGTAACTTGAAACAACCAAAACAAATCCAGCAAGAATAAACTTTCTTGTTAAAATATTTGCAACAGAGAATGAGTAGAGACAATACAGAGAAGTTAACAAACAGATTAAGAACCATAAATTGGAACCCCTAAAACCTACCAAAGCTCAAGCTTATAATTCAGTTCCGCCAAACATGTTATAACCAAAACAAAACCCAGTTTTATGAACCAAACCAGAAACATCAAAATCTATCTACATAATACAAATCAATCTAAACATAGGAAATACAAATGCCAACTACTAAAAAGCTTGGCATAACAAACGGATAAAATAAAAGTACTAAAATTCAATAATTAAGAATAATTAGCAGGTACCTTGAGTCAAAGCGAAGAACCCTAGAAACGGTCTGGTCGGAACATTCCCAATTTGAAATCTTCAATCGGCAGCAGGCGCACAGCTGACGCGACATATTAAAACGAAACAAAATTCTTTTATTTTAGAAAACGACTTACTAGAAATAATATTGTTTTCTTTTAATTTTTAAATTTTGTTTTAAAATATGGTATAACGTGTAATGCAGTAGCGGTATGCTCCGGTTATAATCAAGAGGTGTCATCAAATTATGCAAGTTATTAATTATCATTTAAATATATACAATAGACAATAATAAATGATTACCGAGGTATTTACCTTCATATAATTAGTAATGCTCAAAAAATAGATTCATTTAAAATTCATATATATATATATATATATGTATTTTTTTTTTTTCGGGTTATAGTTGCTTTTCAAAAAGTCAGATATTACATTCACTTTTTTTAAGATTGCATGTCTTACCAGTTATTAATCAATTAGTGCATAGAGAAGGGCAAAGGCCGCATCCTTATTTTCTGCCTAATCGCTTGTTTCAAATTAGCAGGACCAGTTCTTTTTGTTTAGTGGAAGAGGAAGAAACCCAAATTCAGATATTTGAACTAATACTTGTTTTAACTTATGCCTTCAGAAATTCCCCATTCCCTGTAGATACTACTATGGGGTGCATGTCGGGAAGATCAAGACAACAGTCAGTAAGAGTTAATATAAAGTTCATAGATTCATTTCCTGAACAATCTCCCAAGTGTTTCTGATTCTGGAGATAAGGAATATTTTTCCCACCAAATTTTGCTTGATACTCACTCCAAAAAAGGGTTTGTCGGAAATTTGGAGAGCGAAATAGGTATTTTCCAGAAATGAATTAACTGAATGATCAGGCAATGGCATGCAGCACATAGTTTCAATTCTCCATATCTGAAGTCTAAACCAACAACTCTCACTTCGTCTACAATAGTTTTTATCACGACGAAGAGCATTGAAAACAGCAATTCTAATCCTTTGTTCGAGTGCAGATTCATCGTTTACCACAGTTGTCTTGACCTCTTTACCATATTACATTCAACTTTCCTCTCCTTCGCTTGTGTATAACATCAGTTAAAAGCTTTGCAAAGCTTAGTTATTAGTACAAATGGCTTTTAAACAAAATGTATCTCCGCATGCAAAGGATTAGGCTGCCTTTTCAACAGGTTGTCAGTGACAGCATGTTTTTGGCACATGCATTTCCAAATTCCAGTATGAGGAGAATGCGTGGTAGAAGATAACTAGAAATAACTGCTGGCACTATCCTTATCATATAAACAAAATTTTGGGACGATTATCTATTATTAGATGCTTTGATAGATCTTGCCGAGCACAATGGGAGACAATACCAAGAACTATGTAGTTAACCTGTGACAGTTCTACAGGCTTATAACATTATTCATACATCTGAAAATGCAGTACTACTTGCGCCATCCATTCTATCCAGTCAGCTCTTAGAACCAGTGAAAGAGATTTTTGAAGAGAAAAGGCAGAAAACTCAATTCTGCAATAATGAACAGGTCTTTCAAAATACTTTTCCATCACTTGCACAAAATATTAACCAAGCAACAGTAAGCAACTACTAGTATCACCCCCTTGGCTAATAAGCCAAAACTGCATTTCAAATCCTTACAAAAAAAGTTCAGAACATGATTGAACCAGAATTTGAAGAAGGAACAGGCTTTATTAACACAAATTATGATCCCTCTCAGTCTTAAGCCATACCCAACATACTTACCTATATATTGGGCTCCCATGTGCAATACCCGCCTACTCGACCAAGATCTGGACCCTGAAATTTTTTTTTGAGTGAAATTAAAGCTAATGCTGTATAAGTGATGGAAGATCTGCAAGACCCACCATAACAACTTCCACAACATCCCCAACCAACCAAAAAAGTCTACTAAATTTACAAAACTACTCTTTTATGTATGAGGACACTACCAATTGCACATGACAGTTCCCTAAGTCTCAAAGAATTTAATAAATTTCACATTCACCCCTAAGATCCACATTTTAAGATCTTGGGGCCTTACCAAAAATATGGGACAAAAGGTCAACAAATGTGAAGTTAGGGAGATGAACTAAAATATTAAAACCAAAGAATTAATTCCTCTCCTAGCTTGTCCCAAGAGTAAGATAACTCACCAAACTTGTTTTCCGGTATAAAGCTTTAATATCGGTCGTAAGCTTTTCCATAATCTCCACGCCTATGACTCTGAAATTCGCCAAAATTGTCATGGGGCCTCATAGAATAATTATCCAGAGTGTTTGAGTAGCTGTTCCTTGATTCCATGGGTATATTGGCCCCAGCATAGTGAGCATTGGCTTTAGACCTATCATATTCGGAAACAACCTGTTGTTTATAACCACCATAATCAGAATTGGACATTTGTTGGAGTGTTTTCTGTTGACGCCTCTGGGCATCAAGTTGAAGAAATTCTTCCCACTGTTTAGCATGTCTGTCACGCAACATAGCAACTATTTTCATGTAATTCTCTCTCATCTCTCTGACAGCCTTTATCAGAAAAAAATAAAATAAAATAAAATTTGTTAGAAATCATAAACATAATAGTGTGTTTACAAATTATATATACTTGAAATTAGTGAGTTAAAGACGAAACAATTCACCTTTTACAGGCATATGAAAAAATTGCATTCTGTTTCTTCGCAATAAAACCACATTTGTACAAACTCACAATCCAGTGCACTTACTGAAAGTCAAATACTTTTGTGGGTAGTACCACAACGAATTAAAAAGGAACAGAATTTGTTGGCATATGTTCACAAGAGTCAAGGATAGTAATGCCAATTATAACCCAATGTCTACATATTATTTCAGTAAAATAATACCTCACGGTGCTTATAATTCTCTTCATCTTCCTCTTTATCGCGAATGTTTCCGAGCTCCATTGCCTCCCTCTTGTACTCCAACTCTAGTTCTTCTAACGTCCAGGGAGAACCAGTGCATTCTAACTGACGACCAGGTTGCATATCAGATGTTCTCCTATGAGAACTCCACCCATCATTTCTATAAGCACCCATGCTCTGATTATGACCATCATATGAACTATATGAGTTGCCTGAATATGGGGCCTTTGCTGGAGATTTGGAAAGACTTGAACGACCTCTAGCTCCACTATTTCCATAAGCTTCAAGAAGCCAACACAAATGGTCAATTCAAGAAATTAGCACTTGATCAAGATGCTAACACAGATGGTAGCTTTTATTCAAAAACTATCTTTACATTCTCAAACTGAAACCATCTCAAGGCAAAATACCGAGATATCCTTTCAGTAAAGACAACCTGACCCACCCATGGAAGAAACTTCAGAACCGTACACATAACGCTTGAAGATAAGAACTTACCTCTTGCTGCAAGCAAATAATAAGAAACACACAGTATCAAAAAATGATAGAAATGGAAGAGGGAAGGAGAAAGGAAATAATGTAGAAACCTAACAAACTAATGAACATGGGAGATTACCAGCTTTATATGGATGCCGTAAACATATCCTAATATGCTGTCCCTACCTTGTGGAGAACCCCTTGAGAACTTTTGCAGGTCCTCTCGTACACGGTCTTCCAACCTCTCCTGCCTGCCAAATCTCTGTGGAAACTGTGAGGCATTTTGAACAGGAGGATGAGACCTTTGAGATTCAGAGCGTCGAAATCTACCACCAACAGGACTTCTTTCAGGCGACCTAGATTTGGCCATGTGAGAACTAGAAGAACCTCTTTGATCACCCTCCTCCTTAATTACTTTGTGCACTGCATCCAAACCTTTTGCCAAAATCAACCTATCCTTGCCACTGACAATAATAAAATTTTCTTCTATCTTAATTTTGCAACCAATGTCCCTTTCAATCTTATTTATAACTTTTTCCGTGAAAACTGCTTTTACACGTTTATCTCTAGCAGGTAACCTTTCAAAGAAATCTTGAGACTTGCGATTTGCCCCAAGAGTAGAAGGACAGCCCTATAAATGTGTCAAACAGCATAGCATTAAACCAAAAATGATAATCAGAAGTACAAGAATGACAATAAAAATATTCTCTTCGCTTCCATTACATGCAGAACAAGAAAGTGGTCAAAATGCATGTGGAGATAGATGAAGAAAACACAGCAGACTGCGTAAAATGACAAAGAAACAATGTCCTACATGTGTTCTATATTTTGTGTATAAGAAAATATGAAAAATATAGGTAGTAACTTCCTACTGGTCCACGAAGATAAATAGTTTGACATGTGATTCTCAAAACCATATAATCTAATGATAGCAACTATGAAATATGTACAAATGTGTCTAAAAATGTAGTTGCCAATTTATCAAGAACTAACATAACAAGAAAATATGTACAAATGTCTGCAATACCTGAGTAAAATGTCCTGATTCTCCACACAGCTTGCATATCATTTCTTCTTCTTTCCTTTTCTTCCAATTCCTCTCAGTAGCCTTAGACTTTGCTTCCCAAACCTTGGCTTCTCGGCTAGTGAAATCAGTTGGGACAGTATTGGGATCACGAGGCTCCTCTTCCTCATCGGACCCTGCAAGAGACCTTTTGTTTGTAGTTGCCCTTTCTTGAGTATTAGTAGTAGTAGATCGAGGAGGGCCTGTGTACTCCTTGTAGAGTTCACTAAAATCATCATCAATATCTGGATCAGGTCTATTTTCCATCTATATGAGTTTTGATTAGCTTCAATTCCTGCATTGCAGAAATGAAGTAACCTCACCAACTTGGGTAAAAAGTTCGGCAAACTATAATAATCCAACACGATCAGATAACAATATATAAGCTGCAAAATATAGTACTTCCACGAATTCATTTAATGCTAACCCAATGGCATGGCCAATTTGTAACATATCTGGAAACAGATATAAATTGGTTCAGAAATATGCCTTTGTGATTGCCTATAACTATCGGACAAAGTGAATCATACATGGATGTTAGAATGAGCTTGCAATATATCAATATGTGTACATTATGTTATCAAGTTCAATATTGAAAAACACAAATTTAGTACGCCACGAGAATCCCAGATTGGTAGTAGCGGATTTTAAACAAGTATGGTAGACATGTTGCCAAGTAAAAACTAATAAAGAATTGAAATAAACAAGAAAATTGAAGTATCTAAGCAATGAAAAATACTGCGAAGGCGAAAATTGAAAATCAAGTTTGCCGCGGGTGGCAGTTACAGCCACTGAGATTTCAAGGAGAAAATGATAAACAAGAAAACCCTAAGTAGTGATAGAACAGAAAGTTGCAAAGCTAAAACATGGGCATGGCGTCGTTTCTTGCACTGATGGAGTTTGCAAACGATAAACTTCAGGGAATTGGGAGATACAGACAGAAAGAGGTGCTTACCAGAGATGGAGGCAACGATGTTTCAACACGACTAATCGCCGATTACGCTGGACAAAATGGAGAACATGGATGGGGAGTGAGCAACGGATCATCATAGAGGTCCGTCTCCTTATTGTTAGGGTTGAACGGGCTAGCCCAAAGGAAATTTTAACCCTTTGGACACCCCGATCCAGCCCGACCCAAACTTTAAACATACTTTTAAAAAATACTTTTCAAGTATAATTGTTTAAATAAGACCCTAAAAAAAAAAACTAAAATAGTATATAGATAAGTTAACTAAAACCGCTATTAGATATAAAAATTTTATTTATTTTAAAAATATATTAAGCATTCAAATTACTAAAAAAAATTATTTTGACAAATATTATAGTTATAGATGTTTAAGTAAAATAATTATAAAAATTTATTTGAGTTTCCCTTGATTTTTATTTGTAAAAACTTTTTGTTTTCTAACTTAAGCTTTTAGTAACTTTTAGAACTCACTCTATAAAGCCTAAAAATATTTTTTTTATAAAACTTAAAAAATAAAACCTCTATTATTAAGTGGTTTTGTAAAAAATCTTAAATTTATAAATTGTTTTAAAAGTCAAACCAAACAGGGGCATAGTTTATTATCATTAGCCTTATAACAAACATTTTCTATTTTCTTAGTAGATGATTAGTAATTATAGATAGAGTAACATATTTTTTACATAATTTTTTTTAATTAGTAATATCCACTAACTCACCTATTAGTAGAGTTGAGTCTACCTACCAATTTCTATTTTTTGGCCAGCATAAAAATTATCTTTTAAAATTTATTTTCTTAAGATTTTAGGTTGATCATTTTTATTTTTTTTAATTTGATGGATATTATATGTAGGAGACTACAATGGATCTATCCATTTTATAATAACTAGCTTCAGGCACGTGCTTATGCATATATCAAATAAATATTTTTTTAGAAGTATCAAGTGATTATTTTAAGTTTTTGTGTCCTATTTAAAAGATAGAAGATTAGTTAGTGTGTGATGGGTAGTTATTAAGAAGTTAATTTTTTTTATTTTTAATTAATTTAAATTAATAAAAAAATATTTAATTTATTTGAGTGGATAGTAAAAATGGATAGTTATTAAGAAAGAAATAGTAAGTTTTATATTAAAAAAATTTAATTTATATATATATTCTAAAGTAAGAGACTAAGACCTAAAGTTAGTTGGTTGGCATGGTAACAGACGTTTCACTCCATTGCTGGATCAAAGTTTCAAGCCATCAAAAAAATAAGAGGTTAAGAATTGTTTGATTTTTAAAGTAATATGGTAGATATTTTATAATAAATAGTTGGCTTTTAACAATAAATCCCTATTGCCTTCAATAAGTGGTTTGATAATACATAATTTATATTAATTCGTCATCAGGTATGTTGATTTATTGGTTAGTAAATATCAAGCTTTTTGATCTAAGCGACTACACTTTCCACATATATATAGATGAATTTATAAATGCACTGTATGATCTGCATTTTTTTCCTTAGGACATATATTCATTAAAGGTTAAACCTATCATCTGTTTTTCTCCATACTAGCATGCACTTATTTTGAGATGATATAAAGGTTCTTTAACTTTTGTATTTGTAAAGTGCATAAATTGGTTTTAATTACGTATCCGTTTCTATTTAAAAGTAGAATATTAGGATTATTCCTAACTATCTAGTTGGTTACCCACATAGGTAATCTCTTATTTTAAAAAAGCTTTATAAAACCCATCTCCCTGAACTCTTTAATATCACATTCTTGCATATGCAATTTGCAAAGAAATCCGTCACATATTTTTCTTGACTTAGTGATAAAACTTTTCTTTAATTTACTTTGGGATCATACGATCCCTATTGATATTTCTAATATCAATACCAATTCACCCTTAATAAAACCAATCAACTTGGTGAATTATTTTACTTTCATTTTAAAACATTGCCAATTATATTTTCTAACATCAATATCAGGATTCTTAAACTTGATTTTGGAACTTTTAGCAATTATATGCTTATTAGGTAAACCAGCATTGAAATACTATTTTTCAAAGAAATTTGTATTTACCTTCAATGTTTAGACTATGTTAATTATAACACTTAGGATCACTGTTACAATAACATCAACATCACCTTACCGAGTGGAATTTTAAATCCTCTCATCACATTGATATCATATATTTGTTATATAAAATTGCACAAATATTGATTTCAAAACAATATTTCCATTGTACAATTTTCTAATAACATTATTTTCAACCCCACTTTTTGAACTATTTCAAAAATTCATGGAGTATATGAATAAATTCACATCCATACTCTAATATATCGAGTATCAATTCAATAAACATATAATATCAAATTTAAAAAAAAAAATTATATCCACATAATTTTAATCAAGAAAAATTCTCCAAACTAATATTACAACTAGTACATCTTATGGTAAAATAACTAATAAATAACTATTTCTCTTTATACCTTTTAGAAAATTTTCAAGAAAAATTATGATCTTTATGTATAATAAAACTAAAAATTTATAATAATTCCCCCATTTATTTTGTACATCAAAACTTGATATACAAATTCAAAATTGAATTTAATCATACGAATAATATTCTTAAATATATACAACATATAAAATTATATTTTATGAATTTAATTTTCACAAAATAAACTATTGTTCATACCATGGTGCTAGTATTAGACTTGTACTTGCCTAAGTCCAATTAATTCACTAGTTCATATCCTTTAAATAATAAATAAAATATAACATACTTCAATAAAATAATCTTTTCATTTTTTCTCCTTTAGACGAAAATAATCTTTGTATTGAAATCATATTCTAATCTTTATTACTTTTCAATACATAAACACCAAAATTTATATATTATGTCTAACATGCAACCATATTTTCATACTAGAATATTTCAACAGTTACAAAATTATTATTGATTTTCCATGTCCATGTATTTCACCATACACATATAAAACCATAATTCATTTTCCATATGTATTTTCATCATACAAATATGAAAATCAATTAACAACTTAAAAGATTTAAAGGATAATAAAAAATATGATTCTCCATGGAGAGATCTTAATCAAATATATTGTAACTTTTCATTCTTTTTGTTAATCTACAAAAATGACTTTTATTCTCCCATTTTATTATTTGATATCTACGAACTATTAACTTGTCAATTTCACCACATTATTGACTACAGACATTTGGACTTGTGTTTTTTATTATTGCACAAATATAATCTTAAGATTATAGTATGAAAAATTATAGAGACAATAAACACATTTAAAATATCTGAGTTGAGTTAGAATTCCTCTTTCCTTAAGACTACATTTGCACCTTATAACTGTTACAACAAATAAGCCTTATAAGATAAAACATGCTCTTTTATATCTAATAGCAATCTATAAACATAAATTATAACTTGAAAAGAGAAAAAGAAGAGATATTCAAAATGTGATTAAGCATATTACTTTTATAAACTTTTCATGAAATGACATTTATACTTATATGGAAGTTAATATAAAAAAAATATATGTCTTTTTATTTAATTAAAAAATATTAACTTTTTGATTAATTTACATAGTCATAAAATTTTTTATAGAATTTTTAATAAAAAGACATTATTGTTGGTAAATAAGTTATTTTTATGAAACCAAATATTTTTTCACTTAAGTAAAAAAATAATAACTCTTTGATTAAGTCACGTTAACTAATTTTTTTAATTCTCAACACTTTAAAAACTTATTCATATATAAATTATTTTATAAAAATAATATATTTTTATTTAAGAAAAAAAATAATAACTAAGTCAAATTACTCTTAAACTATTAAAAATTCCGTATGTGACAAAATTTTGGCAAGTACAACTTTCAACAAGATAATAGAAACATGTTTTAATCTTAAAATCGCATGAAACCTTCTGCTTAAAAAATAAGGTAAAAAGTATTTTAGCCTTCAATAAGTTTATTAATTTGAATCTGAAAATTATTATCAATTCACACAAAATACAAATACGACCCGCGAACCGAAATTGCCACCACCTCCACCTCCACCTCCACCTCCAAGATGTGTCAGCGTTTCAACATCAACCCCGTTTCCGGCTAATAGCGAGCAAAAAGAGTACAGATCGGTTGAAGGCCCAACACTCATTCCCGTGGTTTTCTTACAGCTTGCCGCCAGTTTTCTTCGTTTTCATTCCCTCGTCATCTTTGGGGTCTAGGGTTAGGTATTTCAGTGTATTTCCCACTCTGCAAAGCTGGAGACTCACAGAGGTTACCCGGACCAAAGAGTCAATTTCACCGGAGACACCTTCCACCACCACCACCAACCCTACCACAACAATCAACCAATTCACCATGTCCAGCTACCTCCCCATCCCAACCAGTTCCATTCAATTCGCCCTGAATACAGCTCCAACAACCAAAATCACCACCAGAACTACAACTTCAATAACCATGACCAACATTTTAATCAGTACCAGAGCCAGAACCAGAACCTGAACCAGCACCAGCACCAGATGAACGGTGCTACAAATGATTCGCTTATTAGGGAAGGTTTTCGGTCTAATAATGGTGTCTCTGGACATGATCCTAACCATTCTGTGCATCATCCTGGGCGGAAGCGAGGCTGGGATCATGGTCGAGGAGCTTCGTCAGGTACTTGCAAATTTTCTTGAGTGTTTGGTAGTTGAGATATTGCAGGCTAAGAAAGAAATAAGAAGTGAGTTTCATGCTTTCACAAGTACTGCACAATTTACTTGGTTGAATTTTGATCACAGTATTTAAGGTAGATATAACTTATGGACAACAATTATGTTGTACGAGCTTCTCATAGTGTGAGAATCTCAGGTTAGTGAGTTGGTTCAGCTTTCTACGAAGTTCAACTCGTACTTTATGATGAATATCCATGTTCCATATCACTTTCAGTTGCTCATGTTTTCTCCTTTGATGTGACAACTATTTGGATTGCAACTCTGATTTCAAATGCCTGTGAATTTGAAAGTGTGCAGTGCTAGAGTAGTTTTCTAGTTATTCCACAACAAAACTGTTTCCAAATATTATACACAGATTGTGATTGCCCATCTTAGTTTCTTAATATAGTCTTCTTGTTGTATTGGAATGGATTATTAGCATTGTTTTGTACATGAAGTTCGAATCATTTTTTGTAATGTCACCCTTACCATGAGGATAAATGGATAATAGATAACAAACTTGGTTACAATATTAACCCTTTACTGTCTTGTTGTTGCTGTCTTGCCTTTTCCCTTTCAATGTGGGATTCTTTTGGTATGTGCAAGGCATTCTAATTTCTCTATTTAATACAATTTTGTAAGCCACTAATCTCAGAATTTCTCTTCCTTCTTTAAAGATCGCAAGGAAGGTTGTCATGTGAAACTTTATGTCGCACCAGTTCCAAGAACAGCAACTGAAGCTTCCGTAAGTTATTTATTTTCTTCCCCTTAACATGTCTCAATTATTCGCTGAATGTGAGTGTAGATGTCCTTCTGATCCCATGTACACAAATGAAAAGCAAATTTCAGTTTACTTTTATCAGGATTTCAACGAAGTAAGAGTTCCTTATCTTTGATGCCTGTTGGCACATGCTATGCCAAATTGGAATTTGGGCATAGAAATACGGATTCTGTCCTTACCTGCACGGGGGGGTCAAGGATCTTGCCATTAATCTGATTAGAGAGACATTGCTGTCTTGAAAGCTCCAGGCACTTCTCTATTTTTTGATCCCTTACCTTTTAATATTAATAGATATATACTCACTTAATTATTATTGATATATTTATTTTACTTTTAGTTTATGTGTTATGAGATGATTCTTGCATCATTTAGTAGAATGTACAAATCTAGTGTTCATTATTATTGTTCAAATTTCCTGACCATACAGTTAAGTACATTTTATTCTTAAATTCATTTGGATGATTTTTTTTTTTTTTTCAAGCAGATCCGTCCTGTGTTTGAAGGATATGGACCTATTGTCGAAGTTGTTCTTGTGAAGGATAAAAATACTGGCCAACAACAAGGTATGAGTGGTACCTATGTTATTATTTTCTGGAATTGTAAAAAGTTCAAGAATAATGACAGGTGATCCAAAATTTGCGTAACTTCTGTAGGATATTGCTTTGTGAAATATGCAACGTTAGATGGAGCTGAAAGGGCTATCAGATCTTTAAACAATCTGTATACCTTCCCCGGGGTAAGTTTGTTTTCTCCTATGATGGATGAATTTGAACTCTCTTGCCATTGTTGCTCATATTGATGTAAACAGATTAATTTTTTTGATGGATTTGCTTTGGCAGGAATTATCTCCCCTTCTGGTCAAATTTTCTGATGGAGAGCGCAAACGCCTTGGTAGTTATATTATATTTACATCAAATCTGAACCTTCAAATTCAATGTTGTTGTCAACTGTCATTCAGGATATAATCCATACGGAGCACCCTGCAACTATTAGATAATTTCTTTACTCGTCTGGTATCATGCATTTTGCTCATAACTGTTAAGTGTAATTTCTTGTGACTTTCTTTTGGCGAGTGAAATGAGTATGCTACACTAATGAGCAGATAATCTAAATGATACAAAAGCACTATCTTAGATGATGATTTCAACCTTTTGACTTTAGTGGTTGTGGACATTATGGGTGCTCTGGAAATTCATATATTCTCCTCAGTTCTTACTACAAAGGGATTACTGATTACACAGTGAATGTTGGTATGGATGTTCATCATGATCTTGATTGTGTTTTATTGTGAAATTATGAACTGTGAAATTAAAAAATTATAGCAGTTCAGGATGAGTTTTGAAAAACCCATGTTTTCTTATTAAAATATTAATATCTGATATAGCACATAATAGTATGAAGAAACATCTTGTCTGATGAATCCTTCACTTTGGTTTTCGATATGAATTGATCTAAGTTTTGGAACAAATCACACTAAAAAGAGCAATATAATATAGATTTTTGACTTGCTAGAGATATATATATATATATATATATATATATTTTTTTTTTTTTAAAGATTAAAATATAGCAAGACATGCCAACCAGTTAAAAACCTACAGGTTTCAATATGATATTTACAGAATATCAACTTCATTATTGACAAGTTGTGGAGATACATGCATGTGTTAAAGTTACCTTGCAGGCAAAGAGTATCTACTTGAAAACTTTGTGCATGCGGGTTTATATCAATATGCTTTGTTTTCAGTCTTCACAAGTGTTCATTTAAGATTTTATTTGTTGAACTATGAATGAGTTTAATTTTTTTTTTTTTTTTCATTTTTTTACTGCTTGTGATTTTTTTGGTTTACACTCTACATTATACAGGTGATACGATCTTGGCCTTCTTTAAAAAAACTTTTCTTACCACTGAGCTGATGGAATGGTGGCTATGCACTTTTCTCCTTGCTCATGCTGTTATGTGTCCATACTAGTGTGACTATGTGCTTTCTTTTGATAATATCCTGGGCCCTCACTTAGCATTTAAGTTTCAAAAACTTTCAAAAATGAATTTGCATGCTTTTCACTTTCAGTAAATATAAAAGTACTTTCTTTTCAACCCCTTCTCACTTCTTATTTATTTCTTATTTCATGTCTTTGTAGAGGTGTTGGACAGAGTGTTCGTTGGTGGCCTCAACAAATTTGCTACAAAAAAGGATATTGAGGAAGTATGCACCACGTCCATTAACATTGGAAGTTTATCTTGTTTCCCCTACTTAAATAAAATAAGTTAGAACTTCCCTCTTTTGGCATCTTTTTTAGATATTCGTGGCACCATTGAAAGGTAAAATGTGAAGCACTTAAACATTACATAGAAAAGCTAGGATGTGCTTACTTTGCACATGGTTGACCACCTAAGAAATGCACTGAAAAACAATGCGAGGCCAAAAAATTCATAATTATAGTGCTATTGAATATAAGTAACAAAATATTGGGTAAGACCATTTTCATAAACAGGCAAGCTACAATATTTAGGGGGATTTCTGAGTTGTTTTGGTATCGTCTATCATTTACTGTGCATTTGTGTAAGCTTTTGCATCCTGATTCTGTTTAGGTGGGAAGTTTCTGTTTGGCGATTCAGTTTGTGTGTCTATTATGGTAGCTTCTTTGTTGCTTCCTGAGTCAATAGTTTTTGGAATACCGTTTCTTATTTTCTGTTCTGTAATCAGGTTTTGATGAGCATGCTTCTGTTTGTGATATCTCTTAGGCTTGAATCTGAGGTTCTGAGTTTATACTGATGTTCTATATGTCAGGTATTTTCCCCATTTGGTCATGTTGAAGATGTCTTCATTGTTTGTGATGACCAGAAGCGAAGTCGTGGTTGGTCCATGATCTATCTCTCTTAATATATTTTGTAGTATTTAAAAAAATAGATATTAGATGCGTTTTACCGTGTGATAATTTCTGAATTCATAATCAAATTCAACGTTTCTTTTTATAAGACTAATCAACTTCAATGTTGTGTTACTTCTTCAGTGTTTTTATTTTTTATTTTTATTTTTTATTTTTTATATCTGAGCATTTCTTCTTTATTCTATAATATGTGCATTTGGAATTTTTCTTTGCTAAATTTTCTGTAAATTAATAGGGCCTGCAAAAAGGGGGAAAAAGAAAGAAGAAAAAAACAAATTAAAAGAAGGTGGGGAGATAGAATGGGGAGCCAGAAGATGATGCCGTCATTTAGATTTAACTCTTTTTGTTCGCTTTCTGGAGTGATGCTCTTGTGAAAAGCATATGTCGCATTAGTTGGTATCTGAATTAAGAGGAAAAGTTAGAAAAAGGATTAAGGAATAGGTATCACTTTTGCCGAGTAGCACATCAATCACTTTCAAGAATATAAAATTCCTTTTAGCTGACCTTTTAACTTACTCCATGAATGCTTCTGAAGTATAAGTTAAAAGTAGGCTGTCAGAAGTCAAAAGACGGAAAACAAGGATGACCTTTCAGGGTTTGTTTCTTTCTTGTACTTCTCTGGGTAATGGGTTGTGTCACCTGTGATTTCTTCAAATAAACATTTCCAGAAGAAGAAAGGTTAGCAACCATTTTTTGCACATTGCTAGATAGGGCCTAGTCCAACAACATATCTCCATCTATTATGAACTTGTGGTAGTTTTGGTTCTTGTTACTTTGTCTGTTGCAGTCCTGTATTTGATTTTCTGAAAGTGTTTTTTGTTGTATCAGTCAGTTTATTAATATTTTGTTAATATGGATTTATTTTGGTGCTTTCTAGGATATGGATTTGTCAAATTTTCTAATAGAGATATGGCGCTGGCCGCAATCAAAGGGTTAAATGGAATATTCACAATGAAAGTAAAGTACTAAAGCTTATAACTTATTAATTCAAAGTCATTTATCACACAGCATGTGCTTTTGAAAAGGCTAATTAATTCTTTTCTACTATTTTTCCATCTGTCATGTAGGGATGTCATCAGCCATTAATTGTTCGTTTTGCGGATCCTAAGAAACCCAGAACTGGAGAGCCTAGGTTATGCTTCGTTACCATTTTCCTTTCTTATACCACTTATTTATTTTTCTTTCATACTCTTTTTAACTAACAGAATATAATAGATTGGCCATTCATTTTATGGCTAACTACTATATTATCTTTATCTGCAAACCAATATTCTGTATGTGCCTTGCTCGTCACAGGCCACCACCAAATGTTGGTGATTCAGCAGGAGGGAGGATTCTGCCTATGGCTCCTAATCATTCCACAGTTCCACTACCACAAGCTGCTTCTCATGTGAACAACTGGGGACCTGCTACTGGTATTGTGCAACAGCCATTTCCTCCACAACAGCCACTTTCACAATTGCCTCCTATGCCATTTCAGCCTGACACAAACTCCACAGATGTCTACTCCAATAGCAATCAATGGGGTGCAGAGACAGTCAAATCTTGTCCAATCATCAACTCAAAATATTGAGCAGCAGTTCAGTTCACAGGTTAGTTGGCAGCAGGTACTACAGTGATCAATTATTAGTTAGAAAACTTTCTTGGAGGGAAGTTGTTCATCAGCTGTGAGAAACATACAATGATGACGAGGAGGTTAAATAGGAGGCCAATGTCATCATGTACCAGCACTATCAAAATGTTTGTGTGGAGCATCATGTGATACTTTTTTTTTAACCCTTCAAACTGCAACTGTTGTTTCTCCAGAACAGCTCTATAATCTACATCATCTACAGTTTGTGGCAGACATGGCTCCAGTAACACCTTGATGGTGAACATCCAAAGTCCAAACTTGCATTTAGAAATCAATGGTGCTGTCTTTTAAGTGGGACTCACTGTTGGTTCATCATGTGTTGCTGTTTAAATGACATTTATTTGGTGTTCACTTGATGTTTTACTGTCATCACTGCCTACTTAATTTGATTCGCTAAAGTGTTCTTTTAAATAAAAAGATCACACTATCTTGGAACTTGGTGTGCTTCACAATTTTTCCTTAGTTGAATGTTCTCCTTGCTCCTACACAGATCAGAAACAATCCTCCAACGCTTGCTACCTCTACCTCGCCTGAAGTACTTGCAAGTCCCCAGTCAGAAGCTTCTGTAGATTGTAACTGGAGCGAACACACTTGCCCTGATGGTCATAAGTACTACTACAATTGCATCACTTGTGAAAGCAGAGTAATTTTCTGCAGCTGTGATCTATATTTTGGCTTTCTCTAAGTCTGATATGTGATAGTCAGGTTTCAAAATTGGCCTGCAGTGGGAGAAGCCTCAGGAGTATATCTTTTATGAGCAAATGTTACAAAAGCAGAAACAGGTGCAGAATCCTAGCTGTCAACTTCACTCACCGTTGCCGATACTTCCCTCTCAACAAGTTGCTCAAACACAGAAAGTGCAATCTCAAATGCGTCACTTTCATCAAAATCCACAGCAGCCTTCTTCATCTGCACAGGTCAGCATTTCTTCTTAAACAGGTTTTTCATTATTTTCTAAAACTTGATTTTTACCCTTACTTTCAATGGCTTCTGATTATTCTTGTTGTTTTCTGTAAAAACTAACAATGATGCTTGTGGGGAAGGGGGTTTTGAACCTGGATCTCCCACTCATTTCTGGAAGCTGATGCAATTAGAACAAAGGGTCATTGACTATTATTATTTTTTTGTTATCAGCATTTATTATTACTTGTAACAATGACGAGTGGTCGTCTGAAGCAAAAAATGGGAAATAAAAAGAACCTAAGAGAAGAGCCACTCAATCATTTTGCCTGACAAATGATGGAATCCCCTGAAACCCTCCCATATCTTCGCACCAGAGAGAGGCCAAAATCATAGTTTATCTCAAAATAGCTGAACTGGGAGAAAAACATCCCTGAAAATCCTGATATTTCCCTCTAGTCACACACAATAAAACACTGACAAAAAGGACATCCAAAGAGCTATACCATCTTTGCTCTTTTGAAAACCTGTAAAACTAACTCTCAACAAATCTTTTAGTGAATTCAAGCACACCAATGGCTCCTTAAAAATAGCAAAAAGCTTTTTCCAAATAATATAGGTAACAAAACAGTCAATGAAAAGATGCTGAGTAATCTAACTATGCTGACTACAGAAAACACCAACATCCTGGAGACAGTGTGCCTTACTATTATCATTATCTATTATATCGTAAAGAAGATACTTTTTTGTTCTTTGTGGGAACTGGTTCTAGTCCTTGGGGATGTAAAGAAACTTTTTTGAACTCCTTGACATCGAACATGTTATTGTGCTTGGAATATCATCAATGTTACCGCATACGCATCACGGTATACTGTAGCACCTTCTTTTAGGAAGGCGCATGATGATTTTATTTGCTCAGAATGTTGTTTTACTACGTGGAGGGATGAGTGGCTTTAATTTAGTGTCTGTAATTATGCAGGAGAAAGATCATATTCAATTGCAGTCGGAAACAAGTCCTGTTGTTTGTCCAACCTGTGTTTGATATCAGGTTTGATTTGAATTATCATTTATCTCTTTTAGCAACCAATCTTTCTATTTAATTATTGTTGAAGGACTTTAGATTGGTAGAGTGGAATACTTTTAGATGTTCTTGCGGTTTTGCACTTTCTTTGGATGATATAGTGCTCTTATATTGCACACTAAAAATAGAGTAGTTTTCGTTTTTCTGCCATTTATTACCAGTATTAGGTACTGTTGAGAATTACTTGCTTTACTAACTGCTCTCTTAAAAGGTCTCAGAATGCTGGTGAAAAGACTCCTTTCCGTATGAAGCATATTTGACAGTCAGTTGATCAAGTGATTGGTGGAAAAGAATACTTAGGCTTGGAGTTTGGGGAGATGGGATGAGTTTGCTAACGTTAGTTGGGGAGTCACAAGACTCATGTAATGGTTAACATGACTCCACAGGATGGGGACTGAATGGTGTGGAACTAAAATGAACATCTTCAACTTGTTGACTTTCCGGTGTTAATACTTCTTCTTGTTCCTTTCGTTTCCTTCTTTTGTCTATTTTCTTTATACCTAAGCTGTCTGAAGCATTACTCAACTAGACCCCAGGCCAATGTAGTCCTCTTTCTCAGTCATATAATGCTAAGAAAATATTTGGTTTGGAGCATTCAAAAGGGGGTCAGTACTGTAGTGGGTTTCTCATGGACAGCCTTCTGAGTGGCTATCCATGTTCAGCTTGCCACTCGAGCTAACCCGCGGGATTTTATTTATACTTGTAAGCTTTAAGTTAATTGAAGATAAAGGGGGCTAGCTAGCTAGCTGCCGTTTAATGGAAATCTAATGTTGAAAGCTTCATGTAATTTTTTCTTAGAGTAAACTATGTAACGATGTTCTTTTACATCCCTTTTGATTCTAAGATTACTCTCTTATGTTTAGCATTTTGATGAGTATCATGTTTATTTATTTCTTAGCTATCTAATTCTACGAGAATCCTCTATTTTCTGGCAAGGTAGGTTTTGATGAGGTTCCTGTAATTAACTGGATTGGTCCTTGAGTCCAGAATCTGGGCTAGGCCTGATCTTCTTGTGTCTCAACTCACAATATTAGAGATGTCCCGATGGCGATTACAAAAAGGAGGAACCTCTATTATTTTGGGAATTTAGAGGCGATAAACAGGAAGAAAAGGATATATAAAACTGGATTGATTGCTGATATTGTGTAGGTGAGAGAATGTTTTAACCTTTGCATAGTAGTGGACTGTGGTTCAGTAAACATAGCAATCAATCAACTTAGCTCCACTTATTCTCGACGATGACAATCTCACATGGCCAAGGGGATGCAACTCAGAAAGTACACGACAGATTAGTTGGTTTTAAAGAAAAAATATAAAGTTAGAAGTTCTCACATCCTTATCAAGATTTATTCCATCATATGAAAGGAATCATTCTATTCATGTGAATTCAAGTATTTGCTAGTTTTGTCTCCAATACTTCAAATTCCTGCCATTCTTCAATGAATCAGATCCATTAGTGGATTGCATAGCATATAAGATAAAGAGAGGCACTTTACTTAACGGGCTTTGAAGTGGGTCAGTAGTGATTAGGTAACTCCTCATCTATGCTACCATATGCATATTTAGGGGACAACAAATTGATTTTTCTTCACCAGATTCTCAAGACCGATGCCTATTTTTCCGGACTGGGTTTTCTTTGGGTTCCCAGACAAAGTAAAAGTAAGAAAGCTTCCATATTAAATTTTGCTCTTCTACCTCATGACCCTTTAATGCTTTACCCAGATGAAATTAATGCACATTCCTTCATCAACAAAAACAAAGATATAAGACAAAGGAGGAGTCAGAAGAATTAAATAAGAAAGAAGTCCATAAGAAGAATAGCTCACTAAGGAAGTAGTCAAGTAGTCCTCCCAGCATTGGATAAAAACCCATGTCACAATGATGATGAACATCATGGTTTCTGTATAAAGGTGAGGAGGGTTTCTTTTACAAAGAAGGATCATCACCTTTTGTTAGCTAGATAAGAAAACTACATACACCTCTAACATATATATATTGGAGTTCCATTGATCCCATCTACATACAAACATATACCTCCTTCTAAAGAAGTTAGTAAACAAAAAGTACATAATTAGTCATTAGTTAATGGTGCTCCTCCTTCAACATGTGTGATGAAACAATGTCTTGAAGAAGCCCGTGATCTCTAAGAACAGCAGCTCCTTGATTGCAATGAAGAAAAGCAGCGTTATTCATTCTTGCAGCTGAACTCGGACCATTATAATTATTAGAATGAAAGCTCAAAGATGACAAGGTTTTATTGACAAGAGGTTGTTGTTGTTGATGATGGTTGTACTGGTACAGATTTCTTGGCATTGAAGTAGAAGCAAATTTGGTGGCGCAACCAGTAGAGACAGCAGCTCCGGCAAGGCTTGTCGGACGAGGCATAACAACTGGGCTTGGATGTGTATGTTGTCCTTCATAAGTAGTCACAACAATGCTTGGATCATTGTAAGACCGCTCCACACGTTTCTTCACATTACATGAGGCACTGGTGCAACGATAGTAACTCCTACATTAGACAAAAGAGAAAAGAAATAAATGTAAAATCTAGGATAAAATACTAGAATTGAACTAGAAAGAAATTAAATGGTACTAGAATTGAATTAATTAGAAACCTGGGAAAGGGGCTGTGTTTCACTGCTTTTTGACCATACTTTCTCCACCTGTACCCATCTTCCAGATGATCAACCTCACTCTTTGTCATGAACGCGAATCTTGGTTCTCTCTGTTTTTTCTGATTTGTCTTTTTGGCTTTCAACCTAAACCATAATTAACCAACAAAAATATTAGATCCAAGAAAACATCAAATTTTCTTTCCCAATTAGAATAATGTATGGATTATTTATGTTCTATGAAACAAACATCATACTCAAACTCGCACGTAATACCAAACACCACAATTTCTTGAAGGTAATAGCAAAATGGAGTTTTTTTTTTTTTTTTGGTGCAAAAAAAAAAAAAAAATTACTTTAAAAATCTTTTCTTTTTCCTTGTTCACAAAATGGGTTTTGATTTGAAACATTTCCCATTTCTAATGAAGTATCTATCTATCAAAAACAAAATAAAATGGTTTTGATGTGCAACACAAAATCAAAGTAAAACTCACTGCTTCTTGGTCTTGTTTTGGTGTTCTTCATCTTCTACTTCTTGGTCCATAGTAGTAGTTTTAGTCTGTTCATCATTCACTCCTCCTTCAGTACTTGACGTAGTTGAAACTGAGGAAGAGTTAGGAGTTGCAGGTTGCTGCTGCTGCCGCTGACGAAGATTCAAAACCTCATCCGAACAGTACTCTTTCACACTACCCTGATCAGTCTCAGAGGGATTGATCACAACCGTAGATGATGGTATCTCTTGTGGAAAATCAAGCAGAGGACCAAAGTCCTGCATATTCAGTAAATCCATAAACCCTAAAGAGTTCTTTTCCCCATCAGGCAAATCAGATACACTTGAAAATGGATAGCTATTCGGATTATAACCCGAAAACGAAGAGGATCCGATTGTACCATCCCCCATCTTCATCACCATCTCTCCTTTCTCCATATAAAACTCACTAATCAAATGTCCAAAATCTTGTTCAGCAATTTCTCAGTGCTCACAGAGAGAAAAAGAGAGAAAAAGTGAGAGAGACAGAGAGAGAAAATGAAGGCTGTGGTAATGGGGATATGTATGTATGCAGTATGTATGTGGGCAATAAGAATGATTGACTGGCAATTGTAGGTCAACAAGTTGTACGGACAAGTTAAAGCCGGTTGGCATTCAATGCATGAGGAGGGATAGTCCTACTAGGTTTTCTTGCGTGGAGTTTGACCGGTAAACCGGTTCACAGTGTGAATGGGGTTAAGCTGCACGTTAGATGCACGGCGTAAAACGACTATTTTATTTATGATCTTCTCTCACTCGTGTGCATGTGAATTACGAAGCTTGATGAAATTTCCAAAGCTAAACTTTTGTTTTGTTTTTTTTTTTTTTTTTTTTTTTTCTTAAAATATATTTCTTTTTAACTTTTTTGAATTTTGAGTATTTTCTTTTTCTTTAACCTTGTAAAATCTTTGTATATAGGCCAATTTGTTCTTGCTTAAGAACAAAAGATAAAAGTATTAAAATAATTAAAAAAAGACATGTAGTACTAAAATATTATATTTGAATATGACATGGCAAAAAGATATTGAACATAATAAAACATAATTGGTGAAAGGTGACCCCATTCCCTTGTGAAATTGAACATCCTACAGTGTAATTCACGAACATTCTACAGAATAATTAATTATGAATGGTAAATTCACCGTTTAACCCCATTTCTTATTAAAAATTCATTCTGTAAACTTTCAGAACAAGCTAGGTAGGATTATAAATTTATAATTCAATAAAATAAAAGAATAAAAAAGCTCTCCCTCTATCTGTAGCATAGAATATATAGCATTACAGGTAAGTGGTTCATATATTGCAATAAAATTGGAAGATATACCAAATTTAGGATTGTCTAAATAAATACTAATCTCTATATATAATGAAGTAACTTTTTACAAAATAAATAAAACATTGACTTTTTTTTCAGGGACTGCCTAAATGAATAATTTTTTTTGACCCTAAATTTATATCCACCGCTAATTGTTAGACTAAAGAATACATGAGCTCGACCGAAAAGATTCGGAACCATGGTTAGTTGTGAACGTGGTTATAAATGTGTTATGTACTTTCCTTAAACATAGTCGGTGGTATTGTCTGCCTTTTCTTTTGTACCAAATAAAAAAGTTAAAAACACCATAATTATTTCAGTTTCACATGTACACACGATAAAGGGATCAGAACTCAGAAGAAAATGTACCAAAAATGTTAAAGGAAGAAGAAGAATAAAAGTGAAGCTAAAAACAAATGAATATGTTTCTATTAATTACAATAAATATGATATCGGGCTCGAACTTAATAGTAATTAATTATCAGGATATTTTATACACAACTCTTCCCATACAAATTAACCACTAAGACATAGTACGGTATTGCTAATTATAATTCTCTTTTGGTGGGAAAGTTAAATACAAAAGTACTGGTGGTAAATAAAAGTTCAACTAAAGAATGGACGTGTGTTATTTGAAGTTAGCCACGATTGAAAGAAAACAAAATCAAACATTTGGATATGGCACGCTGACATAATTTACGTACACGTACGTTAATCCGATCATTCACCATTATAGCTATACCCTGCATGCATGCTTCAATTATTTTGTTTGTAACTTTTTCGAGTAAATTATCAACTGTCTTCTTCACTTGAGTATTGCATTTCAGGTGTGTTGTCTTTTATTTTAAAAAACACACACGTATATATATATATACATACATAAATTTCTGATAATGTTACTCATTAATTTCTTAGTTATGTAGAATTTAATTATTATCGATACATCATACATCAGTGTGGTGTACAGTCCTGCTTGTGAGGATTGTTGTTTTGAATTTATAAGATTCATTGTCAGGATGAGATCAGTGAACCAATTAGTTCAAGCGAATATTTTTCTAATAAAGCATCCATTATATGCAAACAAAAAGATATTTTTTTCTTAAGATTAGGCATTTAAAACGGCTAATAAAGAAAGAGATTATTGGACACAAAATTTAGTAAGAGACAAGATTGGGGTGGGCACAAACTTTGGGTTTTTTTTTTTTAAGAAAATACAAATAAAAAAGATTGATTTTTATAAATTTAAACTTTTATGATTTATGAAAACAACTCGGGTAGGTGCCCACTGCCCAGCCGTCACTTGGGCCGGATCTGTGGGACGTGGGACCCTTCCTACCGCTCCTCTGTTTTGACAACGTCGGCAAGAGAACCTGGCGCTTTCATGATGTCACACGTGCTGATCTTCTAATTCGGATTTCTCTATCAACGGTCCACGATACACGATTATCTTTATATTTCAACCCCATTTTCTAATAATAATCAATAAAATCCTCCGACAAATCATGAACTTTTTAAATGTTTTAAAATAAATTATAATTTATACAGAATTTACAAGGTTTAGGATATAGAAGTTTTGAAAATTTAATTTTTAATAAACTTATCAACAATGAATGAATTTAACAATAAAATAACTTTATAATATGTATTTAGTGATAAATTTATGATATATTATCATAAATTAGAAATAATTAATAATAATTTATTAGTTCAAAATGAGTAGATACTGTATTTATATTTTCATTTAATTCACTAAAAAAAGTACAATAAAAGTAAATTTGTATTCTAACTTATTTGAATTATCGGAGTCGTTGATATGTATCCATTATATTATAGTTTTTCTTTCTTAAACCTTCAATTACAAAAGAATAAAAATATGATTTTTTTTTGGGTGTGAATTGCACAACGAATAAAGAAATAGTATGAATAAAATAATGAAAATGAGTAACTGTGTTGACTAGGCTTGCTTCTTGGGTACGTTTGGGAGCTCAAGAAGAGACAAAAATATACAATAAAAAAAAATAGGTATTTTGTTTGTAACGAAAAGTCGCCATCTTCAGTAACAGGTGCCAAGTTGGCTCCGGTCCCAAAGCCCAAGAATTGACCACGGTTGCGAGTCCACGCTACCTATCCGATATTTATGCCTCTTCGTTCAGTTAATTTTTTTTAATATTGCTTTATTTAATATATTTTATTTTCTTGCCCCTTCTTTTAATTTTTTTTAATTAATAAATTCTAATTCCATGCCACATACACCTTCAAATTTCGAAACTTAAAAATCTAAATTATTTTGGTAGGTTAAGTCTAAAATTTGCATGTTCTTTTGTTTGTACTTATTTGTAATAAACCATAATTTTTTGCTACTAGTTATAAACACTCTTTTCTATATGTGCATTGTATAATTCTATATTTGATTACTGAAATCAAGCAATCCTATCACAATTAGCCAACAATTAAGTAACTCAAATGAGGTGTTTAAACGAATCTTCTCATGTACCACTCATGAAAATTGACTATTTATTATTTTTATGATCATGAAAGAGATGTTTAATAAATAAAGAATATTTTATGAACAAAAAAAAAAGTTAAGAAAATAATAATATTTAGTCAAAAGATTAACATGTGGATTTGATTTAGTCGAACAGGCATTTATAATAAATGTTTAATAAATTATTTGATGTTATTGTATTTTATTATTGAAGGCTTAATAAAAACAAAAGCAGCATTTTTGATAATTTTAAAATTATTATAAACAAATATTTTCATGTCTACAATTTTATGTTGAAATCACTTTCGAAATTTAATATATCTTTAATAATTCAATTTTGAAACTATATTTTTTGATATATGGTCAAGTACGTGTAATTTGTCAAAAATACAAATGTTAGGATTACCAACACTCTCCATTAATTAATGCCGGGTCATATGCTAAAAATTATTAAATGACTAAACTAAACGTTTCTTTGTTTATAAATCACCCACTGGCCATAAGTACGAGCTAGTGGTGGACTTATCCTGTTCATGATCGAATACAAAATAATCAAAGGGAAATCTTTATGATTCTCTGTCTCTATCTATCTCTCTGTCTGTGTATGTATGCTATATGACCTTCTAGAAGATTGACATAATTTCAGGCAATTCGAGGTCCACTTTTTTTTATTTGCTACCTCGTGACTGAGTTTTTTGTTTGATTGAATTTTTTTTATATAATTATCTCTTGGTGAATCATCATCAACTAAGCCTTTGAATCTTCAAATTAAGCTCAAGTTGAAGACCAAAAGAGGTGGTGCACATGGGCAAGTCAAAATAAAACCATTTTGATGGGTGAGTTCAAACATAGGCATTTGTTTATGTAAGGGCGACTCCTGCGAGGGAGTCAATTATATTGTTTGATATCTTTCTTGTTCAATATTATACATGGGATCCAATTGGACACAACCCCACCATTAATGTATCATATAGTGTCTTGTTTTTGCTCAGTATTTGACTTGAGAGAAAGAAGAGGATTTTGTCTTCAAAGTATAGGGGAGGCAGGGAGAGGAATGTTTGTATAATAACCTTTATATATGGGTCTAGTATTTTTGTGTTTGTCAAATACATAAATGACAAATATTTAATTTGACAGTTTCAAATTTTAATTTTTCATATATTTTTGTGAAAGAAGAAAAAAAAGTGATAAATGTTATGTTGAGATATTATTTATTTATGAGTGGATTGTCATGCACGCGGTTGCGTAAACAACTGTAAGAAAAAGTGATTATGATAAAAAGGTTGAATCAATAATTTGATGAAAATAAAGGTTTATAACAATTTGAAGTGGTGGCTTTTGATACATCTTAATCGACTAAATATGATTTTTTTTTTCCTTTTTTAAATTTCCAATAAGAAGGTATCTCGAAGAAACGAGTACAAAATGTAAATTGCATCAAAGAATGATAAAAGAAGATCAGCCCCATAACTTGGTAAAGGCATGCATGCATGAGTGACTGAGAATTTTATGGGCTCAGTGGGTGCTGACATCTTTGTACTTGGTTGGTCACTGCCGACAACTTTTTTTGTAGCGCAGATTTGGTAAAATTTGTAGCACAATTGCTCAACAAATTGTCGGCCTATTTCAACAACCAAATTTGCCTCATAGTGCAAAAACATGATCAAATTCCAGTACCACCAGTTATTATTAGTCAATTCAATATTGAAATTAAGTAAAAGTAAAATATTATATTTTTATACAATTTAAATTGTGGTTTGAAGCATTATGACCCATTATTAATACTTTACCCTAATGAAAATAAACTAGTTGATTGGTTTGACTTGATCTTGGTGTTAATTTTTAAAGTTAATTATCATAATGATGTGCCCCACTTAAGATCCAAAATGTTATTGGAAACGTTCCAAATCTTTAGCTTTTAGTGAAAAGATTAGACAATGTTGATATACCGATCATGGGAGAGTGATTCTGTCAATCCCTCTTTAGCCTGCATTAGTTTTTACTCCTTACCTTTTGCTGTTATGGAAGATACACTTTTACGTGGACCATGAACATACCACGTTTTTTACAAATGCTTGCTCAAGAGATTCGCAGGGTCTATGTCCTACATAACGCGGGATGTAGCTCTCTTTTTTCTCAAACCCGATAAAAGATAAATTAAACGTTGAAATTAAGCAACAGTAGTCAGACCTTATTAAGCCTGGTTTCTGTACTTAAGCCCATCCCTTGCTATGTTCAACTATTTAAGCCTGAAACATGATTGCGGTGATGGTGACCTTTCCTTAGCCCATAATAAGATGGGCCTAGACGGATCTAATACTCTATTGAAAGGACCAAATGAGTAACAGATCCACCACGATTAATGAGAGGTCCATAGTGAAGTTTTGGTGGGAGAAACTTACAACCTAAGTAATCGCGGTCAATATAGAGAAGGTTATATATATATATATATAAATATATTTTGGTGGCCGAATCAAGTTTACCTCTCTGTGCGGTCAAAACCAGGCTATACAAGTTCTTTTAATTCTTGAGCTTACCTTTGGAGTAAGGTCTGTAATTAGTTTCAAGTTATGAGTCCAATTACTCCTCTTTTAGCTTACCTTATTACAGTTACTAACTCATATATCGAAAGAGTCTTAGGGAAACCAACTCGGTGATTCTACATTAATACTAGGATTCGGAATTTATAAAATGTGGTTCTATTATAATGAATTATTGTTGGATAGATTATAATAACTTTTCATAAATAGTAATGTATGTGAAGAGATATAACTATTGAATTCAATAGTTATAATTTGTGAAGTGTCAAGAGACGCAACTAATAAATAAATAGTTATAGTTTAGTTATGTCAGAAGTTATGACCATCGAATATGTGATTATTCATCTTTTATATATAAATGGCTTCCATAGATAGTTAAGATGAATTTCTATAACAAGATTTTAAGAAACTTTGTTGAATTTTGGAATGGACTTGCTTGCAATCTCCAAATTATTAAAATATGCAGGCAATATTTATTTGAATGATAGTGTTATAACAACAACATGTTTCAAAATCTATAAATTATATCTTATCTTTTCCTATTTTTCTAACAATTACGGTACCAACCCACTTGTTCAATATCTTGCATACAAAGAAAGAAAGAGAAAGCTGTTCTGAAATCCAATTAACACATATATTGGACATATATAAAATTCAAACTTTCTATATGGCTATTTATGAATCACATTAAGAAACAGAAAAAATAAAATTGAAGAGCAAAAAAAGAATGATGAAATATCAATCTTAATTTACATATGATGAAGAAGAATTACTGATCATCATTAGAACCTGACAAGACCTTAACCATAATTTGCATCACTCTCACTCTCATTTGTAAAGACAAAATATAATCAGCTGTCTCTCTGAAAACTCCATCCAACCCAATGGACTCATCACTGTTGAATATAAGTCTCTTCAAAGTTCTTACCTTTCTCTCGATCCTGTAGGTGGTGCCACAGCATCTTCCAGAACCTTCGAGACGTGCCCTCCTCCTCTTCATTAAAATCCCTACTGGCCTCTTGATCCCAGCTTGCCTCCACCTCTTATTTCTGGCTGCCAGAACTTTTCTCCTTAGAGACATATATGAATTGCTATTTTCTTCAGTACTTCCTTGGGAAAGAAGTTCTTTCAAATCAAGGGAAACAAAGAGGGATTGTTGTGAAATGCCCATAATTTTTTTTTTTTCTTGTATTTCAAAAAATTCAATCAAACACCAAAACTCTGTGTCAATGGGGTTTGCAACACAATGTCTATGGCTTCAATAACACAATGAGTGCATTTATATATGAGTTGGTTGCCATTAAGGATAGTACTAATTATTTTAAAGCTGCAAAAAGTAGGTAAAAAAAAGAAGGGAAAGGGGACCACAGTATAAATTTAAAGAACTAAAGGCCGCCAAGAAAATGGGAATACATGAATAAGAATGAGCCAAGTGTACATGAAGGGTTTGTTGCTTATTGCTTTGGACATGTTCTACAACTCAATGCACATGCTTCCACACGATTCTTCTTCTCACCCAGCAAGTTAGCCAACCCTTCTAAACCACCAAACCCTATTCATCACAGTCACACACACATACACTACTATCTAACAGAAACACCCTGGATTATTCCTTTCCTCCACCATCTAAATTCAATGTACAAATAATATGTGGTTTGGGGCTCCTTAATTAATTTCCTCATCGGCTCATTCCAGCTCAATAAAACATGGCATTTTAATTCACATTTTTAATATATAAATTTATTTATAGGTCTCATGGTGGTTAGCTCGTGCATGTTTCTTAACAGGAAACCTTAGTTATGTGTAGAAATTATAAGAAAATAATGAAGCACTTGCAGATTGTTACTTGTCAATGCCTGTGCTGTGTAAACAAATTAAGATGGACAAGTTAGATCCTAATGTTGGGATAAGGTAGATTTTCTTCTGACATTCATGAACCACACACATTCTTTTTCCATCAAAAGTAGGACGATTGCCTACTTGTACTTTCTTAAAAAAAAAAAAAATAATAATAATAAACATCTATGACGTTCAATATTACACACCGACGAGACTAATACTCGGTCAGACAATCTTTTCCATACAGAGATGCTTGCATTTGCATCTTAATTTTTCACACTGATATTACGGCTTTGGATCTGAGGTTTGGTCGGAATCTTTTTCTTTTATATAAATGGTAAATATATGGACGATTATAGTTTATATATATATATACCACACACTTTATGCTTACAATAAAAAAAAAATCATGAAATTTCAAACTATTTTAAAATTTTAAGAGGTTGGCATTGTGAACAAAAATATATATTTGCTTATTGTTTATTTAGTTGAATCTTGAAGAAGTTTAGGGAATAATTATGAATTCTTTATTTTGGCTGTTGTTTACCTTGATCAAATTAAAAAAATAAACTAAAAGAACGTAAATTGATCTGAAACCACAAAAAGAAATTCAAATTATTTTTCAATGCTGAGGACATTAGTTTACTATAATAATTTGGTGAACATAGGAGTCTTGCACTACAATGTTTGAGTTTTATGTTAATAATTGTTTGTACCAAGTGGTCATGTTTAGATTGTTCGGTTTAATGGGCTCAAGTGGCTGAGTCCAGTACTGTCAGACCAAGAAAAGATATCCCGTGAAACCTCCATCCAAGTGGCCTAGTGGGAGGAAAAGGCTTCATGGTTGGCCCAATCTCAACTAACCCAAAAGAAAAAGGTAACCATTTTCATATGTCGGTTTTCTTTTTTCTTTTTCATTTGCTTTTTTTTTTTTTTTTTTTTTTTTCAAATATTGAATCAAAATTCCCTTGGCTTTATCTACATAACTTTTTTTTTTTTTTTTGAGCATATATATAACTTTCATTAAATATATTATATAATATATAATAAATTTTTTTAGTGGTCAGGAATTAACCCCATTTGCGGCAAGCACAAAAACTTGGTTTTTTTTTTTTTTTTTAAGATTTATTTTTTCTCGGTCTCCCAACTGAACGGCTCTTTAATGGATTTGCGCGTGGACTCGCAAGTGGCACCGACCCTATTCTAGAAAACCGTCGTTTTTCTATTTTTAGGGGATCACACGGCATTGCAGATCGGACCTTTTAAGCTACAAGATCAACGGCGCCTCCTCGTTTACTATTATTTTATTATTAGTCTATATCTCTATAACCCGTTGTTGTTGGTGTTGGTGATGGTGTTGGAGTTTGGAGTTTGGAGTTTGAGAGAGATGAGTAACAAGAAGAGGTGTATGTCAGGTTTGTGCGTGAATCTAATGAGATCAACAAAAGCCCAAATTTTGATTCTTTTTCGTTAATTTTTTTTTTAAGCTGTAGATGTTAGATTCACGCACAAACTCGTCATCTGCCTTTTCCTCCAAAATACAGACAAGAAAATTTGTTAATTTAGTCTTATTCTAATTGCAATTTCAGTATTTGCGAGAATAATTAGTTGTTCTGCGAGGAAATTGAGAAGATTTGAGGAAGATTATGCAGTAACAAACTAGGAGGAAGGAGCTGAGAATTTCAACAGCTTGATCTGTTTCTGTAAGAAGTTTTCCAAATCTTATCTTTGCAATATTATATTCTTCTTGTTCATTTCTCTGTTGAACTATATTATATTCTATCACTTCATTTTGTGGAACTTCATCTTTTTTTGGCATTAAAATCTATTTCGAATTATGGGAGCATTTGCTTTATAGAGTAATGACTATTTCGAATTATGGGAGCATTTGCTTTATATTGTAATAACTGAAAATATGTTGTGCTTTTCAAAATCTCTGTCCATTCCATAAGGTTTCAATGTTCATGTATTTTATCTCTGTTAGTTAACCACCCTGCCCAAAATTGCAGCTTCAGCTTTGATCTAACTTCTAAGGACATGCTAGATTAGAATCAAGCATCTGTAGTATCAAAAGTTAAAAGGAAGAATGAGGCATTTTGTGTTGATCTTGCTTAAGAAAGATGTTCTTTTCACTTTTTATATTATTTTATACTAAAGGAGTCATGTATCTGCTGATAGGAGTTTAGGTATGAAAAAATAGACTTTCCTTTCAGCCCTAAGACTCTTTCGGGAAGAGGAGGAGGGGAAGACATGGTGTATAAAAGACTTGTCCATTGTGGCTTCTTCGGAAGGCATGATAGAAGGTTGATATTAATGCAATGTTTCTTATCTTCTTTCTAAAAATTATTTTGAACTGCCACTGATGGTTATAGTCTTCTAGGATGAAAAAAAATCTGTTGTCAGATGTAAGTATGCAACCTGCTAATTGTGAAGCAGAATTCAGTAGTATCATTATAATTGGTAATTGTCTGACGGGAATTCTTTGGAGACTTCAAGAAAATCATTACTCTCATCAACTCTCTGTTCTGCAGGGTCCTGATCAACATGGGACTGTGACTTCGCTCTTCGAGAATATTGGTGAATTGTAAGTCAATTATTCAAGATAAAGTCACAAAACCTCCAAGGCAATCAGTAGTTCCTGTCTGGTGGATAGTCCAGATCTATTAATTGACATACATTCTAGTCAAAAATTGAGGGCCGATACGTGTTGATCATTTCAGTCATAACATGGGAAGACTAATGTAAAATAATTTGCATGTGTATTGGTCAATATTATGCTTGCAAGAGTTAAAACTTTTCCCATGACAACATATGCAATAGCCAACTAGGAGGGAAGAATTTGATTGAATATCTGGGAAATGCTATTAATAGAAGTATTAAGGATCAGTGGAAGTTGAATTTTTTTGGTTCTTAGACCCTGTATTCAATTTACGAATTCCGAATGTAAGAATAGTGTTCTATGTCTGCCATCAGAACTCAGACTGAGTTTGAATGGTTCAACTAGAATGAAGCTTAGGATTGGTGCTAGGGACCAGGGAGGAACAAAAATGTAGAAGGGAAAGAAAGACAGGATGCACTTTGCACCTAGTCTTCCTCACATTTATGCGGAGAACATTACCTTTTCCATCCTCTTTTGCTTCTTTCCCTTTGTCACTGCCATGGTCGTCTTTGTTTCTTTATAACTTCTCTGGCACAGTTGTTACCATTTGCACAAACGCACAATTGTACACACAAGTTTCTTGATAATTTCTGCTAATAAGAGATTTCCACCAACTGTTGTGTGATGCTCCTATAGACTATAACTCTTTAACCTTCCACAAACTCTGTTACAATGTGATCACTGATTTAATTTTTGTCCTTTTTCACATAGTTTATTAGCAAAGAATCCGGAGATAACAATTTTAAGTTATTTAGGGTGTTAATGAACCGAGATAACTAATGAACAGAGTTCATGAATTACTTAGTAAGGACTCGGATTGAGTTTAGCTTTTTTTTAAAAATGAAACGATATTGAGTTTTATTTTAAGTTTGTTTAGTCAAACAAGTCGAGTTTATTAATCTTTTCAAAACTTGTGAGCTCAACTCAACTAAGTCTTAAAATCTCAAACTAGTTAGGGTCAGCTATATAAATCCTTTTTCCTCCATTCGCATCGATCCAAGACAACATTTTCATTAATTCCTAACATAACCTTGCTTAACTACTGCTTCTATTGGCCGACGTTGGATGTGTCCAAACCAACATAGATGATTCTCCCTCATTTTCTCCTCAATAGATGCTACTTCTACATTATTACGAATCTCCTCATTCTTTATTCTATCCTTTCTTGTATGTCTTGTCATTCATCTCAACATTCTCATCTCGGCTACTCCCATCTATGTGAATGTTGTTTCTTAACTGCCTAACATTCGATACCATATAGCATAGCTGGTCTCACTGGCGACTTATAAAATATTCGGGATTTTAGGATCACATAAAACTCCCGAAGTATTTCGCCACTTCACTTACCCTGCCTTGATCTTATGGTTTGCATCATGTTCAATTGCACCATCTTTTTGTATAAATGACTCTAAATACTTAAACACATCCTTTGTAGGGATTCTCTAACCGTTTAAAATTATATCATTCGGGCCTCCTCTAGTTTCACTGAAATTGTACTTCATATATTTAGTTTTTGTCTGACTCAATCTAAGGCCTTAAGATTCTAACGCTTTCCTCCACATTTCTAGTTTAGTTCGTCTACCAACACGATATCATCGGCAAACAACATGCACCATGGAACTGTATCTTGAATATTATAGGTAAGTTCATCCATGACTAAAGCAAATAGGTAAGGAATTAAGGATGAATCTTGGTGAACACCTATCGTAATCGGGAACTCTCCAGTCATACCATCTACGGTCCGCGCCCTAGTCATTACTCTCTCATACATATCTTTAATAACTTCTACATATTTAGTTGGGACCTTCTTCTTCTTGAGTCCCCACAACAAGACTTGTCTTGTCACTTTATTATACGCTTTTTTCTAAATCAATAAAGACCATGTGAAGATCTTTTTTCTTTTTTCTATTTTTTTCTATTAATCTCTTAAGTAAAAAAATAGCCTCCATTGTAGATCTTCCTGACATAAAGTCAAATTGATTCTCAGAAACTAAAGTCTCATTCCTAAGCCTACGCTTAATCACTTTCTCCCATAGTTTCATTGTATGGCTAATAAGTTTTATTTCTCGATAATTCGAACAATTTTGAATATCTCATTTATTCTTATAAATATGGATCAACGTACTCTTCCCCTACTCATATGACATTTTCTTGGTTACTAAAATCTTGTTAAAAAGATTTGTAAGCCAAGTTACTCTAATATCTTCTAGGCATCTCCAAACTTCTATTGGAATATCATTTGGGCCCAATGCCTTAACATTCTTCATCTTATGCATAGCTTCTTTAACCTCCTATGCTCTAATCCGACGAACAAATCGGCGGTTCGTATCATCAAAGGTGTCATCAAGGTTTTCAAAATCACCCCTTAACTCTCCATTAAATAAAGTATCAAAATAAGTTCGTCATCTCTCATTAATCTCGTCTTCCTTAAATAAAACCCTATCAGCCTCATCCTTAATGCACTTAATACAAATTAAGTCTTTAGTTCGTCTTTTCCTTTGCTTGGCAATCTTATAAATATCTTTCTCTCCGTCCTTTGTCTCTAACTTTTGATAAAGTCCTTCGCAAGCCTTGCCTCTGGCTTCCCTAACCGCTTTCTTAGCATCTTTTCTAGCTTGTCTAAAACATTTATAATTATCTTCATTTCTACACTTGTGTAATCTTTTATAACACTCTTTTTTAACTTTAATACCTTGTTGAACTTCTTCATTCCACTACCAAGTCTTATTAGTCAAAGGTCCACGTCCTCTACTTTCTCCTAACACCTCTCTAGTCGTATTCCAGATACAACTCGCCATCTCATCCCAAATCATACTAGGCTCACCCTCCACCCTCCACCCTCCACCCTCCACCCTCCACCCTCCACCCTCCAAGGATCACCCTATAACATTTTATCTTTGAAAAGAGCCATATTCCCTCTATTCAAATTCCACTATCTAGTCTTAATACACTTATTACTTCTATGCTTTTACTTCCGCCGCTTAACACAAACATCCACAACCATAAATTTGTGCTGAGACACTAAACACTTATCGGGTATAACTTTATATTCCTTACAAACTGCTATATCAATCTTTCTAGTCAGAACAAAATCTATTTGGCTCTTGTTCGGCTCGCTATTAAAGGTGACTAAATGCGACTCTCGTTTCTTAAAAAACGTGTTAGCTAAAATCAAGTCATACGCAACTGCAAAATCTAAAATAGACTATCCACCATCATTCCTAACTCCATAACCATAACTTACATGTACGCGCTCAAAACTCTCGTTAGTACTTCCTATACGACCGTTCAAATCAGCACCAATAAACAATTTCTCACCTAACGGTACTCCTTGAACTATCTCTTCTAAATTATCCTAAAAAACCTTCTTAGTAGATTCTTCCAATCCTATTTGTGAAGCATAGGCGCTAATGATATAAAAAACCTCCTCGTCTATAATCAATTTTACTAAAATTATTCTATCACTTTTTATCTTGATTTCAACAACCTCGTCCTTTAAATTTCCATCTATAATAATCGCCATTCCATTCTTATTCTAGTCTTACCGGTATACCACATCTTGAATTTTGTTCTCTCTATCTCTCTAGCCTTTTCTCCTACCCACTTAGTTTCTTACAAACAAGCAATATTAATCTTCCTTCTACTCATAGTATCTACAAGCTCTCTCAATTTACTAGTAAGAGTCCCTGTGTTCTAAGTAGCTATGCGAATCTTATCTTGGACTAGCTTTTTTACTCGCACCCGCCCTCGATGCGAGATCCCTTGCTCATTTTGCACCACACCCGGCGTCGATGTGGTGTGCCACTAAGGATGTGACGACCCAATCCTTGCTCATTTTTCACTACACCTGGGATCCGATGCAGAGCGTCGTTAAGAGAGTTACGTCCTAACGAATATTTGGTAGGATTCATCGTCATAGGATTTGACTAGTTTTACGCTGACCGTCAACCTATCGCAACCCTCCTCCTTTATCCGAGCTTGAGACCAGCAAAGTAACCTCTAACAGAGTTTCAAAACTTGTGAGCATTTAATATATTTAATAATATATTAAAAATTAATTATAATATATATATTTAGATGTAAAATATAATATAAGTTGTAATTTGATTTAATACAAAATTAATCAAGTAGTTTTTTTGATAGTTATAAGTTTGACTGCCATTGACTTCAAAACTTATAAATTTTTAAAAATATTTTTAATAACTTATAACAAGTGGAGTTCAAATTTATTCAAATCTTAATGAATTAAATTAGGTTTTGTGAGCTTAAGTTGGGCTCGTTGCCCCTAATTTAAATATTACCGAATCGAGGTTAGCCCGAAATGTAAAACAGCTACTGCTTACTGTGAAACCTCCCTTTCCAAATCCATGGATCTATTTTCCACCCAAAAGAAAGAAAAAGCCCATCTTGTTTATGGACTGGACTTCTCAAAATTTAAAATAAAATTGACATCAAAGGAAAGGATGTTGTGCAGTTGGAGCTCAAAGTTATTGCCCAAGTTGTTCAAGTCCCACTGATTTACAGGATTTTATTTTTTATGAGAAAGTAAGGATAAATTATATTTTTATTTTTAATTCTAAATAAATTTTACATCATCAATAATTCTAACTTTTAATTTAAAAAAAAAAAAATAAGAACCTAAATTTTAAATTGACATTTTTTTATGTTACTTTTATCTTTATTTTTTAATTTTAATTTTAAGTTTAAAATATTAAGTAGACTAATTTTTCAAAATACACATTATTTAATTTAAAAATTAATAGAACAATAATTTTTTTAAAACTTAATGATATTTTTATAATTCTTTTAATATAGTTTTTTGTTATCTTTCTTACAAAATGAATTTAAACTTATTTATTTTTAGTTCTAATTAATCATAAAAAATATAGTAATTCACTTGAAATTATAATAATTTAAAAAAAATGAAAAGAGATAATAAGAACTTTTTATTAATTTTTTTATAAAAATTTATTCTTTCATTAATGATTTAAAAAAATTTATTTCACTTAATTAATATTTTAAATTTAAAATAAAAAAATAAAAAAGGTAAAGTGCCAATATAAAATTAAAGATTTATTTGAAAAAAATTTAGAAGTAAGAGTTTTTAGTAAAAAATTTTGGGACTGTAAATTTATTATAAGATTTATGTGAAATGTAAAAGAAAAAGTAGTACTTATTTTGTACTTTTCTTATTTGTTAAGCTTAAAAGAAATTTTTATAATTAAAAAATATAAATTAATCAAAATGTTGATTTGCACACCACACCATTAGCATCATAATATATTCATGCATATATAACATCTTATTACTGAAAATGATAATGTATTTAATTTAGTTATAATTGTCAAATCTAGCTTTCACTTTTATGGATATAGTAAAAGACAAGTGTCTTCCTGCTTAATAGCATAAATCACAGGTTAGTTAATTTAGTTGGTTAGTTACCCCTACCGTTGGTAGTACAACATCCCTAACTTTTCACGAATGCCATTTCTAGTTGGTCAAAATGAAGTAAAGCTATATATTATTGGACCGACCACATTAAAGGGATAATTCTATTAAACACAAAAATGTTGACACATTGCTCTAGCATCATTTCTATTTTCTGATAATGGGTAAGAAGATTTTGGATAAACCCTCCTTTATCTTTTGTTTGTTTCCCAGCAAAGTTGAAAACTTGAAATGTGAAATGCCGACACTGGTCGTCATCTAGCTCCAGTCTAGTCTAGATCTAAAACGTCATGGTCCACACGTTGCCACAAAGTCTCAATTAGGTTCTGTACCAAAAAAAAAAGAAAAAAAGTGTCAATTAGGTGTTACACGTTTACTTGCATGATGAAGAAACTAGTACCTTAAAGAATCAAGATTTGATTCTAGAAAGTGACATGTTCTTAGCTTCCTCAAATGTGACATTCTAACAGTCTGGACCAAGACTACGAAGTCTGTTTTTTCTTTTTTTCCAATTAATAATTTACACACTTATCCAATAGTGAAGGGAATGATAAAGCTCATTTTACTCCATTAAACATAAATCTTATAAATATATATAAAAGTTTAAAAAGATGTAGGATGATGATTTGATGTATTAGGTTAGATACCTCATCTACCCGGGTTAAATTTTTTATGTAATTAAACTATTTTTATTTTGCTATATTCAAATTAATTAGACTAAATTGATTCATGGATAAACAGAAAAAATATTTTAAAAAAAATATAAGGACATATAATTCAATTTTTATTATATTTATATTGTCGCTGGACCATATTTTAACAAATTTAAATCAATAGCCAGAATTTCATGACTAAACATGCTTGTTTAATGTTAGCAATTATAATTGAGTAATATTATGTGTACATATCATAATCACACTTTTGTTGAGATAAGGTCTAGTAACGTCTACAGTCATGTAGGAGCTAGAAGTTTATATTTAGAAGCAAGCATCCTTTTAATTAATTATTAAAAAAATATTGTTGAGCAACAAATAGGAAAATAAATCTGAGCTTTATCAGTCAAGAATCAACAAAATTCAAAGATGGGACAAGATTTTTTAATCTTCAGCTCTCTCTATCTCTCTAATGTTTTATTGTGAAGATATTTTATTTTAATGATTTTAAAATACAAAGCAATCAATATTTTATGATATTTTACTAAACTTACAAAAAGCGACCGTTATTAAAAGGTAAAGACAAAGGGTTATTTTATTTATGGCAGTTATTTATCTACACCTTGATCTCTGCCGAAAGACCGGGAAACTTATTTTAATTTGTGACGGTTACAAACAGAATTAGCAAAGTAAGTGGTTAGAAGATTCTAGTTGAGGTTATTTTAATTTCTAACGTGTGCAATGAATTTCAACTCCAAATGTTCCAACGAAGCTTCCATGTACTTTCTCTAATGTTTTTTTAAAAAATAAGTTTCAATTTTATTTAAACAAAGATTTCAATTTAATTGATTAAGATAAAATCCTAAAAGTATTAGAATTAAGAGAAATTTCACAAAATTATTCTTCTCTAATGAAAAAATGAAATTTATTGCCCTAGTGTAAATATTGTTTTATTTTGAAAGAAGTCACATGAACATTATTGCAGTGCCCCCTAACTCCCATTTTTTATGTTAGTGGTAAGTCCTATGCTCCAATGTTTCAATTCTCCCTTCTCAAATTGCATTTTAGCTAACCAAAAGAATTCATCTTGAAAAGATGATTGATGCTTTCACATGGTTTAATACTATTCTTCATATATATTCTTAATGTGCAAAGACTAATGTGATCATTACTTTTTTGGAAACCCGTGAATCGCTGAAGATTCCCACTGGTGTTAAAAACTTCTGTCAGTTTAATTTCTTGTTAGGAAGGAAAATAATGAGAAAATGGTGCAAAAGGGAATTCTTTATGAGAAACACAATCAGATTACGAGAGGTGCAGAGACATCAACATAAAAGAAAAAGCATTTCATTAATACTGCAGTCAAATCTCTTTCTAAAGATCTATTTACATTAATAAGAAGAGGATGGTCATTCACATTAAACCAATCCCAACTATTATAATCAAAGTAAAATTACATACTTTATTTACTTATAGCCACCTAATAATTTTCAGAAGAGAAAATCCACAACAGAAATGCCTTCAGCTTCTTCAATCCAAGGAAGATTCAGTGCTAGCTTGCCATCAGCCAACCACTCAAAAGTCACCTCAGCACCATTCAACTTACACTTCTTTGGAGACACGTTTGAATAAGCAATGAAATTCCCTCCACCTTTGACAGTAACCTGAGCACCAATATCAGCTCCTATACTCTCACCGTATCGCAGTTCTTGAATTGTCCCTCCACTGTTAAACATGTTTGTTAACCCTATTGGTGCAAATTTGATGTTACCACTGAGCTTAGTGATTGGCACAAAACTGAAAAGCTCAAATGTAGAAGGTTGGATAGTAACTTGAATTGGATCAGATTTGGGCGTCATCAACTTCAGTTCCTCTGCCTGATTGAGGTAGACAACATATTCTTCAGCCATTTGGGCTGCCTTTAGATTTTGATCCCATTCAATGTCAGAGACATGAACTGAACCAGATATTGGCTTGTAGCATTCAGAGTAGCACCTGATTCTTCTTTCCTTTGGAACCCAACCAGCCCCTTGGCAGTTGAAAGCACCAATCACCCCTCCATACTGTTGCATGTTAAAAAAAAAAATTGCATTAGGAGCTTGAAAAATATGAAATTGACCCAAAATACTATAAAATAAAGAGTTTGATAATTACCCTATTGAAGTTCCAAATCTTGAGAATTGTTTTCTGATCAAATAAAGGGTTTTTGAAGAGGCAGTCTCTAGTTGGAAGGGCAAAATGCTGGCACTTGGGTATGGTACCATCAGGATACACAAGCTTCTTAAGGAGATCAAAATCATGATCACCAACTGAGTCACTCACATAGATTGGTCCACCACAAATGGCTCTGGATCCTGCATGAAATTTGGCACACAAATGGTCTGACTGGAACATGTCCCAATCAGGTTGTATAATCTGCCCCATCCACAAGCTGTTATAGGCACAGTGAATCATATGCACACCTTGTAGCCAATAGACTCCCATTGGATCCCCATTTGGATCTTGGAACCAAAAATCATCACCTGTGGCATGCTCAAATAAGTACCTTCAACAATGAAACCAACCCAAGAAAATGGTTCAAGGAGTCAAGGAGATGATAAGACTACTAGGAAAATTTCTTACCAACTCTCCCAATAGAAATCTGATTTGTCCCAAGGAAGAAAAAGTCATTGCCTTGTTGCATGCTGGATATTAATCCACTTCCTTTGAAGTTCTTTGAAAGGGATTCTGTTATCCCTTTGTAGTAAGCCTTAGCAAGCTCAACTCTGCCTCCATATTCCTCTGAGACATACTCAAGAGTCTGCAATTACAAAGCATACAAAACCAAAATATTGAATACAAAATATATGAGATCTAACAGATGGTAGTAGTAGATAGTTGGTTTAGAAAACTCACATGAATGACATCCACTTTCACTCCTGTAATACCAGATTTAACAAGGTGGGAATGCATAGAGTCATAGAAATCACTGGCTTGTTCAGGATTCACAAGTCCAATCCCACCTTCAATTAGTTTAATCACAGCAAGATCATCCATTGTACCATCAAGGCCAGGAGAGAGTTTGCAAGGAACTATTTTTGAATCAAGGTGGGTAGTTCCAGGCCGAACACCACCCCAGGTACCACAAAGAGCATGCCACACATAAATGTCATCCAAACCTTTGAATTTTGTCCTCAAATCCCTTGTGAAAGCTACCAATCCATAGTTTTCACCTTTGCAAGAACAGCTTCCACATCCTTGGCTTAGAACATTACTTTCCTCCTTCCCAAATATGTCATCCAACTCTTGTTTGAACTTCTGAATCTTTGTTTCAAACTCAGACATATCAGTGACTCCAGATTGGATAGCTTTGTCTCTAGCCTTCTCCGTATGCTCAATTTCAATTGCCTTCGAAATTAGAAACTTGGGTTTCTTAGGATCAAAAGGAGGAGCATTGGGACCCAACATAGTACCACCTTTGTATTTCCTGAACTTTTCACCTTCATCAAGCCTGTGAAGCCTACCTGTCATTTGAGTACCACCCAGAACAAGATTCTTTTTGTCCTCAGTCGGGTTCTCATCATCTAAATTGACGCTTTGCCAACCATCATCAATTATGAGAAACCTTGGAGAGATACCACCCTCAGCAAAATCATTCACTCCATGCCAAATTCCAACAGGCTCTACAGTTAAGTAGAAAGCATCCCAAGTACACCAACCAAATTTGTCGACAAGATTTGGTACTGTTTTTTCTTCCAAGAGCCTAAAGGTATTCAGGTGAACCCTCAGAGCAGTAATGGCCTCTTTCATCAAATTATAGGGATTATTAGACAAATGAACATAAGCTATAGCATCAAAATTTGATGATTTCACTTGTGCAGAACCACTCTCAGCAGAAATTATGACATGCCCATTAGAGCCAGGTTGAAGAGCAGACCTAAAACGGCCTTCAATTATTGGGATTAATAGGACATAGGATTTAATTTGAGGAACATCAAAGAGTACCCATTGGGTTTCCATTTGCAAATCAGAACCAGAATTTCCCACCCACATGGTAGACCACCATGTCTTGAACCTAAAGATACTAAGAAAGTCTCTATCTTTGAATCTACCCAAGGAGTTCGTAAGCCTGTCTGAAGGTTCCTCCTTACAGAACCCAAGGAACCCACCCTTTGAGACAGAGCATGAACACGCTTGAGCAGGGGAAGTGGAACGTCAGAATTGTGACAAATAGAAGAGAAGGGACTGAAAGAGACATTGTCAGGGACTTCTGTAAGCAATGGGATACCTCTTACAGAAAATTTGCCATTAGATAAATCATAGATTTTTTCCAAAGGTTCAGACCGGTGGAAACGAAATAGAGAGTTCACTGGGTCATTTGGAGGTGCCATGAGCAGAGGAAAACAGAGGAGAAAGAAAGGACCAAAAAAAATAGACTTGGAAGCTTTTAGATGAAGAAGACAGGAACTCTATCAGGGTTTATATAGTAGCTTCTAGAGGCTAGGATGGTCGTCAAAGAAGGAAAATCCGAGTTCTGGAGATCAAGTTAATTACACCCAAATTTCCTATCAATAAGAAACGAAAATAAAAAAGATTCTTTCTCTGCAACAAAACTAGTATGTGAAAATTATTTGATAGGATTGTAGGGAAAATCTACGCAAATATGAAATTTTGATACACTTTAGCAGAATAGGAGCTATAAAAGACAGATTTTGATGGAAGATGAGGTGAGACAATGGTAGAGCAATAAAACCTAAATGAAAATCAGAGAAGACAGACTGAAATAACTGTGAGTTCTGAATTGTTTGTTTGGTTGCACATATGGCAATTGGAAATCCATGCAACATATTTATAGGCAACAACCGATATGGGTACGTGGCAAAATTGAATAAGAAATCGAAGGAGTGGGCGGTTGTTTGTGACGTTTGTGTCTAAGCTTACTTTTATTCACTTCTTTTTCTCTTTTCGGTGCTGAGGAATCCCAAAAAAAAAAAAAAATATATATATATATATATATATATATAAGAGCACCCATTATTTGTTCCAATGGAGAATGACTGGATGACTGGTAGTTATTACATACTCAAAAATAGAGCTTTCGATAGAGAATATAAAATTGAAGATTATCCCAACACATTTGGGTTTGGTACATACAAGTTTTTGGAAATTTTAGTAAGAGATTAGGAGTGGAAGAACGACGAATAAAATCACTCTATAATCACCTTGAGATTTAATGTTTGACGAATTGAATTTATAATCAATCAAGCTAACTAATTTACTTAAACTAATAATTAATTAGATATTCTTTATTTTTTAAATGTTATTGTCTTAAAAAAATGAAAAAACAAATAGGTTCATCTTGAAGTTTCAAAGTAGTTAATAGTTGAGTATTTGTAAGAATCAAAGTAGTTAATAGTTGAGTCAAATTTAAAATAGGAATTCAATAATAGAACTTTCTTAGTTTTTTCATATTTAATACTTTTTTCATTTTTTTTTTCTTTTTTACTTTTTTGTTGTTATTATTAAATTATTTTTTTTTAAAAGTCTTTTTGCTACCAAAAATAATATAAGTTTTTCTATATTTTCCTGATTTCAGTGAAGCGTTAGGCCCACTTATGTTTTGTAGTTGTATGCGTAGGATACGCCCAGACCCGGTTCACTTTTTTCTTTCTTTCTTTTGAAGCCCCAATTTTTGCTAGTTTCCAAACTACATATAATATGCTTTTTTGGTACAACTACTAGTCTACTACATGCAAATGCAAGTTTACGTGGTAAACAAATTTTTCTTTTAAAAAGAGGAAAAAGAATATCGGGTACCGTATGTATGATTTCAAGCCATCTATAGCACTTTTCACCAACCGATCAGATTCGTATGGATTTGAAAATACTGATTTATTCTTTTATTATTATATAATAGAAATGGTTCGTAGCGTAATTATGTTTAATTTTTATTTTATAAGAAAAAATTAATTAAAAAATTAAGTTTTTCTTTTATTAAAATCGTACAAAGGAAAATTGACATTAGTTAATTCCACTCAAATTCATCCGCAGTTGTTAACTCAATGAAATGAATACTCAAAAAAGTTAATGTCATAAAGTTTTTGACGTTTGAAATAGAAGAGTATGATCTTCTCTCTATCTAGTAGAAAAGAAATCACAGCTAAGTTATCTACCACTTCTTGTCATAGACAAAGATTCCCCTCAGCCATTTTTCAGTTGGTATATTCCTCTTTTCTCTTTTTTGTTAAACTTGATGTAGTATATTCATTTCCTGTTACGTGGTTCACTGAAAGACACGGAATTATTTATGTTTCTTTCCAATTTCATGTCAAAGTATAAAAATTTAATGAGATTCAGCTTCAATTTTTAAGATATAAATATATATATTTTTAATTAACAGTGTATTAAAGTCTCTCGTTATTATATATTACATATTTATATTTTTTAAAGATAAACTTGATGTACTATATTTTTTAATTTTTAAGATTCATCCATTATCTATTATTATATATTTATATAATAATGACAAGTCAAATGATTTACGCTTCTTATATGATTATTTTCCATATTCGATATTCCTCTTCAATTAAAAACTAAAATCTAGCAGAGAATGTGTCAATTCAAAATATAAATAGCCTGTGGATTGGTTGCAACAATGACTAGTGTGACTAATAATTAATTATTTTTTCTTTAATTTTTCTAAATTAATATTTAAAATACTGACAAATATTTAGTTAATTTCTATACTAGTAAATATCATTAATATCCATCATTACATCTGATGTGTTAATTATAATTATGTTTACTGACTATATATACGCATTTGTGGATCAAATAATTTTATTTTTTTTATATTTTGATTTTTTTTCCCTCATATAATAATACTATATTTTCATTTTTTCCATTGACCAAAAAATTGTGTATGTGTTTTTGTTTTGTTTTGGGTACAACATCGTCAACAATTTTAGGTATGACCACGAAGATAAGCTTTAGCCCAATACGCTAAAAAGCTTGTGAAATGCCAAGTGTGCATGTCATTAGTTTTTAAATAAAAAAGTTAGTTGAACCAAGAAATGAAACAAAAAAAGAATTTTTTGCTATGTTTTGAACAATTTGATCATTGATATAAAGTGTATATGCAAAAGATTTTGCAGGTGTATATGACTTTCAAGAGGGATGTCCAAAATTTCAATCAAAATCAATTCAGTCTTTAAAGATGGAAAAATTTGCCAAAAACTTCTAAATTACAAACAAAAATGCTTTCAAGATTGTTGGAATTACATTTTTGGATGAATCTAAGTTGAAATTTTATGATCAACGAGAAATACACATGACAATAATTTGATATTTTCTCATATATAAGATCTAATTATCAATATAAATCGACATAAAATTATATATATATATAATAAAGCTACGAACTATATAGAATTAAGTATTGAATGATAACTTCAACTTAAACAATATTTTCAAAGTAGGCACTAACTTCTTTTTTTTTATTATTGTTTGAAACATTACCTTTTTATTTTAGTTTATATTGTTTGAGGCACTCAATCAAGAACTCAATGAATATAGTATCCGGAGAATGATGAAATGACATTTTTTTTACAAATCATTACTAGTATTTTTCTCTTAATATAGTTTTTTATTTATTTTCTAACATTTATCTAGTTATTCCATACTTAAAATGTCTAAGATAAATATTAAAGAGTGTCAAAATGACATTTTATTTATCTTTTTTATTTACATTTATTTTTATCAGTACCTATTAAGAGACGAAACTTACGAATCTTTTGAAAAATTAAATATTTTTTTATATATTCACAAAATTTTATTCATGATAAATAACATAAGAAAAATATAGAAAAAAATTTAGGAAAAAAAATCATGTCATTAATGGTATCTAATATGTATTTTAATCTTTTTGTAAAATATATAATTTAAGGTAAAAAAAAAGTTCAGTTTGATGCACATCAATAATGAATTTTGAGAAATAATTAGAAAATATATAAAAGAAAGAGAAACAAAAATAATATGATTTATACAAAAATTGACATGTTACCATTTTCCGATAACTATATTCACTGGTTTTGGTGGAGTGCCTCCTCAAACGATTTAAAAAAGAAGGTAGGTGGCTTAAACGATATCAAAAAAAATGTGAGTAACTACTTTTGAGAATGACTTCTAAGTTGAAATTCTCAAATTATAGTTAACTCAATTATATAAAATTTGTCAAAAATAATATCACATTTTTAAATATTATCATATCCAAGTATATAATAATATATTTTCATAGTTTATGATCTCGCTCCCGTTACATTACATGTATCTTTTATATATATATATATATATAGTCATCATTCTTATAATGAAAGAAATCCGACCACTTAGCTAATTGAGATTATAATCTTTTGTGCAGCTAAAGTGGAAAGTAATCACCATGAACTCCTGGGGCAAACTAGTGTAATATAGTGAAAGGAAGTGCGATCATTAGCTAATTTAGTTTAATTTTCCATTAACAATATTATTCCTACCAAATTCATTGTATATATCCGATGGAAACTATACATGTAATGTACATGCTGCTGGATTTCCATATCTAATTAATAAATATGTACCTTAACTTCTTCTTTTTTTTAATCATTTCATTTCTAATATAAATTACAGCATCATCTAGAATTAGTGAATATTCAAAATCTCGTTGCCTTGTATTATAATTCACCTTTAGAGATGCAGTATCCAAAAGGCTTTTTCTTCTTCTTGTTCATGCTAATCCTTGTTTTTGATGCTTGTAATGCCTCGGATTGCACCAATCCACCTAAAATCATTACTATTAACCAATCGGGTGAAGGAAACTTCAAAACTATTCAAAGCGGTATCGATTCTATCCCTTCGAAGAATTCTCAATGGATTCAAATTAAAATTCCACCAGGAATTTATAGGTACTGATTAATCTAATTATGTACGTTTATCTGCTAGCTACTTAGAAAATTTTGTTAGTTATTTAATTAATGGTACATTATTATTTGCAGAGAAAACATCACAATTCCTAAAGACAAACCGTGTATTTATCTGGAAGGATCAGACATGAATTCTACAAGTATAGAATGGCATGACGAACCTAGGGAGCGTACATATCCTGTTTTAGATTCAGAAGCAGACAACGTTGTTGTAAAGGGGATCACCTTCCAGGTACAAAACAACAACAACAAAGTGTTATATACTAATTATTCGTTTAATTAAAGCCTATGTGACTAATTGATTATATTTTTCAAACTACATTAATATATATAGAATACGTATAACCACCCGGTTCTGGTTGAAGCTAAGGAGAACGTTATACCAGCAGTGGCAGCTAGCATAAGTGGCGATAAATCTGCTTTTTTTGAATGTGCATTTTTGGGGGTGCAAGACACCCTCTTTGACTATGGTGGTCGCCATTACTTCCATAACTGCTTTATTCAAGGTGCAGTTGATTTCATATTTGGCAACGGCCAGTCAATATATGAGGTGAGCAAATATAAACAATTTATTCGCGTACACATAATTCTTTATATTTCTAATTATGTTTTATTTTGTGACCATGCATGTTCATACGTGCGCAGAATTGTCACATTCATTATACAGTGGGAAAATCGGGTTGGGATCATGGTGGTGGTTATATAACAGCTCATTCAAGAGAAACACCTGATGATACTAGCGGGTTTGTATTCAATAATTGTACTATAACTGGGACACGGTCAAAAGTTAACCTTGGGAGACCTTGGAGAGGCTATGCCAGAGTCATCTTTGCTAATTCAAATATGGAAGATGTGATAACACCCCATGGTTGGTATGCTTCGAGTTATGCTGGCCAAGAGTAAGACTTCTTTTTCCTTCTCTTCCAATTCAAATATATGCATATATGTTTTTCTTTATTTTTGAAATTGTCACATATATATGAATATTCCATTATATTTGAGAATATCAATGCTTATTCTTACATATATATATATATATGAATATGAACTTTGTAGAGATAACTTTACGTTTGTGGAGGAAGGGAATACTGGACCAGGAGCAAACAGGTCCCAGAGAGTACCTTGGCTAAAGCATATGAGTGAATCTGAACTCAACCAATTCTTGAATTTCTCGTATATCGACCAAGAAGGATGGATTGCCAAACTGCCAGCAAGGGCTAATTAAAATTCCTAGCTAATGAAATAATCATTTTCCTAAAAAGAATTTTACCAATTTGATTTATAAAATGTACAATTTTCTAGACAAGTTTCCGATGTTTGGTGGTTGTACACATATGAAAGAACCTAAATAATAGAAAGTATTTGATTTAATTTTTGGAGCTCACTAAATATTATTTCATTGTCTGTGTAACAAAAGGGGTATGTGAAAATTATTTGATACGAATGAAATTTTTGATACAATTGAGTAGAATAGGAGCTACAAAAGACAGATTGTTTGTTTCAATGGAGAATGCATGACTTCCTGACTGGTAGTTATTCTTCTTCTATACTATAAAGTAGGAGGTTTCAATAGAGAATATAAAATTGAAATTTGTCCCAAAACATATCATTTTCCCTTGAAGGGTGAATTTGAAGTTCATCTACATGTATATTAAATTCTTGGTTCCCTGTCTTTAATTGCATTGGGTATGATCTACAGGAAAAATAACCGACACTAGTAATTTTTTTTTTTTATGAACAACCTAAATTATGTTTTAATTGCATTGGGTATGATTTATATGATTTATTAGCCATGTTCTCTTCAATTAAAAATTAAAAATTAAAAAAGAATAAGTCTTACAGAAAATGAGCCAATTCAGGCAATCGTTTAGTTGCAACCAGTGTGACTATAATTAATCAATTTATCCTTAACTTTTATTTTTTAACCTTTTCTTTTTGGTATTTTGACATCTTTGCTCATATTTTAGTACTTTATTTTCATTTTGCCATTGTCAACAATTTTTATATTTTTCTGGTACAACATTGTCAACAATTTTGGATATGACCGCGAAGAAGCTTTAACCCCATATGCTAAAAAGCTTGTGAAATGCCAAGTGTGTTTGCATGCAGTGCATCTCGGAATTTCACCGCCAATCTAGCAACTAGTGTCTTTAATAAAAAAAGGTTAGTTTAACCAATAAATAAAGCGAAACAAAATTTGATCAATAAGATATTTTTCACTTTCTCAGTTTAATAATCTTCTTAAAAGAAATAAAAAAATTACGAGGAATAAAATTATCATAATTATTTTAATGTAAAACCTTATTTACATTTAATGGCACTAAAAAAGTGAACTAATTGCGATTGGATACACACTACTTTTTTTATTTTTTAATTAAAAAAAGTATATGGAAAAGATTTAGCAGGTATATAAGACTTTTAAGAGGGACATCCAAATTGAACCGATTCCAACTTTATTGGGCCAAGACTATCTTGAAGATTACTTTCTCATCCAACACTTATTTTTCATTAAATATTCTTCACTCATATTCAGCCCACCTATTATTTTATATTTCTTGGATATACAAGAATCGCTAAATTACAAATAAAAAATAAAATTTTTTTTGATGAGGGAAAAAGACAAAACAAAACTACAAACTAGCAATAGCGCCAAGCAACACCTACATTATCAATTGTAAAAATAAGATTAAGCGATGGAAGAACCTGCAGCCACTCGAACTCATTATCAACACAATCCAAGATTAGATTTGTCAAGTGGTTAACCACTCTATTATCTTTCTTGTAAATAAAAAATACTTTAAGATTGTAAGTTTTGGATTAATCTAGATCAAAATTTTATGATCAACTGATAAGTATACACGACAATAACTTGATTATCATATATAAATAGACCTACATTTCTAATGCATAAAAAAAAATCTACAAATTATTATATATATATGTTCACTACAGATGAGAAGATTTATGGAATGATAAAAAACTACATTTCGTTATATAGCTCATAACTCCGATGGGCCTCCAGACCCAAAAAGAAAAGGAACCCGACCATTTAGTTAATTGGGGTTATAATCCCTTTTGCAGCTCAAGTGGAAAGTAATCTCCATGAATTCCTGGGCCTAACTAGTGTAATATAATGAAAGGAATTATACGACCATTTAGCTAATTGAGTTTAATTTTCCATTACCAATATTTGCGTACCAAAAATCATTATACATATCCTGTCGACATTTTCCATGTAATATGATGTAGGATTTCCAAATCTAATTAGTAAATATATAAGTTAATCATGATTTTCCATGTTTTCTCCTGTTTGAGGAAGGATACTCGAATTAGCGTGATCTATTATTTTTATTTTACCAATTAAATCTGAAGAAAAAATTACCCTTTGTGTGAGCTTCAATTTAAATAGTTAACTATCATTTCTACCAAAAAAAAAAAATTAATTATCATTTAAGAATCTCAATTTAGAGACCTATTATTAAGGCCTTTGGCCACATGACATGTAAAAACACTGTATTCTCTGATTAATTAGGCTAGACAACGTGAAATAGAATATAATATTACCAAATATAATCAAGATATGATAAAGATATTGTACTTTTTAGTCTGGTTTGATGGCTTTATGGTCTTGAGCAGGATATGTTTTCTGCTAGTCCCGTAAAAGGTCTAGTGTATGAAGAGCTCATGAAAGAGAAAGAGAGAAACATAGTATTTGCAACTCTTGATTTTACTTCGTCCCTAATTTGAGAATAAAAGGGCCGAAAGAGTAAATCGGGCTATATCTCTTAGATCTTGATTTTGGGTTAAAAGAAACTCGTTTACGCACCTAGCCTACCATAGATAACACAATTAATAATAATACTAATGCTAGTTTTCTAACCATCAAATACAGGTCAAAGCCCAAGAATAAAAATGGGAATCATAACCGACTCCAATGCTAAAATTGCAACGAGTTTGATCATATCACGTCTCATTGCTTATTGTTTATTGATAATAATTGTTTTGTCAATTATCATGGCAAAGCTTAGGGTTGGTAGACAATTACTTGGAGGCCTGGCTTTATTAAGATGCAAGATTCAGGCAAGTAAATTTATATAAGTTTTTTTGTTGGTACATTAGGTAGGGAACATATACCAACCATCTGAGCTAAGTTTTCGGTGATAGTAAATTTATAATAGTTGAGGGCGGGGGTCAGTGGCATTCAGCTTGAGATCATGGTTTATGTCAGCTCCACTTTTAAGGTTGAAGGTGTTTGGGGGGTTTTTTGTTTTGAGGGGTCAGTTATTGGTGTGCAGGGGTTTAGTAGTTTTTTTGTGTCTGTTTGTACCTGATAGTATAAACAACTTATCTTTATCTCAATAAATTGATTATCTTTTAAAAGAAAAAAAAAAAAAAAAAAACACTCTTAAAAGATAGTTGAGTACAGATTATTAACTCATGCAAAATGGATAACTCCTAATTAATGACTGATCTTCATTATTAATTAGTCCTTAATTGATAGTTGACTAATTTTAATTAATTAACTTACCTATTTTATGCTTGTACTATTCACTCTTGTTGTAAATATACCCAACAATAGGGTCACATTGATATAACAAATTCTAGAAATTCAGAAAACTATCAATTATATACAACCTTGATATATAGTTTGGGTTCTATACCATCATTTCTGCTTTTAATCAAAAATCCAAAAACCGCAACGAGATGCATACACAATGCATTTCCTTCAGCTTCATTTTGCTAATTCTTGTGTTTGGTGTTTGTAAACCTCTTGATTGTGCCAATCCAACTAAACTATTACAGTTAAGCAATCAGGCCAAGGAAATTTCAAAACTATTCAAAGTGCTATTGATTCTGTCCCTTCACATAACACTGATTGGATTCATATCCAAATTTCACCAGGAATTTATGTGTAAAGATTTTACTTATCTTTTATTTATATATACTATTGTCCACTTTATAAATATCTTGATTAATTAGATTGTTTATCAGCTAGCTACTTAGAATTATATATATTTGCAGAGAGAAAATCACCGTTTCTCAAGATAAACAGTTCATTTTTTTCGAAGGAGCAGGTATGAAGTATACAATTATTGAATGGCATGATATTAGTACTACTTTCTCTTCTTCGGCAAACAACATCGTTGCAAAGGGGATAACCTTCAAGGTATATAAACCGATAAATGTATATTGTTTTTTAATATTAACGGGGTTAATTTAATAAATATTTATGTAGACTCTCGTAAATGTTAGGTGACTCACGTGGTCTCATTAACTCACTTATTTGTAAAGTTGAGTTTACATAATAATTAAATTATCTTAATTTATTGAGTTATTGTTTCATTATTAACTCAATTTTTACATAATAATTGATAGAATATATATAACCATCCGGATAAAGATGAAGGGAATAATATTACACCAGCAGTGGCAGCTAGCATAAGTGGTGATAAATCCGCTTTTCTTCACTGTGCGTTTTTTGGGGTACAAGATACACTTCTAGACTTTTTTGGCCGCCATTACTTCCATGGATGCTACATTCAAGGTGCAGTTGATTTCATATTTGGAAATGGCCAATCTATATATGAGGTATAAGATTTTTTTTTTTTTTGTTGTTGAATTTAATTTAATTTGTTTTATATAGATAAGTATCTGAAATTTTCAAAGTGTGAACATGTAGAAATGTATAATTAATCATACAATAGGGAAATCTGGTGCAAGCTTCACCGGTGGATTTATAACAGCTCAATCCAGAGAATCGCCAAACGATCCGAGTGGGTTCGTATTTAACAATTGCAGCATAATTGGATCAAGTGGAAAAGCTTACCTTGGGAGAGCTTGGAGAGGTTATTCAAGAGTGATAATTGCTAATTCAGTTATTGCAGACATGGTAGAACCAGAGGGTTGGAATGCTTGGCAATACCGTGGCCAAGAGTATATATATTACACACTTTTCCTGTTTCAATTCTCGCATACATTTTTTTTATTTTTATTATTATTTGATTTGTTGGACATGTCATTGCATTGACTATGTATATTTGTGAACTTGTAGAGCTAAAATCACTTATGTAGAGGAAGGGTGTAGTGGACCAGGAGCAAACAAGTCTCGACGAGTGCCTTGGCTAAAGCATATGAGTGGATTTGAGCTCAGCCATTTCTTGAGTCACTCCTATATCGACCAGGAAGGATGGATTGCAAAACTACCAATTAGGATCTCCATGTGAAAGTTGAAGCATCTTAATAAAGAAAATCTTAAACAAAATCATGAATCAGAAGTGTTAATACTTATACAATATTAATCTGGTTTTGAGTATAATATTTCCTTTGCTTTTGTCCACTTTTTGAAAAGGAAATCAAATTTTAATTGACAAAGTCCTGAAAGTTTACTTAAAAAGCCACAAAGAGGGGGAGAAAAAAATAACATATTTTGAAGTCACATATAACTTGTTTTGTTACACAAGAATTGTATTTTTAAAATGATTAAAAATAAATGAATCATGTCCAGAATAGTTTTATCCCCGAGCTCACTTTTACTCGGATCATACATAAGAATAAAAATAAAAGTAGTGGTAAGTATAATGTATATTACATTAGAAAAGAAAAAAAAGGATTTTGGTTCAACAATTTTGTCCACAAACTATAAAACAAAATGGAGTAGTTGAAAGAAAAAAATCGTCATGTTAGTGATATTGTAACCCGTATGATTTCATCAAAAATTTCATCTTGCATTTGGGTAGATGTTGCACTTATAGCTGTGTACCTCATAAATAGATAAAGCACAATTACTCTCAAGAATAATTCACCAAATTTTTTTTGTTAATATGATAAACAACCAATTTCTCTCTTATCTTCATGTGTTTGGATGCATTTGCTTTGTATTACTTCCCAAATTGTCTCCTAAAGCAACCAAATGTCTGTCATTCCTTCTACTTGCAAATAAGCAACAGTACAAGATTGTTGGAAGAACTTCAAGCATTAGAGAATAATCATACTTAAGATTTGGTCTCTAAATTAACCATCTAATATCGATTCATGTTTTTTGCCAATCATTTTAAAATTATTTGATTCCCGTCCGCTTCTTGATGAATTTAGTATTAAATGTGAAAAGTAAACACCATATATATGCTGATAGTGCAAGTGTCGTTCCTATTACTACCAATCCCAAATTTTATGAAAATACAAAATACATTGAGGTTGATTATCACTATATTAGAGATATTGTCAAACACCCAAGTATTATCTTATATTATGTGACTTTCCACAATCAAGTTGTATTTATTTTTACTAAAACAATGTCACGAGAATGTCATTCTTGATCCCCGCATCAATTTGATAGGGGATGTAAAAATAAACATGTTATAAATGGATGATTAAGAATCCTTTATTTGAGCCACGATACAATGATGACTCTTACAACATGGTTAACTCCTACAACATAATTGACTACAGATGATTGACTCATACAAAATGGATGACTACTAATTAATGACCTTCACTATTAATTATCCTTAATTGATAGTTGATTAATTTTAATTAAGTAACTTACCTATTTTATGCTTGTATTCTTGTTGTAAATATACCCTGCTATTGGGTCACTTTGACATAAAAAATTCTAAAAATTCAGAAAACTAGTAATTCTATACATCCTTGATATATAGTACCAACATTTCTGTTTATAATCATAAATCCAAAAGCCACAACGAGATGCATACACAACACATTTCCTTTGGCTTCATTTTGCTAATTCTTGTATTTGGTGTTTGTAAAGCTCTGGATTGTGCCAGTCCAACTAAAACCATTACAGTTAAGCAATCAGGCCAAGGAAATTTCAAAACTATTCAAAGAGCTATTGATTCTGTCCCTTCACATAACACTCAATGGATTCATATCCAAATTTCACCAGGAATTTATAAGTAAAGATTTACTTCTATCTCTCTTTATATATATGCTATTACTATTATCCATCTTATAAATATTTTGATTATTTAAGATTGGTTCTCAGCTAACTACTTAGAATTATATATGTTTGACAGAGAGAAGATCACCATTTTCTCTAGATAAACCATGCATTTGTTTTGAAGGAGCAGGTATGAAATATACAATTATTGAATGGCATGACAATATTACTTCTACTTTCTCTTCTTGGACAAGCAACATCATTGCAAAAGGGATAACCTTCAAGGTATGTAAACCAATAATGTATATTGTTATTTTAATATTAACAAATATTCATGTAGACTCTCATAAACTCACATTTTATAATTAAGTGGGTGAATTTCACTAATAAATATGTGAACTCACTAACTCACTTATTAGTGAAGTTGAGTTTAACTAATAATTCTTTGAGTCCTAGTAGCAATTCTCTTAATTTATTGAGCTATAATTTAATTATTAACTCAATTTATACATAAATAATTGATAGAATATGTATAACCATCCGGATAAAGATGAAGGGAATAATATTACACGAGCAGTGGCAGCTAGCATAAATGGTGATAAATGCGCTTTTCTTCACTGTGCGTTTTTTGGTGAAAAGGAAAAGCCAAATTTTATTTACAAAAGCCATAAAAGTTTACTTAAAAAGCCAAAAAGGAAAGGAAAAGGACACCAATACCATAAGGCTGATCTATGTTATTTGATGTGCTTACAATTATATCATATTTCTAAGTCACATGTAACTTGTTTTGTTACACAAAAATTGTATTTTGAAATAGAATAGAAATATATGAATCACGTTTAGAGTGGGTTATGTCCGCTAATAATTAAGGATAACAATAGATTTGGTTCGGGTCCAGACCTATTTTTACTTGAACCATACATAAAGCATAATTGTAAAAACAAAAAAAACAAAAAAAAACAACATCTAGACATGTAATGGTAAAAAATATATATATCTGAAATCTGAGCAGCTTTCTTACAAAGATATCATAGTGCTTATTCCGGCCTTCCAAGAAATGCACTTTGACTGTTGACATTAAGAAGATCTAATAAACAAGCCTTTTTCCAACTTCCAAGTCATGTTCTAGAATGAAAATAATGCAAGTGCGCAAACATACCATAACTGCATAAGCAGAAAATGGTTCTTTTGTTTGGTCAGATACTCTAAGAACCATTAATCCTAGCACTAGCAATCATGACAGAGCACCAGAGCCTTTCCATATTCCAACAAGAAACATGTTATAACAAAAAGCTGAAGTACACAACAACTGATGGGAGCTTGCCACAAACATGCTTCCCAAGATCCTGGGCATTCAGATATGAAACTTGCCAAATAAGAACGCATACCAGATATAGAAAAGGGATTACCATAAGCTCTCCTTTTAGTCCTCCCAAATTGATAGAACTACCATTGCTTGCCACTTCTGTTTGATATGGACTGGTGGTGAATGTTGTATTAACTTATCGCAAAATTGAAAATAACACTTTCTTTTTTAAACTAAACTGTGCTACACCAACTACAACTTTTACTCTTGTTAGAACTTAGAAATAAAATCGTAGTTAATACTAATGCCTTTGCCAAAATTAGATAAGAAAAAGAAAGATGACCAAGCCCATAGCCTCTAAACAACTAATTATGTAATATAAACAAGAACTGATTCCTATTCTTCTTTTTTCTTTTTCTTTTTTCCTTTTCTTGTTTGGATAAATTCTTTAGGAAAGTATACTAAGTTGCAATTTGACTAGATTCAACTGAAAGAAATGAAGTTGTTAAGTTAAGACGCAACAAATCCCAGTCCTAATTTAGCCACAGCAAGATTGTCAGAGAGGGATTTGAATAACACCTATATTATTTGCACAAGTGGATCCTATCAGGAGTTAAACTGGCACTTGCACCAGACTACAAAACCCACAACATCACACCAGAAAATAACCCGAAAGCAACAAGCTGCACCAACAACCCAGTTTAACAATGATTGAACCCTGAAACCCATCAGGAGAGTAGGCAGATTTCCCCAATGACATAAATTTCAAAACCAAACGAAACAATTGCAAAACTCAGAAGTACCTTGCAATGATCACTGTCTCATGCTTTTTGTCTTAAATGGAGAAAGGAGGCAAATACTCGGGTATAAATTGTATAACTATAGACAGTTTGCACCGTATATGGGAAATTGTGGCAGCAGAGCCGTGGTCAGCTGCTCTTGCAGATGAAAGGTCTGTCCTGCAGCCGGACCAGTATTCCAACCGTTGCATCAGATTTTTAATCTTTTATAGGATGGATATGATGACCAGATTTTACAATCCAACAATTATTACGTAGCTGTCTCAAGAACATAACTGGACAACCAGTAGGTAACATACTAAAAGGGTTCGTTTACTTCCACAGGCACGAAATAGACAACAAAAGACCAAAGACTCTATTTTTATTTTACTAAACAGAAACAAAAATATATACTCACCACTATGTTAATCTGATGCTATACCATTAACTAGGTCTCCTTAAGGTTCATTATATACTAAATTTGAATTAGCTACAATTTGGACACTTCAAACCAAAGCAGTTTTAAATTTTTAACAGTTAGTAAAATGCTTTAATAATGCCACACAATCAACAGAAAAAGAATGCACAGCCAATCATTATTAAGCTTAGTTAAAACAATATGCCAATAACACTTCAAAACCACTAAGCATTTTACATACGTACATGTGTAACAGTGAAATTCACCAACTGTGAGCCATTAAAAAGAAAAAAAAAAAAGGCTACTTGTAAGTGAAAAAAATGTAAGCGATGAAAATTCAGATCTGAATTGATCGGCGCCAGAGAGGACAATCGGAATATCTTCAACCCACGGGAAAAACAACCCAACTAGAAAATTTATTTTGCCGCTGCTGCCACCTTGGTGGCCGCCGGTGGTCCAGAAAACGGCAGTCTATGTGTCAATATAAGGGTCGGTGGGTGAGTGAGAAGTAGTGATAAGAAGAGACTGGAATGGACGTAGGGCCCCGGGTGGATAGGTCTTTTCGGGCCTTGCCCAGATCCATCGAATATATTATTATCCCATATCCGGACTCGAACACTAAACCCATATTTTTGCCCGAATAGATATTCCGACTCATTGTCCAGGCCGGATTCTTCACTAGATTGGACCATCGTCGGCCCATTGCCACCTCTGATTGTAATATCCACTTTCATTATTGGAGTGTACTTTCCTTAGTAGTTTTTTTTTTTTAAGCAGTTAATTGTGTTTATGCTCAAATTGACTAATTATTTTTTTATCCAATCTAATACAGGCCATTCACATCAAAACTACAATATTTATGAGAATTTTACTCTACATGATTTTCCAAAAAAAAATTTGAATTCAAGAAATCAATGAAAATAACACAAATTTTTTATCACCAATTAACCTTGGGTAGATGTAAAATTTTATGCTGCATCTACAAAGATTGAGTTTCCATTTATGCTACAATTTTGTTGTATCCTTGACCTTTAATGAAATGGTTTTCTTGGCTGTTTATACTACTAGCTAAAGATTAAACTAGTGACATATATGGTTGATTCCCGAATAATACAATTAATCTCTATTTCTTAATAATAGGATAAGTTTAAAATACAGAGACGCGTATTAATTCTCATTCAATTATAAGCGACGAACAATTCTTAATCAATAATATATACTTTAAAGTTTAAACTTTATACCGTGCCCACTACTTTTTTGTTAGTTTGAAATCATTTTCATTTCTAAAAAACTTACAAAAATGATTAGAACAAATTCGTTTTTGCTAATATAAAAAATAATATTTATTAATTATATCAAATCTTGGAAAAAAATAATTGGTAAGAAATCATTTTTGATCAACAACAATATTATATATAAAAAATCTTGGAAAAAATCATTGGTGAGAAATCATTTTTGCTAATATCAACAACAATATTATAGTATTGATCAATTAACAAATCTTAGAAGAAGAAAAAAAATTGGTGAGGAATCATTTTTAATTTTTCTGAAATACCCTTTTTATATCTAAACGAGAGGGAAATATACAATGTACGATCTCCTATGCAACTAAAGTAGAAAACGATCTCCATCTTTAGCATAATTTACAGAAGGGAAAACGATCTCCATCTTGTGCCCTAGTATAGAATAATTTACAGAAGGGATTTCCATTGAGATATTTAGATTTAACTACTATTTTAGCCCATCAGAATTGTCTCAGTTTTTAATTTAGTCATTCTGAAGTATTTTCGGTCAATTTCATCTTTTAAGATTCATAATTTTTTAATCAAGTTATATACACTCATTTATCCATAAGCAAAGTAATTTTACATAATTTAATGATAAAATGATTAAAAAAAATTTGCAAGATAGAAAAATAACTTATATACATTATTATCTTTATCTTAAATGTGATTATTTCATTAATTCATAATATGTAAACAGAAAAATAAAATTTGATTGAGGAATTTTGAAATACAATATTGACTGAGAAAATTCTTGAAGAACCAACTTGAACACTAATATAATCTTGAATGATCAATATAGTAAATAAGCCAGATATTTAACTTTTAAGATTAGCTTTTTCGTTTAAGATAGGTCAGCAAACCTATCGTATCATATCAATTTGTTAGATATCTCAATAGTATACATGTTTCTTGTAATTGATAATACCTTAAATTATGGTATCCCTAATGTCTACTATAAATTTCTGAATGATCTCTTATAGCTAGAATCTAGGGCAATTCCATAAGCTATCTTTGCTCAAAGCTTGCAGATATGCAGTATCCACATCAATTTTCCTTCAGTTTTATTTTTGTAATCCTTATTGTTGGCGTGTGTAAAGCTTCTACATGTGCCAATTCAACTAAAACCATTACAGTTGATCAATCAGACAAAGGACAATTCAAAACCATTCAAAATGCCATTGACTCTGTCCCTTCAAACAACCCAGAATGGATTCACGTACAAATTTCACCTGGTATTTATAGGTAATATACATATACATATTCAAGTTTACTTTTGAATTACAGGATTGACTATGATTTTGTTTGATCTTTAATATGATATACATGTATTCCTGTTGACAAACCATGTATTTTTCTCGAAGGAGCAGGCACAAAAAACGAGTATTGAATGGCAAGATTTACCCGTGGAGCGGACAAATGCAGTTTTCACTTCATTACCTGAAAACATTGTTGTAAAGGGCATTACCTTTAAGGTACATATGCACAGTTAAGTTTTTAGATAAAATAATTCTGACGCTACTCACTTGACTTTTCACATTATGTAACATTGACAGAATACATATAACCACCCAAGTATATTGCAAAATGATATTATAGAAGCAGTGGCAGCTACTGTAAAAGGTGATAAATCCGTTTTTACTCAATGTGAATTTCTCGGTGTACAAGACACTTTGTTTGATGCTGATGGCCGCCATTACTTCCATTAGTGTTATATTCAAGGTGCAGCGGATTTCATATTTGGCAATGGTCAAACTATATATGAGCTAATTAATTAAGATCAAATAAATTCAAGCTCATTTAGTTTTGATTTAATTTTATTTAAATTAATATGTTTGTTAATTTCATGCATGAACACGTAGAAATGTGTAATACACCATTCAGTAGGGAACTCTGGTGCAAAGTTCAGTGGTGGTTTTATGACAGCACATGCCAAAGCATCCGAGAACGAAACCACTGGGTTTGTAATTAAGAATTGTACTGTAACTGGAACTGGAACACGAACAGGAACAGCTTATCTGGGCAGAGCTTGGAGACCTTTTGCAAGAGTGATTATTGCTGATTCTGTTCTATCTGATGTGGTAGAACCCAGGGTCGGCATGCCAGTGACTATTCCAGCCAAGAGTAAGTGTTTTTTTTTTTTTTTTTTTCTTTTAATTAGACACATGTATTTATAATATATACATATGTGTGTGTTATATTGTTTTTGACAATTATGAAATTTAATAATGAATTTGCAGAGCTAATTTTACTTTTGTAGAAGAAGGGTGTGGGGGACCAGGGGCAAACAAGTCTAAAAGAGTGCCTTGGACGAAGAAGATGGATGAAGCTGAGCTCAGTCAATTCTTGAATCTCTCTTATATTGACAATGAAGGATGGATTGCCAAACTACCAGCCAGTTGGGCTATTGGCTTAGCTAGCTTGTACAACGTTTGTGTTTGTTTGATGAAAATTATAGCATTGTAATTTGCAACTTCTTCTGATAGTATAGTAGAGATAATTAAATAATTAAATGTCACTACGAGATAAACGTACAAATATTTGGATGAGAAATATATACTCCTCTCCTTATTTCAATTTATATTATGAATTACAGAGGGCACATATATTTGTCCTCTAATATTATCCCATGCACGTCTATCTATTTGTGCATGTGTTTAATGTAATTCGTGTCCTTAAAACGATTTTGAGGTCTTCAAAAGTGAAAACTAAAGTTTTAAGGATTGACCTCTAAACTCTACGACCACCCACAAGACCCCCACCCCCTCCTCCTCCTCCTACACCAACTTCAACTTCACCACCTCCTCCGCCTGCACCAACACCCCCCCACCTCCACCTGCACCTACACCAACCCCAACTCCACCACCTGCCCCTACACCACCACCAACACCGCCACCACCACTACCTCTACCAGTACCTCCTCCTCCACCTCTACCACAACCTCCACCACTACCTCCACCTCTTCCTCCACCTCTACCACTTCCGGCACCAACACCCCCTCCCCCATCTCCACCTCCACCTTCACCTACACCAACCCCGACTCCACCACCAACACCGCCACCTCCTCCACCTATGCCACCACCTCTACCACTTCCGGCACCAACACCCCCACCTCCACCGACCCCAACTCCACCACGTGCACCTACACCGCCACCTGTACCACCACCACCACCACTACATTTACCTCCTCCTCCACCTCTGCCACCACCTCTACCACTTCCAGCACCAACACCCCCACCTCCACCAGCACCTACACCAACACCTCCAACTGCACCACCACCACCTCCTCCACCCTTGCCACCACCGCCACCTGTACCTCCACCACCACTGCGTCTACCTCTTCCTCCACCACTTCCAGCACCAACACCCACACCCACACCCCCACCTCCACCTACACCAACCCCGATTCCACCACCTGCTCCTACACCAACCCCGACTCCACCACCTCCTCCTACACCAACCCCGACTCCACCACCTCCTCTACTACCACCCTTTTCAATAACTTCACCATCAGCGAACTCTCCATCAGGACTATTCTTAATTTGTCGCCCCTCTACTGTCCCTACTGCCATTATCACCATCAATGACGTCATCACAAGCATCGTAACATGTTGGAAAAACTTCTCCGTGATTTTTAAAAGGTTTGGCAAAGTGAACAGATAATGCAAATACTACAATATATAGCAAATGTTTGTTGTTCTATGAAACATTAGTTTTATCAAAGAACCCAATTTATAAGGTAGAATCCCTAAAGTGGTGTTGATAATGTGGCAAAAAGGCAAGAAGCACTATGTTTGCCGATATTTCTACCAAGTTTGACATGGGTAACTCAATCGCCATGGGTATATGCTACCTGTACTTCCACTACAACTCTCAACCACAATTAGTGCATCTCCTTCATGTCATTTTCACTAACAAAATACGTGTCATTATGCTTCAAGTATGTATTACTATTGACATTCCAATTTTCCAATAAATATGGAGAAAAGTGCTTTAGGTTATTTTGACGCGTAAATACTATGCCCATTTTCATGATATTTAATATGTAAAATATGAAGATTGTCACATACCACCTGATTGTCAAAAGTTGTTTAGATTGACACAGGAAGTTGAAACTATGACTTTTATGGAGGCGCTTCATATGCGAATCACTAAAGGTCGGGATGAGTTTATCAAAAAGTAAGTAACGGATAGTTGCTTAGGGGACCTGACATTACGTTGTACTAGAAGATCAGATAAAATATACATAATTTACATTTGCAAAGCTGCATAACAGTTCTGTGGGGAGATGGAGTGGGGGAGAGGGAAGGAACAGTAAGTTTCTAAACTACAACTCTACAAGGGGAGCAACTGCAAATTTGAGATTTCATCCAATTTTGCACCTTCAGGATAAGTTCTGTCATCATGAAGAACAAGCACCTTTAGTGATGCATTTTCTAAAACACGCCCAAAATTCCCATCATTTCTTGTCTAGGCATCTTATATTTCTTTGCATTGGCAGCAAGTTGACCAGACATATGTTCGATTTGGCTGTTCTTATCTCCCACTTATTTCTGAGCATAATGCACTGCAACAATTGAAGATGAAGATGACGCTTAGTGCATGGCCATTGAATTATTAACGACAGATCCCTCAGCTGCAGACCGACCAAATGCATCAATTATGGAATTGAAACTAATAACATTAGGCCAAATTCCTTCCTTTGTCATCTCATCAAGCAACATCACAGCAGATTCTAGTAATCCATTTTTGCATAGAGAACAACCTCTGCTTTCAACCCTGCCCCTTTGAACTTTCCACAATCAATTCATAAAAAATACTCGTTTCAAAAGGCAGCATATTCACTCCCTCTTATATTTTCACTACCAGTAGCAGATCCTCCAAGAAGAAAGAGAGAACCTCCAACGATGGGTTTGGATATCCTCTCCTGCTCCTATTCAACGTTTCTTTTTTCTTTTATAAAAATATAATTTATTGCAAAAAAAATAATTAAAAAATAGCTTTTAAATTTAGAAACAGATCATTCTCCAATTTTTCAAAAACATAAGTGGATCCAGATCCTCCAACGATCAATAGCAGATCCTCAAACATCCGAATAATAAACCAAGAGATATTAATTAAGATACAATTTAATGTATATCCATTATTTTGTTATAATCCCTTTACAAGTTTCTAATGCATTGAGCTAGCACTGAATGTCCAGCGATTAGATCTCCCTCTCAAATTGAAATTTAGTGATGCATCAATCATGAAAGTAAAGAAGATATCAATATATAGATGGTTTCCTTCATTCATGGTGAGAGCAGGAGCTCCCCAGTCAATCATAACTTTGTTACCATCGTGATGTAACAAAATTTTACTTCTCCAACAATAATAATTACCTTCTTAACATTAAATAAAAACTAGTTAATTCTAAACATATTAAATCTCAATCTACAGAATCTCATCTACGCAAAATTTCCTCCAAAATTTCTAACTTTAATTTCAAGAAGACATATACTTCCTACTAGCCACTGATATAAGCAAAATATCATTAGAAACTTGTTATCCTAAGAAACAGAATTCGTAACACTAATGGAATATGGTTCGACTAAGCAAAGAATATTAAACAAAATTGCTGCTCTGACTTTGCTGGAAAGGGAAAATTCAAACCCGGGGAACTTAAAGCATCAGACTTTGCTGGGAAATAAAAATTGTTACTCTGACTCTCAAAAAGTATTCAATAACCACGAAATTTCCCATGTAAAATAAAAATTAAAAAAGTAGAAAAATTAGGTCTAGACTCACTAGATGAGTTATAGTTTTCCTTCATAAAGAAAGAGAGCTTGGATTATCAATAGGTAGAATAAGCAAAAATAAAGCCTTTTCAACCTCTGACATAAACCATAAACTAAAAACAGAACTCTCAAGCTCCGATGCTGTGTTTTCACAAAAGGAGATGGAATGTGAATGGGTTTCTGAAATCTTTTGACGTGAAAATCTTCAGGAAAAAGTTAGGGTTTTGGTTGTGGAAAAAAAAAAATGACTTTCTCCTTCATTACACAAAAGATGCTAACCCTAGTTGGAGAGGGGTTAGTTGTAGAGTCTTACTGGGCATTTTTTTTCAATTAGTTTTCAAAACATAAATAGTCAAACATAACCATTGCCATCAGACATTGTTTGTGAGGAGAGGAGATTGTAGTTTTCTCCAAACTTTGGAGTTTTGTGTCCGCTGAGCAAATCTCAAATGAGGGAAGAAGTGTAATTTACTTAATTAATAACATGAAACTATTGGATTTCTAATTGCATTCTTGTAAAGCAATAATAAATACCCCTCCGTCCGGTCCACCGGAGACATCGTAATTGCACCCCAAAATAATAAATTAAGCAGGGACTCTCAACAGGCGGATGCTTCAATGCCCACATACGTACAACAATTCTCATTATCAAGAAAGAATCTACCGTTTCAATCTACCTGCATTTTCTCCCAGAATTTGTTGGATACATCCTAAGTCTGTCAAAAAACATGAATTCTCCAAAGGTCAGGTTAACTCATCTTCAAACTTGCAAATAGAGAATTAGCCACAACACTATATTATTCGTCCCTTCTCTGTTTGTTAAAGTGTTAATAAGTCTTCTTTCGCAAAATTGGCCTTCGCACGTCTTTCTTTGAAGTGGAAGTGATTCCTGGTGTTGGTATATCTACTGTGGCTTGATAGAGATCCTTTAATCTTCAATGAAAGCATAAAGAAATCAGGATTAGCACCAGAAGTCTCCAGTTGAAGTTCCCTAATATGAAAAGGACCTTAAACTTACCTTGGCATACTAAGAAAAAGCGCAATGACTGAGACTCCAACAATAAGAGGGAATACCGGGGCCGGAGTCAAATCCTGTATGGCAAAAGAAAAGTTAAGAGACCTGGCAAAACTAAATAGAGAAATATAGACTTTTGGCAAATTATCAGATTATACCCTTCCAAATCTACTAATATCAGAAAAAAAAAAATTAGTCTGGGCAATGTTACTTAGATCAGCTACGTATTTAAATTGTTTAAGCATCAGTTTAGTGTGTGTGATGGCTAATCACCAAATAAATATTAAAGGCTCAAACAAGCTCCAGTCAATACTATCTGTCCAACTACATTTAGAACTAATAATAATAGTAACACTCAAACTAACCTGCTTGTGCTGATCCTCCACAACTTTGTATCTGAGTGGACCCACATGGATTTGGCTATTGCTCTCCAAGTCCACCTCAATGATATCTGACTCAAACTTGAGGGTGCTTGGAGGATGACTGGATCGAAGCTGCAGAAGGTGCCTACCCCTAGGTAAGTCCTTCACCTGGAAGAAGTTGGAAAGTGGAAGGGGGAAAACAGACTCAATCTTGGTTGTGTCACTGGCTGATCTGATTTCCACCATTAGCTGTGAATGTAGTTCATGTATTCTCTTTCCTTCAACATGACAGCTTATGATGGTCACTTCTGGCTGCTCAAATACTACAAAATTCAAACCCTTGATATCCTCTGATCCAACCTACAACAACAACCATTCTTTCACAAAAGTTGTTGCATATTGGAAGCATTGAAAAAAAAAAAAAAAAAAAAGGGTTAGTAGGGCCTAACCTTTATAGTAACAGATTCTGGAGATGCACGTTCAATACTAGCACTAGCCAGACCATCCCGTTTCACTACTTTAATAACATATGTTGTATCAGGATGTAATCCTCTCAAACGATAATTTCCAGATGAATCGGTCACTGTTTCCTCATAGTAGCCTTTTGACTCTGCCCGGGCTTCAACTGAAACACCTTCTTTTGGTTGGCCAGCCAACAGAGTTACAATACCTGTGGCACTGTAGTTGACCTACCTCAGTGTCTAGCAGACTAACGTATTAAAGTTATAAACTGAATTTGCATTGGTACAGTTTCAGTACATAAATAACTGGAGAAAGAAAAACATATTTATGAACCCATAGCAATATCATAGTTTATTGGTCTAAACACTGAAATATGCATACAACAAAAACAGGTAGGTGGATCCGTGGTTAATCTAGCATATGCTTCCTTCAGGTACCAGTTTTAGTTTCCCTAGTACCTCAATCCTAAGTACAAGGTATTAAAATTCGTTTCGAGGTACTATTTCGCTAATTCAGGAACGAAAACGATTTGTGAAACGGTTAATTATTTAGAAACACATGGAAACGATTAAAACATATAATAAAACACATATTATAGTAATTATAAGTATCCAACATAATAAATTCAGTACACAAAATGCTCATAAATGCATACCAAAGTAAAAACCTTAACATAACATACAAATTGAAAATGAAAGAAAATATCAAAATTAGAATCACATCCAACCCTAACATCAGGAGCACTAAGAAAATTATATATATATACATCCGTATAATTTATGTAAAATAGTTACATAAACCAATAATTTTACTTAACAAGAAATTTATATTATTTCTATTAAATTTTAACAACATCAATCCATTTCAAACAAAAACTGGACATTTCCTATAGAAATGATGGAAACAACACCGTTTCTATTAAAATTTTACGTTTTGTTTCAGATGAGGTGTTTCACTTCCATAACTGTGGAAACGTAAATAATTTGCCCATTTCAATGGAAATAAAAAAAAAATTAGTTTCTTGCCTAAGCATTGTTTGGCACCATTATCAAATCCTAGGGTTCAAGAATGTGGTTCAAGTCCTGAGCCAAATACTTCCCGGTAAGATCCTGCTCTAGTGGTACAATAAATGAGTAATGGCCCAAAGTAGTACATAGTGCTGCATTTCAATTATGCTTGGGAAAATTTGATGCAAGGTTAATTACTACTTCGAAGTCGAAGTTGTTAAAGAGTTAAAGAGTGAAAGAACATCGCCTTTTCAAGAAAGAAATTTATTAACTAGCATTCCTGCTATGAATCAGAAGGCCTTGGTCTGACACCTTCCACTTAATGTTCAGCCTCTGCCCGAGTTCTTTGAGGTGGGTTTCTCATTTACCCACGACAAAGCCAGTATTCAGGTGGCAACATGACATTGTGCACCCCAATTTATTTGGACGTCAATTGGTCACCTACAGCAGCAACGAGCTTAGAACCAATGATTTCCCCTTCACCTTTGTTCTTAAAGGATAGCCATTGCCATATTACCCAGACATAGGGGCGGAAAATGGGCAGGTTGAGCTGGGTACGTGTCAGGTGACATAAGGGCTGGAAAATTGTAACCCATTACCCCCATTACCCCCATTTTCAACCCATAGAGATTTAAGAAAATATAACCTGCTGATAACTCATTTATTTGTTCAGACCCCAAGCCTCTATTATCCCATTTATCTGGGCAAGCGCCAACCTAATCTTTTCTATTAAAAATAATATTTATTTTAAACAAAGTATACTCAATGCATTTCTCCTTATTAAGTAGAAAACAAACATAAAGTTGGTGCATTGACACTCAATTTTCTTTTGGGATGCATTTCTGTAGTTTATTATTAATTTTATAAAATCTAAGGCATAGACTCATCAGCAAGAAGCTATTATACATATTCTAATCAAATAAAAAGTTTCAAATTTCAGATGATTTTTTACTCTTTATTAAACTTTCATTTTCTAAATTCTACTAATACAAAAATAGTCAACCACATAAATTCAACAAAATCTCCACTCACGAAGGATCTTGTCTTAAATAGTTACAAATATCAGTAATGGGAATAAATCCAATTACTGAAATGGGCGAGTGGGTGATGCAAACTGAAAATGGCTCTAAAGACCCTAGGGAGATAGAATTGTATTTTATGCAAATTTTAGCAGTAGGAGTATTTTTGTAATTTTGGTTCTTGGGCCTGCAGTGGCCTATTTTGTTCTTTTTTATAGCTTTATCCTTGTAGGCCTACTTTAGAAGGCTTCAACGTAATTAGGTTCTCTATTTTCATTTAGTGTTAACTTTGAGCTCTAGTAAACTTGGGCCCTAAGACATGAATAGCCTATTTAAAGTATTGTAATAGGTCATTAGGGATATTGAACAAGTTCATAAGAATTTCAGCCGCCATGGAGCGCTTCAGATTGTGTGATGCCTAGGTCATTTCTTCTTCATGAGTACAGTGTACTGTTTACGTGCACTGTTCACAGTCCTGTGACAGATCTGATTTTGTTCTCTTTTTCATTTCATTTGCACCTAACTGCTCCAATTTCCCAATCTCTTCCCCACCAAAACAACCCAAACCGTAGCCCCCCTGATACCTAATTTTATTTGATGTAACAGTAACCAAATAGCCCCAAAATCCATCCTATGAACCCTCTCGAACCCATCCTGCATCAGTGGGTCTACCCATTTGAGCCCATTTACTACAAATTGGCAGGTTGGGTGGCTGTGGGCTGATTGTTCACCCTACTCAAATGTCATTAGCAAGATTCATCAGATTATAAACATTGATAAATTTCCCAAAATTATATTCATCCAGAGGTCTGAGCTAGGTCTTGATCATCTAAGCAGCTTGTGGGGGAAAGTAGTATATCTTGGAATTACTAAATGAGTAAAACGTTGGAAATGTTACAAGACATATACACAAGAGAGTGATTTAAGCAGAGACCACTTCATTTTCTTATTGTCATCTCTCGTGTGTTGGATATTAGGTGTATTTTCAGGTGAAGTTGAAGTAGTTAGTTGCAATGGGTACAGAGAAAATTCCTGATAATATTCACTTTTACCTGGAGGGGCCAAAATAAGCAACTAAAAGGGTAACCTTTCACGATACTCATGGCTGTAAAACTATTTGATAAATGTTTTTGATTAAATATAAGAAATGGAAAATGGAAGAAAAGTGAACTCAGTAAAGAGTTAAAATGACAAAGAATACAACAAAAAAATAATTATAATTAAGCTATTAAGAAACCTGTAAGCCACACGCGTTGCCTGGAAAATGACTTCTTTAGACTCCCCTGAACCAAGCTCTATTGCCTGTGCTGATGGTGAGAAAGCATACTCCTACAAATACAAGATAGTCTATCTTGAGTGAAGCAGTTGCTAGTTTATATGATTGAAGAAAAATCTGAGGTTTCTCAGAACCTTGAGGGTAAAACTGAGTGACATGACTTCTGTTTTATTGTCATATTGAGCCAAAGAAGTCAGACTTTGTTGGATGAGTAAACTCACTTGAACACAAAATCCATTTAAAAATTGCAATCTTCCCCTTTTTTTTTCCCAGTAAAAAGGTGCTCATTTTCCCTTTTTACATTTTATCTCTTGTAGTTTGAATGTATGTAATCTTTTATACATGTGGTTGAAAATGTTACCAGTAAACTCTCTTATAATTTGAAAAAATTTGAAAGGTTAATTTTTCTAGTTAACGAAGTTATATATGTCACGTGCCACGCACATGGGATTATTCTCTATGTTCTTTTTCTTCATGTATTGTAACTTGTTACATTTCACAACATATGAAAAAAATAATAATAATAAATTTATAGTTTTAAAATATAAAAAAGTTAATTTGTATTATTATTGGTACATGCCACACATATGAGCATTGTATCCATATTCTTTGTCTTGTAATTTTATTCTATTTTTGCATTTCACCCTCATCTGATTTTGATTTTCAAGAAAAATCTAATAAAAAGAAAAAACAACATTTTGGGAAGTGTCACCTTATTTTTATGTATAAATTGATTTCGTATGGATGAGTTAACAATTTTTTTAAAAAGAAAAACTATTATTTTGTACTAAATTTTCTTCATTTTCTATTTTTGTCTAAATCTCATTATTATAATTTGTTTTTCATTCTCTTTTCTCATCAAATAAGTTTTTTGAAATCTTACCTTTTTTCGTTTTTACGTCTTCTAACTTTAATTTTCTTTCTCTTAATGCTTTGGATTATCTTAAATGGATCATTTTAAATTGCCTAAAATATATAAATTGCCTAAAATATACTTTTGGTCGCTATAATTTAACTTAAAATTCTTTGTAGTTTCTATCTTTCAATTTGTTACAACTAGATCTCTTTAATTACAAAAATACTTCAATTCAGTCCTTACCCTTACATTCTGTCCAAATTAACTTAATAGAAAGTAACAGTCAATGATGTGACTAACAATCAATTACGTGACAAATCTACGTAAAGGAATAGAGGAATAATAAATTGCCACTTTGATTGTAAACATAATTTTTAATATACTCATTTTTTTCTGTTTAAAAATCAAAAATAAAAAACTCTTTCTCTTCCTCCACCATAAACCCTCAAAACTTTCTCCTTTTAGACGACAACCACCAGTGTCCTCTTCCCGTCTTCTTTGTACTCTCCATTGAACATTACCAATTCACACAAAATCCACCTGATGCTCCACCTAAAGCATCAGGTTGACATTGCTTCAAAGCTTGTTGAAGATGGGAAGCTCCAAGATTTTGGAATGGAGATTTTCGTTGGTCTTTGAAATGGGAAGATTTGGATTGTGGTTGAGGTCTTAAAGAGAAAGTTCAAAAGCTTGGACTTCTTTATCACCTTTATTTGATGGGTCTACTTTGAGACACACGGTTATGGCGTTGATGACAATGGTGGAGAGAGATGGAGAGAGAAATGATTTTTATTTTTTATATTTCATTTTAAAATGATTTTTTCTTTTCTTTTTCTTTTAACAAAAGAAAAAATCAAAAATTATATATACAATTCAAGTGTCAATTTCTTATTCGTCCATTAATCCACGTAGATTAGCCACATCATCAACCATTACCTTCCGTTAAGTTAATTTAAACAGAAAGTGATGGTAAGAATCCAATCGAAGCAATTTTGTAATTAAATGGACCTAATTGTAACCAATTGAAATGTAGGGACCAAAATGAATTCATAACCAAATTACAGGAACCAAAGTATAAATTAACCTTTAAAATTTAATGAAGAAAAGAAGTGGAAAAAAATTTAAGAACATGGATTTATTGAAGAAAAAAAATATAAAATGAATAAAAATAATAAATTTCTTTAACAAATTGTAAGATTTTTCATACTAGATCAATTTATAAATGAAATACTAGAGTACATTTTTTTTTCTTTCAAAAATCTCTAGAAATTTCAAATCGCATAACGTGAAATGTAAGTGTAAAAAAAATCACAATGTAGGAAAAAAATGTCTAAGATCCCAGATGCTTGACACGTGACATAATTCCATTAATTTCAATGGAAAAGTTAACTTTCAGTTTTTTTACAAATTATAGGGGGGTTTAGCATAACTTTTTGAACCACAAGGAGTTAAAATGTAAAAAACTCTAGAAGTAAACTGCATGCATGACTGCTCTATCAAGAACCAGACACCAAAATTAAGCAATTTCTGGATTATGTATGCAGTGGTAATTTCTGGATTATGTATGCAGTGGTATTGGGACCAGTTGTAACCACTTTTAATAAATATATTAATGGAAATGAAAGACAAGAGAAAAAGCATCCAATATTATAAAATAAAATAAAGCCGTCCAGTGGGGTACCTTGAGTACGGGACGCAGATAGAACATCCCTGGAAATAAGTTACCAAACAGGAACTTTCCACCAGACCCAGATATTGAGTTGTTTCTGTAACCACTGTCTCCACTCAAAGATAATAGCACAGAGGGAATGGGTTCTTTAGCATCATCTTTTGAGTACACATCTACAGAGACTTGACTAAGCTTCTGACAAGTAAAGGAATGAGGACCAACCCGTTTTAAATGATAGCCAGGCTGCACAGAGAACAAGAAATGAGGTAAGACAATAGTAAAAACGCAATTATAGGAAACTACAAAAGACAATTTTGTCATTTGCATTTCTGAGTCCTAAACACAGAAATCCTTTGAACTTTATTTGTAGTCAGAAAATATATGACATCTAAAGAAAGCAGTAAGCCTTTCGAAAAGAAAGTGGCAATTAGTTCTCTGATAAACTTATTAATAGCAATAATTGTTAAAAAGGTAAACGAATGTCGGAAGCATGATAAACTTATTGAATTATCAATTTTGATGAGAATTAGATGCATTAGAATTAGCATAATTATGGAACTCACACCAGCCAAGTATAGCTCAATGCATAACACATTTTCTATATCAAGTAAGCTTTGCTCCTATATAAATTATGTATACCTTTGACGCCTCAACAGTGTAAGCAATGTCATCATAAAGAGGACCTGCAACAAATGAGCCATCCATCGCAGTTGTAGTTTCAAGTACTAATTCACCACTCTTAAGTGGAATGATGCTACTATCTCCATCAGCAAGAATTCTGATATGGACACCAGAAATAGGTGGTGAAACCGATCCTTCTACATATACACCTGGTCTACCAGAAAATGGAGGAACAGTAGCTTGACAATTGTCATCTGTAACGGAGACCTAACAAAAAGGGTTTCTTAATGGAAGTTTCTTAAAATATCATTAGAAAACTTTGAACAAGTCTTTTGATGCTTACATGATATTCTCTAGGATAGAACAAAATCTTCTTCTCCCCATTATTCCTGCAACACACCAAAAAATGAGACAATGTGATTCCTGCTAAACTCTTTGCAGTATGTATGATATGAACACATTTTAACCCTCACAAATATGTGAAGGTCACAGTTTTCTATAGAAATCAACTATCCAGCTAGCAGTACCTCGAGTCCCGAGGAATGAAGGTAAGATCTTCTCCAAGGTTAGACCAAAGAGAAAACTCATAGACAACACTTCCAGCTTGATCTTTTCCATGAGAAGTACGTGTGGCTGTAGCAGTATCAGTAACACCACCTTCACTGTTTCGAATATCCACAAGGATATTTTCAGGTGATTCATATGCATCATTATGTGAGCTGGACTGCACGTTGATCTGACCCTTCAAAAGATACTTTTCTCCTTTCAGATGGATTGGCTACAAGAAACAAACCAAAGTGAGGAAAGAAACCTTCAAACTGAAATCAAAACCAATGAGATGGCTCCCAATAAAGCACTTACCAATGGATTAGATGTATCAATCTTTATTGGTGAGCTCCCAAAGAAAATGCACGAGTCAACAAAATGAAATTCATGAATGCCAGGATATTTTACACATAAGTGCTGGGAACCTTTCTGCAGTTTAAACAAAAGGAGAGAACAATTTTAACTTGACTGTGCATCTTTTCTGACATCTATGAATATTAATTAGAACATATAAATTAATGCACAGATACTACCTTAATCTTCAAATTCACAGGTGATCCATCTGGTTGAGTAATGTAACCATTAACATCATGAGTGGAGATAACATTGACCCAATAGCCTTTTTGAACAAATACAATTCCTTTTAAGTCCTCAGCTCCAACATCTATATCAATGCAGCGCTGCTCCCAGCACCAATTATCTTCCTTGGTCACTCCTACTGGGGAGTTGTGTTTGACCTGATATAACATAGTACAAACAGTGAGTATGCAATTAGAGCATTCAGAAACAGAAATAAGCATGACAGAACTAACTGTAGTAGAGTACAAAGTATTAACGTTTTCGCATCCACATTCATAAGAACAATGTAGTTGGATTGTATGTAACAGCCCATATGACGGTAGTGTAGAACGGGCAATACCTCAAGTTTGTATTTTCCAGGAACAATGTCCGGAAAGAAAAACTCACTACTCTCATCGGTCAAACCAAATGTCTTCCTCTCTTCATTATATTCATCAGCCAGTCTTATAAGCGTAACAGAAACCGATGGACCGCAGCTCTCCTTGCAGGCTACATTACCAAGAATATTAACTAGTGCCTGCAATATGCAGCATCAGTAATGGAAACCCGTACATCCATTGTGTTAAATAAGGGCTGAACAGCCAGTTGTCATCATGAAAGAGAAAAGGGAAAGCAATTAGAGCTAGGAATTTATTATGCCATCCACATTTTAAGATCACTCAACAAGTTTCACACTGAGACTGTCCAATGGATTTCAACTTAATGTTCATGCTGACCATGATATCAAGGGTATATACTCTTGGTGGAGATATGAGATAGATACTATTGAATGGTAATGATAACCACTTCACTTAAAATTAAAGAAAGCTACCTGAGAAAATTGGACATTCAACAATGGACTTCGGACAATAACATCAACATAGGATGGCAAAAAGATGAGTCCAGGAGCGCTCTCAGGAGTAGCAGCCATGGCAGATAGGCGATATTCACCTGGTGGAACCTATACAATATTTTTATAAATGAGTGAGACATAACGAGTATGAATAACTACATAAATTACGTTTAAAAAACTGTCAACCAATTTCAAAGAATAAAATGAAAAGCAAAACAAACCCGAAATATAATTCTTTAGTACTCCAATTTTTTATTCTAGGTTTTAACATAATGAGAACCCAGGGGAAACTGTTAAGCACTATGCTGATACTGAAGAACAATGTTCCTTCCTCATGCCATTCCAAGTAGAATTGAGTGATAAATTCCCAAAACAAATTATAACCTACATACTAGATATAACAACGGCATGAGAATATGACATCATGAGACAAGTATTCAGAATGCTTCCTAATGGATTTTTCTGCAACTAAGCATATTTCAAGCGACTCGTTAGAGGTCTGACATCGTATGGCCTTCGAGGAGTAGAAACTCAATTCTTAGAAACCATGCCTGCTCAGTTGGCCAAAAGAACCTTGTGTCTTGACAGGCCATACAAGTCATTAGTTTCACAGATCTTCTACCAAAGATTCTACCTATAAAATAGAGAAGCATAAGAAGTTGAAATAAATTTAATAAAAAGGCAAGTTGCTTCCTATACCTAGAACCCTTTTTTTTATAAAACTAAAATTACCTATTTAATCCTTCAGCTGTGGCTACCTCTATATCTGTATGAAAGTAGCAAACACTACCAGTAACTAAAGAGCACCTTCTAATTGTACAACAAACTAACATACCTCAAAGCAGAAGTTTCCAGTTTCATCTGTCAGTTTCACTTGTGGTTTCACATTCTCTGGACCATGAGTCAAAGCTACCTAAAATCCAAATGCAAATAAAGAATACCTTTGATTAGAATGCAGAATCTAAGTAACTAAAAGGATGCATCATATGTTTGGTAATTACCTTTGCTTTGAAACCAGAACCAACCATCCTAACTACACCACAAAGATCATATAAAATGGCTTTAATCTCTTCAACTGAAGCCATGTTTGGCAATACCTGAGCAAGTAGGCAAAGTTAACAAGAATAAACATAACAGCATGCTTTTGACAATAATCTAATCATAACTCTTTGTCTTCAGAATAAGAGGGTGATATTAATTTATACTCAAATATATCTATCTACAGATATTTTTTTGAGATATACTTACCATATAATTTTCCAATCTCTTAAACTTGTAATGATCCTTTGTGGCCTCTATAGTATAGCGACTGGAGGTAACCTAATGCATTCAAAGTGAGAAGTAAGAAAAAAGAAGATAAATCTACTATATATCTACGTACAAAAACACAAAGATATGTTTATATATGTAAATATAAAAACTGATCTAAACTTCTCTATTTCAGATTCTCAGCATGAACTAAGATGATGAAAAAGTTTCTCAGCAATCTTAAGCCTCTCGCATAGCATCCAGGAATATAAAATAATTAGGAAACACTTAAGTTACAACAGAGTAACCAAGTTACCAACAGTAAGCAAGATAGAGAGAGATGTTAATCATACACCAGTTTCAACTTTAAGAAATTAACAATAAATAAGTTAATGGAACTTGTCATACATTATTCCAAAGTCATGGAATATAATGACACTCTACAGGTTGCAATACAACTTAAAAGATTTCAATAAACTTCACACAAGGTCATTAAAGAATTGAACAAATCCTAATGTAAACTTGTAGAAAGATGACCATTCTCCATAAGCAAAACAAGACAAATGAATAACTGAATGTATCATTTATGAATCAGACGTGAAGAAACACTCTTTTGTTATATTTAAATAAAATTAGGCCTGCAAGTTTAGAAGCCAAGCCAGATTATCTCTTTCACAAGCAGCAGTATGCAGACAGCATCTTAGGAAAAGCTGAGACAGAGAAAATACAAAGATGCCAACAGATGTCCTTTTCCTCAAGTTTATTATTTGGAGACAAAGATACCCAAAATACATAATAATAAATAACAAGAAACCAAAACATATCCAAAAGACAAGAATGTAAAAAATAGAAGAAAATATATTTAAAATAAAAGTTCAAGATTACTACACAGGATCTCTGAACTGGCAGATCTAAGAACGGAATAAATGAAGAAAGCAATAGAGAATAACAGCATACTTTCAGAAAATATTGATTATAATAACCCGCAATTTAATACCTGGTCAAGCTTGTAATATCCTTGTCTGTCAGTAATACATCTTTCATGACCATCAACTATAATTTTAACACCTTCTACTCCCATCTCGTTTCCATCAACTACACGGCCCCCAACAGAAAATCCAGTGACCTGTACAAATTAAGTTGATGGAAGATGGTGGAGATGAAAATTCACTTATAACAGTATCACATACAACATAGTATTTCTGGATCACTTTTAATCAACAAAACTTATTTCAGCTAAATTTCTCTTCAACACATCATTCTTTTAAGTTATCGATGCAGTGGGAGGAGAAAAAGTACTTTCTTATAGTACAGTCTTTGTGAAATTAGCATCCATAATCCCTTGCAGAAAATAATCAACTGAACCCTCATATAGATTATTTGAATCAAACCCCAAGTTGATTAATATATGCACATAGATGAGCATAGTTTCAGGCTTTCAGCAAACATATAAATACATACGTGCATAATGTCAATATCTGAAAACAAGATGGAACTATGATAATGCAACTTATTTCATAGACTAGTTTTTTGAACTTTGAATGGACTGCATGATTACTAGAAACTATTAGCATGTATATGCTTATGGGATGATGTTTCTTGTCATATATAATATAGCCAATGGAATAAGCCCTAGGATGAGAAGTATTCTTCCCTAAACTCACCATACACAATACATGGCCAAAACTCAACTATACTTTCAATAGAGAGAAGAAGATCATAAAGACTATGCACAAATAGCTTGACAGAAGAAAATGCACAAGCTTAGGAAACATTATAAACCATAATAATATACCTGAAACTTCTGGGAAACCTTTACATGTTGATGCTTGACGTTAACTGAGACCTTGGGAGGCGAAACATCAAACACTGTGTTTTCACCCTTGTAGTAAGGTATGAGCTCATAATTTCCTGTAGGCGGACCAAAAATAATGAGATCTGACAAAATTTTATGGTTTTACAATTGCAAAGATGCAGGAAAGGAATATGTTCATTGCTTATAAAACTCAAAACAGCTGAATACAAACACTTGATTCACAAAACAAAGTAGTCCGTGATATATGACAGGGCAAGTGGGTAAGCCACTGTCAACTAAGCATTAACTCAATAGTACAAGCTAAATTTCGATTTTGTAACATTTTTAACCGAGGAAAAGCTAAACTGATACCCTTTGATGAAACTTTCAGCAATCAGTCAAGTAAAGCTCAAGTCTCAGTACAACATATGTACTATATTGTTCATTGGTATATACACTTGATCTTAGCCAAATACCTTTGTCCGCCTTCAGGTTAAGAACAAGTATATGTGCTATATTGTTCATTGGTCTTTGTTCAAAATTAAAAGCAGTGACACAAGCAAATTCTTTATGCTCCATCTCTGAACTCTAGAAGGTTTATTCTCATTAGACATAGAGGCACCAAGAATTTGAACTTCCCCAAGATATATCATAATAGCATGTTTCTATATTAGCATAAGTAGAATGAACAAGCATCCAATACACAGACAGATAAGAGAGACTAAACATGCATTCGAAAAGAAAACTACCACAAGGTATTGAGTTGAAGGTGAATGCTCCATCAGCATTGGATACTGCATGACAGAGAGCTTCTCTTTGCCCAGAGGCACTACCAGAACCTTGGGGACATTGTACATGAGAAACATCATCTGAATATAAATAAATATGGACTCCCAGAATTGGATTTCCCTGGAAAAAGAAACACAGAATCATAAATGAGGTAAGAACAACACAAGAAAATTGAGTTATGTGTAAAACTATATCAACTCGCACTGAAAAGAGTACCACAGTGAATAGAAGAAGCAATTTAAGTAAACATGAATTTTATTTCCGTCTTATTTGACTAACTGTAAGGACTAATTTGGTACGCAAGAATGATTTTGGCAGAATTGGAATGAGAATGGAATGCAGGTGGAACGAAATGATCATTCTATTTTATTGTTCGGTAGTGTCGGTGGGGAATAATCATTTCATTTTATTTATTTTTTTTATATAGTTTTTAGACATGAAATAATTAAAAAATTATGCTAAAATGATAAAAATATCCCTTAATAGATAAATTAATAAAAAAGTAACATAATTTATGAAATATATATTTCTTAAATTTTTTATTAATTTTTTAAAAAAAAATTATATTACTTATTTATTATTAATTAATTAATTATATTATTAATTATATTTATTTTATTATTTCTTATTTCTATTATTTATTAATATTAATATTTTAGTTTAAAATTACTTAACTAATTTATTTATTTAATATTAATTTAATTATTTATAATTATATTATTTACTATGATATGAAAGGTATTTTTATCATTTAACTAAAATAAATTGATTTATTATTATTTTTAAATACAAATTTTTTTTATATTATTTAATGTGATATGAAAGATATTTTTGTCATTTGTTTAAATTAAATAATAAATATATTTTGTTTATTTATGTATAATATTATTATTTTATTAATATTCAACATTTTAATTTATGTGATAGAATAGTTTTTTGGTCATTTAACTGAACTAAATCGATTCTATAAAAATAGGAATGTGCAATACCACTCCTAGGTGGGTATGAGAATTCCTACTTCTATGGAATAAAATGACCAGAATGGAATGAGTATTCTGAGGCTAAAAACATACCAAACAAAAAAATGCTTATTTCATGGAATCATGCTTGGAATGACCATTCCTGCATACCAAACTAGCCCTAAATGAAATTAGACATAGTAGAACATTGACTTCATGTAGAAATAAAAACTAGATGTTGTGTTGATAAAAAATATTACCTGAGCAACAACAAATCCACCAATGCTATATCCAAGGACAAAAAAAACATCGTCAACTACCCCATTTCCGAATCCCAACTCCAACTGCAAGAAATGCATCAACAAATGAATGGTGTATAGAATATGCAACCTTAATGACAATAGTCCAAGATAAAAATTCTAACTCCAAAAGGAGACGAAATTGACAAAATAAAATGCAAATTGTTGAAAGAATAGTAAAATTGAAGAGCTTCTAACCTCAGTCGAGCCTTTAGTTTCAACTTTCAGATCAGGATGTGAAGCACGCAAATGATATTTTCCTGAATGAAATGAAATTATTCTGTTAAATTAGATCCCATTTATTTCAAACAAGTCTGGGAAGAGAAGAATCAGGGAAAAACTTTAATTAATAGCTAGGAAACAAAATCCATGTCCAAATAATCTCGCTGGACTTCTCAGTTAATTGATATTTTTGATAGAAAAGGAAGATTTTAAGAGAGAAAAGAAATACAGGTGGGAAGTCCTCCTCAACAGAAATAAAAAGCAAGGTTAAAGCAATAGTGCTTGCCAATCACGCTGCATACCTAAAGAAACACCCTCAAAAGCTCCCTAAACAGAATACCAAAAAGAAGCAATAAAAACAATCTTATCCAATAGAAGATGCCATGGAGATTGAAATCATAAAAATTTGCACATTACGTTTCAACCACACTCCCCAAATCACTGCAAAGAAAGCAGTGATCAACAAACACTGAACATACTTATTTTCTCCAAAACTTCGTCACCGAGTCATCAAAAGATCATGAAATGAGTCCAGGCAAACCCAAGGAAAAAACCTTTATCCGAATTTCTTATAAATCCAATTATGATCAGGCCACATAGTTCCCTTTTCACCACCCTGGTTTTGGCCAATTTAAAGCTATAACCTCAACTACATCTATTACAAATACATTCTTCCACTTCAACCAACAGCATCATTACATTGCTTCAATCCATTTTTCTTTTTCTACCTAAATCATCTCAATCTTCCACTACTATGGTTGCCCTTCATTGTAGATGACCAAATTATCCCATGTGACTATTACTCATTTTTCTCCCAAATCTCAATTGAAGAATTAAAGTTACCCTTGACCTTTGAATTAATATCTCATTTCAAACAAAGTTTTCCAATTCTTGAATCAATAATAAAGTATAGCATCTACAGCATCAAAGCACTATTGATCAAGTTTAATTAATGTTATATTCGTGAGTTTTTTAGTTAAAATAAGTATGATTAATTTTGTAAGTTATTAAGGAATTAATAAACATAAATAGATCTTTTCAGTACAAAGTAAATTGGAACCTTCCCTACCTGGAATTATATTGGTAAACAAGTAACTCCCCGTTGATGAAGTTAAGACAGATGAGACAAGATCACCATCAGGGGACAAAATTTCAACCTTTACATTTGAAGGACCTCCACCTTTAAGTAAACAGCTCTCCCCACCAACAGCTCCCTTAACTCTACCAGCTATGGTAAATCTAGAAAACACAAACGTTGAGAGGTAATTTTGAAATCCAGAGCAAGCAAAAACATAGGAATCAATTCAACATAAAGATAACCACAACAAACCCTGTGAAACGAAAATTTATATCTTCATTGCCATTGCAACCAGCATCATCAACCACAACAGGAACCTGTGGTAAATAAATTTGTCACAAATTTTGGCAATACCTTTGAGATTTCAGACGACATCGTCATAATAATATATCAGAAAAGGAGAATGAGGGCTCCATGCATACATGTTCACATGCTAATAAAGGAGATTAAGTGAACCATGCATGAGAAACAACAAAGCAATGACTAAACCTTATCAGGGTTCCATGACCATCCTTCTGGTCCATTGATCTTGACTATAAATGAACCCTGCAATGGAAAAAAACAATATGGTAAGTGAATTGAAGAGTGCATGTGTGTATTACTGTATCCGTCACATGTCTTGGCACCACTTGATGTCATTAGGAAAATGAGGATAGGATAAATAACTTAAGGAAACAAGTCATTGGCACCATTAACACAGCTTCTTCTGAATTTCATGAAACAAACTAATACTTCTATGAAGTCATGAAGTTTAAAAGAAACAGGAAACTAAAACAACTGCTACCTTAAGTTATTAGATAACCGGTGTCGGAAGTTTTTAGACAGTACACTATGTAATTAGACGATTATACCACACTGTTTCTGCCATCAACAGAACACAATTGTCCCGGACTATTTTTTTTCTTGTATCAAAGCAAGAGAATTTACACATTAGTTAATTAATGCCACCAAATGCGAAATTCCTGAGTACTTGGCTCTAGTAATATGATCTTCCCAGAAAACCCAGGAAGACATAAAGTTTTTAAGACTTTCACGGGATGGGATTAGAAAGAGAATGACAAGCACTTGTCCCTTAAGTTGCCCTGATCTTTCAGCTGCATTCATACAATTTCTATTTTAGCAGTTTTCATTTGAAATCACTTAGTAGCCATTTAGCAAAAATATAAAAAGAAAGGGGCATACACTAAAGAGGAAGAAAAAGAAAATGAATGTTCCAGGCAATTCATAAGAATGTTGCGAAATGGTAAGGAATAAATTATTGATCCATATTACTTGTCATTGTAGGACAGTAGAACTCCTGATCTGAAAATCTTGTACAGGTACAACTATCCACTAATTCATGCAAAAGGTACCTTGTCATAAACTGGAATGAAGTAATAACCATTGGGGGCACATTGAGTTCTATCCTTTACCAATCCATCCACTGTGCGAAGCTCAACCTACAGTTGGATCAAGTGCATCTTTTGAGAACGTGAAAAGATAAGCATGTTTCCTTTAAGAAAAAATGGAATTTCTCTTGTTCATAAAAGTCATCATTTTTTACAAGTAATGAATTTACCAACAAAAATAACAGTTTATGTAGCTCTGTATCCACCTATGAGTCACAGACAATAACAACCAAAATACATATTACATTAGGATTTTCGTAATATTTTTCTTTCTTTCCTTCAATTCACCATATTTAATATCAGGTATTTCACTGCAGTAACCTTGCCGTGTTAATTATACTACAGAAATTACAGTCCCCAACCATTATTCAGACAATTTAAACATATGATAAATAAGTATATGATTGATATATAAATACTTTTTTCATTTCTGGTTCGTTGAATCTTTGTATAATTTATAAATGCAGCTAGATACATAACAAAGTTTCAAGACAGTCTCAGTTTATCACTACACAGTAGACAGACATACCGTGATATGAGAATAATCCAATTTAGCGTCAGTTGGTTTCCTTGATTTGGTCAAAGACGAGCTCGCCTGCAGTTGTAGAAATCTATGTCAGACTACTTCCTAGCAAACGAAGACAACAGAGGGAAAGGCCCAAGCTAGATTATTCTAGCCACTAATGTTTACTTAAAACTACTAATTTCAGATCCAAATATTCAAAGCAATAGGAATTCATATGAAATAATACTCACACTTTAGATGATGATAATTGCAATAGCAGAATTAGATAAAATCGATTATTCCAAAACTTTCCAATCCTTTTCCTACATTTTCTAGGCAGACAAACGGAAAACAGATTCTCTTACCTCGACAAAGCCGCCACAACCATAGATGGAATCAGCGTAAGCAGCTGAAATCGAAGACAGTGCAATCAAGAAGCATAGTAAAGAATCTCTCGTCGTCATTTCGCGCTGTGGTTTTGAAAGTTGATGATGGGAATTATCTTCGCCACAGAACAGATCTGCTGCTTCGCTTGAGATCTACTATATCATTTATATCCTGTTTATTAAAACTAGTCACTCTCAGTCTCTGAGACTCACTGACTGACTCTGGCGAGGGTTTATGGATTTTGGTATTTTTAACAGGAGCACCAATATGCAGGACCCGTAACAAATAGTTGTGTATACTTTTCCAATAAAATAAAAAAGAAATTAGTACGTTTGTATTCTTTTACATTTATATAGTTTTACTATTTTTATTTACTTTTTGATTTTTTTAGTTTTTTTCACTTTTTATTTTTCTTCACATTTCCAATTTACTTTTGATGCCTTTTTTTTTTTTTTTATTTGTCTTTACGGTATGAAATTCTGTAACTTCAAAACTATCCTTTAAATCCCACCTCATATCATCAAAATTGGGATTGAATTTTTTTTTAAGATAAATCGAGATTTAAAATGAATAAATACTGATATTACTCTTATTAGTTAAAATTGTGGAGATAATTTGGCTGATAAAATTGGAAAAATAAAATCATTCTTTAAATTATTATTTTTGATCTTTTATTTTTATCAAGATTTATCGAAACATTATGTGTTGCATGGAAGTATTCCCTATTAAATATAGTCCAAAAAATGAACTAAGAAGGAAAAAATTCCTATAATCCCATTTTTTATTTTGAATATATTACAAATGAATAATATATATTTTATATATTTGAATATTATTATAATATAATTACAGGACTGTATATGCCGCATGTAATTTTCTTTTTGAAATGTCAATATAACAATTATCGCATTACTAATATAATAAAATTTTACAATAAATCTAAGTAAATAGGTAATCATTGACTCGTCTCTTTAATATTGATTTTGCATATTTTCCTTCTCCAAATCTGATCTAATCTAAAATTTGAGCTTGATATTAGCTCACTTCTAACATGATATGAAAACAAGGTTATAGCCTACCAGTAGGCTCCTCTCCTAACACTCTAGCCTAAGCTATGCCTGTCACAATCAAAATAATTGTTTGAAGTTTACATTTCACATGAGAGGTATCAATGTGATAACTCTCACTTTGCTAATATAACATAACTTCATATCACCATATTATATATAAGTCATAATATCAATTAATTAGTTTTAAGAGTAATGTTCAAACATAATATCAAAGTTTGAGTTAACTGGCCTCCCCTCCTAATATCATATTATATATATATATAATTATTTTTTTGGTTGCTAAGAGTTAGATATATATGAGATAAGTTGTGAGTAAATCAATTTAAATTATTTGATTATTAATCGTGTCGAATAAATATAATAGTTAATTTGTATGAATAACACTTAAGATACTATTTACATATCAATTAAAATAAATAATTTTTAATTGACATATTAATTACATATGATAATTATTTAAAATGAAATTGACTACATTTCAATAATTTATCAATAAATCTAGTGAAATTTTTATTATCTATATTAATTTATTGAGCCCAACTTATACACTACCTAGCAAAAGATATTCGGAAGATAATTCTTTCCATTTTTATCAATTTCTAGTCCATAAAGAAAGTGGGATTCGATCTCACATGTGTATAAGACCAAAGGATTATATAATATGAGATCATATGCGAATAATTTAATTGACTTAAATTATAAGTTCCAACGACTAACGTGATAAATACAATAACACATGAAAGTAAATTGAATTAGTGTATTTAAAAGTCAAGCGTGACAGCATTGAATAAAGAGTCGAAGGCGGCCGCGGAGTCGGACATGCGGATCAACAGTAAGAGAAAACGAACTGAATTACCCACTCAGCCGAAATCTTGAAAACTCATCCTCGCAATGCTTCGACCGTTGCTCGTGCTGTTGTTATTGGCTTCCGCATCGATCGGAAGGGTCAGCTCGCACGAAGAATCAGGTCAGTGGAGCTGCGAGTCCAACTCGGAGATCCGAGTTGAGGCCGAGTTCAAGCCGGGGCTCATCACTCTTGACGGCCACGCCGATGATTGGAAGGACATTGATGGGTTCGAGTTTTCTCTTCTCCCTGCTCTCGACCCAGATGCTGAAAATGAGTACAAAGGAGGAAAAATGACCGTTAAGGTATTCTTTGAATCAAAGACTTTTAAAAATAGCTATTACCCGTGGCACGTTCCCTGGTTATTGTTTTTGTTATACCCGATGCAGCTATCAGTTTTGATTGGAAATGTTTCTTTTTGTGTCTTTGCACATGTCAATTGCTTTCTATTATATCATCTTACTTTGCTTTGACGCGATATATTTTGTTTTGATGCAGGCTTTGCATGATGGTCATTACGTCTTCTTTATGCTGCAAGTTGATGGTGAATATGCGTACTCTAAAGGGTAAGTGTCAACATGGAAATGAACTTGATTATCAGTTAGTCTAACATGTTTTAGTAATTAATTTATGTAAGTTTTCAATAACTCCTCTTTTGCTAATTCCTTAGCTATCAAAAATTAGAGAAGTCATGACTAGTTTTGATTGTTCCAATTTTTTTTGTATAAATAACAATTCTTCCTACTTTGATGTGATGGGATGTATAAATAACTCCTCTTTTGCATGTTTTATTAATTTTTGACATTTTTTGTGTTAAATTAGTTTGATATTTTTCCAATTGAATTCATCACTTGATTACGATATTACTAGTTTAGTTGGAATATTTTATGTGATGCAGTAACAGCAACAAATGTCCATCTGTTGCTCTCATGTTTCAAATTGGTGAGAATGCCACCTATCATAATGTAAGTTAGACTCCCCACTATTTATCCTAACTGAAAATTCCTTTGAGTTTATTTATTTATTTATTTTTTGTAATCTTTGTTGTTGTTAGTTGTTCTGTTTATTTATTCTGTTATGAGTTCCTAAGCAAATTTGGTGCCAATTAGATGGGTGGGTGTCAGGAAGACAAAAGCACTTGCACCAACAAGACTTGCAAAGGTCATGAAGTTGACATCATGCATTTCTCAATTGGAAATGCAATTCCAGGACGGCTTTATGGTGGAAACCCAATAGATAATAGTGATGGAAATGGAGGTGACAGGTGACATATCATGACCTGATTTTCTTGACTTCAGAAAATTAACATGTTAAGTCTCATTAATTCAAACATGATACAGCAATCGTACCTGAATATATATTTATTAATTATTCGCAGCTCTTTCTTCTGCACAGGTTTGGCCATTTGGTTGATATTTATGCCTGGAATCCACATTGTAGATACTTAGATGGAATTGGTCCTTCAGGTATATATGGAAAAATAACACCTCCCTTCTCTTTCCATTTAGTGGTCCATTTCAGACCTTCTAAACAAATGTACCACCTTAAATCTTCAAATATCTTGGAATACGACTCTGTAAGGTTAACATGTCAAAAACTTCTGTTGATGTCGTAATTATTGTTACTTGCTTAGCTACATGACAATGCTTAGGTGTCATTATGACAATACCTTTAGCATACTTTCCTATAATAATCCATTACTATGTTTACTTTCATGTTTTTGTGCTTTCTTCCAATGTTTCGTTTTCCTGGTATTTGATCAAGTGTAAAGCAAATTACTGGTATTTCCATCTCAGTTAAATTTTCTACCCATATGGCAATTTATTTTTCTGAAATTATAAAATAAACTTTTTTCACCATCTATCATTGATATTAAGTTCTCCTCACTTTGCATACTAGAAATCACCCACATGTTCCAATCTGGTGGTACCACTTTATTAAATCGGAGAAGATCTCAAAAGATTGACTGATGATTAAAAGCAAGCATGTCAATGACGTCTTCAATAACTTCTGGAGAGAGTATCATCCAGAGAATAGAGAATGAAATGAATCTGTCTAAATTCAATTAATAAAAGGGCTTATCTTAGGAAGAGGACAAGTTAATGATGGAGCTTTTAAAATAAGGATTTTTATGTTTATCATTATTATAATTCAAAGAACTTTGAAGTGCCTAGCTCATACTGATAATAATAAATACTATTAACTATTAAGTCTTTTAAGTTGACATGATCAGAGACTAGATATACACAACCAATGGGGCCACTATCAATGGCCACCACCACTATAGCAAGCAGTACCTCATCAGAGTTACTGTCTTCATCAATGTCTTTTTCTAAATTCGCTACTGCCTCTACAATTACGAATGCCATATTGGATGCTGCATCATGATGTGCATGTGTTGCTGGTAATATTCTCCCATTTGGAATATAAATTTGATAGGAACTGACTCTTACCTAGTAGCTAAGAGGGAATTAACTATTTAGGTAGTTCTTTTTCTCATGGGGGGGCTCTTTGTTAGTCTGGTACCGTTTGTGATTTGACAATACTTGTCTGGCCAAAAAAAGAAAAAAATCATGTGACAATCATGAGATATAAGAAATAATGACCTTTTCTGGAGAGGTAAAAAGGAGGAATACTTAGCCTTTCTTTCTTGTGAATAGAAACAGTATCAAATTATTTACTTTTTATAAATCATCTGGTACCTGTCTCCATCTCCCACCACTTTCCTTTCACCCGGTATTTTAGAATTGATTATTTTCCAAACAATTTTAAATGTTTATAAAGTTATTCAAGATTGACCTTTTTTATTCTCATTTTTTGGGTCCATTGTTAGCAAATGATTCTAGTGGACAGAATGACTGGAAAGGTGCTTGGTGGCATAGTACCTTTACTGTTCACTCAGGTAACTTCTTCTATTGCGGATTCTATATTTAAGATCTGTTATATATCAATTATATATAGTGAAATGCTCACTTCAGACAAAACTATTGCAGACAGCCTAAAACACCTTCCCTTCTGCTAATGATTTCCATAGAGTAATTGAGAATTTATATGTACATAGCAACCTTTTTGAACAAAACAGTCTATGCTCATATAAGCATTTTATTAATATTTTAGATTTTAATGCAAATCTAAGTTTGCTGATTTCTTTCTATTTATTGTGATGTATACGATCATTGGTGCTTAAATAGGCGTTAGTCCCTCGTCAGCTTGTTACATGTATTACCTCGAAGGTTTTAGCTTAAGATAGAGGGATGATTAACATGGTTTCTTACGGCCTTCTCTCCATACAATAGTATTATTTATACATTCATGTTGCCGTGTTAGCTTCTGTTCCATCAACAAATGTGCATATTAATTTATTTCCTTATATTTACTTCTGAGTGACATATGGTAAGAGACTCAAATGATATATATGACAGGGTTCACAGAGGAAGAGAGTCCATATGCAGAAAATGGAAAAAAGGGCACATACTATTTTGAATTCTCCAGGCCTTTGAGAACCATGGATCGTCTTCAACAGGTGAGAGACTCAAATGCTGCATTTAAAATCTTATATATAAGAGCCTTTATAGATTTTTGGTATTCTTTGTTTCTTTTGGTAATGAGAACCTAGACAACAAATTGCTTACTCAAAAAAAGATGTATTCTTGTCAAATGTTGACGATTATGAAGTAACATGTAGATTTGTTATTAATGGATCTATTATCCAAGTCCAACTGATGCTAGCATTCAAGTTCTTTAAATCATGTGATGAACTCTGCTATATGTGCTTACGGATCTGTTTCATATGATTGTCCAAAAAGCTTGTTAGACCTGTTTGTCAGTTTCTTACTCAGCTTTTCTTTTTTTGGTCAGACCACCTGTTTGTTTGGATTGTATGCAGCCAACTTTTAATATGTTGTGGATATTACCTGGCATTGCAGGACACTCAGTTCACTATTGGTGGCTCAAGTATGATGTCAGTTGCATTCTGGTATCCAGTTGATGACCAGCCATGGCATGGTTCTGGACATTACTCTGTTGGCTGTGATTGGGTGCCCTTGGATATATCTCTAGGCGCTTCTTTGCTGAGCAAGTCAGCACAAAGTGGCTCCTGGAATGTTGCTAGTGCTTTCTCCCTTCTACTATCAGTAGCCTCTTTATGCTTGTCTGTATTTGTCAGTTATCGGGTTTTCAGACCCAAGAGTGTCCCCTTTACACCAATGGAGAATCTTTAGGATAGCAGCTTGGATTTGGAATTGTACTATTCATCACGTCTGTACTGCCTAGGTTTGTACTATCCATTGCTTTCTACATTCTATTTTTCTTGCAATATAATATCAATCATCAGTTTTGTTTTTGTTGTTGTGGTTCTGTAAATTGTTAGTTTATTATCACCTTTATGAGTTGTGTTTAGTTGACGCAACATGGGCTTTGTACAAGTACGAGACTAGTGGCTGTTCTGCATTTTTATTCGGAAGAATCATGGGTGCATGAAGGACAATAAACCTAAACTTGTACTCCCATTCCCTTCAAAATTTTCATCGTTTACCTTATTTTTCTCAATTTCAAATATCCCCAATGTTTTGATAATTGGTTATTGCCTCGAGCCAACCATGGCAAAACATTATCAGAATAGCTTATAGTAGTATTAAATTTTGCAAACCATATCCAACCATGCCTGCGCAGTTGTGAATGCTGAAAGTAAAAGCATGTTTGCCCCTCCTTTTTTTTTTCAATTATAAAAAAAAAGTTTTTTTTTTTTTTTTCAATAAAGTCAAAATGAGAAAAACTTAATTACTAAATCACAACAGATATATAAAATATAAATAAGTTTTATATTCATATTTTTATATTTGAATTGTCGATGCAACATGTCTCTTACCTTAGAAACTAATTTTTTTTGTTTGAATGTATAAGGGGGTGATATATCATAAGAAGTTGAAAGTTGAACAGTTAATAATTATATAATAATTTTAATTACAGATTTTACTATAAATCGTTAATATATTTAACAAAATAATTATTTAGTATATATTTTACATAAATCGTCAATATTTCTGTTTACTTATTTCTTAATATATCGATGATTTTTCTAAAAGTTATACACATAATAACGTGATTAAAATATGACAAAAACATCATCTAAATTGGTTAATCATTCAAATTTTGTTACCGCTTGTTTAGTGGTATTATTTCTAAACCTCTTCCCAAAGTCGCGACAGTTGTACCGTTTTCGTGCAAAACAAAACTTGAAAGTTTATAGTCTGTTGACGATTGGTCTCGAATGGCCAAAGGAAAATAGAAAAGCAAGTGTTGGGCCTCGGCATTATTATTATCAAAGTGTTGGATAGATTGGGTTGATTGGCCCATTCAACTTCTAGAGTTGCGAAATCCCTTCCTCGCCGGTTTCATTCGTTCGTTGCCCTGATCAACCATCCCATCCCAGGCGGTTGGTAGTTTGTACCTCCCTACACGGTAAGCTTCTCTTTCAAATTCAATGAACTCTTTGCTTCCAAATTCTATCAGCAGAAAGACGTAAGAGTTTCCGGATATAATATCTGCAACTTCATGGTCTTTCTCCACTCTAAAAAAAAAAAAGAACTTTGAATTCTCCTACTTTGTCTTCTTAGTTTTCGTACAAAATCTCAGTGGTTGCAACTGTCTCTCTTTTCTTGCTTGGTGTTTGTGGTTATTTAGGGTGTTGGCTTTTGGATCTTAATTTGAAGTCACTTGTAATTGGTAAGACTGTTTGAATTGCAGAATTGGATTTAAGGTGCAAATTTTTTGACAGGGAAAACCTTTTTCGGGAAAGAAGTCATCTGGGTCTTTTAGATTAGAAATCTTTGAGTTGTTGCATCAGATTGGAATTCCAAAAAAAAAAATTTGAAATTTATACCTTTTGAAGGCACCCAGAATTTCAAACTACTCAGATCAGTTGGCAGTTACTGTATGTATATAAATTCACGGGTTTGGATAATTTTGTTGTTGAATACGTTGTAACAATATCTATTTTTCTTTTCATTTTTGCTTATTGTCTGGGTGTAATTTTAGGTCCTGCCTTTGTTGTGGGAACTGGGAACTCGCAGTAGCTGTTGAAACTGAAGATTAGGCTTGATGGCGAGGATCAAACCTCAAACTTTGCTACAACAAAGCAAAAAGAAGAAGGGACCTGCTCGCACAAGTGTCTTGACTATTGCACTTTACAGCTTCATTGTCATCGTGATTGGGTTTTTCCTTTTTGCTACATATAGACATTGGTCTCAAAGGTTTGTGTTTTGAGTCATTCTACTGATATTAAGATGGATACATAGTGTCAGAAATGATATGCAGTAAGAAAGAAATTGCGAAAAAATTAGAACACAGGGAAAGTCTCATGTAAGGATTGTATGAAGAATATTTGGAGTCACTCAGAGCAAATAATAAGATTGTTTTTGGTGAAACTGGTGCAGTAATGCAAAGATATGGAGTGCCCGAAATAAACTCGCACAGGCTTTAGTTCCAACCAAGTTGATTGGTTTCTCCACATTTATAGTGACTGAACCTTTAGTCCTTTATGTGTGTATGTTATCATTGTAGAATAGGAAGCATCATTTGTTGCTTAAGAATTTATTTGCCTTCCTATGTTCAGATCACGATTTCAAGCAGGGAATGACATTTCAGTGTCTGAGGTACTGCCTCGTATTCTTTCTGTGCTTCTCTTTTATCTTGACTTGAAACTTCAGCAGTCTGTCAAATGGTTTCCTTATTCTTAAAGCCATGTGGTATTGAGTCTAGGTGTATGTGTTTCTAAAGGATTGTTGATTTGTATTTCGAGCTAGGATATTTCTGGTGGCCTCTATAAGTTTTTAATAGGCCTATTTTTATGTGCTATAGGGTGAGAATGCTTTTGTGGACTCAAAGAAATCCGATCTCCCTGGATATGCTGTAAGTTTTTCCATCGTGAAGAGGCTTCAATGCTTTCTCAAATATAAACTTTGCAAATAAAAAATATCAGCTCAGAAGGAAATAAAAATAAAATATATCAGCGGTGCTACGTTAAACTACTTCTGAGTGATTTTCATTGGTATCTATATATGACGTTATTTTTAACATTGTTATTTTTTGTTTCCTAATAATAGGTTATCAATACCTCAAAAGGCCCTATAACAACGGAACTTTATAAGGAAAGTTCTCCTGAAGTTGTTGACGAATTCATTGACTTGTGGTGAGTACTGTGTTTGGCACTTATTTGGTCTGTACTCTGTTTATAATTTATACAAGGAAGAGGCTTCTTATATATCTTACTATTAATCCTGGAATTGATCATTTTGTATCTGTGTTATGATGCTTGTACTTTGGGGTTGGTAGGAGTAAGAACAATTATCTACGGTTTGGAGGGTTTTGATCTTATGTGACACAGAAGAAAATAGTGAGTAGAGAAAGAGAGAATTGATGTTAAGTGGATGGTTCCTACTCTCGATCGATGTTTAATCCTTCTTCAGTGTACTGTACTCCTGTGAGATATAAAGTTTGGAATTTTCAGATTAGTCGGTGAATTGCAAGAATAAGGTTTTAATTATATGCAGTAATATATCTGTTGTTATTCTGGTTGGAACTGTATCAATTGGATTCTAATGACATGGGGTTGAAGGTGGCTGCATACTTGACTACTATGAATACGTTGAATGGAGCGTATTACATTTTGTGGATTTAAACTCTGATGATACCTCTCAATGTACTTTTCTTAGATTTCTTTTGTCTGATTAGATCACTAAAGTAAGGTTTGTGATTGAAGGTTTTATTTCAAGCTTGTGCCTGTTTTTTACTCCAAAGTCCAAACATTGGTTTTTTTAATAAAATTGCTTCTTCTTCTTTTTTTTTTTGGTCAAATTTGTTTAGCATAATACATGAAAGATTTCATAAGACATGACAGATAAATATTTAGTCTAAGTTTGTTCATGTTTCATGCCCTCAAACTGCAACAAATTGTGGATTGGCCATAGAAAATGTAGGAGAAACTTTGAAAACGACCAGACTCTTGTAAGAAATAGCTAGAGCTTTAGCATCTGTGATGTCAATTTCTATTCTGACAAGTTCTATGTTAAGATGAATGAATCTACTCCTTTTTATGGTGGTGTCTAACGTATGTTAATTTTGCAGCCAAAAGGGACACTTCAAGGGGATGCTTTTTCATCGTGTAATCAAGCACTATGTCATTCAGGCAGGGGATAACCAAGGGTCAGGAGCTACAGAAGATTGGACCTTGAGAGGAAAGCATTATAATCAACTTCATACGAGGTATTAATGTCCAGTGCTCTAGTTTCCATGCTAGTGATAATTTAATGGTTTATGTTTCATAATTTCTTTTGACAAGTAGATTTTTTAATGTTTACCAGTCTTAAGCATGAGGCATTTATGCTTGGAACTTCAAAGGGTAAACATGATAAGAAAGGCTTTGAACTTTTCATTACAACTGCACCCATCCCAGACCTTAACGAGAAGCTTATTGTGTTTGGGCGGGTCATCAAGGGAGAGGATGTTGTTCAGGTGATTTAACTTTTATTTTGCCAGCTTTAGTATTGATTTTGCTCCTTCATTTCCATTTTTGTCATCTTTCAAGTCAAGAGAGAGGGAAGTTTATCTGGCATCTTTTTATGCTTGTTGGCTACTCAAAAGAATTTAAAGCTTAGTTAAGTTGCCAATGCCCAACATTTCATTGAAATTACATTACCTCCATCCTATTCCTAAAATTTCACAAAAAGTCAAGAGTAATCACATTTTATAATAGATTAATTGCATTTTCTTATAGTGAGTCCGTTAAGAGTCATGGTGGCTTGTGTAATTGCATCTACATAAGTTCTAGTAATTTACTCAATAAATAAAGTAAGAACAATGAAAGAGGGAGAACTAGAAGGATCATTAGGACTGTGACTTTTGGATACACTAAAGTAGCGCACTATGTGGGCCTTTTACATTCTTGCATTTGCTAAAGTCTCTGAAGTAATTGTATTAATGTAAATATGTTAAGCATACTTGTTGAAAATATGCTTATTGGTGCAAGTTTGATGGATAATAGTATTCGTTTATCCCATACTGTCACCAATGCAAATTATCAAGAATGGTTATAGTCAATGTAGATAACATTGTTGTACAACCTTCTACCAGGAGATTGAAGAAGTGGATACAGATGAACATTATCAGCCCAAAATTTCTATTGGGATCATTGACGTGACTCTCAGACAGAGTGTCTGAAGACTGCAAATCAAGAGCAATACAACACTGATATTTCCTACTTTTCAGATAACATGTCCGGGTACTGAAGCCAACATATTCCATAGGGGTCATGATGCACTTCTGTTACTGCACCCTTGGTTCGTCACTGGAAGAGTTAAAAGTTTCAACTCGTTTTGGATATTGCTTGTTATGGCTGCTTAATGCTGTAGATCTCCTCCTTTCTCTGTTCTCTTTTTATTTTCCAGTTTGGGTTTGGGGTTGTTGCTACTATTCATTAAGGCTTAAAATGCCATTTTTCTTTATATTACTAATCAGATGTAATTTTACAGCATAACAAGAACCAAGGAGGTTGTTTTTGAGAAAATGGTCTCTACTACTCAGTTGATGTCCTGTTCAAATATAAAATGCTCTGTTGTCCAAAGATTTGTGCAGCTTCAGCCAGTTTCAGCTGAAGTTAAATATTAAAACAGGCTGGGAACAACACGAATCCAAACAGGTTTATCATTCATTAGATTGGTTCAAAGCTTGTATACTTGTCATGCTCGAATGGATTGTTTATACAGGGGATGCCACCTAGTATATCTGAGATACGAGATCGTTATCCTGTTGAACTTGACTATAGTTTGTTTTAATTTTTTTGCCCTTTTACTTTTTTTTCCAATTTGACACTGAGACAGACATTACGTTTGAAAACATTTGGAAGCTCCATATAAATTTAGGCTGGGGTCGTATCCGAAGCCTTCCTCAACACCGAAAAGATCAACAGAAGGCATAAAAATATTAAAATTGGGCCAAACAGTTTCTCAAAGCATAACGTCCATCAAAATTTGATTAGTTTGTCGTTGCACTAATAAAAAATTTTAGAACAATTTCCCAAACTTTCTTAGGTGAGCCTCTACAAATTTCTAGACAAATAACTATTAAATCTAATTTGAGAAATTGCTCATTGAGTTGTTCAACGAATTTAGAAATTTTGTTTTTCCAATTGCTTTGTACTCGAACGACACAGCTCTATCTTTAGAAATAAGTGTAGAAGATGTCTAAAACAAGAGACTTGTAGGCTGAGAATTAGTTCTGCCAATTGGTTATAGAATAAGGAAACACCAAAATGTTCCCTTGGCATTGCATGGGGGTATTGCATCCACAACAGATAGAGCAGCTCTTCATAGAATCTATTTCGGACAAACTCTTTCAAGCAACTTCTCAAGTTCACAGTTGATTTCAACATTACGATCCTTCATTCTTTGACGCATCTCAGGAGACAATTTGCCAGCAGCTATGTAAATCTTAATCAACAAAAGGTAGATATCAGAACCGACACATTCAAAACTCTCCAGAATTCCAAAAAACTCCTCAGCACCATCAACATCTTTCTCTTCTTCAAAACACTTCAGAAAAGCACTTGCAGTTTCTGGGGATGGACACCAACACCATTCATCATCCTTGACTTCTGATACAGCTGCTTTCAGATGAATGAAAGCAAGATCCACCTGACAGGTTTTTAAGAAGGAATTCATGAACATTTCCCGAGCCTTAAAGAAAGGTCCTTTGGTCCTCTTCCTAGCATTCTCAAAGACCAATTCAGCTTCTTTATGTAAATCCTGACTCAGGTAAGCACTTATGGCAACATTTGCTAATCTCATATCATAACTGGAGCATCGAGACTCCCACTCCTTATAGCATTTTGTCAAACCCTCAACATCTTTAAGCTTACGAAGGGCCTGGAGCATAACTAGATAGCTCATGTTGTTCGCGCCAATAGACGACTTAAGGGAATTCCAAACCCTATTAACCTCATCTAGATTATAAGTCCCAGCATATAGGCTAATTAAGAAATGGTAAGCTTCACGATTTCTGGGTTTCATCTGTTCCTCTACCTTTCCAAGTGCTGATTCGGCTTTATCAAAAACTCCAGCCTTTACATAGATTGCAGCAAGGTTACTGTATGTTGTCCAACTTAACTTGTCAGTGGCCTCTTTCATCATCTCCTCATAGACTCTTTCTACTCCTTCAATATCATTTAAAGATGCATAGCTATTCATCCGGACATTATATGTAAATGTGTCCATTGGAGTATTCCTCTGCTTCATTTCATCCACTAAAGGAGGCACCATCTCAGGTTGACCCATTCTCATGTATAGGGACATCAAATTGTTGAAGACCAAAGTAGAAACATAGTTCAATTGATTCATCTTCTCGAAAAGAGCCAATGCCTTATCTTCCAGAACTTCCTTGCAATAGCAATTGAAAAGAGCTCCATATGTCAATAAGTTCTTAGAATCTGGAGGAAGACCATTGAAATAATTCTCGGCTGCAGATACCCCTTTGGTTTTGGATATAAGGTCCACACGTAACTGCAAAGTCTACCTTTGAGAAGTTGATTTTCCTCATCTCCATCCATTCCATTATCTGCACAAAAACTGGTCAAGCCCAAGAAAATACTGTCGAATGAATTCTCATTATACCATTGGACATAAAACATTGGCACTGATCCAACCTTCAAAATTCAATATTTGAATAGCAATCATCTAATGACTAACGATACTGGCATTACAAACCACCCCAACCTCTCAACAAAAACCAAAAGGGAGATTTGCAATAGTGCATTTTCATTCCCACATAAATTATCTCTGCTTAAAGTCCAGTGAAATTTTAATTTTTTCTAATAAATATAAAATTATATGATTCAATAACTCAACCTAAACAAATTATAAAATGAAGATTTATAAGAGTTCATAGGGACAGAAGAGACAAGAGCAGAAACCTCGAGGGCATGCTGGAAGTCTCGATACTTGCGAAGCTCCTTGATGCACTTCTCGAGCTCGTATTTCTTGATGGCTTTTCCGTTCATAATATACTGATTTAACGTCTGTGACACCGTCCCTCCTGTGGCGTGTAGCGCCGACAACTTCCGATACAGGCTATCTCTATATCCCGACGCCTTGACCTCCGCCTCCACCACCTGCGTCGCTGCCGTACATAATTGCCTAATCGACCATCTTCTGCCAGAGATCAAACGAGGAAGATTCATTTTTGTCGTCTGATGACTTCTACTGAGTATCAGTGTGTGTCTCTCTTTCTGAGCAAGGATTCGCACTTGGGGTTTGGTTAGGGTTTAACACACGGACAGGGAAGCGGAGACCTGTTAATCTAACTGTCCAAAACGCATCGCTTTGTTCCTAGCCTCCCTTGGGAGAAAAGTTTATGTGGAGTGGCTGCACACGTGGATCTTGTACTAAGCGTGTTAGCCAATAAAATAAAACCACCTCATGCAGGAAAAACAACTCACAAATCTAGTCACCTACTTAACCCAACCCAAAATAATTTAACTCAATCCAATTATCAACTTCTCTCTCAAACTCCAATTTTTTCGATTTATGGATCAAACTTCATTCAAGCTCAATTGACTTCACCTCTAATTCAAATAATGTAATATTACAATAGTAATCGTACTAGTTTTCCTTTCCTCTCCCAATTTTTTTTTCCCTCTCTTCTATTTGGTCATGATCAATTTACAAATCATAACTTACAATAATGACGACATTTGATTTTCACACTTTCTTATAGGGTTGATATAAGAACCCTAAATAAAATAAACTGTAACGTAATAAATTTGAGAATATATTAACACATAGAGATTTTCATTGAATTTATTATCAAAATAGTTACAAGAACATACATAACAGATAATTTATATTCTTGATAAAAAATAACAACGAACTTATCAATTTAGATTTAAAGAATTTAATTGCACATAATACTTTTAAGTTTTTTAATTTTGTACTCAATATCATTATCATTTGTTAAATAAAAACGAAGAACCCCTTTCTTTCATTGAATTTTTTAGATAATCAATATAATCCTTCTTGAATATTCCATCGCAAACCCTTCAATTACTAGAATCAACAAGCGCAACCAACAAATCTAATAAAATAACTTCCTCTCTTCGAATTCCATGTGTTATATGTTTTCTCCATTAGTTGATTTTCACCAAATTCAACCAAGAAGTCCAATAAATCACTTATATATGCATAACTCATAATCAAAGTAAACAAAACAAGTTTCAACCACAAAACATTAATGCAATCTGCATGATTAAACCATGATGAAAGTTCAATTTTCATTTTATGTTCAATGCTGTATTAACTGTTCAAAATTTTTATAAAAAAACTTGGTAAGAACAGATTGGAAGTCAAAAGAGAATTTAAAAACAATGAAATTGAAATTGATTCAAACAAACGCAAATGACCCATAAACTAATCAAATTGTTACCCCTTTCCAGCAACCAGTTGAGGAAAAACAAAAACTAATACATAATATAGACAAGTGAAAAAAAATTAAAGATGGAACATCTTTAGATTTCACCAATTTCATTTGAGAAAAATGGACTAAATTTTTGTCGGAGAATGAAATTTGCCGTTATTTATTTTGAAATAAAAGTAGACAAAGTTTATTCTGTACCATGTTTTCCCAAGTCGAACCAAACGGCCCCTAAGAACTAAATCATTGGGTGCTAAGCAAAGTTATCCATGCACCACAACAAAAGGATTTTATTTACAAATGCACTAAAACAAGGGGAATAATTAATGTTGTCTATCCGCCCTATCACCCATCATTTCAGTCCTTCAACATCAACAACAAAATTGTAGTTTGCTAAACTGGAAAGGTGGTAAACCCATGACTAAGTACCAAACCTGCAAAGTAAAAGAATCTTCTCAAATGATTGACATGCTGCAAAAATAACTTACATAAAATAAAAAAGGCCAAAATAATACATGATTAAGAACAAGACAAAAAATAGACAATCATTTCAAGGCTTGACAATTTTTCATACATGCGGCAGTAATGCATTCTACTTGTGTAACTGTTACATTATCGATCCCAGCCAGATGGCCTTCGCCTTTCTCTAGGTTTAGAACTGCAACCAAAAAAAGATAAAATACAAGGGGGAAAAAAGGAACTTTATTAGCAATAGTGATAATATTAACCACCTGAGAACATGTATATTTACAATTAAAATGTTCAGCTTAGAAAAATAACCTCTCTGAGTTCTTCTGACTGGCATTATCTCCAGATTTCTGACTACTGGTGTTCACACCTGGCATGGTAGAACCGACTGAAGTTGTTGTCTGAGTGAGATTTGAAACTCCACCAATTGAACCACCAGATACAAAGCCACGGAGTGCTGGCCTGTTGTTGGCATTCATGCTTGTACTGTTACCAAAGCCTTGATTCTGAGAATTTGATGAAGCAGCAATGAAGTTACCCCTAAATTGCGACATCATTCCTGTCCTCAGCAAATTTAGGGCAGTAGATCGACCTGGAACCGGGTTAGATGGAATGGTGTTGGATTCTTGACTATATCCAATACCCAAGCCAAAATCCACTCCACGCACACCTTGACCACTACTGCCACCACCCCTCCCTCGACCCTTTTTCCCACCTGCACCAGACAAGACACCATGTCAGATGCTAAACTCCCTTGTTAAGAAACAACCGAATAATTAAATAAGTCCACCACCCAGTAACACATCCACTTAGAACAATTCATAGCACTGAAAAAGTAGGAAATTGCTTGTTTTTTTTTTTTTCTTAATCAATTCACATTTGCATGTTTCTTTTATTATGCCTCAAGTATATGCAAGCCAGAGAAATCATACCTCCTTTTCTTGCATCACGTTTGGACCTGAATCTCCCATCCTAATGATTTACAAGATAAATGTCATTCAATAATTTTCAGACATCGTTTTAAACGTTTTTCAATATTTAGATATGAAAACGAAAAACTAGTATAAGCATTCCAAGCAGAGATTATGTGTTCCAAAAGTAAATCTAGAAGCATGAAATCCACAGCAAGAAACCATGAACAACAGATCAGAACATAAGTAAGGAAACATCAACTACAATCAGCTTGGATTAAGTGTAACTTATATAACAATGGATATGAAAAAAATTACTGAAACAGTGCCCCTCCCAAATTGGGAGAAATGCCTCAAGGCTCCTGTTTTAGCAATTCTTAGAATGTAAAACATCCCCTTACTTAGCCCACTGCCAGAAAGACTGTTAGCCCTTGTATAAGCAATGTCAACATTTCTAATTTTATGCAGGCCCACAGGAGTCATCATTTAATAAAGATTCAGGGGTTATGTGAAAAAAAAGTCTACATATCCTACAAGTTTGTCTGCTTAAAACGCCAGACTTTCAGAGGCTGTCGCAAGTAACAAATAGATTGAGCTAATTCAGGACTATACACAAAGTATCAACACGAGTGCTCATTGAGCTTACTTCATTCTTCTCTTTTTCTCCTATTCCATCTCTTTTTAATAGTATCTGTTAAGACGAGCGGGGGGAGGATTACATGGGCATGGAATATGCAATTCAGTGAGGATGGGGTATGATTATCTGTGAACAAAACCTATCCAGCCAGCCAAAATTCGACTCCTAGGATGTTTTTAAAGGTGATACCATGGACAGGCATGATACCATCTCAAAACTCATGCACATTACTATCCACCCATTCCACAGAAAAAAAGAAAGAAAGGCGATATCTGGAAATTTGCATATGATATCTTAGTAAAGCTTATCACTTTCACCATCCAACAGGATATGAAATTATGAATGCAGTAGCAGTGGGCAAACCGAATATCACTCGTAAAATTGTTCATGCATATTTATTAATCTAGACGATCATAAACAATGCTAATGTTACCTTCATGGCTAGATCCATCAACTCCATGGTCACATTCTGACCAGCAGCAATTAAGCTGTTAACCAATTCACCAGCAAAGCGTGCCTCTTTCTGAGTAATAAGAGTGTATGCAACCCCATCTTTGTCACCAGCACGACCTGTCCTTCCAATACGATGGACATGCATGTCCATGTCTCTTGCAATATCGAAGTTGACCACTGACTTGATTGACTTGATATCAAGACCACGAGCAGCAACATCAGTTGCAATAAGCACGTGGTAGATGCCAGATTTAAATTTTTGCAAAATTTCCATCCGAGAAGCTTGATCTTTGTCACCATGAAGCGCTGCAACTTTAAAGGCTCTCTGAGCCAATTGTGATTCAATCTCATCAACATTGGCCTTTTTGGAAGAAAACACTAAAACGTCACCTTCATCGATCATTCCGGGCAGCTTTTCAAGAAGCCATGACAATTTCTCCGAATCAGAAGGAATTACTTGAACAACTTGGGTAATATCCTCATTTGCCATACCGACCTCCCCCACAGTAACTCTTATGGGATCAGTGAGGATTTCCCTAGCCAACTTTTCAACTCTATGGGGCATTGTTGCTGAAAAAAGTAAGGTTTGGCGGTCTGGCCTAAGCTGACCAACAATAGACCTAATCTGTGGCTCAAATCCAAGGTCAAACATCCGATCAGCCTCATCAAGTACCAGGTAAGTCGCTCTCAACATTGTCAGTGCCTTCATCTTTAGCATGTCTATTAATCTGCCAGGAGTTGCAACAACTATCTCACAGCCTGCCTTGAGTTCTTTAAACTGCTCAAGTTTGGACATTCCACCATAGACAGCAGAGACACGGATCCCATGTGACTTTGCAAACTTCTTGGCCTCCAAGTATATTTGATGTGCTAGTTCTCGAGTAGGTGCACATATCACTCCAATAGGACCCTCTTCTTTCTCAAGTTCTGGCTGATCCATAATATGTACAATTATGGGAAGAACAAAAGCAGCAGTTTTACCAGAACCAGTTTTTGCTATACCAATAACATCTCTACCAGAGAGTACTATTGGTAAAGCTTGGCACTGTATTGATGTAGGCTTCTCATACCCTTGTTTTTTGATAGAATTCATGAGTTGTGGAGAAAAACCACAGTCTTCAAATGTCTTAATTGGCCTAGGAACATCAAAACCTGATACCCGAATAGCCAAACTCTTCCGGTATTCAGCAATATCCTGCTCACTCATACCTAAGTTGATGAATCACCATAAATACAAAAAGCTCAATTCAGTACTAATACATGATTGAGCTAAGGAACAATAAAAGGTGACAAAAACTAAGATATATTAGCAACATAACAAAAACTAATAGGACTATTATATTAAAAACAAAGTAAAAATTGCTATTACAAGAAAAGGGAAGTGCTCAAATTCACAAACAAATTCATACCAGAAGTTTCCAATATCCACAGTTTTGAGGAAAGTAATACAAGACAATTTTCAGCCTAATTGAGTGTAACTTAATAGTTAAAAGAAACCACATTCTTGCATTACCTAAATTCATCATACACTTGTTACTAAAGATACCTGATATTGAAGGTTTCTCCTCGTAAAAGTCCTTATTAAACGGCTCGTAGTCTATGGAACTGTGATCCATTGCTGGAATTGGCTCAATCTTCTTCTTATCCACAACCACTAGATTATCATCGGAATCATACTCTAGCATACCGGCATCCACCGCCTTTGCAGCTGCATAAACCTCCTCATCAGAATCATACCCGGCATGAAGAGCATCAGAAGCCAGAGTCAACCCTATATCTTTCTTCGCTCTCAAAAAGCTCTCCATCGGATCATCTTCCTCATCATCTCTATACTTGTCCTCCACCTTCTCATTCGTCTTTGGACGTGGTGCCTTCATCTCTTCATGAATTCCCTCCATAAACGCATCCAGTGGATCAATTTCGTCATGACCACCATTATCATTGTCACCATCCTTGTCATTATCATTATCGTCATATTTAATATTGTCAAGGTCCGTATCCTCGTAATTGTCGTGACTCTGTGAACGCGAAGAAGGAGGTACATATAGTCGCTGAGGAGCTTGAGATCGCTCAAAATTATAGGTTGCTTCACGGTTTATCCCAAAACCTTCGAATCCAAATTTCCTCTTCGACATGGATTGCGTTGGTTGCAGAAACTCGTAGATATAGCAGTAGAACACAACCCTAACCGAGCATGACGAAAGTAAAAGAAGCTTGCACAAAACCCCTAGATTTTAGTGTTTAGAATTCAATCTGAACAATGGGTCTGCAGCTATACCAAGAGTACTACCGCTGTGAGAAATAGAGGCGGAGGAGGAATGGTTATCGGTTAACTGCGTACCACGGTGGCCGCTCAGTGGTAAGGACCGAGATGATGACCATGGCTGGTCCATATGGATATGGATAATGAATTCGGGTCTGTTCGTTTGACGTTCACCGGTTTTGGTCTAAAGGCCCAAAAAATGTCCAACCCGCTAAATTTTCCGCATGTTGCTCGCAACAAAATATAGCAAAGGAAAAAAAAAACAAATTGTTATGTACACTTCACAATTTGCTTCTTCCACTAATTTTTACCGTTAACAACCTAAATGGATTGGGTGGCTGACCGTAAAAATATGGAGCTGCATACAGACTAGCTGTCCTCATTGCAGACATCTGAATAGTAATGTCCCTCGCTGTCTACCATACCGTTAGCTTGTTCTTTTCCGTTAACCGCGCACGTTATATATATATAAAATATAATAAAATCTGTTCCTGCAATAAAATAAAAAATCAAAAATTAGGACAGAGAAAATGAAAAGCTTCTCGAGTACTGGTGAGGGGTAACAGAGTGAAACCAACGACATCTCCACCAACAGTCACAATTACTTGCTCGTCTCCCTCTCCGGGTCCGAGTTGATTCAAGCTTAAGCTGCTTCGCTTCGACTCAGTAATGGAAAGTTTGACTCTGAGTTTACTGTATCGAGTTCAAATTCTATTATCCCCGCCGATGGATCCTCCTTCATTTGCAGTTACAAGTGTTTTTTGCTCGTAGGGTTGCTTTCATATCTAAGTGTTATGATTGTTTTACATTGTGATCTCGCCGTTGATTTCATCGAAATTTTGTGGATCTAGAAGCTGTACGGGTTATCGACGGTGTCGGTGATGTCGGTGCTTGAAGTTTCTATGTCAGCAGGTAATTTTGAAATTTTGGCTCCTCAGTCTTTTATTTGTTAGGTTTAAAAGTTAGTTTACTTGTACATTAGAGTACAGTTTGGTTACTAAGAGAAATGTGAAGAATGGGGATAAATTGAAGGTTTCAGTTTTATGATCTTTTGGCTGCTGAGAAAAGAAGAGAGTTTTAGTTTGAAATCTCTAGCATGAAGTATGACTTCCTTTTCGGGAAATACTATGTATTTAGCAAGGAGAGTAGCTTAATGTTTAGCTGAGCTTCGATTTTGTTTTGTGTCCCGAAATCAGGAAAGCATTACTAATTTCTTCATAATTTGGTATTTCAGACCCAGAATAATTAAAATAATATTCTAAGTGGCATAAACGTCCGCTTAAGATATACTGGATATTTGTTCCTAGGTCAACAAAAATTAGAAAGCAACCCATATGGTACCATTTCATCCCAGTTTATTATTTTTCTTTGAAGTTATCATCCCGCCTGTATCTGCTTTCCTGGGTAGAGTATTTAAGTATTTAAGTTAAGCATAGTCTTACTTATCTCAGAGCTTGTACCCCAACCAAATAAGCTTGAAACGAAATTATTTTATCCAATGCTATTTATTTAAGTGTAGTTGAGGTTTCATGAGGTATGTTTGGTAACTCCTTGATTGGTTTTACAGAAAGGTTAGGAGACAAGGAAAACAAAATTTATGTATAATATTTAATACACTGTGTGACCTTTTTTGTGGTTTTTTGAACTTAGATAAAGAATTAAATGATAATTGCCAATGTATTTTAGAAGAATTGAAGTAGACCTGGTAGTGGTAGCCTTTTTTTCTATCCTCTTTTTTTTTTTTTTACTTTATTGTTGTTGTGTGAATTATTGATAGAGAAGATCAGAAGAATGTTTTGTACAGAATATCATTTTATTTTTTAGTAATCAAACTGCTCATCAGGTATATGCAATGCATGCTTCATTTTATGCATAAGTTCGTATAAGTCATATTTATTTTGAATAGCTAAACTTTGCTTGCCTTCTCATTATTTTATTTTACTTTGACTTTCCACAACCATTGCAGGAGTGTTGATAAAGGTCCAGCAGTTGCTACTAAAATGGTTGTTTGTGTTGTGTTACATGGTCTTTATTACTGATGCTGACTTAGATAATAACTTACTGGAAGCACCTACTGTATCTCCATCTAGAGCACCTTTGGGTTCTGTTGTACCAGATCTTCCCCTACCAGCAAAGCTGCCACTGTCACATAGACCTTTGCGGAAGCATATGTTGTCACAAGATACATCGGTGCCAACAGTGTCACCAGCCTATCCTCCTAACTATGGCCCTCTTATAACTGCTGGTCATCCCCCTACAAGTTCTCATTTTTCAAAACCATTGATGAAGAGGAGTGGATTAACACCTCCAATTTCTGGCTTCAAAGATATTGCGCCTATTCAGTCCCATGATGGTGCCATACCTTCGGCTTTAGCTCAACCACCATTGTCTCCTTACGTCTCTAGTAAGTTACAGTATTTTTAGTATATTAACTCATGTGTTTAATTTTTTCCCATTATTTTTACAGAAACTCCATGGTAGAAAAGTGGAATAACCATGTGATATAATTAGCTACCTAACTTTCAGAATAAACTAATTTATTACTTGGACAATCTAATTAGTTTCAACTAAGTTGCAAACCCCCTCGAGCTGAGATTGTAATAACAAATAACATGGCATATTTCTCATTCTTCCAGATTGTTGTAAAGCAGACATGGTGCTAAAGCGAGGGAGTCCAGGTTGTCATTGTGCATATCCCATAAAGCTAGACCTTCTCCTTCTAAATGTATCAGAAAATCCTAATTGGAATCTTTTTCTCGATCAATTAGCTTCCCAGATTGGTCTAAAGAGTTCCCAAATAGAACTTATCAACTTTTACGTACTTAGCTTATCAAAATGGAATATTTCAATGGATATTACACCACATGCGGGGATCAGTTTCTCTTCCAAAGAAGCATCTACCATAAACTCTTCATTTTCAATGCATAAGGTTCGTCTAGATCCAAAAGTAGTGGGTGATTTCAAACTTCTCAATATAACCTGGTTCGAGCCTCCACCCCCATCTCAAGGTAAGTAAGATCCTTCACGCTTTTGAAATATTTTTTTAATGTATTAATGATGTATGATCACAATTCTTTGATCAAACCCTCAAAAAATGAGATGATTATAGTACTCAGAAAATATAACTATTTTCTTCACTTTTTATAGTGGTATAGCTATGTATTTTAATTGCTGATGCATTTTTTATCTTAATGAAAGTCATTGCTTGTACTCATAATCCTGATTGGTGTGTAACTTCTACCTTTATGTCTACTTACATGTTTTTGTATTTTTACCATCAAATGCATATTGCATATTGCTGGTTACCTGTGAATGATTTGTTTTAGGATTTTACTTTAATTTCTACCATTCTGCCACAATATGCACTTATTCATCTTCTTGACAATACTTGTGCATGTCATGTGTACTTGCATAATTTTCTTGTCTTACACATATGAATGAATTTGCTATATGCACACACAAATACGTAGCTGCCTCCCCCCCCCCCAGGGGCCCGCGGCCCCCACACACACATGGAGCATATGACACGAGAGCTTTGTTGTATTATAAAATGTTGGATGAACTGATTACAACCATTGGATCACCTCATGAATGGTCAAAATTAAAGAATTATTCAAAAAGTCATGTTATCACTTAAAGGTCTTGTGATTATGACCATCTTTTCAAATCCTTGTTCCTACGTAAATTTACACATTTTTACATCGACATTGGGCCCATGAAATGCATGATCGGGTTTTGCAAGGTTGATTTGGTTTGGTGAGCCATGAGGAGAAGCTGACCCTGGAGAGAAATTCAGCTCCAAGTATGGCTGGTAAGACCTAAGGAAAAGAAGAAGATTGAGTGAAATATCTCCTTGACTATTCGTGAAAGTTCCTTGCACATGTGCCTAGGCCAAACTTGTGAACTGTTGCACCCCCTTCTACTACCAGATCATTCATTGGAAAAAGGTTTGTGCTTTTAAGAAAGCCTCAATGTCCTTTTTGAGAGTCTCAAGGATTCCAGCCCACTCATGCTAAGTTTTGGAAGCACACCCCGTTTTCACCTGGAAAGAATTCTGACTGTCAACACTTGACCCGGTCACTAATCTGATCTCCCACTTTACAATAATCAGTGCTATATATATATATATAGTTATATGGATACACACACATATATACATGGCAATTTCCTTCTTATCACTTCCATAAGATGCCTTTTTCTGAAAACATCGAGCAGTTGTCTCAGGGTCTATCTCAATAGTCTGCAACACCCACAATGCTTGTATCCCCTCAAAGCTGGTAGAGAAGGGACATGATTACATCTCTAGTCTATTTGTATCTTTAATTCAAATGAATGAATGAGTGTTTTTTCCCTTGCCTGTGGTACTATGTCTTTCTTTGTGTATATTGCACAAAAATATGATATTTATTGCATGTTATTGCAGCTCCTGTTTTCTCTACTATATCACCCCTGGAAGCTCCACCTGATCTGTCACCAGCTGCTACTTTACCGAGTGCTTCAAATGGGGGCAGACATTCTAATTTGTTTCTTATTATTGGAATTAGTGCTGGGTTAGTTTTCATCTTCATTATATTGGTGCTTATACTTTGCATATGCACATTGCAACAGAAGAATAAAGCGCCCCCTGTAGAAACTGGTAAATATCTCTAATCGGTGCCTTGCATCTTTTTGATGAATTTATTGCTTAACCATTTTACATTTTATGATTAAACTGTATAATACTTTAAAGAGTTCTGAATTGACAAGATAAGCTTTATGAAAGGCAGTGGTTATAATCCTACAACATGGGTTCCACTAGTGGCATCATAGGTGCACTCTGAGTAAAATCACATCCTAAGACAAAGGATGAGGCTAAAAAAGGGGAAAGTAAGGCCTTACAGCTGGACAAATTTCCTATAGTTTCCTTTAGAATTTCGACCTAGCTTGTTTTGTGACCCTTCAGCAATGTCAATATTAACCCTACAACATGGGTTCCACTAGTGGCATCATAGGTGCACTGTGAGTAAAATCACATCCTAAGACAAAGGATGAGGCTAAAAAGGGGGAAAGTAAGGCCTTACAGCTGGACAAATTTCCTATAGTTTCCTTTAGAATTTCAACCTAGCTTGTTTTGTGACCCTTCAGCAATGTCAATATTAAATCATGGACATGCGAGACCTTACCTTGTGGAAAAGTAACATGACAATCTTTTTGCTAAAGAAGAATAAATAGAACACATAACTGGAAACGTTTTGTTTCCTTTTTTCCTCCTCCTTCTGTTTCTATTATATTGTACCCTGAAATTAATATGCTTTCATTTTCTTGCATTCTCTTCTTTCCTTCCAACCAGAAAAGCAAAGGACAGGGAATGCAGATTCTGCAGCTGGATCTGCTCCCCATCCAGCTAGTACACGGTTTATTGCTTATGAAGAACTTAAAGAAGCAACAAAGAACTTTGAACCTGCAAGTCTACTTGGAGAAGGCGGTTTTGGTAGAGTCTTTAAGGGTGTCCTACATGATGGTACTGCTGTAGCAATTAAGAGGCTTACTAGCGGAGGGCAACAAGGGGATAAAGAATTTTTGGTTGAGGTTGAGATGCTTAGTAGGTTGCATCACCGTAATCTTGTAAAATTAGTGGGTTACTATAGCAATCGTGATTCTTCGCAAAATCTACTTTGCTATGAGCTTGTCCCGAATGGAAGCTTGGAGGCCTGGCTTCATGGTATAATGCTTTTTCAATCAGAGATTCTCTTAGATTTAAACAAAATAATTTCATGCCTTTAAGATCTTTCATTCGGATGGTGAAATTTACCCTGATTTGCTATAGGTCCCTTGGGAATAAACTGCCCCTTGGGTTGGGAAACCAGAATGAAGATTGCACTAGATGCTGCAAGAGGACTTGCTTACCTGCATGAGGACTCGCAACCCTGTGTTATCCACAGAGATTTCAAGGCATCCAACATATTGCTTGAGAACAACTTTCATGCTAAAGTTGCTGATTTTGGCCTTGCTAAACAGGCACCTGAAGGCAGAACCAATTACCTGTCTACTCGTGTGATGGGCACCTTTGGGTTAGTCAAATTTTCCTTTGTTAGACTCATTTTCTCAATCTTAATAGGTCATTATGAAGATGAATGAAACTAATTTTCAGGTATGTAGCCCCTGAATATGCCATGACTGGACATCTACTTGTTAAAAGTGACGTTTATAGCTATGGGGTTGTCCTCCTTGAATTGCTGACTGGAAGGAAACCTGTGGATATGTCACAACCAACTGGACAAGAGAACCTGGTGACTTGGGTTAGTATCATTCTTTGACCAATCCCTGGTTATTTGTTTTATACACGATTATCATTGGTAGTTTTTGTCTTTGCACTTTGACATTACTCTAGATTGAACTTTTGTCCTTTTTTTCTTGAGTCATTATAAGGTAAGACTATAGAGTTGTAATCTTTTCAGGCTAGGCCAATTCTTAGAGATAAGGATCGGCTGGAAGAGCTTGCTGATCCAAGACTTGGGGGAAAGTACCCAAAGGAAGATTTTGTACGTGTTTGCACCATTGCAGCAGCTTGTGTTGCCCCAGAGGCCAGCCAACGGCCCACAATGGGTGAAGTGGTGCAGTCACTTAAAATGGTGCAGCGTATCACAGAGTATCAAGATTCCGTGTTAACCTCCTCCAACACCAGGCCTAATCTCAGACAATCATCTACCACTTTCGAGTCTGATGGAACATCTTCGATATTCTCTTCAGGTCCTTACTCTAGGTCTAAGTGGCATTGAAAATGATAACGTCTCTAGAGCGGTAGTTTTCTCTGAAGATCTTCATGAAGGACGATGAACTCTTGAAAAGGTAAGTTTCCCAAGGATCTAAGCTCAGTTTAAATTTTTTTACCACTCAGAGCAACAACAGATCAACAACTTCAGGACTTTTCCTGGCTTTGGTGGAAGATAAGCAGCACAGCATTTGGAAAATGATTGAAGCTTTATAATTTGGCTGGTGAGGGTGGGGATTCTCTTTTATCCTCCATGTAAAACCATTGTTCTGTTTTCCCGTAGGCAGTAGTTATTCTCTACATGGTGGATGAAATTCTGTATATAAATGCATGTAGTTTATTGGATCGACTTAATTCTTTTTTTCTACCTTCATTCACGCCTTACGTCCCCAATTGTATCTGTTACAGTTCTTGCTTTTAATAACCCTGAAGTTTTCTACAAGTTTTCGGCCAACGTTTTCTACGTTCAAATTCACGTCTTACCCAGTCAACCCTTGTTGTCTGAACTCGCTTTTGTTTTCTATGTATAGTACATAATCAAGTGGTTATTACATGGGAGCCATAAGAACCTATTAACCATAAGAAACCTTCCTAAATCTGTCCGGAAACAGTTAGCCCAAATATCCTATTTTTAGTTCCCTGCAATCCATGTCCTATTTTGGATAGCTTGCACGTTAATCTTTAAAAGCTCACTGGTATGTCATCCCCCTCAACCTAGAGACCTCTGCAGCATTTGTCTCTCCTCTTTCAAATCTTTCTCCAAGAGTAGAGACAAATAAAAAAGAAATAATGGATTGCAACAAAAACATTCTCCTCTTTCTTTTCCTTTTCTCTGTTATCCTCTCCTTGACCACCCATGTTGTTTGCTTGCCTCGCTTCTTCAACCATGTCTCTTCCTCAAACGCACCAACTCAGGCTCCGGTCTTGTCCATTTCAGGCGTACCAAGTGCTGCCCCAGTAAAATCACCGGCAAGATCTCCTTCCGAGGAAACCTTGTTTGAAACTACCACAGTTAAGCCACAATCCCTCAAACCAACCACCGTAGTATCATCAGAATCACAACCACCAACATCAACATTAGTATTATCAGAATCACAACCAGAAACACCAACATTAGTATCATCAGTATCACAGGCAGAATCAAAATCATTTGGGTCATCAGTATCAGAACCACAATCATCATCATCACTGTCATCACTATCACAATCATTAGCATCATCAGCTGGTGCATCTGTCGGTTTAGAAACAGTTATGTCCACAGCTTCTAAGATATTGTCCCAAGTAGATGTACCATCAGTTGACCCTGCTCTTCTGAAAATCTGTGGTGTTACTGAGGACCCAGCACTTTGTGCTAATTCTATCCTTCCGCATCTAAAAGGACTTGTTGAGCCAGCTAATGTTCTGAAGACAGAGATTGAAGCTTGCGTGGAGGAAGCCAAAAAGGCCATGGCAATCATCGAAAAAATGGGTAGTGAACAATCTCTGTCTGCCCCCATGTCTAGTGCAATTGATTCGTGCAAGGAAACCTACACTGATCTCTTTGACAGTCTCAAATCTGCTAAAGAAGCTATCTTTGCACACGACATTGGCACTTTGACCGTCATGCTTAGTGCTGTGATTTCTGACATTACCACCTGTGATGACGGCTTTGTCGAGATGGAACTTCCTTCGCCATTAGAAAAGCTCGAAGTTCGTACCAAGGTGGAAAAGCTGGCAGGGAATTGTTTGGACATGGCTAAGTTAGTCAATTAAACGAGTAATGTATATAGTAGAATTTGAGGGAGGATGAGAGAGAAGGAATTAATTAAAGAAGGGAAATCATATGTAAAAACTGTTCTGTTGTTTCTACCATTAGCATGTATGCATGATTTTGTTATGTTCTGTTTCACAAATATCCATGCAATTCAACAATTTTTTTTATTTTTATAGAAATATAAATATATCCACATATTTTGATAATTTACTTAACTTTGGAAGTAAATCTGTGACACACACATATTTTCATGAAGTGCAAGGTCAACTGATGGTACATCTACTTGGGATAATGTCTTGAGAATATCTTCTAAATTGATCTAAAGTGAATCACACGAAAACTCACTATCTCTTTTAAACTCAACATAATTTTTAATAAAGTGAATCACCCAGTGTTTACTTTTCATCTAAAACAAGAGGATTGTGTCTTTAACTCTTTGAGATAACTTTTCATCTAAACAAAATGAAAGTTTGATAATTTACTTTTTTACATCTTTTGCATTTCATAATTATATTGATCAACTTCGGACATACTTTTTCTTCTAATTATATTTTTCCCGTTATTTTGTACAAATGATTTATGAGAACCTTTATAATTAAGGAAATCATATTAAGTACGTACTACAATTCTAACTTTTCAAAAAGAAAAAAAAAAAGATAGGTACTTCAACTATATGTTCACATTAAAAAGTTCCGATTGAGCATTTCAGAGTTTTAATAAAACAAGAAGAATTAAAAAATGAAACTTGAAGAATGAAGAATGAAAAATAAAACAAAATAAAAAGTAAGAAAAAAACTACATATATGTTGCGTTTGGATTCGTAAATTTTTGAAAGAATTGCACAAGACTAGGGAATCTACCTTATAGCTTTAATAACTGAAATTTGCTGTAGTCTGAGAGGCCAACTAATCTTCTCCTTAATTAAGAACCTATAAACCATAAATAAACTTTTCTAAATCTGTATATCCTATTTTTTGAAATTTGCATGTCAACCTTTTTTTTTTTTTTTTTTAACTGTCGGGTGTTGTCCAGGCTAATTTAACAGTTTAACCTTTATAAAAACAAAATCTTGTTACATCTCAACATATAGACCTCTCCAGCATTTGTATCTCCTCTTTCGTATCTTAATTTCACTAAGAGTCGAGACAACGCTTAATAACAATGGCTACCAACAAAGACATTCTACTTTTTCTTTTCCTCTCCTTTGTTTTCCTTTCCTTGACCAATGACCGCCCATGTTGTTTGCTTGCCTCGTTTCATCAACCATGTAAACACTCAAACTCAAGCTCCAGCTCCTGCAGCAAAATCGCCAGAACTTATGAAAATCTGCAGTGTCACGGGTCAACCAGAACTATGTGCTAGCTCTGTCCTTCCATACCTAAAAGGCGATGTTAACCCCGATAATGTTCTTAAGGCAGAATTAGAAGCTGTTAAGGAAGAATCAACCAGAGCCATGGCATACATCGAAAAGACTGTTTGTTTATCTTCTTTGCCTGCTCTCGAAAAGAACACAATTGGTTCGTGCGGGGAATTGTTTTCGTCTGTCCTTGACGATGTCAAATCTGCTCAAGAAAGTATCGATGCACACCAACCTGATGATGTGAGCAACTGGCTTAGTGGTGTGCAAGCATTCATTATCACTTGCAATGACGGTTTTGAAGAGTTGAAAGTTGTACAGCCTAAAGAATTGATCGAATTCCATACCAAGATGCAAAAGCTGACTGAAAATTCTCTGGACATTCTTTTCGGGTTTAACAAACTTGATGACGAAGAAAGTGATGACGAGGAAAGTGAGGACGAGGAGTAGAGAGAGAGAGAAACAACAGAATCATGCATAAATATTTAAAATCTTTATAATGTTGTTTCTACCATTATGTATGCATATGATTTGTATTGTATTCTATGCAACTCAAAATTTTTGTTCGAGAAATAATTGGAGCATGTTATTTATCAAGATTTTGATTGGTATTTTCTTTCTAATGAAAAAAAAAAAAAGAATCACTTCCAAAATAAGTTAGATTTAAATTTTATGGTTGATTAAATTAATTTTTACCAAAAGCTTATTAATATATAATAAAAACAATTACAATCCTATAGCTATTAAAAACCTGGTTAAATTCAATATCAGAAGAAAAAAAAAAAAAAAAAAAAAACATTTTTCATCTTCCATCCTCCATTCTCTTTAATTAATACTTAGAAGCCAATTACTTTTTATAATAAATAATTTAAATTTATGTTGTCATTGATATTATCAAAATTTATTTCGATTAATTTACTATCACAAATAAATTATATTTTATTGTTATCAAAAGTTATAAATAATATATTTTTTTTCTCACAATGATCAAAAAACATTACTATAAATTTAAGAGTCTCATTTTTTTTTTCTTAAAAACCAACTAATTTAAGAAAAAAATAACTTCTCTCAAATATTAAATTTATTTATTTTATACTGGTTTCTTGTTTTATAAACTTAATAAATAAGTAAAATTAATGAAATACTTGTATATTATGTTGTTTCATTATTTTTTCAAAATGTTTCACCAAAACAACATAACTCAAATAAAATGAAAAACAAAAAAAGTTTACTATGTGAAAAAAGAAGAAGAACTTGTTTAATAGTAGAGTTGAAAATTAATCAAAAACTTACTTTTTGTCATGAATCATTGAAAAGATAATCAAGATGTTACGCAAATATATTAATCATATTTCATAAGATTTATTAACAACACATAATGATACTAAATGACTTTTATGCTATAAGACAAAGTGGGATGGAGTATTTAATAGGATTTTTATATTTGAAAAAAATATTATGATCACTAATTTAATGATACAAATTGCAAGTTAACCACTGAAATCATAATATATATGATCATAATTTATGTTGATAAGGGTAAAATTTTCATATATTCTTGGAATATCAAGGCTGGATCGGTATGTATGTACTTAAAGTAAGAAAACTTCAACCTTTTCCTCTATTCATTTTACCAGGATCAAGCCCCAGTTGTCTAAACTTGTAATAAGAACCTTTAAATTTAAACCAGAAGAAACCTTCAGAAATATATCCGGAAACAGTTATACCAAATCCTATTTTTGGTATGCTTTTGTTCTTTTGAAGCACAATTTCCTTATAAAAACCCACCCTTTCCTCCATCTTATCTCAAGGGAGACCCTCTCCAGCATTAATTTGTCTCTCCTCTTTCAGATATCTTAATTTCTCCAAAGAGTAGGGACAACAAATAATAATATAATGGATTCCAACAAAAACATAGTCCTCTTTCTCTTCCTCTCCTCTGTTCTCCTCTCCATGACCGCTCATGTAGTTTCCTTGCCTCGCTTCTTCAACCATTTCCCTTTCAAAGGAGTACAAGCTCCGGCTCTAGCTCCATCCATTCTAACCACGATAGGAACCACACTACCCAAACAAGAAACATTGGTATCATCACAATCACATCAACCAACATCAATATTGGCATCATCTGAATCTCAACAATCATCCGCATTTGCTAAGAGATCGTCCCGAAAAAAGGTAGCATCAGCAGCCAAGTCCAACCCAGAGCTTACCAAAATCTGCAGTGTCACTAAGGACCCAGCGTTTTGTGCTAGGACTGCCCTTACATACCTAAAAGGCATTATTAACCCAGCTAATGTTGTTAAGGCAGAAATTGAAGCTTGCACGATTCAAGCAACCAAGGTTGTCCAGAAAATCGCTAGTGTACCAACTTCATCTTCTGGCATTGCCAATGCCATTAATGATTGCAAGAGTTCGTACGAGAGTATCTTGGACAGTCTCAAAACTGCCAAAGAAGCTATTGATGGACCCAACGTTGTACCTGGCACTGTCACCACAAGGCTTAGTGCTACTATTTCAGATTTTGATACCTGCGATGAAGGTTTTGTGGAAATGAAAGTTCCATCGCCGTTGCAAAAGTTCAGAGCCCGCACCTTGGTCAGGAAGCTAATTGACAGTTCTTTGGTCTTGGGTAATAAGTACTCTTTATAAGAAATGAGAAGGAGAGTGAAAGAAAAAAAAGAGAATCATTTTTAAAACCATTATATGTGTTGTTTCTACCATTATCATGTATTGATCATGATTTGTGATGTATTCTTGCAAAATCCATGCAATGAAACAATCTTTATTGGAGATATTATAATTGCTTTGTCTTATTCAAATTGTTTATTATCATGTTTGGATTCAGGGAGAATGGATTACTAATATTATGGTCAATTAATTGGATATATATATATATATATATGATCGTATTTGGCTCTCGCTTATAAGTTTAAAGAAATTGACTTATCAAAATTTAAAATCGGGCTCGACTTTGAAAATTTGTAAATGTAAAATTCAAAATATCTAAATACTATACAATACTTATTTATGAGTATGTTATTTTCTCAAAGTTTGAATATACATAAAATATTCATATTCAACCAATTCGCTATCAAATAAACAAAGTAAAAGTTTTGTTAATTTATATTTAGATATTTTGCATTTCATAATTATATTGAAGTTCTTAAATACTTTTTGATTTGCTAAATATATTTTTTCGTTATTTTGTACAAATGATTTATGAGAATCTTTTATTAGTCGACATGTTATTAATTAGTACTTGAATTCTAATATTTTAACATAAAAATCCTAATTGGAACTATGACTAAAATTTCCTGTAGTTTGTTGTACCAAAATTAGTATTATTGCAGTATATGAGGCCATCTTAATCTTCTCCTTTATCAACTGACCGACCTATAAACCATAAACTTTTCTAAATATATATTTACAGAAACACTTATCCCATATCCTATTTTTGGTACCTTCCGCATCAATCCATTTTAATTTTTTAGCCTGTCTATGTGTTGTCCTAATCAACTTACACGTCTTTAAAAACCCAATCTTATTCCATCTCAAATTCTCAACTTAAAAATCAAGCTCTCGAGCTAGCATTTGTCTTTCTCTTTCATATCTTCTCCTAGAGTAGAGACAATAATTAATTAATAACAATGGCTGCTACCAACAAAAAATTCCCCTCTTTCATTTCATCTTCTCTTTTCTCCTCTCCTTGATCACCCTTATTGTTTGCTTGCCTCGTTTCATCAACCATGTAAAACAGCCAGTACCAGCACCAGTTCCTGCAGCAAAATCACCTGGACTTATGAAAATCTGAGGTGTCACGGGTCAACCCCGAAGTTTGTGCAAACTCTGCCCTTCCATACCTAAAAGGAGATGTTAACCCAGACAATGTTCTTAAGGCAGAGTTAGAAGCTCTTAAGGAAGAAGCAACCAAAGCGATGACATACATCGAAAAGACCATTCACTTACCTTCTTTGTCTAAACAACAAAAGTACCTAATTGGTTCGTGCTCGCATTCTTTCTCGTCTGTCCTTGACGATGCCAAATCTTCTCAAAAAAGTATCGATGCACACAAAGCTGGTGAAGTAAGCAACTGGCTAGTGGTGTGCTTGCATTCCTTAGTGACTGCGGTGAGAGTTTTGACGAATTTAAAGTTCTACAGCCGCAAGAATTTATCGATTTCCATGACAAGATGCAAAAGCTGACGGAATATTCTATGGACATGCTCTATAAGTTTAAAAATCTTCAGTAGAGTGAAAGAAGAGAAGAGAATCATATTTAAAATCTTCGTAGTGTTGTTTCTACCATTATAAGAATATAAGAATGTATGCATGATTTGTAATGTATTCCATGCAAAGCAAACTCTTGATTGGAGAAATATGTATTATAATCATGCATTACATGGAAGTTTTGATTTTGGGAGAATATAGATTAATCAGAAATAGACATATCAAATTTTAAGGTACAATTCCACTCGCACGAGGCAATATAAATTTCTCTAATTATATTAAAAGAGAAATAATTTTTATAACTTTTTTTTAATACTATCTTCAGTAAATTTCTAACTAAAATTTGTTTTATACTTTTTAATATTTAAAACGACTCATTCATCATACGTACATATTTCATTACAGATCACCAAAATAAAAACAGTATATGAACATAAAGTAAAATATTGATGAATTAATTATTTAAAATATATCATATTCATATATAAATAATAAAAATATAAATTGTTGTACATTCAAATCTCTTTCAAATAAATATTCAATATGTTATGCTTACTATTACAATTATGTACCAATACTATCATAATTATTAGGTCAACAAACTGTTGAATGGATGCCAATGTTCTCGAGAAAAAAAAATTCAAGAATTAATTTATATTAAATATATTTTCGAGAGGGGATTATGTTTCTCTCTCTAACAAAACTTATGTTGTCCATGAAATAATCCAGACCCTTAATTAATAACACAACCTTAATCATTCACACCCCTTTAGTTTGTCATTCTTGAACCAATACTTTTGAAGTCTAGGGGATGAGTGGAAGATGACGGAACACTTAATTAGTAACACATCCTTAATTATTCATTAAGATGAAAACTAACGAAATTAGACAACATATGTTTTAGTAGGATGATGAAAAATGTAATATTAATGCATGAAATAATTACATGAAAATTGACTCAATAATTAGAAAATGTTATTTTCCCAATTTTAAATGTTAGGCTTGGAAAAAAAAATTCGAAAACAAACTTTTTTATAGATCGTAAAATTCTTTTCATACATTCTTAACTATATCTACCAAGTATGTTGTGTTCCATCTAAATTTAATAGTTTTGAATTATTTAACAACTCAATTTAAAAGAAAATGAAAAGTCATGTAATTTTCATGGACCAAAATAATAAATAAATTTTTTTTTGATGAAGAAAATTATTTTATTATTCATTATTGATAGATGGAATTAGATTATAAATGACAGACAAAAATATTATCGAATATGGATGAAAAGACATAAAAAGTAATTCCCTCATTTCTTGTAGTGTCTATTAAAAAATTCAACTCCACCTTAATTAATAACCACGAAAAAAAAATATATAAGACTATAAACTTTATTATTTTTATTTTTTTGAACAGACTTTTTATTTTTTTGGAATTTTATATTTCATTGAACCACAAGATAAAAAAAAAAAAAAAAGGTGTTTAAATATTCTTATAAATTTGTATACTTAAAGGTCCACATAAAAAAAAGAAAGGAAAAATAACCAAAACTGTGTACATGTCAAGTAAGTACCACGTCAAAACTTGTATACCTAACATTAACCTTCCAAAATGATTAGTGGACAAAACAGTTTTGGTCATAATATCATCCTATTTTTAGTATTTAATTTGCATATAAAACTTTCATTCAAACCACTAATAAAGGCCATCCACATTTGTGCTCCCCTTGTTGGCCATTGTCTCTCCTCGTCATTAGCTCTGAATAATCCTCTTAGAGAAGAAACAATGGACCTCAACAAAAACATTCACCTCTTTGTCTCCCTCGCCTGTTTATGTATCCTCTCATTCTCAATATCCCATGTTGTCTGTTCCCCTTTTGCAGGCAAACCTGTACTCGACCCTGTCCTCCTTAAAATCTGTGGTGCAACTGAGAATCCAACTCTCTGTGCTAATTCTGTTCTTCCATTGTTACATGGCCCTGTCGACCTTGTTAATGTTCTTAAATCGGAGATCGATGCTACCATTAAGGAGGCTTCCATTATTCTCAAACAGATTACAAAAATGAATAACACCGCGACATCTAAAGAAGTAAAGAGTGCTCTTGAGAGTTGCCAGCAAATGTATAGGGATGCCATTGACAACCTTAAAGAAACCAAGACATTTGCTGAGGCACGTAATGCTGTCGATGTGATCAATAAACTCAGTGGTGTGGCCTCTTGTTATAGCACATGTGATGATTCCTTTGCTGATTTCCAGCTTCAGTCGCCATTGAACACACAAAACTTTAACTGGTTTATTCAGATTCTTCTGAGTTTGGGGAATTTGCTTAAGTGAATGTGAGATATTTTTTTATCATTTCAATTCAATTGGTGAATGGTGAAGACAAGAGAATGAGAAATATTCATTATATTTTTTGTTGTCAATAGATAGAATGGAGTGATCAATGGGCCTTGGGAATTGGAGTGGTACTTGGAGGTTAAATCTGTTTTTTATAGAATCTATGCCAACAATCGAATGTGATTAAATTTAATTTATTCGTTAATTAATGTTTGGTCATTTTCATATGTGACACGCATATGTACTTTTCAAATTCCATATATATAATGCAAACACTTATTCCAAGAGGAAAATTTAATTGGGGAGTTATTATATAGAATAATCATTTTGTATTATTTAAGAAGGTTTGTTTATTTTGTCAATCAACAGGGAATGTTTGCATGTATATTTTTATTTACAATAAAATAATTGAAAATTTAATGAATTATTTATATGAAATCAAGTCCAAACGTGGCTCTAAAAATGAGACTTTTATTCAAAATTAAGGCAAAATGTAATTAAGTTGAGGAATTATAATTCATAAGGAATCAAATCAAAATTGAAGAGGAATTTATAATAATTATATGGTTCTATATAGATTTGCAGAAATTAGTCCTTTCATTAATTACAATCAGCTCCGCCGATTCCACACTCAATTCAATTGAGACAAATGAGAAAAATGTCAATATCATAATATATTGGTTTTTTTGAAAAATAAGGGTTTACCAATTTAGTATAATCAGTTTTCTCCATGCACCATTTTGGGTCCAAATTAGAGAACAACGTTGTCATACATGATTGATGAATACTGACGTGACATATATTTTATTATTATTTTTGTGAATATACAAAAATATTATAAAAAATACTAATAACTATAAGTAAAAAAATCTGCATTTTGTAATTGATAAAATACTTATCTTTCAAGAATTAAAATAGTAATCTTGTCAAATGTTCTAGTTTGTTCATTATAAAATCTCTTGATATTATGCATTAAAAACTTGATATTGAATCTCGCATTCTTTTGAAATAAGAGTTTATAAAAAGAGAGAGCTACTTCGATTATGTAGCTCATAAAATTTAATGAATTTTTACAAATTTGGTTTATTATTAATTTTTTTTTATACTAGCCTCATGCATGCACAATTTTTTTTTTATCTTTTATTTTTAAAAATGCAAGTAAATGGGAAAAAGGGGAGTTAGAATTTCTAAGTGTACAAAATAAAATGTAAATAAATAGGAGAAAATGAAGCATAACATGGATAGTTTTTTAATTAATTTTTATTTTATACATAAAGAGATGGTGGAAGATAGGGCTGGACACGAGTCGAACATGAGCCTGTTCGGCTATGCTTGATTTGAGCTCGATAATTTTTTTTGCTTGTTTGAGTTCAGCTCGTGTTCAAGTAAAAAAAAAAAAAAAAAAAAACTATCGTTCAAGATTGGCTTGAGCTCGGGAAACTTGTTCTAATGTAATTAAACTTGAAATGCATCTAAAAAGATTCCAATAAAAACACAAATATCGATATGATATATTCTTAATATCAAATTCAAACTGCAATCCAACATGAAGGCAATAACCAACAATCCAACAAGAAGGTAACATTCAACATTCCAACTAAACAAGCCAATAAGCCAACAATCCAAGTATACACAAATTTTAAATTGCATAGCAAAATAAATAAGAAGTTTAAACTAATTAAATATTTATGTACTTAGCTTTATCTAATTAAAAAAAAATTTATAAGGTCAAAAGGGTAAATCTAATTACAAAATCAGTAAAAAAAAAATATAAAATATTTACTGACTGAGTTTTATCGAGCTACTTGCAAGCTTTTCAGTCCCAAGTCTACAAACTCCATCTTATAATTGAGTTCCAAAATCTTGTTTGTGCTTACCGCGTAAAGTCAGAAGACTAAAATTTTGCTAATAATTATAAATATTAATTATAAAAATAAAAAAATAAAAATTCAGAAAGTGAAGAGCTCAACAAATCCAGAAAACATGACACGTGTTCTGACACAAGCAATTGAATAAGGGATGGGCTCTCTAACGTAAGCCATCCGGTGCTCATTCCCTTAACATGCGCATACACTTGCAGCATACACCGTGTGCAAGAAGAGAGAATGAAAATGAAAGGCAGAGAAAGAGAGAGGAAACTGAGAGATAGAGAGAATTGAGTGGGATCAGCGAGTCCGAGTCGTGTGACCGCATTAAACCAAAAAAAGGCACACACTCAGCTGGGTTTGGGGTGTGGAATTAGCAAAAAATGGTGAACAGGAAGAATATTAGTCCTCTTCTTTACCACCAACACCTTCTCTCTTTCTCACCTATTACCATCATTGGTTTCCAAACTTGTCTAACCCTAAGCTCTAATCTAACTCTTGTCTACAACCTTGCATTTCCTTATCCAACCCAACGCCGTCTTATTCTCAATCAACCCAATCAATTGCTCAATTCTTCTTTCTGTTTCTCTCTATCCGGTTCTCATTCTTATTTGTACTACTTCCTTGTCTCTTACAAGTCGCTAGGTTTTCGATCTACTTGTTCGGGGTATTCTGGCGTTGGATTACTCTCCGACCCACAAAGGTGATACGATCGTCCTCTCTTTTATATGTTTGTTTGGCTTTGTGAGGTTCTAATTAGTTGGTAATTAAATTTCAATTGTTCTCTTTGTTTTGACTGGATGATTGTAATTGGGGTTTGTGATTATTTATGGTGATATCTGAACAACCATATCTTGCATGTGTAGGGGGGTGACATTCATCTGGATTGGAATTTGATTTTTATATGTATTTTGTTTTGGGTTGAAACTGATAAAGATTCAATCTTTTAATCTGGCCTGTTTCTGGTCTATTTACTCTTGATGAATGATATGGGGTTGCTATTGTTTCAATGGGCTTCTGATTTATTCTCATCGTTCTTAGGTGGTAAATTTTAACATAATTTCACTGAATTCTTGCTTTATTTGCAATGGTATTCCTTTTGATGTATGTTAGAATCCTTTATTGCGGACATTGTTAAACTTATATTTATTTTACATTCCCCTTCCTTTTATTTGTCTGAGTTGCTGATATTTTCAGCTTATCTGGAAGGGTTGAGGTCCTATATTTTTCGACATTAGTTTCATTTGTTTTCTCTTTCTTGATAGATAGTTTCATTTGTTAAAGCCCCATTATAACCACTCAGTTTAGTATATTTGTGTTCTTTTGAACCTTGTGTCAGGAGTGCTTCAGATGCCTGCTTACTTGTTTCATGTGATTGGGGATGACATTACTTTAGTCATTCATTAAGAATTGTTCAATGTAATAACTCTTTGTTGTGTATTTCCTCAATGCAGCCTTTTTAGCAGTTATAATGGTTTTTCCTAATTTATGATCTGAGAGGTAGTAGGGAGTTGCATCACATAATCTGGCCTATTGTGAGAATTCTGTAATGGAAGATTCTGGCAGTACTCGGTTTGATGGTCTTAACAGTACTGTAAGGAAGAGGAGGAGTCAAACTTTCCGCAGACCTCGTCCTGAATCACATCCTTTTTCTGAAGGCCACGATCAGTCTCCATCATCAACACCACCTTCAGATGATGTGAGCAAGGTTTCTAGTGATGAGAATGCTGTTTGTGATACTGAATCTAAGAGAAAAGAATTTAATCTTAATCAGTGTGTCTCCCGAATCTCATCTGCTACTGGATCTGAAGATGAAAAATTCCCTAAGAAGAATAGAAAGGATGGTGGATTCAACATGTTTCACAGTAATGATCCAGGACGTAGTGGGTTATATAACAAGCGTTGTAGTGAAGGTGTCCTTGCTCCTGCTAATTGGAAGAACACTAGTAAGTTGAAGGATGGCTTGGAATCAGAATCAAAAAGTGTGGACATACATGGTGGAAGAAATGGTGAAAGTCTGAGCCCAGTGCAGTCAGGTGTTGTTCAAGATGGTTTAGGAAATGAGAACAGGGTAAAAAAGGTTAAGCTCAAGGTTTGTGGTGTTACACGCACGATCCAAGCGAACTCCACTTCTAATGGTGCACCAGGTAATGGATCGTCTACAAAAAGTTCTCGTTCCTCAGAGACCTCCATACCATGGCAGAAGCAGAACTTCCAGGTATTTTGCCTTTGCCTATTCTCAGCATCACTTACTACAGAATCTAACTCTTCAATGTTAAACATTGCATTTAAGATTTGTGATTTGCTTGATTTATTTTTTCTTCTTTTTTGAAGAGAAACAGAAGACATAGAATTAAACTAAAAGGTTTGGGTTTACAACACTAACATACATACTAAACACATTTGAAATTTCAAACAACAGGTTCTTAAAAACATCTCGTGATATATGCTCGTTGGTCATCTAGGGTACGACCTGGGAATTCTAGTCCTTATTTAATCCATAAATAATTAAATATCTACAATCCTCAACTTTTATGATATTAGCAAGTCATATTTTTTCCTTGGCTTATTTGTATTTTACTTCTATGTAGTGGGTTTATTATCTTTTATTGTCATAATTTTTCTGCTATCAACTAAGTTAAGAGAATCGACCGTTATCTTTTTCATTAAATTGTGCCTTCAATACAGGGAAGTTCAGATGATAACAGTTCGCCAACAGACAAAAGGAGTCGGTTACATGGAGTTCCCTGGAAGGATTTCTCTAGGGGGGGTTTTGGTCTTGGGAAGGAGGATTCTTCCATGGGCAAGATATCTGGAAAGAATGCACTTAGGAATCAAGGAGACAAATTGGAACCAGTTCGTAAGAGTAAGCGAGTTCCAAAGAGGCGAGTGCTTGATGGGGAGTTTGGAGATGAGGATGACGAGGATGAGGAGATTAGGTATTTGGAGAAGCTTAAAACCTCGAAGGTTTCAGCAGTATATGGAGAAGATGATGAAGAGCCAAGCAAGAAACATCGGAAACTTTCTACTGTGTCTAATATGGAAAATGTAGGCTCATCAAGGTCAGGTGAAGATGGTAAAAAGAATAGACCAGATAAAGTGTTTGAGGACACGGATTATGAGGAAGAGGAGGAGACAGGATCTGATGGTGAGCTAGAGGGTAAAACAAGGAAGCTGAAGAAGGAATCTGTTGATTTATTGATGGACAATAAGAGGGAAATGACTCTCACAACTCGTCAACGGGCCCTTCAATCAAGCAAAGATGCATCTGCTTCTGGTGGAAGTATAATTGAGTTTCCAAATGGATTACCACCTGCCCCATCCAGAAGTGAGCATATTTACCTCATACTTGTTAAGTATTCTGGATTTTATACTGGGTTTATTCAATTTAAGTTTCCATTTGTTTTTTTTTTTTTTTAAAATACAGAGCAAAAGGATAAGCTTTCAGAGGTGGAGCAGCAACTAAAGAAAGCTGAGGCTGCTCAGAGGCGTAGAATGCAAGTTGAGAAAGCTGCTAGAGAGTCTGAGGTTGGTTTTCATGTGCTCTAAGTGATTGTCAACCTTTTTTTATGTGATTTCTGAAGAGACAAACAATTGTGATTGGATTGCATTTTGTAGGCTGAAGCTATCAGAAAAATACTTGGCCAAGATTCCAACCGGAAGAAGCGGGAAGAGAAAATGAAGAAGCGCCAAGAAGAACTGGCGCAGGTACTGCAGCTACAGATGAAACCCCCTACCCCGTGTTCTTTTCTACTTCGTTCATTTACAACTTTAATATTGTTGTGGGTTATTCTTTCCAGGAGAAGGCTGCCAATGCTCTGATGCTTGCATCCAACACCGTCAGATTGGTAATGGGTCCTACTGGGACAGTTGTGATATTTCCAGAGGAGATGGGTCTCCCAAGTATATTCAACTCCAAACCTAGCAGGTCCAGTCCTTCTCTGCTAATTTACGATTTTGAGCTATTGTTAGAAACAATTTTTGGAAACTCTTCAAAGAACTATACAGGCTAATGCTAGACAAGCTAGTGTGCACTCATATTTGCTACTAGTCTGAACACTTAATTCTTTGCTAATAATTTTTGTAATATTCAGTTATCCTCCACCTCGCGAAAACTGTGCTGGTCCATCTTGTACCAATCCATACAAGTATCGGGATTCCAAGACTAAGCTTCCGCTTTGCAGTCTCCTGTGCTACAACGCAGTCAGGGAGAAGATGGTGACGGATACTGTCTGCTAATGCTACCAATAATCTTCTCTAGTATCAGTCGATGCCAGTTATATTGCACCATTACTGTTTATATTTCATATATGTTACATCTTGGTCAAAACTGGTAGTGGCATTTCCCTTTGAAGCAGCTTGAGGGCTCTAACTATGGATTGTGCCTTTGATGTAATATACATTCTTGATATTGACGTAGAAGTTATGTTTGATGATAATCATTAGCATTTGATTAGTCATAATGATTGGCTGATGTTCTATTGGCAGTGGCATTTGATGCTTTAATGTCAATCCAGCTCAAAAAGTTTCAAGTGAATCAAAAAATTTGTATCTACCCTTTTGGGTCCTAAAAAATTCATTTTATATAATTTGTAACTTTCTTTAAACTTGGATGCACATTGATGAAATGAATGACTTAATAACTTCATCTAACTTTTGTCGATGATGTGATATATAATACTTTCCAATAATTAGTGATATATTATGGTGCTTATATAATGTATTAAATATAATATAATAGTATGTCCAATATAAATTTGTATTATTCTGTTAAACAATATATGAGAACTAATTGATTAATTTTATAAAATAATTCGAACTTTTATTTAGTTAATAAATTTTTTTAGTCGGTTGTAAAAAAAAGAAAAAGCAAAAAAGAGAGTGGCTTCAGTAGCACCTGCAACCCGGTGCGTATTATGCACTGAAATAGATTCGGAAGTCAGCGACTCGGTTGCTTGTAGTCCCGCGCTTCATTTTCATGGATAAGGTCCTGCTCTACTGCCAAATTTAGGTCACGCCCTCTCCGAAGGTTTTTAGCATTGTAGTTTTGAAGCAAATCGCTGCCAGGCAATGGCACACACATGCGTTTCAACTTCGGCATCCTCTCTGAGATTCAATTCTCTCGTGTTTTCTCCGAACCCTAGCTCTTGTTGCGACCCTCAGAAGCTCTCTATTGTCTCAGAACCTTTCCGGTGGAGGTAATTTCCCGTGACATGGGTTCCGTCAGATTTGCGTACTGTTGGTTGGAAGAAAATGTTGGGAATTATAAAAAAAATGGTTTCTTGAATATTGAAGATTTATGTTTTGTGTGGGAAATATAAAGTAAAGCGTTTAACACGACACTTGGGTTTTCAGTATGAATTCTAGATCTTAGTTGGTCTGTAAGAGAAATCAGGGGAAGAAGAACAGTTCATGACACTTGGGTGTAGCTCAAATTTGTAAGTGTAGAGATGGCGGATTTTGGTTGTCAATATTGGTCTTCATATCTTACTGTTAGAGTATTGCAATTGTTTTCTTGCTCAAGTGGTAGGTGACTTTGGATATCAATCAGAAGGATGGGAGAAGATGAGATGATTTTCTTATGTTTTCTTGTACTAAGAAAATTGAAATTTTCCACTGCTTAAGTTAAATGACCAATCTAGCTCTCTCAGAAAGAGATTTAAAATTTGCATGATTTAGTGGACTGTTTGGAACCAAGGTCCAGTGCCTTTTTCTCTTTTCTTATTTTTGATGTCTTATATTTCTATGATCAGGATATATTTTTTTCCTCTTTCATTTTCCTGATTTAGAGGTTATGTAGAGGATGAAGTCCTTGTATGATTTGCAGGAAATTTAAAAAATTGGGCGGGAATGGAAACCATCCCCGAAACTCTCCTGTCAAGGCTGTCTACTCTAATGAGTTTTTGAAACCCAAGATTTCTAGCCAGGGAATTTGTTCCATAAGGTCTGTTTATATATATATATATATACATATATATTGTTTTTAGTTTCATTATTCATGCCAAATGTTATTCTGTTGTTTATTCACTAACCTCTAACTGTTATCCAGGGATGATTTGCAAAGTCCTTCTTCTCCTTATTTCCCTCCTTATGCTCAAGGACAAGGGCCGCCACCAATGGTGCAAGAGCGATTCCAGAGTGTTATAAGTCAGCTTTTTCAATATGTAGGGTGATTGGGTTTGGCTTTTATTGTGGTTACTTAAGACTGAACATTGAACTGCATTTTCTGTCTCTGTCAACTATTAATTATGTGTTCTCTTGGACACAGAGAATAATCCGTTGTGGTGGAGCAGTTGATGATGATATGGCAAACACCATTGTTGCTCAGCTTCTTTACCTTGATGCTGTTGATCCTCATAAGGTCTCTCATTTTTATAAAAAAAAAATATGTACATTTTTTTTCAATTCTCTAAATTGGGAGTATCCTCTGCTAAGTTGGGTCAAATAAGCAAGTCTCACTTAGAAAAAAAATGGAACAAGAATCACTTCTGTGGAATGACAAAATAGATCATTATATATATATTTGTTTTTACCATTTATGCTCTTATATTATGCTACAGCGGGTCTCTTTCTTATGCTTTTCTTTTCCCCTAATCTTGTCAAACTCAAACTGTCAGTGTGCAAGTGGTTAATCAGCTACCCTGTTTTTCTGACATTCTGAACAGGATATTGTCATGTACGTGAATTCTCCTGGAGGATCAGTTACAGCTGGTAATAACCATCTTGTGTAACTGTGTCTTGTACAGGCCTCTAGTTTATAAATTTCCATATGTGGACTACTGGATTATTGTTTTTTACTCCTCTCATGACATTCCTCCTTTATTATTATAATTTTTTTTTTCAGGAATGGCGATATTTGATACAATGAGGCATATCCGACCTGATGTTTCCACTGTTTGTGTTGGACTAGCAGCTAGGTAAAGATTTTTTTTTTTTTTTTTTTGGGGGGGGCGTGGGGGGGTGGTGGGCTAAATTTAAATTTTGTTTATCTGAAGTAACTTCTAGATAAAAGATCCATGAGCATTTTAGGTTATCAAATCTTGAATCTTGACACATGCCACGTAACCGGAAACATGAAATTCTATCCTGGAAATTTTTGTCAGCTTCCCGGAATAGGTAAAGGAAAGCTTAGAGCGTCTCACATCTATTTGATTATGAAAAAGTAGTAGAAGAAGCATTTTCAGTTAAAGTATTTTTTCACATCCCTCATTGTCCTAGAAAAAAAGTAAGCCTGTAGGTATGAATAACATGTATGTCATTTACTGTTTAACCTAAAACAGTTACCTGACACAGGGTCTCAATGAGTTATGAAAAAATAAAGTGTGGTCGACAAGAATCTGTCTCATTTTGTATTGCAAGCTGAAAATAATTTCCTAGAAAATGTTTTCACCAGTTCTGATGTTTCATATCGAACACCAAAATAACTCTTCAATGGAGAGACATGACTTCATCTCTTTAAAGTAGGAAGTCATTTCCTCAAAACAAGCTCAACAGCTTCTACTATTCGTGACCTTTCTCTTATAATAACCCTAATCACCTTCCATTTGATTGAGTTGCTGCCAGAAGCCGGCTATTAGCCACTGGATATCACCTCACTTGCAGCAACTTACCTGTAATTTGGTAACTGCAATGGCTAAAGCATATGTTCTTAATTATGGGACCTGACTCTTTAGATTAAGATTTGTAAAACTGGAACCTTTTCTGTATCCTCATTCCTTGTTGCCTCCTCTCATCATGGCTATGAAAATTACATCTGGGGGCTGAATCTAGTTACAACAGTACCTTATTCTAATCCAAGTCATACTCTTTTTTTTATATTAAAAAAAAGGTACACTTTCATTCCATTACACCAACTTTTACTCTTCAACCCTTCTTTGTTGCTTTACTTGCCCTTGCTAAAGCACTGTAGTGTCTTAAGAGTAATATACATCAAGCTTTCCAGGATTCCAGAACCTAGCTTGGGTATCTGGAAATACTGTTTCAAACTTCTAATTTCCTGTAGAAGGAAACTCAACCTATTAAGTTGTACACATACCCATTCATTGCCATCAACTGGCTGTTTGAGCTTATCTATCAAGACGGCAGGGAACTTGGATGATTCATCTTAGTATGCTGGGTATGTCTTTGCCCAACATTCCGCTTGTAAGTCTTACCCAGTAGTTTGATCTTTGATGTACTCTGGTTCTTTTTCTCCTGCACATACAATCAGTGTTTCAGATAACTTTGGTCTTTGGGTTCAAGAGCCCAAGATTACACTTATGGTGATATAGAATATGGAATGAGGCAACACTTCTATTTATCAAGTTAGATTTGTGGTTGTGCATTAGGTGTGCGACTTCATGTGATGGTATTTATGGATGTTAATATTTCGGTGAGGAATTCAATATCTCTAGCAGTGGACATTTGTAGACAGTTTTATGCTATTGTTAATAAGCTATAAATACCTGTTTCTTTCTTTATTTTGAAGAAAATCTTATCTCATTTTTCTTAGTTCTTACTTATCTTTGCTCTTCATTGAACAGTATGGGAGCTTTCCTGCTTAGCGCTGGGACCAAAGGTAATTATTGCTTTGATTGCATTCTGGTGCTTGAAAGTTTTGTTCCATGTGTGAGTACTGTGTGTGTTATCACTTTAATCAGTGCATTTCTTTTTTCTTCTTTTTTCTTTTTATAGAAATTAATTTATTTGTTATGCTTAGATGTTCTCGTACTTTACTTTTGAAGGAAAGAGATACAGCTTGACAAATTCAAGGATAATGATTCATCAGCCACTTGGTGGAGCTCAAGGTGGACAAACTGATATTGATATCCAGGTATATGTCCCCAGATTCTGTTTGACTCATATTTGACCTCTTGCTTGTTTCTAAACACTATACCGAATTAATTTTTGCCGATACTCATAAAACCTTCTGTGTCTGGTGTAGTTCAAGTCACAAATTATTATTAAAACGAAAAATTATATAGTCTTGAGAATTATTGTTGGTTTGGGTGTTCTTGGCATTCTTCAAGAGGCCTGGAATAAATTCCTTTCTTCTTTGAGGTTACGAGGCGTTCAAGGGTATCAGGTGAAGATGTTTGCTCTCCATCTATAATTTGTCTAGTTTCTACAAGAAGGGTATATATGCCATCCATAAGCGTTCAATTTCTTGTTGATGACTTGATCCCAATCCTTGGGATTCTGTTTGGTTCTAGTAAGAAATAGATCAGATGTTTTGAGTCTTATTGTGCTAGTCATATCTCCCCCTTGAGTATTTGGGTTTTGGTTTGTTTGAAGTTTAAACTCTAGGAAGAGAACTGTGGCTTTGTTAATGCTTGAGAGTTGAGATGCGCAGTTTTATTTGCTAATTATTGAAGTGTTGCCTTTTTACTTCATCTTGATATTTGTTAAAACAAACATAACAATAGTCTTGTTCCTTAGGCAAATGAAATGCTGCATCATAAGGCAAACTTGAATGGGTATCTCTCCTACCACACTGGACAGAGTCTGGATAAAATTAACCAAGATACAGACCGCGATTTCTTCATGAGTGCAAAAGAAGCCAAAGAGTATGGTCTTATAGATGGTGTTATAATGAATCCTCTCAAAGCTCTTCAACCATTGCCAGCTGCGGAAGACAGAAAAGAGGAGGCCAGTGTTTAAACTAGTGATTGTTGCAATTGATGGCATGGTAGTGTTTAGAGTTATATAAGACTAATTATTTTAGTTGTGGAGTACATTATATTTACCTAACTATGTTGATACCAGTTACCACAATACGAACAAAATATTTGCTGTTTGGAGAAGAGAAATGGACGTGTAATGGATTATTCAATCTTTAATGCGGATGAAGATGGTGTTCTGCTAAACGGAGGTAAGCCTCCGACTAATCACTTTGCCCACGCTGACTGATCTCATCGAGATCTTTACAGCATTACTGAACTGGGGAAAGTGTTTTACTTTTCCTTTTTTTTTTTTTTTTTTTTTTCTTCCTTTTCTTCTTGTAGTTTAGAAACAAAGTAATATGGCCAATAGAGCTAGTGGGGGATCCTACACCCAACTGCCTTAGTACCAGGCAAACAACCGTTTCCAACAGAAGAAGCATAAACCTTTTAATCAGACCCCATGTAGACTAGAAGTCTAGAACAACGACAAATTTGCTGCTTGTGGCAATGTTTCCCTAACAGATGTTCTTTTGGCATCTTGTACAAGGAATCTCCAACTGCTAAAGGACTAACAAACAAAAGTAAACAAAGACTATTGAAACCCGAATATCTCTATCAATCTAAAAGAAGATCATAGAAAAGCTAGGGAATCTCTTCCACCAATGTAACCACTCAAGAATCAGCATAATGATAAGATTCACATAGCAACTGCCAAAAGTGCAAAACATCACTTCTATCAAAACTATCCATACCCACCCAAGGGAGAAAGCAGAAGAAAAACAAGCAAAGAAGCCTTGTTTAGCAAAGATCTCCGAGCATTTTTAATCGTGCGCTCGTGCCATCTTTAACGCCTTTCTCTCACCATGTACAAGAGAGAGAGAGACAGAGAGAGGTGGGGGGTTCTCCCATCTACCAATAACACTTCATCCCTATGTTTAAAAAAAAAAAAAAACACTTGATCCCAGTCTTCAGGATAGGTAAAGGATAGCATCTATCCATTAACTGCTGCTCATTGTGATAAATTGCAAGTTTTTACATTGTGAACCACCCCTCCTTCCACATACATACAACAATATAGGATAAAATAGAGGGGATATTCCGGATTGAACAACTAGCTAGCAGTAGTGGGTATTATCATATATGAACATTGTACCTAGCTAGGCACACTTTTCTAGGGTGCAAACACAAAAAAAATCACAACACCACTAAGATCAAGAAGGAGCAACAGGAATCCTTTCATCGGAAAAACTGCTGCTCATGAAGTTTGAGAAAGATGAGGATGTCGGTAGCTCTTCAAGTTCATCAAAGAAGTCATATTCTTCTGATTTTGATGTTGAGAAATTCATGAGCTGAGAAAAAGACACAGGCTCCTCCAAGAGGAGACCCATAGGGATATGGGTTTTCTCTAGGTTCAATATTAAAGGGCCTTCTTCCTTATGATCCATTATAATATACTGGGAACAGCTTATTTGAAAATGCTTCTGGATTCGATCTTGATTAGCATTTGCATCACTGGTCATGGTAGATTGATTGTTATGTTGCTTTTCTTGTTCTTCCACTACTTCTCTGCGCTCTAGTTTTGTGGAAGCGGGGAGATCTTCTTGGTTAGATTGAATTTTGGGTATTTTTGCTTGTTGCCTAGGATTGGTGGTGGAGGAGAGATCAGAACCTGGATGATTATGGCTAGAGGTATAGGTGATGACAAGCATTGAAGAATCCGTTCTACATCTCTCTACTTGCTTTTTGGCTGAACAGCCCTTTGATGTGCTGCACCTGTAATAGCCCCTGATGAATTCAAAAAGAACAAATTTTGAGAAGAAAAGAGTTGCAAGAAGATCTAAAAGTTACTTTTATTATTATTGAATGGTGAAACTTCTAAGGGTACGTATCAAGAAAGAAAAAAAGGAGAAAGAATGTGGGGGCTGAGGCCATTAAGAACAACAAAACAGAACATCATCAATGAGAAATATATTTCAAACCTTGGATAAGGAGATCCTTTAATAGGTTTTTGTCCATATTTCCTCCAAGACCAAAAATCAGAAGGTGGCCCTTCATTCTTTAGTTTTCCAGCATTTTCTCCAATCTTCACAGTAACAACAGTCTTCTCTACCGCCATCCTACACATAAAAAGCATTAAAGACTGTTAACCATATCAATTTATACTTTAAAAAGGAAAGCCCCAAATTCTATAGTATAAAAGCATGTCTTCCAAAATTAAAGCTGTTGATCCTAACCAAGTTGTTTCCATTCCAAGCAACCAACCTTTTCTTAAATGCCTGAGTTTCTGGCTTGAGTTCTGAAGAAACCTCTGCTTCCTTTTTTGGAGAGGGAGTTCCATCCATGATTCTTCTTCTTTCCTTTTCTTTATCTTCTTGTTGTAAGTTTTAAAGAGATAAGAGTTTTTACGGGGATGGAGTACTTGCATATGTAATAGAAGGAAATGGACCAAGATCAGAGTATCTAATTGATGAAGAGAGAGAGAAAGGGCGGAAGCAAGACATGACAAAACCCAAGTTGCTTTCTCTCTTTTCTTTTTACTTATTTAATATAAAGCTATGAAGTACGAACAACTACGCATATATCACCACCACCAAGCCTCAACCCCACTTCGCAATATAATAAACCAACCTCTACGCCTACTTATAAAAGAGATATTTCTGATATATCGTTTAATTGCTGGCGTCCACAACTGTGGACCATCCTCCATTCCTACAAACCTTCTCTTACTGCCACCTGGATTTTTCGTGGGTGATCAGCTTCCTCAACCAAGTCCAAGTTGTGAGCATAGACACAAATCAATACATAGGAAACCTTTAAATACACATTTTTAGTATTAATTATTTTACTTCGTCCACCGAGTGTTTTTGTTCTTTTGCATAAAATTTATACGATCTTCTTTTCATAAATAACAGAATTATATTTCAAGAAGAATCAACTTGGATCATGTAAGTGATTTCATAAAAATTCAGTACCGGATTTCACTTATAATTGAGATATATGTGAAATGATTCTTTTCTATAGTGAATTAGGACAAAAAAATACACATGATATATATATGTATGATTTTCTATATTTATAATCTTAGAAAGTACAAAGAGAATAAGAAAAGGTGGACTTAGTTCCAATGGGACAATTTCATCTAACTGGGTCAGAGAAGGGTGGGTTTATATATGAGGAAGAAGAAAGATGCACTTAAAGAGGAATGATTATAGTTCTACTGCATTTGTCAAAAATTATGATTAAATATCATTGCACATTCATTCCACAATACATTGAAAACAATTATATCTCTTTCTTTCTTTTATTTATTTATTTATTTTTTCTACTGTTAGTGGAATCCATGATAGTGAGGGACTCCTGAGCCTCTCAACTAGTCGACGTTAGTACTGGACTCTCGTGAGAAAATTGTTCATCAGTGAATGTAGAAGCTTTTTTCCTGTTAATGTCACGGAAACCTCTGACATTGAGTCTTCTGTTGGTGTTAGCACCAGGTCGACGGTTGTTGTACTCAGCAAGAAAACTTGTGTCCAACTGAGCATGAGTTTTGTCCCACGGGGTCCAACCCTCTGGCTGAATAACTTCACCAATGGACGATTCCATGATGACTGTCAATGCATCTGCCTTCCATGGCCTTTCTAAGTATGATTTGACCTTGAATCTTTCAGGCAATAATTGCGGCTCTGGGACAATTTCGCAATTCTGGATTACCAAACCGGTATTGTTTTTCTTGGACAGCCTGCCATCTGCTGTCACGGTATTCCATTGGTTGTCATCTGGCTTCCTCAGTATGATCTTAGAGTCCTGGATGAAAGCCTTGCCATGACCAAAGATGAAGTCAATTGTTCCCGAGATCTCACAGGTGCTGTAGAATTGTCAATGGGCATGATAGAATAAGGTGTCCTGGTTACCAACAATGTGGCAGTTAAACAAAACTGACAAATCTGATTGGACTCTTAAGTGCCACTGGCACTGCTTAGGGTCCCTGTGAACCTTCTCTGTTCTCTAATTTCATTTCCTTTGCCATGAATCCATTTCCTTCAACAGCTACAAATTATTAAATACACAAGAATACATTCAGGTAGAGTAGGAGAATCTTATATTACAAAAAGTTTGCACCCACCCAATTATTTTTTACTAGAATCCCATATGTGGATTCGGGTAAAATATATAGTGATGACAATAATTTAATGAGAGCTTACTGAAAGAGGCAGTGTCTGAAGTCTTCGTCTTTATAGATCATGAAGTTCTGAGTAACAATGGTCTTTGTCGGGCCATCACCATACATGAACACATTATGAATGTTCTTGTCAACAGTAACGTGCTCTATATAGGTTATAGGTTCCAGCCTTGACGTAAATGGTATATTTGCCCTTGTAGTTCTTTGGATAAGAACGAAGAGCGTCATTGATGGTTTTGTACTGGCCACTCCCGTCCCAAGCTACAACCACGTCGGGTTTGATTCCTCCATTGTAAGGCACAGCCAAAAGCTTCCTATCAGCAGCAGATAACCAAGTGGGGTACCCATCATCACTCGCTAGAAGACGCCTGTAGGAAGGTTTTACCTTTATCTTCTAATTCAAATTTTCACGAGTGTTGGAGATACGAGAAACAATGTCCAAAACCATATGGGTGAGATTAGTGGCATTTTGTAAACCACCTGTTTTCAAGATCCTGCTAGACCTTATTTTGCTCCTTGTCTTGTTGCTCCTCTAATTCTTTCAAGCAAGTCTCTTTAAAAGCAAGGACTCCGCTCAACCAATTCATAAGGTTATCTGTGCGTTCTTTGACAATGTTAATGTTATAATCATTACCCATGGTGGAAAGAGTTTCTTTAAGATCATCAAGGGCAAACTGCATCCATTTTTTGCAATCCTTGACACTCAGTCTTCATTTCTATCAGACATGTTCATCGCACTGATGAACTGGTTGCTGGTTGCTTTGACAGCATACCTGATGTATTCTTTTGGATCACCCGTTTTCATGTTTCAATTGAACACTTTCCTTTTTTGATTATTCTCAAAGGAGAAGACTGGCATTATTCACGTTTTGAACTGTGTAATGGCAAAGCTTCTCGCTTTCTGCCACCTTACAAATGGCAGTGACAATCTTTTTATGTGCCGATGTTAGATGATCATGATCATAATTCTTTTTATAGTGAACTACTCCAACAATACTAAGTACTATAGCAACAAGAAGAACCACGGATATTACAGAGGCAACCAGTTTCTTTGCCATTCTTAATTTGTTAACACAATTCTTGTTTCTTTTTCCCTTTTCTTCCTTGGGTTATTTACATATACATATATATATATTTATGAAGGAATGAGATGGGGATAATGAGTAATGCATACTAGGTAATGTTGTCTAATATTTTCTAAAATTAGGAGAACTTATGGACATTTGTTTTGAATTGGTTGTCCTTGTCTGGTTTTGAGTTGGATAGATCTGGTTAATATATATGATTAACTGTGGTTTATGTTTAAAATTTGGGTAAATAGTAACACCTTATATCATCTTCTACAGTTATAGCATAAAATGAAATATGAGAAAAAACAAAAAAGGAAAGATAAAGTGATTTGATCTAAATATGAATTATTTAAATATGTAATAACTCACGAGCGTTTCATATATAGAATGGTGCTTTTCATTTTTTTATTAGCTTCCCTGTGCTGTATTTCTAAAGCTGAGTACTGTAATGAGTTTAATTACGGTTATATTTTAGAGTGTTATTAATTATGGTTCTATTAGAGGGAGAGGATTCAGGAATTTTTTTTTTAAAAGAAAATTTCATGGCACCTTATCCCTAAAAGTAAAATAAAAAACGTGAAAATTTTCAATTGTTTATTGTTATTTTTATAAAGAAATGTGTTGAAATTTAAATTTAATTTATTTAAATTATCAAAATTTTATGTACTTTGACCTAGAGAATCTGAATGAAAAAATTCAGTAGCTCATGTTAGAACTTGCATCCACAATGGCCTATTAAGTTTGCATTTACCAACCTCTACACTTCTATATGTGAAGATATTCCCTGATGTCCCCACAACTGTGGACCATGCTTCTCAAAGAAACCCCGATTACAAAGTAAGATAATAACATTATTCGGTGGTTCCATAAACTGAGCAAGTCTAAGACCAAAGTTGAGCAAGTCAATCTGCTGACGATATGTATGACCAAACTTCAGAATCCATTCCCTACAACAAACAAGAGAACTATGAGGATCAGTAATCGGTACCCATTTCTCAACTACAGACAGAACCAAACGAGAATCAACCTGCACAAACCCTTTGATAACCCAGGTCCCAAGCCATTGCTGAGACCTGTGTAAACCCCCCATAGCTTAGCTGTAGTACATAGCCGAGCTAGCTGATCCCAGGTTCTGTGGAAAGCCCCCAGCCATGGACCAGCTGAGTCACGAGCACACCAGGCGCCTGCCAAAGCACAAACCTTGGACGCACTGCCAGTTTTCAGTTTAACCCAATCAAATCTTGGGGAAAGTCTTAACAAAAACAACTCTTTCAACCGCATAGCCATGACTTTGTGTGACTTCTACTGATCCTGATGAACTAAGTTGTAGATATGTATTGGATTCAATTGATAGTGTTGTTACTTAATCATGGGCTAGCTAGAGGGTCAATAGATGGGTTAAGGGATGTTTGGGTTTTAAAAGTGTATATTAGCTATAGGTAAATGTAACTGAACTAATCTTATCAGATTGGTTTGATTTGATCAAGGCCATATAATTTTTATATTTGGTCATGGTCGTGTGAAATAGATCTTTAGTCTTGGCGAAAATTGGATGTCAAAGAAAAATGGACTTAAAATGAGAAGGGAAATGATTACAGCTCCACTGCATTTGTTTTCAATAACGATAAGAGATCATTACACATTCATTCGACATAAATAATTGTATACACAAAGAAATCATATATCTTTTGGGCTTTCTTTTACTGTTCATGGAATCCAAGATAGTGTGGGACTCTAAACGTCTCAACCAGCCATAAATAGCTGAGACAAATCAATCAGCAGTGAACGTAGCAGCTCTTTTTCTGTTAATGACATGGACAACTTTCTCCTTAGCGCTTCCATTGGTGGCAGCACCAGGTCCATGGTTGTTGTACTCCGCAAAGAAAGTAGTGTCCAACTGACTATAAGTTTCGTTCCACCATGCCCAACCCGCTGGATGAATAAAGTCGTCGATATAGGATTCCATGATGACTGTCCTTGCATATGGTCTCCATGATCTGCCCAAGTATGACTTGATTTTGAATCTTACAGGGATTAACTCCACGTCTGGGACAATTTTGCAGTTCTGGATGACCAACCCTGTGGTGTTTTTGGGGTACGTCCTGCCATCTGCTGTCACGATGTTGGGTTGGTTCTCACTGGGCTTCCTCACTATGATCTCTGAGTCTTGAATCAAAGCCCTGCCGAAGCCGAAGAAGAAATCAATTGTTCCCGAGATCACACAGTTGCCGTAGAATTGTCTATGTGCCTGGTAGTATAAGGTGTCCTGGTTACCAAGAATGTGGCAGTGATAGAAGGCTGGCATTTCTGATTGGACTCTTAGTGCCACTGCTTGTTCTCCAGCTGTGTTCTCGAATTTCATTTCCTTTGCCATGCACCCATTTCCTTCGACAGCTGGAAATTATTAAATGCACAGGAATACAATAACACACATTACTTAATGAGCTGGCAATCACAATTACTTAATATTCAGAGAAATATATATATATACATGCAGAATAAGTATTTGCATAGATTGTTGCTGCTTTTAGGATATTTTGCAGAATGGTACAAATAGTCACACTGAATATTTAATTATACGTACTCTTACTAGAAAATCTCACTATCGGAACACTAGATCCAGATTAACTTCCTGATCATAATTGCTCTAGTGAATAACTAAAGAAAATAGATAGATGGGAGATAGAAGAGAAAGAAACAAAATATAAACATCTCTCATAAGTTAGGTACTTACAGAAAGTGGCGGTCTTCCAAGTGTCAGTCTTATTCCTAATGACACTCACATTACCAGTAACAGTGGTCTTTGCAGGGCCATCACCATACATGAACACATTTTGCATGTGCTTTTCAACAATAACGTGCTCTATGTAGATTCTAGCCTTAACGTATATGGTATATCTGCCCTTGCAGTCTTTGGGTAAAAGCGAAGAGCGTCATTGATGGTATTATACTGGCCACTCCCGTCCTGAGCTACAACTGCGTTGGGTTTAATTCCTCCATTGTGAGGCAAAGCCAAAAGCTTCCTATCAGAAGCAGATAACCAAGTGGGGTAACCATCATCACTGGCTAGAAGCCGCCGGTTGGTAGGTTGTACATTTATGTTCAAATTCAAATCCTCGAGAATGTTGAAGATCCCATAAACAATGTCCAAAACCATATGGGTAAGATCAGTTGCATTTTGTAAACCACCCGCTTGCAAGTCCTGCAAGACTTTATATTGATCATTCTCTTGTTTCTCCTCTAATTGGACCAAGCAAGTCTCTTTGAAAGCAAGGAATCCGCCCACCAATTCATAAGGTCATCTTCGCGGTCACTGACAGTGTAAATGTTACTGTCATTGCCCATGGTGGAAAGAGTTTCTTCAAGATCGTAGAGGGCGAACTGCATCCATTTTTGACAATCCTTGACACTCGACTTCATTTCTTCAGTATATATGTTTTCCACTGGCAGCATATCAGACATGTTCATCGTACTGATGAACTGGTTGGCTGTTGCTTTGACGGCATACCTGATGTATTCTTTTGGGTCGCCATTGGCATTCACGTTGTTCGGTGTTTCATGGCAAAGATTCTGGTTTTCTGTCATCTTACAAATGGCGGTGACAACCTTTTCATGTGCCGATGTTTGCTGATCATCGTTCTTTTTGTTGTCAGGTTTTGGCCTGGGGTTGGATAGAAGAGGTTAAAACATATGATCCTGCGGTAATGTGGTTTATATTTAAAATTAGGCTAAAAGGGAACAACATGTATTATCTAATCTTAGTATCTTACAGCACAAAATGAAATAGAAGGAACAAAAAAAAAAAAAAAAGACAGGTGATGTAATCTAACTTTAGGATTATTTAGAAAGGCGCTTTTTCATTAGGGGTGTGCAAAAAAAATTGCCAACTTGTTGAACCCGACCCAACTCACCCGAACTTGATCAAAACCAAATGACCCATCAAAAATTGATTTTATGATTGGATGATTTTTTGTTTTTGACTCTGAGTTAGATCGTGTGACCAGGTTGAGATTTTTTGAACCCGGGTGCACTCACTAATTGTTTTAATGTTTATAAATTATTATATATATATATATACTAAGTCTAAATATAAAATATTACTATGTAAATATTAGATTTTATAGTATTGTTAAATATGCATCATTATTTCATTTTTTAATTTTATTTTGTAATGTTAAATATTTTTAATTTATGCTAATTTAGTTACAAAATTATAACTTAATATTGTTTTTATTATTTTGAATTTTAATTTTCAACTCATCCGACCCACCCAACCAACTCGACTTTCATAACGGATCAAAATTTATATCACTCCACCACCTGATTTTCAAAGTTGGCAAAATTTTAGCTATCAAAATTAGTCAGGTTATGTGACATTTTACTTTCACCTGGATCGATCTATCCACTTGCACACTCCTACTTTACACTGTTTTCCTAGCTGGATTCCTGTGGCAAGTGTTGTAAATTAATGAGTTCTATTTCGAGTGAGATTCAGATGTGGGTAGCAATTGATTTTGTTTCTAAATTCAATGCAAGACTAGATTTAATCATAGGTTTGTTTAACAGATTTCCTAAAACACTTGTAAATTGAAACAAATATATGGGTTAGAAATTGAAATTTGAAAAAATAATAATTTATGTATTAAATAGTATTAAAATCCTAATCAATATAAATTTTTTATTTATAAAATCTTAATAAATAACTTGAAACATTTGGTAGAAAAATTCTTCAATCATAGTCTTAAACACTTGACAGTCACCTCGCAATTCCCATCATCATACTAATTAATTCTCACACCCACTTCTAGAATCACCGAAGCTTCTTTGTAAATGAAAAAGAGAAAAAGAAAACCTTAGTTACGTTGTGAAAACAAGAATGCTCAAATTGGGGAGAGTTGGATGGGTTTTGAAATTCATATTCAAGCTAAAATTTGTCTTATTGTATGGATTCAGGTAAATCTGATTGGTGTTAATGGCTTGGGATTGTGATGGGTAATTTCTATTTCAGCTTGTGTTTGGTGGAGAGTTTTAAATTGGTTGCAGACTAATGAACCAATGCAGAGAGAGATAGTTAAGCCATTACCTTATACTAATAGATACTAGTAATATTTATTTTTGTTATTTTTTTAAAAAGGTTTTAAGAATACCTTATCAATGATGTTGGTAAGGTACACCCTAATAATTAAGATTTAAAAATTTTCTAATTAGAATATTATTAAGGTAATTTTATATGCCGATCTGTTTGGTACAACAATGGCCATAGGAAGGTGTTCTGTGTTCAAAGGCGAAGGCATCTTAGTCAAAATCAGAGACCAGATGTACGGGGACCCAGAGCACCACACCTAGAGGATAACCTATTTTATATTTATTTGTTCTTGTTTTATATTATTTCATTCAAATTTTAGAGAATCAAAATTATTGGATGATTGTTTTGTAGGAGTCATGAAAAACTTCACCTAACATCTCATTCTTCCAGGAGAAGACTAGTTCAAGTTGTTGCCTAAAAATCACATTTCTCCTGCCAACGTTAATCCAAGAAGAAATATAAGAAATTTAGAGGCCCTCTATTTCACTGTATTTACAATGAAATGAACTGTCATTTTGATATGATTTAGACAGCTACATACGTATTTCAAATGCAGTTGTTTAAAGCAATGCTAAAGTAATAAGAATTTTCATTTTTATAAACATCTAACAATAGCTATATAGAAAGAGAAGTATAACACAAAATATACAAGAGATTGTAGTAACTTCTTAGGAGTTTGCAAAATCAAAAATAAAATGAATCCTTGCAGCTAGAAGGAGATTGCAATCATTAGTCAACTAGGATAAGATGCAGGTGTAGATGAATCCTACCAAGCTGGAGGAGTTAGGCTGACATGGATACATGCTTCGTTGACATGCAACTTATGTTTCTACATCTTTAAATTGCAAGTAGTAATTCTATAATCCGATGTAACTTGGTGGGAAAAAAAATTATATATATATAAACAATTATAAATTTTATTTTATATAATTCACGATTGTATATATGTTTGCCAATATATAAAAGAAGACTATGTCTTATGTCAACTGAATTAAACAATGGACGTGGCAACCACTCTAAATTATTTCTTTTCAGCAACTAGTTGTTTGCTCTCATATATAGAGACCTCAATATTGTAAGTTTCCTTGACTTGTAAACAAGGGGAGTTTATTGAGTTGCTTCAAGACAAGATGGGTTGGCAGAATTGGCAACAGAAAGCTAGAGAGCTCTTGAAATCTGTATCTCTAAAAGAGTTTTTCTACACCCTCACCCTTACCCTCCTCAGCTTCTTGCTCCCCATCTCATTTCTTCTTATAGCCAGGCTTTCTGGTGCCCAGTACTACCTCCTAACCTTAACCTCCTATTTTGCACCAGAGCCTCTTTCCTTTTTTTTCTCTCTGTTCCTACATAGCAATCCATGTATTCTCTATGTTCTTGTTTCTATTGTCAGCATAGCTACTTTAATATACAGTTTGACGGGTAAAATGACCCTTTTGAAAGAGTCAACGAGCCCTGTTGGCCAACCTTATCTGTACACAGCATGGATTTTCCTCTGTACGTTACAAGTTTGTGTTGGTTTGGGAATTGAAGGAAGCATTGCCGCTGGAGTTGATAGCTCTGATTCGAGTTTTGGTATTGGAAGAAGTTTTGTGAGCAGAGTGATTTTTCTCTTGGGGTTACATGAGACAACTCTTCATTGGTCTAGAACAGTGGTGAAGCCGGTGGTAGATGACACGGTTTTTGGGGTTGCTAGGGAGGAAAGGTGGGTTGAGAGGGTAGTCATGGCAGCAAGCTTGGGTACCTTGTGGTGGTGGAAATTGAGGGATGAGATCGAGATTCTGGTGGTTATGGCTGAGGTAAAGAAAGAGCAATTGATGTGTGTAGCAGTAGCTGACTTTGTTGGTTGGTGGCTATATTATCTGACTGTTAGTATTGGGATGGTCAGGATTGTAAATGGTCTTCTGTGGATTGGCATGAGTTCATTCAGCAGAAGAGAAAAAGAAAATTCCATTCAGACTTGGCCAAATGATGATAAGGTGTGAGATAGACCATTTCTGCAACATTTCTTTTTTCTCATGTAAGTTTTTGATTGATTTATTATTCTCTGGTCAGAGATACCAATATTGTGTACCTCTTTTAATCTGTTGGAAACTTGTATACAATATTTTACACATAACTGTATCATTTCCAAAATTGTGACATAATTCTTTCATTTAACTACACATCCTAAAAAATAGAAAAGTGCACCTGAACTCTAACAAACATATGTGATTTCTGCAATTTACCCTCAAATGCTACCATTAGGTGTGAAAAGGAGAAAACAATAGAACATACCGACGATGTCTTTCAAGGGACAGTCTGGAGAAGAAGACAGATCTGCTGCTTGAGAAAAAAAAAAAAATGTGACATAAGGATGATATGCTGACCATGTCTTCCATACAATTGCAACATATTTTATTCAACAGCAATGCTGCTTGAGAATAAAAAATATAGCAGTATGAACAACAATTATTTCTTACCTTTCTCATGAAACACCCAAAAAGGATAATAAAATCTGAAGACCTCAAGAAAGGAGAAATTGTAGCCATCTGAACAAATAATTCTTTGTTACCAGATTCTGCCACTACTCGTTGTAATCCATAGCCACATGATCTATTTCTGCAACAATAGCAAATTCTTCCATTCAGATACAGCATTGCTGATAAAAAGCAGGACTTCCAGTTCCCTCATAATTAGTTGAGTGCTCTAGAAGATACTGTCGGTTGAAGAAATCGAGATTCTTTACTTATGAATTTGTTTAGGGAGAAATGGCGAACTGCTTAAAATGGTAATGCAAGATACAAGATAAATCAATATATATTCAACATTTGTCATTTTTCTGCTTGAATCAATGAAAATCCATGTTCTCAGAAGTTCAATAATATAATTATTCATAGTGGATGACAACAGTATAAACATAACTTTGTGTGATTTCCTATTATCTTCCACTTGAATCTACTTGTAGCTTCTCTCTTTCCCCCCACCCCTGTTTTTTCTCCTTAATGTGGTTTTTGTAGTCTACGTTTATGATCCATGCACTTTACATTACGATATCAAATTCTGATAAGATCCCAGTCAATAATATTATTTATGGGACCAATTTATAGAATACAAATGGCCATGCTTCCCTAAGAATTTATGCCAGCAGGGATGTCAAACAGAAAAGCTAACAGAGCATGATTAGTTATAGCGCTTAACATGGCTAAGTTTACTTTTGTAGCAGGTCCAGTTAAACACTTTTTCTCACAAACACAAACATACATACTACTACTGACATTACTCATTCATAGAGATGATGAAAAATGATTATTTCCTATTTTGATTGCCTTAAAAATACAATCAGTTATGCCCAGGATGATACCAAATGGTCTACTCGATTCGGAAAAGTACAAGCGTGTAAAAAAAAAATTACACACACTTGGTAAAAGAAGATAAACATAGGAGAAGGATTAACTAAAGATTAATAATGCTAAGAGTCTTGTGTTAAAAAAAATGAAACCAATGTTGAACTCAGGAGAAGGAACATTATTTTTTTAAAAGCCAGCAGCAAAGCGTCAGAGAACTTTGATTTCAGAGTAGAAACAGGATCTGAAACCAATTCCAAATGACAAACTATGTACTATACCAACAATTTTCAAATTTTTTATTTTATATGTAACAGTAACAGAAACAGAAAGAAGAGAATATTCCACCAAATATATATATAATCCATGATCCAATCGATAAAAAGAAATTAAAAAAAAATGCAAGGGCTCTAAAGGAAAAAAAGAAAAGATTCCATCTTGGAAAACACCAACATAAGTAGAAGCCGAAAATTGTAATATACTGCCATATTGGAATAGTATAATATACAAGAGGAATAGCGAAAGATTCGCAATTGACATACTATGAGAATGAAGAAGCAAATATGACGCCATTGGAATCATTTTCCATTAAGAAACGGAGGAAGCGGTAAGGCATCGGCGACCAACCAGAGGGTAAGACACTTCAACATGCGACGGCAGAATGCTACTGTCGACAGCCTTTTCCTCCATGGCGCAAAGGGGTTTTTTTCTTTTCTTTTTTTTGGTATGTTACTCCAATCGCTATATGTAACTCAAATTACAGCACTTCCTATCTGTTTTTAAAATTTGTACAATCTTTGATCTTTCCATAAAATAACCAAAATTTATAATATATAATAAACTTTTAGTGCCAGTGCTAACTCGTAACATGTCAATGATATTTTAGCTCCACGATAAGAAAAAACTCATAAAATACATCAATTTTTCAAACTTAAACTAACAATAAATCACTTTTAAAACTAATATAGGATATAAACTAAAATTGACCTGTCACATCCTCAGCATAACGAGAAAAAGAAAAAATATATATTTACAAATGATAAACAGTAACTTCGTGTCTTGAAAATTTGGTTACTGTTTATAATTTTTTTTCCTTGTCCAAAAAAAAAATTTGGAGAGATATTTTCAAAAATATAATTAAAGCGTTTAAATAATAAATTTGTACTGTTAAAACAATAATTTTACTACTGATATAATAATTAAAGTATTTAAATTAATTAATTGTAAAGTTTTTTTTAACCCAATTTATTATTCTCTTAAATAATAAAATTATTATTTGTCATGGTAAAACAGTGAAATTATTACTTAAATACTTTAATTATTGTGTAGTGAAATTCTTACTGTTTCAACAATGAAAATATAATATTTTAAAATTTTAATTTTAATTTTTAAATTATCACTCTAAATTTTTTTATTTTTTGTGGACAAGGAAAAAAAATATTATAAATAGTAACTTTGTGTGTTGAAGAGACAAAGTTGCTGTTTATAAATTTTTTTTTAATTATTTTCTATTTTGCTGAGGACGTGGCAAGATTAACGTCAATTTTGGTCCATATCCAATATTAATTTAAAAAATATTCCATTGTAAATATAATTTGTAAGAATTAATCTATTTTATGGGTTTTTCTCGACAGAAGTATTTGAATCATGTATTCTGTCGATATTTTAAAATATATAAAAAAAATAAAAATTTGAGACTTTATCTGCCCCGTTAAAAGAAATTCCATACAAATTTGATTAAGAAAACTATGTATTTTGAGAACCAATTTATGATAGTGAAAGTCATGGTTTGGCCCGAATAATGAGTTTAATTACACGATGGTGCTGAATGCCTGAATCCTCCTGTTTTAGTTCCTTGCTTTCATTTTCTTCATCCCTCTAACCCTTCTGGCTGAATTTCATAGGAAACATTATCCAAAAAAAAAATTGTTAACTAAAGTGGCAGTCATCGTCTGAATCCTCACATTTTGTTTTAGCGATGAAAATACAATCAAATACTATTCTATAATCATCAAATGGAGAGCCTAATAAGCCAAGGTCTTTGTTTAATAAAATCCTTGCTTTTTATAGCTGCAGGCTGATGGTAATATCGAAACATCACTGTCATAGTTGCTTTCAGTGTTCCCTTCGATGTTTCTTCAATCAGTTCTGTACCTTTTTAAATACTAATACTAATAATTATGCAGATAATTTGTTCGATATTTATCTCAATAAGCATCTGTCTTGGGGGTCAAATTTTGATTACTTTCTGGCTTTCTGCTCGAATCAGAAATGGAAAACGATATGTTCTTGTTCTCACCGTTTGATTTTGATGGATTCCAAGGCGGTTATGATGCTGTTGAAGAGAAGCATGCATTTGAATTGAAAAAACATCACCCTTCTATATTGGAATTTCTGGATGGGTTTGATCATCTCTCTACTGATAATGACAAAGGAGGCAATCTGCTCAAAGATCAAAATCAGCAACAGCAGTTTCAGCAGCAAAATGGACCCAAATGTGATGATTTGATCCTGGACGAGTTTGCCTTCACTCATGTTTTCCCACCAGCACAACCAGTTGAGGAAACTACAAGGCTCATGAATCTGTGCAATAAGCAGGTGCCACAGTCAAATTCTTTAACATCTTTCGAGCTCCTAAGCAATTATGGGACTAGGTTCAAGAAGTTGAAGGGGCAAATAATAAGCAACTTCAGCAATGGCACTAAGTCTACGGGTCGCCACAAGTTGTCAACTGAAGAAATAATGAAGGTGGCTGGATCAAGGTATGTACAATTCTCTTATCAAGAGTATGGTGATTTTTCCATGCCTATGCACCCATATGGATGTGCTCTCTCAGGCCTTTCTGAAGAAGAAATCAAAGATGTAGACCTTGCTCATCTTCTTCTAGCTGCTGCTGAGAGGGTAGGCTATCAACAATTTGAACGTGCAAGCAAATTACTTGTGCATTGTAAATGGATTTCATCTGCCCATGCAAATGCAGTTCGGAGAGTTGTCTTTTATTTTGCTGAAGCCCTTCGAGAGAGGATTGAAAAAGAAGCAGGTCCTTAGGCATGTTTTACTAATATGGCGCCTGAGAGAAACGAAGAAAACAAATTGATTCAAGAGTTGAATGCTAGCACAGCCATTACATGCCATCAACAAGTTCCTTTCAACCAAATAATGCAATTTACGGGAACACAAACCATAATTGAGAATGTTGCATCTGCAACCAAAATCCATTTGATAGATATTCAAGTGGGAAGTGGAGTTCACTTGACAATCTTAATGCAGGCAGCTGCAGATTGGAAGGAAAATCCTGTCGAGCTTTTTAAAGTAACTGCTATTGGATTAATAGGTGATAGGAATATTGAGGAGACAGGGAAAAGGTTAGCAAGCTTTGCTGAATCCTTGAACTTGGCCTTTTCATATAAGGTAATTTTTGTTGCAGACATGTCAGAGCTCAAGGAAGATCAATTAGAAATTGAACATGATGAAGCTGTAGCTGTCTACTCTCAATATGTGCTAAGGACTATGATCTCACATCCTCAATCCTTAGAAAACTTTATGAGAGTACTAAAAAACCTAAAACCATCTATAATGGTAGTCCTTGAAGTGGAAGGAAATCATAATTCACCCTCTTTTGTGAATCGCTTCACTGAAGCACTATTCTACTACAGTGCATTTTTTGATTGCCTTGAAACTTGCTTTAAACAGAATGAGGAGTGTAGATTGCAAATTGAAGGAATATTACGCGAGGGAATAAGAAACATTGTTGCAATGGAGGGCAGAGCAAGGATGGTTCGAAATGTGAAAATAGATGTTTGGAGAGTGTTCTTTGAAAGATTTAAAGTGGTGGAAACTGTGTTGAGTGAGTCATCTCTATACCAAGCTAACTTAATCCTCGAAAGGTTTCCCCATGGAAATCTTTGCACCATTGATCAGAATGGAAAATCACTACTTGTTGGGTGGAAAGGAACCCCACTTCTTTCTGTTTCTGCTTGGAAGTTCCTTTGAGAGTGTGGAAAAGATATATTGTAAAATATAATTAAGTTCCTTCGAAATTACATTTTCTTCCTGGCTTGTTTGGTTGATGTACCTTATTTGACTCTATATCATGCTATTCCAGTTATTTGTTGATTTGAAGAGCACCAACCAGATTCCCCTATTTCTCTACTCTAATTGCAGTTGAATAGTTTTTCTCTGGGTTTTAAGGGGGTTTATCAATGGATTTGTTTATTAACATTCTTATAAATACACTAGGAATTTTACAATAGCCCATCAGCCCAGCACCAACAGCGTGTCTCCTGATTCATTTGCACTAAAATTCTCAAATTTAACTAGCTACATACAATCTCCTATATGGGTTTTGCAATTCAAACTAATCCCTTGCATTCATCATGAGAATTGGCAATCAAAATTTTCAAATCAATGATAATTTTCAGATAATGAGATTCCAATTTAGCATTTTTAACTGTCAGACACAAGGTTCTGCATATAAATAATCTATTTGGGCACCAGAGCATAATCTTTATGTTCCTTCTATGTGTCAGACTAGTAAACATTAAGAGATAGAAGACAAAAAGAGAGTTACATAGGAGCCAGTTACATAATTTACAATCTGCACTACGCAGCTGCAGCTCTTTCTGGAAAAGGTATGCAATGCTAATAGCCAGTCGTCTGGCACTCGAGTTATAAGGCTGAATTCACTTGAGAAAAGGATACACCAGCCCTGGTTCTTCCAAGGCCCAGACAGCCACCAAGTCACAAACTTAGCCAAATGTCGCACAAACCCTGAGACAACCAAGACTCAGACTACAAAATCTGAGAGATCCCACCACAAGTAAAGTAACATTCTTGACGATTTGATGGAATAGTGATGACCAACCGTAAATAAGGTTTCTACAGAACAAGCATGTACCATATCCCAAAAGACGGTTTGGTTTGGTTCATTTTCCTCTGGGAGGAGCATATTACGAGAAAGAAAGGGGCTTACTGGCTAGTGGCTACTGCTTCCATGATGATGGAAGAAATGAAACTCTACTCCGGTACATCCTGATACGGACACCATACACCGTAGGGGTGAGCATAAAACCCGGCAAATCTAAAATGTGACTGAAAACCAACCGTTTTGGCCCCAAACCAACCCAACCCGAATTCTAGATTAATTGAGTTGGGTGCTGTTTTTGTATTTATGACGGGTCGGGTCATTTTTTCGGGTTTCTAAAATTTTAAGGATGGGATAACCGACTTGACCGAAATATAAGTATTCTCTTTTTTAAATTTTTTTATATACATACAAGCCTAGGCCCAAAGTAAATAAGGACTAATTACAGTTTAAGTTCCAAAATAGTCATTCATTTCATAGACAAACCCAGCCCAACTTATATTTATAACCCATATAAACGAAAGTTAAGTTGCAGCCCAATAAAAAGAAACCCTAACTCTTTTTCTTTTGCTTTTGTTGCCTTCGCTTACTTAAGTTTTCCTTTTAGTTTTCATTATGCCAACTACAGAGACTGAAAAAAGCTCTATACCCTTTCAATCCTGAGTTAAGCAAAAGTGATTTCGGCACCAATTTGTCTGTTATCTCAACCACGCGTCAATGAAGTCCTCCTGTTTAGATTTTTAAATACCTGTAGATCGTGGAGGAGACAAAAATCTGGCAGAGGTTTTATATGTCCACCTATGAGTGGGTTGTATTATTTTTCATTTTTTAAAGTTGAGATTTCAAGTGAAAAGAAGGTAAGATGTAATGTTTAGATTTGATATTTATTTTTCAGATTTGTGCTCCCTTAACGAAAATCATGGTCAAATCTGTTTGTATCTAGCTCTTCTTCTCTTTTTTTTTGAAATTAAAAAATAAGATTTAAGAGATCTGGATTAATAAGACCAAAACCAACCTATTATCTAACATTTTCTGGTGGTTGGAAAATTCTAAAAACCGACTAAGTCGGTTGTTCAGGTGGGTGATGAATTTTTGGAACCGACATAGTTGGGTTGGCTGGAAAAAGACTCAAAATCGATTGGGCCGACCGATTGCTCGACCCTACCATACACCATACGAACACCATACAGAATTCACCATATTTGATGATCTAACGGTCCATTTTGACATGTTCGAGCGGAGCCCACAACGGACTTCTGTGAGCCCAAAACTTATTGTCATTCTTTGCTGAACTCTAAAAAGCAAATAAAATTATTAAGGACTAGTTTAGTAAGCTAGAATAATTTTTACAGAATTAGAATAGAAAAGAGAATGAAAATCTATAGTTTGGTAGAGTCGATGAAAAACAATTATTTTATTTTATTTATTTATTTTATATACTATTTTTAAAAATAAAATAATGTAAATTTATATTAAAACAACAAAAATACTCTCAATAGATAAAATAATAAAAATGTAACCTAATTTATGAAATATATATTTTTTAATTTTTGTATTTTTTTAATAGAATTATATTATTTATTAATTATATTTATTTTTTTATAATTATTTATTAATATTAATATTTTAGTTTGAAATTACATAACTAATTTATTTATTTAATATTAATTAGTTGTTTATAATTATATTATTTATTATGATATGAAGGATATTTTTATCATTTAACTAAAATGAATTGATTCATTATTATTTTTATATACAAATTGTTTATTTTTATAATTTATATTAATTAAAGTGATATGAAGGGTATTTTTGTCATTTACTAAATTAAATGTATTTATTTTTTATAATATTATTATTTTATTAATTTTCAAATTTTTATTTAATTATTTATTTTATGTGACAGTATTTTTTTATTTTTTTTTATCATTTAGCTGAACTAAACCGATTCTATAGAAATAAGAATGAGCAATCTCACCTAGGCCCACTCTCTAAGTGGGTTTGAGAATTTATATTTCTATGAAATAAATGATTGGAATGGAATGAGTATTCAGAGGCTAAAAACATACCAAACAAAAGAATGTTCATTCCATGGAATCATACTTAGAATAGAATGATCATTCATGCATACCAAACTAGCCTTAAGAGTAAGTTTGAATACATGAAATTAAAATTTTAATTTGATTATAATTGAATTGGTATAAATACAATTTATGAGTTTAGATAACATAAATAATTTCAATTGGAAATGTGCTTTAAGCATTTGATTGTCGTCTTTGACAATCTGGACAAGGAGTTTGTTATCTCTAGCTGTCTTTTCACTATCGTCGGTAGTTTTCAATGATAGTTGTCGTTGTTTTTTTATGGGTTTCGACAATAGTTGACATTGTCTCTAACTAATCTTAAAAGTAGTTGTCATTGTTTTCAGTGGTCCCGATTGTTGTTGTTGTCTTTTTCCATGATATCGACAGTGATTGTCATAGTCTACAAATAATTTGATAGCGATTGCCATGCCCGTCATTTTTTATGGATTCAATGGTGGTGGTGGTTAGTCTATAATGGGTTGATGATGGCATTGGGTGGCTGTTGATGGTGAATGGAGAAGGTTGTCATTGGGTGGCACACGGGTAGGGATGGTGGCTAAACATATAACTTGATGTACCGTCATTAATAATTAATTGCAAATGTTGACATATACACAAATGACTTATAACAAAAACTATTTAGAATTGTGTTTTTTTATGATTTACTCATAACAATTAAATATTATATTTTATAATTATTTATCAATTTCAATTATAAAGTGTATGCTAAACTAAAAAAAAATAGAATTTGATAGTCTAATTCTAAATTCTAATTTTATTGTGCATGAAAATCAAACGCATTAGGAGTTTGTCTGGTAGTGAAAGAGATATACTCCATTCTTGATTTTATGGATTATTTTGAAAGAGATAGTGTAGAATTAAATTCTCATAAATTATTTAACCATAACGTAAATGGACCACCTTTGATCACATGAAGAAGTAAAGTAAAAAATATACTCTCGAGACAAGAAAAATATGAGTTTTATTTTTTAGTTAAACAAAAGAAATTAAAAATCTAGAATTATTAAATCCAGGTAATTATAAACAGTTAAGTTTTTTTTAAAATAAACAGTCAGGATACTATCACATCAATAATAAATTAACAATTAACTGTAGAAGGACACACCATTTGATTATTACTATTTTTTTTTTTTCTCTTCACCGCTTACGTGTAGAGAAAATCAAAACACTTTTTCTGTGGAAACTTTTTGAAGCAGAAAGGTAATGGTTCATGGCCATAAGTGAAGCTTGTTGGAAGGCATGAACAAAACTCATATGTAAAGGAAAGATTATACCTTACAATTTGGTGTGATTCGCTGTGCAGGAAATATTGATTCTTCTTTCAGTAGGAAGAAATTGGATCTTATAATAGGTCCACCGTTACTTATATATAGTCTTACTTTTTAGGGCAGAAGAGAACAAAATTAGGGATTGGGATAGGACAAACTAAAATTACTTTTTTCTTGATTTTATATTTTGGTTACTCTTTGATGACTAGAAATAGTTGGATTAAAAAAAAATTATTTGTTTTCTAGTAAGATGATTGTGGAGAATGATTTTGGATTAGTCGAACCATTTTGAACTTTTTTCATCAGAGAACACCGAGCAATTGAACTCGGTCATGAGAAAAGCAAAAAAAAAAAATCATAACCGTTAAGAGAAAATTTATTCAGTAAACATAAATTATAAACACTGAGTTTGATGATTATTTTTATTGAATGGTTTGCGTGTAATATCCTAACCGTTTATTTACTTTATACTCATCCGCTGAAATGAAAGAAACTTTAGACCTGATTTGGAACTTAAAAAATCCAAATCTGTTTTCTAATTCCGTGAAAAAAATTAATTGAGTTTTTTACATTTTTAATCTGATTTATTTTTAATCAGATGTTTTAAGATGCATTGTTTCTAATCAGATTTATTTTATTTTTATTTTTTTTAGAAAAAATTCATTAATGTTTAGATTGAGCATAATAAAATTAACTTATTTGACTAAAATATATGAATAACTTATTTGGAAAAACTAGCAACTCTAAATGGAAATTTGTTTTTTTTTTTTGGAAAGAATAATGAGGATTTTAAATTTGTAATTGAGTAATCGAATTTCTCAATTTAGTCTATATTTATAAAATTTCTTTATATGCATAAATATTTTCTTTTTCATCCTCTCAAAATTACATATAATCTAATTTTGTCTTATTTCATATCTATTTAACAAGTATAACTTAACTAAATTCATTAAGGGCTAGTTTGGTACGCATGAATGATTTTTACAGAATTGAAATGGGAGTGGAATGTAGATTAAATAGAATGATCATTCCATACTATTGTTTGGTAGGGCTAGTAAAGAATAATAATTTAATTTAATTTATTAATTTTCTATGTAGTTTTTAGACATGAAATAATATCAAAGTTATATTGAAATGACAAAGGTATCCATTTATAGATAAAGTAATAAATTTATATTATTTTCAAAATGACAAAAATATCCCTCTATAGATAAAGTAATAAAAATTAAACATAATTTATGAAAAATATAAATTTCTTAATTTTTTAATTAATTTTTTTTAAAATATTATAATATTAATTAATTAATTATATTTATTTTATTATTTCTTATTTTTATTATTCATTAATTTTAAAATTTTAGTTTGAAATTACTTAACTAATTTATTTATTTAACATTAATTATTTATTTATAATGATATGGAAGGTCTAAAATCAATTGATTTATTACTATTTTTATATACAAATTTTTCATTTTTTTATTTTATATAATTTTTTATTTTTTAATGTGATATGAAGGGTATTTTTTTCATTTGACTAAATTAAATAGTAAATTTTTTTTTTAATTTATGAATAATAATATTATTTTATTGATATTCAACATTTTATTTTTATGTGATAAAGTGGTTTTTTATTGTCATTTAAGTAAACTAAACCAATTACATAGAAGTAGAAATAAGCAATCCCACCCCCGTAGGTGGGTTTGAGAATTCTTACTTCTATAAAATGAAACTGGTTGGAATAGAATGAGTATTATAAAGTTAAAAACATACTAAACAAAAAAATGTTCATTCCATAAAAACATACATGGAATGGAATGACAATTCATGCGTACCAAACTAGCCTTCATAGTTTAATTAAAATTTTAATTTAAAACATGAATTTTTTCTATTATGAAAGAATTATTGTTGATATTTGCAGAATAATTTTGTTACATAAATTCCCTAGTGTTTCTTTAGGATAATATATAAATAAAATACTCATAAATTTTCTATTGTAGTTATAAATGCCTTGTTTCTAATTTGACAGGAGAAATAAATTATTAGGATACATTTAAGCTGGTCTGAATATAACCGCTAAAAATAAATAAATTAAATGATGCAAATAGAAAATTTGTAATGACCAAATCTGTAATTAATCCATTTACATATTTTGTCTGGTGGCCATATCATGGGCTGGAAATGTGTGAATTTCTTTGAGACATTCTGAGAGTTACTTTCCTCAGAAAGTATGGCTTAAGTGCTGTGCACATGAGAAGAGCATAGCAGTGATGGTGTCCAAAGCAGCCGACTCTGCGGCCAAACTCAGAGTAATTTGTCTTCTAAAACTCCTCTAACAGTTGAATTCATTGTAATTGTAATGTTATTGATTCATCATCTAAATTACAAAATTGTTGTGACAATGATTTTCCTAGATAAAATTATTTGATTTCGTATTACATAGATGGGAACAGTGTTACAATTTTGTTTAGGAGTAGGGCTTCTCTATTCATTGCCTACAACTTCTGTAAGGGTTTTAATTTATTGCCTACAATCATTCAGATGATATTATAATTTGAGTGTATATAATTTAATTCGATGACTCTGCCACATACCCTACCAATCTCGCTTAGATCTAATGCGAATGGAAGAAAATGATTGATGTAGCCGATACTAACTAGTTTGAGATCTAAGAATTAGTTGAATTGAGTTGAGTATAATATAATTCGTTGTTCACAAGCATTCTCTAATTTTTGATTGCATATGTTGACAGAAACTCCAAGGTGATCCGCCAAATGATGCTCTTGGAACCTTGTTATTGAAGATTAATCAGCTGAAAAAGCAAATTCAAGCAGAGAGAACTTTATCAATAAAAGTAAGTAGTGAAATTCCGAATGTTTCATATATTACTTTAGGATGCATTCAGCTTCTTACAAAAATCCATAATATTAGCAAACTCTTTTATGTAGAATTATTGGTCTTTTTGATGATTTATTCTTGGAGATTAACTTTAAATAGGAAAATGGAATAATATCAAATCTAAACTTATTCTCTCAATCATCTTCTCCTTTAATATGAGGTGCATCTTAGGCTATGCTTGGGTGTACAATCATGTTACCTTCTTGTAGTTCAGCTTCTGCAAGACTCAATTTTGTTGTTGTGGGTATGGAAAGTTTTTTTTTCCTGATTTTACTTAAATGGAGTGTGAAACACCTTCTTATGCACATCTTGCTAGTTTCTCTACCAATCGATTCAAAGTAATATCTTCTGTAGGCAAAACTTGATAGAAATGGGGAGAAGCTGAAGTATCATCTTGCGGAGATTATATCAGCAACTTCAAAAAGGGAAAGTTCATATACAGAGGAGAATAGGAATGGTCAAATGCTTTCTTCAAAGATTGAACATCCTATCTGTAAGTTTAGTGGTGTTCCTCATGGGTCAGGAGACAGAAACTGCATGAACAGTGAAGATGCAGTATCCACAACAGATACCAAGCTTCCTTATACTGAAAATTTACCACCATTTGCAACTTGGATATTTTTGGACAGGTAGTTCAGGTCCAACTGAATGGGTTGTGTAATTTACCCTTTTCTATCTAGTGTCTCTTTTATTTTTACTTCTTTCTTATTTGTGTTTGAGTGGATCTTTTATTCATACAAAGATTATTTCTACTTTAACTTTGTGTGGAATTTTGTATTATATTTTTTCTTCTATTTTAAATCTCTTGTACAAAGAGCAGAAATCAGAGAATGGATGAAGATCAGTCAATGGCTAGGAGAAGACTTATCTACTATGATCGAATTGCCAATGAAGTACTGGTCTGTAGTGACAGCGAGGAAGAGATAGCAGAACCTGAGAAACATGAATTTTCTGAGGGTGAAGATCGAATTTTATGGTAAGTTTTAAAGAAGATGCTAGATGGGCATGAGTGTTTTTTTATTTGTCTAAGAAGAAAGACACGATAACAACAAAAAAACAACAATAACAAGCCTTAATCCTAAGGTTAGACAAATGAATTCTGAAATCAAAATTGTTATTTCTATTGAAAAATATGGAAAAGATTTCAAAAGTTTGTGTAACTCTTTTAAGGGAGGGTCTTGTTTATGTAAGTATAGGGACTATTGCCATCTTGTTCCTATGTTCTGTAGTTCATTTGTTATCTTCAAAAGCTAATAGGTGAAGCATAAGTATGTGAGAATAAATCTACAAATAAACGGAGAAAAATTGAGATGGTAGTAATTACAAGGCAAGATATCCTATTATGCGTTATTTTATATCTTGCAACTTGTAGGACAATATTGTAGTTAGATTCCATGGTGGTACTAGCTTCAGCTATTGTTACCCTGTCGCATGAAGTGCTAGAGGGCAGACTCGAACTATGATCTATAAAGGATGTTTACTGCAAAACCACTTGGTTTTTTGTTCATCATTTATCAAATTTTATTCACAACAAATTAAAAAAAATTGTCATTGTATTGACTCTTTAATTAATTAACCAGGATGGCATTTGAGGAGCATGGATTAGGTGAGGAAGTACTGGAAATTGTAAGCCAGTTTGTTGGAGGTACCAATTTAGAAATTCAGGTAACCTGGATTAAGTTGTAGAGAACAACTTTTAGATGTCTTAGTTATTTTTTTGTAATGTTTTGACATTTCAGTCCCACTTGCAAAATTGGTTGTGAGCAGCATTTCTGTTGCTGAGAGATTTATTATGTTGTAATATTATGCAGAAGCGGTACAACATGCTGAAGGAGGAGTATAGACAGGGTCATGGCCCTTATTCGGAAACTTATGGAGAAATTGCATCTAGTAGTAGCATATCTCTAGAGAATAGCCTGAGTGCCGCTTTAGATTCTTTTGATAACCTATTCTGTCGGCGTTGCATGGTATGTGCTCTCACGTCATTTCTTCAGCAGATATGTAATGGTTATGGTGCCTGATGTGATCATTGAGTTGCTTCTAAGTACATGCTTTATCTGCTTGCTACTTCCCTACAGTTATTTGACTGCCCTCTGCATGGCTGTGCTGAATCTTTAATCTTTCCAGTAAGGGAGCACACTTTTTCTTGTTTTCAACTTAAACTGAAGTTATTCTATTCATAAATTAATTAGACTGTGTATTTCACAGAGTGAAAAGCCATCATTTTGGTCCAAACATGAAGAGGACAGGAAACCGTGCACTGCTCAGTGCTACCTTCGGGTATTGGATCTTCTTTATTTGAGAAGTTGGTGAAGTAAACTGTGAAGTTTTCCTTTTTGATAGAAAAAAGAAATTATAGTTCTTGTATTATTTTCATGAAGACCGTAAACTTTTAGTTCTACTCATTTTTATTTGTTTATTTGTTTGGTGGTATTCTATGTATTTTCTGATGGGAAATTGACTGAGATACAACTCCACAAAATATGTTGGCATAGATGTATGCTAAACAAAGCATTTGTGCCTAGTGTTGGAAGTAGAGCTTTATTTTCTCTAATCTACCTCTGATTATCACACATCAACAATGTTTCTAATTTGACTTGTGGGAAAAATGTGATGTTGATTTAACTGTCATTTTCCTGCAGTTAAGAGTTTCCAAAGATTTGCAAGAAGGTTCAACTTTTAGACTTCATATGAAAAATATGACTTCAGAAGAGGGAGAAAGAATCCTGGAACCCTCTAATGTAGAAGATACAGGTGCGCAGGATACTCAAATTGTCATAGAGGACGAAGGAGCCATATCTGGCCATGCTACTGAAAATAGGAGGAACTTGGATATTGGCAGACTTGATGAAGACCAACTTCATATAGTAACCACCAGGAACTCTGTGAATGATTCTATTAAACATGCTTCAAATAAATTATTTTTCTCTGGTTGTACTTCCTATGGTAAGTTTGGGGATATTGTTGGGGATGGATCAGAAGAAGTCACAAAAGATCCTGAATTGAAGCAGTCATCCAATTTAATTCAAGGACAAGTTGAAGTGTTTCCATGCCTCAATGAGTGGAAACCTCTGGAAAAAGAATTGTATTTGAAGGGAATAGAAATGTTTGGGAGAAATAGGTATGTGTCCTTTTTTACTTTTTGAAACACATACTTACTGATAAAACAAGATTATGGTGTTACATTGTTTTTAAAAAGAGGAAACAAGGAGTCAGTTTAGTTTAGCAAGTTTTCCTTCAGGTGCTTATGAGTATTTACTTGATCCTGCTCATTATTTTTCCTCTCTCTATGTCAGAAAAGATCTTCTTCTTTTTCTATTTCCATTTGCAATAAAGCGTTTAATTTTGTCAGTTAGATCACTATCATTTCTGTTATATTTTTTCATATAAGCAATTAATTTCTTTTCAGAAATGACTAATTATGGGAACTTATAGTAACCTGAAAGATATTGTACTGACTAACTGGTAAATCATTTTGGTGAGTCTTCTATTATGAGGAATTTTACATCTGGTTAAGTATGCTCGCTTCTTGCGGAAGTGAGTATTTCAAGTGGTCTGTAGAGCTTGAAGTGAGTTATACTTTCTGGGTAGTATGAACTAGTAAATCTTGTTTTATGTCTGTACACAAAAAGGGGGTGGTGGAAGAAAGAAAGGAGGAAAACTTAGGTATGTAAGTGGTGTGTGTTGAAACAGTTATGTAGTGTCTGAGAATCCCTTATACCTCTTGACTTGCTGCAAATTAAGCTTTCAAGAAAAGCGAATACATGATATCCAAATATCATGTGTATGATCTTGTGGGCTATCTTAAGTCAGATTCTGTTTAACAGGATGTCTTAGACTTAATATATTTGAATTTTGGTTCACTGCAAGGTCATACCTATCATCTTCTGATTTAATTTCACTGAGGATACTCAGTTTTATAAAACTTGATCTGATATAAAAATTCATGCTCTACAGTTGCCTTATAGCCAGAAACTTACTTCCTGGCTTGAAAAGTTGCATAGAGGTATTCAATTACATGCATGCTGGTGGAGCTTCAATAATTGGCAGATCCATTGGTGCACCAAATTCGTTTATGGAACAAAGGGGAAAGGCTGATACAGAGATGGTGAGTATCATGAGGATTCCCATCCTTACATTTGTTTTAAGAAGAAAATGTTTTCCAGACTTTTCCTTTCCTCTTCCGGGGTTTTTGGGGGATGGGGAAGGAGAGAGTAAGATTCTTGGTGATGGATGAGATGAGGTAAGATTCTTCCATTTACTAATTGTGCAGCTGCAGTAGAGTTTTTTTGCCAAGAAAGGAATTAGATACACATCATTTTCTTAGATACAAAAGATGGTATTACCTAACATTTGCTTTGAAGAATTGACCACTTGGGAAAATTATCCTTTATTTATTTTGATTTCTATATAGCTTTGGTTGTTTGAGATTCACAATCCTACAGTATTCTAGACCGCATCCAATTGGAGAAAAGAAACTTTGAAAGCTTTGCCAATTGGGTGGATGACAAGCTCTCATTATGAAGTCATAATAATGACATTTTGATTTTTTATTTTGCAAACTTATAGTTGTATCAGTCAGTTTCAATCTTTACTGTCTGATTTGCAATTTAGATGGCAACAAGATGGCTATGAATTAAATGGCCTTCACCTTTCTTCTTGCTTTTATTTTTTTATTATTTACATGCTAGGACCCAATGCCAAAGAGAGCACGTTTTCGAAGAAGGGGTAAAACTCGGAAGCTAAGATATTCTCGGAAATCTACTGGCCGCACATCAATGTGGAAAAGAATTTTTCAGGGGAAAAGCCAACCAAAGAAATATACACCATGTGGGTGTCAGTCTATGTGTGGAAAGCAATGCCCCTGTCTTGAAAATGGAACTTGCTGTGAAAAATATTGTGGGTATGTCATATGGTCTTCCATTTTGATAACTGCTGAAGCAAATGAAATGCATAAACTCGATTCCAGGATGTCTAATTTGTCATGGTCCGACGCTGTTTCATATAAATGTTTTACTTGTGATCCTTGGGGTGCAAGCTATCAGTTGGTGAAGTCTGATGAGGGTAGCTCCAGATATATTGTCAGTGAAAGATAAGTCCTAGCAAGTTGAAAAATATAATTTTGCCTTTAAACATAGTAGTAAATAGGTGAATAGGCTTTATCTAATGAAATCGTAGCCAAATACCAATCAATCCTGATGTTTAAACATAGTAGTAAATAGGTGAGTAGACTTTATCTAATTGAAATAGCATCCAAATATCAATCAATCCTGATGTTTAAACATAAAGTTTGAATACCATTAATTGGTCTTTTTTATTTTCTAGGTGCTCAAAGAGTTGCAAAAATCGGTTCCGGGGATGCCACTGTGCAAAGGGTGAGTGCAAAAGTCGAAAATGTCCATGCTATGCGGCTGCACGTGAATGTGACCCCGATGTCTGTCGGAATTGCTGGGTTAGGTAATGAGGTTTTAACCTTTTTCTTTATTTTTCTAGTTTTAACATTAATTCTACTACTTTGAATGAATGCATAACATCTTTGTTGTAGCAAAGTATAATTCATTTGTATGTTTCATCAGTTTTGATGCGCTTAAGTATAATGTGTCAGTTTCTCACTTCTCTAAACAAGTAGTACATGCAATAACTTCACCCAACAGTTTTAAAAATTACATTCAAAGAAGAAAAATTGATACTAGCAATAAAATTTTGTCATAATTTCCATGTCATTTACAGTTTAGAACTAGTTAACCTTGCTTGTCCAGGTTATCAAAACTTCTGAAAAAGGCCAAAATGTTCAAACCAACTTTGTTCTAGATTATATAGATTCTGATTTTAATGCACCAAGACTAGAATATGTTTGGATATGATCCCTCAAGACAACAAGAGCAATTGAATATCTAGATTTTTATTTTTATTTTAAATGGAGAAGTGTGGCAAAAATGTATGTCATCAACATGGCCTAGTAACCTGTAGATATTTGTTACACAGTTTTAAGACCAATTATGTTTAATTCTAATCCAAGTACAAAGGACCTGAGAAAGAAAGAAAATAGTCAGACATTTATAATTGTCAATAAAATAAACAATGAATTGGTAGGTTTCCAACTGGAGGCCTGGCTTCAGTTTTAATCAAAATGGAACTCCGTGTCTTGTTTTTTTTCCTTTCTTAATTTCTGTGTAGAAATTTTATTTTATTTTCGTTATAATGTTACTTTTTAATGAATATTGTATACAGTTGTGGTGATGGTTCCCTAGGCGAGCCACCCAGACGTGGGGATGGCCAATGTGGAAACATGAGGCTTCTTCTAAGGCAACAGCAGAGGGTGAGTAATTGCAAGTTTTGAGTGATCATATTCTCTTTACCTTGCCCATGAATAAGATTATGACATATACTTATGTCTTGCATTTTGCTTTTTATTTTTTCTGCTTTCAGATTCTTTTGGCCAAGTCTGATGTTTCCGGATGGGGAGCATTTCTAAAGGTTTAAATACAGATGATTGTTTGTTTCTTGAGATTTTTAAGCATATCCTCCACACTGAATTGATGATGTTATTCCAGAACCCAGTCAAGAAAGATGATTATCTAGGGGAATACACGGGTGAGCTGATCTCCCAATGGGAAGCAGATAAGCGTGGTAAAGTATATGATCGTGTAAACTCATCATTCCTTTTTGACTTGAATGATCAGGTAAGTATCAAGTATGCATTTCTTAACTCCATAAAATTTCCTGTTGGTTTACTGGCTTGTAACAATATGCACCTCCTATCTCTTCTCCCTCTTAATTGTTATTCTACTGGTTCGAGACTATTTTTTCCACTTTTATATTATTACCTTCAGCAGACAAACAATTATAATGGGACTATGGATAGATTAACATTTTTTTTCTGTTTTACTGCTGTGCATTTCCTAGTGAAAATATGGTCCAAGATTGAATTTACAGCTAAGATGTGTAGCCTGACAGTAAAGAACTGCCATGTAATTAAAGGACCCTTAAATGCCATTAACACAACAAACTGTTTATAGACGGATGAACATTCGCATTGAAGTTTCCTACTACTTTTAATTTTTAAAGTGATGATAAATTGGTAATCTAGTTATTCATTGATTGTCTTTTTCTTTGTCTTGTCAATTTACTTCATATGCACTTCTCATCCATGTCAAGTAAAACATTGTAGCTTCAATTTAATGATCTATGACTTTAAAACTGCTACTTGTTTCTTCACAGTATGTCCTTGATGCTTATCGCAAAGGAAACAAGCTGAAATTTGCAAACCACTCATTAGAACCAAACTGCTATGCAAGGGTCAGTTAAACTAACTTTCTTGTTGGAATAGTCAGTAGTCACAGTGATTGGACTAACATATTGGGTAGTATAGGTGATAATGGTGGCAGGAGATCATCGTGTAGCCATTTTTGCAAAGGAACGTATTGGTGCTGGTGAGGAGATCTTCTATGATTATTGTTATGGAAAAGAGCATAGATTCTTATGGGTTGAGGGTCCCAAGAGAGATGAATCATCGGTTTCCCAAGGCAGAGCAATGAAGCACCAATCTCTTGATAAGCCATCGGCATGATGTAAAATTTAATAAATGCCCGATTAGTATTTTGTCTGCAATGGTTTTCACTGTTAACATATTTCTCTTTGTTGAAATAATAGGAATCTCAGAAATGGTATTAGCAGCTAGTGTTTCCAGACAGACAGACCCACACCCGTGCACAGAAAAAGGAAATGAAAACGACCACAGGGTGATCTAGATGCCAAAAAACTTGGAATAGTTTGGGAACTGAAACTTGTCCATTCTCGTTCATTTAGCAAATAAAATAAAGCAGCTCATTCCATATATGCTTGTCTTGAATTTTATATGCTTGTCTTTTGTCTAATTTCCTTCCATAAATAGATGGATGACCATCTATTCAATATTTTGACAATATTTAATAATGTAACAGGAGTTTTCATATGCTTTATGACCTCCTCTGAGATTACAATCTTCTCAGGGTGACCGCTGCTCAAGCTTTTATTAAGGGGATGAGTAGTTTCCTTACAATGTCTGTCCCCCTGAATCCCATTGACCTCCTCTGTTAGAAAGGTTCAAGCATACTACTTAGCAACTCATAAAACAAAACTATTGCTTTGTGAATGTAGGCAAACCTGAAATGAGAAGGTGGGGAACTTCGAAAGAAAATTTGGGTTTTGCACTTTTGCTAGGATTTATGCCTTTATCTACATATAATGCCCATGTTGTTAAAGCTTTCCTTAAAGCCGTGGAAACATTGAGCTGAGGATGACCTGGTTCCCTTCCTGGTAGTAGTTAACCCTGTTATACAACCCCAGAGGTTATAAAATAGTAATAATATAGGTATAGAAAGTTCAGCTAAGTTGGCTGCAAATGCTGTCAAAAAGTAGCATGTTACATGCTACACATGTAGATGGATAATGGGTCCAACCCTAGACATTCTATAGAGTCAAGATAAGAATAGGTAATGTAAATTACATTATGCTACGAGAAATCACTGGTTTTAGGAAGCGTGCTATATTTGATCCTTTCTACGACATAATACAAAATACAAACTGAAGATGATCCTCAGCTTAGCTTATACGGGTAGTATTGAAAACAAAACACATATCAGATTAGACACGAGTATAGTACTAACCCAGCCTTTGTTTTGTAATGTGAAAGAATTAAAAAACACCAAAAACTTTGTGGTTTTGAAGGCGGAACTTCTCTGCCTCTCCATCCCATGTATGCTTCAATTTTTCTGAGGGAGTGAGACAGACCGATACTGATATGCTTCAAAATAAGTCGAAGCCAGTTGGTTAAAATCTTGGTATGTATGTCCAGTCAAGGGCTTACGCAGGAGTTGTGTGTTGGATAGACAATCATGCAATAAGTGGAGAAGATTTTGTTTATGTAATGGGTGGAAGATGGAAAATCCTGGGTATGGAAAAGATTCCCTCGCGAAACTATGCCAATTAGATAATTTACCACATTGTAGGGTCGGAATTATGTTAGACATCACCGCAAGCTGGCAGCTGATGCAACCGCGACATCCTGTGACTTCTGTCCCCTCATTTGTTTTGAACCTACCTTCTCCCTCTAAAATATTTTCTCAACTAACTTTTGTTATTTTGGGGCAAATATTATGTACATCCTCTATGTACCGGCTCTTCAACCCACTGTTGCAAAAAGCGCGCCTAGGCATAGGCGAGACACTAATAGGTAAGGCGCATGCTAGGCGTGTACTTCACCGCTAGGCAACTGAGACGCACGACTAGGCAATTGCAGCTTAATATTTGTTTTCTTTTCCAAGGCCTTGCTTGATTGGATCATAATAACACGTGTAGTAAATATATAACATGTGCATAATTTGCAAAAACCATACAAACCTTAACCTCTATTTATAAAAACCACAAAACCTTATCTTTTCCACTCAAAAAAAAAAAAAAAAAAAAATCTAGGTTTTGAAATGGCTCATATGTTATTCTATAATCTTTAAATGCTTCAAATCTTTAATACAATATTTTTTGTGATATATATATATAATATTAAGTTTAATCTCACATTCCCACAATCATTATATATATCTTCTACTAAAAATATTTTAATTGTTTTTACTTAAGTGTGCCTTGGCGTGTGCCTGTGTCTTGCACCTAACATTTAGGCAATAGAAGCTCTTATCGCCTAGATACGCCTAGTGCTTTTTAATTAAAACATTGCTTCAACCCCATTGCCCTCCTTAACAAAACTACCCAAAATGATAGATTAGGAATCTACCTGCATACATGAGTGAATTATATGTGCATCTTTGGTAACTGGTCTCCTGCAAATTACCTGTACAAATTAATGTTGCAACAAAGCAAAGTAGAAAAGGTGACATATAGAAGTGGCTAACTACTAGCACCAACCCACACATAGTAGGTGAAAAATTTGAGGACAACTAAGAAAACCCATTGTTGTAACTGATGCATCATACATTAGACAATCAAAATTCGAAAGTGTTAAAATTAATATATCTTCTTCTCTTAGAATATTCCAGAAGGTTTCGAGAGGTTATGGAAGGTTCTAGAAGAGTCTATAAGGTTTTACAAGGCTCTAAGACATTCTAGAAGAATGTGGAATGTTCTAGAAGACTCTAGAATATTCTAGAAGGTTTGGAAAAATATGGAATACTCTAAAATCTTGTATTCTAGAAGTTATATAAATATCTAGATATTTTCTAGAAAAATTTTTTAAAAGTTAATATTAACCTGTTGGATGTAATAAATTTCCAACCTTAGTTAAGAATGTGGAGTAGTATAAATAGGGTTTAGGGCTCATTTGTAAGAAAGCAACTCTATAAGCCTTAACCTCCAACCAATGAAGTAAACACTATAAGCCTTAACCTCCAACCAATGAGTAATGAAGTCAAGTACCTCCCATGCACTAATGTGCATATGTGAGATCAATATCCTCCTGGCATCCATGTTCAAAAATATATTATGTTACTCCCGTTTTACTAAAAATAAAATTCTATTTTTGTCCTCAATATTACACTACTATTCAAAACCTATCAATTTTTCAACATAGTATCAGAGCCATCAATTTTTTCAACATGGTACCAAGCAGGTGAACATAATTGAGGCATTGAAATAAGCTTATTCTATTCAAGGTTCAAGCAAGGGCATGACAAATTAATGTTCATTAGGGTGAAGTTCAAGAACTTAAGGAGGAGAAAAAAAACTAGTGAAACTACAAAGGATAATGTCAAACTAAAGAAATAGTCAAAGCAAAGATAGGAGGCAAATAGTGCCTACCAAATAGAATAATGCCTCTGAGAGAATCTATAAGCACTATCACCAAAATAGAATAGTCTCTCTGAGAGAGTAGCATCATATGATGACTCTATAAACATTATCACCAAGACTACATAGTAGTGCCTCTGAGAGAGTAACATCATATGGTAACTCTTCAAGCACATTGTTAGTAATTGACTATAGTAGTGCCTCTGTGAGAGTAGTATCATATGATGACTCTACAAGCATATTGTCAAAAAGACAAATGACAATATAGTAGTCCCTCTGAGTTACTTTATAAGTACTATGATCAAAAAAAATTTGGCAAGTACGAGATGCAAGAACTATTACCAACTTTATCAAAATATGAAGAAAGGGATTTAGGAATCAAGAACTGCAAAACGGAAGATCAAGTTACTAAAGCACTTCCAAGACCAAAGTTTGTATGGCTACAAGGAATGCTTGGAGTGTCAGAGAAATTATATTAGGAGGAGTGTTAAAATTAATATGCCTTCTCCTCCTATAATATTTCAGAAGGTTTCGAAAGGTTCTAGAAAACTCATAAGGTTTTAAGACATTCTAGAAGACTCTAGAAGGTTCTACAAGATTTGGAAAAATATAGAATGCTCTAGAATCTTATACATAGTTCAAGTAGGTCTACATGTTTTTAGAGGTTATATAAATATCTAGATATCTTATAAGAAGATTCTAGAAAGTTAGTATTAACCATTGGATGTAATAAATCTTCACCATTAGTTAAAGATGTGGAACAATATAAATAAAGGTTTAGGACTCATTTGTAAGAAAGCAACTCTATAAGCCTTAACCCCCAACCAATGAGTTGTGAGGTCGAGTACCTCCCATGACCAATGTGTGCTTATGAGGCCAATATCCTCCTGTCATCCATGTCCAAAACACGTTGTATCACTCCCTTGTTACCAAATTAAATTCTATTTTTGAACTCAATACTATTCTACTATTCAAGAGCTATCAATTTTTCAACAAAAACAAATTGAGAATATGAATTAGCTACAAACAAAGTTTGATCTATAACTTCAATAATTATCTTTCTTTTTTATATCATAAGAAAAAAAAAATAACAAGGTTAAAAATCTGCCACGACAATAACATGCTTCTTCTTTGGATATCCCATGCCCACGAGATGATTGAGATACACTTTCCCATCCTTGACAGTTGCTGCAGTGGACAACCGATGGGTAGGACCAGATAACTTTTTCCCAAGAGAAGCTGTACCCCAGCCATCAGAGCTCTCCACTAATCTCCCAGTAGGATAATTCCCTGCGACAACAAGTTTAGTAAGAGACAGTAGTTCTAAACCATCTCCAAAAGACAATGGTCCTCCAGCTACCTTGATTAACTTCACTTCCTCTTTTGCTACATCAATCTTAAACAAATTGCCGCTGAAACTATGAATGACTATAAGAAACCCATCTGGGTGATAACCAATACCATTAAGGGCAACCAAGGTTTTGTACCACTTGTTTAGAGTGAAGAGTGGGCTTCTAATAAAATGCAGAAACTTCCCGTCTACTCCAACCTTCCAAATTTTACTGGCTTTGGCATCGGTAACATATGCGTTGCCTTCTGCATCACTGTAACATCATCTGCCAAGGCTTTTTCATCACCTACATGGCTACATCCAATGAGGATTCTATTATAATCAATTATGAGATGCTGTAAACATATGCATAAATCACACAGAACATGGCGGTTGAATATGTATATATTTGATCAAAAGATTTGACAACCACAATGTAATGTCAAAATAAATGGTTTTGCACAACTGAATACTCATAATGCACTCATCAATGGTCTCCCTGGTCTTCTATTTTTATTATTGATAATACAACAACAGTCAAAAGTATTGTCTCTGTTCCAAACCTTGAACAGTTAATAAGAAAGTCCAGAAAAAGCTAATTAGCTAACCACTTTTTGAGTTAAATGGGAAAGGCCTTAGTTTACTTGTATTGGCCCTCCTTCCAATTTCCAAACTCCCCTAGGATCTTCGTACCTAAATGAATATTATGAAAAGTATCACTTACTTGGACCACTGAGCTGGGAAAGAAAAAGGCACTTCCACGTGGACAAATCATATGCAGCCAGAGCCGCGTACCGGTGACCAATGATATCGGCGTAGACAACAAGGAGCCGATTCCTCGGCCGGTCAATGACAATACCCAGGGAGGAATTTCTGGCCAAGTCAGCATCTTTTACTAGTGGAACCTCCTGTAAGATGGTCTCCGGCATGTGATGCTCCGGAACCGAAATCTGACCGACACCGCCTTCTAAGAAAGAGAGAAGGAACCGACGGTTATGATCGTCCCATTTGCAAGACTCTCTGAACCAGCCGGCACCGTGGTAATAGTAGACGTGGGTTGTAGGTTGAGCTCGCTGAAGGGAGATGATGATGCCAATGGGTATGGTCGAGATGAGAAACAGGAAGGCCAGGAATTTTGTTGAGCAGAGGCAAGAGAAAGCCATTGGAGTCTGAAGTCAAGAGACAGAGAAGGATTAGGTATGTGATAACGCGAGTGAAATATTTAATTTGAGAATTTGGAAGAGATACTTAATGAGATGGCGGTTGGATTTTCTTTTGTAATAGTTTGTTTATTTTTTATGACGATTTCCAAGGTGATGTAATTGTATTATTACTATTTTTTTTCTTTTCTTTTTACCAATGTTATTAACTCACCTGATAGAGTGATATATAAATTATTTATTTGCTTCTTATAATAATTTTATGCAACTAATAAATTTAATATGTTTAAAATTATTCAATGAAGTTTCTTATACAGAGTGTCTTTGTGTTTCTAAATATATTGAACTCATTCATTAAGCAATCTTATTTTAATTCTTAAAATTTTCTTTTATTGTCTTTTAATATGTGTACTCAAGGACACTTGTTAATTTAAAAAGATTTTTATAATTAGCTGTTGGTCTCTAGTCAATGTATGTGAACCTCGACTAATTATCTCCAGTCCAGTTAAAGGCGTGCTACATTTATGAAGATTTTAATTCACACGGTTTTTTCTAAGGAGATTTGAATCCATGAAGTTTTTTCTTTTTTAAATATATTTGTTGGCATCATCTATACTATATTTATAAAAGTAGCTTAACGATATAAATTTTTGATTTTCTTAAATACCCTTATGAGTTGTTATTATTACATAGTTATCTCAATTTAATTGTTATTTTACTTCAAATAGATTATTAATATCTTTTTTAATTTTAATTCTTCTCTATTGTAGTATCAATAAGATTATAATTGGTTTAAAACTATTGATTTCATTTTTACTAATTCTTCTCAATATTAATAAATCCTTAAATTTTTAATAGTTATATATTAATAGTAATTAAAATTTGAATTTCTCATCTTTTTTGTTTCTTTAATAAGTAATTAAAAACCATAATTTTTTTTAGTTTATATCGAATTTATGAATTAAAAGAAATATTAAGTGTATAATTTTTATGATTATAATATTGTTGTTTTTATTTTATAATAAAAGTAATATTTTAATAATTAAATATCAATAGTGATTAATATTGATTTTCTGAATTTTTCATTTAATAAGTTCTAATAATTATAATGTTTTGTAGTTTTTCCCAAATTTAAGAATTAATTTTTTTAACAAAAGACAATACTATGAATTAAAAAATGTTAAGAATATAATTCCCATAATTATAATATTGTCATTTTAACTTTTAATTTTTCTTCCATCTTAAGAATTAATTATGTTTTTCATTTGAAATTAATTTTTTTTAAGATTTATCTATTTTCTTATGAATATTTTATTTTACTAAAGAAAATTTGTTTTCTTAAATATCATTATGAGTTTTTTACTATTACATGGGCACTTTTTAGTTCTTATTTTACTTCAAATAGACTATTTTTTTAATTTTATTTATTTTCTTCTTTCTTAATTTTTTTCATTTAATATTAATAGGATTGTAATTGTTTTATGATTTTTATTTTTTAACCCTAATTTTCATTTTTAATAAATCTATAACTTCTCAATTTTTTTATTTAATAAATTTTATATAATTATTATATTTTTTAACTCATCCCAATTTTATTAAAATTTTTAAAAAAAATTCTATAAATTAAAAAATATATTAAGAATTTATTTCTTCTGGTTTTAATATTATTGTGTTAATTTTTCTTTCATTTTAATTTTTATTAGATTTATCTATTTGTTTAATGTCATCAATATAGAGTATTTTTTTTATTTAATATGTATATTAATTGTTAATGAACCTATTTGTAAATTTATGCGTCATGAAACCTAGTTTCAATAAAAATGCAATAAACAACTTATTAATTTTAAAATGTTTACTTATTTTATATTTATTAATCTTTAATAAGTGTTTCTTATTAGTTAGAAAAACTCATTTTTCATATTTTTTTAACGGGTGCAATGAAAAGAATCACTAAAATTTAAAATATTATAAAAATTATAATTCCGCTAGAAGTTGAATCACAAAGTACCTTGGGATATGGGAAGTCGCAATCATTGGTTGCCACCTCTGCTTCATGTAGTTTTCGTCTAATCTTCCATTACTGTCACAATCAAAACCTTCATCTATGAAAGAACAAGTTTTTTTTGTATATAGAGGGTAGCTTTCATCAAACATCCAAGTCCCTTTTGTTAAATCACAATCTTTTACTCTCTTCTGCACAATCTTCTTCTCCTTTGTACAGCCACTTCTTGGGGCGACCATTTTTCTCACAGAATGCCCATTTTCTTTCAATGTTGTAAAATCACCACATCGAAGCATCACCTCTGTAACCTCCATCATCCACTGCTCCGGATTTATTCTGAATCCCTTCAATCAGTGAAATGCCACCATTCACAGAAAAGTTCCCGGGCCTAGAAAGATAATGTTCAATCAAAATTGGAATTTTCACACCAGCTTCAGTGAAGTTTCTGCTAAAACCAATCAGGGTCTGAACAGTTACAGGTTAGCACCCCGATTGTGATAAGATATGTTAAACTGAAGATGGGTCGGCTGACGAACTAACGGTGTGGTTTTGATGATCCATAATGTAAATACAGTAAGGAAGGTGACAGAGGAGTGAAAGAATTAAAAACACCAAAAACCTTATGGGTTTGAAGGCGGAACTTCTCTGCCTCTCCATCCCATGTATGCTTCAATTTTTCTGAGGAAGTGAGACAGACAGATACTGATATGCTTCAAAATAAGTCGAAGACAGTTGGTCAAAATCTTGGTATGTATGTCCAGTCAAGGGCTCATGCAAGAGTTGTGCGTTGGATAGACACTCATGCAATAAGTGCAGCAAGTTGAAGATTTTGTTTATGTAATGGGTGGAAGATGGAAAATCCTGGGTATGGAAAAGATTCCCTCGCGAAACTATGCCAATTAGAAAATTTAACGCATAGTAGGGTCGGAATTATGTTTGACATTTGCGCTAACAAAAGCAGAAAAAACTTCACCGCAAGCTGGCAGATGATGCAACCGCCCAATGTGACGTCTGGCCCCTCACTTGTTTTGAACCTACCTTCTCCCTCTAAAATATTTTCTCAACTAAATTTTGTTATTTTGGGGCAAATATTATGTACATCTCTATGTACTGGTGCTTCAACCCAATGGTGCGAAAAGCCTGCCTAGGCGCAGGTGTGACACACCTAAAGCGCCTCACTTAGTCTAGATGAGGCACTGATAAGTAAGGCGCATATTAGGGGTGCACGAAAAGCATGCCTAAGTGCAGGTGAGACACACTTAAAGTGCCTCACTTAGTCTAGACGAGACACTGATAGGTAAGGCGCATACTAGGGGTGTGCTTCACCTAAAGCCCTAGGCAGTTGAGATGTGCGTCTGGGCTATTGTAGCTTAATTTGTTTATTTTTGTTTAGGGCCTTGTTTAGTTGGATCATAATAATATACGTGTAGTAAATATATAACATGTGTACAATTTACAAAAACAATACAAATATTAACCTCCTACTTATAAAAACCACTACACCTTTTCTTTTTTACACCAAAAAAAAATAAAATTATCTAGGACTTGAAATGGACTCATGTGTTATTCTATTAGCTTTAAATGCTTCAAATCTTTAATACAATACTTTTTGACATATATATATATTAAGTTTAATCACACATTCTCACTATCATTAAATATATCTTCTCCTAAAAATATATTATTTTTTTTACTTAAATGTGCCTTGGCGAGTGCTGGCGCCTTGCACCTTGTGCCTAGATGCGCCAAGCGCTTTTTAAAACATTGCTTCAACCCCATTGCCCTCCTTAACAAAACTACCCAAAAGGATAGATTAGGTATCTACCTGCATACATGAGTGAATTATATATGCATTTTTGGTAACTGATCTCTTGAAAATTACCTCTACAAATTAATGTTGCAACTAAGCAAAGTAAAAAACGTGACATATAAAAGTGGCTAAATACTAGCACCAACCCACACATAGTAGGTGAGATTAGAGGACGACTGAGAAAACCCAATGTTGAAACTGATGCATCATACATTAGACAATCAAATTTCAAAATCAACCGAGAATATGAATTAGCTACAAACAGAGTTTCATCTATAACTTCAATAATTATCCTTTTCTTTTTTATATCATAAGAAAAAAATAGCAAGGTTAAAAATTTGCCTCGACAATAACGTGCTTCTTCTTTGGATATCCCATGCCCACGAGATGATTGAGATACACTTTCCCATCCTTGATAGTTGCTGCAGTGGACAACCGATGCGTAGGACCTGAGAACTTTTTCATAAGAGAAGCTGTACCCCAGCCATCAGAGCTCTCCACTAATCTCCCAGTAGGATAATTCCCTGCGACAACAAGCTTAGTAGGAGACAGTAGTTCCAAACCATCTCCAAAAGACAATGGCCCTCCAGCTACCTTGATTAACTTCACTTCCTCTTTTGCTACATCAATCTTAAACAAATTGCCACTGAAACTATGAATGACTATAAGGAACCCATCTGGGTGATAGACAATACCATTAAGTGCAACCAAGGCTTTGTACCACTTGTTTGGAGTGAAGAGTGGGCTTCTAATAATATACAGAAACTTCCCGTCTACTCCAACCTTCCAAATTTTACTGGCTTTGGCATCGGTAACATATGCGTTACCTTCTGCATCAACTGCAACATCATCTGCCAAGGCTTTTTCGTCACCTACATCCAATGAGGATACAATTATAATCAATTATGAGATGCTGTAAGCATATGCAATATAAGTACTGAAGCAATTAATGTATGAGCATACGCATAAATCACATAGAACATGATGGTTGAATATGTATATATTTGATCAAAAGATTTGACAACCACAATGTAATGTCAAAAAAAATGTTTTTGCACACCTGAATACTCATAATTCACTCAAAAATGGTCTCCTATTTTTAATATTGATGATACAACGACAGTCAAAAGTATTGTCTCTGTTCCAATCCTTGAATAGTTAATACGAAAGTCCAGCAAAAGCTAATTAGCTAACCACTTTTCGAGTTAAATGGGAAAGGCCTTAGCTTACATGTATTGGCTCTCCTTCCAATTTCCAAACTCCCGGCCCTAGGATCTTCGTCCCTAAATGAATATTATGAAAAGTATCACAAACTTACGTGGACCACTGAGTTGGGAAAGAAAAAGGCGCTTCCACGTGGACAAATCATATGCAGCCAGAGCCGCGTACTTGTTACCAATGATATCGGCGTAGACGACAAGGAGCCGATTCCTCGGCCGGTCAATGACAATACCCAGAGAGGAATTTCTGGCCAAGTCAGCATCTTTTACTAGCGGAACCTCCTGTAAGATGGTCTCCGGCGAGTGATCCTCTGGAACCGAAATCTGACCGACACCGCCTTCGAAGAAAGAGAGAAGGAAGCGACGGTTATGATCGTCCCATTTGCAAGACTCTCTGAACCAGCCGGCACCGTGGTAACAGTAGACGTGGGTTATAGGTTGAGCTCGCTCAAGGGAGATGATGATGCCAATTGATATGGCCGAGATGAGAAACAGGAAGGCCAGGAATTTTGTTGAGCAGAGGCAAGAGAAAGCCATTGGAGTCTGGAGTCAAGAAACAGAGAGAAGGACTATGTATGTAATAACGTGAGTTAAATATTTAATTTGAGAATTTGGAAGAGATTCCTTTTGAGATGGCTGTTGGACTTTCTGTTGTATTAGTTTGTTTATTTTTTATGAAAATTCCCAAGGTAATGCCAAAATGTAATTGTATCATTACTATTCTTTTTCCTTTTAAGCAATGTTATTAACACACCTGTTAGAGTGATATATAAATTATTTATTTGTTTACTATAATATTTTTAGGCAACTAAGAGCTTTAATATGTTTAAAATATTTCAATGGTGTTTCTTATACGGAGTGTCTATAGAGTGAAGACACTTGTGAAAAGTTTCTAAATATATTGAAGTCAATCATTAAGTAATCTTATTTTAATTTTCAAAATTTCCTTTTATTGTAGTTTGATATGGATAGTCAAGGACACTTCTTGCTAATTTAAAGTGATACGTTTAAAAAGAATTTTATAATTAACAGTTATAACCAGTCAATTTATGTGCACCTGGATAAATCTTAATTAGCTTGATCAAAGGCGTGCAAAATTTAAAAGGATTTTAATCCACACTCTCTCTGGAGATTTAAGTCCATGAAATCAATTAATAAAACAAATTGATGAATTTATTTTTTAAATAATGTATTTGTTTGTCATAATTTAAATAAAATGCAATAAATAATTTATTAATTTTACAATGTTTATATTATTTTATATTTATTAATCTTTAATAGGTGTTTTTTAGTAGTTAGAAAAACTCATTTTTCATTATATATATATATATATAACGGGTGCAACGAAAAGAATCACTAAAATTTAAAATATTATAAAAAATATAATTCCTTCTTTGCATTACATTAAACTTATTGACTGCTTTTTGTAATAAATAATAAAAGAATATATACAATATCATTTTAATAAATTCTCTCTAAAATATTTATTAAAATAAGTCATAAATAATAATTATATATATATATATATATATATTTATATTTTTTATGGGAGATTAAACATTTGTATTTTTTTCTTCTCCAAAATCACAATAATATACTTTCTCAACATATGATTTGGTTTGGTATTTGGGTTTGGGTTTGGGTTTGGTGACTGATTGTTGGTTTGGTTTGATTTGGTAAGAGTTAGGTTTTATTTTGGTGAGTGGAATGCCAATGTCCAATAAGACTGAGTACTAAATTTGTCTCTTTATAATTTAGGTGACTTATATTTCATATTACTTTTTAATTTAGCAATAAATTAGAAAATTATATTTTAATAATAAATATAATAAATTGATATATACACGAAACTGATACATAAAAAATAAAATGTAATTACCCAGTGGCAAGTCTAAGTAATTTTTCAGTGGCATCAAAAAAATTTCTCATTCATATAAAATTAATTAGTATTAAGCTTATTAATAATTTTTATAAGATTTTTTTTATAGAACAAAGTATTTTACCAAAAGCTATATCATAAAGAGTATACATGTAAATCTTCAATTAATCCGTCTAATATTTTATTATCATTTTATTTTTTATATAATTTTAAAATATAGAAAAAATGAATTTAATTTAGTGATATATTATTTATTTTCATTAAATTCTTATTGAGAAGTATTATCATATAACGGTGGTAAGAATATGTACGATCACTAAGAAGTATTATCATTTTAATATTAAATATGGAAATATATCATTTTCCCTGAGTAAATTTTTTTATTTTGTGCGAAATTATATGAGTGGAGGTGACATGTAGGTATGACAATTGATCGATGAGTTCAACATATAAATATGATCCAATTATTGTTAAATTATTTGATTTGAATTATTTGAGTTTGTTTTTGTTAGTATTTTTACATGAATTAGTATTTAACAGCCAATTTAAATCAAATCAAACTCAAAAGTAATGAATTGCGATCCGATTGAAATTCAATACAATATGCAAATTATCAATTTAAGAATAAAAGAATCAAATCTAACAAAATAAATATCAATTAATTCCGACTTAATTCGATAAATCAGATTATCAACGCTACTTCTTAACCATAATATTGATTAGTAATCCATTCTCCTCAAATCAAAATTATAATTATACCTTCGTAGGTTGTCTTGCATAGGACTAATTAAATAAGTTGTTGGTAAACTATTGAGCTTTTGCACGATCTTGGTTGTAACACCTCAAGTTTTAACTAGCCCAAGTATCTTTGAAAAGTCAACACACACACCACATGAGTTAAAATGATAGTTAGAAGGTATTTAGTAGTCAATTCTTATGGGTTAATACATTTCAGTCTCCTCTCTCCCAACCAATGTTGGATTTTGGGATATTACAATCTCCCCCATTTTGAATCCTTGACGTTCTACGAAACCTGTATCACAATTTTGACGTGTAGCTGTTTTGGTTCTTTTTTCCTTTCTTTTTTTATGTGGACCATTTAAGTAGACAAATATATAAGTATATAAACTCTCTTTTTGTATTTTTATTTTTTATCTTGTGGTTCAAAGAAATTTAAAATTCCAACAAAAAAAATATGTTCAAACAAAAAATAAATAAATAAAGTTTATTGTCTTATTTTTTTTCTTTCGTGATTATTAATTAAGGTCATTTGGGGTTGAATTTGTCAATAGACATTATAAGAAATGAGAGAACTAATTTCCGTGTCTCTTCATCTATATCTAATAATATTTTTGTGTCTTTTATAATCTAATAATTCCATCTATGATGATAATGAATAATAAAATAATTTTCTTCATTAAAAAAATAAAATTTATTTAGCGTTTTGGTCCATGAAAATTACATCATATTTATTTGAAGCATAACGTATAAAAAGAACATATAGTAAAGAACGTATAAAAAGAATTTTATAATCTATAAAAATTTGTTTTTGGAGCATAACTTTTAAAATTAAGAAATCAAATTTGTCCAATTATTGATTAAATCAATATTCAAGTGATTTTTTCTTTCATGCATTAATTAAAATTTTCATCATCTTACTAAAACATATGTTAGCTAATTCTGTTAATTTCCATCTCAATGAGTAATTAAAGATGTGTTACTAATTAAGGGCTAGTTTGGTTTGCAAGAATAGTCATTCTCCATTCCATGCATGATTTCATAGAATGAGCATTCTTTCGTTTGGTATTTTTTAGTCTCACAATACTCATTCTATTTTGGTCATTTTGTTCCATAGAAGTAAGAATCCTCAAACACACCTAGAGGGTGGGATTGCTCATTCTTACTTCTATGGAATCGATTTAGTTAAGTTAAATGACAAAAAAATCATTCTATCACATAAAATAAAAAGTTGAATATTAATAAAATAATAATATTATACATAAATAAATAAATAAAATATATTTATTATTTAATTTAAACAAATGAAAAAAATACTCTTTATATCACATTAAATAATATAAAATTATAAAAAATTAGTCTATAAAAATAATAATAAATCAATTCATTTTAGTCAAATGATAAAAATACCCTTCATATCATAGTAAATAATATAATTATAAATAATAAATTAGTTAAGTAATTTTAAACTAAAATATTAGTATTAATAAATAATAGAAATAAGATATAGTAAATAATAAAATAAATATAATTAACAATAAAATAAATATAAGTAATAATAATTAATTAATTAATAATAATAAAATAAATAAATAATATAATTTTTTTAAAATTAATTAAAAATTAAAAAAATATATTATATATTTCATAAATTATATTACATTTTTATTACTTTATCTACTAAGGGATATTTTTGTCATTTTAGTATAATTTTTATTATTATTTCATGTCTAAAAGCTATATAAAAAATTTAAATTAAATGAAATGATTATTTTCCACGACGCTACCAAATAATAGAATAGAATGATCATTCCATTCCACCTACATTCCATTCTCATTCCCTTTCCCATTCCTAATTCCAATTCTGCAAAAATCATTTATGCTTACCAAACTAGCCTTAAGTGTTCCATCATCTTCCTACTCATCCTTGGACTTCAAAGGTTGGTTTAGGAAATGACAAATCGAAGGGGTGTGAATAGTTAAAGATATGTTACTAATTAAGGATCTAAATCTTTTCACATGCAACATAAGTTAAGTTAGAGATAAGGTAACACAATCCCCTATCAAAAATGTATTTAATTTAAATTAATTCTTGAGCGGATATGGACCCAACTAACATTGGCATCCATTCGAATCCATTCGACAGTTGTTGACCTAATAATTATGACCTAATAATTATGATAGTATTGGTACATAATTGTAATTGTACACTAACATATTGAATATTTTATTAGAAAGAGATTTAAATGTATAATAAATAAACAATTAATTCATCAATATTTTACTTTATGCTCATATACTGTGTTTTATATTGGTGATCAATAATGTAATGTAATATGTACGTATGATGAATGAGTCGTTTTAAATATTAAAAAGTTTAAAGCAAATTTTAATTATAAATGTGCTGTAGATAGTATTAAACAAAGTGAAAAAAAAAATGTTATAAAAATTATTTCTCTAATAATATAATTAGAGAAATTTATATTGCCTCGTGCTAGTGGAATTGTAACTTAAAATTTGATATGTCAATTTCTGATTAATCCATATTCTCCCAAAATCAAAACTTCCATCCCATGCAAATGCATGATTATAATATATATTTCTCCAATTAATATTTTGCTTTGCATGGAATACATTACAAATCTTGCAGACATTCTTATAATAGTAGAAACAACACTATGAAGATTTTAAATATGATTCTCTTTCTCTCTTTCACTCTACTGAAGATTTTTTAACTTATAAAGCATGTCCAAAGAATATTCAGTCAGCTTTACATCTTGTAGCGAATCGAATATAATTCTCAGCAGTCGCAAATTATACTTGCCTATACTTCTGTGCATAGAGGGCACTTGTTGAACTTATTTTCTCTAAATATAATGAAATGTCAATTTCTGATTCAATCCATATTCTCCCAAAATCAAAACTTCCATCCCATGCAATGCATGATTATAATATATATTTCTCCAATTAATATTTGCTTGCATGGAATACATTACAAATCTTGCAGACATTATTATAATAGTAGAAAAACACTATGAAGATTTTAAATATGTTCTCTTTCTTTCTTTCTCTCGTTTCACTCTACTGAAGATTTTTTAACTTATAAAGCATGTCCAAAGAATATTCAGTCAGCTTTTGCATCTTGTCGCGGAAATCGATAAATTCTTGCTACTGTACAACTTTAAATTCGTCAAAACTCTCACCGCAGTCGCTAAGGAATGCAAGCACACCACTAAGCCAGTTGCTCACTTCACCTGCTTTGTGTGCATCGATACTTTCTTGAGCAGATTTGGCATCTTCAAGGACAGAGTTTGCAGACACTTCGGGTTGACCCGTGACACCGCAGATTTTCATAAGTTCAGGTGATTTTGCAGCAGAAGCTGGAGCTGGTACTGGTTTTTTTACTTGATGAAACGAGGCAAGCAAATAATATGGTTGGTCAAGGAGAGAAGAACAAAGGAGTTGAAAAGAAAGAGGAGAAAGTTTTTGTTGGTAGTAGCCATAGTTATTAATTAATTATTGTCTCTACTCTTGGAGAAGATATGAAAGAGGAGAGACAAACGCTCGAGGGTTCGATCTCTAAATTGAGATGGAATAAGATTTGATTTTTAAAGTGATTGTGTGTAAGTTGATTCGGACAATTGATTGATGGAGAAGGTACCAAAAATAGGATATGGGATAAGTAGTGTTTCAGTATGTATATATTTACAAAAGTTTATGGCTTATAGGTGTATCCGTTGATAAGGAGAAGATTAATGATGGCCTCACATACTACAACAAATTTAGTCATTGTTCCAATTAGGATTTTTTTGTTAAAATAATAGAATTCAAGAACTAATTAATATCATGTCCACTAATTAATAAAAGGTTCTCATAAATCATTTGTACAATAATGAAAAAGAATATTTATTAAAAGAAAAAGTATTTAAGAACTTCAATACAAAATCAATATAATCATGAAATGCAAAATATCTATATATATATAAATTATCAAACATTCATTTTGTTTATTTAGCAACTTCATTGTTTATGTATATGAATACTTTATATGTATTTTCAAAATTTTGATTAAATAGTATACTTATAAATAAGTATTACATAATATTTAGATATTTTATATTTTATATTTAATAATATTCTTAACAAGCTTAATATGGTTAATTTTAAACTTGTAAGCTTGAGCCAAATAGGAATATATAAATAGATATGTCCACCAATTACTTGACCATAAATATAATATTAGTAATCCATTCTCCTCGAAACTAAACATGATAAATAAACAATTTGAATAAGACAAAGTAATTATAATATCTCCAAAAAAGATTGTTGCATTGCAGGATTTTGCAAGAATACATCAGAAATCATGATCAATAGATGACAATGGTAGAAACAACACATATAATGGTTTCAAAAAAAATTCTCTTGTTTTCTTTCACACTCCTCGTCATTTCTTATAAACCCAAGACCAAAGAATTGTCAATTAGCTTCCTGACCAAGGTGCGGCCTCTGAACTTTTCCAACGGCGATGGAACTTTCATTTCCACGAAAAATCAGAAATCGTAGCACTAAGCCTGGTGGTGACAGTGCAGATACAACGTTGGGTCCATCAACAGCTTCTTTGGCAGTTTTGAGACTGTCCAGGATACTCTCGTATGAACTCTTGCAATCATTAATGGCATTGGCAATGCCAGAAGATGAAGTTGGTACACTAGCAATTTTCTGGACAACCTTGGTTGCTTGAATCGTGCAAGCTTCAATTTCTGCCTTAACAATGGGTTAACAATGCCTTTTAGGTATGTAAGGGCGGTCCTACCACAAAATGCTGGGTCCTCACTAACACTGCAGATTTTGGTAAGCTCTGGGTTGGACTTGGCTGCTAATGCTACCTTTTTTCGGGACGATCTCTTAGCAACTGCGGATGATTGTTGTGATTCTGATGATGCCAATATTGATGTTGGTTGATGTTATTGTGATGATAATAATGTTTCTTGTTTGGGTAATGTGGTTCCTATCGCGGTTAGAATGGATGGAGCTAGAGCCGGAGCTTGTACTCCTTTGAAAGGGAAATGGTTGAAGAAGCGAGGCAAGGAAACGACATGGGCGGTCATGGAGAGGAGAACAGAGGAGAGGAAGAGAATGAGGACTATGTTTTTGTTGGAATCCATTATATTATTATTGGTTGTCTCTACTCTTTGGAGAAATTAAGATATCTGAAAGAGGAGAGACAAATTAATGCTGGAGAGGGTCTCTCTTGAGATAAGATGGAGGAAAGGGTGGGTTTTTATAAGGAAGTTGTGCTTCAAAAGAGATACCAAAATAGGATTCGGAATAATTATCCGAAAGTATTTCTGAAAGATTCGTATGGTTTAAATTTATAGGTTCGGAGAGGTTATCTCTTAAAAAGAGCTCGACTGAATTATGAGGGATTAGCCTCACAGTAATTGCTACGGAAAAACCCGGGAAAACAAAAAAATATTTATAGGTTCTTGTTGCAAGTTTAGACAACTAGACTTTGGGTAAAATGAATAAAGGAAAAAGTTGTAGTTTTCTTATTTTAGATACGTACATCCAGTCTTGATATTCCTAGAATATATGAAAATTTTATTCTTATTAACAAAAATTATGATCAGATTATGATTAGCGGTTAACTTACAATTTGTATTACTCATTATGTTCTTCATGAAATTGTGATCATAATATTTTTTTTATCAAAATATATATTTATATTATATATAAAAATGGTTTAAGGAAAAAAAATTAATTTTCATTCTTATCATTTTTTTAGTTAAACGTCTAACTCCTTAATGTTATATAAATAAATTTTTATTAGTGATATGATTAATTTTCTCTATCTTAGTAGTAATAAGATTGAAATTATTTATTATTTTTATTTATACATTTTAATAATAATGAACTCTAACAACAATTAAATTTTTTATATTTAACAAATTATATGTAACTAACACCATATTAAACTCTCCATTTCACATTGTTTTATTATAGATTGTAATTGCTTTATTTATTCTTTTAAGTTACATGATCATGATAATTTTGTAATGGTTTTTTTTTTTTTCCCTTTAATGATGTATTTTTTAAAAAAAAAATTATGTGTAAAAATTCAAATAAGTCGTTACTTAAATAATTAAAATTTTCCTACTTTATATTTTAAATTTTATAATTTTTTAAGTGTGTGAGAGTGTAATATTCTTAACAATAATATATTTATTTATTATTATATTTTTTTTTGGTATGAACCCTATATGCTATATTTTAATAAAAATTGTTATAAAAAAAATCCATCAAATTATTTTTTTAATTTTGACTTACAATAGTGATTGTAAAAAATTAAAATAAAAAATATATTTTATAAAGATTGTTTTTCTTGTTTTTTTTTTCCCATGCATTTTAATTATTTTGACAGAAGAATACGATTTGCACATCACATTTTGGTGGCCCAATTCAAGAATGTTTTGGAGCTGGGTTTTATAGCCCACGACCTTCGGCTGAAATCCATTGGTGTGGTCAGTAGTGGTGCTGTCTACTCTATAACCCCCACTTCGGCGTCTCCTTCCTTTGCTCCATTGACGACTTGGTCAGGAGAGAGATTCATCGCCTCCTACCCTGGTAAGCCCTTCAATATTTCTCAGTTCGCTGTAATTATCCATACATCTTGAACACGGCGCAGATCTATCTTTCCATTTTTATTATTATTATTTTTTTCTTAGTAGTCTTATTGGGATCGATTTCTCTTACTCAGCTAATTAAATTCTTTTTTTTTTCTACCATCTGTTTGATGTGTGAGAAAATTTGAAAAGTTATTCTGAGTTGAAGCAAGATTGAACTTTTGGGTTGAAAAATTCACTCGCTAATCGTGTTACACCATCCCTTTTGTCTTTGGTACTAAAATCTTTAGCCAGGCAAAATGTTGGGAATTGTAACCCATATGTTGGGAAAAATAAGGTTGTTGTCTTTCTATACTTTTTGGTTTAAAATCTGTGTATAGCGTCTATAGCATTGTCTATAAGGAGAACTTGGATATGATGCCAAGTATATTATACATAAATTTAAATCAACTCTGTGAAACTGTAAGTGAGTTTTCTGTGAACAAGTGGATAATGCTTGCCCTTGAGTATATGTCTAGCTAATGAAATTCATAGCTCATTTCTGATGAAGATAAGTTGGACATAGGATCAATTTTGGCACCTAGCTGATGATATTTTCCTTATTCCGGATGCATCAGTATGCATGCACAAGTTTTTTGCTTTGCTACACCAGGAGTGATGCAGTTAGTAATTTATAATGAGATATGTTAACTTCTCCCTGTTTATAGTGAAGGGGTTTAAATTCCATTGAATTTGTCTACTTCGGATTCTGTTTGGCTGGTCTTGAATTGTACAATTGTAGAATTTCTCTCTACTTCAGATTCTTTAATTTCCATGTAAAGATTATTTCCCTCTAATATTTATCTCTGTAGATCCAGAATGATTCAGCTTATGCTAGCAGAGAACTAATATATTCTGCATTGTAATTTGTAGAATTGGCGAGCTTCCATTCAAAGATTTAAAATGGCTGGACATAAGATTGCTCATGCTACCTTGAAAGGACCAAGTGTTGTGAAAGAAATATGCATTGCTGCGGTGCTTGGTTTGGCTGCTGGTAGTGTTTGGAAAATGCATCACTGGAATGAGCAGCGGAAAATCCGGGCCTTTTATGATTTACTAGAGAAAGGTGAGATCAGTGTTATTGCACAAGAAGAATGAAAAATTCTTGTCGCTCTATGTCATAAGTTGATGGAGTTGAACATCCATGTGATGATCATTTTATTTATCTTCAATTGGCTCTTAAATATAGATGAGTCCACTTACCATGGAACTTAAAAAAAAAAAGTTTCTTTCATTGTCTTGTGAACCACATTATTGTTTTGTAGTAATTTTATGAAAGATTGTTCGTTGCTCAATTATTTCCCTCATTTTTTCTGTAGAAGCAGAGCTTGGTTTGCCGTTCGTTTTTTCTTTTGTTGCATAACAAGTTTCTACAACTGGGGAAAAAAGTGCAAACAATTTATAGGGATGTAAAAAGGAAGAAGTAGCATTAAGAATCTAATGTGTTTCTGTTTAATGTTAGAACTGTAACCTAACGTGCAATTCCTTACTAAATGTTGGTAGCCACTGCATTGCCCCTTTTGAGGAAATTCACTGAATCATTGGAATTTGGCATCTGTTTTGTCTGTTATGAAATCCTTTATCCTGGAGGTGTCATCAAATTTGCCTGACTAGGAAGTAAGTACTGTATTGCCATTGGCCCCAGTGCATCTGCTGGCATACAATTCCATTATTCTCTATGTGTGATTTCCTGGATTGGAGATATATGGACACGTGGGAAGTGCTCCTCTTTATCATGGAACAGGCAATGAGGGGGTGTTGCAGGTTAGATATAAGAAAATACTTTTATTTTTTTTGTGCTTTTTGATAAATGAAGCTTGGGCCTTCTGCCTTTAAGCTGCTGTAAGCATCCCTGCATAACAGACGGTAATTTCCAACCCCAATAGCAGGCTGTGTGACACCATGGAACACAGTTGAACTCAAACTCCAGCATCAATATAATCTGTCATAATTCATTTTGTTTCTAGTTTGTATTTTTGACAGGGTATTTATGATGTTCTAACATTCATTTTGACGCGTACGAGCTTCAACTCAAATCCTTGATGGCCAAAGCCACTGAATTCCCATACAACATAAAAATTTTAAGTGTTCAAGATTATCAGAAATCCCAACCAGGTAATAATAGAATTTCAAAATAAACTAAAGAGATGGAGACCAATATGTAATGAACAGTATCATCAACCTGCTTATTATGTTAATATTTGAATCTAATAGAAAATTTAATGAATATAAAAATTGGGGCACAATTAAAAGTTAAAATTCAAGCATCACCATATAGGATCAGCCTCCTTTATGGAGATTACCAATCTCCTAGCCGATAAGATGAGAGTGTTTTGAGGAATAAATTTTCTTTTTTATATCTGATGTACTAAAGAAAATATCACAAGAAAATTCAAAATATCAAAGATTTTATGACCAATCGGAAGCTAATTAATTATTGTGGTTCTCCATTTAACACATACATGACTGAATTACTGATGCAGTTTAATCTACCTGTCATGTAAAAGCAAAGAAAAGCGAGTATCAATTTTGTTCCTACTTGCAAAATATCAGAATGGGCCTGACGTGGAAGACTATAACTCGTTGCTATCTGATAAGATGTGAGTGCACACAAGGTGTCACAGGCATAGATTATATAGCTGTTCATCTTCTTTTGTTACTACAAACTCAGAAGCTAAGCAGCTAAGAAGAAGAGAAGAATGGCAACAATAGCTGGTGTGAGCCTTTCGACCCCTAGAGTCTTGGTCAAGGCATTAGACTCGCCACAAAAGGTCCAGAAAATTAAGTTCCCCCTGTTGCAGAACCAGAAGTGGTCCACTAAAATAGGATCAGGTCGGATGGTTAGCTTCCGACCAGTGAGAGCAGCACCGGAAAGCATATCAGAAAAGGTGGAGAAGAGCATAAAGGAGGCAGAGGAAGCGTGTTCCGGTGACGCGGCAAGCGGTGAGTGCGTGGCGGCGTGGGATGAAGTGGAGGAGCTGAGTGCAGCGGCTGGCCATGCAAGGGACAAACAGAAGGCTTCAGACCCGTTGGAGACTTACTGTAAGGACAACCCAGAAACCGATGAGTGCCGCACTTACGAAGACTGAGAAGGGATTTTAAGTGTTTAAATTAAATTTTAATCCTCTGTTATATGATCTCAGACACATTTTATTTAATATAAGCATAATCTACACCATCTCTTTTTCTTTTTCCTTTGATGAAAATATTGTACATCATCTTAATAGATAAATCAGTTATTAATTATATCAATTATATCTGTCACACTTCAGTAGTCTAGAACTTCTCTTTTCTTTTCTTTTTTCCTAACTTTATGAGAAATCTTAGGTTCGGTAAAGGGTTGAGATTTATGATAGACCCCGACATATCCATGTTATGCAGTCTATCACCTGTTTATTTTTTTTATTTTTCACTCTAGGTTTTATCTTTTTTAGCTTTGAAACCATAAACAAGGGATCCATGTTTATGGATATGTCTATACTATGTATAAAAATACATTAGATTTAATTTATTTTTTTTTTGTTACAAATAAAAGAGTGGTTTAATAGCAATTTTTTTTAAAATATTAATTATATAGTTATTTTTAATTATTATTTTATTTTAAATAAATAATTATTATTATTTATTAATTTATTTTATTTTAATATCAATAAGATTGTAGATGTTTTAGTGTTATAGATTTTTTTTACTAATCTTTTCTAATATTAATAAATATATAATTTTAAATAATTATATGTCAATAATAATTATAATCGAGCTCTTCATTTTTATTTTTATTTGGTTTAATAAGTTTTCAAACTTATCAATTAAAAGAAATAAGAATATATAGTTTTCATGATTATAATATTTTTATTTTATGTTTTAATTCATATAAAAATTAATTTTTTTTAAAAATAAGTTCATAATAATTATAATGTATTTTAGTTATTCTTCTATTTATGATTTTTTTTTTAAGAATACTATGAATTGAAAATATATTAATAGTATAGTTTTTATGATTATAATATTATTGTTTGTTTAATTCATCTTACATCTTTAAAATAAAAAATATATATGAATTTATGAATTGTATCTTATTTTTTAAAAATTTTATATATTTGTTTATTTATCTTCTATATTATTCAAAGTTATAAAACTTTTGGAGCTCGTTTGGAAAGAATAACATGATATTATGTAATTATTCAATTGGTTCTAATATAGTATTTAATAATAACGTGATAATATAGACTTATATTATTAATTCACTATTATACTATGTTTGATAATATAAAGTTATGCAATAGAGGGGAGAGGATAAAGTAATAGTATAACTATATAGCCTAATACATTGTGTAATCCTATATTATAGAATCCTATACAATTTACGAAACAATCCTTTATAATTTCATACTTTAGAATAAATATGAAAAAATATATATAAATTTAATTCTTCACTATTAAAAACTATCTATTATCCTAACCCAGTCACAAAAATTAAATATTTATTATTAATTTAAAATTTATTAAAAAAATTAACTTATTGATAACTACTATATTTCACTCACACTCACACACTAACTCATTTTCTATCTTGTAAAGGACTCAAAAACTTAAAATAATCACTTTATACTTTTAATTAACATGTGTGTAAACATATGCATGTATCTAGTGTAGTTATAAAGAAGAAGAATATAGAAATTCCTACTCTTTGATATTGTTGGTCAATTACACAAACAACCCTCATATATAATGTTTATTTAAAATAAGTTTTGACCATTATATATATTTATTTTATTTATCACGAGTATCCCGAACTTAATCTCGTTCGGGATTCGTGATTATCCATCTTCACAAGTGCTTTTCTATAAACTTGAATCCATGAAATTGTAAAGGCTTTTTAATTGCTGAACTTAAATATGTCTTACTACTTAAATCACAATTTATTCGATACTATTATCTTTTCAATTATACCTATTGTATTTATTCTCAATTGTTAAACTTAAACGTGTCTTATCACTTAAATCATAATTTATTAGATACTATTATCTTTTCAATTATACCTATTATACTTATTTTAGAGCTCTTTAATGTAGTGTATAAAATTTATACACTTGACAATAGATCAAATCGTAACTCACATCATATATTACCTAATAATAGCACACTAAGAAGAAATTAAGAAATTTTGTTGACAATTTGAGTTTATAATAGATTTCTGTTGAAAGAAGTTATTAATAAAAAAAAAATGAAAATAGAACAGCAAAAGATTGATAAGAACTTTGGACGATCTGATTTACATTATAAAACTGGTCAGAAAGACTGATATAAGTTGAGGATGATCTAATAATCCATTTTATAATCTGGCGTATTCAGAGTGTAATCTGATAATATCTCTGATTCCAATACAGCAGAAAGTAAAATTGGCTACGAAATGTTATTCATCATTATTCTCCATTCCGAATTCACTTGTCAAAAAAAAAAAAAAAAATCCCAATTCACGCCCACCTGTTTAATTATGATAGGCGTTATGGTATACGTCAATTATATAGACATGTCCAACTCAAGTACGTGTTAAGGGTTGAAGTTTCAACCTCCATCAATCCATCAACCCATCAACCACCTTTTACGACTTAAAATACATACAGATGTCAAACCTTAAAGAAAGAAATAAATAAGAAGCAACATAAGACGAGAGTATACCAGACTCTGCTAAATGGATGCCCCGCATCATGGGGCAATGGCTCAATGAATCATTAAGTGTACCCCCATGTAGCCAATACAAGCTTGCCAAAATCTCAAGAAATATAGAACCATAAATCATAACTGAAGGGCAATTGTGGCAGACTCGTAACTGCCTACAGATCCCCAGAATCTGTGTTACCAGTACCTGCTTACACTTCCATCCCCAGAAGATGAACAGTTAACTGCCATCAGGTTTGAACTGGAATAAACAAGCCCATGAACAACAATCATAGGGTAGAGAAACTGGTACTGGGATGACCAACTAAATTCAGAAACCATTTTCTTCTAACCCACATTACCACACTTTCATAACTCAGAAATAACTTCAGCATTTGAATGATCTCATGAAACGAAAAAGGAAAAAAATAATAAAATTAAAAACACTAATGATAAAATTGGTGCCACAGTCAGTATATGATTACAACTGGAAGCTAAATTATTTTTTGAAGGGCTTGGAAAAAGATCCAGCATTTGGTTGATACATGAAAGCAAACATTCTGATAAATAAGTGACCTAGGCATAGAACAAGATGATAAATTTCCTCACACAATGGGTTCAAGCATCATATATATATATATATGTGACAGCATTTAAAACAAGAAGACAGTGTCACTGGTTTCAAATGCCAACAATAATAAACAACAACACGCAATAACTACGGCGAGTCTGTAACTACTACAGAGCATTACATTTATTCAGAAACAACAACACAAAGCTAAACACAACTAACAGATTCACCGGAGCTAATCAAACAGGAAGGAGAAAATTTGCAGGGACCCCTACCAACATAATCAATGCATAGTCATATCTGCTGAAGCCATGATCGGCTGTATTGCATAAGGAAGCTGCCATGGTTTCAGAAGCGGATCTGGAATCTCCGGGATATCAATTGAGAGCCCGCAAACATCCACAGCTATCTCCAGAATTGAATTCAAGGATCGCAAACGATCGGCTAACTCCATAGCATGAGCCTTCAACACATTAGTAGTGGATTCCATCTCAATGAAAGCTTCCTCCTTCGCCTTTATAGTCTCTGCAAGTTGAACGTTCGAAATCTGTAATCTGCTAATTTCGTTGGTGAGATCATCCAATTGCTTCTGCTTCTTCATCCGTGATCGCCTAGCAGATTCCCGATTAGACAGCATCCTCTTCCTCTTCCTATCATCAATCCCAGCAAATTGATGGTCCTCTTGGGATCCCGAACCCGATTTCCGTGGAATCGAATCCATTTCTTCTTTAATCAAAAGGGCTTCTTAATCGAATAATATATTTAAATGGGTATTTATTAAAATTAATGAAAAATACGATTCTAGGGTTTAATTGTTAGAATACTAATCAATCAAAGAAAATGAAATCAAGAAGTTGAAACTAATTCTGAGAAAACATAGAACCAGTACAGGAAGGCAACGGAAAAAGAGTGCAGAAAACGAATTCGACGCATAAGATACATCATAGAAATTCTGAAATCATTGAGGTGTTTTACACAAGCCTATATTCCCAAACCAAGTATGGAGAATTTATAATCACAATTCGAAAACCCTAGATTTTCAGACACAAAAAAAAGCTAGATCTTGGAATCAACGATTAAGAAAACAACGAAAGTTTTGACAGAGCGAGAGATGAAAACACTTAGCTGAACAAAAACGCGAAGGAGCAGGCAAAGAAGAATGAGATGTGGGTGAAAAGGATAAGAAGACGATGAAGCGTCTAGGAATTAGGTTTTATTGAGAAAAGGGGGAAAAACGTGAGGACAGCTGGCATGCTGTGGGACGACAGCTCGATCGTTTGAAGCAATTTTAGTTTCTAAGAAGGTTCGCCTAAAACAAAAATTGAAACTTCAAAAGGTGGAGTTAAAAATTGATACAATTCCTAATCTAAATGATTAAAATAGTAGATAATTTAATTAAAAAAAATTTATTTTATTTTCAATTAATTATTTTTTATACTACCTCTCAATTTTAAAAATATTAAATTAAAATATAAAAACGAGAAATTAGTAATTGCTCAATAAATAAAAAAAAGTTCTTACTAACAAAAAAATATTAAAAAAAAAATTTGAAATTAGTTATGTAAGCATGTAAAATAAAGTAGTGATGATTTTTATCAATTTAACTAGAAAATATATGTATATTAAGAATAAGAAGCTAAATTGAGGTAATGTAAAATAATAATATAACTCAAATAAATTTTACAAAATAAAATTTAGTTTATTAGATTTGGAATTCAAAATTGAATGAAGTATAGATTTTCAATGAATTTTATTTAAATTTTAAATTATTTCATTTATTTAAAATATAAAAAATATATAATTTATTTCATGATTGAATTCCACAAATTTTTTTAGCTTCCAAACCCATTGATAATGAAATATTATTTCAAATTCACACCAGTAGATTACAATAAATATAGAGTTTCAATCCAACTTGATCTAACAATATTGAAAGTTATGCTTGACCAGGTCTAGTTTACCCATTACTTTTAGACATGACTTTCCATACCATCCTTCAAAATCCATCACATCATTTATAAAAAATGAAAACATATATGTTTTTTTATATTTTAATTTAAACCCTCTTAAATGAAATTGGTAGTGAACAATCATTTTGATAAACTTTTTAGTTGTTTAGTAGACACAATTAAGAAAATATATTTTAAATTAAAAATTTAATTTCTCAAATCCAGATTTTCATTAATTTTTTGTAGTCAATATTAGATTTGAAATGATTGATTTCAAATAAAATAATCACTGAGGTTTTATTTTGGGCAGCTGACAAAACTGCTCATTAGACAGTCGCGGTCAAACGACAGCGTTACGGTACATTGTCACACTCATACCCAACGTTCTTTGTCGACTGCATCTAAACCGGTCTTGCTCGTACCAGCCAGAGAACTGGGAAAACATGCCGGCATAACCAACTCATAGCCAACTCCTTCTACTTGGTTTCCAGAATCGCATCCTTTTCTTCCTTAATCGAATTCACAAATCGAAGGAAGAGCTATTTTGGAATATAAGATTGAATAAAAATGGGGGCAGACGATACACCACTGGACGACAAAGCTAAGAGAATGAGAGATCTGCTATCGAGTTTCTATGCTCCGGATCCTTCAATATCTTCCAACTCAAACAACACCTCTACGTACGCTACACTTGATGCCATCAACTCCACCTCCTTCGATCCTGATCAATACATGAATCTCCTGGTACTTCTTATGACCACGTGTGTTATGATTGAATTTGATGTCATCCTCTTTGATGTAGTGGAAAGAAGAAATTCGACAGAATTTGTACGAGGTTGAGTTGGTTTTGAAGCGGGAATTGTTTCTTATTTACGCATTGAATATTTTTTTGTAGGTACATAAATCAAATTTGGAAGGGCTACTTCAGAGGCATGTAGAAATGGCAGCTGAAATAAAGAATCTGGACACTGACCTGCAAATGTTAGTCTATGAGAACTATAATAAGTTCATTAGTGCTACGGATACTATAAAGAGGTAGATTCTTTTTATTTAGGTGTTTTATTTTATGTTTTCTATTATAAAAAGTTATACTACATCAAGTACCATTTTCTCTTATCATTATGTTACCGTTACAGAATTTGGTTACTGGAATTTTGTTGGCATAGTTAGTCATGTTTCATCAATGTTCTTTTTGAAAGAACTATCTTTCATTATCCTCTGTAAAAATACCGATAACACATTATTTTTCAAACAGGATGAAAAGTAATATTGTAGGCATGGAGGGAAATATGGAGCAGCTTCTTGATAAGGTGTGAGTGTGTGTATTTTCCCTCTAAAAGCTTAAATGGTGTTTTTTTTATTGAGGAATGGAAAGAAAGAATAATGTGGTATGAATCTTATGTACTTCAACAATGCAGATCATGTCCGTGCAATCAAGGAGTGACAGTGTTAACTCTTCTCTCTTTGAAAAGAGAGAACATGTAGAGAAACTGCATCGCACCCGCAATCTCCTCCGTAAAGTTCAGGTACTTAAGCATTTATAGTCTATGCTGGCTGCACTGCTTCGTTGGCTGCTGAACTTTGTGGTTTCACTCTTGTGCTTCTGCTCCTTCCCAATCCAAGTCTATGATCTAAGGACTAATTGTATGGCAAGGACAAATGGAAATAATTAACTACTAGTATCTACGTCATAAAATTAGATTGAAAAGTGCTACCTGCAAGTGATTCGGGGTATGCCATGTCAATTGATGTAACAATGAGTTAACTGAAAGAAATGATTGCATAATATTACAGTTTGATATTCTTTTTAGGAAAAAAAATTATTATTACTGATTGATGCAAGATTCATGTTCTAATGTTTAAATGGTCTCTGAAGGAAAAGTTGTCTTGGTTGTTTGGTTAGAACAGATTTTTAGTTGTCTTAAAGTTTTGTTATCTTCAAAATTTGGTCTTTGTCTATGTGAGTTACACTTTCTTCACATTTGTGCTAGAGCAGTTCATATACGATCTACCAGCTAGACTTGGAAAGTGCATAAAGTCAGAGGCCTATGCCGATGCTGTTAGGTTCTACACTGGAGCAATGCCGATTTTTAAGGTTGTTTATTGTCTGAAATGGTGGTTAAATTATTAGGGTCAATCTCACAGCTAGTTTCCTTTTTCTCATTTAGCATTGTATTTTATTCACTTTAAGATTCTATACTTCACAAATGAGATGTACTTTTTATTTTTTACTTTACTAGGCATATGGAGACTCATCATTCCAGGATTGTAAGCGCGCATCCGAAGAAGCAGTAGCTATAATCATAAGGAACTTGCAGGTATAGTTTCTTTCATCTCATACTAAGTCAAGCCCTTGACTTCGGCCAACATTTAACCCTAAGATTCGTGGAGTTTTTCTTCTAATTAATGGCCGTTCTAACATTTCTTTGATTTTCCTTGGTCAGTATTAAAGTATATGGTAGTCATTTACTCATTGTTTGTATGTTGAGTTATTTTTATCTCCTCCTTTCCAATTTAACTATATGTTGCTCCATATTTTGAGCACACTCTTGTTACATGTATCTGAAATGTTGATACTCCCAATATATGATTTTTTGTTTATGTATATGCCAGTTTCCAAATTATGCTTAAATCTGAAGTACACACATTAGTCCTAGGTTTTTTTTTCTTTTTTTTGTTGTTGGTATGCTTAGAGCATATAATAATATGTTAACATAGAAGTACATTGAAAGAAAATCAAGATATTATCCTCATTACTATAGTCCTCTCTCTCAAGCGGAATATTAGGTATGTGTAATGTCTACACTTCATAGTTAGTTGAGCCTTAGAAGTGCAGTAAATTTGCTTAGAGTAAGATTAAATAAATCAAATAGTGAAATTCTGTTGAATAACTAGCTTATGGTCGTTTGTAAACTTTTGATCATGATTTGGAATTATTTCTCTGAGCAGGGGAAGCTGTTTGCAGACTCTGAATCCATACACACAAGAGCTGAGGCTGCAGTACTGCTTAAACAGTTGGACTTTCCGGTTTGTACTGAACTTCTGTCAAAAGTTTTTCTTTCCAGTTTTAGACCCAAGCAACATGTTTCGGCTGAGAACATTATAATATCCTCAAGACTCAAAGCTTGAGAAATTAATATAAAAATAAGACAGAAACTTCCTAAGGCTATCAGGCATAAAAGTAAATTGCAATAGTTGCCTGTATAGGCTACAGCAGAAGAATATAAGAATTATAAACATAAACTTCCTAACGCTATCAAGCATAAAAGTAAATCACAATAGTTGCCTGTATAGCCTACAGCAGAAGAATATAAGAAATATAAGAAATTCGTTATTTCTTTTCTTTCAAGCATCTGTTTTCTTGTTCATTTCGCTCTCTAAATCATTGTTCAAGTCTCTAAGAGAAATAGTAATATATTTATTAGGTATTCTTCATATGCATCAAGAGGTATAATATGGTGACAGTTTCTGCATATTTTGGCAGGTGGAAAGCTTAAAGGCAAAACTACTCGAGAAGCTCGAACAATCTCTTTCAGACCTTCCACTTAAACCTGAAGAATTAACGAATGCTTCAGTGGATTCTTCTGATTATACCTCTGACCATGAGGTAACTGGCATCACTATTGCATTTTCTTTGTATTCTTTTGATGTTGTTGCTAGCTATGGCTTTTCATCTTTGGTTGATTAGGATGTAGAACTGGACTTAGGGGAACAACATAGCTTGCTCTGTTACCTTGGTTTGAATATGCATCCCTATGATTGAAATTTATGAAGGAGAACAATATGATATGTATGACGCGCTAACTCGGATATCTTTTCTTCAGAGAACACTCGAAAACTTGACTAGACAAAGTGTTTTTTTTTTTTTTTTTTTTTCCAACCCTCTTTTCTTTCCCTAGGAAGAATTTGGAACTGCTTAAGTGTTTTTGGTTTCATTCATTCTAAGGTGGAGGAAAAATGTAACTAGTTTACCATATAAGTTTTATTTTTATTTGAATGTTATTCTGGTCTGGCTGTTGTTTAGGCCTAGGGAGAATATTTTTGGACGATGTGAGAAGATTTTGAATATGAACATCTGGTTGACTTTAAGGAATCCAGAATCTTATTTTTAGGGTTTATTTATGGGTGATTTCTAGAAATTTTGGGCTTATTAAGGAAGAGCCTCCAGTAGATGTCCTCTCTCTCCCGCAAATGTATATATATTTTTTTCAACTTAAAAGAAAGAGAAAGGAAAAACTTTTTATGTGATATTTATGTGGTCATCTATTGTCACAAACAAAATCAAAAATTATTTGTGTAGCTCTGTTACCAGCTACTTAGGTAGCGATTCTCAAATTGAAATGTTTGATCCGAAATGAGGATCATTATCGATTTGGAACAACACTTTTAGTGTTCCAGTCGTTACGATCATAAACTTAGAGAATGCAGTAGAAGAGAAATGAAAAACGTAATTCGACCAAAAAAAATAAAAAAATTACTTGGGCCATTGAAAAAAATTAGATAAATGTAAAATTGGTGTAGGAGATATAAAAATGCTTTAGTTGGTATGTCTAATTATCTAAGAAAGTATTAATAATAATAGTATATATTTATAAAAGAAATTATCACATGTGCGATCCTAAAAACAGTTCTTTATTTTGGATCAATGTAATTCGTTCCCACTAATTGATCTGAAAGCCTACCCTCATCGTACCACATTCCGGGTAAGTAGCATTCCACGTTCTGGTTCCCGTTCCTCGTACCATATCAATCTATGTACCAGGAAACATAGGTGTGTAGCTCAGATGATACTTTGAGATGGATATCTAACAGAATATGTGTAATATGACTGATGTGGATGCATTTGTGTCAAGTTGGATGTATTGCTGGTTGAGGACAAAATGCAAGATTGGTTTAGGAAATCAATTTACGCGAAGATAGATAACTGCACAATAGGAAAACTGGGTTTAAGATCAACTAGTTGTATGGGAAAGAACTAGGCTAGAAAAAAGAAAAAATTGAATTTGACGGTGTTTTATTGAACTTTTTACTTATCAAAAAAGAAGATTGATGTGTCAAAAGAAGACTTAATTTCTCATATTAATGGTTGATATTTGGAAACCGTGAATTTAATTTATTTTTGTTGCTGATGAAGTGAAAGTATTATCCAAGAGACTATAGGCAGCAATAGTTACTAGTGACAGCTCAATATTACTTTTTCCAATTCATTTAAAAATATTGCCTGCATGTTGTTTGCTTTATTTTATTCATTTGTATATTTTATGATGGATTACCTCTCTTTTGTACTGTTATTTCATATATTATTAGTTTATTGAATTTCACTTCCTAAATATAGGCTTCTGTTCGTGAGTTTGTGGAGGCAATTCGTGCTTATCGAGTAATATTTCCTGATTCAGAAAAGCAACTGGTTAAACTTGCTGAAGACTTGGTTACCAAGTAAGATTATCTTCTACACCAATTTGTTTATAGTGTCCTCTCACGATTCTTTCTGATTAGTTAAAATATGTAAAAGCATTGTAGCAGTGAGCTCAAGTTATGTGCATGTCTTTTCTTTTTAGGCACTTTGAAACTATAGAGCAACTTGTAAAGAAACAGATTTCTGCAGCAGATCTAGTGAGTGTTCACCATAAGTAGTATGTTTCTGCTGACACTTCTTCTTGTATTTTCTTTTTAGGCACTTTGAAATTGTAGAGCAACATGTAAAGAAGCGGATTTCTTCGGCGGATCTACTTACTGTTCTTCGTAAGTAGTATGGATCTGCTAACACTTCTTCTTTCTTTACGTCATGGCTTCTGTATCCTAAATTTGTGTACTAGCTTTTCACATAACTGGTTGGAACAGAATTAATTTTTCCAACTTTATTTCTTACTTCTTAGTATTCAAACAAAGTTTTATTTTGTGAATTGAATAAGTTATGCCAGTCCTTGCTAGTGATGCTTTTAGCATGCTAATGTAATATATTTAAATGTACTCAACTCAACTAAGCCTTAAACACAAACTAGTTGTTTCAATTTACATATTCTAAAATTAAAACCTTCATCCATTAATCAAACCTTTCTGCATCTTAATGAAAAATATTTGTATGGTTAATCTCTGTGTTTTAAAGTTATTCATAATTGATTTTGTCTCATTTAAATATAGACTGTAGACTCATATGAGGTGTTGGTTTATCTCTTTGGAGGTCCTCTCATCCAACTCAATATTCCATAGTCCTCTTATTCCTGTATCTTGTATGAAATGTATATTACCTTATAGAAAAGTGGTTCACCTCCTTGAGTCCATGGTTATATTTACATGCGACATACATTATATACTGCATCTTGCACCAAAGAAAATAAATTATCGAAATTCTCTTTCTATAGTAGTATAGATGATACATTTTGACATATATGCTTGGTTTTAAAGTCAGTCCCCCTTTCACACATGTAATTGCTTGAAATGCTCAACTAGACTCGACATGCAGGAGTTATATGGACTGATGTGTTCCTGATGGATGAAGTCTTACATGAAGCTACTCTTTCTAACTATTCTCTTGAGGTACTCCTTTGAGTTTTGGAAGTAAAATGTGATTACAATATGAACATTTTATTTTTCCTTTTATCCATGTCTATTCTTTTGTATCATTGTATCAGAATCAAAGACTCTTATGCTGTTTTAAAAATGGATTGTAGTATACTGATATATATATTTTTTTAATGTTTCCAGGCTGCCAAGGTTGCAGTCAAGCTGTATGTTGCCAGTACATTTTCTCATCTTCTCGCTGATATCTCAGGTCTCTTTTATGGTTATGCAATCACATCTTTTATTTTACAGTTTCAGTTTTGAGGTTTGAAATATCCACTCTTCCTCCCCATAAAAGAAACAAGATATGTGTATATATATATATACACATATACGGAAATCCTAACTTCCACGAATGCAGGTTGAAGTAAGGATTGTCCACTCTTTCAATTGGACAAAAAACCATATTTACTTTTAGTCAAACTGAAAGCATGAGTCTATATTGGTAATTTCATTAAAAAGTTAGAAACCAATTCACGATCCACGCTCTCTAGATATCCCTCCGAACCAGACCCCTCTCTCCCTTCTCCCCCCATTCTCTTTAGCTCTCCCCTCAAACCATAACCCATAAAATGTCACTTTCTTCCACTTAAGTGCAATTGGAACCTAGGTGAAATATCTACATTGATGGTGAGAAGAACCTGGATTCTTTCCCTTTCTTGGGATGAATCAACCCAAAAAGCTGGCTATGGAATTACTGAACATCACAATTTAAGTGTTAAACATATTTTTTTTCTTTCTATATTTAAGAATTGGAAGCAAGACATTTGTCCTACCATGTCAAAGAATGGCCTTTTCGTTAATCCGAAATCATTGGGGAACATTGAAACTCCATATCTCAAGGAACAGGTACAGATTCATGGTCTAAATTTGTGCAAATTCAGATTCTTACCATTGGTCTCTAAATCTGTCATCCATGACTCTTACATTCCAGATGATCTCTGAAAAAGACAGTCAATTTTATGAAGGAAAAAAAAATAAAAAAAATACTAGAAATACAAGATTGCTTGAGAATAATTGTTCACTGAGCATGGAGGTTCTTGGTTTCTCGTTTGACGAGAGGAGGGAGAGATAGAGAGAAAATGGGAAGGAGAGTTCGGTTTCAGGAAGGAAAAAGAATCTTATTGGGAAAGGGTTTCTAACTTTTTGTAAATGACAAATATAACCTTCTATTTCAAGTTTAACTAAGAGATGAATATGAGTTTTTTGTCCACATGAAAAAGTGGACAATGTTAAGATCCACACACTTGTGTGTGTGTTAACAGCCCCCATATATATATATATAGTTAAAAGCTCAGACTGTATATTCTGGACAAGTTTGCTGTTTATTAATGGAGAGGCCAAATGAAACATCATTTGTTGTCAGAAACCCTTGTGTTAGTAGAAGTTGCTGGTTACTTTATGTTTACTGGAATTGAGTTACTAAAAAGGAGTGGGTTGAATACCCACTCTTTAATAATATCTAAGGATGTTTTTATGAGTTCAATTAGGAGGCGTTAATCTGAGTTCTTTTTTTTTTTTTTTTGAACCCGCAGATTCCTTGCGGAAAAAGGATGGAGTAGAGGAGTATTCTTTGGAGGTTGCCCTAGAGTCTAGCAAAAAGGCAGTTCTCCAAAGAAGCATGAATATCTTGCTGGTAAGCATTTTGCATGAGTTCTGTCATAAGTGTCATTTCACTTTTATTATTCTTTTGGGCTTAATTTCTTTAAGTTTTCCTTGTATTTATGCCCATGCTGCTTCTTTTAAGTCCCGTTTCTGGGTGTTCATTTCAGGACTTCCAGCAAATTCTTGAAGACAGCTTGGGTTTGCTAGTCAGTCTAAGAGACTCAATTATTAATTGGGTGCAGGAAGGATTTCAAGACTTCTTCACAGCAACTTGAGGATCAGTTCCTCTTGATTTCTGGAAGAAACAGTTGTCAAGGCAGTCAAGATCAAGGTTTGACAGAGGGAGCTCAAGCTGACAGAGCTTTTGCTGGCCTTGTCTTGGTGCTAGCACAACTTTCTGTTTTCATTGAACAAACTGCTATCCCAAGAATCACTGAGGCAAGGACCCACGTGATAGATAATGCTACATTCCTGGAAAAGCATCATCTGCTATTGTTATCTTTCCTTTCATGTTCTCAGGGGTAGGTAATGAAGTTGTATCTTCTAAATTTCAGGAAATAGCAGCTTCTTTTTCTGGTGGCGGTGTTAGAGGTTATGAATATGGACCTGCCTTTGTTCCTGGGGAAATTTGTCGAACTTTTCGATCAGCTGGTGAAAGTTTTCTGCACCTTGTATGATTTTGATCTTCATCTTGTTTTCTTACAGTAGATTCCTATTAGTATGTGGTGTTATATTATTTACCGTTCTCTTTCTCTGACTCCCTACCCCTTCATCTTGTTCTTTTTGCCTCTGTGTAATGCTTGGTGTTCTTGCTGCTTTTCAGTGTTTACAATTATCATTAAAAAAGAAAAAAGGGTCCCTTGAGAAATAATAACAATGTGGTCTTATCTAAAGTTTGTATGCAATCCAACTCCACTTACAATTTGGAATGTGGTATGTTATGTTTCTGGTTTTGTTCAAAGCACACTTACAATTTTATAGTTGTGACATCATTTATCATAATGTGCAAGTGGAATATTTCCTTTACCTTCGAATTAATTTCTCTACTTATAAAGGTCCTTGGACCATTTTAATATCTGTATCCTCTAGCTTATCATTGCGAGATGCCTGTGTTATATTCTTTCAGTACATAAGTATGAGAACTCAGAGGATATCACTACTTCTGAAGAAGAGGTTGACCACACCAAATTGGGTCAAGGTAAGTTTGATGTATGCCTTTTCTTTTTCACCCATTAGTTCTAGATAGTACTGAGATTTGGAAAGAGTTTATTCTGAAGTTGTTTTGTCTTTGCTTTGCACAGCATAAGGAGCCCAGGGAAGTTCATATGTTCGTTGACCTATTTCTCCAAGAGGTTGGTACCTCCGTAATTAAATCTTTTATCCAATGATTTGGTTGTTGTACTGAATGATTATTTTTTTCCATCTTGGAACCTGTAATTAGGCTGACTGCAATATTGGTTTTGCATGGACTAGTTAATACCAAATATCTCCTTTTTTCGTGGGATGGTATAACAAAAAAGTTAAAGTTAAAGTTTCTGTTATCATCCTTTTCCAGCTTGAAGCAATAGCAAAAGAAGTAAATCAGATTTTGCCTCACGGTCTACGTAAGCATCGAAGGACTGACAGCAATGGAAGCACAGTCTCATCAAGGAGCAATCCATTACGAGAGGAGAAATTGAGTAGGTCAAGTACTCAGAGGGCTAGGAGCCAGCTTCTGGAAACCCATCTAGCAAAATTGTTTAAGCAGAAAGTTGAAATATTTACAAAAGTAGAATATACACAGGTATTCAGTAACTAATATATTTATTCTGAAAGAACTGCTTTCATGGGAAGAGTTTTATGAGGACTGGCTGGCTTGTAATGCAGGAGTCAGTTGTTACAACCATAGTTAAATTGTGCCTTAAAAGTTTGCAAGAATTTGTTCGACTCCAGACTTTTAACAGAAGCGGATTCCAGCAAATTCAAGTGGATATTCAGTTCCTAAGGACTCCTTTGAGGGATGTTGTTGAAGATGAAGCTGCTGTGGACTTTTTGCTTGATGAGGTTATAAAAAATGTCCAACTCTGCAATGGAGATTTCCTTATCCTATAACTTCTAGCTTAGAGATAATTTATGTTTGTGTGAATTAAATATCCACATTATGTAATTGTTGATGGTGAAAGTCTTGCTCTTCTTTCCTACTGATGTTTTGTTGTTGCTCTATATTTTCCATTGGTTTTGTTAAACAGGTGATTGTTGCTGCAGCAGAGCGCTGCCTTGACCCCATCGCTCTGGAGCCCCCCATCTTGGACAAACTTGTACAAGCAAAAATGGCAAAAACAAGGGAACAAAATCCAATGTCTCCTTGAGCATCTTATTACAGTGCTCTTGATTACATATTGGTTATCCATCCTGTTGCAAAGATTTCATTTTTTCTTGCAGAATTCCTGTAATCAGTATCGTGCATCTATTTTGTTGGTTTTAAGTTCTATATGATTATCTGAAAGAGAATGGCGGAGTTGCTGTAGTTCCTGCTAACATCCTTCCTTTTTGTGGAGTCAGTTGAACTAGTTCACTCATTAGAAATTGAGATTTTTCCTAGTAGTATCTGTCGTGGGAGTTCCATATTTAGTTGTAGTTCTAGTGCTAGTCTGATATTCAGCCCTGCATCTTGTAACTACGCCAAACTATTTTGTAACGCGTGATCCATAAAATTTGGAGCAAATTATGTTTCCTTTTTTGTATTGCTTAAGGGAAAACTTTATCCATCCGTGACTTAAGAACCCAAATATGGACATTAGGTACCTTATGTTGCCTATAATTTGCAGGTAGGTAAGAAGTTTTTGTTTGGTTATGTTAAAAATTACCCATGAACAGAAAATCAGTATATATAAAAAAATCATTATAAAAAAAATAAAAATCAATAACTTTAACTAAGAATCTTGCATCATTGTTTTCACTTTTCTTTTTTACTCTCTGTAAACTACGCAAAACCACACACTGGAACTAAACTTTAACACATTGGAAATGTTTTACAATTCAACATTACTACAAAAATTATGATCTTTATAATAGATTTTGTACATGTAATTTTTTCTATCATGAGAAAGGGAGATGAAAAGGATTACTATATCCAAGTAACGAGACATAATTTAATTGAATCTATAGAATAATTTTTTCTATACTAAAATATATCTACATATTTCAGTAAAAGTAATATTTTGATTGATTGATGCTAATTACTTTCAATTGAGAAAAATAAAATATGGCTACATGGTTCAGTGGGAAAAGAAATGAAATTTTTTATTTTGTTTGATTACAGAGAACGGTGGCTGTAGTTTAGTGGTGAGAATTCCACGTTGTGGCCGTGGAGACCTGGGCTCGAATCCCAGCAGCCACATTTTTTTTTCTTTTTTTCCTGGCGTATCCCTCTTGCTTTATCTTCTTTTTGAAAGTATTGACCATTTCGTTATGGTACACTGAAACACAGCGTATTACTATCGTGCTCTTTTTCCCGCCAAGGCCTTCTTCACTTCATCTTTTGCCGCCAATAACCCAAATCTCAAGCTCATTTTCACTTCTCAGTCTCTCTGGGTGTGTGGTCGTGTCTGTACTGTGGAGGTCAACAACAATGAAGGATCTGGATTTCGATGTTGACAAAGGTAACTCCCCCCACTCGGGCCACTCTCTCTAAATATTATGTTGATCGTTTTCTGTTTTGTTAAAATATTTTGATTTTTCAGTTCTGGCGAAGGAGTTCCTTTCGAACTTCGCTGACGCAAATGGCGAAGCCAAATACATGGAGATTCTTGTGAGTAACCCGTTTTGCCTTTTGAATTATATTTTTATTGTACGAATTGAAAATCCTAATCATCGTGTCCCTTCCTGGAAAAACCCTAATTATAAAGGTGAAATAAATTAATAATTCAAATATAGCTGTTCTGGAAACTAGGGTTCATTTACCATATGTATGTAGATTTTTGTAGGTAATGATAGCAACTGTGCAGGCCGCATTAGTGGAAAAGAAAATGAAGATTAGCCCTAATTCATGCTTTTTCATTTCAGCAAGAAGTTGCAAACCACAAAACTCGGGCAGTCCAGATCGATCTTGAAGACTTGCTTAATGTAAATTCTCTTCCTCTTGCCCCCCTGAATAATTAATGCATGGAATTTCTCTATCACGATATTCTTATTTTAATCACAAGCTTTTTTACTTTTACTTTTTCAGTATAAGGACTTGGACGAAGAATTTCTTCGACGAGTTACTGAAAATACCCGGCGGTATATTGGAATTTTTGCTGAGGCAATTGATGAGCTCATGCCAGTGCCCACTGAGGCCTTTACGGATGAGGATCATGATATATTGATGACACAGAGATCTGATGAGGGAGTGGAGAATGCTGATGGCTCAGACCCACTTCAGAAGATGCCTCCAGAGATCAAGCGCTATTTGTGAGCTTTACATGAAGCCCTTTTACTCATCATGCATTCAGTTTGTTACTGCACAGTTTTATTTTATTTTTCCCCACTAAATGTTGGACCATGTCTTAGGTTTAATCCAAACCCTGTTAATTTCAACTCTGTTTTATTCGGGAAGTATGTAATTCTTATGCATCAAGATGTATAAATGGTTTCTTAGTAATATTCTGGGGGTGTGAACACTTTATAGTCCGAGTATATGTTATGATAGAAGGGTTCAGTATTGGGTTTGTATTCTTATTTAAAATATTGACGGACACTACCCATATATACTTGTTAAACTAAAATTATCTGGAACTGGTCACATGAAATTCAATTTAAATAAGGAACCCAGTGAAGTTGCCCCCTGGATGAATACTACATACGTGTCGCCTATATTGTTTTATGATATCTATCTGTTATTGTTCTAAATGTTTTTTGTTCTTTTCTAATAGTCTGTCACTGAAGTATCTATCTGTCATTGTGGAAAATCATCAAAAGAGTGAAATATTAAAATATATTTACATTTCTGAATCAATTTCTTTCTGTTTCAGTGAAGTTTATATTAGAGCATCTCCAAAAGGACGGCCCTTTACTATTAGGGAGGTCAAGGCTTCATACATTGGGCAGCTTGTGAGGATATCTGGTATTGTGACACGTTGTTCAGATGTTAAACCATTGATGCAAGTCGCTGTGTACACATGTGAGGATTGTGGTTCTGAAATTTATCAGGTAACTGATTTCAGGCCTGCTTAACTGCCTGAAGTAACCTCCTTAGATCTACTAAAAAGAAAAAAGAAAAAAAAATTAATTTCTGCTTGTTATATTCTTAGCAACATGTAATGAAGTTCCTCTACATGTCCTAATGTCCATGTCTCCATCATTTTGATTTGATTGCCAAGGGGTCATGGACAATGATGTGCAGAACATAAGTGTCACTTCCAACCTTGATATGTATCTATCTATCTCTTATTTTTCCTTTTAACATCTATTATTTGGACTCAAGTGCCATTTTGGTTGTTTATTATCATATTCTTTTTAGTTTCAATTATTGTTATCTGTGCTAAACAGGAAGTCACAGGTCGAGTGTTCATGCCTCTATTTGAGTGTCCATCTAAGCGCTGTGTGATGAATAGAAATAAGGGGAATCTTATCCTTCAACTAAGAGCTTCAAAGTTTTTGAAGTTTCAAGAGGTATTCACTTTACTCTCATTCAATCCTCAGAAAATGTCAGTAGCAAAAGGGAATTTACTGTGTATGGTTATGTATCATAAGATGTTGAAGTTGCATGCCTGTTCAGGCTCTGGTGTGAGTTTGTTTGTCATATTTAATATCAGAAAATGTGACATGGTCAAATTGCAGGCTAAAATTCAAGAATTAGCTGAGCATGTCCCAAAAGGTCATATTCCACGTACAATGACTGTTCACTTTAGGGGAGAACTTACGAGAAAGGTTGGTTATTTTATCCCATTATCCATGAACGTTCTCAAGAGTGAAATATTAACCTAGAAGCTGGTTTTCTAAAATATTATCAAATTACCAATAATTGTGTATTTGTTCCAAACCACAAATCCATCATAGAAAAAGCAATGGAATAAGCAGGTTGGTAGCAATTCAACAAAACAACTGTGGAAAAATACTTGGTTTTCAAGTTGTCAAGGAAAAGTTGTTTTTTAACTGTGAATTCAAATTGGTTTGAAAAGGATTTTCAATTTCTTCTTTTGGGAATTGGCAATGTTCAAAGGGATACTTTCTTTACTTATTGAAGTTTTGATGGCTGTTGTGCTTCTGCTATCTGTAGATTTATGCCTGCTTGTTGAACTTTGTCAGGTAGCACCAGGTGATGTGGTTGAATTTTCTGGGATTTTTCTTCCTATACCTTACTTTGGCTTTAGAGCAATGCGTGCTGGGTTAGTTGCTGATACTTACTTAGAGGCCATGTCTGTTACTCATTTCAAGAAGAAATATGAAGAGTAAGCTACTTTTCAGTTCTCAGTTCTTTTACTTGCCCCCTTTCAGTTCTCAAAGAAGCCATGAATTTGTACTCAAGAATTTGGATCAAATCATCTCTCTCTTTCTCTTTATATATGTATAATTCCAACTAATGGCATTTTTTTCGCCTTTCTTTCAAAAAAACAAGAAATTTCTCATCTTTTTTTGAGAACAATTGCATGTTATATATTGTTTTTTCTTTTATACTGCATCTGCAGATAGGTGACACTGGTATTGTACTGAAATCTATGCACATAACAAAAACCATGGTTTCGTATTTTCTTTACTAACTTATATAATCTTGTCTGTGTTTTGGCTTTATGTATCTGTTGTGTGTTCTCAATTTGTTCTTTTACTGCAGGTATGAGCTTAGAGGAGATGAGGAAGTGCAAATTGCACATTTAGCTGAAGATGGTGATATCTACAATAAGTTGTCACGATCACTGGCTCCTGAGATCTATGGTCATGAAGATATTAAAAAAGCTTTACTCCTTCTCCTTGTGGGTGCACCTCATCGGAAGTTGAAAGACGGAATGAAGGTAGTGCAGACTGATATTATGCATTTTGCAATAATTTCTTGTCTTTTCAGCAGTACTTTGTTAAATTCATAAGAAAGAAGATATTGAATATAATTTTCAAATGAACGGCATTTAAAAGTGAAAATAGACTTCCAATTGGTACCCAGAAAAAAGAAAATGGAAAATAGACTTCTATCTGTTTTTTATGCATATTAGTACTATTCTGGCCATGCTGTGACATGTATGCCTTTGAATTAGAAAATATTCATTAGAATACTTACTTTAATTGCAGATTAGAGGAGATCTACATATATGTTTGATGGGAGATCCTGGGGTTGCAAAGAGTCAGCTTCTGAAACATATAATAAATGTTGCGCCCAGGGGAGTGTATACCACTGGCAGAGGAAGCAGTGGCGTTGGTCTAACTGCTGCTGTTCAGAAAGACCCTGTGACAAATGAAATGGTTCTGGAAGGTGGTGCATTGGTAATATAAACTTACTTTTTTGCTCGTTGTATTTCCATGTAAAATTTGGCCCTGGTATCATTGACTAGATTGATAAAGGTCATTTGTTCATGAAAATAACTAGGTGATTCAGATATCACCACTAAACAATGCTCTTCCATGGTTTTTGTTCTTGTGTGTATGAAGCTAAATACAGAAGCATTACTATATTTCAGGTGCTCGCAGATATGGGTATATGTGCCATTGATGAGTTTGACAAGATGGATGAATCAGATAGAACAGCAATTCATGAAGTTATGGAGCAGCAGACTGTCAGCATAGCAAAGGCTGGGATCACTACATCTCTCAATGCGAGAACTGCTGTTCTTGCTGCAGCTAATCCAGCATGGTAAATATTTTTGCAAACCAATTTTTAAACACTGCTCCTCATAGGTGGCATCTTCTTGAGCGAACTAATTATCTGTATTATACTGTCTCTGCAAAATCTAATTGTTTAACCATGTCTGTTTGTGAAGGGGAAGATATGATCTAAGAAGAACTCCAGCTGAAAATATTAATCTCCCCCCAGCGCTTCTATCGAGATTTGATCTTCTGTGGCTAATCCTTGATAGAGCTGATATGGATAGCGATCTTGAAATGGCTAGGCATGTTGTCTATGTCCACCAGAATAAAGAGTCTCCTGCTTTGGGGTTCACTCCACTTGAACCATCTGTTCTTCGGTGAATATCACAATCTCTCTTACTTGGCAGCATGAATATGTTTTAAGAATCTCCTTCAAACTTCCCTTCCTGTTCAAATGATGTTGATACTACTGCAAGTTATATCCTTAATATCTAAGCCTTTTTGTTTATTCCCATGTATAGTGTGTTATAGGTCAATTTTTCAGTCTAATTCTTCATGAAAGGCTTGCATAGATTGAGTTTCTAGTAACTTGCTTTTTAGAAGCTATAGCAACAATGTTCTCAGTATACTTTATTTTCCTCACAAGGAGAAAAACTTTATTCAAACTCTTTATCTTTCCATCAATTATAAAATTGTAAGTGTTTCTTTTTTTGGGCCCCGTAAATGCACAGATGTTGCTTCTTGTTCCTATATTTTCTTTGGATCCTCTAAAAGCAGACACCTTCATGTCCATTTGTTTCGCAATTTTTTGTTACCATGGGTTATTTGCCAACATAGGAGTTGATTTTAGTGTATTATAAGATACTAATATTTATGTATATAATTACCATTGTCACCTAATTTGTGACAAAGACTTTTAAAAGTATTGACTGCTCAAATTTGGGGCTGTCACACGTTTTTACTAATTTAAAGCTATAGCAGGATATTCGAGTTTATGATTTATTTATTCTTTTTCTTTTTTCTAGTGCTTACATATCTGCTGCAAGGAGACTATCGCCTTGTGTCCCAAAGGAACTGGAAGAGTATGTTGCTAGTGCTTACTGCAGCATTCGGCAAGAAGAAGCTAAGTCTAATACTCCCCATTCCTATACAACTGTCAGAACTTTGCTCAGCATTCTCCGGATATCAGCAGTAAGTCTTATTGAATATTGATTCTTTTAAACTCCTATATTAGGCATGGAAAAAATTTATAGTCAGATATGGCAAAGGGACAGAAGTAATGGGTGTCTAGCTCCTTACCGCTGAGTGCACTTGACCTACTCTTTTCTCCATGCTCTGATTTGGACTTAGGCGTAGTTGTTCAAATTGCAGCACATGCATTATCAAAGTGTATTTCTAAGGTGGTTTGTATGATTAATTGGAGGGTTTCTGTGTGAAATAATTATCCAAGTCATTGAGAAGTTTCTGATCGTTTATGTGCATTGTTTAATGAAGATCATTCCAATGTAATTTGTTTACAGGCACTAGCAAGACTCCGATTTTCTGAAACTGTTGCTCAGAGCGATGTGGATGAGGCACTTAGGTTAATGCAAATGTCAAAGTTCTCTTTGTACTCTGATGAGCGTCAAAAATCTGGTCTCGATGCCATATCTGATATATATTCAATATTGCGAGATGAAGCTGCTAGGACTAACAAGATGGATGTGAGCTATGGTCATGCCCTTAATTGGATATCTAGAAAGGTCAGTCGTCACAAATTCAAAGTTGAATCCTGTTTGTTAAGCAGTATTGTGGTGAAGTTCTATGTCACATTATAACTTGGGATCTAGTTTTTGACAGCTGAACCTTGTCTTGTTGAGATAATACAGAACATGTAATCGTAGATGATAAAAATATTTTATTTCATAAATTGGCTATGTGAAATAAACGGTCATATCAATTTACAGTAAGATGGTTGAGGAGATATACTTGGTGGCTGAATGAAGTTACGTATGGGAATTCAATCATTCACTTTCTACTGGATGTCTAACTATGAATATGATTGTGGAAATTTTAGGCATTGAAACCACACAATTCTTTGTTAAAGCACACAGGAGTATCCGTCCTTGAAAACTTAAGTTTTTGGGTTCTGATTGTGCATAATCTTCTGCTTTTGAACAGGGATATAGTGAAGCCCAGTTGAAAGAATGTCTGGAGGAATATGCAGCATTAAATGTTTGGCAGATACATCCTCACACCTTTGATATCCGGTTCATTGATGCCTGATGCACCTTGCACCAGAAAACTATGGATTGGTGGTCATTCTTCTCCAAGAAACATGGATTGAGCTAACAGTAAGATAATAACTTGGCGGATGCTTTAATGTTGTTATGGCTTATGTTGTAATTTGATTTAGTGTAGCTGAAAGACATTGTCATTATTGTATTATCAGAGTTTGGTAGAATTGCATATTTAAGCAGCATCATTTCACTAATATCTTTAGAAAAAAGATAAACTGTAGTTAAAGCTGTATTATAACTTGAATTGAGCAGTTATCAGTTAGCCTTCCGAATAGGACAAGAATTTAGAAGTTCATGCCGTCATTAGATTTTCTGGTACAACTCTTGTACCTAAAACTATTTGTCGAGCAAAAATATTGGCCTTGCAATTTTTCATTTTCTTTGATGGCTAATGATCTTATTTTGTATTCCATGTGGCTTTAGCTTCTATAATTTGATCCATTTACAATTAGATTTAGCTGGGGAAATTTTTCTGCCTCCGACTCTGATTTGGGAATTTAATCATCCACAAAATAGTTTTTTCTTGTTTGTCCAGTTGACTTCGCAATTCAATTTACAAGGCACCTAATTTTTTAAATAGGATAATAAATAGACGTTGGAATTGAAAATCGATCTAGGGTTTGGTTGTACCTGTTCTTTTTCAAAAAGAAGAAATTTCATCAAGAAAAACTGGTAAAAGGGAAAAATTGGTCACAATGAAATTTGGTGGGGAAAGCCGAAAGCACAAAGTACTGCTTACCCGCCACCTAGAGAATTAGCGGTCCCCTGACATGTATAAAAGACATCGACCAATTTAACCTCTTATGGGCGTGAAACACTGGAGGTGAAATTAATAATTAGGGGTTAAATTGTCATTTCAAATTTTTGGGCGCCCCGTTCATTAAATTCTGGAGTGTCCAAATTGACACCCTTGAGCTTCGAGTTGTTCCCTGTCCGAAAAACCTTTACAATTCGCGTCTTACTTACATTTCTGTCAGTAAAACGGACAAATTATTCTTTTGAGAATTAGATTTCTTTCCAGAATTTTATATTAAATCCCTCCTATTCCACCATCCTCTGTTCCTCGTTGCTTCTATTCACAGAATACCAGACATAGAACCCCAAAAATCAGAGTAGAAAAAAAATAAATTTTATGCTTCTGGGGCAACTCTTCCGGGACTTCCAATGTTTATATGGAAAGTAGGAAAGGGGGACCGTAACTGCGAGATTTCAATCTCTTTCTCAACCAAATCGAGTTTTACAAAAAGGTAAAGAAATTAATTTCAATTTATTGCTGGATTATATTTGATTAGATCTCGTAGCTTTATTTTTCAAAATGCATATCTATCAATCTCTTTTTAATATGTAGAGCACTAACAGCTGGTATTTGGTGGTAATTACTCAGGTCACTCCATTATGCACTCAGGTGAGTTTGAAGTCGAAGCCAACTTTATACTATCTGTTTCCTTGAAGCAATCCTGAGGTCTTTATCTGCCTTCACTTGTTTTCATTTTCATGCTTTATTTTTTTTAAATCTATCGTTATCTTTTAGAATGAAGCTTTTATTTTTTCATGTTTTTTTCTCAACATTATCTTCATTAAGCATCATACATGCCATCTGTAGAGAGTTCAATCAAGAATCATTTATTTTCCTTACGGTGGGCACGTTTGTTGTACTATAATATCTTTTTCATATTGGACTACCTTATTCAAACCTAAAGAATTTTGTTATGAAAAATAAGTGAACCCTTTGGGAATGTAGGGTGAATTTAAAAGAGAGGTGATTGAAACATATAATTTTACGCCTTTGTTTATGCAAGACCAAAAAGTTTTACATAAATGTCTCAGACATAGTTTAGGGTTGGAAGAATACAGGAAATGTCTCGACACAGTTTGTATTTGTGTGGATTGTGGTATTTGAGCAGTATGCAGTAGCATTTCTGGATATGCTTTGAATTATAGAAATGTAAGTGTGTGCCTTTGCTTTAACTGAGGCTCATAAATGCAACAGTTTGAAGTTGACAAATAGGAAGTAGATGGTTTAACTTCCAATGCTTTCTGCTGAAAGCGTTCATGGTGTTCTCCAACAGCCTAAACATTTAGACTTTGACAGAGTGATTACAGCTAGGAATAATTAATTATTTTACATTTATGGATTACAAATCATCCTGAAATGTTTTCAACCATTAGTATGTATTAAAAACATACATTGAAGTCAAAACCACTTTCAGATCCCTCGTGTTTAGACATTGCAATTGCATGTCTCCTGAAACTGAAAGACGACAGCTCAGTAGTTATCATAAACCAAGCTCTGATACTATGTTAGGCCACTGACTTTTACAAATGGTGAAAATGGAAGGAAACAAATCCAGCAGTATGTACTTGTGAAAAAAAAAAGTGAACAGTATGTATTATGATTGATATACAATGTAAAGTATGGTATAAGAGCAATGAATCTCGAGTTTCAGTCTTTACACATTCATGTTAGGCCATGAGGCATGATATTTCCACATCTGTGCTCTACACATGACAGGGCACATTAGGGTCGTCGGACTGTCCACTCAAGGATCATGTGAGGAATCCTTCAGCTTGGAGATTAATTAGTTTAATGACACTTTTCTTTTGGAAATTGTATTAAAAGATCAAGAAGGGAAGGGTATAAGTAGGAGGATAACGTTTTTCTTAGAAAATCATAAAAAGAAACAATGGTAGGATAGCTGGTAATATGAGTAGGATTTCCAATCCCATTGAGTATTTTCTATAGAAATTCCTTTAGAATCTCTACACAGGAAACAGGAAACAGAAGTCAAAAGAACTACCCTGTTCACAGGGAACTCTGTTGTAAAATAATGATCCTTAAGATTTTAGCATTCCATTGGAACCAGAAACACTGGCCAGCCACAAAAAAAGCACACATCTTCAATCAAAATCTTCCTGTATCTTCTTCCTAAAACCCTCAACTGAATCATCAACAAATCCTCCAATGTTTGTTGACAAACCCATTTTGCAGCTCATTCAAAATACCCCGAGTAACAAGGAATTGTAAAACAAATGATCATAGGTTTCACGATTCTGATAACACATAAGGAGACAGTGCATTGTTTGGTCTTCACTGTCAGCATTTACAAAACGTTGTTAAACAAGAGGCTAAACCTAAAGAGAACTTAGCCTCATAGCCTTTCAAAAGTTGTTTTAATACATTGTTACCCATTTGGATGACTTGTCCATATATAGAGCCCAAGGAATGCAAGTATTGACTGCAAACAGTCAATGTGGGTATATGCTTTTAATTAAGCTTGTAAGTGCTAATGATCTGTAGGTCTAAGCTTAATCTTACAACCAGAAAAAACCTATGGGCCACTTGTCGGTTTTTTATACATTTCTCATCTTTTTCAAAAAATTTCAATTATATACTAATGAATGGGGTTGACATTGCTCTACAATTTTTATGTTACTTCTATCAAATCAATAATTTGTTTTGTCTTCTAAAGTCTTGAAAACGTTTTAAATTCAGTTTTTAGAATTCAGCAAAGATATCTAGGCCATTTATGTCCACATTCTTTTGTGCTAAACGTGACATCAAACAACTCTTTGACACTGTACTACATTTGATAGTTTTTTGAAGCACTTGAATTTACTGACCTTTTATCTAGGAATCACTATGAGGACGGGTTCAAAGTTTATTTGATAATTATTTTTTTATTAGTGTATTTTCTTAGAGAAAATGTGCTGGAGTTCTATCTGATATCATGTGTTATCTTTGTTAGGTATATAAGTCTGTTAACCACGCAATTCTAATTGCAATAATTTGAACACTGGAATTTACTCTTCTTATTAACAGTTATTTCCTTTCTGGCTCTATTGACTGCTAACTGATGGCATACCATATAATAAATTTACTTTTTTTGTGTGTGTATAACATAGCCTTGGTAATTATTACTGTTTAATACTGTAGCTGGAATTTATTCTTTTAACTAACTAGCTGTTTTCTTTTAGAACAGACTTTTCTATATCAGTCTTGTTTTCTTTGCATCCATTGTTAAGATTCATTAATAATGTCTTTAGCGATTTTGAAGAAGTAATTCTTATGGTCTCTCAGGTTTTATTCAGAAAATGGATTCTTGGAAGTGCATACCTTCAGGTGGTGCATCTTCTGTTAATGTGCTAAATGTGAATTATCCAAATCAGATGGATGAAAAAGCTCAGTCTATCCAGGACGTGATAGCTACTGGTCATGCTGTTGAGACGGAACTGGATATAGACATTAGGGAAATTTACTTTTTGATTATGCACTTTTTGTCTGCTGGCCCATGTCAGAGGACTTTTGGACAATTCTGTGATGAACTTTTGGAAAATCAGCTACTTCCTAGAAGATATCATGCTTGGTTTTCAAGGAATGCTGCACCCAGTGGGGATGATGATGATGATGGAATCTCTTTCCCTTTGAATTACAACAATTTGGTGGAAAGGTACCTTGCTTTGTATATGCTAGTTGCTCATTGATTTTCATATAGACCTACTTAGAAGTTAGAACCAAGGGAGAAAACGAATCTTTGACAATTTTATAATCAGTAATATTAGAGTTATTAGTAGAACAAAAATTAATTCCTAGGATGGCAGTAAACAATGTTTCTAAGACACTCTTCTGGAATTAACTAAAATCATGTTTTCTCAAGACTAATTTTAGCTAAATTGATCTCTCAAATTTAAAGTTGTTCCAATGAGACATGACGTTGCTGACAATTTGGAAATAGTTTCACTTTCAAGATACCATGTGCTATATCTTAATTAAGTTTTTGGTATATATTATTTATATCAAAATCCTGTAAAACCATAATGATTTCAATATTCAGTTTAATTTGTTGTTTCATTTTTATTTTTCAGAACATGTATCTCTGTTTCAATGCTTGTGGTACTAGTCCTTTGTTGTTTGCAGTGGCTATACTGCTGCAAAGTGTTGATAGTCTTAAAAGTTAAAAATTAATATGCCTGATCTTGTGTCTTCATAGCATTTGTTTTAATTCTTTTTAGAGTTTTGGAAACATCTCGTCACATTTTCTTTAAATAGGCTGTTGGACCTCACATACTGAAAATTTCATTACAAAGTAACTGTGTGGTACTTGGTAGGATGGTTAATGGGCTTGTCTTGGTTGTACTACAACACTCCTCCCACAAATAAAGGGAAAAAGAAAAAGAAAACCCATGACTGTTGGTTTCATTTGCTCTTTTAAAAATATAACCATGTAAAGAATATGGGATTCAGTGTTGCTAGTCACTTTCTAATACTTATCTTTTGAATTAATAGCAGTCCCTGTTCATATCACATTTCATATGGTTTAATGATTTCCCATTTGTATGTCACAAGGTATCCTCATGTTGCAAAGGATCATTTGGTAAAGCTTCTGAAGCAATTGATGCTGAGTGCAGCCCATCCTCTACATGGGAGGGTTGGAAGAAATACTCCAAATGCAGCCGATGTTCCTACTTTTCTTGGATCTGGTTCCTTTTCTCTTCTGGATTGTACGTGATTTTTTTTATAGCAGTTTACTTTTTCTAGTTGAACATTAGTTAAGGATCTTTTGTCTTTGTCCCAGAAAGAAAATAGAACTGTCACATATACTGTGTTGAAGGATATGTATGTATCTACTCATTTCTTATCTTTGATCCTGTTTATACAGTTGATAGCAAAACGGAAGGTAAGCAAGTCAAGCCGCTGCCACTTTATCTACGCTGGCCTTACATGCAGGCGGATCAGGTTCGTGGGCTGAATTTAAGAGAAATTGGAGGAGGCTTTACAAAGCACCATCGTGCTCCATCTATTCGATCTGCATGTTATGCCATTGCCAAACCATCAACTATGGTACAAAAGATGCAAAATATAAAGAAGTTAAGAGGGCACCGTGATGCTGTTTATTGTGGTATGGCTTACTCAACTGCTTATCTTGCAATTAACATTGTGTCTTTATGGGTATATCATCTATGAAATTGTATTCAGTTGTTTCAATGAATGTGTAAATTATTTAAAAATTCAAGGGATATTTTTAATTTGTCTTCCAAAAAGCATGGATTTTGAAACAAGTATGGTTTTATCTTGTAGCCATATTTGATCGGTCAGGCAGATATGTTATCACTGGTTCCGATGATCGTCTTGTGAAGATATGGTCTATGGATACTGCATTTTGTTTAGCTAGTTGCCGTGGACATGAAGTGAGTCATCATTCATATAATTCCTGAAATAGTTTTTTTAATATTGTTTCTAATACCATCAATTCTTCTTTTTCTCATTGTATGAATTAAAGGGTGATATTACTGACTTGGCTGTGAGTTCAAACAATGTTTTGGTGGCATCTGCTTCAAATGATTTTGTTATTCGTGTTGTAAGTATCACTTACTCAAAACTAATGTCCTATTCTCTATCCTTGGGCAACTGATTAATATTTTGTCTATGATAGTGGCGCTTACCAGATGGACTACCAATTTCAGTTTTGCGGGGACATACTGGAGCCGTTACTGCTATTGCATTTAGTCCCAGGCCAAGTGCTGTGTACCAACTCTTATCGTAAGCCTAACTCTTGGAGTCATTGCTCTTTGTTGCTGCTTTTCATTTTTTTAATCTGACTGTTTTGTTGAATATGTAATCTTCATTCATACTTCTTAATATATTCTGTTAAAGTATATTCCTCCATCAGTTGCAACTTTTGACTCAGAACAATGTTTCTTTAAAGCATGCAATCAGAATATTGGTTGTCATAATAAATTATATCCAATCCAGCTGACATGATTCAGCAATTATTTGGTCTGTTTTGTTTACTACTCTTCTCTTAATAAAATTTGCAGGTCGTCTGATGATGGAACTTGTAGAATTTGGGATGCTAGATATTCACAGTGCAATCCACGCATATACCTGCCCAAGCCTTCAGATGCTATAACAGGTCAGATTATTGCTTCTCTTGTTAACATTAGGTTAGATCATGATCTGGATGTGGTCTTACTTGAAACACTAGGGATGACTACCAAACTGATTTTGATATGGTTCTAGTGTACTACGCTAGATTTTATTGAAAAATTATCTTAATTAGATCCTACCAAAATCTGAACCTAATTTACTCGAAGATTACTTTCCAATATAATCAAATGTCCTCCATTTTTTGATAAATTGATCCAAGCCATGTATCTTTATATATCTATATTCTGGTTCAAACCAATTTTGAATTCGGGGTTTTTGTTAGCGGACTTAAACTTGTGACTTACCGATCAGTTGGATTCAAAATTAAAATCAATGACGTCTCTCTCAAACCACCAGATCTGCACTGAGTCTGACATGTTGGTTGCTGTGCCTGCTCTCATGACATTGCCTTATTGATGTCGGAAATTGGATCATATAACTTACACAAGCTGTAAAATTTACTGCAGGGAAGAGCAATGGTCCATCAAATAATGTACCCTCCTCAAGTAATGCTCCTCAGAGCCACCAGATACTTTGTTGTGCTTATAATGCAAATGGAACTGTTTTTGTTACTGGCAGCTCTGATACTTTTGCTAGGGTATGTCTATATTTTATCTTCTGAGAAGTTCTGATCGTTAATCTACTACTTGTATCGGTAAATATCACTCTACTCAGATTTGTTCACAAAGATCAAGCTTTGCAGGTTTGGAGTGCTTTTAAATCTAGCCCAGATGACTCGAATCAACCAATTCACGAGATTGATTTATTGTCTGGCCATGAGAATGATGTTAACTATGTGCAGTTCAGGTTAGTAAGTCCCATTAGTTTTTTATTTTCTTTCGCAAAGTCTCATATTGTCTTTGCTACCTCCATCTGCAGTGGCTGTTCTGTGGCTTCAAAATTTTCAGTATCTGACTCTCTCAAGGAGGACAGCATTCCAAAGTTCAGAAATTCATGGTCCGTCTATAGTTTAAGTCTTCTTTTCATTGATCTCTTTATCCTCTTATTTTTTTTTTTTTTTTTGGGGTGTTTTACACCCCCAGCATAGCCTTCTCATATTACTAAATACTCAGCTCGTGTGCCTTGAATTGTAATATTCTCAGGTTTTCACATGACAACATTGTCACATGTTCTCGTGACGGCAGTGCAATTATTTGGGTTCCAAAATCACGTAGATCTCATGTGAGCTTCTTTGAATAAGATTACCTATGAAACCATGATCTATTTTGTTACTGGAGATATTACCCTTTCCCTGAACCTTCCGAGATTATTGTCCGTCATTTTTGTTGTTTGACGGGATGTAGTTGTATAATTTTCGTGGCATGATGAATCCAGTTTCTTATTTTCTTATGGATTTGTGTAACTTATTAGTTTTCTTCTGTAATTTTAGGGAAAAGTAGGGCGTTGGACACGGGCATATCATCTAAAAGTCCCACCACCTCCTCTGCCTCCTCAACCTCCTCGGGGAGGTCCACGACAAAGATTTCTTCCTACCCCTCGTGGTGTCAATATGATTGTATGGAGCCTGGACAATCGCTTTGTACTAGCAGCTATCATGGGTAAAACACTGGCAATGGTGTGAGGCTTTGAGCATGCTCTAAATGGTTAAATATTCATACTAAGATAATTAATTCATTAATAACTTCCCTGCATTTTAAATCGCAAAAAGTAATTACTGGTTCTGTTACATTAATGCCACCCTGCTTATTTAATTGCAATAAGTTTTTGACCTATAATGTTTTTAGAGCTCCTTGTCTTTTGAGCATCCCCGACTGAAGTAAAATGCTCTTCTTCAACATTTGTTCCAAAACCTAAGCTGTTTGATAGCAGAGTAATTTAATATTTATATATTCCAAGTTCCATTTCCCCTTTACTTTCCTGTGGGCAAGCTTACTACTCACCCTACACTAAGAGCAGCCTGACATGTGAGCCTTTTGTTATTAAATGGGGAGGATTTGAACTCAGGTTCCCTACTCAGAAGTGCCAACTATTCTGAATGCTGTAGCTGACAGGAAATGGGCCCAACAGTGATTATTAAGCTTAACTTGTTCTTTTCTAAAGCTTCACAAGGACCCAAAAATGAATGGAAACAAGCCCCAAACAAAGACATACAATTGAAATTATCCATTAGTGTCTTGAACTAGTGAGCTGTTAGACAACAAGCTCTTATTAGTGTTTTGAACAAATTATGTTTGACCCATAAGGTGAAGCTTTCATAGAGCATAGGGAAATACAATAAAACTTATGTGCTTTGATATCTTATTTCCCAACTGATTTCTGTTGTTAGCTTTACGTTGTCAAGTTCTAAATACATGCTATCTATTGTATTTGTTATTTTAACCTTCAACAAATATCATGAACATGGATCCTATCATCCCACTTAATACTTAGTTAACATAAACTCTTTTAAACCCAGTATGATAATTTAACTGTTGAGATGACTTGTTTATCTTGATAGTACTCCATAATCCTGTATCCTAGTTCATCTTGTTTTGCATGTATTTACAATATCTGCATCAACGTTGCCTGTGTTTATGGATAATTGATACAGGATTTAAGTTGTTTAATGTAGTGAGGCAATGTACATGTTTCCTTGTAAATGGTTTAGTTGTAAGTTGTCTCCATCTCTTGCTACAATTTTTCAGATTGCAGAATATGTGTTTGGAATGCAGTTGATGGTAGTTTAGTGCACTCTTTGACTGGTCATGCCGAATCTGTGAGTTGTCTTCTTCCTTTTCATTTTTGTTTGTCTCTATTCTATGTACTGCTAATCTTTTTCTTGACATATGTTTTTTCTCTCACAATCCTTAAAGAGAAACAGCCACTTCATCTTGTTCCTTAATTTCGTCACGACCTAATGTTCTCTTCCATTTGAGTTCTTTTGCTATAAAAATTTGTTATCTAACTTGATGCTGAAGTCTATATTTCCTGATATAAATTGGGCTGATTAAAGTGAACTATTTGAACCTGTATTTTTGTACTTGACATGTTGATTTAGGTTCACGGGTTTTAATTAATCCATTTTATTCATACTTTTTCGATCTTGATTTGGGTATTGTTCTTCTTTTGTGGTTCGCTGCTGCATTTTGAATGTTTGGCAGTCTTATGTTTTGGATGTTCATCCTTTTAACCCTCGGATTGCTATGAGTGCTGGGTATGATGGTCGAACTATAGTGTGGGATGTAAGTTTCTGGCCTTTTAAGATATTAATTTTATTATATTATTTTCAAGACATGAATTTATTGATGTATCTCTGGTATATACTATGTTTCAACTTTCAAGATATGGGAAGGCACACCTATACGAATATATGAGATTGGGCGTTTTAAGCTGGTTGATGGGAAGTTTTCTCCGTAAGTGTCTATGTAATTACCTATTTAGTGTTTACCTTATTTTTTCAGTTTAATTAGAAATTATGAACTATTTGGTTTACAATCAAGGTGGGAATCACACATCCGAAGACATCTTTTAGTTGTCTCCACTCCCCATTGCTCCATATTAGTTCTATTATGTTTCCTCTTTTTCTCCAAAATTGTTTTGGTTTATTCCATATTTTGGTATGATTAACAAATTGCTTCATCCACTCTTCCTTATTTGAATTTATTTCCCCTCCGGGTAAAGATCAAGTTAATAGTATAATTTGTGCCCTTTCTGCTATCCGTTAAAGGCAGGTATAGAGAATCCTGCCACCCTTTTTATCTGATATGAATGGTCTCCCGATTTTAATGCTATTGTTCATCGATCTTTTCATCATGCTTCAACTGGTCAAATCTGCAAATGGCCATTAAAAACCTGTACTAATCTGCTAGTTAGCCTTCTTATGAAAAATGATAAATAATTCTGAAATGTCTCATATAAACTGTACCTCTCATCTTCAATAGTTTTAGTATATTGTACAAAACCCAGGTAAAAAATTAATCAACGCTATACCAGTCAATTCTAATAGTAGTTTTTGAATCCATCCCAAAGATGAGGTTCTTGTGTGAAACCTGTATACCTGTCACCTCTAGAATTCATGTTGAACTAGGGGCTCTAGTCTGCTTCTGCTCATGTCCCCATAAGTGAGATTAAAAGAAGCAGGTTTTACACTTCTGCTGTAGAATGCACCTGTCAGTTTTCCACATTTCCAATGTCTTGTTTTTGCATTTGATTGTTAATAAGACTAGATAAATTGTTCTGACGAGACATGTTTTCTGTTACAGAGATGGGACGTCAATTGTAATTTCGGATGATGTTGGTCAAATATATTTGCTTAATACAGGTCAAGGCGAGTCCCAAAATGATGCTAAATATGATCAGGTATCATGATTTGTGGTGACGACGTTGCTGCTTCCTCTTTCTTTTTGTTATGTTTGCTGGTATGATGCAAGTTGATTTGTAATAGTTACATCTCTGTTTTCTACGGCAGTTTTTCCTTGGGGATTATCGCCCCCTTATCCGGGATGCTCAAGGGAACGTTCTTGATCAGGTCTATTGCAGATTGTAACTTCTAATTATCAATATTAATATATGGGTGTTTGTGTGTGTATTTGTGTACACTGCTGTATTGTGTTTGCTAAAGTGTAGGACATCTGATGCAGGAGACTCAACTTGCTCCCCATCGAAGGAACATTCAAGATCCTCTTTGTGATTCAAGTATGTTTCAGCTCTTACCTATGAGTTTCTAATGATACTCCCTCAGTCCTCAAAATGGATGTCTTGCTTTCTATTTTAGTTTGTCCCAAAATACATGTCTAGTCAAAGCCTTGCTTACATTCTTCCCCTGTAACACCCCGAACCATGCCATTACTGTTATTCTCCCCAAGCAAGTCTTTATTATCCCATGGAAAGGTCTTTTTGGAAGATAAAAATGAGGTGGTACTGCATTTATTGGATCTTCTTAATTTGTGTGCATAGTCAAACAAGGCATCCTTTGTGGGATGGAGGGAGCATGTTTTTTTAAGATACACATTTGTCTTATCTTAGGTTGGTTTACAATACCAGGTATGATGCCATATTCAGAACCCTATCAGAGTCAATATCAGCAACGACGACTTGGTGCTCTGGGCATTGAGTGGCATCCTTCATCCATAAAGTTTGCTGTTGGTACAGATGTTAGTGTTGGTCAGGACTACCAGATGCTCCCCTTGGCAGATTTGGACAGAATCATTGAGCCACAACCAGAGTTCATAGATGCCATATACTGGGAACTGGAAAATGAAGTTATAAGTGATGATACTGATTCAGAATACAATGTAGCTGAAGAAAATTCCAGTGAAGGTGAGAAAGAAAGTATCCATGGAAGCTCTTCAAGTTATCTGGAGTGCAGTGGAGAAGATAGCAATGTTGAATGTAGTAACAAAGACGCCCTTCGGAGATCAAGAAGAAAGAAGCACAATGCTGATGTAAGTAGTCTTTGTGTTTGTTAGTGTCACTTTTTGGATACCCTACTTTCCTCATAACCTTGATTTTTCTCAGGTTGAGTTGGTGGCATCTTCTGGGAGGCGTGTCAAGAAAAGGAATTTGGATGACTGTCATGGGACTCTATCAGGAAGTAACAGAACAAAGAAATCAAAAAGCAGTAGGAAATCTTTGAAAATGAAGTCTTCTAAGTCAAAGACTTTGAGACCTCAGCGAGTTGCTGCACGCAATGCTCGGAATATGTTCTCCCAATTCACTGGCACATCTACTGATGGAGATGATGATGATGATTCAGAAGACGAGTCATCAGACAGTCTGCAAGATTCAAACATTCAAAGTGAATCTGAGAGGAACTTGCACAATATGCAATTTGAACAACCATCTTTGGATGAATTTGCCAATGTTTCCAAGTCTCCTGCCCATTTTGAGCCTCAAGTAAAGGGTGAAAATAGGAAGAGGTTGATCCTCAAGTTTTCACTTCGTGATTCTAATAAGCACGTACCTTCAGATCACACAAAAGTTGCATTTGAAAGTGAGACTGATCTGCTGTTTCCGTCTTCTAGACCTCAAGAAACTACTCAAGAAAACATCATTGATGGATGTTCTATGGATCCAGGATCATCATTTACAGATGCAATTGATCTAGAAATTCCTGAAAGTCATCGCGAGAATGATTTTAGAGAGAGACTACTTGAAAATGCTAGCAATCATCTGGAAGCATATGGAGGTGACAAGGAGAATACAGTCCACTGGGGAGGAGTGAAGATACGCACTTCCAAACGATCAAAATCAGGGGATGTCATTCCGAGGGATTCATACACTGGAGTAGATGCAACTTTTGATGACCATTTTGAACAGAATGCCAATAGGTAGTTAAATCTGAGACAAATAAGACAACCTGCTAATTCTTTCTTTCTATTTTTTTGGGGGTCTATTTTTCTCACTGAGTTTAAATTTTTTCAACTTTGTTCTGGCAGGGAAGAAGAAAATTTAGTAACTGATGTATTACAGACTCTGAGCAGTGTGAGACATAAAGAGCTTGCTCATCATGATATTGCACTTAAAGAGTCTTCATCCCTTGGCACTCATCAGCCAAAGAGTGATGCTTCTCCAGCCTCTGGTAATGAACAGTTACATGATGGACACAAGGATTGCTCTGTATCTAACCCAGAGGACTCACTGGAAAGAAAAGAAATTGATCACTCAAACCATCCTCATGACGTGAAAATGAAAGCTTCTCTGAATCCAACAAAGTTAATAATTAGTAAAAAAAGAGGTTTGTCACATCCTAAAAGTCCTTGCAAACTAAGATTTGTTACTTATGGGGAACGTTTGACAAGTGCTAGAGGTGATGCAAACCCTGTGAATCCCTCATATAGGGAGTCCAATCAAGTTCTGGAAGTATCTGAAGAGGGTGAAGATATTGGTAAATCAAGTGTTTCACAGCTGTCACATCCATACCAAGACATGAAGATTTATGATGATGTATGTCAAATGGACAAATCTTATGATAATGTAGCTGATCCAGATGGTCTTGGTGGTGATATGGAAGAAAATACCTCAACTATCTGTAACTATCAAGGTTTAGGGATTAATGGCAGTAAGACGGTGAATGATTCACTACATAGAACACGATCCGTCAGGGATAAGAGAACTTCAGAGGAACGAAATGCTTTAAACCTTAGATTGAGAATTCGAGGGGGGCAAAGTTCAGCGCAGACATCTAAAAAGGCAGATCCATCTATTGAAGTGTCAGGTCAACTTCCTCAAAGAACAAGGGGCACGAGAAACCAGCAGGGTGGGTACTTTGACAATGACCCCAGTACTTTTACTAGAAGGAGATCAAACCACCCTGTCAAAAAGTTATCATGGCTGATGTTATCGGAGCATGAGGAGTTTTACCGTTATATTCCTCAGCTAGGGGATGAAGTTGTATATTTGAGACAGGTATGTCTGATTGTTTTTGCCTTAATACCTGCTGGTGGTTTGTACTTTATTTTTGAGTCATAGCTTTCTGTAATCTGTTTCCAGTTAATATTTTTGAGCTTATTTGATTGACAGGGCCACCTCGAATTTATAGAGTCAAGTCACTCATCAGAAGTAGGTCCTTGGAGATCAAATCCAGGACTAGGTGCTGTTGAAGTTTGCAAGGTTGAAGACCTTGATTATGCCACAGTACCAGGTTCTGGGGATTGCTGCTGTAAAATCAAACTCAGATTTGTCGATCCTTCTTCCAGTGTGCATGGTAGATCATTCAAATTGACTCTTCCTGAATTGATTAATTTCCCTGATTTTGTTGTGGAGAAAACACGGTACGATGCTTCAATGAAGAGAAATTGGACCCATAGAGATAAATGCATGGTATGGTGGAGAAATGCAAATGGAGAAGGTGGAAGTTGGTGGGAAGGTCGAATTCTTTCTTTACAGGCCAAATCTCATGAGTTTCCTGACAGTCCTTGGGAAAGGTTTGTTGTCCAGTACAAGACAGATCCTACAGAAAGTCATCAGCACAGTCCCTGGGAACTGCATGACATTGGGATCCGATGGGATGGCCCACATATCAATCATGATATCAAAGATAAGCTGATGTCTTATTTTACAAAGTTCGACCAAGCAGGGGGCAGACATCAGGTTTTTTTCTTTTCATAAACTTTTGGTATTCCTGTTGGTTTGATTTGTTAAAAGTTCTTAGCAAGAAAAAAGAAAAGAAAAGAAAAGAAAAGGTTAATTAAGATGTTGTCGTTTGAAGCTTCAATCAGATGAAATGCTTTTCTCAATATTTTGGTGTATTTCCTAATCCAGGACAATTATGGCGTCCAAGCATTGAGCCGCGCTGCTGAGAAGTCAGACTTCTTGAACAGGTACCTAAATTCTAGATAATTAGACGTTCTTGATCAGATTTGAAATATAAATATGCAACTTTTGTGATTTATTGGAGCTTGGAATAAGTATGTGGCTAGTTGTGGAGGTTTAGCAAATTGGCTGAGGAAAAAAATGAGTGGTAACTGCGTGCTGCAATATGACTTCGTAGCTTGATTAGTTTTACTGAAAGTTTGAAATTCAAATATGTTCATTCTGTTGATTTATTGCAGGTTTCCAGTTCCATTGTATCTTGAACTAATCCAGTCAAGGTTAAAGAATGACTACTATAGGAGCTTGGAATGTGTGAAGCATGATATCATGGTGGCCCTGTCAAATGCCGAGAGTTTCTTTATGAAAAACGCTGAGTTGTTGGGCAAGATAAAGCGCCTATCTGCTTGGTTTGAAAGGAAATTAGGAAAGCTGTAGGGGAATCACATAGGACAGATACAAGTTTTGTATTCACCTCGTTTTCTTATTCTAATTTTTTTTGGGTGTGCGGAGGATTAACAATTCTCCTACCCATTAATTCAATCTTTGAAAGGTAATTATTCCTTCATCCTTATAGGATATGCCATAGGAAGTGGAAAGGGGTAGTGAATATTTTGTTGGATAGTCGAATGAAAAATTTGTATAGATAAAATACATGTCCTTCCAAATCATTAATATCATCAGTTATGTGAAAATGTGGACCTTTTATTTTAAGGTGAATTTGATGTTAATACATTAACCTAGGGTTGTTTTTTTAGGGTTTAAAGGGCTTATGGGTTAATACAATGAGAAATATTCTCTATTCTTGTATACGTGTGAAAATGGAATTCAATCCAAGTTGTTGCATATAACAGCAAAAGATTTTACTGGTTTCAAATAATTTATTATGTTATAAATGAGATAAATAGTAAATCTTAAAAAACTTTTCTGAAATCAATTTTTTCAAATATTTGTTAAATTTTCAAAACATTATTTAAGACATGTGATATTTGTACATAACATTATTTATTGCAAAATAAATAAAATTATTCTCCATAACTAAACAACCCAATGTATCTTAAAAGTCTATAGTTGATTCTGTCAAAGAATGCATCAAGGCCTTGTAAAATTGGAAGAAATATACTGCTTCATTTTGGGATCTCAGCTAATACAGTGTGCTCCAGACATAGTCAAGAAAGGGCAAGATGACTTTTTAATACAATCATGGGGATTAAACCATGAGAATGGAAGAGGAATAATAAAGAAACTATGTTAATTTTGTCTTCTTTGACTTTACATGAGGCTTCTCAACAATTTCTTCTGAAGAACTTTCAACTAGTTCATCAGGGACATCATTAGGAACATTATGCTTGGTGATGAACTCCTTTAATAGCCTCATGCTTTCCTCCTTCATTGAAACTAATTGCTCAGAAAGAGAACCTTTGTTTGCATTGACAGAATATGTTTCTGAGCCAAGATGAAGTGAAGCTTTAACACGAGGCCGGAAAGATATTGCATCATGTGATTCAACCTCCATTGTTACCTCCAAAAAACTCTGCATTGTGATAAATATTAAAAGTTAGCTCTGAATCTGATATTTAATAAAATTCTAACTCAATGTATTATCACAAACTGATTCTTTGTACTAACGAAATTTAAATCATTTTCTGCTTAGCTCTGAATCTGATATTTAATTATAGACATCTACAAATAAAATAACAGAAGTTATCACAACGAACTCGTGGAAATGTTGCCAGACCATATGAGGAATTAAAAACTAATCCTACTATTTCCTATAGGGCTTTGCTTGCTATGTGCAGATAGAAATTTATTCCATACGCGAGAGTCTCTCTTAGTCACGAATGATTAAAAACTCATGGAAATTTGCTTGCTAATGCTAAGTGATTCCCAATAGCGCACATAGCCCCAGCCTTTCCGATATTCTAATACACTAGTTGATTGACAGACATGACTTTTTGTAGTAGTTACTTTATGCATAAGCTTGTGCACTAAGTAATTTTGTCAAAAAAGAGTATGAGTTGAGTTCATTACAAAAATGACAATGATATGAAAATAATCTTCCTTACCAACATGAAGTTTTGTGATGATTTTCATTTTACTTGGAACATCAATTATGCAGAACTGCATATTAAGATGGTACAATGTTTAAGCTATTACATTACAATCCCACAAAAACAAAAAACAAAAAAACCCAAATTTGTATGTGATATGTATTTCTACTATATTACAGTGAATTACCATTTTTCATAGCCAAAATTCCGAAACTTGTTCATTCATTCAACAAACACATATGCTATGAAGACGATTCCTGTCTAATTTCCCAAACTAATCTAACAATCCAACATCCTTTGAATCCTCACAGGCAGAAATTTACCTCAACAAACAGACAAAAACAAAAGCTAAAACTAAAGAAAGAAACGGTGGAAGTGCACCTGTTTCGGTTCAACATACGAAACTGAAAGAGAAAGAGACAGAAAAGCTTACGATCGCCTGGTGTTGCTCGCTTTTAGGGCAAGGGAACTCTGAGAAAAAAGAAGAGAACAAAGATTTTCATCTGCTTGGACCCAGCACGGAATGATTGCCTTTGTACTGGGCTGGGTTGATATTGGATTTCTGGGCCGTTTCAAATTATATCTCTTTGATATGTTTATGTTTGTCTATTTACTTGAATTCTATCTAAGTTTTCTTCTAGATTTAAAAAGAAAGAAACAAAAAAAACTAACTATAACCGACCTCTCTAAAGAGATTTTAATTTAAATTTTTTTTAAAATAGTATAACATACATATCCCCTAATCATTAGGTCAATTTTTAAATCAATTATATTTAATTTTAACTATTACTAAAACACATAATTAATTTTATGTGTGACATATAAAATAAATTCAAGATTTTATTTTTTAAAAATAGTTCTTTTATAAAAGAACTAATTTTAACCGGCTTGAGCACAATTCACTTGGCCTGATATCCAAGCTTTAGAAACCAATGAGTCATGAAACTTTTGATGTAAAATTCAAAAAAGAAAATTGTTTATTGTAACGAAACAGCCAAGTTCCTCCTATACAATTAACACAAACAGCTCCTAGCCCCTAGGGAACGCCAACTGAGAAGCATCTTCCTCCGACACATAACTTCCACAGAAGACAAGGCTATCTTGGCAAGCATATCTGCGCAACAATTTCTTCCTTCAACAATTCCACAGAACAAAGTAAATTGTTTATATTCACTTACAAATTAAAAAGGAAAAGATACACTAGGTTCAAAAGTTAGTGTTTTTTTCTTCTCCACAAAAGAAAATAGAAAGAAAGAATATTTTCCTAATCAGATTCCCAGAAACATATTACAACTGTAAGTTTTTATTCACTATGAATATATCTGATGGCTTCCAATAAATTTTCCCTTGTCAGGGGTTTGGCCAAATGAACGTCCATCCCAGCCTGGATCGTCCTGCTAACCTCTGCACCTGATGTATGAGCAGTTAATGCAATGATGGGAATATGTACACCATAATGCTTCTCCATCTTCCTTATCTCCTTTGTTGCTTCAAACCCATTCATCACTGGCATCTGTTCAACATCATCACCACCATAATAGTTTAAACTTTAAATTATCACAGATCATGACATTATTGGTCAAGCAATTCTCATTAACGAGTAGGAATGCATGATCCTGACATATTTGTCTAGTGACAACAATTCCCACTAAATAATACCTACTAACTCATAACTCTGAGAATATGAAAATAACGGTGTGATTTCAACACTCAACTCTTTCATAATCAAAGTAACACAATACTAATTAACTTACTATCTTGCTACATTTTTTTTTCTGTACCTGTGATTATGGGAGAGGAATGGGCTGCCTTAAACCCATATACCAATCCGCTGAGTTAACAGTTTGCGGCAATGCAATAAGCATAGAGCTACTAATTCAATAAGCATATTTTGATAATGCAACCAGCCGCAAGTACTGATAAATAAAACAAGATAGAAAAACTGTATCCCTTACCTCACAGTCCATCAATATGTAATCATATGGAAGAATGTTTCTACTGACTAGACCATTGCAAACTAGCTGGACAGCTTCCTCGCCATTTTTACATACCTCAGCAGTTGCACCTAGCAGTGTAACATTATCCGAAGCCAGCTTGCGTAATACTAGATTGTCCTCAACAACCAAGAATTTCTTCCCACTCAAGTTCTCAGAATTTCGATCAATACCTCCCTGCTGAGCTGAAAATCTGTTCCCTGTGGAACCTTTCTTGCATGACAAGAGTTCTGTTGAGAATTTTTCACTACTTGAGCTACCGTAGTCTTGCACTTTGGCAAGATGAGATGGAAGTCCTCGAGACTGAGATTTTGTTAAAGTTTTTCCAGATGAATAAGTTCTTTCTCTCTTTGTTTTTATGGCAGAGTTGCTATGCCATGAACCTCCAAACTCTGGAAGAAGTCTAATCACTTGATTCAACCGAGAACCGTGAAATGGTTTGGATATGATAATGTCATTTGGATCAAACATTTCTTGATCAATGCCTTCAAAATTGATATTATGCGTCAATGGTTTTTCTAACCAAACAACCTTGCAAGGATTATAAAGCCCCTTTTTGAATTCAGCTATAATCCTGCAAAGTTCTATAAATGGCCCTGCATTTGTATCAACCACAATGAGAACAAAACCAGAGCTACCTGCTCCAACATTAGTCTTATTGAAGATAGAAGTGCTGTAGTCTGTTCCATCCACTGAACTTAAAGGTACATCTTTTGCTCTGCCACTAGAACTATGAGGTGTGGAGCTGCTCCCCGAAGAACTCTGACTAAGAGGATTCCACCTTTGCTTGATTTTCTTGAGAGTACAAGACAAATGTTCCCACTGCTTAACAATTGATACTTTTATTCCTAACCTCTCCATGAATTTCTGAGTAGTCCTCCTACGTTCACCATTTTGAATCAAAAGAACAACTCGGGATGCCTCTGGCCTAGGACTTGACGTGCGGATCAGCCTGGGACTAGCAGAGCAACAACTTGAACCAGGTGTGAGATTGCAGAGTCCAGAAGGTTGATCATGATTTCTATCACTTTCCAGTTCGGTGTCTTCCCTTGTATTGTCATTAGAAATAGCCTCGCATATAGCAAGCAGAACATTGAACCTGAAACATGTTCCTCTTTCACCAATCTCCTTGTCCACAATGCCAATATCTCCATGCATCAAACGTACCTATTGCACCAAGATATAGGGGTAATTTAGTCACGATAATACTCTGAAAAAAGCTAAGGAACATAGGTATTTGGTAGGAAGTGCAACTAACTATTAGTAGGAAAAATATCATTGTTTGATATGCTTAATACAAAACTGTCTTTGGCAAACAATTCAGAGATAAGCGGGAACTTTGATTACATACCAGAGATTGGACGATACCAAGTCCTAGGCCAGTACCTCCTAGTCCAAGAGCTGTTTCTTTAACTTGAACATAATTCTCAAAGACTGATTTTTGCTGCTCTTTTGGAATCCCTTTACCTGTATCATCCACTTCTAAAACAAAGTCCATAGAATTTGGATATCGGTTGACTGAATCCATGGCTTGTTGGTCATCCTGTGCTTCATTTTTCTTGTAAAATAAGCATGACAAACATTTCATGATGTTACTCTGATTAGAGGCAACTATCGAATTCCTGAAACTTGGTTGTTGTACCCATGCTCGAACAGCTATGTGCCCTTCATCTGTAAATTTAACAGCATTGCTTAGCAGATTGCATAAAATCTGTTTCAGCTTTCCCCTATCACCTTTCACGTGTGCAAACTTGATAAAGGAACCATTACAAGGGTCCAAAACCACATCTACTCCCTTCTTCATAGCAACAGGATGATACAAGTCAACAACATCTTCAAGAAGTTGAGCTAAATCAAATTCTTCTTCCTCAAGCTGCATCTTGCCTGCTTCAATCTTGCTTGTGTCCAGAATAGAATTCAATAGTCCTAATCAAGTACATAAAAACAAAATTTATTGCCTTAATTGAAAGAACCAACAGAAAGATTTATCCGATCCAATGTGCACAGAAAGACTTCAAATTACCTAACAAGTCTTTAGTGCAAGTATGCATTTGTTTCAAATTTGTCTCCAATTCAGAACGAGGGGCAACTTCCTGATAAGATAACTCAATCAAACCAGTAAGGCCTGCGAGAGATGAGCGAACATCATGGCTGGCAGTTGCAAAGGCAAGACTCTTGTTCATACTCTTCCTCTCTGCTTGTTGAGTTGCTTCCATTTGTTTGATAAGTGTGGCACACAAAAGCATCTCTCTTGTGGAAGCTCTAACAATTATGAATATAATACTGAAGATTGAGATAACAATCATTACAATCATCACAGTGAGTAGTGTTAATCCCACTTTGCTATTCTTGTGAACAAAGCCAAGTAGTCCACTTTGTGGAAAACCCAACACATACACCTGAGATTAGCACAACTAGATTAACACATTTGCACATTGTGTTCAATAAAAACGAGAAGAATGAATAAGAAACGTACCGATTTTAGACCCACTATGTCAAGTGGGGAGCAATAGACCATATACTTTGTACCCTGAATATCAAAAACAGAAGCTCTAAATGTTATGTCTTTCATCTTGCAGGAAACATTCCTGACATAGTCCATTTGATGACCATTTGTTTTGTTTACTCGCAAGGAAACTGAATCATCAGCAAGAATCATATGGGTATTTGGGATTCCTTGATCTACAAGCACTCTTCCATCTTTGGTCGCTAAATACAAATTCCCTCCATGAAGACTGCTAGTGATGAAATCGGTAAATGCTGTAACTGGAAAGGCTAAGGAGATAAACCCTCTTTCATTAAGTCTAGATGAACTAAGTAAAAGAAGATCATGAGAATTTTGCCACTTAGTTCCAAGTGAGGCATATCCATAAGTGCTATTCAAGGCTTCTTCATACCATTTTGCATTGATAGAGGGCGAAGATGTGTTAGCTACTCCATATAATTTCCCAGTGTCACGATTTACAGGTTGGATGTAATAAAAATTCTTAGCATCCTTGTCATTTGAACTGGAGGAGTTAGAATACAATGCAAATGCTTGATTTTGTTCAGTGTAGTATGAGAAAAGGAGACCATCTAATCCAATATATGAGATTTCAGTTAAGTAAGGAACTGTTGCCAATGCTTGAAATAATAATGGAGCCACCTGAAAAGCATAAAAAATTAAAATTTGTACCTGTTTCATTCATATTAATGATATAAGTAGACTGATGCTAACCTTAGTCTCAATATCATAGAATGTGATATTAGTTACGTTAACAGATGACTTTAGAAACTTTGCTAACTTTGTTGATACTGAATTGATTGGACTTAACAATTCTGCTGTCTGCTCAAATTCAGATTGTAGTTCAGAGAGAGAGTTTTGGGTATCTGAATGCACACAGTGCTCGGTTTGTTTGATCATAACATACCAAAATGGGATCAATGCACTGGAAACTAGCAGCGCAGCAATTGCCTACATCAATATAAATTTTGAAACTGTAAATGCTAAACTGGTGCAGTCACAATACAAAATTGTAATCAAACCCTAAAACGCCATGGGACAAAAAGATCATTCAGAAGAAAAATTACAGTTCCATTTATACATCACTCAAAAAAACAATATTATAATAATGATTCTATTTCATTAAATCTATCCATTCAATAAATTTTTAGTCTTTCTCACATATTCCTTTGGCAATTAAAAGAAAGGATAAATTTCTTGCAGATAATAACTAAGAAAATCATGGCAAACATTGGTTTAATGAAATACCAGAACAATGACAAAAGAAATAGGCTGGAACAATATTGATGAACCAAGCTTCATGGTTTCTTCTTGTTTTGATCAACCACACCTCTCTCTGTTAAAAATTATACATATACTGAACCACCGAAGGGAAAAAAGTTTAAACCCTAAACTATAGATTGTCTTGGCATAACATTAGCAGGAAATATTATCCTAAGATTGATATTCTTGTACTATTATAATTTCAAAAATGGAAAGTCAAATCTCGCTTGTTTTTGGAACTTTTTTCTGAATCTACATTAGTTTCCTTTTTTTGTGATGACCGAGATCTTTAATCACTTGGTGCATTAGGACCCTGTTTGTTCACAATTGAAATCTTTGAACCCATTTATGAATAGGAACTTTAGAAACAAACTCCATTGTTCTGTGCGAACATAGGCTTTGTCCACCATTACTGAACAACCAATTATTCAAAAAAAATTCCTTTGAGGAGACAACAATTCTTCATTTTATCTCTAAATAATGGAGTAAAAAAGCTAATAGAAATGTATTCTTTTTGTTCTTTTGTATCTGATAAGACTGAAACTATATTTATATGGTTAAGTTTGTACTGTTTATTTGATATGATTCGAAATATGTTTGAGGTTCTTTTCAACATACATGGAAAATATGCCTGAAAAAGAACAATATCCATCGAAATCAAATTATTTGACAATTTTGAAGTTTCTAGTTGTGGAAAATAGTTTCCATTTTTCACGTGTTTTATGTTCACGTGTACTCCAAATTGTTAATATATCTTAGGGAAAAGAAAAAGTTTAATAGATGTTAGGAGCACCTCCAAAAAATTGTTTTGTACCTTGCAATTTGAAAACAAATTCAACCATTTATCAAAAATAAATAAAAATTCAACCATGTGACGAAGATTGGGGGAAGAATGAGGTAGTTGAAAATGGTGGTGATGGTGACGAAGATATGGAATTGGAGATTGAATCAGTGAGGTTGACAGGAAAACGGGGTGGCAAAGTCGAGAACAGAAATCGAAAAGTGGACAGTGGAGGGCAATTGGATTCTGCTAAGAAGAGTAAAACAATCAGGGTGTGGCTAGGGGAGGTTCTAAGGTTAAGTTTATGGTGCCTACGTGTAATTCTGAGAGTGATGATGTTACAATCAAGTGCATGTCTGTGTTTCGGTTGATGTTCCAAACTTCGTATCACTTATTCAATGAGGAATTTTTTATCTTTTTGGATTATTTTTTAACATATGCTACTTATAAAATGCAGTATGGAATTACTTATTTATTTTATATCTGGGTCGTTGTCTGTGTGATGTGGATGCCAGGAGCCTCTATTTCACTTATTCAATGTCCATTCTGTTTCCAGTGGATGCCTTGCCAGGAGCCTCTAATGGTTTTGATCACAAGGTCGCAACTGGGGATGCCCCAGAAAGATTTGCTATCAGAAAGCACAGAAATTGTGGTTCGGGGAGTAAGCTCCTACTATAGTGATGTAGTTCATCTCTCCAGACATCTTCCACTTTTATGCTTCTAATATATGGTTTTTGTACAACATAAATACTCCCTGAAACTAAAATTTAGAATTGAAAAAAGCAACCATGAGGTCTCCTGAAAGTCATGTGCTCTAAACATTTGCTTGAAACAGCTTTTAGAAGCTTCATTTTTGCTTGTCCTTGTTACTGTTTTCTGTATTCTTTTCATTTCTCTCTATTTTTTCCCAGAATAGATAATTGACTCGAAACTGTTTCTCTCATCATTGAGAATATTTCTCATTAGGCTTTTGATGCTTTATAGAGGTCTTACTCTGCCACATGGCATGTCAAGTTGGTAATGGAATTGGAGGTCTAGAGGAAGTAATATTTCTTTACAGGTTGCACTGGGGCATGGCCTAAAAGCTTTGTTGCGGTATTGCTACAGTTAGCTAGTAAGATTCTTTTTGTATTTTCTTTCAAGGAAACCTTTAGCATAAAGGGTTTTCACTAATTTGGTAGACAGCATGACTCTTGTGCATCATTTTTGGAAAACCTAAAATGTGCCTAGCAAACAAATGACACTTGAAAATTCCAACTACGCTGCTCAAACATAGTTTCTTTCAATGCTTTCTTGCATATTTAAGTCTCGTTTTTCCTTTCTTCCTAGTTTTTATTTCCGGACTTCCCCATCATGTACAGAAATTATCTTTTTGAAACACTGTCTCAGCCAAAGCTTGGTTGGTAAACTGGGAGCTATTATGCAAAAATGATCAATGTTGCTGCAAATTTGAGTGACCATGAGTCTTTAGAAACTTTTTGCATTAGCTCTGAGTGAACTTCAAAATGTGAAATAGAAATCAAGTCCAAAATGTGAGAGCTCTACTGATATAAAATACCAAAGAGATACATCTCAATCTGAATTTTCTTTTTTTTTTTTTCCCTTTTTTCATTGATGAATACCCAAAATGTTGGAATTTTGACAACATGAGAATCAGCATAATGCTCTGATACATATGGAAATATGAAAACCCATGGCCATTAGTGTATCTAAACTTTAAACTAAATGATCGTGCTGCTCAATGTCTTCATATTCTCTTTCTAAGATTGTGATGTTACTTTCAGAATCCTGCCACACAGAAGAACATTCATGGCCTCAGTTGCAGTTTTATATGAATGAAAGTAATTTCAAACTATTGCAATTGAAAATTCATTCCAGTATAACAAGAAATGAAGGTAGCTAACCTGATATTGTTTTCTGATACTGTTTTGAATTCCTGTGATTATCCTAACTATTATGTACATTGGGATAACAATTCCGCTGGCTCTTAAAATGAGTATCTGGAAGATGAGGCAAAGCAAGACAATTAGATCAACCGATCTGTTAGAATATACATATACAAATGATTAAAATTTGATACTCTTTCTATTTCTGTTTTCTTTTTTCAAAACAGGTACTTACCGTAAGAAGTGTGAACGGATAATCTTCCGTTCCAGTGGTCAGTACTGCAAACAGATGTCTCACTAGCAAGATGACTGTAAGCTGCAAAATTGAGTAACAAGTTTCAATAACTTCATAGAATTAATCAATTACAAAATTACTCCAGAAGAAGAAATGCATGCAAAGAAAATGCAAAGTAGAGTTAAAAGTACTGTTGGGTAAGTAAGCTTCCATAGTGCCCTTTCAAATTGGTTGAGTTTGTGGCCCCAATATTGGCCAACCGTCAAAATAACTAAATATTACTAACACAAAAAAGTTGATGTTTCTTTGGACAACATATATTTTAGGTCTATGTAGCTTTTTCCCATCAAACAAAAAAGTCGTAGCTCTTGGCCTTGTGTGAGTAGTGAGTACCATAGAGCAAAGAAAGAGTCAGATAAACTTGGGCAGCAGAGGCACCCTTTGATTCATTTTTCATTACAATTAGTGTCCAATTACACTAATAAACATGTATTATACACCAATTCCGGTTGCCAGTATTAAGGTTCAATCAGTGATTTACAGAGAGAAAGCTCACAATTAGAGCCACTGATCTACAGCAAGATGCACCTCTATCTGCCCCAGACGTGCATTGAGAATACTCATTCTCCCTTGACACTCGTAAGGTTGAGTTTAGTGGTTCGTGCTCATTTCTTGGAATCTGCAGGCTATGTCTGTAAGAACAATCATCACAACTAATTAGTTCACTAGAGAAAGCAGAATATTCCAACGTAGTTTAGTCAAAGCATTCCGAATTTAAGAATTAATAAAGATGGTCTATGTTAACAATCAATTAGTTGTAAAGCACAACTGGTTTGCTTCAATTAAAATATGTGTCCGAAAAGTTAGGTGCCTTAAAATTGTAATTGAGGCATCATTCAATAATGCACAAGCCTTTTCTCAGTTAATCAACTATAAATGGCTAAAGTTTTCTTTTTTCCTTTTCTTTTTGGGTGAAAAAAAAATGATTAAAATTACCTAATGGTCACTGCAGCATCAATTAGCTGAGATTTCTTTGGAGCTGCAGTGTATCCGGGTTCATATTGCTGCAAAAGAAAAAGAAAAAGGTCACCTGTCATCAGCTGCATCCATCCATCTGTTACACTTCACAAAACTCATGACCACATGATCATAGAGGCTGTGTTACTATGTCAAATAACCATTTCACTAAAAGCTAAGTTAGTAGGTGAGACTCTGTGTACGTTCAAATCAAGTAGAACTATTTTATTTTCACAAGGGACTATGCTTTAAAACCTAGGAATAAGAATTGGGTTCTAGCAAAAATGTTCATAGAAGAAATAAGAGTATATTTCCTAAATTGTCCATAGACCCCATTTTCCTGCAACCATATTCTACAAAGCAAAAACGATTAAAACACAATGGAAGTACCAAATTTAGTAATACGGAGAGGAGGAGGGAGAGAGAGTGAGAGACTTAAAAACAAAGTAAAGATAGGCAAAAGACAAAAAAATTGAAGCACCCAAACGCAAAACAGAACAGAAAAACGATATGAACAAAGTATTAGACAACTTCCAATCCAGAAAATGACTGCATATCAAGTAGAAAAGACAACCAAGAGCTTTTTAAAAAAGAAAAGACATAGCTTTCACAATAATACAAATTAAAAACTAAAACCCAGTAATGTTTTCAAAAAAGTTCTTCAAAACTCATACCTGCAGACATATTTCACATGTTGTACTTCCTTTCTCATCGCACCACCTCTGTATACAATCTCTGTGTGCAAACTGAAAAACAATAAGAGCAGAAAAGAAAGTTATTGTGGTCATTTTCAGAAACAGATCAAAAAATACAAACCTAGAAGAACAGAGCAATATTTGAATTTACCTTAACCGTACCAGAACAAGCACAAGGAGCTTCCAAGCTCTTGCAGCTCTCAAATTCTTCTTCATGACATATTCTACAGAGAGAAATTGTTTTCAAATCCTCGACAAACAATACAACCTCTCCCATATTTTTTGGACACCAAATTCTCTCAGTTTCTCGAAAAAAATCTCTCTTAAATTTCAAATTCTCTCTGTCTCTCTCTAACTCTGTTTCTGTTTCTGTTTGTTTGTCTGGGCTGCGGGGGATGGACTTTAAATAAAAGAAAAGGAATAATATACCGAAACTACCCTTGTGTTTTAGAAAACGGATAATACTAATCAGTACGGCCTTCTATTTATTATTTTCATTCTATCTGTATGAACGTTTGAAATCTGACGTCATAAATATGCCGAGAAGCTTGTACAAGTCGAATAAAACTTTTTTTTTTTTTTTTTTGGTAAAGTAATAAAACTTCATTTTACACAATAAACTCAAGCATAAAATCAAATTTTAGTATTTATATTTTTCTTTTATTTCAATTTATTTGGAGACCCAACTATTTATTCATATTTCCTTTTCTCTCAATTTAGGAGAGTAGTAGCCAAAATAATTATGACAATGAATGATTTTTCTCCAACAAAATCTTTGCTTGAAACAAAATAATAATAATAATAATAAGGGCATGTAAAGAAAAGACATTTGTTTTAGCCTTAGGTTGATGACACTATTTTCATTTGAGTTCTCTCTTTGATGTATTTCACATATAATAAAAAATAAAAAATATTTAGAAATTGTCACCAGACAATTGTCTCACCATAAAAATAACAATATTCTTTATTTTATTGGCTTTCCCACTACTCACTTTCAAGTCAATGATTAAAACATAACAATCATAATTAAAAAATGTTCATGATTTTTTTTTTATTGAAATAATTTGATACCTTTGTTTTGTTTTCATTAGTTGAATTTATGGGACGTTCATATCATTTAAACACGTCTATGCCACTTTGAATGTGTTAAGTAAACATGTTTGGGGTTTGAAAATAAATGTAACAAATTTGCATTACCAAACTAATTAATTTCTGTCCTTGATTGCAATGCTATTTATTATAAAATTATTTTCAAGTTCTTTTTGTAACAACAAAAGGAAACAAAAATCTATTTCTACAAGGAAATTGAAGATTATAATGACCTTATTACTGTTACACAAATTTGTTTCAAAATGTAAGTGTTAGTTAATTCCTTATTTGACTGAGGAGGGCTGATATTAAGAGAAATGTGGATAGGTCAAGTAATGTAAGTTGAGTTGTTGACAAGTTGGACTTCACAATTATTATTTTTTATTAACTTCAAATATTCATACATAATTTAAGATAATAAAAATTTATAAATATATAAAAATTAATTAATGATGATATTTAAATTAAAGTTTCTTATTAAGGCCTCATCGATCTCATAATATCAATTGTGATAAAAATTAAAAGAAAATTAAGTGAGTGTGATCTTTTTGTTATTTGTTGGTATATGTATTATTTGTTTAATGACAATAATAACACGGAAGCTTTGAATATTTGACCTTGCCCTGCGCTTACAGTTGGAAATTCTTTCTTTAGGTTTGAAACTGGAACATCTGATCTATCATCAGCGGTAAGGAACAACCTGAAATTTAAAATGCTGGGCCCCGCTTTATGATTAAGGAAACAAAAAATATTTAGGACAACGCGCTCCCCGAAATGCATTATCAAGCATGAGTAACAGTGATTCAGTGGGCCCCATTTGACACCTCATGCCACTATCATTGATGTTCATCTTTCTCTTCCGATCCAGTTATTTGAATATTTTATTTAAAATAATTAGGAAGAAAGATTTATTTTCTTTATAATCTGCTTCAGTATGATAGTTTAGTATTAGAAATCTGAAACTTATCCTCCTTGGTTCTCATCGTCAGACGTCTCTTATAAATATTTAAATATTATGACCAATCCTTGTCATTTAGAAACTTCACACGTGGCACGTCCAAAATTTCAACTTTTTCAACATTCAAGCAATGAGTCGGCACTTGCTTGCATTCGTGGACATTTGGTGCTTATATGAGCAGACCTAATCTTAGCCGCCCAATTAGCTTGCAAATACTACCCATTGAAATAGATTGATTATTCAATTTTTATTTTTTTGTAATAGACAAAATTTTGAGATTATTAATGAAATTAAACTCTACCAACTAACTAATTATGAATATATTATTTTAGGTTTCTTCCGAGTATAAAATAAAAACAAATCAAATTGGATTTTTAAATTTTTATTTTAGTTTAAGATAAAGAGTTTAAATTCTTAAAAGATATTGTAATATTTAGAGAATTTTGTATATTAAAATTTTTAGAAGATGTTGTGGCATTTAGAGAATAAAATTTTATGAAACTTTTAGTTTCGATGACACAAAAGATAAACTTATCATATGATGTTTAAATTAACCTTTTGATTAGGAGCGAAGGGTGAGAGTTTAAGAATTAGAGTAGTTGAAAACTTGAAAGCTTAGCTTCAAAGTTGAGGTATGGATAAGTATAACTAACCTCAAGTAACGTGAAGTGTTGTGTCTTTGAGATAAGCTTTATAGTTATAGGCTCCGGAAGCTGATTAAATTGCACGGGCCAGCATCAAAGTTGGGTTGCTGATTGGTACCGCGGAGCAGTTCCAGGTTTTTTGGCCCACAGACCAGAATTTCCTATTGGTAAGTATTAAAATATATAGGGCTATGTGACAGCCCAGTTGGAGTATACCTTAACCGAATGCAACTTTTTTATACTAACTTACATATGAGGGGTGAGGCAGGTTTCTAAAATAATTTTTTGGACAAACAAGTAGTAGTACAATAGTATGGAAAACTCAATAGGTCATTTTCGTTTCAGGTGTGTATTTTCTATGGTAGCTGACAATAACCTTCCTTTAGACACATTTTTCTGATTTAGGGTAGCGACGTAGGGTCAAGGCCTCAAGGGTGTCTCCTCTGTTTTGTAGCTGAAAGATTTTTAGAAAAAATTCATCAACGAGAAGAAAATAAATATTATCGTGAAAGGATCTAGGAAATTAAATTAAATCAAATTCACACTAAGAAAATAAAGTAGTTGTAGATTTAGTATAATGAAATATATCCTCAAGCTCAAATATTCCTGATCCTTTTTAAGGAGAAAAAAACTCTGCAGCCATTGAAGTAATTATTTAAATAGCAAGCATATGTTCTTTTTTGCTTAGGCCTGAATTTGGTGACTGATCATTGGACTCTGTTCCTTGTTCATTCCTAGTTTTGCTAGCTATGTTATGGGTTTTTGGATACAAGGGTCCTAATTTTTAATATTTTTGAATAATATGATAATATTATAATTAAATAGTCAAAATAGAATAAGTCTAAAACTAGATTTTAAAAATTCAGTTTCTAGGTCCAAATCACCAGTCCATGTCACCATGCTGGCTCACTGTTTACACCATCCTTGCACAAAAGAGACCCACCACCTGCACAAACTGAAACTGGATGTTAAAAATCTGATTTCACTATTTGTCTAATGAATTTTGATAATTTTTAAAACTTAAAATATATGATAATTTTAAAATATGTGACAAATTTTTATAATTTTTAAATTTTAACTTGTATGATAATTTATAAATTTATCGTTATGATATTTTATAAAGTTTATGATAATTTTAAAATGTATAATAAATTTTAAATTTATAATGCATGATAATTTTTAATCTTAGAGTGTATGATATTTTTTATATTTAGAGTTTATGATAGTTTTTAAATTTATAGTGCATAATATTTTTAAAATTTAAAATGTATAATAATTTTTAAATTTATAGTATATGATATATATTTTTTTTATTATAGTGTATGATATGTTAAAATTTTAAATTTTATGATATTTTTTAAATTTAAAAGTATAGTTAATTTTTCAATTTATATGAAATTTTTTTAACTTAAAATATGTAATTTTTCAATTTATATGAAATTTTTTTAACTTAAAATATGTAATTTTTTTTCTGTGTATAGTAAAATCAAATTTTTAAAATTTGGTTTCAATTTGTGCAGGTGATGGATTTCTTTTGTGCAGGAATGATGTAAATGATGGGCTAGGTGGTGACATTGACCGGTGAATTGGACTAGAAACCAAATTCTAGACTTCACCTTTTAAATATTTAATTGTAAATCATATCATATAATTCAAAAAAATAGAGAATTGAGCCCTTCTACCCAAAATCCTTCTGGCCACCAGCCAAACCCTACACCATCAAATCAATGCACACTTCTCCAACAAATAGAATTCGAGCCCAAATTACAATACAAATGGTTCCAACGTTCTCATCAACTATTCATAATCTCTTTATTTAAATTATTCAATAAATTTAATAAATTAATTCAAAATAGACTAAAGTGTATTTATTAAAATATATATATATAAAACATCTTTTTTTATTTTTTATTTTTTTATAAAATTGAATATTTTATATTAATTCTATTTTAACATAATATATCTAATATATTAATAATATTTCAATCAATATAGATAATTCAATTGCTAGAAAAAAAGAAAGAATGAGCAACTAAAAAAATATTAGAAATAAAATTAAAATAAAGATAGGTAATTTAATTTATTTTTTAATTAATTTGTTAGTTTTAATAGATAATTTAAATTATGTAGATTTATTTAGTAATTATGACAACAAAATGAATTATGTGTCTAATTCTATCATTTATTGGTGAGAGGTTATTATAAAATGAATAATAATTTATAGAATAAAATAGAATTGACACTTATTTTTACTTAACATACATCACTAACTCATTAAATGTAATGGATGGTCATGATTACATGAGATGATGTCACATGGGTGGGTACTAAATACCCTAAAGAAAGAATTGGGTATTGTAGACTGCACTCTCAATAATAGCTTAAAATGTATGTAGCAGCCTCCTTGAATATGACTGTAATTTAAATTCTCGCTTTTTTTATAATTTGCTTCAATGGCATGTATTTGTGGGATCATATCAATTTTGATCCCAACATATAAAGATATTCAAAAAAATCTTTGAGATTCAATGTAAGATATTTGTATAACCATCGGGAGCAACAGAAAACGACACCAACCTGTACTCAACTTGACATATTTGGACCAAGCATTGAATGACAATTAGCAAAAATTAAAGTTGTTTGCATTATTGAGTTTACACGTATTAGTATTTGTACATTTTCCAATTCTCCGGGGCCTTTGGGATAATGAAGTGTTTTGATCAAATAGTGAATGGTGGAGCTTAACTCTCTATTTTGAAAATAATGTGTAAATTGAGAATTCTAAAATAATACTTTAACATAAAAAATGGATCTTTGTTGAGTTGTAATAAACTATAACATAATATTGAGCTAATCTACCATGGCGGCTGGTTCCCCAAGTCAATGAAAAGCTTGATTTGCTCAGCAACAGGCACTAAGATGTTGACAATGAAAAATATCTTTCTTACAAGTTAATTAGTCCTTCTCAATTAATTTAATTTACTTAAAAAACCACAAGTGAGAGTTGTTTAATCTACACGAATTCGACGTACTCAAAACCGAAGTTAGCAAACCCATGGGCAAGCACTCAGACAGGTTCTATAAATTCTGATACCAGTTTCGTTGTTGTACATATTTAAAGGCCAATAAATTTTCTCTAGGCTAAAATTACAAAGCTTTTCAACTAATGACACAACCATTGAGCTACACTGCAGAAATGGAGAGGAAAGAGAGGAAGATTGTGGTGGCGGTGGATGAGAGCGAGGAGAGCATGTATGCCCTGTCATGGTGTATCAGCAATCTGATTGCTGATGCTACCAAGAACAAGGTTGTCCTTCTCTATGTGAAACCGCCTCCGCCTATCTACTCCTCCTTCGACGCTGCAGGTTCGTCCCATCCCATCTTTCCGGTCACTCTCCCTCCATATTGTTACTACTTACTAGCTCAGTCTGACTAATTTCAGTTATAATTCACAGGGTACATATTTTCCAGAGATGTTATTTCAGCCATGACAAAGTACACTAACGACTTGGTGAGTTCAGTGATGGAGAGAGCTGAAGCTACTTACAAGAACTTGGACACCATTGATGTAAATGTTCTACTTTTGTTTTTCTATTGTCCCGATTCTTTTTTTACAGTGTATGTTTTTTTGTGAATAAGGCTATGGATGCGTTTTTCTTTTTGCAGGTAAGTGTGGAGAGGATTGTTGGGAGTGGAGATGCTAAAGATGTGATCTGTAGTGTAGTAGAGAAGCTAAAGGCAGACACTTTGGTCATGGGGAGCCATGGTTATGGGTTCTTCAAGAGGTAGCCTGGCATAAACTCATTGTTCAACAGATTTTCTGCCCCTGTTCTTGAGGGCACTTTTTCTTTTCCTTATACAAAGTTCTGGTAATCTGAATATACTTTCTACTTCTTGCTCACTTGCAGGGCTCTACTTGGAAGTGTTAGTGACCATTGTGCCAAGCATGCCAAGTGTCCCGTAGTAATTGTAAAACATCCATAGGAAGATGGCTCTTCTAAGCTTCTTTTGTTCATAGTGAAGAATCTCAATGTAAGTTTTAATAGTTATAATGGACAAAAGATTTCCATCTGTAAATCAATTAATCAACAAGATAATGGTACTGCATCATGAATTAAAAGGCATCTATTAATATCATCACCACAAAGAGCACCAACCAAAAAAATAACATTTTTCCATCTGGTTTACAATTCTGAATAAGGACAATATTACAATTTTTTTCCGCAGCCATGTTTGACTTCAAACCTTCAATGGCGCTAATCACAGCAATTGCTGATTCAACAGCTAGTCAGCACTGAACCACTTCCTACTAAGTAATTATGACGCAATGATATTATGTTACAATCATAAATCTAGATTCTAGCCACTATCAAATGAACCTAGATCATCCTCAGTGCAGGGTACATATAAGAACTGCAAGGCGAATGCTTTGACAGAACATATTTCCATTCCCTGAATATTGCTAAAACAATATCAGGATCAGTGCAATATCATGAAAAGAGAGCAGAAACACCAGGGAAGAGACCATACAACATCCTAAAATACATAAACCGATCTTCAATGGCCATCATGGAGCAAAATAACAGACTAGGGGTGTGGAGGGTATCCATGTTCACAACTTCTCATGTAACCTCCTACCTACATGACATCTTCAGAAGTCCGCTCAGGAGTATTAGCAGTAAGCTGACTTCAGAAAATTTCACTTTGACAAATATGACCAGGTGATCACGCCTTAACAATCAACTCAGCTCCATCCAACCTACAGGACAAACACCGAGGAGGAGATAATGTTCCTAACTAAGTATTTCCAAATGGAAGAACCAACTATCTTTAAGTCAAGTCAGCAACTAGATGTCCTAAAAGAATTAGCTTTCTTGAGACGGTATTCCAGTATTCCCCTATACTGCTAAAGAGAATGACTAAAACTAATATTAAAATTTTGAAATGGTTAACCAATAAATCTGGTGGATGTTGGACAAAACGTATAGCAAAAGGCGACATAATGGATAAACTAGCACCATGCCACTGGATGAGCAAATTATCTACTTCACCAAATTAAGGTGTAACCATGGTCATTATCTCAAACATATGATGGGAGTGAACCTCCTGATGCTTCTGCCTCCCTTTTTTCCCAAATAGAGATTTTTACAGTCCACAGGTCCACACAAAGCTAAGTAAAACCATGAAGTGTTCCACTTCCGCTAGCAGGCATCTGCACATTCCCAGTTAATAGCAGTTGTATCTCCACAATGTATAAATTTGCTATATTCCTAATAGCCCTTTCCGTAAATAATCTTTTAGAATGTGTTAACTACATGGGTTCAAGTTCCTAAAAGGTCCCTGGCTATTAACTTGGATAATAACAACACAAAACTAGAAGGCGTATGAAGCACGTCATGGATAAAATTAGAGAAATAAGAACGGATGAGTTTAACTACAACCATATTCTAAAACAGCAAAACCAGTCAACACATTGCCTGTCAAACCTTTCTGTTGCAAGTGTAAACAACAACAACAACAAAAAAAAAACACAAGCATGATCCACAATGGACACAAATTTACCAGTAAACAATAGAAAGATGACCAATATTCACCACGCTCAGTGAAACTTGTAACTAAAACTGATCAAAACTATAGTATCAGTCAAATCTTCCTTTACAGCAAACAAAGACAACTTAATTTACTGAAGACACGCAACAAGTATAGTATAATCTCAAATTTTGACAAAAGCTTGGCATAACCAAAGATGCAATAATTTGTATCTGACGGAAATGTTTAAGAATCCCATTTTTCAATCAGATCACAGGGAAATCATAGTAAAACGAAGTACTCATATAAAGAAACTTAATCTACAAGCTACATAAATCAATAACAAAAAATTGTTTCCTTCAAAATCAACATTGTCATAATGATCACAATGGCGAAATCCACTAATCATAGAAAATCAAAAGCCAATATCTAGAGAGGCATTCATCTCATAACAAAGATGCAAAAGTAGTCTAATATCCAGAAATTTCACTAATTTCAGCTCAAATTAATAATTACTCCTCCTCAGCAGCAGACTCTCCATTCTTCTTGTTATGCTTCCTTGCGTACCTTTGGTTCCTCAAAAACTTCGGATCCATCTAATACATCAGGAATTGATTTACATTAATAGACAACAAAACTAGCAATAATAAATTCCAATTAAAAGGAAAAAAAAAAAAAAAGAGGAAAATTTTGAAAGCAACAAGAGCAGAAACCCAAAACAAAACAAAAGGGTTCCAATCACATACCCCTTTGGTAGAAGTGTGCCTGTGCCTTCTGGGCTTCTTGATACCGTTCTTGTGAGCCTTGTAAGGACTGGTTGTGAGCAGTGTGGTTCTTCGACTTCGCCATTTCTCTGTAAATAGAGATTGGAAACAAATTATGATATAAAAATCTCCAGAAAAAGTGGTTTCACATTAAAATCAAAGGAATAGAATGGCGGCAGAAGCAGAGCCTGGAATGAAAATTACTTGAGAACAGCGTTACGGAGCTGCAGCTAAGGACATTAGGGTTTGTATGGCGCAGGAAGTATCAAAATTCAAAACGACGGCGGAATAAATATCAATTCTTTTATTTTCTGTTGAGGCCACGTGTAAAGCCTAATCAACTCCAGTTCATGGCCCAAAGAAAGGCCTGGTGAAATATATCAAAGTGACGGCAAGGATTGTTGGAGATCCGATCCGATCCGATTTAATAGAGTGAATCGAATTAATATCTAATTTACTACATTAGTTTTTCAATTTTGATCAAATTGAGTCGTAATTCACGGATCAATTTATCGGGTATGGTCAGCCACGATTTGTCTTATCTTTTCTCAAAAATAGAAACAAATTTAATTAAGTTTTTTTACATTTGTTAATTGATATATTTTTAAAAATTGTACAACTCTCTCTATATATTATACAATAAAATAAAATAAAAAATTAAAATAGTCTTATATACTGTTTTGGTGGTTCATAATTCTATTAATTTTCAATTTAGTTCTCTAAAAAAATTTTTAATCAATTTTATATTTCAAGATTAAAATTTTTTTAATCAAATTATATTATTCTATTTATATGTTATGAATGAACGAAATAACTACACTTTACATAAATATGATAACATACATAAATTATTTTTATATCTTACTAAAATTTTTATTTATTTTATTATTAAATTATGTAGAGTTATTTTAATCATGCATAACATAAAAAATAAAAAAAATAGTTTAATTAAAAAAATTCTGAATTAGAATATAAAATTGACCAAAATTTTTGTAGATAACTAAACTAAAAATTGAGACAATCTTAAAAGATTAAAATAATAATTAAAATTTTAGAATAATAGCAAGAGTTAAGACTAAATAGAATAATATCAAGAATAATCTAGAAAATTTTAATTAATAAATTTACTTAAATAGTTTGTATAAAATATCAAAAACACAAATTTAAATATAACTGATTTTTTTTTTCTTTTCAAACTCAATTTTTATGAATTTATGAGGTTCTTTTTATTATTTTTGCTTAAATAGTTATTTAAAAATTTATTACTTATTTACTTAAATTGTGGAAATGGGCCAGTTGAGGACATTTTTGCTTTGAGTCAAACACAATTAAACTTTCTCTTGCAGGACACACAAATTTACTGTTTAACACGTCATCTAATATTTTTATAACATAGCCTGGTCAACAGAGTTAAAGGTATCCTTAATTACCTCAAATTAAAACCTCACCAAACAAAAGAAAGAATATATTTTTACCAAAAACATATGTATACTACTATAAAAATACCGACGAACTCATACCATATGATATATAATTGCTTAAATTAATTAAAGAATAAATTCAATTCATTAACTCTTTTTCATTAATTCATAATTACTAAATAGTACTCTCTCAAATTTTCTACTTTCTGTCTCTCTCTTACCTTTTTAATACGCAAAAATTTTTATCAAATTAATTAATATAAAAAAAAAATTATTAAACATGTCTGTAGATGACAAATATATATATTCACCAAATAAATAGAGTATTATACTGTTTGGAAGTATAATGATTACAAAATAGGTGAAATGCTAAGAAGGGGAATAATAATACTACAAAAATTGTTCAAAATAATTTGAAAAGAGTAAATTTAAAGAGTGATCTTAGGATTTAATACAATAAAAGATACTTAATATAAAAATTCAAAGTCAAATATAGAAGTTTTAAACTTTCAATCAAATCTTGAAAAATCATTAATCGTATCTTTTAATATCATAGACAAATTTACAATTTGATGTCAATTAACAAAATTGAGGGAAAATAATGATTCCAATTTTTAACACTAATCATTCAAAATTTACGTATTTAAATTTAAATTCCTAAAGAGTTCTATACAACATTCAAAGTGTGACACGCAGAGATTATCATTTACCATACTCTCTTAATTTTCTCGGAGGCAGAGGCACCCATGGCGGTTTGTTATTTACCAAAAAGAAATTGCTTCTTCGTGTTTATTGCCCCTGTCATTCAATTTCAGGTCGAAAAGCAGTGCTCAAACGGCGAAGCTATTGGACACCGAAGGGAATGTCATCGGGAAACTGAAGCTACCCGTGGAAACGGCTGAGGTAATGATCGCCGAACCAGGATTCGTTGTCGTTTCTGTGAATGAGGTTCGTAGGACACGACGGTTGTTGGCCTTGCCAGCCGACGTTGACCTTTTGCCGGGAAAGGCTTATCTGTTGGTACCGACCGGAAGAGCCCTTTCTTGGGCTTCGGAGTCGGAGATGGAAATTGCGCATCAGTGGGCTTTTGAGAATCGGAATAATATTAAGAAGAAGAAGAAGAAAAACAGTAGTGACCCACCTAAGAAATCAAGCGGAAGTGGGTCCAGGGTTTCACCGGCTGTTTCTGTAAGTGACGCAGATAATGGGGAGGTTGAGGTTGAGGAAGAGGTTCCACGGGAAGTGGCGATTACTTTTACTGGCACTGGAACTGCCGGTCGGTTGTCGGGGAGTCTTCGGCGGTGGAATCCAGCTTTAGAGCCAATTTTGGAATCTCATTGAGAGACTGAGAACTTTGAAGTAATTGTAATCCGGATGATTTATTAGTATTTACTGTTTATTATTTTTTTTGATTTATTCTCTGATAAGCAGTCATTTAGTTTGCTAAGTTTAATTTGGTCAAGGTAATTAAATTGCAAGTGCAAATGGCTGTGTTTATTTATTTTTAGCAGATTTCATTTTGTTAGTGGAGTTACACAGACATTTTTTTTAATTCCAAATTTTAATAAAAGCTGAATCAATTATATGTTCTAAGAATGATGTAGTTTTATTTATTCAACGACTAATTTATATATATTGTGATTAATTATATATTGGATAGGTTAAAAATAAATTTTTTATATCAAGCCTAAAGAATTTATTAAGATTTTACTTATTACAAACTCAAACAATTAAGAAAGCAATCATATTCTCTTGATCCAACCCCCCAAAAATAGTTGATATTTCCCCTAAAAATCTAATGGTTAGTGACCATATTATAATTTGGGGAGAGTTCATTTGGGAAATGATTTTTTTACTAATTAATTAAGGATTAATATTTAATAACTGAATAAAATAATATCATACGGCATATATTATTATGTTCATAATTACTCATATATTATATGGCATCAAGCGCACTTTTTATTATAGTCCAACCTTAAGGGCGTATGCGGATAATAGATTTGGGCCTATTGAGAGAGAGAGAGAGAGAGAGAGAGAGAGAGAGAGAGAGAGAGAGAGAGGGAGTTACCGAGTAATCTACTCTAAACTCTAATTTGATGAGTGGAATTAAGCTGTTAAGATGTACATCTCGATATGTCATACTTTTGGTGGAGTTAGTTCCATATTGATTTTCTGTTGCATAAGAAATTCTTGAGGGAATAATTATATGGCTACAAAGTCTAATAGTCTTGTTTTTCTCTATTATATATATATATATATACACACGTGCGTATATATTGCAAGATTATTTTAAGATAGTGCTTATATAAATACTAATTTTATTTGCATTTATGTATAGTATTTTTGTTGTTTTAACAATCAGGTATGTCCGAACCAGTTTATATGTACTTTAATTAATCATCTTTATGATATAGTTAAAGACATACCATCTATATTGCTGGAACTAAAAAATTTTTATATATTTTATTTTTTACCGTTTCAAAAAAGATTAAAATTTAGGTAATCAATAAAAAACACACACATAGATGACCACACTAATCACCTTGGAATTTTCTATTTATTGTCAAATACCCACTTCTTGGTTCACCAATCATCACAAATGCATATAATAATAATGTCCTACAAATGATGATCATAATGTATTTTCATTCACTTACAAACCTGACATGCTTTGTACTTAAGTCATATTCATTTTCATTCTTAAGTTAAATTCATATGAAGCTATAATTTTTTTTTATAAAAAAAAAATACAAAAGAAAACTTACAATTTAAGTTGGGACGCCAATTAAATTCTACTCCATCCCATACCGACACCAACAATAAATTATTCGAGATTAGTTAATATAGTTATAGTTGAACGGTTCCATGACCTTCCTACCCTATTCCTTGTTTGGTACAAAACAGTAATCTCCTTGTATTTAGATTTAATCCAAGTCAATGGTATATAATTTTTTTTACCAAGTCCGCCATTATATTATACCCTTCACAAGTTGGAGCTGTTTAACAAACATTTTTGCAAAACACACCAACTTGTTTCCTTATCATTAAATCCAATTCAAAACTCACATTCGCTTAGAACCTTAACTTCTCTCCAATGGGTAACACAATCAAATACCTTGCATCAAAATCCAGTACAAAAATTGTTCTATGGGATGGTTCAGTTCAAGAATTTGACAATCCAGTAACAGTTGCAGAGCTAATGTTAGAGCACCCACAACAAGTTGTGGTTGAATTTCATTCAGCTATGAATCAAAAGAGGCCAAGTCCATTGCCTGCTGACAAGAAGCTAGAGATGAACAAGATTTATCTAATGATTCCAATGAAGCGTGGGAAGCCGGCTGGACTGACAACCGAAGAAGCTCGTCGCATACTTTTGATTGTGAATTCTCTTATTCGTTCCCAGTTTGCTCTTTCTTCTTCAAAATATCTTCCTTTGTTTGCTCGGATGTGTCCGGCTGCCGGTATGATTACAGAGCCAGACAAGTGTGTGATTCAGAAGAAGGAAAAAACAGAGAAGGAGGCAGAGAGGTATGTGAATTTCTCGGACTTTTTGCCAGAAATGATGGAAGAAACACCAGAATATTTGAGTAGGCAGCTTTCAGGGAAAGGGTGGAAGCCTAGTTTGGACACCATTAAAGAGAAGAAGGTTGACAAAAGAATTACTCACTGGTTGTTTTAAGTTTTAACTTTCAAATTTGTTGGTTTGTGCTCAATGTGAAGCTAGCTTATGTGATTGTCTAGGTGCAGCAAGTGTTGTAATTTTATGGTTATGGTAAAGGTGTAATACCTCCTGTTTAATTGGGAAAAAAAATCTGATCCTAGATTTTATGAAAGCTTTATTATATCTTCTCATTTGGGGAACTTTGATTAAATTGTTAACAAGTTGAACAGATGAAAGTAAATATTTCCTTTGACATTGAGCATATTAGATTCAACATTTACATGATTAACTCTAATTACAACTCAATCTAATTAGAGGAAACAAGGAATTTTAAGTAAAAGAATAAAACCATACCCTTGCTATACGACATTGGAAATTTGAGGTCCTGGTTGGAGTGGGAGCTAAATTTATTTTCAAACACAGTATTTGACGGTAAAATTTACAAAACTGATCGAACAGAACACCAATCTTAAAACAGCAAAGGACCCAACAATTTTGGACTGGCGAACCCGTTGATGTTTCTTTTGCCATATCGTGGCCATTTCGTGGGCTGGTTAACCGGGTCAAGCTGTTGCAGCTGCCATTGCCGATATCTTTTTAATTGGGACAACCAACCCAAGTTTGTTTTACTAACATGGCCCATTTAGTCCCCCATTTAATGCCCATTTGGGCTTTTATTCATTAAAAGCCCATAATTTATATTAGCAAAAATGGAACAAATAAATATTTTCTTTGACAAAAAAAACTATTGACTACTTAATCACATAAATCTTAATTTGATTATACAAATCAAAAACGTATTTTTTTTCTCTAATTTAGCCTATTTATTAGATGAGCTTTTTCGATCAAAAAAGCAATTTATTTGCAATGACTAACAATGTCACCTATGAAAGTAATTAGTATAATGGTTAACTTTGATTAACAATTAAAATAGCCATAACAGATCAATTAATAATAGGTCATTCGTATTTTGGAAACACCCAAATACTGGCTGTAACAGTAACATATATGTATAATAGAAAGTTTGAACTTTCTTAGCTGAATATTTTATGAAATTCAAATATTCTCTGAAGATAATCAATATTAAGAAAGTAGAAATTTGTGAAAAATATATATCATATATGGGCTGTGTATATGTGCTTTACTTAAATGTCAGATGCTGAGTATGTACCATATAAATTTCAGATTTCCAAAATGGAAAAGAATAAATTGAATAATAACCCAAATGGGGAAGAACATAATTAATGTTTGTAGTACTCTGGGCAATTAGACTAGTACGCCTTGTATATCAGTCTGATAGCAATCATGTTGAATGATACATAACAGAAGCTGCATGTGCTTTGGCCAAGAGTCCTGGACCAGCAATTACAAATAAAACCAATAAAAATATCAAGATGAGATGCAGCATGGCACTGATTTTGACATTGACATTGACATTGGCATTGACATTTATAAAACTGATGGATTCTGAGAATTAAACGGACCAAAAGGATCTAATCTTTAAGGCATATCTTTTTTTTTAGCTAAACATCTTTAAGGCATATCAATTATCACTAACTATTTACCTTGGATCTCTGCGCTATTGTTTGGTAGTGCATGTTCAGGTTGTACAATATAGATTTTCAAATTTTATGATGATGTTACTAATATTGTTATGAAAGTAATATATGGTATAATTTTGAAGTATTATATATACGTATAAAATTGTATTAACTGATAAATTATTTTTTGAACTCAATTCTCACAATTCTAGGTGATATTCAATAACATATTCATAACGGGTATATAAATTTGTAAAAAATAAAAAATAAAAAATTGTTTTTTATTGCTTAACTCGTATACTTAATAAGTCTTTTGTGGATCAAAATAATAGATATATATGTGCTTGAATAGGTGGTTATAAGAATTATAATCTAGATTATTTTGAAGCATAATCATATATCATAAAATAATTTATTGTAAATCTTTAATTATTATATGAGAAGTTAATGATAGGTTTACAATCTACTGAACTCTTCTATGTTTTACAGTAAAAATTTACTTTTAAAATCTTCATAATGGGACATTACACCAATTATTTAGTCTTCGGTCTTCTAAGCAAGGTCAATCCTCATCAAAAATAACAATTCGCACAATCTTTTAGTAATACAATGATAAATATGTAAGTATTGGAAAAATAGCTAGTTCTTTTTACATCAATTTCACAATGGACAAAAAAAATACGTTTATGTACTAATTAAAATATAAAATTAAATATTGTTAAGAAAGAGAAATATCGTATTTAGACAAACCATCAGCACACATATTAGCTTCATGAAAAATATGATTCAATTTTTACGTGTTAAAACAGATTATCGATTGCCCGCAATTGTTATGAATGATATTCAAATAGTTAAGATAAGTATCTTCTTCAAACAAGTGAAGAATAATCATAATGTCAATTTCAATTTCAAGCCTTTAATAGATAAGAGAAGTCTCTGCTTGAACCCCCAAATACCTGTCAAAATATATATTAGGTTCCATAATCAATTTTCAATGAGAAACCTGCAACCTAATTATACCACATCCATTCTTCTAAATTCTATCAGCCTCAATAGAGCATGGGTTATAAGGGTTGAATCATCTGTGTTTAATTTGAACCAAATAGCTTTGGGAGGTTTTCAAGAGATATTAAGAATTAAGCATGTGATGAGAATTCTTGTTAGGGATGAGAAGAGAAGCAAACTCATCAGCTCTATATAAAAGAAGTTTTGTTGACAACTGAAAGACAAAAATTAAAAAATATTATTATAACTGATTTTATGTGCAATAATTATGGCATGATATTTGTTAATAATTATTGTATCTTTCAATACACCAATTAATCAATTAAACAAATCATATAAATATGTAGTAGGCACTCAAAACCAATTTATGTCATATACAAAACAAAATATATATAAATGACTGCTTCTGAATTGAAGTTGGGGTGCTTATAAAGATGTAGGAGAATTTCTTTCATCATTCAAGTTTCAACAAAAAATACGACACATGGACGTAGAGGGTATAAAGGGTAGAGGATACAACAAGCAAACTACCCTGAAAAGAATTAATTTTTTCTGTGCCATTAAGCAGAAAGCTTTAGCAAAAGGCCGACTTATTGGGGTTGGGCTCCAAAAAAAAGGAAAGGGACTATGCTACTTTTTACCAGGACAGGCTTCCAATAATTGCAAGATGCTTTTCTCTGTTTATGACCTTTGCATCAGTTCCGGCTTTAATGATTATTCCAAACAATAAACCAATAAAGCCAACTAATCCGAGATTAGTGTTAATTATGTCTTCATCCTAGTTAAAGTGTAATGCGAGACTCAAGCGTGTTTGAATACAGTTGTTTATGACAAATCATTGGCATCCTTGCAAAACAAATAATTTTAAGATTATCAAAGATAAAAAAAAAAAAATTCATTATTATATATTTATCAATAATGCATTAACAAAATCACTGAACACATAAAAATGTTTTCAAATAAATTATATATTAAGGCGCAAGTAATTCTACAAGAATCATGGAGCAAATTATCCTGCAAAAATTAATGAAAGGTGGACCAATATTAACGTGATTTCTTCTAATCAATTGGAGCAATTCTTTCTTATAATTATGAACATAATTCTTTCAAGAGATATTAAGAATTATTTTTATTTATGTTATTATTTTCATTTTACACAAGTGAGTATAACTTATTGTTATTGACACACCTAAAAATTATGTAATTCTTGTACATTGTGTTTGTGGATTACTTCTGAATCACATAAAACTCTATTCTTCTATTGTTTTGCTTTTTTTCTTTTCTGATAATTGAATTTTTTTATTTCTTATCTAAAATTAATATTATAAGTGCTCGCACAACACACTTCTAAAAATAAAAGAACTAGAATATTGTTTACCAAAAAAAAAAGAACTAGAATATTTGTAGTACTTAGCATTTTCAATTAAGAAAAATAATTTTAAATTATAGTCTGAGATGCGTTGAACGTTGATTATAGTGTAAGGTGTATTTGGTATGACGGCGAGATAGAGATCTTGGTTCAAGACCAAAGTCAGAAAATTCTAAGGCTATTATGTCTAAAAAATGTTGTTTATTTCGATGTCTCAAAAACTATGATTTGAAATTATGGTGAAAGAAGTTATTTTGTGTAAAAATTACTAAAAAAATATTATGTATTGTATTAAAAATAATAAATTAAACTTTTTTATTTTAATCAGACTGCGACGGTGACATAGGACCCTTTCGCCGTGCCGCGCGCTGCTGTAGCCTTCATAACAAACGGCACCTTGTAAAACGGACTGCGTCTCCGGCCGCTAATCCAAACGGCCTTAGTTGTCTTGGCTGGTGTGAAAATGTGTAAAGAGTAATAGTAGTCAATGGGATTATGCATGGGCAACAATCCAAAATACTGAATTTTTGGAAATATGGAGTAGCTGGCTGCCTCACCGACACCGGCACCGTGGCCGAGGTTTTGAATTATGAATTGTCAATGGCTTAGAAATCTGAGTTGATTTGGCCACTTAGCCGGCCGTCATTTTGATTTTGAATGCTTTGAAACGCCGGTGCATTATGCACGCGTTAAGCATATCATTGAGTTGAAGCTTCAAATTTAAATATTCAACAAAAATAAATAAAAAATTTATTTACTTTCTAATTAATATAGTAGTTAGCTTTTGTTTTCGGAGTGGTTGATAGCTATTACAAAATATTAAATTATATTGAGAAGTTGTTGTTTTTATTAAATAAAATAATTTATATGATATCATTGATTTGATTAACAGTTATGATATTCGTTAGTTTACACATAATTTTAATTAATCTAAATATAACATCATTTATAATCCATTATTAGTTCATATTATAGACGTCTTAACTGCCAATGTTGAATATCCTATAGTTAATCATACCTAGTCTAAACTTTTCTTAATTACATTCAAGAGGATTCTTAAATATTTTTTCTGCCACATACAATACGTGTTCTGAACGATGTAACCAGGGACGGATGCAGTAAGCCATGAGTGGGGTCAGCTGACCCTACTCAGTTTTTAAAATTTCTTATAAAAAATAGGTAAAATTTAATTTGACTCCACTGAATTAATTGAAACTATAATTTTACCCCCATAGAATTTGGATTTGTTTATAATAGTCCATTCCAAAATAAATATAGTATCTAAGAATTTGTTTATTGCAATTTAACCACCAACCCATTAAAGGATCAATAAAGTTAATGAGGCTATTTAGACTTTTTTGCTTAAATCTTATTTTTTGTTTAATATATCTATATTAAACAAAATAAATTTAATAAAGTACTTATTTCACCAAAAAACAGAACTTATAGAAAAATTTAAATAGAGAATAAAATAACTAAATTTTTTGAATTAACGTAATATCAGGATGTAACTATTTGATTCATCAGCTTAGTCAATAAAAATAAAATTTGAACGATTTTAGAAAATTTAGGTGTATTAGTAACTTTTCAGCAAAGCACGTAACAGAGTGACCACCTAGCATGGACAACAAGCCCAACACTAACGCTTTTGCTGATTCGCATTCACAATGTTAGCTATCTGCACGTGATTGCACATGGCTCTCCATCCCCACGTGAAACTTGATCCACAAGGCACGTGCCCCCTGAGAGGTTCTCTGAGCTTTTACAGAGGTTTATCCCTTACATTACAGACTACAGACTAGAGAGAGTACAACAGACCTTGAAGAAATAACCCAACCCACATTGGGTGAATAATGAATAAAATATAAACAACATGATTGGTCATTGTTGGTAATTAAAATTTAAAACCAAACAAAGCTAGCCCCCCACCATCCATGGCTTATTCTTGTGCTTGTGCCGCCAATGAAAGATAGCCAATGCATGTTTAATTAATTATACATGTCTATGTTCAAAGTGCCAATATAAAAAAATAAAAGCTTTATCCAACCTATAACTCCCTAACTGTGTTTATAATTAAGAGAATCTTTAGGGCTTCACGTCACAATTTGCTTCCTTTGATACAAACATGTCTTAGATAATGGAGAGCGTTTAGAGATCCCCATCCGGTTTCTCTATTAATTAATTAAGGTTCTTAACGAAAGCACTAACCAACCAGGCAAATTGGGAACTTAATTTGTGATCAGTATCCTTTGTTTTCTTGTTTATGTTTAGGATGTATATATTATATAATTAGCAATAGTTGAGGTCCTCAATGTGGCAATAGAAGTAAGTTGACTACTAAAATTAAATTTTGTAATTTTGTACATCAACTATTATTCTTTATATGTGAAATAACACCTCAAATCACTAACAAAGATTGGGTACGGTGGTAAACTAGTTGCACTCCCAAGATAAGAATATAAATTCAAAACTTGACAATTTGAGAAACCAAAAAAATAACACCCCAAACCCAAGTACTTTAGAAAAAGAAAATACAATGAAAAATTCGGAACCTGTAAAGATAAGGCTATGACAGTTAATAGTTTCATAGAGAAAAAAAATTATTTAATTTTATCTTTTTTTCCTACCAAAATCATGAAGTGCTTTGTTATAAAATATTTACTAAATTTAAATTTACACATGTCTAACTGGTATTTTACTGTGAAATATATATTGATGCACTTCATATAGTTTTTGTGAGAGGATAAGAGCGTATTTGGCTTACGAAAACTCTACCTTCATATTGTAGCTGAACCCATTTAAGTGGTCAGCATGGTGGGTCATTTGTTGGTTCTTTTTGTTCCAATAATGCCATTGAATTGTTTTTTGGACTATTATACATATAAGTTAGAAATTTAACTATTTGTTAGGTACTATATATTCCGGACAGTTGCATCAAAATTGAAGGATCATCCAGTAACTTACAATATAAACATGCTGCATATATCATACATAATGGTAGGGAATGCATGGCCTCCTAATTCATGCACAAGTTGGAACCCTTATTCCTTAGCAATAGCTAGCTGTATCAGTACCACAAATTTCATTGCAGACTTTACGTGGAGGAAAATAACCCATGCAGACCATGCCTTAATTGGTTGGATTCCTTGGTCCCTAAGCTGTGGGAACAAGAGTAACATAACTATAATTCTTTTAGTATTTAAAAATAAAAAATAAAAAAAATTCACCCAGGTATATTTAAATTTGTAATTATACAAAATGCTAATATTTTAATTTTCTGATTCAAATGTTATATGTGCAAAAGAAGTCAATATATGAAAATAGAAGAAATATCTGAAAAATCAATTATAATCCAACATGCCATATGTTTATAATTGAATGAAGCTCTAGCCATGAAATTATTCCTTAGCTGGAAGTAGATTAATTCTAGATGACGACAGCTCATTATTTGTGAAAGACAACAGCACTACCTTATGCCATGGCTGATGGTCGGTCTGATGGTCCAAACGTCCCAAGCTTTCTGGAACAGGTACAACAGAAGCCTTTGTCGAATTTGTTAAATTATTAATTACAGAGTCAAGGGGGGGGAGAGAGAGAGAGAGAGAGAATTTGATTTTTAATTTCATTCATTCATTCATTAATATATAGAACTAATTCTGTTTTCCAATTAATTATGCATATTCTTTTTTTTGCTAAATTATGATTATTGAATTTCAACTAATAAGAAACGAAATCAAGGTTTTTTAATTACTTATTATATTTTAATTAATTATGAAACACTCAAATCATTGATCTTATAATGCAAAAATTATTAGTACATAGATACCCTGTGGGCTGGGGCTGGGGCTGTGGCTGTTGCTGTGGCTATGGCTGTGTCCCTCACATTAATAATGGTCCAAGAAATGCCAGATACAAAGGGCACTGTCCAAAAAACTCAGGCTGATCTGGATAAATTGATAATGAACCCAACTTCCAGGAATGCCACTTGAGACGACAAGCTAGCTTCATTTGTTGTGGTGACGTGGCAGGGGAGACTACTTACGTATTATAGGAACTGTACCATTTAATAATGGAGAAGAATTGAAGTAGCTGCAGTAATATTGAGGGGTCATGGCTCATGGGGGTGGGAGCAGTGGAAAGGGAAATTAGAGAGAAAGAGAGGCTTTAAGACAAACTCATCTGGCAATGGCAATGCCTATCTATCCAAATTCATGTGCATTTCATTAATAAATGTTGGTGATATCAAAAGCAAAGCCAAAAACACATAAAAGGAAAAGGCACGATTCTTGTTGTAAAGGAGAGAAGGGTCACTTTCTCATTCTCATCCCCTATAATGTGCTTCTCCAAACATTATTAATTCCTTCTCATTCCATTTTCTCAAATGTCAACATTGAATATGTCTCCTTTGTTGAAAATTATATGAAATATATCTTTAATCTTCAATGAATTATGATAAAAATAACAAAAAGATAATAACCACAAAAGAGACATATAATTTTATTTTCAATTTTTTTGTTTTGTGTTTTTTATACGTGTTGAGTAGTTTTAGTCTTTTTGAATAAAATGAATCTTAATTTTTGTTTTTGTATGGTCATGATTCTTATAAAAAATCATGCTAACATGTCCTTAAAGATTAGGTCGAACCATGAATTAACACCAAAGACATGTAAAAAGGCAAATAACAAATCACAACATAAAACCTAATTCGAATCAAATTTATATTTTAAATCGTGTCAATTTCAAGCCTAAGTCTAACCATCGCTATCACCTTAATTTTACAAAAGTAATGCAAGAACAAAATAAATTTTTTTTTTTTAAATGATTGAAATAAAATAAAGCATGGAAATATGATTAAGTTGTTGAGATAATTGAGTAGAAGTGACATTACTCTGGAATCTGTTCTCATGATCATAATACAAACTGGCATTTTAGCTAAATTATGAGAGTAGCTCCCATTCCTTCCTGCTAATAAAGTGGACATAAATGTAGAGAATTAGGCAAACCTTGAGTTCTAACTTCTAATGATTATGTGACTACAAATAATTAAATAACAAAGGACAACTGTGGATTATCAAGTATTAAAGGACTAAAGTTATGAATGATCATAGTTTGTTTTACTAGGGAAGATATTCTACGCTTGTTACCTTATTATGATAACTACTCACATGTACAGGTACCTGGTACTTCCTCTTCCCCATTTGTTATTTGAGTTAAATAATGACACTGATACACTGCAAATTAATTAATCAACAAATATTCACATTGGCCTGTTTAATTGAGGGTATAAATGTAGTTTCACACTGATCTGGAGAAGGGGACGTGTCATTACTTTTTTTCTTTTTTTTTTCTCCGATCGTGTTATTACAACTTACACAGCTTGTTTGCTTTTTTTTGGGACAATCAGCTGAGGAATAGCATTTATATTTGGGATTTTCCCCGGTGGTTGGACCCGTGATGTGTCACCGGCTATATTCGGTCATAATCTTGCACTCACCGGTATGTTTTTAATTTCTCATATCCCAAGTAGCCCATAACTAGACAGAGAGGGGGAGAGAGAATCTAATAATCGATGGTGTGTAATGTTGCCAGATATGAAATTGAATGATGAAAGCTTTCCGTGAGAGTCAAAGCTGGCATTTTTCTCTTAAAGGCTTAATTTCAGTGATTACCACCATTTTTACATTTACTTGTAAGCTATATCTCTACACTGATTTTATCACCCATTTTATCTCTCTCTTCCTCTCACTCTCAGACCCTGTTTTCATGTTCCCCTCTCTCTTATTCCACCTATATATTTTCTCTTCCTTTATTTATTAGAGCAGAGAAAAATGTTCTTGCTTTGAGAGGGAAAAAAAAAGGGGGGGTTTTGGGGGGATTGATGGGTGTATAGAATCTTCTTCAAGAACAACCATCAAACAACAATGGCCGTCACTTCACCCTATCTCAGTGGTGCAGAAAAGAAGCACTGGTGGCTTAGCAATCGAAGGGTAAGCTTTTGGGTCTTCAATCTCTGATCCAAATACTTCTGATTCTTGATGTTGTTGGGTCTGTTAGCATTTAGTTTTTCTTCATTCAAACATTTCTTCAAATGGGTATTAATCGCAACTTGTACTCTTTCTATCTTCTGCAAATGGGTATTTTTAATTTGAAGTACTGAAATGTTTTAGTAAAAATATTCATCTTACAAATGCATTTGAATCCACATTTACATATTTGACTGGTTGTCTCTGTTTGCCTATAGATTGTGGATAAATACATTAAGGACGCAAGGAGCCTCATTGCAAGCCAAGAACAGAGCGAGATTGGCTCGGCTCTGAACCTTCTAGACGCAGCTTTAGCCATCTCTCCTCGCCTAGAACAAGCCCTCGAGCTGAAAGCCAGGTTTCTGCTCTCTCTCCGGCGATTCAAGGACGTCGCCGATATGCTTCAAGACTATATACCTAGCCTGAAAATGGCAAACGATGACTCGGGCTCGCTTTCTTCTGAGAGCTCGTCTCAGCATCTTTCGAGAGAGGGAATCAAACTTCTCTCATCCTCTGACTCACCGAGTCGAGAACCGAGTTTCAAGTGCTTCTCTGTTTCTGACTTGAAGAAGAAAGTCATGGCAGGATTATGTAAAAATTGCGAGAAAGAAGGGCGATGGAGGTAAATTCAACTATCTTCCCCCTTCTGTTCCATTGATTTAGCAAACTGTCCCAACTTTTTATCAATTTTGCTGTTCAGCTTTTAATGACTTTTATTTATTTAATATGGGAATCAGATCAAAGTACATGTTACTACTCCTGCCAGCTATAATGTGATTTTCCAACATTTTGACATTAAATTAAAAATGACTAAAATTTTGGTACACATAATAAAAGTGTTTACTGTTCTCTATATTTTCATTGATTTTCTACCAGAATCTAGTTTCTATCACAATTTGTTTGTTTTCTTTTTGCTTTTCCAATTTGGTTCGGAGAAAATCCAACTTTTGGGCAAATCAAATTGGTAATTGTTGAGTTTTGACTAATATTTTCTCTGAAATCCTATTCTAAACAGGTATTTGGTTTTGGGCCAAGCTTGCAGCCATTTAGGTCTAATGGAGGATGCAATGGCTCTTCTCCAGACCAGTAAACGACTCGCCAGTGCAGCATTCCGCCGCGAAAGCGTATGCTGGTCCGACGACAGCTTCTCTTTATCGGATATCCATTGCTCCGGCGAAATCTCCAACACTACGAATCCACCATCCACTTCACCATCCAGGAACTCTCTAACAGAGACTGAGAGTATTAACCAATTGCTCAGTCACATCAAGCTCCTCACCCGCCGTCGCACTGCCGCCCTTGCTGCTCTTGATGCCGGTCTTTATTCCGAGGCCATTCGCCATTTCTCCAAGATCGTTGATGGTCGCCGTGGTGCCCCACAAGGTTTTTTAGCTGAATGTTATATGCATAGAGCCTCTGCCTTCCGCTCTGCTGGTCGAATTGCAGAGTCCATAGCTGATTGCAATCGAACTCTCGCTCTTGACCCAACGTGCATTCAAGCTCTTGATACCAGAGCTTCCCTTTTGGAAGCAATTCGATGCTTGCCCGATTGTTTACACGATCTTGAGCATTTAAAACTTTTGTACAATACAATTTTACGTGATCGTAAGCTTCCTGGTCCTGTTTGGAAGCGTCATAATGTAAGGTACAGTGAGATTACAGGAAAACTCTGTGCCCTCACAACAAAAATTCAAGAATTGAAGAAAAGGGTTGCTTCTAGGGAAACTGGAAATGTGGATTACTATGCTCTAATTGGATTGCGACGTGGGTGTTCAAGATCAGAGTTAGAGAGAGCTCATTTGTTGCTCTGTTTGCGCCACAAGCCCGATAAAGCTACAAACTTTATCGACCGCTGCCAGCTCTCTGACGAACGTGATATTGAATCGGTTAAGGACAGAGCAAAAATGTCATCTTTGTTATTATACAGATTGCTTCAGAAGGGTTACACAAATGTAATGGGTACAATTATGGATGAAGAAGCAGCTGAGAAACAGAGGAAGAAGGCAGCAGTTGCATTTCAAGCAGCAATTCAAATCCAGCAAACCCACGAGTCCAGAAAGGAAACTGATTTGGATTCTTCAGAGATTTTGGGTTGTAATCGGAATACTACTTCAATGGAAAACAAATCCACAACATCTTCTTCCTCTGCCAATGCATCAGCTTTCCAAGGAGTATTCTGCCGTGACATTGCTACGGTGGGGAATTTGCTTTCTCGAGTTGGGTTTAATCGTCCAATTACGGTGAAGTATGAGGCATTGAGCTGCTGATTAGTAATGGGTTATAGAGAAATTGAAGTTCTAAAGATGTTTACCAGCAGAGGGAATCTCTGGTTCATTTTCTCTGTTTGTACAAAAGGAAAATTTTAGGCTACCGGAAAATTTTGTCTTTTTTTTTTTTTTTTTGTTATCTTTATGATTGGATGTACAGAGTTCTCTACTTCTAAAATTTCGTTCTTAGCTAATTAAATTTCTACCTTGCCATCTTTAGTATTAAAGCTCGTGTATAAAAATTTCTTCGTTTAGCTTTGGCCATGTCAGCTGCTGGCCTTGTCTTCTTTCTCCTCTTTGTCTTGCCATCCTGCTGCATTAAATTTTCTTCTGGGTAGTGGATCCATGAAGCTGAACTTGGTTACATTCGACTAGATTTTGTCCATTTTACTTTACAGAGCCATTAATTCACGACGTAGGCTCTCGTGCAATTTCCTATCATTTGGAAACAGTTAATGGGACGAAGCAGATTTACCTTCTATTGGCATTGACAATGTCATCCACGGAGGAGAAGCCCACCGTCATCGGCCAAAATACCAGCGGCGATCATGGCAATATTCCACTATTCCTCACCAAAGCCCAGTGAAATTTCTGTTATAAAAAAAGTAAAAATTGAAACTTGGTTGTGTACAAGTTAATTAAGAAAGAAAAGATTCATATGAAATGTTCAAGGCTTTGAAGAGGGTTGTTGGTAATCAATGAGGTTTTTCTACCTCCGGAGCCTAATAATAGTAGATAGTTTAAGGCGTGTTCAAAGGAAAAGTCAGTGAACTCTGCCCTAACAAAAGGTTGCATTATTAATTGTGAACTGCTAAAATGTGAAGCAAGCCAAAGCAGTAAGTATGTGAGACAAAATTAAGAGGCATTGATGAAGAAAGAAGAAAAACAGAGCAAACAGATAAATGTGAAAGGAAATAATAATGCTTTGAAGTTTGAACCAATTACAAGTGTTTTTATTTAAAGTACTCTTTATTATTGTAGTTTGAATTTTTCTCAAACTGACAAGCTCTCAAAATTTTTCTTCTAGTTTATTTATTTATTAATGAATATTTCTTATAGTTTGGACTAACATATTTTTGGACAGATGCTGTCCAAATTAATAGAAAATGAGACTCACTTGAATTTAAGTTTAAATAATAGACATTTTATCTTATTGTGGTATCATTTTTTTCATAATTATAATGTGATTTATGTTATTTTAAAATGTATCATATAATTAAGACAAAAGTGTCGTTGCACAAAAAATATGATAAATGATTTCTATGAACATTTCAAGACTAAAATCTTTTGTTGACTATCTATTCCTTCATGGAGCAATTGATATTTTGACAAAAATATGGATCAACTTTTCAAATTGATTCAAGAAAAAAATCAACATCACTCAACTCTAGTTATAACATCAATCATTTTAGAAACATGAAATCTGAGAAGTATTGCCACAACTGATGCACCATTAATCGCCATGAAACATCAAAACTAACCATGAATATACGTGTCAAAAAATTGAGATACGCACATCTATATGGCTGTAAACTACACATTTTAAGGTATGATGTAATCCCACGGGTGTAATTGAGTGAAATTGGATCCAATACATCTCTTTGCATTCTCATCTCAATTTAAAGTCTTACTTTGTCTATAAGATTCTCATATTCCATACTTTTATAAAAAAATCAATGTTATAATTAAAGTTATGTGATGATTAGTTACTCTTCAGGACCAAGATGAGAAATGGAACATTGACAAGATATCAATTACTCCATGATCTATATAAAAAAAATTGATGGTTAACATAAATGATTTCAACCTGGTAATGCTTATAAACAGCATTGTTGAATCATTTCATATTTAGTGTGCAAAAATACTTTAGTTCAAATTACAAGAGTTATTTTCAAACAAAATAAATCACGTGTATGATTTTAAAAAAATTAATATTACATGATATACAATGTCATTTACATAAAATTTAAACTCACAATGTGCATGTGAATCACATTTTATATCAATTTTGGATGGAAATCATTCAAAGTGAAGTTAACCTAGATATTTTGAGATAATATGAATAATGTATATGAATTTTTTTAACAAAATAAGATACAGTGTAATATATTATTTTATTTTATTTAATTTAGAGATCTTATGCATGTGACACAATTAATTATCAATTTCGTTGACTACATTGAGGAAATCAATATTTGACTTTATAAAAAGTCTCCCACGTGAATTATGCATACTCACTAAAATTAATATGCAGTGAGTGCCTCTACTCTTCACCCACGAGAATTTTTCTTTCTTTTCTTTCAAGTGATTTTTGGACTCTTTTCCCTTGATGAACTCCACTTTATATCCTTCCACGTTACTCTATCATTACCTTTGCACCCTTTTTCTTTCTATCAAAGCATTTCAAAGATAAACCTAACAACCGGAGAGATGAATCAATGGATGTGCGCGTACCGGAGAGATGAAACTTAGTTATCAATGGCTGTACAAAAATCTAAAAAATAAAATAAAAAATGTACAAAGTTATTGTTATTGTTATTGTCAACGTAAAGAATGTACTTATTTTCTTTTTTTATTTTATGTTAAAATTAATTATCAAAAGGAGTTGTGGTATTTATTAATCTTTTGACCATTTAATTTTAGAAGCTAGGATGCAACATCAAAAACACAATTAAATTAGTTTATTATTCTTTTTTTTTTTTAATTAAACCATATTGAATTATATAAAACACACCTTTTAGTATTTATTTTTGTAAATTTGACACAAAATAACCAATGCGAATTTTTTTAATGTAACATTTCATAAATTTTAATTAATTATTTTATTACATTATATATAATTCTTACCCAACACTATACACATATTATAGCATAATCTAAAATTTTGATTATACGTAGAAAATAAGTGATAAAAAACAAACACAGCCGAAGAGCTCAAAATTGATTTTGATCTTATCATAAATGCAATTTTATATAATATTTATAATTTATTAAAGATTAGATAGATCATTAATTTCATTTATGTAATTATCGCATTCTTTCATGAGTTTGTGAGATTCACAATAAGCATCAAGCTGTATTGGAGTTTTATATATAAGTCAGAAATGCAACAAAGCAACTGGTTAGAGCCATGGATTTCAAGTTGTATAACCTTTTGTCAAGTTTGATTTCAATATTAAAACAAAAACAACTTATAACTAGTAATTAACTAATTTTAATAATATACCTTATTTTCATAATCATAGTGGCTTGAAAATGCAAAATTAATGCAACCATGTTCTCATAAATGACAGGCCAATTCCATGTTACATGCCAATGTAAGTCACACTTTTAATTAATTATAAGTTCAGATGGAATTTTTGCTATATTACGGGATGTAATTTTTATTTATTTAAAAATATTATATTTGATTAAACTAAGATTAATTTGATTTCATATCAGATAAGTACGCTAAAATATTTGATTAGTTGAATTTTAATATTTCATCAACTTCGTTAATTAATATTAGTATTTGTTTTAAATTTAAATAAGCTAGATTTTGAATGGAAAAAGTCATTGGTGGAGAACTGGAAAACATGCTTAGAACATCTCCAGCTTTCATGAAAAAAATAAAAATAAAAACACTTTCAGCTCTGAACAAACTATGACTTATAGACATTACCAAGCTTCCTTGATTCGCACCTCTGACAAAATACCATTTATTTTCATAAAATAATTTAATCAACCACTATTTAAACTTTCTTCCTCTTATTGAAAGCATATTTTAATATCTTGTGGCGAAAGAAAAGGTGCATCTCACGAGGCCACCATTTTTTATTTTCAGTACTCATCAAGTTTTTGCCATGGGGAACTTTGAATTATTTACTTTATTCTACATTTGGAGTGAAAATTTTAAGAAATAAAGTTGTATGAGTTTTATGATTAAATGCCACAATTATGTAGATATGATGTACTTGTGTCTGAGGATTTGTAAGAGATTGAAAATATATTTCAAAATTTCACCTAATACTTCAAAAGTTATATGTAATAATTCTTTGATAAGTATTTTATGTACAAGTTGATTGGATGATTAGGGTTTAAAGTTGGGATATATAATAAGAGGTCTTTAGGGAAAAAACAGCACGTGATGTTTGAATGTTGGAAACATTGGAAAGAGGAATAGTCGTGGCCAGGTATGATAATGTTAGTGACACCATGTGCTGTGCTGCTATCATGTGCCATCCTCTCTATTGAGGTTTGAGAATGACAGATTACAGAAAGAGATCATCACTTCTAGTCTAGCTCTTACCTAAACTGGGTGACAAATATTGTGTATGGAAAAATCTGACAAATTCCTTTCACATTATGTATATTTTATTACATTTTAGTGAAATGAACGAAAAAAGAAATGCACAAAAGGATAAGTGTTTTCTTTTTAATATTACTAGTTGAGATTTGGGACTTCAGAATTTTAGGGAGATCATTGAGTTTTTTTGAGATCTGAGTTATTAGCAAAATTGCTTTACAACTCATTTTTAATGGTTTTCATGTCGTTTTGCGTAAAGCACTCTATGATCAAGCTTACCAGCTCAAGATTTGAACAATGGTTTTCAGATTTCAAATTATTAAATTTAGGAGCTCGTATTGAGGAACATAACTTTGTTTAACTATTTATGTATATTTGTTCCTTTTACCAAAACTAGAAAAGAGAAATAATGAGCATATTCAAATTGTTTTGACGGGTATACCATTTGACCCATGGACTTTGTCATGACCTTGTTACCTGTAATGGATCACAATTGAGCTTGGGCTTTCCCTGGGGCGTGGAAATGAGTTAAATCACGCCATGGCCCAAGCAGATTTGTGAGATCTCAATGAGTTATAGGCTTATAGTTCTTATGCCATGGCTCATGTAGATTTCACTTACTAGTAATCCATTGTTAGAACGACCACAGAATGTCTTACAGGAATAAGTCAACATCAGTCTATTCTGGAAATCATTGTACAAATATATGAACAATATGACATCAATCATGCTGTGTTCTTTCAGTGTAGACAGCAGCTATATTTAAATGTACACAACTACAATTTCAGATCAAGCCTATTTCCTAAAATGTAACTGGCTTCAAAGAGACAAAAATTACTTAGTCTTTGATGTAGATGAGACCACTTTTTTCCTCTTCCTGGAAGAGTTTGAGCAGTTTTTGCTAGTACTACATTTCGGACAAAACCAGTCCTCGTCTGGAATATCGTGGAGCGGAGGATCACAGCAATCAATATGTGTGCCAACTCCGCAACCAACAGAACCACCTTCATCACCACAAATTAGCATCACATCTCCTCTGTCACGGGACCCGCAGACTTGGCATGTTATATCACTGTTATCACAATCATCAAGAGGCTTAAACTCCTCAACAATGTCTTCTGCTATACTCTGTAGTTTATTGTATGACCTCCCAGCCCAAGTATGAGTACTGTAAAGTACATGTCTGTCAAGGGAAAACCCAGGCTTGCAGACATACTCAACCAAGTAATCAGCTACAACACATGGTATCTCATGTTTTAAGAACTCTTGAATCCATAAATCAACACGCAGCATACCGGGGCTAACTATAGCATAATCAACTCCAGTGTCAAGGAAACGAGTGTAAGGGGGAGCTGTTGCTAATATAGCCCCATCTCCAGCTTTGACAACACGCTTCAAAGTATCCTGTTAAAAGATCAAGGCAGATGTCAAAAATTGTTAAGAAGAAATGGATGAAAACCTGTCTTCACCAGCTCCAATTAGCCCAGCAAAATAAAACGCCTTATTATATTTGAATGATAGATGTCATGAAAAATATTTCAATGCAACCTATGGAGAAGATTAGAGAGAAAAAGACACACAAATGGATATCAACCATAAACATACCAAAGGTGGTGCAATGCAATCGCCATATACAATAATGCGCATTCCATAAAAGGCACCATGACCAGTTCTCTCACGCAAAAGTCTCCACTTTCTTGGGGCCTCCATATTAATGGCACCATCTTGGCTGAGGCCATTCTTGTGCCACTCATAAGGCTCCTCTTGCAAAAACTTTCCTGCCTGACTACTAGCAGCTAAGTAATCAGTTTTAAGAATCCACCTGTTTTCAAGTTAAGTTAAATTAGAACCTATATTCAAGTACTGAAGAGTTAAAATCAGCTATACACAATATGTAATGGCATATCCTAAATCCTCAGAAGAGAAATGTTTAGTTCCATGAGACAGTCCAAATGAATAATGGGGTCCACCTGCGCCCAATTTTTGGTTTTCTTTTAGGCACTTATAACCAGTTGCAGTTACTTGATTAAGAAGCTATATTATGCAAATTTTTGAAGTTATGATGGTGATTTTGTACCTTCCTGATGCAGCAGCAGCAAAAAACTTTTCTGTCCTGCGTATTGGATCTGGCGCTATGAAATGTGTTGCCTGGTATGACCACTGATGAGAATCCCGGCAAAATCTTCCTTTTAAACGCCTTATAACCTGCTGAAACTCCTTTCTCTGAAGGCGATGTCCACTCAATATGAAACATACAGGTTCTATTTTCACTAGATTCTGAACTTTTCCTGATGGCAAGTCAAGACTGGTTTTCTTAGACTTCTGAATATTGGTCTTCTTTTCCTTTACTCTAGGTTTCATGGCTGACTTTCCATCACCACAATGTTTTCCATGACTTATATTTCGACCATCATCAGTTACTGGTTTATTCTCCTTCTCCACTTCAAAAGAACTGTAGCTCTCATTTTTACGTGAAGGACGTAATGCCTTTTTCTGTGTTTCCATCTCTGACTCATCTTTAGTCTCACTCTGAATCTCTACCTCATCTGCAGCTTCCTTGGTTTTCAATGCACCTCTGGCAACTGGAGTGGTTCTCTTCTTGGTTTTACCCATAGGACGTTTTTTAACTTTATTGACTTTTCCTTTTACTCCAGGCCCTTCTAAGTTGGAGTCAGCCATCTCCACATTCCTGTCACAAACTGCCTTTTGTGGTTCAGTTCCAATTTGGTCTTCAACTAAAGCATGTCCATCATCTGACTTCACTACAATGGGCATGCTTTTTGAAGTCTCTTCAGTCCTTATCTCTGCTTTCTTTGACAATGTAACTACCTCAGATTTGTTTTCATCAGGTACTTTCTCCAACTCATATTCAACTTTATCTTCTGGAGCCTCTGTTTCATCATCCATTAAGTCAGTTCTACTTTCTGCATTTTCTTTTGATTTGATAACATTTTCTTCTTTTGATACTGTTTCAGCGTCAACAGTTGGAGTGTATAACTCAAGCTTATCGGCATCAAGAGACTTCTTATAATCTCCTGTCTCTTCACATTGAGCTGAAAGTCTACTACCAGTATCACAAGATGTAGTTTTACTTAGGTAAAAAGCACCTTTCTTGTTAGCAGTGTCAATTAATTTAGATCTAGAAGCAAAACTTTTCTTGGCAAACATCTTCTTTCTTGGTGGTTTATTAACTAAGTTATCACTTCCTTCTTTGCACAAATTCAAATGAGCTATGCCACCGGAACTTTCAATCTCAGACGTTCTGTTAATAGGAGATGCACACTCAACATCTTGCTTTTCATTCTGTGGCTGTTCTTCATAAACATCATGAAAATTTCTGCCCATGTCACCATCTGCAATGTCAGGATTTTTATAAATAGACTCACTTAAGCTCAGCATATTTGTTTGGGGTGTCTTCTGATAGGCACTATCGTCCTGCACATCCATTGACTTCAAGGTGATGGATGAAGTTTTAGAAGTTGACACACTAAACTTTGAGTTCTGTGCAGCACTTAAATTAGCATTACAGAAAGACTCACTTAAGCTCTGAATAGATGTTTGAGGTGTCTTCTGATAGGCATTATTGTCTTGCACGTTCATTGATTTCAAGGTATCAGGTGCAGTTTTAGAAGATGACACAGTAACCTTTGAGTTCTGTGCAGCACTTAAATTTGCATTATGATCCAGATTATAACTACCATTACCAGCAGAAAAATGGTCGTTAGTCTCAGGACAATCACTAAGAGACGTTGGTCTTGATTCTTGAGTTTTACAATTTGCTGCTGGGCTTCTGTCACTGAGCTTTCCATCAGGACTTACCTTCGGTAATTTCAAATTAGTATACGAAACTTCACTTATCCTCTTTTGAGGCAATCTACAATTTGACTCCCCTCCATGAACTAAATCAGTTCCTTTCTGGGAACCATCAATACAAGGAGAGCTGATTCCATCCCTTGCCTTCCCCATCCTGCTGGACAAATTTTCTAGGTCATCACCATCACCATAATTCAGATCGCCCAAAGGTGACTTTGAATGGCCAATTACATCGTCTGATCTCTCTTCCGAGTATCTAGGAAGTGTGAATCTCCTTGAGGTATTCCTAGAATAACTTCCAGCATTAACCTTAGCATCAGAATGAGAGGGTCTTTCAATACTTCTTGAAGATGTTAAGTCATTTCCCACCTTCCTGGACTCAGAAATGCCGACATCTGGGTCAGGCAACTGAACAGAGCTAGCATTCATAGAAACACAATGATTGCGACAGCCAACTTCTTTTGAAACATCATTACTCCTAGGATCAGGGGTTCTGAAATGTACATCAGGAAGTTCACCAAATGCTTCATCCTTAGATATGGCCAAAACCTGACAACTCAAGTTTGGATCATCAACATGAAGAAATCTTGATAGCTGATCAGATCTATACTCATTTCCTGGGATCAACAATCATAATATTATCAACTTTCACAACTCTGAGGTGCAGGAAAATCTGGAAATATATTGGATTTACTATTAATTTTGGAAAGGTCACAAACCATACCTATATTAGTTTTCAGATTCTGGGGACTCTTATCTATTCTTCTTCCCTCAGATTGCCTCAAGGTGGCATCCTCAGTCTCTTCTTCAGAATCCTTAGCCTCTGCCTCCATCATCTCTAGTTCATAACCACTGTGTTTGCAAGGCAGTAAGAGACTAAGAGTAGAGAATAAAATTGACATGGACACTGTTTCACAGGAGCAAATTGCAGAGAAGATGTAAATACTGAGATTATCTCAGACTCAGAGTATAGAGTCCATAGACCTCATATTATCATAAAAGAGAAAAAGAAAAAAATAATCCACCATCTGCATTGTTGTATGCTGTGCCTATTTCCGCAACTCACCTGGATGTCCACATTATGCCTACAGTGACTAAGCTTTATCTGACAGCAAAGTCATCTCTCCTAAATCCTTCTAAGCCTCATATTTTAAGACATTAGGATGCAAACAAGCTAAAAAGCACAGCAAAGATGCATATCTTACATTGACCTTGTCCACTCTTAACAACAAAACTTTCCCTTGGAGAGACAATGACAATTGACTATAATTAAGGAGGGAAATATATTGGATGATGTTGTCTCCAAGGAAGCAAAGCTCGGCTTAATAATATAATGAGTGACTTTAGACAAGCAAAGAATATATAACCGAAGAGAACAGAACATATGATTGGAAGGAGAGAACATAAGCTCAAAACCCATTGTGTGATTGACTCACCAATCAAGAGAGAGATGCATGCCATCCTATTCTTGATAGGACTGAAATTCAAATCAAATCGTGCACTATTTGAATACCAAGACTCAAATTTGAATTCGAATTTAAGTTTGGATATTCAATTTTTTGAGGGCAATTTGGAGAAATGAAAAAAAAAAAAAAAAAAAAAACTTTTATTTTAATTTTTTAATGAATTCAAATACTATATCTACTTATTCGTCAAATAATACATTATCCAAATTCAGATTTGAATTTTAAATAGAATTAGAATAGTTCGGTTTAGAAGCTAGCCCTAGTTTGTCATGAACCCATGATTTTAAGATAGAACAGAGCAGCAATTAAATTTGTTATTTTGTTATTGTCTGATACCATTTTTTTCGTGTGAGAGAGAGAGAACCACATGCAGCATCCATGAACTACATACCATCATACTTACCACAACTGCATTACATGCACACAGATGTGGATAAACACATTAAAGTTCCTTACCTCTTGTCATATTTTTCTTCAGGAAGCAGTACCCAATCTCTTAAGCTGGAGAAAAATTAAGAACAGCTCTAAATGAAACCATGTCAGAGTAATATGAAGTGCAGTCTGTTTGTCTAGAATCTTAGACAAGCAATACTTCAACAGTAACAGTTTGAGCTTTGCAACAGAGACTATGTAAACGTACCAGTCTTCCAACCATCGATGATTAACTAACTTTATTGTTTTCAGTCTCTTGGCAAGCTCATACTTCTCCCCTACCAAACACACAATTAATACACCACTGAGCTGCATAAAAATCTATTATAAAGACACATGAAGGATTAAAAAACGAACATGTCTCTGAAAATACAATACATAGCAACATGGCATTACATTACACCAACCTCACTTGAGTTAAGATGAAACCACATGAACTTACCTCTTGTTCTGAAGAAATTCCACAAAAGGCCAATAAGTTAATGGAATAAATGCATTTTTTAACGATATAAAACTATCGAGTTGGTTATTCTATTATAAAATTAAGCTTTTGTTAATATTTGACAATCAGATGGAGATCCATTCAGTTTTGCATAGACTTAGGACAGGTTTGAGTAATTTACTCTAATATTAAGTACTTAGAATTACCATAGCATTAACATGTTTACCCAAATTTAAAGCACGTAAAATTCATATCTAAACAATACTATTTTTGAATGACCTATCACCTATCTTATTGTAAATTAGTATTGTGGCAAACTCAAACTAATATCCATTCAACTTTGCCTAGACTTATCATTTGTAACACTCTTAATAGTCTTCAATCTTGAAGCAAGGATACAATATGATATCAGATACGATATGTATACGATAATTTTTTAAAATCTAGGATACGATAAATCAAGGATAAGTTGAATTAAATCATTTTTAAAAATCAATATTTCTTTATATTTCTTTTTTAAATAGCTTAGAATTAATAATAATTAACAACACAAATATTGACATAGATAAATTAAATAGACCGTGAAATAAATAATAAATAAAATATTATAAATACATGGTAATTATTTTTTAGTTTGTCTCTTGTATAACTTAATATTTCATTTTGTTTGGTCTTTTGGTAACTTGTAAATCATTGAAGTTTGATTTTAATGTATAAAGATTCATTGGTACAAATATGTTTTATGCATATATATGAAAAAAGAAAATAGTAACAAAAATTTGCAATTTGATTTATCACCATTACTACTAATTCATTATTTAAGAATACAATCTTTTATTTTTTTAATCTACTTTCTTAATTTAATATTTTTTTTAGTGAAGAGGTGCATATATTTACAAAAAAATTATAAACTAAAAATATATAATATGTTAGGGTTGGCCTTTTTGTCAAAAGGTGCTCAGTCAGCCCTTACCAAACCAAGAGAAAGAAAAGAAGAAGACCAAATGACATGGTGCGTTTCACTCAACAAGTATAGGGCTTCATCTTCTTCCTTGCCTCCCTACCTCTTTTTCTGCATCTCCCACATTTTCTTTCTTTCTTTACTCTTCAACTTTCTTCCTCTTCCTTTATCCATAACTTAGGGAACACACAAAAGCAATACCTCCTCCATTCTTGATTTGTTCTTCTACTGAAGGAAAAAGGCTAAGAAAAAATAAAAAAGCTAGGCAAAACATATCAAGTTATGTTGAATTTGAATCTGAATCCGAGCTGTGTCCAAGCCGTGTCAGCAGTGTATCATGTAATTAATTTTATTTCTTTAAAATGGATACGTATCCCAAGCGTATCCGTGTCGAATACAAATCCGACAAGAATACCCCATGCTTTTTGGCTTATCCATGCTTCCTAGTCTCCAATCATTTGACTGATGAAAATCCATAAGGATATGTAAAAGAGTTAAATACTTCTAGGTACCTTTTGACTAAAATTTAATGTAATTGCCTAACTCCACCAAGGTCTGGACTAAAATTTAGGCTTAAAGCTAGTTATTGTTCTTGTAATACTAGTTTTTTCAGCCCTAATCTGGACCAAAATCCCAAGGTATTTATCAAAACCAGAAGTTATGTTATGCAATACATAAGTAGTCTAAACTATAAAGTATAAACCATCTCAACTTGTCACCAAAATCTTCCGCTTTTGGAAACCATGCATTCAATGTATTAGACTTGAAATAAAGCTGATAAACAATAGCATTACATAACAATGTACACTCAGAATAAATAAGTAAATAAAGCACACCTTCGAATTTGTAACATATGAGATGAGTAACCTTGTTTGCCACCAATGGCTTAGAAAACTGTGCACCCATCAAGTCAACCATTGTCTACAAAGGGGAAAAAGTTATTATTAGATAATTTGATTGTTGTATTATATTAGCTATCTCCAAGAAACATAATGGAAAACACAAAGCGACAACAGAGATAAAAGATGTATACCATAATGTCATCCCGATCTTGACGCTGATATCCAGTTAAGCATATCAATAAATTTTTGGCACCCGATATTCCATTCAAATCTTTAAGAGGTCTGTACATAATCTGTTAAACAGGCAGATATAAACTAACTAGTGGTGTGGAAATTTTAACACATGAAGAATCAGTTAGAAGCTCAAGGTAGAAAGGCACAAATAGAAAAGCATAAACCACTTTTCAGTTAATGGTGTTGAAAACTTATATGAAAATTTCAACACATATCTGTGTTCAACTGAGTATAGTTTGTTCAATTTCTCATATTTTGGAAAAATTTAGAAAATATTTCACAAATATCACATGCAAAAGAGTTACTGTATTCAACCATAACTTGTTAAAATTCAACCCCCACCCACAAATTCTGACATCTAATCACACAGGACACGTACTTAAAATCAATAATTTTCTCAAAACCAGAGAACATGTTTTTATAGAATTTGAACATATTATTTGTGTAAAATTCTAAACACCTGAAATGTTATCAGTTCCAATGATGTGTCGTATATTGACTATCAATAAAATAATATATAAGCATGATAATCAGATTTTGGTACTCAATATTCCAATTAAAGTACTTAGGGAACAGTAAAAACAAAACTTAAGGAACTCACTGAAGTGGCATCAACAGGCATTCCAAGATCAAAACTGTGGTCAACCCACAATGCCGTGACAAGCGTCTTGCCATCATTTCGAGCAGCTACACATTTGGGATCATCCTACACATTACAAATAGAAAAGCACCCATAAATGCCATCAGATCCGTTATAACTAAACCCTCCAGTTTCATTTTAGTTTGTTTTCAGGAAAAAGTTTAAGGCAAAACCCATTTGAAAGGAAAAAAGGCAAGCTTACTTAAACATCAAAAGTCAGAGCCAATTAAGGAATTACAATAGAAATAAAAGGAAGAGAATAACGCATACATATACAAGCTTATCCACAATGACATGGGTGCAGTTTTGGCTGTACAGACCAATATCAACTCCGCCACAGTTTACAAGCTTGGCTCGGACCTACAGTCAGATACCCAAATAAAAAAAAGTCAAAAACTTATCTTTAACCATGAACCCTAATGCAACAATAATCCAAAAAAAGAAATCTAAAACATTGTTGACATGTAAATAGACAAGAGAGACAAAACTACCTTGTTTTCGCTGATAGGATCAAACCCAGATAGTACAAAACGAACATTGAGAAACATTTTGGATAGATAATTTGTTTCCAACATTTAAAGCAAATTTTCCCCGGGAAATTAGAAATCTTAGTAGAAATGAGAAAACGGGAAGATCTGCTATGAATTTGAAGTGGATGGCCTGGAAAAGGAGATGGTCGAGAAAGTGTTGAAATAGTGAGGATCGCAGTGTGGATTGGGATTTGGGGGTTTTGTTTTATTGAAATTGTAACGGGGGGGAATTTTTTTCTTTTTCCCTCTCCAGGCTCATCTCTTTGATTTTGGTGCACTGGCGGGAGAGGGGATGCCTAAAACGGTGGCGTATTTGGACGGAGAGATGCATTGGTAGCGTCAACAACTACCAGGTTCGGGCCCCGAAATTACTTTGGGCTTTAACCCTGCTTTCCTAAAAGATAGCTTTTTGATCCAATGGGCCCGCCAATTGAGCCTGTTAAATTCTTGAGGAAAATTATCTTCTTCTTTTTTTCCTATTAGCTTGCGTTGTGGTTGGGGTAGTTATTAATTTTTTTTAAGAAATTTTCTTACAATAATAAATTTTCTAAGAGTGTAATTTTGTTAAAGTTTTATAAATATAAAATTTTATATTAGTATTCTAACACTATTAGTTAATATTTTATAAATATAAAATTTATTATTATAATTAATAATAGTTTTAGCATTATTTAATATATAAAATTTTATTTTTACAAAAAATTTTAATAATTAAAACTATATGATAAAAATTATGAAAATACTCGTGAGTTTTGCAAATGGAATTCAAAACAAAAAGAAAATAATTGCCGACATGTTGGCTAAACCAAACAATTCCTGTCAATTTGAGCACCAATAGTAGTTGAGAATTAATTTCAACAATAAACACTGAAATTAAAATTCAAACTTTAAAATGCGTCAGTAAAAGAAAATTAAATCCAATGACATTTTCGGGAAAAACAAAACAATAGTCAAAAGTCAAAACCCATGAGCTACAGAGGACTAATTTCAAAGAAAATTGAAATAAAATATAGAAAATGAAAATACTGGTACCTACCCAAGCGTCGACCAGTAGATACAACGTCCCATTATATCTTCTTCAACCTCCATCCCTTAGAGGCCAAAGGGGCAGATGTTTTGAGAGAAAAGGGAGAGAGAGTGTGTATCAGAGAATAGAGATGGCTTGGCTTACTCGATTTTTAGCGGCCGTGGCTTTCCTAGCCATCGGAATTATATTCTCTCCGGAGACCTTCGGATCAAAATCCGATGGTCAGAATTTAGTGAAGCTCTCTGTCTACCTTAAACTGGCTCACATCCTTAGCTTTTCCACGGCTTTTGGAGCGGCTCTATGGGTCACCTTCATCGGTGGCATCATCATGTTCAAGTACGCACTTGCACTTTTTCGCCCTTTTAAATTATTTATTTTGATGTGATTCAATTTGCATTGAATTCTAGGAGCTTTATCATATTTTTGCACAATAGTACCCAGACTGTGTTTGGAAGCCCAGAAAATGCTTCTTCTTCTTTTTTTCTCCTGATGAGCGAAAGTAAAGGGAAACCTTCAAAAAAAGCACAAACACTTGTACGCTTACCTGCTCTAACAAGTAACAACCACTGCAAAGAACTGGTATCCCTAAATCAGGATCATGTGGTTCCTACTTAAATTCCAATTTTTTCTTTAGAGAATAAGCATAAAAATCTGTTTTTTTATCTAAAAGTTTTTACTTTGAAGTCTTTAAGTTCCTTTCCCTGCAAATATAGTAAACATGGGATTTGCCAAGCCAATCTCGGACTGAGAGTAGGCTTGAAGCAAAACAGTTACTACTGAAATTAGGTAGTCATTGATCCTTGTACTGCTTGTCTAGTAACCAAAATCTTCTTCAGACAGAGACTCTAAATTCTTTATGTGAAACTGCATTCAATGAACTGGTTGTTCCTGTGGATGGCTTCCTTAGAAAACATGGACAAGTTCCACATATTCCAAAGCAACAATTCTCTTATTAGTTGAACCTTCAATGCCAGTTTAAGTGAGCTAGGTTATGAACTTTAGTTTGGCATGATTATCTTGCCCAAAAAATGCTATGATAGGATAATATCTAGAGCATGATACGATTTGGGCCTATTGCCTTTATCGTCAAACCATAGCAAAATATCCTTCACATTACCTGCCAAAAATGTATGAACTTATAAGTTGCATGGTTCAAACGTGTATTCCTCTTCCAGCCCCACTAGCAAATTTCATATCCACTTCTTAAAAACTTGGTGAAAAAGCTTTTACCCATGCCACTTGCAGTTATGTAGCTTGTTTGAACAAATTTCAATTATGCAGTGCCTCAGTAAACTTTTGTACCCCAAGCCATGTTGACATTAAGGGCTCGTTTGGCGTATCATATAGATTGTATAGTATATGATTATACAATGTATTAAGTTATATAGTTATTATATTGTTATACTATTGTCTTATCTTTACCCTCCCCGCTGTGTAGTTTTATAATGTCAAGCATAGTATAAGCGTGGGTCATCGTATAAGTCTATACTATCTTGTTGCTGCCAAATGTTATATAAAAGCCAAGCAAATAGTTTTATACTATCCTGTTATCCTTATACAATGTGCTAAACAAGCTCGTCATTCATGGCAGTTCCGAGAAAAGAAAGGAATTCTCAATTTGAAAGATTAAACATGCTACTGCCATCTAGATAATGTCATGAAGCACATGTTCAAGTAGTTCTGTAGTTGTAGTCTTCCAGATAGTTTCTTAATCCTCCATAGGATAATCTTCTATAAACTAACTCAATGAGAGCTCTCATTCTGTGGGGATAATTTTCCTGATATCTATGGCATTAACAAGTATCTAAATGCAACTGTTTATCTTTAAAATTTCAATGATGGAGAAATTGAGTTTTGACGTACGGCAGAGTATCCACAGGTTTAGTTGATTCTTCAGGATTTTTGCCTCAGGTCTGTGGAGCAGTAAGAAGTCAAGAATACTTTTAATCATTATGATTTTTCTTTGCCACTGAAAGATACCTTAACTAAAGCAATTTTCATTTTTGGATGAGAGATGGGCTCTCTATCATCATTTAGTGAAATATTGCTTGGTAATAACAACTAGGTAAAGAGAGTTAGGACCTCTTCCCTTGCTCGTTTCTTCCACCAGAATGCCCCTGAAAAGTACCATTTATAGTCACTGAGAATATTGGAGATCTGGAGTTGTGGTACATGGCATAACCTGATTTTTATAACTTAATAAGGAACTCCAATGGCCTGCATCTAGTTAAAAATAGGCTCAAAATCTATGTAGGCTTTCATTGAGTGAACATCAATAGCACATCTAGGAGGCCCACCTGGTTTAGTGATAGTTCTTGCGGAACTGGTACATTCCCTAGTATCTCCTGTCTAGACAGAAAAGGAGTCTGAGAATGGAATCTGGGAGCAGCCCTGTGATCTATAGCCAAAATCTGGCAGAACAAAATATGTTTATAATTATCAAGACTGGAGTCAGAGAGTGGAGGAAAAGGATTGATTTAGACCCAAACTAGTTTGGGATTTAAGGTTTAGTTGAGCTGAGTTGAGTTGAGGGTTTTTATAATTTAGGTCCAGCGTAAAGCAGATGTCCAAAAATATTTACTTAACATCAAGCAGATTCTGTAATCATATGGTAAAAATATCGTCTTCAATCTCTCCACTATTATGGACAATTGACCAAGATACTGAAAGTGCTCACTATTTGTTGCCCCCCTCAATTTTAACTGGACCCTCATTCCTTCTCCTGTTCTTACTAAACTTATGCTCCTTATATTCAATTTCATCTCTACTTAACCTGGAGCATATAATTAAGCGTCTATGTCAATGATTTTAACTTGGATTCAACCCCCAATCCAGTCTTGTCAATAGGAACTATATCATCAGCAAAGCTTGCAGCAACCTAGATATGTCTTGGAATCTCATTCATCCACTATAACAAAATGAAAAAGGACTCTTAAGCACATCCCTCTTGCAGGCCTATTGTGATCGGAAATTCTCTCTATTTCCCATGCTAGTCCTTACACTAGTTTTTGTAATCAAATCAATATCCTTATAAGGAACTCCTTGGTGCTTGTACTACAATCTGTTTCACGTAGGACCAAAAATCCAAACTTAAGAAAGCATAATTTGGTAACTTTCTTGTCGAACTAATAAACATAATGGGAAAAGAAAGGGTTTCTCTTTGTCTTTTGTCTTTTGTTTTTTGAAGATGAAAATTGAGCTCAAGGTATGTTCCTTTTTACTGTATTGCACTGGCTGAGGTTCATATGTTAATATGAGTTGATAATTTTGTTAGTTTCATAATCACTATATAGGAATCTGCCGAGACATCAGTTTGGTAACCTGCAAAGTAAGATGTTTCCTGCATATTTCTCAATGGTTGGTACCTGTTGTGCGATAACTGTGGCATCATTCGGGTATCTACATCCATGGAAGTCTTCATCTGCAGCTGAAAAGTACCAACTTGGATTCTTGCTATCTTCATTTGCATTCAATCTTGCAAACTTGTTTGTCTTTACACCCATGACCATTGAGGTAAGATTCTAAAAAATTGGATTTCTTTTGTATATTTTCACAATTTGCTTAGTAATGTTTTCTGCACTGTTGGAACTTTTGCTTTCCCCATCTTTTACTCTGATTCGTTCATGACATAAACCTAGTTTTATAAGAAGCTTCTTGTTTATATTCACTACTGGAATGAAGGAGGATGAAAAAGGAATAGAAGATTTATTTTGTTTTTCTTTACAGTTTATTTTTTTCTTCTTTGGTTTGTTGGGAGGAGTTGTTGGTGGGTTGCAAAGTTTTTTAGGACTTCTTGGATGTTGCATCCAGAAGAACATTTAGAACAGCAATTTCATTATTGTGACAACAATCACTTGGACTATTTGATTACGCTACGAACATCAAAATTATCATCAACCTAATTAAGTTGTCTGTATTTGACTTCTCTGTTTTGGTTTCCCCGGTGCTAATAATATGAAATTGAAATTTGAAGAAGAACATTATTTTGTTTTGTCTTCTAGATTTAACTTGAACTGTAAAGCTATTATGATACAGCTGATGAAGCAAAGGCATAAAGTGGAGAGAGATGAGAATATTGGCAGTGAAGTTGGGTGGTCAAAAAATGTGGAAGTTGCAAAGGTGAATCCAAAGCTTGCAGCCATGAACAAGAAGTTTGGGATGATTCATGGATTATCTTCCCTTGCCAATATCATGTCGTTTGGCAGCCTTGCAATGCATTCATGGTACTTGGCAGGTAAACTTAATCTATGATTGAACTCTGCTTCTGTTTTAGCAGGGTTGGTGGATCTCCTGCAGTAAATTACAGAGTTCAAGTAAGCTACCAACTACCAAGTGATTTCCTCATTGCTACTCACTTGTTTCAAGCGTTTCTATGTCATTCGTTAAAAGGCAACGTCAAAGTTACAGGAAACTCTTACCATATACTATTTAATCCGTCAATTAAGGGGTTTGAAACTCCCTTTGAGAACAATATGTATTCAGGCTATTATGCATGGAATTGGAAATTCGTCTTGCTTCCGATATAAGTCAAGTATGGTACATGGTGTTTGTTTTTTCTTCGTCTTAATTTGCTATCCTAGTCCAGATAATCTGACGGGACAGTAACAAGCTAACAGGAAATTAAATGCAAAAGTTCAATTAAATTGCGAAAATTGTTACATTGGACAATGACACAGCTCTAAACCCCTTAAATGCAGTGTTAACCTGATTTATAACAGTTTATCAATAAGCTTCATTACAGCTGCAGGGGCGTCCATGTATTGGCATGCTATTAATAACTGTATTCTTGCTGCAAAAATACACGGTGTCTCAAACAGAATAGCCAAGAATTTTCTTTCTGTGCTGGTCCTGAAATTTATCAGATTTCACCGTTGAGCTTAAAAATGAATTGCAATAATTAAAACTGCTTTTAGAAAATGGTAATGAAAACAATATTAGTTAAAGAAAAATGCTTATTTATCCTGTCCATGCGGCAAAAAGATTACTTCGCCTCCATGATAAGCCTGTCCCCGGGAACCTCGTCTCGTCCCTCTTCACCTACAAACGTGGATGCATGAAAAGTCCAGCAAGGCAGCGAAGCATGGTGGCTGGTTGTAATTTTGTCCTTCTTTTTCATTATTAATTTCAATTATATGATGCATTCAAACCCTTTCCCTATCTATATATATCTCTTACCTTTTAATACCCTATAAGTGGCAATATCCAACTGTTGAAGTTTCTCCCATAAGTTTTGGCTGGTTGTAATGGTCCACCATTCCATTTCGATTTTTCTACCATTATCGCTTATAATCAAGCCAAAAACAAAGAGAAAGGAAGCACTGATTGAATCATTCAAACCCAATAGACAAAGACGACTGGAAAGTTGAGAGTTGGAACTTTGAAACATTGCAGCTGAACCCAACCGGATGTGCAAACATAGGCGCGTAGGCTATGTTAAAAGTTGTCGTCAAGTGTTGAGAAAGTTCACCCACCAAGATCTTTGAAGAGCCTGAGTTTGCCTTGTTGGATGGATAGGAATTAAGAGCATGGCCATCTCAGACCGAGACTGTTTTGTCTGTAACAGAGCTATTTATGCATTCTAACACGCATCAAAATCTCTAGCCCATGGCTTGTCTGGTTTTTTGACGTGTCAATCAGCATGTGCAAAACGTAAATCATATAGTGGGTGGGGGGTACTGGGCTTTCATAAAGAAATCTAGCTTTGTTTTCTGAGTTTCACGTTTTCTTTTTCTGTTTATCTAAGATGATAAAATTTGCTCTTCTACTTCTGTAATTTAATTTCAAGAGCTTTCACCAACTGAACCTTGCAGGCCTTTTGGTAAACTTGCACGCTTGCATGATTGTGATTCCTATAATGGTTAATACATAACTGAATCATTGCTGAGAAAGATGTTTGTTGATGGTTCCAATAATTATTGTCCACAAAGCACAAGGAGTATAATATCTGTTGGTAACGGGCACGCAAACTCTCAGTTATTTCACAAGGACAAATTTCCACATCAAAATCAAGTGACAATAGTGACATATATCTGGGCAAAATTTAAGTCATTATAGCTCAAATCACCAATTGACAAAATGAGTAATTCCATTTGTCCACGATGATATTCAAGTATTGTTTTCTATATATTCCATCTGGAAATTTACAAAACCAAACACATCAATTGCTTTTTCATTTTCATCTTCTAAAAGCCCATGAATAAAGAATCAACTAAAAAGTCCTACCGGGCTACCAGACATGTGCCCTCGTCCTCTACAACTAACCCAACTCAGAAAAACAGAGCACAATGTGCTGCAACCCAAGACTAATTACCTGAAATTAATAATGCTGTATGCCCCCAAGAGTAATAATCGAGCTGGGAACAAGAGTACCACGAACAAATGCATGTGCTGGGACGCAACAAGCCTGCTGAACCGTTTTAAGGAGTCTCTTCCTGTTTGTATGATGCCAGAGAAGGTGACCTGGTCTAGACACACCATTGGCCTCCCAACAACAATACTAGCATCAATGCCATACTGTGTCACAAGAGGCCACCAAATCTTACGGCGATTTTCTCTCCTGAGCTTCCGGATATGATTGAGCTCTTGGCGAATCACACCCCTTACACATTTTAAGTAGGAATTCATGTCGTGGTCTCTTAGAATTGTTCCTTCGGAACCATAAGCAGACCTGTCACTCAAGATCTCAAGTGGGTGTGGTGAGTTTAAGAAGACAAATTGTGCAGCTCTGAGTTGCTTGTCTGAATCATTGGTTTCTGATAATGGACAGCTCAAAAGATATAGACCACTACCAGGGGGAAGGAGGTGATGGCTTGGAGAAAATTTTTCATCTGGCTGTAGAATGAGCAGTTCACCCATTGGTGCATACAATAGCTTCTACAGAAAGAAAAAAACACACACTAGTTGGTCAAATGATTCCATCGGAGAAATTTCTTCATTTTTGCTTCCTATTTTCTAATAGATAAAAAATTACCTGATTATTAAGGCAAGGATGATTGCGAAAGTTCCCGTTGACAGCCTTTAGTAACTCAGCAACATGATTAGGATAATTGCAAGAAAATGCTCGGGGCACTATATCTCGGTGCATTGTGATTGCCTGGACATGCCTCCGTGGCAACCCTAGTTTGTGTAGTAAACTATCACCTCCACACATAATGGATGGTGCACCAAATGTTATAACAGGAAGCAAGGAGGAAACTGGCACTTCCTTCCGTATCAGCAGCATAAGATTCACTAGTGTTGCCAAGCTTCCCCCAAGAGAATGGCCAGTAAAACGGAGGGTTGAACGATCTCCACGAGATTTTAAGTGGTCATGGATTTCAGGCAACATCTGTTCATAGATTCCTTTAGCAGCCTCATATATACCTCTATGCACAAGAACATCCATCCCCTGGATAAATAACATGTAACTCATTTCCTGAGTGTCAAGAAACATAAACTTGAAACTGTTGAACAGTATAAAGAAATTAAGTTTTGAGAATTCATCAGACAACTAACTGACTGTTTTTATTTATTCACTTCCATAACTAGAACCAGTTTCATATCTGGAGTAAACCTCACAGATGACAGAGATTTCTGCATGCAATTTCAGTAATTACCTCAAACAGAATGGGCTCAAAAAGTAGGTTAGCTTTCCAGGATGCCAGTGTCTCTGAACCCTGTGCAAAAGAGAAATTAAGTAAGAAAACCAAATGAACCAAAACTACAATGAAATGAAGTTATGCCCTTGCAATTGACAGTATCACCAGGAAAGCAGCACAACTAGCCATGTTCGATAAAGAACAATATTAGTTGAGAATCTATAATAAATAGAAAACTGAATTCAAATTCCAAATTGCTACCACAAATGGTCTGCTACAGCCATTATAAAAATCAGAATCACATTGACAGTTGATTTTCCATTTGCCTTACCTGAATTACGAAAAATCTAGTACCACTTTGGTCATCATCACATATGAACCAATCACATGGCGATGAGTGCGTTGAGCTCAAATCATCTGCAACAGCCTGCTTCACTTCCTCTTCTGCAGCAACCACTGCTGTCACTGAGTCAGTTGTTGCCATAAAAGATGCCATCTCTGTGTTCATCCTATTAATACTGTCATTGTTTTCGATTTGTCCTTCAACCAAGCCTTCTTCAACATCAGCCTCTGAGGATTTGAAAGGAAGTATGCTCCTCGTCCGAGAATGCAGATAAGAAGCAGCAGAAGCAGCAATCTGATAAGCAGCAGATGAACTTATTTGATACCCACTGTTCTTCTGCTCCTTTAATTTTACATCATCCTTTGCAATACTTTCCACTTGCCGAATTTCAGCTGACACCTGATTTTTTTCAGCTTTTTCGGCCAATTCCTTCTTCTCTAATGATGAAGTTACAAAACGCAGACCGTGATATTTTAAGAGGTTTCCAGGCTGAATAGAGGGTAAATTATCATCATCACATACAGTTCTATAAAGAAAACTGGAATTCCACATTAACCATATGCCACTCGTGAAAAAGTATTTCAACACAATATCAATGGCTGAACTTCTTTTGCAAATTAGATTTCATGTTAAATCATCAAACCAAATAATTATCATTAACAAATATAGAGAATGTTTGTCTGGTCATATAAATAAATGTCTGCAAAAAAGGCTCAAAATGGTTTTGATGAATTTCAGAAGAGCTATAACAGGTGCAGATTGCAGAAAACCCTTTGTTGGTAGCAGGCCATTTTTCGAATATATAACTATCCAAGATCTCAGAATAAAATCAAACTAGTTTCCGTTTGGAAAGTTACATAGCAGAAGAAAATTATACAAAATTAGGAAATACCAATGCTTCGATCAATGTGATTCAAACAAATTATTCAGACCAGTTCCCCACCTCCCATAAATAGTTGAGAATTAATAATGAGAAGGTAAATCTGGGGTCTCATAAACCCAATAACCTAAAACCTTGCCAATGAATGATTTGTTCATCTTCAATATCTCATTTAGGAATATAACCATCGACCAGAGAAAAATTATGAAACTTTAATACCTGGAATTAAAATTTAATGCACAAAAGCAAAGAAAAAAAGGAATTTTCATACCTTAATTTTGGTTATGGAATACGCCAAGTTCCCCAAGTATGATACTTGACCAAATAATCTGGCTTCGGCTAATGTCACCCTCCGAAGCAACCTCGAAAACGAATCTCTATCGAATTGAATCTCTTCTTCGTCATCGTCATTGTCATCAACTCTACAAGCATCACAGAAGTCCTCCTCTTCTTCCTTGTCATCGTTATCGTTATCACAATCATTTCGCTGATCATTCGCCACACCCTCCTCTTTCCTCACATCTTCCTCATTACCACCATTACCACCATTACCACTATTCCCTTGTTCCTCCCTCCAGAGAGACCTGAGATGCAAAATCTTCAACACCCAGTTATCTCTTTGATCCTCCGAACTCATTTCGCCGTCCTCACCGTCCACCTGAACAGCTTTCCCTTCCTTGTTCTCCACCAATACGGCATCGTCAAGAGCCAACCCATTATACCTGCTGTTCCCACCTCCTCCTAGCCAAAAAGATTTCAATGGGTACCTAAACGAGAACCTAGAAAACACATTCTTCTGCTGCGATTTCTCCGCCGTCGACCGCCCCATCGCGCTAACCTGAGATGGATTCGTACGAACATCCAATGATCCATTCATAGAGATCCCCGGAGCTATCCCAGAAATACTACTTTTCAAACACAAAGTATCCATTTTCTTTTGATTTCAATGGGTTCTCCTCCACAATTTTATTTTTCTCTTTGCCTCTGTTTCTTAGTTTGCTTGCTGCAATTTAAACAAAAATGTTACAGACCAATTACTATCAGAAATGTTAACCTCTCTACAATCTTTTGCTTGAAATTGGGCCTTCGAGTTCTTCGCTGAATTCTTTATAAACAGAGAGAAATGGAGGTGGCATGTAGAAGGGGGAAGGGAAACATTTAAAGAGAGGAGGAGCAAGAAAATGGCTTCGCATGCGTTTGGAACCGAACAGATCACCAACCTTCGTAAAACCCTTTTCTTAATTTAATAAAATTGTTTAATTAATAATCTATAAACAAACGACGCCGCTTTGTTTCTTTAATCCCCAAAGGTTTTTGGATTTGAATCTTTTTTATCTCTCTCACATGGATGTGCTAATCTGTGTCGGGTTGCGAACAACTTTGGCTTTCGCACGAAAGCGCGTGGTTGGACCCACTCCCACTTGCTTTGAAAGTTTTCTCCAAAGCCAATCTCTGATGTCGCCACGTCAAAGGATACAGATGAACTAAATACGTACTACTTCTGACGTGTCGGTTACTAAATCTTTCTGAGGAGATCGCTTCACGAGTTCGAGTATAATATATTATGGTACTCGCCTCCTGAAAAGTACAGCTTTCATTCTATTCTATATTTTGTTTCTAACTAAAATGATTTTTCTTTTCTTTCCTAATGACACACAATTAATAGGGTTCATTTTTTATTCTTTTCATCACAATCATTTATTAGGCATTCACTTTTTTTTGGTATATTTGAAGTGCTCGAAAATAAGTAGAGCTGGAATTCAAATCACACAATTCAATATTCGAATTTGAAATCGATTTGAATATGAAATCAAATTAAATAAAAATACATTTTAGAATTTGAATGTAAATTCAAATCAAATTTGAATGATGTAATATTCAAGTTAATATTAGATTAAATTATTTGATTAAGTAACTAATTTATATTTATCAATAAATAATTATAAATTTTGTGTAATTATTTGTATTTATTTAATTTTCAAAAATATATATATTACTTTTACCAATTTTACTTTGGATTTGGGTCCTCTTGAATTTTAGCAATTCTACAAAATATAATTCTCTTAATTTTTGTTAACAACTATTTAAAATTATATTTTAATAAAATTGTGTTTAAAATTAGAATTAGAATTAATTAGAGTTAGGGATACGATTAGGATTAGCATTTAGGTTGGGTCTAGTTAGGCTTATACTTAGTTAGGTTTAGGATTAGATTTAGGCTTACACTTAGAATTAGGCTTAGGCTTCCTTCAAGTCTATTTTCCTAAACAAGATGATAGACTAATTTTAGAAACTGATGCCAGTGAATAACACTGGGGAACAGTGTTAAAAGCAATAGTAAATAAGATGCCATAATATGAAGTTAATTTGTGTCTTGGACTTTTTGTATTTTTTTTTTTTGTGTTATTTTAATAGTACGATAATTGTGGTACTTACTTTTTTTATAATGATTATGTAATTTTAATATTCACACCCATATTTTAAATTACTTAGTTTTATTTTATATATTTATATTTATAAATTTTAAACTTAAATTAGATAAAGATAATTTTATGCAATGAAAATTCAAATATTAGAATTTGAATCAAATATTTGAATATGCGTCAAATTCAAATTTAAAATGATCAAATTTAAATATCATTTTAAATTTGTAGAGATATACGAATTTGAATTCGATAGTTGAATTCAAATACAAATACAACTAATAAAATATTCAAAACTATTTGATTCGGATTCTAGTCGTAAGGACAAGTACCAAAAAATACTTGTTGAAATTCTTATATTTTAATTGAATTTTTTTTTTAAATTTATCATAAAATTGATTTTACTAAATTTACTATTTAATTTTTTTTAATTAGCATTGAAAATTTAGAATCATAAGATAATTGTTGAGAAAAAAAATTATTTTATTTTTTTGCAATAGGGCCATTGTGTCTAAGAGATAAACAATGAAAGTAGATTTATTTTTCTTTTTTCTTTTTTTTTATAAACCCTTATTTTTAATTAAGACAAAATTTAATTTCATGTCCTTGAAACCACGTTTGATGTCTTCAAATTTTAATATTTTCACAATAAACTAAAAACATAAAATGATAAGAAATATTAACGATTTCTAAATTTTGTGGTTGAATGAACCCAAAGTCAAACTATAGCCTAAAGGCAAAAGTAATGGGCAACCATTCTTGGTGTTAGCGGTGGAGCATCTTAATGTGAATGGTAACCAATCATTTTAGACATGAAAAGTATTAGTGTGTTAGTCTAGTTTATAGAAATAACCCCAATGCTTGCAGGAGTGAATGAATTTTGTGAAAAAAAAAAAAGGAACTTTGGTTTGGTATAACGCTTTAATAGTCGCAATTTAGGTTTGAAACATCAAAATTTATTGAGTAACAAAATCAATAGTTTATCTTATTGGCATTGCAAGTGACCTTGTGTTTCTTATTTAGTTTTTCCATTTTTCCCTTTGAGATGGATCTAAATTTTGGATGATTTATGTTAGTAGTTGAAACGGGATATATCATATATAGAATACTAGCCTTTAAGGTAGTTTGAGGAAATATTTGCTTTCTTCTTAAATTTTGTTTTGGTAAGTAGTACAATATGGACTAGTTAAGTATAACTAAGAAATAATTTTTTTTTACAAGTTATCATTGTGATCAAGAAAGTGTATTATTCTAAATTATAATATTTTTTTAGAGAAGTCATGAAAAGTAAAATCTTCATAAATTTTATAATATTGACTTGAATGACATGTATTTGGTCAGATCAAAAATATAATTAGTCGAGATACATGTAAACAGTCTCGAATTTATCTGAACATTAAATAAATTAATTAATTAGATTGATAATTATTTTTATCTATAATATTTTTTTCTGCTTGGTTTATAGTTCGTTCATATTATAAAATGTTTTGTGTCTTATTTAAAAATATTTTGCCCATTAAGCTAGCATGTTAACAAGTGAGCTTATTTTTGGCTTCCCTAAAAATTGCTACACAAAAGGTAAAATTGTATACTTTTTTTATAGGTTGAAAAGCTTCTTACCAAAAAAAAAAGAAAAAGAAAAAGAAAAGAAAAGCTCAATCCAAAAGACTAAATTGATTAAAAACTTCGTTAAAAAAAAAATGTCATTCTCTAAACAATATCTACTATTAACTAAGCCTAAATCTAAAAACCCGTGAAAGAACTAAAGCAAACGTGGCCCAAATGCGATTTTTATGAGATTTTTTTTTAACGGGATGAGTTATGTTGGGCTATAGAAGCCCTAAACAAACTTCAAGGAAGATGGCCCAAAAGTGGAAAAACAAAACGTACAGTTTGTTTCGCGTTTAGTAGCACCGAGAGAGTTCTGTTTCGCTTTCCCCCAATTTCCTTTTCTTCGATCAACGACGCTACACAGCTAGTCGTTCCGGCAATAATCTCAATCTGACTCCCTGCCCTCTCCTCACTGATCGACGACTGCAGTAGCAGCTCCAAGCAACTACTATACGTATTCTCTCTCCGTTTCTCATAGCTTAATTGGGTTTGTTCCCACTTTCTATCAGTCTCATTCTTTCAGTTTGGTTTTGTAATTTATTTGTTTTCTGTCAAAGATGATATATAAACCTTTGGCTCTGTGCAAAGTAGTCCCCATTTAATTTTAAATATCTGGAATTCGTTCTACTTTCTTCTATTTTGTTTATTGTTTGTTTGAACTTTGAAGTTTGAGCAAATAATACCATGTTTAAGTCATTATTCTAGCATATTAAAAGTTGTCTATTATTCTGATTTGTATTTGATTTGATAGTATCTAAATCAAAGAAAATTTTATGGGACAAAGATTCTCTACTGAATTAGATTTTTTATTTTTATATTTTTTTATATGATAATATTTGCTCATTTTTCTGAATGTGATGCGAGGTTGAACTTAAATATGGTTGTTTATTGCTGTTATTCTGTGAAAATTCTGTAACTTTGAGATTTTCTAAAGCTAAAAGTGTAATTTATCTAATTGTGGATTTTTTTTTAAGGAGGAAGTTACTCAGCAAAGATGAGCAATCCTTCTTCTGGGTCATCCTCAAAATCAAGAGTTGGATCCTCTCAACCAACAGAAACTTCATTTAAACGCAAAAGAGGAGTTTTCCAAAAGGAATGTATGTATGGAGCTTCTCATGTTAGTTTTTCAAATATTGATATATCTATGCCTCTCTGTTTTCTAAAACTTTTTGTTTTTTTTGTTGCTATAGTGCAGCACATGATGTATGGTTTTGGAGATGATCCTAATGTAAGTATTTTTGTCATTCTGTCTCTGACTCTCTTCTATAGTTTATAATTGGTCAGTCTGATGCTCTATCTGAACAATAGATTGATCATATGTGGAAATAATAATGTGGAGTTTGATTTGAGTATCTGGCATGGGTTCCCTTTTTTGTAATAAAATTTATTGGAGATACCAACTTAAAATCATGTATATCTCTTTTCTTATGGATCAAATAGAAGAAAAGGGAAAAAATGAAAGAAAAAGAAAAAAATTGGAATAATCTGAAAATGTTTTGAACCGATCAATATAAAATTGAAAACATTTTGCTCTTATAAATCTTAAAAAATAAATATGTACGAGATCTAGAACTACCCTCAACAGTTTGTGTAGCCATAAATCCTATTTTGTATTCATTTAGCCTCTTCATGCCTACTATAACTATTTATTTCGGTTTTCTACTAGTGGCTTTAACTATAACCTCAGCTTTATTTATCGGTCTGAGCAAGATACAACTTATTTGATTTGAAATTATAAAAAATCATCTAACTTTGGATCTGCACTTTCATGTCTTATTCATGCATACATTTGTTTTTGGCTAACAGTCTTATTCATGCATACTTATATATTAACATGAGATACCATAGGAATGTGTATACCTCATCAAACTTAGTGGATTCCTAGCTGATTCCTTTTCTAATAGCTGCAACAATAGGAATATCCCTTTGATTTACTTGCATATATGTATATTTTGTGTGTGTGAATTTGTGTATATTTATGTGTGTTTGTGGAAATGAACAAATTTGATGAACAAAATGTGTTCTTAAGTTGCTTTGTTTATTGTATTCTTATATATTATTTCTTGTTGTACTCAGCCGCTTCCTGAAAGTGTGGCACTTGTTGAGGACATTGTTGTGGAGTATGTCATAGATTTGGTAAGCATATTTTGGGCAATAATTTTGTTTGAATGAGTTAGAAAGAATGGTCTCTTACTTCACGATGTTGTTATGTATAATTTTTCTTCAGGTACACAAAGCCCAAGATATTGGATCAAAGAGGGGAAAGCTATCAGTTGAGGATTTCTTGTATCTAATACGAAAGGTACCTTTTCCAGTGGTTTCTATTGTGTAATACACTGGAAATGTTATCTTCCCCTTGCAAACTCAATAATATTCTACAATCCACATTATGCCTGCATTTAGTATACATTTGATTTCATCTTTAATTGTTACATGTTTGCTTTATCTCTTTTTTCTTAAAAAAAAATAAAAAATGCTTTCTTTGCTGAGCTCATTGTTTCCATATCGATTTAGTGCTACTGCCTGCCAAATCCATAGTACTGCTTTCCTCATTCTATAGGGTGATTAGCTCCTTGTTTTTATGTTACTTGGAAAGATTATGCAAAAAATCTCCTATCTTAATTTTTCATTTCCTCCATTGGAGAATATACAATGCACATGCTTAAATCTTAGATTGTTGTTGTATTTGCTGGTGGACTAAGCCCAATCTAATTTCTCTACGTCCTGCAGGACACACCAAAACTTAATCGATGTACAGAACTGCTATCTATGAACGAAGAGCTGAAACAAGCAAGGAAGGTTTTTGAATCAGATGAAGAGAAGCTGAGGAAGGTTTTTGAGGCAGATGGACCAGCAGAATGATAACAAAAGCGCTTCTCCATTGTTCTTCGTTTTCTTGTTCCCGGTTAAGCTGCATTACAAATTTACAACTACCCTTTTATGGCTGATGTGTATCTATGCCGAAGTTATTAATTTTCATTCTTGCTAATGAATTAAAGTGAGGCTTACTTTAGCCAAAGAAAGAAAAAAATCTCGCGCACCAAACTGTTTTAGGCAACTTTGGATGCCTGGTTAGGGGATATGGATCATTTCCTGTAAAAACATAAGGTTTTGTTGGGGAGAGAGACTTAAAAAAACTTCTTCATAAATAAAATTTATTTTTAAGTTAAATGTTTTTTGAGAGAGAAAATATTGTTCTTCTCTCTCCAACAGAACTTCCTTGTGGCGCAGAGGGCAACTGCTTCTAATGTAAATACCATTAATGTTTGCTCGTATGAATAACAAATTCACCGTTGGCATCCGCATTTTGACTTGCTCACAAAACTGCAAGAGTTTGAGGACATTGCATATAGTAAATAAAACATAAAAAATAAGCTAATTAATTAAGCTGTAGGTAGGTCGGCAACAACAGCAATTAGCTGACAGACTCGGTACATTAGGTAATGTGTAAGGTTGATATTTTCCAAATTCTGTTGCACTTTTCAGACTGCTTAAATGTAACAAAGCCAGCATGCCAAAAAGGCACCGCAACTCACAGGGTTACTAGGTTTTCAGCATTCAGCATTCAGCATTCAGCATTCAACATGAGCAAGGCTACGTAATCACAGAAAAATGCCTACTATTCAACTTACAAAAAAGGGGGAGAAGTAAGGCAGGGATCCTTTGACTTGTTGTGTGACCTTATAGGTTTACAATGGATGGATACCGGAAGATAACATGCAAGTATTTAGCCTATATCCTAGCCAAGAATTGCTTTCAGCTTTGTCTTCTGGTCCTCTGTTAGATAGGTGGGGAATAGCACCTCAAACTTTACGTAAAGATCCCCTTTCTTTGTGCTTATATGCAATGGCATGCCTTCTCCTTTGAACTTTCTGACTTCCTTAGGTTTGGTGATTCCCTGAGCATTCAAAATAAAAGTAAATAAATCCATGTCAGATGAGTTTCTGTCTCGGTCCTTCCCTCATCATATAGTTATTGATCTTATTCAAAGAGAGTCTTTGCCTTTGGAAGTGAATAACAGAGGAGGAAGGGATGGGGAAGGGTATTTTATGCTTACCTTTGAGCTGATGTCCACCAGATGTTCATCGAGGTGTTTAATGGTCTTCTCAAAGCCAACAAGGGCTTGAACCTGAAGGAAGGAGAGCTTCAGAAATCAATCTTACAAATGCACGTTTATTCTATTTCAGGCATATATAAAACAATCAGGTACTGGAAAGATATCATGTGTTAATTTGCACTACTAGACCAGTGTTTACTAGTCTACAGCCCGTCTGCTGTAGTACATGTCAAGTAACATATCAGCATATGTCAGTATGTACCAGAGTTATCGTCACAGTGGTGTGCAGGTCATTGCCTTCCCTTCTGAAAATGTCATGGGGTGCTGTGCGGATTCGGAACTGCCCAAAATGAAGTATTTAGTCAGCATGCATTACATGCTTATTCCCAATTACAAAATCAAAACGAAAGAACTAACCTTTAAATCTCCTGGTTCTCCATCAATTATGGGCTCACCATCTTCATAGAATACAACCTCCTGTGATAATAATCACGAAAACAATAGAACAAAATAGATAGTTGTCAGTTCAGTGCAAAATTGTATAACCAAAGTGGCTCCTATTTAGCCCTAGCTCAGTGCAAAATTGTATCACCAAAGAGGCTCCTATTTAGCCCCAGTTCAGTACTGATAGGGAAAGGAAAAAAAAAAACAAACATATCCAGTTACAATTCCACCCGGACATTCTAATCAGACAAACACACAGAACTAAGAAGCTGCCCCCCTCCCCTAAACACAAGAAAAACTGTTTTTGGAGCACCACAGGAAAAAAAAAAAAAAACAACACAACAACAACAACAACAACAACAAAACAAGGAACCACAAGGGCATTAATTTCTCATCTATGTAGAGTCTCGAGGAGGGCAATATCATAACATAGTTTCTCATCTTTAAAAAACAGGTATACAGACTTGGAAAGAAAAAAACTATGCAGTAAGGAAGTACCGAAATTTCACAGTTAATTAGTACAGGTGCACACAATGAATTAGAAAACTGATTTAGTAGAAGAATTTAAAAGCTTACTTGGCCATCTTGCATTCCTTTCTCAATGTCAACAGTTATGAAATACCCCTCCCGTTCAAATTTGACATTTGGGCACTGCTCGCAGACCTGGAAAAGCAAACAAGAATATTTGAGAAGCCAATAAAGCAGCCCGAAGGACATTGTACTCAAAGACAAGTAAGCCAAGACTTCTACAAAATATCAAAATTTTATATAAAATACAGAGTGAAAATATTAAATCCATTTCGCCACTAACAATAAAAAATAATTTGATTGTTCTAGGATTGTCAGAGATAATAATTACCTGCTCAGTCATCTGCTGAAACATTCCAGGACCAATTTGCTTGTGATATACCTCGTTTCTACAGTTACAGCGTCTCTTGCCAGGTGCTGGCTTTAAAACATTTTTCTCCCTCCAAACCTGATGTCACACAAGACCACAATAAAACCATCAAACAACTAAAATGAAAAACCTAAACAATTTCTAGTGCCAAAGGTATGTCTCTAAGGTTTTATTAGCAACCAAGGGGATTCAGTTCCAACCTTGATTCTAAATTACGACCGGAATGCATACCATGCTACTTTCAGACTATTCCTAGCAACACTACTCAGTAAATGCTTTAAATAGCCAGATAGAGGTCCCTCAGTTGACTGGTAAGGCTGGGTGGTTATAAAATTTGGTAGGAAAAGATGTTTAATGAAGCATAGGATAAATGTGAAGGAAGGAAGATCAATTTGTATTTCGGGAAATTAATGTTTCCTAAATCAGTTCTGCTAAATTGCAAATTCAGGATTACACTGACGGATGCAGCAAAGAGTGTGAGTATTCTCATTGTGTCAGATGAAAAAATTATTCAATATATATGTAGCATCGAAATCCTTGGCTCACAAAGTTACACAATTTAATGATTGATATTTAGGTATCACATTGGGCTAGTTTCCTTGTAGATCTTATCACACCACCTCCAATTTCCCTTTGCCGCTTGAGTAACAGCATTACACGAATGGTTTTTGTTTTGCTTCGACGAAAAAGCACGTGTTCTCAGATCACGTATCTATAAATGATCTCACCTTCAATGAACCTCCCATGTACAGCTCTTCAAGAGTAGCATCCAGTTCAACTACTGACGTCATCGCCTTTCACAATTTTCTCTTACTCTTCCATTGAACCTCCGCCAAAGAAAACTGAAATAAAAGCTTGTTTGTTAGGAATGAAAACAAACTAGAACAGGATATAGAGGCAATGATTATGGCATTATTTGATTTAACCAAGTATAAACAGATAAACTATTGCTAGAACCCACCAGGTTTTCTTCCAAGTATAACAGAATTTATTAAAACTTATGGGAGGAAAATGCAAGAGAAAACACCCCACCCCCCCCCCCCCCCCCCCCCCCCCCCCAAACAAAAAAGAAGAAGAAACAATTACATCTTTCAAAGGACTACTCTAACTAGTACAAAGTATCAATAGAAGAAACCCTTGGAGATGTGACACCCTTTGTGCCATTATTACATGCCAAATTCACCCTAAACCTTTTTTTTTCCTTGGTTTTAATGGGACATGCACATCTAGGACCCACTGGAAATTTTGGCATCTCTCAACTGCAACTAATAAACGAAATTAAAACAAAATGAACATTCCTTCTACTAGTTTTCATATGCAAGCAACTATTAGAAAAGAAAAAAAATCACGCTTACACCTTTCCCAAGGTCCCTAAAAGTTATTATCAGGAAATATGCATCATATACTTACGAGCTGAATATATCTTGGATGTTCATTCCCATTCCACCACCTCTGCCTCCACTAGCAGCATGCTGTTTCAGACCCTCTTCACCGTGCCTATCATATATACTCCTTTTTTCTCCATCAGACAATACCTCGTACGCTAATAATTATGAAAACCAAGCCATAAACGAAAATCAAAACAAGCCAACAGCATTAAGAAATCAACTCTACAAATTTAATAAACTAACTAAAAATATACCATTACTGATTTCAGCAAATCGCTTATTAGCTTCCTCATTGCCCTGGTTCTTATCCGGGTGATATTTCAACGCCAGTTTCCTATACGCCTTCTTTATTTGCTCGTCGGACGCACCCTTTGGAACTTGCAGTATCTCATAATAGCTCTTACTACAACCATTAGAGACCCAAATAAGAAAATGTATAGCATATAGTGCATACCGCATAATTTCAAGCATTATGAATAACATATATAGAGAAAGATGAATACCCAGCAATGGTGGAGAGAGCATAGCACAGAGCATATAACAGGAACAATAGCTTCTCTCTTCGATGCGCCATTAAGATTTATGGAGGTTTTAGGAGCCGTAGAGTGTTTAATCTCTCCGCAGTACAAGTTTAATGCTCTAATATCAGATCGGCGTTTGGAATTGCAGCGTGGAATTCCAATTTAGGCTTTCCACACAGAAACCAAATTAACATAGAAGATCACCAATTCGCTCTGAGCCCGCGCTTTTCCTTTTCTGAGTCTAACTCGCTCTGGTTTCTCACTTCGTCCCGAGTCCGAGTTTTAAAAGTGAGGATGAAGGATGTGGATTCAGAAAATGGAATCAAAGACCGACTAATTACTAATAACACGAATAAGCTTAGCAACGTGTTCTTGTCGAAATTGGCCAATCAAAGAAACTCTACGGTTGTTACAACCAATGAGGAAAGCCCACGTGGAGGGTTTCTTTGCAACTTTCTTCTTTTTCTGGTGAGTGGCGACGACGATCTGGAAGTCCAAGTCAATTTGTTTTTTACTTTTATGCTCTATCCTTGGAAGGGGTCAGTGCTTTAAGAAAGCCCAAACAGCAACAGAAATTGGGCCGGAAAACTGTAACAAGGACCTATTCACCAATATTTGATTGGGCCAAACAATCCATGAGTTACTCCAATTAGTGTGGGCTTTCCATTCGGTGCAAAACATATTAGACACCAAGAAAATGTATTCTTAGTTGATAGATAAAAAATAAAAAAATTAGCCCACATATACATTTTTCTATGGAGTACATATACATTTTATAGGAAAGCTGAACATGAATTTCTAACTCAATGTAACAATAGTATAATTTCATTTACAAATATTACAGTTACAACTGATCATTTAAGTGACAAACAACTCATTAATAATGAGATAAGTCACCACAGATAAAATTTAAACTCGAAATCTCTTGATCCGAACAATTTTTTCTTAGAAGAGTTATTAAATAAATTATTAGAGTCGTTTGGTAAAACAGTTAAAAATGACATCTAAGCATAAATCATCATTTATAAATTAAGGTTTTATTTTAATTACAATTATCATCTATGATATTCAAATATAATAATACACTGTATTTTTTTAATTAGATTATAATTGAATAACAAAAAAATGATTGAAGTTATAATAAGTACAAATTAAGCTTGTCAACTGATGCATATTGTCCAAGATTTTTAATGTTTTCATGTTTATTTTAAAATGTTTACTTTCGATGCAAGCAGACAGCATTTGTCAATCTTCACTGCTGGGTGCATGTGGCATTAATTAGAAAAGGTTATCAAAATAATGGTAATAATGCACGCTGGCAAGCTAGTGGCTATTTGTTAAAAAACTGTAATCTTTGTTTCTGCTAGAGATATCTTACAAGTGGATCACGGAAACGAAATTAATTTGTTTCTAAATTGTTAACTAATCAATCAAGGCTATGTTAATAAAAAAAGATATATTATCAGAATTCAACTTATGAAACCACGTGAATCATTTGATCAATAATCCCAACTAGATTATGGATCCAACAAAAATAATAGGACAAAAAAATAAACTAATCGTAGGCATGAAATATAGAAGTCCCGTCTTTTTCATTCTCGATCACAAATGATTATTGACTAGTTTGAATAATTGAATTCATGCGATCGTGGGCGCCTCCAATTTTACAAATTTTTTTTTGTCTCAAAAAAGTTAAGAATATTCACTAAAAACTTAATTCAAGTTATTAGTATATATCTATTTATGTTTTAGTGTTGAGTTTAAGCACTCTCAATAAAAAAAGATTAATCTTAATTTCATAATACCATAATAATTTAACATATTAACACTGCACTTTGATCGGTTTTAATTCATTAAACTTGAACCTCGTAGACACTTCAATATATATTTATTATGCTGAATTTTTATTAGTAGCGGTAGTAGTGAAATAAAAAATTATACTTTTTGAGTAATTGTAACATTTTATTCATAAGAATACGAAGGTTATATGCATTTAGTTCATAAATAATTAAAAAGAAGTTGAAATCCTCGAAACAATATTTAATTCTAAACTAAATTACTACATATTTTACCTAACTAGCAACTACATTACTACGTGCAAAATTTGTTTCTTTCTTAATTCCTCAATCATGGATCTTTGATTAAAGAGTGACATGCGTGGAAAATGCTGAAAATTTGGGGTACTATAATTAAACGCTTCAAGACAAGAAAAGTGGTTGGTAACTTAGATTTAGCTATCTTAACCAAATCAATAATCTCCAATTGTATATTAGATTTGAAGGCATGACAAATTAAATTATGATTACCTGATGAAATTGATTTGTTAAGCTCCTTTTAAATATTTTAAATATATTACCCTGTGTGACGCACGATTTGATATTTTCAACTATAATTAACTTAAATATTAAAAATTAAATTCATTATATAAATTAAAAAAAATTCTTTTAATTGTAAGAATAATTAAGAAAATAATATTGTAATAATAAAAGTTATACTTTTAATAATTATTTTAATTCATGAAATTGAGAATAATTAGAAAAAGAAATTAATAGTCAAAAAGAATAACAATTGTAGTACTATTGAAATGCGAAGAATTAGACAATAAATAATTAATTAGTAATCTATTTAAAACATAATATAGTTTTTTATAAGATTAAAGCATAATTTAATACTATGAATAATAACTAAAAGGTACTCTCTTTTTTAATGTAATTAAAAAAAAATAAGTAAATACAATTAAAAAATGAAATTCATAGATAATATAGATTTATAAATTTTTTTCTTTTAACTCTTAAAAGAAAAATTAATATTTCTTTTAATTCATAATTTCTTTTTTTAATTTTGATTCATCAAATTAAGAAGAATTAAAAATGAAATTAATAATAAAAAATAGTTATAATCCTATTAGGATTAAAAGGGAAAATAATTAGGAAAAAAATAAATAGTATATTTTAATATTATAAAAAAAAAAATTTAATGTTACATATTAAAAACTCATAAGAGTATTTAAGAAAATTAAATATTTTCATCATTAAGTCACTTTTATATATATAACTAGTTTTCGTGAAACACGTGTTGTGCGTGAACCATGTTTATGATATATAAATATCTTAAAAAATAGAAAGAAAAATTTATTTTTCTTGTAAGATTTGCAACTTGCATATAGGAATACATTTTGTTTTAAGTTGCTATTCAGTAAGTTCTAAAACATCTATAAATATTTAATAAATAAATAATATATAAATATATTGAAAGAAAATAATTCATATTAGAGCAAATCACTAGTCATTTAATTAGAAATAGATTAAATTTTAAAATTTTATTTGCACTCAAACTATAAACATCAAGAGAGCGTGACAATATTGAAAATTCAATAAGTACAGAGAGTAAAATAATAAATAAGTTGATTCTTTCTACTCTTTTATACATATAGATATAAATTATACATAAAATCCTTTGAACCTATCATAGAAGGTTTTTATGATCATTTTGCTTCTTATTTTTTTTTATTTTGAAAGGGAAATACTATAATATTAAATAATGATCAACGACCCATCCACTTAATGCGTGGGAAACGAGTTATTTCCAGAATAATTGAAAAAAATAAAAATAAAGAAGGTATTAATTGTCCTACAATCGTGTATCTTGTTGTATGACTTTGCTTATAAACCTATATTAACTTTAATGATGAATATGTTTATTTTATGAGAATAACTAATTATGAATGTTTCTTGAAATACACCTTTCTTATTTTATGCTAATCAAACATCTTTTCCAATGTAAATGTAATGTTGAAAGGATATAATGTTGGTTGGTTATAATTATTTCATGTGGTGAAATAGACTTAAATATTCTTTTAAGTTTTTTAATAAGTTATTTACTATAATTTATGGGTGAGATATTAGTTCTGATGGATTTTATTTGAGTTTCACTCTTGGTATTATACAAATATTCGTTTATGTAAAAAAAAAATTCTTACATGTACATTGCATATATATTAATTCACCTTTTGTAAAGAACATGCATGCATGAAGTCCATGATATAACCTGATTAGGTATATTGTCGGTCTTACCAACAAGGAAGAAATAAAAAAGATTAGGTATCTTGTCTGAGGAAAACAATATTATGATGAAATAATTGGTGGGACCAATATATTAATATTGTGATTGTGAGTCTATGCCGATGCGTAAAAAATGGGTAGTGTGTCAATTTCAAAAAATGACAAAAAAAGGTCATAATGCAATGAACTCCATGATATAATTGAACTGATTAGAGATGTATATAGTAAAAACTGATTAGGTAACTAGTCAAAAAATAATAATAATAAAGGAAAAAATAAAGGAGAAATGCAAATTTGAAATAAAATTATACTCATCTATTCTCTAAAATGTTCAATGATCTCCAAGTCATTTTTGGTAGTAAATAGTAAAGGTGTTTTAAGAATGTTTAAAAAAGTTTAGTGTTCTATTAGGTATTTGTGATCAAATTGTGATTTTATCTAAAATGAAACATTTATAAGAAGAAAAAGAGTTATATCACATTATATAATTCATGAATTCAACAAATTTCTTACGAATAAGTTTTAATTATTTTTATTCTAATTAAAGTTTAGCTTTTAAAATTTAATAATTTTTGACGATTGATTAACTAGATATGATCATTATTAATTTCAGGTATATTTGAACTTGAATTAAATAATAATTTTATATTATATGTGAATGTAATAATTTGATTACATTTATTTTTTATATATATTGGCTATAAAAATTGACCTAGAATAACAATCTAATATAACAATAAATAAAGGGTGGAATAAATTATAAATCACATACTTCATGTAGTGATATAGATCAGTCTACTTATATAAATGGTGTGAGTTCTCAAAGCAAATTAATTATAAAAGATATTTAAAAAAGAGAAGAAGTATAAAAGGGTGGATTGATTTTTGTGTTGGGTAGATGAGATAATAAAGTCTAGAGACAAAGAAAAAGGAGGAAACAGAAAGGTGTACCGTGCACATACGAGGGGCAATCAACGTGGGAGATTAAAGCCCCGTCACGAGGCTCTCGGGTCTTGACGCTAGATTAGCCACGACTACAGCCTTCAAACATAGCCAACGTGGCAGAATCTCACACCACAGTCATTTCTTTATCACTATGTACCCCACCTCCAAAGTTACGCAATACAAAACATTCTGAATATCTATAAATTAAATAACAACCCTTTTGGCCTGTTCGTAGTTCTTAAGCCCATGATTGTATATATAGTCAACTAGGGAGCTCAACTTTGTGTGCAATATACTGCAGTGGTCTTGCTAGTTCTTAGAAAGTTAATCATGGGGAGGGCACCTTGCTGTGAGAAAGTTGGGTTGAAGAAGGGGAGGTGGACAGTAGAGGAGGATGAGATCTTGACCAATTATATTAAGGCTAATGGGGAAGGCTCTTGGAGGTCGTTGCCAAAAAATGCAGGTACCTTTTGTTTTATTTTATAATTAATTAATGGACCTGTACTGTGTTTTGGTTGATTTATCAATTTGGGATTCTGAAATATATGACATGAAGGATTATTGAGGTGTGGGAAGAGCTGCAGATTGAGATGGATTAACTATTTGAGAAATGATTTGAAGAGAGGAAATATTTCACCTCAAGAGGAAGAGATTATTATAAAGTTGCATGCCTCTCTGGGTAATAGGTTAGTACTATCATTAAAATATTAATTTTCTTATTTTGCTTCTTGTGTTTCTTTCTTTATTTTGGTAATTGGGTATTTATTAAATACTAATTACATAGCTTTTACACTTAAATTATTTATTAATCACCTGAGTATTTTATTTGTTTGTTTTTTTGTGTTTTTTGCAGATGGTCTGTAATAGCAAGTCACTTGCCAGGGAGAACAGACAACGAGATAAAAAATTATTGGAATTCACACCTGAGTAGAAAAATTGACACCTTCAGGATCAGGAGGCCTACGAGTTCTGAAACTGCCTTGCCAATGATATTGGATGTATCAAAACTGAGTAATATTTCTCATTCCAACCGAAAAGGCAGTAGAACCAAACGCTGGGCCATGAAGAAGAAATATAAAAGCTTAAGCTCAGAGACACCCACAGACAATGCCAACAAGAAATATGAAGCAACTCCAATAATAACGCCATCGACACCGGCATCAGAGAAATTGAAGAGCTTGTCCACAGCTAGCAGTACTGTGATAGGATTAGATTACATGGTGTTGTGCCCAACTGGCGAGGAAACTGAAAGTACTGATGTGCAAGGAGGTGATGAAATTTCAGGACCATCATCAACAGCAGTAAATATTGATGGTCCTGGACAATGTTTTAATGAGACTACGTATAATAGAGTGATGGATCCAATCAGTGGGGTTTTGACTTTAACTGAGGAAAGAGAAGGAAGCAGGCATGAATGTGGTCAGGATGTAATAAATATTGGAGTTATGTGTCCAACCAAGTTGGCAACAAACAACAGTTATGATCAAGATCACCTAGAAAGTAGTACAAATATTACCCCATCAAATGGGGACAGTGCTGGGGACTGGTATTCTTACTCTTCAATCACTTCATGTTTTGATGAAGGTGGTGTTGATAATTGGGATTGGGAGAATGCTATGCAAATGCAAGTGATCAAAGATGATCAGACATTAATGGGTGTGGAAAATAATGAAAACTTACTGTCTTGGTTGTGGGATGGTGTTGATAATTTGGAAAGTGATTCTCATAATTTAGGAGAGATTTATGTAGATCCTGACAAGCAAAAAGCTATGGTTGCTTGGCTTCTTTCTTGAACTTAGCCAGATAATGAGAATGATGTTAATTATTTGGGTTTGATCCATTTTTTTAGTTATAAATGGTAATATCTACTGTATTGTTTTCATCCCATTGTAAAAGTATCATTAATTAGTGTCTAGTTATGGAAAAAAAAAAAGTTTGAATGGAATTCAGATTTCTCTTGAAATTATTTTTAAGAGCACGGCACTATTTATGCACCTCCTAAATGGGTAAGTAGAGTCACGTATGATATAAGGCCAGTGAAACTATTTAATTTTTGGAGTGAAATTATCTCTTCCCTTTTAAAACTTAAAAAAACTCAGCATTATAAATACAAAATAATTACCAATTGTGTGCCTTACTTTATTTACAATTTCAACCTTCTAGAACTTCATATTTACTATTTTTTTAGTAGGGTCAATTTATTTTATATTTAACTAAATGCTAAAAATTACAATAGTGTATGTTGTATATGTCTACTTTTAATTGAAGTGGACAAAGGCTCAATTTTCTCTCTCAATCTAAACTTAAAAGTGTTAGACATATCAATAATTTAATTTAAAATTTTTTAATTTCCAATACAACTCTTTCTCTCTCCAAAAACTTTTTCTTTCCATTTCTCTCATTTTTTGACTCATCGGCTCGTCTCTTCTCTGCATCCTTGTGTCTTTACAAAATTCATCCAAAGGCCACCTTGATTTTGGGTTTTATTTTGAAATTGATGCAGAAGAAAGCGTTGTTTATTTAACTAAACAACTTTGTTTAAAATTATCCACTTAAAAAAAAAATAATAATAATCTGAAATTTTATAATACCCACATGCAAGATGTTATCTTGCTACAAATTAAAGATCCCGTATCAAAAGCAAACTTCAGAGTTATACTTTTTTTTTTTTTGTCAGATAAGATGACATCTCAAAATTTATTTCAACCAATATTTAAAATAAGAATAAAAAATCAAGAGATCTCAAATGGAGACACCGTAAAATGGCAATTATGAGAATTTTATTGAAAAATATAATTAAGATATTAATTAAATTTTAAGTAAAATTATAAATATAACTCTCACTCCTTAGCCTTGATAAAAAGAGAAAATTAGATTTTTTTTTTATTCACTTTAAAAAATAGAAAGTAATTAAACTTAAATTTGTAATTTACAGTGGTAATTAATTTTGAGGAATACCCATTTCTTAGATTTCGGAAACCTTAGCTAGACTAGATGCTTGTTGGACAAAGATCACTTGTCAATTGTCATAGGAAAAAATCTGAAACTTGTAAGAGACAGAGATTTGGAGGTTTTGAATTTAAAGGTTGTACACCAAAGGACAATGAACATAGTAGATATCTGGGGGAGAGAGGATTGGAAACAGGGGCGGAGCTGCACAAGAGTTGAGTGGGTTAACATGGTTTCTACTAAGTACTAATGACTTTTTGATTGCAAGAGTTTACCTTCTCTGTTAATTTGGTTGTTCTGAATTTGGCCCAGATTTTTGGAATGGCAGAAAAAGAATATTTATTTTAGGGTTTTAGTATCCAACAAGTTATGATATACACTGTTAAATCTTTTTAAATAATGGATCTTTATTTTCCTGTGGTATACTAATTTGGCATTGTCTGAATTCTAGGTCTTGCCCATTATGTTTAGACCTTGCACTTCTTCGCCTGTAACTTTTCATAAGTTAATAGTCCAATACAACATGAGTTGAACTCATAACCTGAGCATCACCTTCCTCTACATCTTTTCTCTACTATCAGTGCCAAATCATTGTGCCTCTCTTCCTTACTTTATATATTTGATCGATTTTGAAGTATATGATCTTGAGGCTCTTCCACATATCCTTTAATGAACACTAAACTCAATATTCTCGCAAACTCTTATTTAAAGTAGAATTAATAATTATACTGTTGCAATTGCTTATCAATTTTTTGCTTATTAATATTGTTGCAGCCCTGCTGATGATACTATTGTTCATTAGTTCTTAGTTGTTAATGTGATAATTTCCCACATTGCTAACATGATATCTATTATTTATAGATTAACAAGAGTTTCATTTTTTTGATTTTATATATTGTTTCATTCTCATTCTTTTAATTTTCAAGCAAGTGAAATCTGATAAAACAACTAAAAAATATATTATAAAAGGGACACAATTATAAAATAAAATAAAAATCAAATATTATAAGGACCAAAATAATAAACTTATGACTTTCAAGAGTCAAAATATAATTTTCCCAGCCTATATATGGACCTGAATGATAAAAATATAGCATTATAAAGGTTAAAACTTTTTCCCAAATTTTAAAAAAGTATCAAATCTTATACAGGTATGATTTTTATGAGTTTGTCTATCATGTGCCCATTATGCACATGATAACAAGCCTACAAAACGAGTATTGTTTATTTCAATAAGATGAATAATATATTGGTCCTTGTATTTTGTAAACTTGTTATTCTGTGTCTACTAGGCATAAAATAGATAAATTTAATTTTTATTAGTAAAAATACAAATTGTCTGAATTCTTGTATGGGTTAGAATGCAAAAAATTATGAATTTAAAGAGCTAAACAAAATTTTGTGGCATCGGTTCCGTCTATTCCACCTTTTTTTTTTTTTTAGTAACCAATGATTAACAAAAGAAAAACTAAACTAGAGGAACACTAACAGTACGTTCCCAACAGGACCCATACTATCTGACATGAGAAAAGCTTCAGTTTATCTGGAGGCTCATCCCAAAACACTTCTCGAATGTCTTCAGCCAAAACTAGATTGGCGAGCTTGTCCGCACATTGATTTCCTTCCCTGTAGACGTGAAGGATACGGACCTTCCAGTTTTGATTCAGCAACATGTGTATTTCTTTTATCAAAGCACTATTTGCATTTAGTTTATTAAACTTTTGGAGACTAACCTCTATCAAGGCTTTTGAATCAACTTCCACTATTAACTTCTGGATTCTTTTCACCCAAGCCATTTTCAATCCAAGATAAAGCGCCCATAATTCTGCATGAAATGAGCTACACCACCCCACCTGACAACCATAACCACCTAACCAATTGCCACATTCATTTCGAAACAGTCCAGCAGCACTTAAGAGGCCAGGATTGCCCCTAGAAGCACCGTTAGTGTTCAGTTTTACCCAACCTAAATTGGGGGCCAACCAACTAATGGACATAGCAACTTTCTTCCTCTTGAGTGTGCTATCCAAATCCACCGAGTCCATGTGTTTCAAGTCTTGGAGATACTTATGAATTAAAGTAACTGGCTGGGAGGGCCATACAAATTCCTCATCGAATAGACTTTTGTTTTGCCAAAGCCAAAGGTACCAAGAGGTAACCGTATAAATTTGTCCCAACTATGCCCCATCAATTTCATCTTTCTCTCAAGATTGGAATCCACCCAATCTTCCAGAACAAGGTTGTAGAAATTAAGACATTCATTACGTCCTCCAATCTTGTCCCACACCGCAGAAGCTAAGTGACAATCTCGCAAGACATGCAAAATATATTTCGTGGTTCTTAGGCAAGCGTGGCATTGGTCTATAAATCCTGGTATTCTACTAGCCAAGAATCCCTTTGTTTTGAGAATTCCATGCATAACCTGCCAAAGAAACATTTTTAGTCTTTGTGGACCATCCCACTTCCAAATCAGATCCCACAAAGAATTTCTAGTATCCCAGTCATCTCTAAAGTTGTACGCCTCCTTGACTGTGAAATGCCCATAGTTTGAGCTGCCCCACGAAAGGCAGTCTTTTCCTCCGTCCATACAAGGAGGAAGAAGTGCATCAGTTTTCTGACAAATATGATGATGAAGGAATTGCTTGATTCTATCCATATCCTAATTACTCTGGTTATTAACAAACTGACTAACACTTTCATGCTGATCATCTTCATCAATCACTTGAAGAGCATTACTCAACAGTGGTCCCTCTCCCTAGACCCAAGGATCAATCCAAAAATTAACTGAATTTCCATCTTCTAACGTCCAGAGAATTCCGCCAAGAACTTCTGGCCAAATACCACAAAGGGTCTTCCATAGATAAGAATCAGTCTTTTTAACAGAAGGAGGAGCAGGGACGTCTTGGTCACCTAAATATTTAGCTTTTAGAACTTGGGATCAAAGACTATTCTCACCAGTGATAAGATTCCAAACCATTTTCATCAAAAGAGATTTATTAACTAGATGCATGTCTCGGAGACCAAGACCACCATGTACTATAGGTTGAGTCAATTTGCTCCAGGCAATAATATGCATTTTCCTATTCCCTTCCTCGTCACCCCAAATAAAATCACGATTAAGGCGATTAATCATGTCACAAACAGTCAAAGGAATACTTGTGGACTGCATAGTATAAGTAGGGATAGTTTGTGTGACAGATTGAACTAAGGTGACACGCCCAGCAAAAGAAAGAGTTTTTAGTTTCCAACCCGAGAGCCTATCTTGACCTTCTCAATAATAGACTGATGTAGCCTTTTAGAAGCTTTACCATGTATGAGAGGAACACCTAGATATTTACCAATATCATTACAATGCCCATAGCCAGTGACCGTAGCAATATCCTTATAAAGATGCCTAGGCACATTTTTGGAGCAAGTGAATCTAGTTTTTTCAAGGCTTACCTTTTGCCCAGAAGACAACCCAAATTCTTTCAAGGTGTCATGAATAACTTGAGCCTAAGCAACTTAGGCTTCTGCGAAGAGCAGTAAATCATCGGCAAACATCAAGTGCGAAATAATAGGCCCATCCTTACCAATCCGGAAGGGTTTCCAAGTACCTTGATTAACCTTGTCAGAGATGAGATAAGCCAAACATTCCATACAAAGCATAAAGATATACGGTGAAAGAGGATCACCTTGTCGGATACCTCTACTACCATGGAATTGCTTCGTTAATCCACAGTTCCAAATAACCTCGAAAGAAGTAGTAGTAATGCAATTCATAATGATTTCAACAGTTTGATCAGCAAAACCTGCAAGCTCAAGAGTATCTCTAATGAAACTCCAGCTTAATCTATCATACGCCTTCTCAAGATCAATTTTGATTAGCATGTACTTCTTTTTTCCACGCATCCTTCTCATAGTGTGCAGAGCCTCCTGAACTATGATTATGTTATCTTGGATATGTCTTCCTGGAATAAAGCTGGCTTGGTTTGGAGCAATAAGCTTATGCATAAGATCTTTTAGCCGAAGCACAATGGTTTTAGGTAGTAATTTGTAAACTACATTACAAAGGCTTATAGGGCGAAAATGACTAATTAAAGTAGGATTGTCATTTTTAGGAATCAAGGTAATCAGAGTATCATTAATCATACCTATGTCTCCTTGTCCTTGCAAGATGGCATTGATAAGCTTCCATAACGAAGGACCAACCACATCCCATTGCGATTGGAAAAAAATAGCTTGATACCCATATAGTCCTGGAGCTTTAATAGGTTTCATGCTAAATAAAACACTTCTAACCTCCTCCAAACTAGTTGCTTTACTAAGAATGCTCATATCACTTGGCTCTATAGCAGGGAAACTTGTATTAGTCATAAGTCGAGGCCTAGAATGAAGGTCTTCATGAAACAAATTTGTATAGTAGCTAACTTCCATGTTCTTCAAAGTGTTCTCTTCCTCCACCCATACACCTTTATCATTCTTAAGAGCAGTTATCTTATTCTTCTTTCTTCTAATAATAGTGGAGGTATGAAATAATTTCGAGTTTTTATCTCCAAATTGGAGCCATTTACTGCAGGCTTTTTGGAACCACAAAATTTTCTCTTGGTGAATGGCTTCAATTAGCTCCTTGTGCACTTCATACTCAATAGAATAAAGGTTATAGGAAGGAGCTCTTTCAATGGCTTTTTGGAGACCTTCCAACAGAGCCAAAGCATGTTTTTTGCGTTGGAAGAGGTTTCTGAAAACATTTTTATTCCACCACTTTAGTTGCTCGGTTAGCATTCTTAAATTATCATGAACATGTACTTCTCCCTTCCAATGATTAGTAACCACCTGATGAAACTCTTTATGCGTGATCCAAGCAGCTTCAAACCGGAAAGAACGATTAGTATAGAAGTTAGGATCACCTCCACCTTGAAGTAACAGAGGGTTATGGTCTAATTTAACTTTAGGAAGAACCTTTATCGAAGCCTCACTAAAGTACCGTATCCAATTATCATTTGCAAGAATTTTGTCAAGTCTCTTGTACACCCTGCCATAGTCGTTTCTCTCTCCTCCTTTCCAAGTAAAGTGAGGACCTTTAGCACCTGGGTTTATGAGGTTGCACTCCTCAATCCAATTACTAAAACTAGTATACTTTGAAATATTAACCGGAGCATATCCTTTTTTTTCATCTACTTTAGCAATCTCATTGAAATCACCAATAAGACACTAAGGGTATCCAATATTAGAAGCATAAATAGCCAACTCTCTCCATAAAGGGCGTCTAACATCATCCCGGGGGTTGGCATAAATAACAGTAAGGACCCAGTCTAGGTTATGACTCCCTTTTACCAGGCAATGAACAAATTGATTCCCAAAAGAGATAACATTAAGTTGAAAATAATTATTCATCCATAAAACCCATATCCCTCCTGAGAAACCTGAAGCATCAACAACATAATAGCAGTCAAAGCCTAGTCTTTCAATGACTTTCTTAGCTCTCTCTCCACTAATTTGGGGCTCTAAGATAATAAGGATGTCCAACTTATGAATTCTTTTAAAATCCATACATATTCCATGAAAAAGGGAGTTACCTGCTCCCTTGCAATTCCAAGCCACTATATTAGGACACTTCATATTTCAATTTGTTGATGATCTGGCCAAGTATTCACCAAGTCCCGAGGCCCACCACCCTTTAGAACTTCATCACTTTTCTTTGATAAGTCCTCCTGTGTTTCCTCTACCATGGAGCAACTCTCAATGCCATCACCACCCACATTTGGGGGTCTAGAAGTATGGCCCAGATTTGAGTTATAGTCTCTGTTGGGTTGATTTTTATCATTTCTACCCATAAGGTTCATCTCTCCATTACTACTTGGTTCATCCATGTTAGTGTCCTTTGTGTCATTCTTGTCAAGCCCAGCCCTGAAGGTAAAATCATTGAGCCCAACATCCATATTAGCATCCTCCAAAGTCCTAGCATCATTCTTGGAACCAGTCTCAGGTTGATTAGAGAAATTCCTAATATTACATCTTCTTCGTATGTCATCCTCCCTATCCTTAGCACCTATAATGAATTTTTCCTTAATAGGGGGTTAAAAGTCCACCCTCAAATTGTTATGATTACGACTAGATTCATTCCTCTCCTTCCGCCAATTAATCTCCTTTGACCCATGCACCAATTTAGTGTTATCAAATTCCAAATTAGGCCCAATAGTATCTCCATAATCTTCCAAAATATTAGCCTCCAAGTCTTCAGTTTTCTTATTTAGGACCGAGAATCTAGTCCCTTGATTAGTGCCTTTCCATTTTTGATTACCTCCTGCATGCTGAATTCCCACATCTACGTGACCACCGTCCACCTCCTTACTGGTGTTCCGGAGACCCCGCCTATTTTTGTGAACCACCATCCAAGGACCAAATACTTCCTGGTTTGTTTGAGTCATAATCCCAGGATTGCACTTCATAGTAGTCACTGTGTTTGAATTTGGTTTCTCTCCTTGGGGATTAGTTTCACAATTTTCTAGGACATGTCCATATCTTCCACATCCAAAACAGACTTGGTGTATGCCTTCATATTCAATTTTCCTAATCTGGCATTTGAAACGAAATTTGGACATCGGGGTTTCCCAAGCTCCACTTCCACACACATACGAGCAAATTTTCCTTTGTTGGCTTAGGAAGTAGTTTTGTTAATGGATATTGATTTTCCAATTTAATTCCCTACCCTCCATAGAAAGGTTTGGTCAAAGCATTCTAAGGGCAAGCCAGGAAAGCAAACCCAAGCTCTTATCTTGTCAATGACTGCACCATAGGGGTCAAAGTTTGGACGCCAACTCTGCACAGCAAGATAATGGTCCATGATCATCCATGGCCTTCCTTCTAAAACTGCTACTTTATCTTCTTTGCGTGCAAACTTCACCACGTAATAATTATTCCCTACATCCACAACCTCCATTGGCCCAGCAGGCTTCCACATCTGGTGTATCCTCTTGCTTAAAAATGTGTAGCCTATAGACCGTCCAAGAAGCTTGATAATAATCGCATTTCTCCAAGGTCTTCGAATTAAGGCTTCCTCCTTCCTAGTTAGCTTTATGGTTAGGATATCATCTGCAAACTCCTCTACCCTCTCGGCATCCCAGTATCCATCATCCACATCAGATGCATCCTCCATCCCTCCTTCCGTGTTAATACCCTCTTTTTCCAACCCATCTCCTCCTACTACCATAGATAGGTAAGATAGTTTGCGTTTGGAGTCATTGTGACGAGAAGACCCTCCTTCCTCAATGATAGGTTTATCCCTACCACCATGCTTCACTTTTTTGTTACTCCGCCGGAGCAGATCAACCTCTTCCACCGATAATACTCTCTCCTCAGCCATTTTTATGTGGACTCAAATTTATTCCACCTTTGAATAGACATAATTTTTTTATATGGAAAAGTAAGAGAACAAAGGATCCAAACCAGGAACTAGGTACGTATGTTAAAAGGGCCGGGCCAGTCAAGACCTATTCAAAATTGAACCGTTCTAAATTCATTCTATTTAATAATGGTTCAATTCAAATTAAGCTTATATTAATTTCTCTGAATTCTACAAGGAATTTTATTCAACCATAAATTAATGCGATTGTAATATGATCAACGGATAGTGTACACACATTTAAAATTCATATTCAATTTGATAGAATATCCAATCCATTATCAAGAACCTCACATGGTGAAGAATATTCATATAGCACCCAGTCATGCATAAGCTACTTACAAATGTGTTTTTCGTTGATGATGAAGGTGATAAATTACAAACTTAGGGCCCTGAAAACAAACAGACCGTACCAAAATTCTCAATCCAAATCGTCTCAAAATTAGTTCGACTTGGTTTAGTTCACTTAGAGGCCTGGCCCAATCCAATTCTAAATTGCGAAGTAGCTTTGTGGCCCGACTCGCTCAAAACCGCGCTCCGATTGATGCGAGGTCAGTTTCTCAGCCTTCGCAGTCAGCAGCGACGACGTTGATGACGCCGCCGCTCCGACCTTGTTTATCCTCATTGTATGTCACCAATACCTAAGCCCGCCCCCTATCTTCCTCTTACAGTCTTGATTCTGACATAAACCCTTTCTTCAAAGTCTAAACTAGTTCATTTTTAGTTCAATAATCAAACTCAGCTAAGCAGCTTCGAACTCTGCAAGATCAAGGTATTTGGAGCTTATTATAGAATTTTATTACGTTTTACTCTTAAAGTTAAGCAATTTTAGCTATATACGTAAATGTATCCCAGCGATTGATTTAAGGGTTGTGCTTCATATGGCACTAGTTTGTGAATTGAGGGTCATGTACAAGCCAGCAATATAGCCTGAATATAAATGAGCCTTCTATTAGTTATCAAATTTAACCTATGGATGTATTTATTTCGGAAAAGTTGGAATTATAGAGTTCATGTCAGATTGAATAAGTTTAGGCCTACTCTTTCTTTTATCTGTATTTTTTTTTTCCAGAAAGAAAACACACATGACCACTGTTGTTTCAGTTTGATTGATTTTTTTTTTTGGTACTGTAATCATTTTAGAATTATACGTATTCACCGTGGTCTTTTGAAGGTTGCACGCAAACCCCATCTGTTAAATAAATGATTGCTGTGTTAGGTTCAATAAAAAGTATTAGCTTGTGTCTATGTGTTAGTTATATATATGATCAAGCGTTTTAGCTCTAGTCTTTGTTGATTCCAAGTCCAGGTGTCCATCATGTCAAGGTGAAAGGAAAAAAAGGAAATGTTTCCTCCGGAGTTCTGTTATTAGTGCTTTTACAATTTTTCTCTGAGATAAAATAATAACTGGGTGATGGAAAAATGCCAGGATGCGTCTGTCGGCCAGCTTTTTCTCCACGAGGACCCTATCTTACCGAAGAAGTTTGACTTATTTCTGGTTAGGAGAGTTCTATAGTGTGAACCGTTCCTTGTGTAGTTCCTCTGGTGAAGATGACAAATTTTCTGAGTTGGGTTCGCCAGTGACAAACAGTGTCAGTACATTTCCTAAATTGATGACTGCAAAGCCTGAACCTTATTTGACTGACAAGGTATGTACACTATGTACTAGGGGATTGTTGCTTGAATGTTTCACTGTATAAGCACTTGTGCTCCAATTGTTTTTATCCAATTCTTTTACTCTACCTGGAGCAGTGGCAGGGTAAGCTATGTCCAGTGAGTTCTGACCTGATCTGACTTTGAATACCCCTTTCGAGCAGAAAACTCTTGCTACCAGAAAAGCTTCAACTGGCATATCTTTAAACGTAGACATGAAGGGTACTTTATCTACAGCGGATAACTTTTCACCTGCTGCTCGGCTTCAGCCTAAAGACCCTAGCCATGGCTCAAAATCTAACAGCCGTAAAAATGTTTCTTATTCTGGAGCACTAAACTTGATAGTTGTTGAGAACATACCTTCAACAATCAGCCTCTGTCAGGTGAAAGACGCACTCTCAGTTTTTGGGAAAATCACAAATGTTTCTATGAGGACAAATCTAAACAAACCCAGTTGTTGTCATGTTGTATTTAAGGTAAGTATTTTTCTCAGTTGATTGTTGCTCTTTTCAACTCTTGCATATGTTATCTAATGATCACATAATCTGCATGACTCAAGAGCATAGAGTCAAGGAAGAGAGCACTATCTATTGGTGGAATTACAATTCTGGGTGTTAATCTTCCAATTTGTGCATTACATCACAAAGAAATTACCATAAACATTCACAACATCAGCTCAGAGACTTCTGATTGCGAAGTACACTCTTTATGCATGTCATACGGTGATCTGAAGGGTCTCGTAAGAACAAAAGAGGATGCAATGGATGCCGTATTTTCTGTGAAGGATGACTTACACACACAGAGGTTACTTTATAAGTAAGAAATGTTTGCCTATGATAGTAGATTTGTTATGTTTTGGTTGCATTTATCATTTTCATCCAACTTTAATTGGTTCTGGTTCTAGTTTTATCTGATAAATTAAAATCAAACTCAAGTTTTGAGAGAGAGTAGGTACCTGGGTGCTTAATTTATTGAGTAAAGTATATTTTACCTCCATGTTGTATGACTTAGTTCCACACACATACACATGATTCATTTTGTCTCAAAATACCTTCTTGTTGTCTGGAGTAAGTTGCCTTTGGACGGATTCCATCCAAACTAACACTTTTAACACACTGCTTCGCACATGGGTGTTATCTTTGCTTGTAAAACACCTGTTTTTTCCCAAAAATCACTCAAATCCCTAACTTTTTCATGATTTCTGTATATTCTTTTACTCTAATATCTACAATTAGGTGCTTTTTGGAAAGAAACTTGTGTTTTTTCAAGTGAAGGTAACACTCACATACTATATACATGAGTTATAAGTGTTAGTTTGGATAGATTCCGTTCAAAAGCAGTTTAGTCCAAACAATAAGGGGGTACTTTGAGACAAAATGAACCATGTGTACGTGTTTGGGAGTAAGTCATACCACAGGGAGGTAAAATGTATTTTAACCTCTAGTTATGAATTTCTCTGGCTTCCAAAGGATAAATATTTAACTTTTAATACTATGTGAAGCATAAGTCATGGTACTGCTTTTGCTACTGTTACAGAAGATCTATACTACCACGTAAGTTCATAATGGAAATATGCAGAAATTTTCACCCAATTCTTATGAAAATAGTCTTGTTAAAAATGGGGATTTTCAAACAAGACTTTGTTTGAGACTAAGAGTTGCCCATTTCACCTGTTTAGCTGGACTGTCAAAGGTCATGAAGAAAACCATTTGTTTTTTTATAGAACGGAGTATGGTATGGAAACCTAAATGAGAAAGTATTGGATTTGGTTGTGAAAAGTAGAGGATATCTTGATTTCAGAAGAAGTAATATCAGGAAGCTAAGAATATATTTAATTTAATCTATAAATGGTTTCTGGAATGGAAAGAAAGCAAAAAAAAAAAAGGCAAGAAAAAAAAAATGCAAGGAAAACAATGGGTGAAACAGCTGGATCAGCACTAGGTTACATCTTTTAGCATTCTCCATATAATACTATGCTTTGTTTGCTGGTTCTTCATTCTGCTATTGCACACTGGAAATTTTGATAAATTTATTTTGATGTCATATTTTTATGCTCTATATGTTAGGAATTTTCCTATGCTGACGAAAAATATTGACTTTGACTCATTTTCTTATAATTCTTCTGATTGTTGGTTAAGTTTTGAACTCACCAACCTGTATTCCACCTTTTTTTTTTCTTTCCAAAACTTGAAAACCTTCTAATTTAGGCCAATGAGCCTTTGCTCATATGGCACCCAGTGGATGGATAAGACTCGGCAAGGCTGAGGTCGATGGATCAAAGCTTGACGAATGATTAATTCCCTCTAACCTCTTTCCCCTGGCCCATAGTACTGTCCCCACTCTATCTTAGCTAAAAAGATCTGCAGTAACAATCCTTTCTCCTGTGACAGCGAGCTAGTTCTCATACTATTTTTTGCTCCTTCTTACATGTAATGAAATCAGTATACTTAAGAGGGGCTCTGACAGAGAGAGAGAGGAGAAAGGTGCTTCAATTGAAAAATATACAAGAGGTAGGAAGAAATGATATTTTGAAATATAATCAATATGATTGTTTTGAGGGAAAGAAAAAAAATACGATACGATTAGTGGCTGAAAGCCTGAAACAGCTAGACCAGGGTCAGAGCATTAGTTCTAATGGTTAGTAGAGCTCTCACAAGTGGAAATTTCATGATAAACAACACTTTGTAGTTGGAAATGTGGGTACCGAATTGCTATTATTGCCTCCTAAGCAGCATATGCCACTATTAATTAGTTTTTGTTGAAGTTTTTATTTTTCTTGTTAAATGCTTGGTTAACTAGCCTATGGAATTTAATTTAGTTGTTATCCCTTTTCCTTATTTGTGCATACTGCAAGTGCAAAAATATCAATAGGATATCTTTCCCTAATTTTTTGTCATATTATGTCTATGCTATATAATCAGGTATTATTATTTAAGACATAATGACTTTGATCATCTTCATTCTCATTTTCTTGATATGCTTGTGTTGTTAGTTTGAATCGCACAATCTTGGATAAGTCGAAATGGTCAGCTAATTTGCATCCCGAAGATCCTGCCCCTTCATTGACAACTAAGGATGATGATGCCCAATGCAATCTAGAGGTAGATATCAACGACCATATAGCTGAAGTCAGAAGACAACTAGAACACAAGAGGATGCTTGTGGAAGACTTGGAGTATCTGCATAACTCTTTGATATACCTCCGAGCTAATGCTGCTTCCAACAATAACTTATCTGACATTTGACTAAATTGCAATACCATTACCAGTCATGGTTCTGAATTAATTATTTCACAACGGATATTAGGTAGAGAATGATGTAAATCTGAACAGAAATTTTAGTTACTGATATAGGGATCCTCTGGAGTTGACAATCATTTGGAAGAGGCCTCAATCGGCTGTGTACTTGTTATTATCCTAGTATATGAATATGATGTGATAGTTCAAAATTGGATAAACCTCCCGTTTCATTTACAGCATACATGCATGTTGCATGCGAATAACCATATTGTGCGTATGTGTAAGATCATTCAGTAATAAAAATTGATTATTTATGAATAAGAAATTATGTTTAAATTTTAAAAATAAAAATGAAATGTATATATATTTTATACAAATACAAAAGAAAATGAATTTATCATGCATATTGTAATTGAAGTGTTTCAAATTAAAAAAAGTAAAATTTAAAATTCTAAAAAGAAATACGTAATTTATTTGTAGAAGAAAGTAGGGTGCGCATTAATATTACTATTATAAGTTGACGTGAAATGATTGGGTACAATCACTCACTCATAATTTACATACATATTTAAACTTTCAAGTAAATTTTATTTCCTATAAGTAGAGGATGATTCACATTTTTTTTTTGTATAAGAATCATAGCATAACCCAAAAATTTAACAATATATGGTTTAAGTGATAAAATATGCTTGAGCATAGCTATTGAAGGGTTTATGCAATGTCAGAGATTCGAGTCTGCAATAAAACATTAATAAGTAAGGATAGTCATAAATTCTAAATGATATTAGACTAACATTCAAAAAAAAATGTAAGAATATTTGTAAAAAGCTTAAAAAAAAAAAAAAAACCAAAGCATAACATCAAAGCCCCATTTGGATTGGCCCAAGTAATTTATTTCTATTATGTTCTTTATTATTTTGTTTTTTTGTTTTCATTGTCCTTTCATCAATGGTAAGAAAGTTTTAATTCTATAATAAAATAAATAAAATTTTTAATAATTTATACATAAATTTATTTATCAGTTTATAATCATAAATCATAATTTAAAAAAAAAATAAAAAACACAAAAAATATACATGACGGAAATTTTAATTCTTGTACCAATTGAAATGGAGCTAAGTATCAACTGGCGTGCCACATTTGAAATATAACAGTAGCTTCTCTTCTAACTCTTTGCCACGTTGATTTTCATTGTAAATGACGTCAACAAAGGAACCAATCAACTAGTGCCACGCCACTGAAACAAAGAGTCCCAACAAAGAAACCTTTCCTATTGGTCTGATAGATTTGGCAGGCTGGGACCGCGGCTAGATATAGGAATAGGAGTACTAAATAAATTAAAAAAAGAAAAAAACTGGCATTTCTCTGATCAAGTTGAACTGAATCAAATCTGAAAATCTAAGATAGAAGAAAAGAGGGAAAATGGAGAAGTATCAGATCTGGATTGCTTTGGGAATATTGGGGTTGTTTGTTGTATCGGCCATGGCCGACGATGTTGTTGTGCTAACGGAAGAGAACTTCGAGAACGAGGTCGGTAAAGACAGAGGAGCTCTCGTTGAGTTCTACGCCCCTTGGTAAATTCTCTTGCCAATTTATCACGTTTTATTCATCGTACTAAATAAATCTTGGGTTCTATGTTAATGTCTTTGTTTAATTTATTGTCTTGGACTCCTGGTGATCTATTTTTGTTGCATCAGATGCGTTTCGTGTTATTATTTTATAAATTAAGCATAGTTTACCGATTGACTAGCTAATTTTAATTTTTGATAATTTGATGGACCATTTAAGAATTTTGATAATTAAAAACACTTTGGGTTTCCATCTAAGTTTCTTAATTCACAGCTTCAATTTTTTTGATTGATGAATAGAATAACTAGTAGAAGTGCCATTGTGCTTTTGGTAATGGGATTCTTTGAAGCTGGGCTTCCCACTTAATTTTTTCTTGTCAGTGCAAAAAACTATAATGATGAACATTTATTGTGTTGGCTTTATTAGGTGTGGGCACTGTAAGAAACTTGCTCCAGAGTTTGAAAAGCTAGGTGCCACCTTTAAGAAGACAAAATCTGTTTTGGTTGGAAAGGTCAGTATATTGCTGTTGCTCTCTGTTCAGATCTTTGGGAATTGTTTGGAGTGGCTACACCATATAACTTTTTTAGTTACTGTTTGGTAAGAATCACGATGTTAGATGTACATATTGTTGTAGCCTTAGTTGTATATAGACTAGAATTGCTGATCCAGCCGAGGGCCTTGAGTTTTACGGCCTATGCCCAATACATACAATTTTACCTATTAAGGAATTGGAAAAAGTGCCTCTGTTTTTGCACTTTTGGACAATAAATTCAGAGGGTTTTCTTATGAAATTTATGCAGAAACTACACATATCTTCTTCTCACGAGTTGTGCAATTTACTTGTGGTGTTGTTATTAATTGGGAATCCATTCAGTTCACCTGACATAATATCTATTTTAATGTGGCGTAGGTGGACTGTGATGAGCATAAGAGCTTGTGCAGTAAATTTGGGGTTTCAGGATATCCGACAATTCAGTGGTTTCCTAAAGGATCTTTGGAACCCAAAAAGTGAGGATAACCGAACTATCTAAAACATAATCTTGAAAATATCTCCCAAACATTGTTTCATCTGGATACTGGTTCACTTATCTTCTATTTTAAATTTTCATTTCTGCCCCCTTTTCATTATTTTAAATTCGGTTTTAATTTTAAATACTATAGGTATGAAGGAGAACGTACTGCAGAATCTCTTGTGGAGTTTGTAAATAACGAAGGAGGTAGTACTTTGTTATTATGATGTTACCTCAATAAGATTCTTGTAGCCTTGTGTAGCTCACTCTTTAATGTATAGGGTTCAGAGAAAGCATGCCTTTATGTCCGCAAAGTTTTCCTATGATTTAGGTTTTATGTTTTTTGAAAGACAAGTTACTGTTTTAGCTTCATATAGAAGACCGGTAGATCTCAACTAGTTTGGTATTTAAGGCTGAGTTGAGTCAAGTCGAGTTGCTAATTCGGTAGACTTATAATCTTTTCCCAGTTTCTGTGTTTTGCATAATCAGGAACTTATTTTGCACTTTCATCTATTACACTGGCATAATCAGAAGATTTTCCTGATCCGATGATTTGTTACAGGAACCAATGTCAAGGTTGCTACAGTTCCATCTAGTGTAGTGGTGCTGACACCTGAGAATTTTGATGAGGTCATTTTGGATGAAACAAAAGATGTATTGGTTGAGTTTTATGCACCATGGTAATCACGCACGTTCAGTCTTACTATTACTTTTGTTTTGATTGATGATTATTATGTTATATATGCAATATCTATTCTTGCTTCTGAGATTTCAATTTACCTACATTGTGTTTTGGTTCCTTTTTTTTGTTCTGCTAGGTGTGGTCATTGCAAGAATCTTGCTCCTGTAAGTACATTTCCTCCATGTTATTGTTTTAGGATATGTCATTTGACTCCTGCAAAAGATGTGATGTGAAATTTAAACTTTCTTTTGCTGCAGACTTATGAGAAGGTAGCTACAGCATTTAAATTGGAGGAACATGTAGTGATTGCTAATCTGGATGCCGATAAGTATAGGGATCTTGCTGAAAAGTAAGTGGAAATGAGCTCATTTATCTGCTATAATGGTTTTGATCTGTTTGAATATGTGCTTAGTGTGTAATGATTTGTATGCAGATATGGTATAAGTGGGTTTCCTACATTGAAATTCTTCCCAAAGAGCAACAAAGCTGGTGAAGAGTATGAGGGAGGCAGGGATCTAGAAGGCTTTGTGTCTTTCATCAATGAAAAATCTGGCACAAATCGGAATGAAAATGGACAACTCACGTCAAAGGTAATAATTTGGACTAAAAAAAGAGAGGGAAAAAGCTGCATTTGTTGCATGTTGTTGTTAGCTCATATAGTTGATGTTTTTGGTACAGGCTGGTATTGTGGAAAACTTAGATGCTTTGGTGAAGGAGTTTGTAGCTGCTAACAACAAAGAGAAGAAGGCTGTATTTGCCCGAATTGAAGAAGAGGTTGAGAAGCTTAAGGGTTCTGATGCAAGGTACTCCCTTATCAAGTGACTACCCTGTATCATATTCATTCTTACTTTAACTAATGATCAGATTACTTTAATGCCTTAGTGTACTAATATAAATTGACGGCTGTGGTATTACTTAACAAAGGCTTATTTTGGATGTCTGGAGACATTTTTTTTTATCTCTATTTTTCCTTCAATAAAATGAGAAATTATAGTGAAAGATAGATTTAACTGCTGTTTCCTCCTGATAGGCATGGAAAGATTTACCTGAAAGCTGCAAAGAATTACTTAGAGAAAGGTTCTGATTATGCCAAGAATGAAATTCAACGCCTTCAGCGTATACTTGATAAGGTAACTGTACTCATACCTAATATCTGGGAGGAGTCCTAGTACTAATGATTCTTCCTATGCTGTTCTTTAAAGTTTTTGTGCAATTGTATGTGAGGTTGTCATTGTGTCAAACCAGAATTATGTTTCAGCTAATAACATCACCAAGTCAAATGGGTATCATACACTGCTAGCTACTTTTAGGGCGTTCATACTTCTGGTAGGACAATTATATCGACTCATGTTTTCCATTTTGATTGGTGCAGTCAATCAGTGCAGCTAAGGCAGATGAGTTAACTCTGAAGAAAAATATCTTGTCTTCGTTCGCATGAGATCCAATAGGTCGATGATCATCCATTCTTTTCTGAGAATTGGCGTTCCACACCACCCCTTGGTGACCTTTGATTTTAATCTTAAGTGGGGTTTTTGAGCACTAGAATTTATTGGGTGTATTTTATGAAATTTTGAAGAGTCCTATTTAGTCAAAACTCCCCAACACTGACAATGGGGACAAAAAGATATACTCACTTAATGAGAAGAAATTAGTTGATCCAAATGTTAGTTTCAATCACATTTAAATATTGTACTGAATGAAATGATTTTCTTCGCATAGCATCTAATTTGGTATTGGTATGAAGGAAATAACAGAATATCTTTGACTGCTTTTAGTGCAAAAGAGGAATATATTCAGTACCACAAGTTAAAATATTGTTGATACAATGCTGTTCATGGAAACTTGGTCCTAGTAAAATAAAAACAGGAAACATTGCCGAAGAATAACAGTGTACATCATCACAGATGATCTAACGGTTGCCTTTCTTGGTCATATAATCGGTAGATTATGTGAATTGTTTTATCCAAAACATAGTTTTTCCGATATACCTCAATAATGAATTCATAGTTCTCTGGGAGCCGGCCAGAAAAAATCATGGGGCTAGACCTCGAAAAATAACAATAGGCTATCAGGCTCGCAGCTAAGGAAGCTTCAGCAGTCCACACTGGATATGTTAGAACAAGTTAGTCTTGGTGACCACTTTCAGAGGCAACTATCCCCCAGAATCCTCTTTCACATCCATATTCAAGACCCTGCAGGATTTCTCCTGATTGAACTCTGGGTCAGAAATGCCCCTTGAAGCACACTCCTCAGTCTGGTATTCTCGGTCGTCAACTAAAGTCTTCATACATGAGCATGTTGGTCGCTCTTCAACATCTACACGAGGTAGAGATTCTTGGCCTGAACTGAATGGCAATTCAAAGGATGATGAACCAGGAGGTTGTGTTCTCATCTGCACGGATCGCAAGAGAGCAGCTCTCCTTAGGTCAGCTGAGTGGCATATATCACTAGGAGATGATGGGAAACGGCTCTCAGATTCTGATCCTCGTTGACGCAGCTGGGGGGAAGTGACCGTGGAGACATTGCTGCCATGTGAAGGATTTGAATTGGTGGAAGGTCCTGAATATAATGCACAATGTGGTCTTTGGTACCTGCATGGAGAAACTGGACTGCTGGGAACATTGTCAGGAGTATTTATACTGATCTCACAAAACCTTGAGTCATCCGAGTCTTCCGACATGGGTAAATATTGTGAGGGCATCTCATCCCTGGAAATGAAATGAGAGAATTAAATTGAGTGTAATGAGAAGTAGGGAGAAATAAATAATCCCCTTTTACAAGGGCAAAACAGTAGAAAAAGATAACAGTTATCATTAAGGCCAGTTCTTATGGAAAAATAGGATACTTCTTTGGAACAATATTATCTATGTTAATCTTGAAAATATGCATGGAATTCACCAAATTTTTATTTAGGAGATTTAGTCAACCTGCTAAAATACAAGCCATAAAAAACTCTGCTAATAAAATAGCAACACCAAATACAAAACTGCGAACGTACATCCTCTAATATTTTATTACTTCTATTTTACATTTGCGAGCAACAGTTCAGAGTACAATGATAGGATTATATAATAAGGAAAGTGAGCCCTTAATTGCAAATATTTGAGTGTTTTATACAACAAATTCCAATATCTGGATCTCAAAACTGAGCATTTCAGTTTCTAAATCTCAATGTTGGGTTGCAAGTTACCTGTCGATGATCTAGGAAATAAATCAGGAATACTAGGTGAATTGTGTACTGAAGTGAAGCGGAGCCCATATTATAGATGACGGGGAGTGTCAGAACATATGATTGGTCAAATTGCAATGCTCCTTACAAGCTTCAGCTTTTGGAGTAACTGATAGCTACTGGATATAACAAAATATTGTGGTCCAAACTCCAATATCTAGACTAGAGTTAATCAAGTTGTAGGGTAAATATTGCTTGCCCTTAAGCTTGCAACCAAGCAATGAACAAATGCCTCCAAGAGCAATCTTGGAGGTTCATATGTAGACAACGACAAGAGAGAACCTCTACCCAAGACCTGGAGTTGCTTGAGCCAAGTTAAATGTGAGGGAGTTATTGACCTCAGACATTTAAATTGTTCGTCTCTCAGTAATAATACCTCCAAGAGCAACTTTGAAGGCTCAAACGTACACAAAAAGAAGACCTGTCCCCTAGGCTCCAAGTTTCTAAGGCCACCACAACAATGAGGTGAGTCACTGCACCAGGACATCAGAAAACCTTTCCCACCAAGGAGTCCAAAGGAATCATAACCCTCAGATAGTTGATATATGTCACAAATCAGTGACTGACTGCTATAAAATAAAGCAAGTTCATGGCAGTCCAATAGAACTAATTTGTAAATCTTGCTGTTTGTGCAACCAAACAAAACCACTTGGTCTTATCCCAATCACCAAAACTTACAATATAGTTGTCCCAAGAGAAATGGACTGACGGCTAACACTTTTAATTGAGCACCAAGTGGCTATACATGAAGGCACCTCAGAAGAAAAGCTCCCATTATATTATGCTGAATTAGACAATAGCAACAGACGTCAAAAGTATAATTTACAAGTCAAGACCAAGCCCACACACAATAACAACCCAAAAAGAAAATCATGGATTAACTTCACAAATCACAATTATTAAGAAGAAGTGCAAGTACTCATCCATTAACCAACTACTAGGTAGCTCGATATCGCACCAGTTATAATAAAAATGCAAAAGTGATAATGAAATGCATGACCAATACAATGTTAAAATTTTCTAGGACCTGCATGTAAAATCTTGAAATGAGAATTATTATAATACTCCTCCTAATTACTTATGTAAAGACAAGTGGCTTTACGTGAGATAAAACATGCTGTCGGACCTGGCTGGAGATTCCATGAGATTGTCCGAGAGTGAGTCTCCAACTGTCAGTCCATTGAGACTGGATGCCATTATCTGCAAGAGAAAGAGGGGGTTATAGTGCATTACATTGATCATGATAACAACTATATTGGATCTAAACCAGCGAAACACTATTATATAGTAACAAAAATATATATATACCCTCTATAGAGTTAGCTATAGAGTTCTGAAATCAATGGAAGGTACCCAAGCCGAGTTGGGAAAAGTCAGAAAAATGAGGATGAAGATTCTTTAAAAAACCCATAATTCCACAAAAAATAGGGATTTTTTTCCCACTTGTTCTTCTCTCAAATGTATCTTTTTTCTTTTTTTTCCCTTCTAATCAGTCCTCATTCTTAAAAAAAATAATGAATGCTAAAAATTTTAGAACCTAAAAATAAAAGAATGGAGAATTGCAATTTTCTTGGCTATAGAAACCCTAGGAGCATATCAAGGATAACCCATATGCCAGTAAGTTTAACAATACAAAATCTCATCAATTCATCCATTTTCTCATGAATGATAATAGAAGAATTGAAAATATCCCAAGAGACCACAATGCAGAGATTATACAAATACAGAGCAAAAAGTTAAGAAATAAAAGGAAAGTAAAGAGAAGCAAATCATACCTCGCTGAGGTAACGCTTGTGAGAGTGAAGATTGTCAAGGTAAACCTCATCTTCAGGATCTCTACCTCGCTTCCCACTCGGTGATGATGTTCCTCCCGAGCTCGATTCAGAATCCATTGCTGATGAAAAATATCATACAAATTAAAAGGGAAAATCTAAGCTTGATTTCGTAGTTGGAAATTGATAAAGTTTCTGGCTTTTGTCAGTCAAAGACAAAAGACGTATCAATGGGATCATTACCATTGCCAGTTGCCTGGGAAAGGAACGGCGAAAATGTTGAATTTACTGCTAGCTATTTTTCGCGCAAAATTTTATTTTTTAAACAAATTCAGTTATGTCAACACATGGCGGCATATAACTGGGCCAAGTGGGCAACTAAACCCCAACGTACTACAGCCCTTTCTAGTCTAGGTTTAAGAAAAATCTATGAAAGTGACCTCCGCAACCCACATAGTTAGTGCCAGTAACTGGCTTTCTTCAACCTTTCCCGCTCGGACAATAACACAAACATTTTGGCTGCAATAACAGGAACTTTGACAGAGGGGATGAAGTACGTGTTGGCGACGGGAGGCGTCGTGAGCGGGCTAGGAAAGGGCGTTACAGCTTGCAGTATAGGCGTCGTTCTTCCATCAAAATTGGTTTTATGCTTTTTACTCGTCATCTCTCTGTATTACCTATTCATGAGTTGTTTAATTACTTAAAAATCAATTTTTTTTTCTCCGTCGTGTTGGTTTTGATGTTAGTTCCTTAACTAATCTTGGCAATGCTGCTTGTACATTCAAGTTTTTGGGCTTCATGGATACAATACTTCTTTCCATTTTTAAATCATAGAAATTCTACATTCATAGGGAATTGCTAATATTTTTGCTAGCCCTAGATTAATGCTGTTGGTGTTACGAGTTATTGTTGCATTAATCATTGCTTGATTGGTTTAAATCGCTACATTCTCATTGCAAGTGTGCACCGGTGTAGTTAGAGTGTATTTGATAATGGTAGGAGCATCTCTTTGTAATGCTTTGGGTGCATCTATGAGTCTGCTTATTTTTGTTTGTGTGCCTGTTGCTCTGTGTACTTATGTATGCACACACCTAGATAATTTCTAACTTAATTTCTATAGCTGTTCTCTACACTTGCAGATCTATAATTGAATACAGATTCTGGTACCTTGTCTCCCTTTGAACATGGATAGGTTTTTGTTCTTGATGACAGTGGAGAGGTATCATCCTTTATGTATTCTAATCTAATGGATTTTTTTATTGTTTAGATTCAAACAAAGTCAATAATAGTTGTAATGTGTCATGGGAGTAGAAACATGATTTATAAATATGTTAACTTGGTTCTTTTGGCTTTGTCTCTAAAGGTTGACTTGGACCTTAACTATGAGCGCTTCCTAGATATCAGACTTACACGGGATAACAACATCACCACAGGAAAAATATATCAGGTGCTTCTATTTCTTTGATGTAAATATAGTTTTATGAAATTTTGATATATGAAACTATGTAAGTTGCTTAAAGTAACTGATCTATTCAATCTTTTATCATTCTGTTTTGGAGAAGAAGCGCAGTCGTGATTATCTTGGAAAAACTGTTTATGTGTGACCAGACATACAAACATGCAATTTATTGTGCTTTCTGAATACTGTTACGGATAGAGGGGACTGATTTTCTGCCATATTTGAGTGGAGTGCAGACATACAAACATGTGTGACCAGACATACAAACATGCAATTTATTGTGCTTTCTGAATACTGTTACGGATAGAGGGGACTGATTTTCTGCCATATTTGAGTGGAGTGCAGGTAGTTCCACACATCACAGATGCCATCAAGGATTGGATTGAATCAGTTGCATTGATTCCTGTGGATGTAAAGGAGGGTCCAGCAGATGTTTGTGTGATAGAGTTAGGGGGGACTGTGGGTAAGATTTATTCAAAGATAAGATTGTCTGGTACAGCTAAATCATCCATGTAATTTAGTAATGCAAGTATAATATTTTATATAGGTGACATTGAATCCATGCCATTCAGTGAGGCTCTGCGACAATTGTCCTTCTTAGTTGGTATGGTAGTACTATGTGTTCTTTTCTAAAGGAATGTTATTTCATTCTTGTCCAGTTGACCCTGTTGATAAATTCAGTTTATAGAATGGTATGTTGTTTGTGGTTAATGCTATGAGATGAGAGGAAGTCTGCTGAGTTCTAATTTTTTTCTTCTTTTTTGTTTTTTATTTATTTAAAGGAAAAAGAAGTTTAAGGAGTATGTATAGTCAAATATGTTTATATAGGTTCTAGGTTTTTACTTGTGCTTAATAATCTTATTCTAAGTTATGTGACGTTAATCGGCCTGAGAATTGATTCATGGATTCTGATACTGTTGCCTGTGTAGTTTATCTGGATTTCTCAATTAACTTGATACTAGAGTTATGAAATTTGGGCATGTTATATGAAAGTATTACAGTGCTCTGGCTGTATCCTGGTTCGTCAAGGCCCAAGAGACTCTCTAAAGGGGGATGCCCTCTTGTTCAAACCCCCCGTTTCCCAACTCAAGTTCACCTGGTAAAAAGAAAATAATTACATGTTTATTCTTCTCAGGACATGATAACTTCTGAGTTCTGTCTCATTCATGTGAGCCTGATACCGGTACTGGGTGTTGTTGGAGAACAAGTAATACTCCATAAGCTGTATATAAGTCTTTCAAGGATCTAAAAGTTGATCGTCTCCCAAACTTGGATATTGGTCTTTTTCATATTAAATGCAACTCTGTGTCTATCTCTGAAGAAAACAAAGCCTGCACAGCATAGCGTCAGAGAACTTAGAGCATTAGGCTTGACTCCTCATCTTTTAGCATGTTGCTCAGCTCAGGTTGCCAATCACTATTAATACCAAAATGCACACAAAGAGTTTTTCTTCATAAATTAGAAGCATTGGCGTGAGCATATGTGGCATAATTCAAATGACATTTCTGCCAATGATTTTAATGATGACCTTATACTTGGATTGGTAACTGTTTTACCATTGGTATATGTTATATTTTCTTGAAAACCTCAGTCAACATGATCCTTTTTGGTTTTTATGATAATATATTGGTTTTCTTGCTCAATGTCTTGTTGACTTCCACATCTAAGCAATGTAAGATTACACAATACATTAATATTATATTCCTAACACATATGTTGGATTGAGGTTGCCTGTGAATGTGATAGAACCAGAGTCCAATATGTCACTTTTGAAAATCCAACTTTAAAGCTGTTTGCTATCATCATCCACTGTTTTGCTTACCTACACTTATACTTGTTTGTCATTGCTAGGTACCATAACTCAGAGTATGTGGATGAAAGGCATCAGCCTAGGTATGACCTAGATTGTGAAACTTGATTTAACTGAAGAATTGTGTTTTAAAGGCATTATATTATATATATGGTATATCTCAATATTTTGTATTCTAAAATATTGAGCTATGTGAATCCAGAGGTTATTGGAAATCTATTAGAAGCTCGGCTTAAGTTTGTGGGGAAAGATGAAAGCAGAAAACGCACGGAGGTTAGTTTTCTTCCTGAGTGATGATTAGGAAGGATGACCTTAAATGAAGTTGATGATTTGTCAGTATCTATCTACTATATGGCTGTATTGCGTTTGTCATCATGCTTTTTGTTTCTAAATACTATATTTGGGTTCAATTCACTCCTCAAATGAACTGAATCACATCATGCTTGAGCTTGTCTTACCAGTTACCACCTGACTTTCAGCTTTTAGAATATAAATCGATTTGTGGATTCTGCATTGCTGAATTTCCTTTTCTATCATGCAGATCTTAGAGCTTCAAAGTCATCCATTTATGTAGGATTGCAGTTTGACCTGGAGTTCAAATCGCTGCTTACAAACGGGATTTCTATTTCATTCAGAGCCTGGTCTGGGCATTGACTCGTTGAGAGCAGACGAAAACTAAGACGACTTAAGGATTGCACACGGGAGGCCCTCTGCTCTGTTTTTAGGTAACTACTGGTGAACAAACTTCTGAAACTTATGAATCATGTACACTGTACCTGTTTATTAAATGAAATGAAAATAGTGTCTAGAAGATAAGGCTAGTGAAGACCACGAGGCAAAATATAGATAGAGAAGGGAACAGCTGTAGTAGATATTTTCACTGATCTTCAGTGCGTCAATTTATGCTTTCTGGGCTTGTAAATTGGGATATTGAGCCAAATGTAAATATACTACAATCATTCCATAAATTCCTGCTTGGAATACTTTCCACCAATAACTTCTTTTTCCACTTATCACCTATAAATTTTGGTTTGATGTCAGAATTTGCTTGTTTAGTGCAGAAATAGGAACAAGTTTTAACCACATAATTGTTATGTTGATGCTAAGTGCCCGCTGCAGTTCCATGTCAATTGAGTAAGCTTTTTTCATTTACTTGTAGCATCTTGATCCTGGTTTACTATCTTCTTTGGCTTATCAGGTCTTTGTCATTTGATTTAAATAAATCTGCAACTGCAGATCTTATATTAACATCAACAGGACAGTTGGAAGCAAATCTTAGTAGGCATCAGTATGGAAGTTGATATATACTACTTAACTAAACTTTCAATTTTCAAGCTAGACTGGTTTTCTAGTGGAGAAGAAAAAATAAATGGGGAGGATGGTAGGGAAGGGAATATGTGATCTGGTCTCGTTTCTGGTTGGGTTTGGTTTTCGTGCATGATATTTTTATTGGATATCCTACTATCAATTGATGTGGTCTAGCTTTGTAGTGACTGTTGTAGTCAGGTTGGACCCTTTATCATCCTTTGCCTTTATTTCCGTTTTTGATTGTCCCTTGTTATATTTGGCTATAGTTACATAAAATTGCTTCAGCAGCTAAATGTTGTTCATGCAAACACAGCATCAAATGTTGCTACATGCCCTTTTTAATATCATTCTCATTTTCATTGACGTTGCAGTGCTGAAAAAAAAACAGGCAGATGATTATTCAATGTGGTAGGGGTCTGAAGTAGGTCCTTGTTGTGGAGCTAATCTTTTGCTGTAGCATCAATTTCTTAGTTTCTAGTGCGATGCTCGACCATGAATTTATTTCATCATGAGGGTATGCTGAATTTTCTGTTTACTTGATGACATATTTTAGTTTACCATTAGCTGAATGTATTATGTACTTCTCGTTTTAATATTCTCTTGTTTTGGGCCTTTTGGTTGGGATTAATAATCTTTATCATTTGAGCATTGTAAGTAGAACTTTGGAGATGATTAATTGGAAACGTTATTATATTTGAGAGATCAAAGTCATCATTTAATTACTTGAACACTGAATGAATCAATGAATGAAAGTTCTATACATAGTTGCTCCCATTGAATCATGATATGAAATTTGATTGTATCTACCAAAAACCAAAAGAGAATTTGTTTGTAGAAAGGAATAGTTGTACTTGAAAGTATGAGCTAAATCACTGTATGCCACGGTTGAATTTTGCCTGCTTTTATGTTTGATTGCATTTGATTTTTTCTTCTTTTTTAATTCCAAAGGAAGAAACATATATATAAATTTATCATAATCATTTCTACTACATCAGACTCTTTCATGCGTACTGTTCCAAGGTAATAGACTCTTCATTTGCTTATTGATGAAAAATGCAAATACCAAAACTCATGGTAAATTGCTAAAATCCGCACTACATCTCTGTTTTTCTATAATTCATGAAACAACAAAAAGGCGAAAAAGTTAAAAGAAAAATGATTGGCAAAATGAAAGAAATGAAATTCTCTGAAAACATTGATCAACTTGTGCCTCTGTTTAGCAATTCATTGTATTGTAGATATGATATCTGTCTTTGCAGCTTCATTTGGTTGTAGAACTTAGCAATGAACTCCTCTGCCTTCCCATCAATCCCTTCTTCCTCAGAAGAAACCATCTGATGATCTTCACTATCTCTACTTTTATAATCATAACCATATTCTTCTTGGTCATCATAATCACCATCATCTTGGCCATCAAAATCATAATCAAAGTTAGTCTGTGGGTTTATACAAGGAATGTGAGGTAAGTGGAATCTCATGGAGGCCGGCCTGTGCATCTTGACATGGATGATGGGGGTTTTGTCGAACGACAGCTCACGTTCGCGGTAGTAAATTTGATCCCGTGGGGTTGTGTGGCCTAGGCTCTTAATGTACTTTGGTAAAAGACGTAGTTCCATTACAAGACGGCGCTTGAAGACGCCACCTTTTCTTCCCCACAACAATGCTAGACGGAGAATGCTCCATGCTCTATGAGCAATGTCACTATTCTTCCTAGGCATCTTCAGCTATTGCTTTTGAAGCAAAGAGTTTGAGAACTTTGTTTCTGGGTTCTGAGAGCTTTTGAATGCAGAAATGGTTTTTTTTTTTTCAGATGCTGAATGCTGATGGGGGAGAAGAGGCAGGTGATATTTATATACATTGTATGGAAGTTTGGACGCGTTGTGTATGCTATCATATGAGACAGAAACAGAGCGAGTGGGAAATGTGAAGCGTGAACTGTGGGCGATAGGAACCCGCTCGGTACACGGCTGTACGCGGTTGGGAGAAAGCTGGAAATTTTATTTACTTACAATTTTGTCCCTACCTTGTACGACTTATTACTACTAATTGAAAGTAAAATAGTTGAAGAATAGCAGTTGCTCCAATATTATTTATACTTGATTAATTTGATTTTTAACATATCGATTTAGTATACAAGGTTTTCAAAATATTATTTTAAAAATTTTGAATACAAATGCTAAGAAAATTAATATATTAATATTGGTCTGCGAAAACACATTACTCATTGAGTTTTTAACCCATAAACATTGGGAAAGGTCATTTTGGTCATATGAGGCAAAAGATAAGAGAAAAAGGGCCCACTCACATGAAATGGACGCAAGTATAGTTGTATTTTGTTGGAACATATTTGAACGCCGTTTCCTTCTTGTTTTCTTATAGAGTACATACAATATGTTTTATTTGGCTAATTAATTAATTGCTTGCATAAGAGAAAAAGTAATCGGTTGCTTAATTGTTTTTTAATTTGTATTTCCAACCAAAAGCAATCGGATCCCAAGTTCTAAGTATTACTACCTACTCTCTTTTTTTTAAATAAATATTAAAATACAATTAATGTTATAGTGAAAACTGTAAATTCCTTAATATCATAACTCGAATCACACTATGATGAAAAAATAACTTATAATTAAAAAAAAAATATAATCACACATCAATCGATGATGTGATTTGAACTTGAAAATATTATATCCTTATAATATTTATTTAATCAATTGAGTTAAGACTTCAATAACTGGTTATCTACTTTTTTTTCTAAATTATAATATGACTTCAAATGTTTAAGTCATTCTCAAATCTTAATATGAAATAAATTTATATAATAATGAATGATAGATATTGATTAAATATTCTCTTAATTGTAAATGACTAGTAAGATGATTGGCAATCAATCATATGTAATTAAGACGTTGGAGTTGACTAGCTCAGGCCAATCTTTGCCAAAAAAAAAAAAAAACTAGTTCATGTCAATTAACATGTCCAATTTGTGGTATTATATATATATATATATATATATATATATATGTATATGAAGTTACTTGGATACCACTCACCAATTTTGACTATTGAATATATTCCATTGCTGTTTCACATAGGTTAATCAATTTCTTATTGGGTAGAATTAGTTCTAAGGAATACACAAGAGTTAAAAGATGATTCAAGTTTAATATGTTAACATAAATCGTTAGGTGAACGTTAAAAAAGTAGTTTAACATGTTAACATCTTCTCTTGCTCGTACAACTTGTTAAATGGACGACAATATCATGTGTCCAATAATCAATTGACTTCAAAGTTTTAAATTATTAAGTGGAAAACTCAAAATGGACAAAACAAAAAAGATTTATATATATATGTAAAATCATAATTGTAAATTAATTAAGCAATTGAACTAGCTAGTTTAGGGGGGATAATTACTAATCCCTTACTTGTGTCTTGTGTGGGTTTCCAATTCCATCACATAATATGGATGGGCAAGCAATGCACGTTTATTTTGTTGTTTCAAGGCAAAGAAAACTCAAACTTTTGTTTATACGTAAAAGTTGAAGTTTCCTATTAATTTTAAGCATAAACAATGGGAAAAATATTAAATTCTGAACAATAATTGAGGTCTGCATGCTATAACCTGCAGAACAAAGGAATGGACTAAATTAATGGCAACATTTTTTCCATGGACCTAAAACCAAAATCCTATACACAATCCACTCAAGTCTGCTACCTGTGTTTTTATTTATGTACATTGAACAATATTGAGTACTTGCCCGACCCCACATTACAACTGGCTAAACTTTGATGCCAGAAATTTAAAATGATTTTGAATGAAGAAAGTCATATGGTCAATGATAATCAGTCGTGTAGGTTTGTTTAATACGTACGGCTGATGATAGATTATTGAAGTTGAACCAACCAAACAAATTATAGAGGGAGTGGGACCCGCTATGACCAAAGAAAAAGCGGGAAAACAGGTATCAATTGGTGGCGGACCCCACTCTAACCTACAGTTAATGAACTTGTGATGTTTGGGCCATGGATCACCCACAATGCATTGATGAATATTTTGGTCGTTCAAGTTACTCTCACTTCAACTCCTATTAATCATATTTACTATTAGTAGTAATGTATTTAGTTTAACTCTTTAAGAGGTAAAGAGAACAGGAAAAACTACTGCATGGGTTTAAACTTTCAATTTTTTTCCACTAAATATGTATTAATTGAATTAGCAATTGATTGATCGATAATCAAATTTATTTTTTAAGTTTACCAACTTAATAAGTTATATTCTTTTAATGTTATCTAACTAAAACAAATACTTAAAATTTAAAATTTAAGATGAAGAAGTGAGTGACAAGGACTTGAATTCTTAATAAATAGGAGCCATTGGATGAATCTGAACCCGAAATAGAACCTTCAACTCTTTGCTGCCACCAACCAACCGAATCCCAAGCCTCATACACCGGAACCCACGTTGTCTCTCTCGTTTTGCTATTCTCAGTTCCCCACCAACCAAATACAACTCTTTTTGCCAAAATTAGAGTAGTAGGTTAGTAGGGCCACTGTGATTAATTTTTCAAGACAACGACCTTAAACCCAAATTTTGTTACTCCGTCTATATATGAACAACAACGTTAATTAACAGCTACCTTATGCAACAAAGTCTCCAACTTCAGCTGGTTATTATATATATATATAGTGCTCTCCTCCCAAATATTCTCAAACATTTTTCTCGCATCCTCGCCCTGCTTTGTGCAGGGAGAGGCTCTTTAGTCTTTACTCTATTAGCTCTCCCCTTAAAGGAAAACAAAAAAGAAGAAGAATTATAAGCTATGCTTATGGAAGAACATCATGCAGACAAATTCATTAACAATGTCGAGGTCCCTACTGGACCTCAAGAGCTAGCCATGCCTGCTGCTGAAGAAATCATCAACATAATTAATACTCCTAATCAGCAAAACAAGAGCTCATTGAAAAAGAAGAAGAAGCGAGGTGCAATGCACATGCTTAAGGTGGCACTCTTCATGCTACGTCGTCGTTCAAAGAAATCAAAATCTCTTCCCGTCGAAGTTGCATCCAAGGGAACATGGAAACGACTCTTGGGTACCATGCGTCCATTGCACCTCCAAAGCAACCGTTCTGATCCATCACCGCCCTTGAATCATGATCATGATCATGTCACTATTATGGATCACCATGACGATGATGTTAGCGTCTACACTACACCAAGGTCACCAGCTGAGAGTCCTGAAGCAAGCATGAGCCGGTACGCCTCGGCCGTCAATCTCCAAGAACTTGATAATGGTGGCAATGATGATGTTATAACTGTGGAGGACGTCACCTATGATTTGAATGATGGGGATGAGATGATCGACGCCAAGGCTGAAGAATTCATTGCCCATTTCTATCAACAAATGAGGCTGCAGCGCTTAGATTCGGCCGATCGTTGTTACCAAGAAAGGATTCAGAGGTCAATAGGTTGAACAAAACAATTAAATGGATCGATGCATCGTGCATGCATGGAACACGTCGTCGTTTAATACACATGCACGTAAACGTTGAACAAGCTAGGAGCCAATTCAAGGATTTGTTAGCAAATGGTCCAAGTCATCAAAGGGGAGAAATATGAAATAGGGGAAATTATTAATACTATTTTTTAACTTAATAGTTTTGTTTTTTTTAGGTGTTACTATTAATTATTTTATAAGAAAAAAAAAAAAAAAAAACTTGTGGGGAAGGAAATATATTATACAAGATGGAGCTTAATTGTGATGCACTTGTGTAAGGGAGGAAAGGGATTGAAGTTGTGGGATATATATACGTATATGTCTTGTGTTCTTTTTTGTTCGGACTTCGGAGATGTTTAGTTTAAGTGTAAACTGGGATAGCCAAGGTTCCAATTAATTTTGTGTCATCCAAATGTTGGACTAAGCTAGTAGCAAACTAATTAGAAGAAATGGCTAGTTGATCATGGGCTGAATAATGAAAGTTTTCTATGATGGGGGTAGGCCTTTGCTAAACAAAACATAAACATAAATTTCTGATTCTGGCCTTGTATAAATATACATTTTCTTAGAAAAGCTTCTATGTATTATATAGTTTTTCATTGGCCTATTTTTAATATTCTAAGCAGTAAATTTTGTTTGCGGAAACTTTTTGTAACATGACATGAAGGAAAAGGAATCTCCATGGTAGGACGTGACTCCTTCAAAGTACAAGGCTTTTCATATTTTATAAGTGAAAATGTACTTAATTAACTATTGATGAATATCTTAATTAAGCATCATATCAAAGAATAACAGGATTAATTTGTAAGCTTGATCATCTCATGAATTAATAATATCCATCATTTGTAAGAATAGCATCGTTGATGTGATGATTTGACAGAGAATAGGAGATGGAATTGAATATATTTGTAGCCATTTTATAAAAAATAATATGATATGATGAAAAACACCCTATATTTCCATAAATACCCCTTCATAGAAAAAATATACCCATATATTCAAATAACAGAAATATTTCTCGTTCAATGATTTGAAGGGCATTTCTGTAAAAGGGAATAGAATCAAACAAAGTCATTACTCAGTACAGAACAGAAAATGGGGGAGGGGGAACCGGAGAAGTCCACTATTCTCTTCTCTAAACTTCTCCAGCAGTACATCGGTTAGATCTTGCCACACCAGCATATGTGGGCCACAATCCAAATCAATCATTCCACGTGGCAAACCAAAATGTCAGTAACCATGGACGATCTGAGAGCACTTGTTCTTGATCCAACGGAGCCCTTTCTTAAACGTAGCTTTAACTCTACCTTCCACGGTATAAACCTTATACTTGGCGATCCTCCTTTTCCTCTTCATCTCAGGCTCCTTGAAGTTCCACGGCTTCGACACCGAAGACGCGCCGCTGTAACTCGCTCGGGTCACTTGAGGTGGAACCGATGGCGGATCGGGCAAGCGAGAACGTATCTTGTAGTTCAGATTGGGACCGTAGCTTTTACCACTCACAATCTCTAGCCTCCGGTCATAGTTCTGAGAGCGGGTATCCGACCCGAAACCTTCCATCCCGATAATTGTTTGGAGCTTTGACCATTGAAGGGGTGGCGGAGGGTAGGGATATTAAATAGTGGTATGAAGCATGAACTGGAATCACAAAAGCAGGTTCGGGTTTCAAGAATGGACCAATGGAGGCCTAATATAAAAAATGTTTATTTATTTTTTAAGAAGTGGTCTCTGTACTCGATGCTACTTTTTTGACATTAAAAAAATAACAAACAAATTTATTTTCGATAGCGGCAACGCAAAAGTCGATCACTCAATGGTCGACGGCGTCGTTTTATATTGGTGTCGGAACTTGGAAAATGGAAACTATTTGCTTGTCCCTGTATATGCACATTAAGTTTAGTCTGTAATTTTTTTGTTTTGGAATAATGAAATTTTGGCTATGGATTTATCTTTTTGAATATTGTAATTTGTAATGAAAATAGAGAAAAAAAATACAAGCAGAATAAATTGACCCCGTGCCGCTAAAATAACTATTAATAATTAATTATTACTTCCAAAAAAAAAAAAAAAAAGTACTAGCTCTTGGTGCATCTATCGTCCATGAACAATCCCTAACTAACCAGATAGAGACAATTTTAGATGGAGATCAACATCAACAATATCCCTTTCTTGAAATTTAGCAGAAGAATTACCCACAACATTATAACTAGCAGCGGATTGCAAGGTGGGTGGCACATAAAATGTTGGAGAAGAAAACCTTGTCCTCGTAAATATTGTCAATTGGTTGAACTTAGTGCTTGTGGTTGGTCCTCCTGGTGCAAATGATCTTATTGCATGTGAACTGATCGGGACTGGAGGTGTTGCTGCAGCTATGAACCGCCTATGATGGTGGTGTTTGAGTATTCTTTGGCGTTCTCTTTTATGCGCATTTTGATGACCACCAAGTGCTTGTGAATTTGCAAATACTCGTTTGCAATATTGGCACTTGTATTTCCTACCCTCCTTCAAATCATCTACTGGGATTCCTTTATTTATTTCAGAAACTTCATGTTGATCATCAGTTAATAGAAAACCAAATAGCTTCAATGGTGAACTGGGATTATGATGATTCTACATTCCTAACTACAACTAGTTTTTAGTGGTTGAATGTTGTTTGGTTTGGTACAATACATTCTATGGAGAGTGTATGACATTACGTATATATATATAGGATGTAAGAAGGAAATGGATTTACTTTTACTTATAAACTTTTTATTGGGCACGCAAACTAGCTAATTTTAATTATAAAAAAAAATCTAGAAAAAGACAAAAGATAATGTTCTTTTGGGAGTATACAAAAAAAAGTTTGTCAAACATATATTGGTGAGGATGCAAATAGTTACAGGATGCCTCTTAGAATCTAAAGTAAATGGGAACGAGATCTACGTAGCAGTACTGAAGCTTTTATTAAGAAGTTGAAGGACAACTGTCTTATATAACGTGATACATATGTCACATAGGAATTGGCATCTATATTTGTTTGGTTTAATGACTAAGTATGTTTGGATTAGATTATACATAGTTTAACTAATTATATTTTTTATTTAAATAGAACACATATTATTCACTATTAAATCAACTTATTTGAGGTGAAGTGTGTTGGTATGTATATGAAAAAAAAAATTATTCGCTTCTGTTAGAAATAAAAATATAAAAAATCATTTGTACTTGCTTTATATTATTGTTGGCACCAAGTGGCAACACGTGTCGATCCACAATTAGCTTATGAATGAGAGAGGTGTCGGCCACTAACGTACGCATGTAGAAACTCAAATCGTTGATGAGGTTGTCTCCAATAACACTAGCTCGATTGACATCTGCTTTCTTAAGAATCTTTAGGAAGTAAAAACCATTCAAAGTGAAAGTGTCATATATGTACACATGTGGGGATCAAATATCTTTAAACGATCTTCTTCATCAGATTGTATGTACTTCTAGAAGTGTGATTAATCTTACACATGAACTACCTATAGGCTATAGCTATAGAGTATAGTACTAGCTACAAACTCGTTTCATTTACATTTGACATGTTACATGTACTTGCTTCAGGTGAAATGCTAATTAGATTCCTGTATATTTGAGTTAATTAATTAGGCAACTATATAAGGTTTTTAGTTGAACAAAAACAACATAAATAGATATTCGTTTTCCCTTTTCTTTTTTTTTACAAAGAGTAAGAAGATATGAGTAAGAATGCATATTGCATATTATGAGTCTGAATTAATATATAGAAATAACTCCATAGGCATTACTAATTAAGAAATTTCTCGAAAACCAAACAGGGTATCTAGCTCTGCCCCCACCATCCTTGAATGGATCCTTGAAAAGGTGTCAAATCGTGATTCTCCTCCATTCTTTGGATTCGGGTGCATGTCTAATTGGCCTTACTTACGAGTACTAGTACTATCTAGCTTAGTTTATAGTCTCTTTCTTATTAGATAATGGGTCCCTTCTTGATATGAGTTCGATCTGTCAATCCATGTAAGATTTTCATTTTATTACATTTTTCCTATGTAGGAGACTCTTGTGTTCATTTCCCTTTTTTTGCTTTTTCCATTAGACCTTCACGAGAGTTGCAATTTGCATAAGTGCTTTCTTTTGTAAGAATGACACCCGAATTGCCAGTCATGTTAAATTGTTGTTTAAATTTTGCTATAATTTATTTGCATTGAAACATGAAACACAAATTGTGCTTGTTAAAACTTAATTTGATCAGTTGAGATGTCTTACACGTAACTCTTGAGCAATTCTTAGAACTTGAAAAAAATTTGATGCTAAAATCAGATAATCAAACTAATAAGCTAAAAAATTATAAACGTGTGAGAGAACAACATGTCTTATTTTGAGATTTTGAACCCTTTTATGTATTAGTTATGCTATAATATTAATCATAATAGTAATGACATTCATTATAATATTGATAGAATATTAATAGTGGTAGTTACAGTTCAGATTAGTCCGATATACTTTGACAAAGTCACATGTAATTATATTATTGGATTGGTACAATCTACAATATCACTACTCCCCAAAAACAAGTTTAAGGATCATAAAGACTTGAACTAGTGACTGAGGAAATATCGATTAGAACATGTGCTTAAAAATAAATAGATCATATACCTAGGTTGTGTTCCCCACTTATGGGGTGTAACTATTATGCAAAAAAATCTGGTGTTATTTTTGATCTGATGTGATACTGATATTATCACTGATGTGATATTATGCAGGTATAATAACTGTTATGATATTTTTATCACTGATGTGATGCTATATGTATATGCTTTGCTCCACCTTATAACTTACCCTACTTTACTTCACCTTAGTACAATATTTTTAGTGTAAATTGAGAAGTTTGAGCTTGTTGTGATAGTATTTTGTACTGAATTTTTTCCCCGTGATGGGGTATTATTAAACAATGGTATTTAAACTGTACTAAAATAAATAACATGCCTTACTTTGAGCAATATGGGTGAAAACTCGATATTGTTGTTGATGTATTGGCTTTCTAGACACTTGATTTGTCTAGGTGCTTTTCATGGGCGCCAGCTTGTTAGCCTATGCTGCCCAACCCGAGTGTGACTATAGGTGTTTTAGCCGTGTATATTTTCCTTGGGCTTTCTCTTCAAGTCAAGTGAAAACATGATACCCTTGTTGATTTAGTATTCAAAAGGTCCCATTAAAAAGTTGCCTATTACCTATCCTAGAGGTTAGGTTATTTTATCCGAACATTTATAGTCACAAGGGGAAACATCTCCTCCCAAGGACTTTCATCAACTAAAGAGATGTGTATTAGCTCATTGAGTTGTTTGTTATGATTCCAAATAATATCCTCTTACGTGTTGAAGGGAATGAATTCATTTTGATTTGGTGATTTCGTGCACGAAAGTAGTTAAGCAATTAATATGAATTTGTGGGCATATTTGTAAAATATGAAAGAATTTCTGATAAATCTGTAAATTATTAAAAGTTTGGGCTAATTATGTAATTATCAAGCAAAATATTAAAAACATATAATAATTTGGACCCGATTTATACATTTACAAAATTTTCGGGCCATTTATGTAAATATGTAAGAAATTTAGATTATTCACATAAAAATGTAAAAGTTTAGAGACCGAATAGTAATTAATTGTACAAATCTATTGGATCCTGGGCTGGGCCGAGAAAATGGGTCTGGGTATGGATGGCCTTATGTTTTATATGACGAAGCCTAATTGATTCTATACACCTTTTACCATAGCAAATTAATGCAAAGGAGGTAAATTGATTCTAATTGCCCTTCTAGTTAGTAGTTGGAACTTACAACAACCCGCAATGATTCTTTTACTGTGAGAAGAGCAAAAAAAGACATAGGGAATAACCATCGGACCTATCTCACTATCTGAGTCTTAAAATGGATCTCAATCAACGAAGAACGCCTTTAAGCAATTAATTTTAAACATTACAATGCATTAAAATTAATCTTTATTAATTTATTAAATTATGCATGTAATCAAAATTTTACCTTATCCTTGGTTTGTTATATCAACTTAAAGTTAAAAAAAATTATAATTAAATATGAATAATTATGAGAATATTAATTATTAATACAGTTGACTAATAGAGAAAATTAAGAAATTCATTTACATGATTTAAGGAATTCAATCCATATCATAATTTAAGAAATTCTATTTATATATATATATATATATATTTTAAGGATTTATTTTTTGATAATGAATATGTGGAGAAATATGAATATATCGGCATGTAGGATTTTAATATGGGAATACAAGTATGTTGGTTTCAAGATGACGATATGAATTTTCATCCAAATGTTAGTGTTAAGCAAACCAGAGAATACATTACAAATATTTGAATGTTATAAAATAAAATAAAGAGAAAAAAAAACATTTTGAGATCAAACCGATAAATTATGAAATTTTAATAACGATAATATTTATTGTTATTGTTAAACAAGAATTTTATCTAAACTGTCTACCATGGTGAAACCTCTAAATTTTGTATAACATCTGATCTGAATAGTTTAGACAAACAAATTTTTTTTTTTATTTGCTCAAAAACAATAAGAAATGAGTTTATATTGCTAAATTTAGAGAGATGAGAGGGTAGAAAGATTAATTGTATTTGACTTTTCGGGTTTTTAATTTTTATATAATTTTTTTCATTACATTAAATACATAAAATTAATCTGAAATAATTTGGTTTATTTATAAATATTTACATTAAAGATGTGACAATTCAATTGATTATTAAAGAATTATCAATAAATGTGACAAGTATTCTCTATAAATATATTTAATATTAACCCATTAGAGCATTGGTTAATAGAGCATTTGTACAGTTGTCTCATGGTATTAATCTCCATGCCCAAATATATCTACGAATTCTCAATCGAATTTTGAGGATGAAAATAAAATTGAATAGACCTATTATATATATACAAATATTTGACAGGAAAAGGAAATGAAAGAGAAATTTTTTTTGGACAATGACCTTAAAAGAGAAAATTTTAAAACCAGTAAAACAGTAACACGTGGCATTTGAAATTGGCATTTTGGCTTCCTCAATAAGACATATTGTGTGCCTTGTTCCAAACATGCAATACCAAGTGCCATTCACCATCTTACCAATATTTCCTGTCACACTGGCACAGAGAAGAGGGAGGTAGACAGAGAGAGAGGGACATGTCGTTGGGTAAACATAATATGTGGGGTGGTCCATTGGAGATACATACAAAGGATACAGAGGAAGACGAGGAGGAGGACAGGAATATCGATAGGGCGGCGTATCAGGGATCGCAATCAGAGGAGGAGGTTAAACAAAGCTGGCTACTGAAACCAGATAATAGGAAGGAGAAGAAGAACAAGTGGGGGAACAAGTATTTTAACACTGTGACTTTCAAGTCTTTTATTTTGGTTACTATTATTGTTGTTTTTATTGTCCTCATCGCCAAGTTTGTCCCCCATAACCACCGCCACCGCCGTGTCTCCCCCTCTGACAACTACACCGTCGCCCTCCCCCAGGCACTCATGTTCTTCAACGCCCAACGATGTAATTCTCTCTTTCTCTCTCTTTCAGATTTTATGTTTTTTTTTTGGTATATTTGTGTTAATTTCACAAGATTTGAGGAATCAGAAAATAAAAAATTATGTTTAATTTTTTCCATTTTTCGTTTTACTACTGGCATCATTATAAACATATCGGATTCTTAATTCTGTTTTAGATACATTTTCCATTTTTAGTTTTCCGTGACAATAAAGATACAGATGAATCCGGAGGATGAACCAGAAATTAATCCAATATGCACTTAATTTTGGCACTCACATTCACGGGATTCTTTTTACTATTTTCTTTGGCTTTAATGAATTGGTAACATATTATTATGTGCAGGAAAAATTGGTATGTATCTGCATTGTTCTTTTTTTTTTTTTTTAATGAATAGAAAAGTTATTTCATCATCTTTTTACCATAATTACTTGCAATACAATTGGAGGGTGAGTCTCAATTATGTGTAATTATATATTAGTTTAGTTTCAATTCAATGTATTACTAATTAGGGATGTATAAAAAAAAAGTAATTATAGCGAGTGATAAACTTATTTTAAATAATAATATAATATTAGTAGGTCAAGAGTGCGCATGTACTCTTATATTATTTCGTACACAAAAATATTTTATAAAATTATCTGTATGGATCACCAAGCCCCTAACTTAGATTAATCAAATTTAGCTAGAAAATCATCCCATTTTGCCTTTTCCATTTTAAAGAGGCCAATTAGCAGTGAAACTGACTCTTTTTTGGTACCCTTTCAATTTCGGACAGGAAAATCGAAATAATACTGCTTATATGTTTTATTATTTTGTAAAAACTAGGATTTTTATAAAAAAATAATTAGTTATTGAAATTTGTTGAGATATCAATTTGTGTGTTCTTTCTTTGCTTGATATACATGTAGCTGGGAGACTACCAAAGAACAACAATGTTTCATGGAGGGACTACTCTTGTTTGCAAGACAGTCAGCTATTAGGTGGATACTATGATGGTGGAGATGCTAGTAAGTACAATTTCCCTGCAGCATTTTCCATGACAATGCTAAGTTGGAGTGTACTAGAATACAAAGAAAAATATGAAGCTGCTCATAAACTCAACCATATCAAAGACATTATAAAGTGGGGCACAGATTACCTTCTAAATACTTTTGATTCCTCAGCCAACTCCACAGACAAGATTGCCTCACAAATTGTTACCAATAAACACTGCTGGATGCGTCCTGAAGAAATTGAATACAAACGATTTGCATCAGATTGTGGTACTTGCCCTGCTCTTGCTGCTGAAACTGCTGCTGCTTTAGCTGCTGCATCAATTGTATTCAAAGACAACAAGGTGTATTCAAAGAAATTAATCCACGGGGCTGACATTGTCTTCAAATTTGCTACCAAAGGACAAGGTGAAAAATATTCAAGTGGCACAGACCCTTTTTCGAATATTTACAATTCAACTAATTACTGGGATGAGTTCTTATGGGGTGGAGTTTGGTTATATTTTGCAACTGGGAATTCTACTTATCTTGATCTTGTTACTAGTCCTGGTTTAGCTGAAAAGACTGGTTCTTTCGGAAAGAAGTTAGACCGCGGGGTGCTTAGTTGGGACAACAAGCTTCCAGGTGCTATGTTGCTTCTTGGCCGATTGAGAATGTTCATGGATTTTGGGTATCCTTACGAAGAAATTTTGAGAAAATTTCATGATCAAATCAATGGTATCATATGCTCATACTTACCGGATTCCTCGAGGTTCAACAGAACAAAAGCAGGGTTGATTCAGTTAAACCATGGTCGTCCTCGGCCTCTTCAGTACGTTGTCAATGCTGCTTTCTTGACTAAGCTATACAGTGATTACATGGACATCTTGTTGATAGAAGGATTAGATTGTGGAACTAAATTCTACAAGAAACAAGAGCTAAGGGAATTTGCCGAGACCCAAATGAATTACATTCTTGGTGAAAATCCTCATAGTATGAGCTATGTTGTTGGTTTTGGTGATCGTTATCCGAAACATGTGCATCATAGAGGGGCATCAATTCCTAATGATAAGAGAAAGTATGGGTGTAGAGGATGGAAATGGAGGGATAGTAAAGAGCCAAATCCAAATATAATTCATGGAGCCATGGTTGCTGGACCTGACAGGTATGATGGTTTCAAGGATGCTCGTTTTAACTATAATTATACAGAGGCAACTCTAGCTGGAAATGCAGGACTAGTTGCAGCACTTGTGGCTTTGTCAGAGATAACAACAACTGGGATTGACAAGAACACCATGTTTTTTGCAGTTCCACCTGCAGTCTCTTCATATTCACCACCTCCGCCATCACCTTGGGTACCTTGAGATTGAAAAGATAACCTTTGATACTCTTCTCTGTATTAACATTTTGGCTGGCTTAGTTTTTATTTTATCAGACTTTCAGGCCTCACTATACATTAATTCAAATTAAGTCTATACCCGATCCAATCTATTGCCATCCCTCTCATCGATAAGAGCACCTGCACGATAGAGTAGTACATCATAAATATTCAGTTTCTAGCATTAAGAACAAAAGGGATTTGCATTTTTTATCTCCATTAATTGAAGGACTAACTTTGGATTTTAGAGTAAGGGCCAATTCGGTTTGGCGTTTAAAACATTATTTTAAATAATTAATTTTATTAGTGGAGATTATGAAAGAATTGATTTCAGTATAACCAAAAAAAGTGTTTTTGAATCATAAAAATATCTATAAAAAAATAGATTTAAGTCTTAAAAACAGTGTTTTAAATAATTGATTTTACTAGTAGAGAATATGAAAGAATTGATTTTAGCATAATCTGTTTTGTGTTTACTTAGCTATCAAAAGAAAAGTATTTTTGAACCATAAAAATATCTATAAAAAATAGATATAAGTTTGAAAAACAGTGTTTTAAATAATTGATTTTACTAGTAAAGATTCTAATGGAATTGATTTCAGCATTATCTATTTTGTGTTTGCTTAGTTATCAAAAAAAATGTTTTTGAATCATAAAAATATCTATAAAAAATAGATTTAAGTTTGAAAAACAATGTTTTAAATAATTGATTTTACAAGTAGAGATTATGAAAGAATTGATTTCAGCATAATCTATTTTGTGTTTGCTTAGTTATCAAAAAAAGTGTTTTTGAATCATAAAAATATCCATAAAAATTGATTTAAGGTGTTTTTGTCAAAAAATAATATACAAACTGTATCTTATATTTTATCAAAAGTGTGTTTTGGAAAAGATACACATGAGTAATTTTTGAAAAATGGGTTAAAATTGTGTTAGGTGTTTGATCAAAAATTATTTTTAATTTTAACCAAACATGTTATTATATTAGTTGAAAGTGCTTTTAGCTTGGAGAAAGACATTTTCCAAACTCAACCAACCTGGTCCTAAATAGCATAAATTCTCACAGATTTCATTTCCTATTGGGCTTGGGCTTGGACTTGTCTACAAAGGAAAACATCCTTGTGGATGCAAATAGCCATGCGACCCCTTAAAAGCAACAAGCTTCTTGGGTTTATTTATTGACAGTCTAGATGTGCTTCAGCTAATGAACCAATCCAATTAGTTGCAAAGTTTCAGCTCTATTCTCTAAAACTTAATTAATTTATTTTTATTTTTTAATGATATTATGCACAAAAACCACCGACAAATGGTGCGAGCACCAATATACATGCATTTCCTCTCCCTCTGATCAGTTTTTATACTACTATTAGTCCCTTTCTTTCATCAACTCCTCCATTTTTCAATAAACTCACTTTTGATCAAACAGTTTCCCTTGCCTACTGAAAAATTATGGCCACATCTACACCATTGCTACTCACACTTTCTACCCTCTTTTTCATGTTGCAATTCAATGTTTCACTGAGTACCAGAGCAAATAGACCACCAGCCGTTGCAGTAGCCAAGGACCAAGTACAATGCACAATGTGCACTGAGTGTGAGAATCCATGCCAACCCTTGCCTCTACCACCACCGCCTCCACCTGCTGTGGAAGAATGTCCACCACCTCCATCACCTCCACCGCCTCCAGTACCTTCTCCACCACCACCACCAGTAGAGATAATTCCAGAATGCCCACCGCCACCTGTGTCAACATGTACAGATTCTTGTTACCAACCGTCTCTGCCACCACCAAATCAGGGCCAGGGCGGTCAATACATATATGCTCCTCCACCACCAAAGATGGTACAGCCGTATCCGCCAAATGGTGGTGGAAGTGGAAATTCGCCACCGCCAAATCCTATTCTCCCATATTACCCATTCTATTATTACACTCCTCCACCACCTTCTGCGCACTCCAACTCCGCCTGTGTGATCACAATGAAGCTATTAGTTTCCACCATTTCTCTTCTCCTTCCACTTTTCTTGCTCATTTGGGAACTAATTACAACATGAAATTCAATAACTGTTTTCAACTAATTAATGTATTCTAGATCTCCCTTACTCTTTGTCACATTCTTAATTTGAATTGGCAATACTACATATAATATACTTCTTGATCATGTACTTCACCATTGTATTACTAATTACTTATATTGGAATAAAACAACGACGTATGTTATACTTTTGATTGTTTATATTTGTGAGAGTGTGTATGGGTTTAAGGAGTATATAACTATAACTAAATGGCCATATTGGCATTACGTTTTACTCATATTCACTTGGAGTCCATTGATATTACTTACATGCAGTTTCCAATAGTGATTGTTCTGTATGGCAATGGAAAGAATTGTGTCAAGATTCAACTTGATCCGAAATTATTTTGATTCAAATTACACAAAATATATTTTCAAATAAGTTTATTGTATATACTTTTGTTTTTAACTGTTAATCCGTTCTAATCCGACTTGGCCCAACTAATCAAGATTCAATTTATGAACCGTTTAGACATATAGAGTTTCAATTTAATTGAGCTGAATATTCAACCCATCCAATAAAATGAATCAAATTGTGATCCTAGTGCTTGTGAGTTAATTGTGCAAATTAATTATGCTTAAATAGAAGTAATCGAATCTTGACACTTTGTAGGCACAAATTTAGATTTTTTTTTTTTATATTTAACGATAAAATATGTCTGATAAGATATGTGAACCTTAATTATTTTTTTAGTTTCATTAAAGATATGTCATTCACGCAAGAATTAAAAAATTTATTAAAATTTTGATTCTGTAAAATCTTATTGAATGAGATTCGAATGCAAAAAATTATTAAAAGAAACATTTTTATTATTACCAAGCCAACCCCACGGTGCAGATTTATATATGTTTCCGTGAAGAGGAAGGTTGATTAAGTGGTGGAAGTGTGAGGTGGTAGTAGAACATAAATAGGCGGACTCCACGCCCGGAATGAAGGGATCACGTAAGTCCATGTGTGAAGTGCTTTTAGTTAACGCATGTCAAACCGATGACAACTATTTATGCCAATTTAAGGGCTTTGGTTATTTCCAATGAATTCAAAGTAATAAAGAAATTTTCTACCAAAAAAAAAAAAGAAGTAATAAAGAAATGCTTTCTTTTGTGGTGCACATGCGTACATAACTCTTGTCAAGGTTGTTATTAATCTTTTCATGAAACTAAGGCTGCAGGGATAAAAGTATTAAGTTTAGAAGACGAAAGAGATTGGAGAATATGGGCTTGTGTTGCCTCTTGCAAACTAAATCTCCCCACATACAAAATTTAGAGATTGAGATTATGTCATGATCATATAATATATATTTTTTATTGATTTAGTGATCAGAATATATGATCAATTACAAATCATTCACACAAATTGATATTATAATTAATTAATTATAACATTGATCCAACCATACATATCCATATAATGGAAGATTTGACTAACTATTTCGCAAATACTTTAACTAAGTATGGCTATACAAGTATTTGATTTATTCGAGTACAATATGCATGTACAATATGTATGATTTTGAAATTGGCTACACGCCTACTTCGCTCTACCTGAAGGTTCACAAGCATTTGATTTATTTGAGTACAATATGTATGCACGATATATTTTGCCACTGAACAGTTTCCAACACCGGACACAGTCTTCATCACCTATTCTGTCTGTAGTTGGTGTTTTTATTTCAAAAAGGAGGAAGAGGAAACCCATAAAGGGTGGCTTAACCATTAATGACAATATAACTAGGCTATTGTATTTGACTCAGCTGAGAATAATATGATCTTGCCTCTCATCATCCTCCTCAAGCGTTAATTCTATTGAAGACAAAATTCCGACCGTATAAGATGTGTTGGGCAAGCTATCATCGTTGCTTGGTTTTAATATGCATGGCCGGAGATATGCTAAAAATGCAGAGATAATATAAGTGCCAGTAAACAAAAAAAAATTTATTGCAATAAATGATTCAATTACTCAAGTCAACTGCACAGTGATTGTTGAAAAATGAGTTTTTTTTTATGCTATTATTTGTTTTTGTATTTTCATTTTTAGGTTTTTTTTTTTTTTGTTTTTGATGCCTTCAATTTTGTAATTGAATTCTATTTTCTGTAATTGAATTTGTTTTTTTTGCTAAATTATTTCAAATTATAATTCTTAGAGTATATTATTTATTAGAACTAAAACTGAATAAATGAATACTTAATTATAATAACAAATAATTTAATTTTAATCAAAATCAAACTGATTACAAAAATTAAAATTAAAAAGTGAATAAAAATAATTAAATTTGATTAAAAATATAATTTTAATTAAACTTTAAAACTAAATAAAAATAATTTTATTTTATAACATAATAAAAAAAATACATTTTAAATAATTTACACACAAATCTGTTTTTTAACAGCCCAAATATATACAGATAGAACAAAAACCATAGTTTCTAGACAGTCTCGCCGTGAAACTAAATGGATCCTCAGTCGTCCTAACATATTGGCCTAAGATGGATGGAAGCTGAACTCTTTCAGGCCCACAAAAACCGCTAAAAAGAAGTAAGTAATTAATTTGATTGGCCTACAACCAATTAATATTTTTATTTAAATTAAAGATCGTGAGGGCATCTAGAAAGCCTACAAGAGAACGGGGAATGAAATACGTAACTGATATAATATGCTAAAATATCATTTGTATATTTTAATATAATTAGGACCAAAAGTTTAAAGACGATCACTTTCTGTCACAATTATGAAGTTAAACTAATTTTTCATGATATTTAAACTTTAATATATATATAGTCTTACGTATTTTAAATTTAATATCATTTTGAGTTTGTGACTGTCCTCTCTTTCAAAGTATGTTTATATAAACTTGAGTCTTTAATATTACAAAGACTCATCAATCACTAAATTCACAAAATATTTTATGATTCAAACCATGCATTATGAGTTTTAATATAATTTTATATTATGAAATAAAAGTTATTCAGTCATGGTCATCAATAGTCTAGGTTCTAATGCACAAGTAATTTAATTTAATTTATCTAAGATGCTTTTGACTTGTTCTCTTCAATTTCAAGTAACAACAGATTTGAGGCAAGTCGTGCATATGATCACGTAATTTAAAAGAGAGAGAAAATGACAAAGAGTGCATTCCAAGTATAAGAAAATGTTTTAATTTAGTGGTGAACGTGTATTCCATTAATTATGTCATTTTCTCTATAAGAGGTCAAAAATTATTTTTGAAATTTCATCTAATTTATTATTATTTTTTAAAACTATGACTCTATATTCTCATATTACTTAATAAAACAACTAAGTTGATGTTATTAATGTAATATTAGACAAGAAAAGGAAATATATCTACTTCTTCCTCTTTTTTGGGTATAATATAGTCTAGCTAGGACTCGATTGTATGCATAAAATAAAAATGTTCTGCGCACTTCACTTAATACAAACAAGTAGTCCAAGATGTGATAAGAATGTAAATTTTAAATTTTGAGGATTTTTCTGAAAATTCTTCCTAAACAAAGTCAAAATAAGAATATAGAAAAAAGAAAAATAACAAAAGAAAGAACTCAAATTGATTTTTTCATTTGACAAAATTTTATTTGCATTATCGATTAAACTTAGTTTAATATCAAAAGTTTTAAAGTCTTTTCCCTTATCAGAATTTGACATAATTTAACACTTGTGGCATCCTTAAAGTAAAAAAAAACTAAAAACCATCTTTGGCTCACCCAATCCATCCCTCTACATGGCCATAAAAAAATATCTCAGTTCAAAATTTTCAAATGAGGATGTCCTTGTTAACCTTTACAGCTTAATTAGAGTATTTAATTGTTAAAAATTTGTCCACCTTCAGCACTTAACGTCATCGTATCATTCCCAAACTTTTTTTTTTTTTTTTTGTTCTTTCGTTTTAGTGTTTTGATGTTCTGAAGTTTAGAACTAAGAGTGATTATTTTGCCAAACTCTTCTGTCTTTGCATTTATCTCATTCTCTCACCAACCAGCTGAAGTGATAGAAAGTGCAAGGTTCATTATGGATTCTGGTAGTGGTGTCTGTACTTGAAGCACTATTACTAGCTATGCTTGCTCAAAAGTCAAAATAAACGACCCTACCTAATGTTGGTCCATTTCACACCCTTTCTTTCTTTTATCCCAAGGGCATGAAACTTGGTGTTTTGTCAACAAGAAGGACAGCAAGGATTATTAGATGCTCTACCTTCCCAACACCCTAGCCCGCTAGCCAAGTAATCACTCATCAGTAAACTTAATTTAGTTCCCAAAAAACATGTTATATTTCTAATATTTAAAGTTTTTAATCTCAAATATGAATTCTTCTAAGGTATCGAAATTATTTATGATTAAAATAGTTAGGAGTACTTCTTGACACATACCTTTATAATTAGTATAAAATTATATAAAGAATTTGTGTATTCTTTATATTAATGGTAAACTATAAAAATGAAAAATTATTTTTGCTATTATATAACATGAGATTGAGATCATTCAAATAGATAAATTAATGCAAAAAAAAAAATCAAAGATTATGATGTTATAGATCACAATAATTATCTTTTTTTTTTTTTTTTTTTTCTTTCTAACAGATAATATTTACACATTCATTAATCATATTATACTAGATTTTCTAATTTAGTAATTATAAAGAATTGCACAAAAGTAAGAACACAACATAAAAAATAAAAAAAAACATATCCATCAGATCAATCAGTAGAGGATAGGATCTCGTAATCTCATTATATATCATGATATGGATGTGTCATATGCTTTGACTTATGAATGCTAATTCCAGATCACAGACAATTAGAATTAGTTATGATCTCTAAAGATCACCATGATCCAACGGCCATAATCTTCCATACCATGCCCTGGCAAGAGCAAAATGCGAGTCTAATTCAGTAAGGATAGTGACACCCGTGTGGAATGCAGGTATATTACTTAAGAGCTTTCTCATTTATTACACCACCCCTACGGCCCTACCCATTAATTATTTTCATAAAATTCATTATTACTATTAAAAATTAAAATGTACAAAAACTACAATTTTATATCAACCTCCCCAATTCAATTTCCATTCAATCTCTCACCCACTCAACTATCTGTTTCTCTCTCTAAGTTTTTTTATGTTTTTTTTTAGTGATACAAGAAGAAAGAGAAAGTAAGATCGAACAATGGAAGGTGTTTCAGCAAGGGTGAGACAATTCTGGGGGAGAAGAGGGTACCGGAGATTAAACGGGTCGGGTAGGCGGAGGAGGAGCAGAGTTGAGCTGGGTTCTACTTCTACCCGAAGGAAACGGTTCTGGAAGATTAGGATCGCTCCAAAGATCCGATTTCCAAAACTGGTTTCGCCCAAGAAATTTTTGGTGTGGCTAAGAGATGCATATGTGAACATGATGATGGGATTAGCAAACTCGCGGGTTATGAGCTCGGCTTCTGGTTATGGAATGAGTGGGGCCCTAGGAGGAGGAGATGGGATTGGTGGATTTGGGAGGGCCCCAGCGAAGGAATACGATGAGAAGATGATCGTTGAGATCTATAAGTCTTTGGTGATGGGGCAGGGACAGTTGGTGCCCGGCGATGCAGCCAGAATTGCCTCACAAATTTCTTGCCGCCGGTGAGGCAAATAGTACGGTAGGTACTCTGTGTTTGCTTAGATTGAAATTTAAAGAGGATAATTGCAAAGGAGCATTCTTCTTTAATTTCTTTTCTTTTTTGGGTTAAATTCTGATGTAATTTTAATAAACAGAGTTTCTCTTTTCTTATAATTTAAATTCTGAATGATTCTAAAACATTGTTACACTTGAGATATAATTGTGATGTTTCTGAATTTAACTGTCACCCACAAAGATACAATTAGGATAATACAGATACGAGTACTGAGAAAAAAAAAATTAAATAAATTCATATCTGAAAAGAAATCATTTTTTAAATGTATGAGAATTATTTGTCAGAATTTTATGGAATCATATCAATACGAGATAAGTTGAATTGAATCTTATTTGCTCAATATTGGTTTTTAGTAAAGTTTAAGATTATTTATATATACTTTAACACTTCTACCCTAGCTAGATAAAAAGGTCTAATTAAAAAAATTTAATATTCACTGGAGGCTAGTTAAATTACACATTAATTAACCCAAATCTTTTGGACTGAACTTGCTGTTAAATACTTAAAACTCTAACTTGTCCTGCAGTTGTCTTGTTTAAAAGTATTTTTTATTTTTAATTTAGTTGGTCTAAAGAATATTTTCAATTTGATCTTAACAAATTGGTGGTGTATAATTATCAAGTCTTTGTCGATTATTGAATCAATTTTACTTGTACCAATATCCTTTCCCCATCGCAAATTTGTTATAATGTGAATTGTAATATGACAATATTGACTTGAAGAACGAGGGTACGATAGGGTCCCGTTGGGGCATCAATTAAATATCCCATTACAAATAGTATACTAGATAAAAACTATTTATATATTGGATTGGTGATCAATCCCAGTCAAAGATAATTAAGTTAATATATATATATATATATATATATAATGGATTGGAATATACAACTTCTGAAAGCAGCCCTTTGTTAATGGACTTCTCTGATCTATAAATGCAAAGTTTGATTAATAAAAGGAAGCTTAGGTTGTTGGTGAAACATCTTGAGCTGACTCTTTGATATATTTGAATGAGGAGACAAGAACTCATCTCTAATCACATGGGAACGGGACACCTAACTTGTATTTGTCCAATTCATAATCATCATCATCATCACTCCACAAAAACAATACATTATTAATGGACAAGTAGGCGTCTTGTTACCTAATCATTTCATGCTGTATATGTAAATAATTCATTTAACTTCAGCCTCCTTTGGTGAAAAATGTGACAAGTACTTGCTCTATTATATGCTTTCTAGCTTTAAGTAGCAATATTTACATAAATGAATACACATTACTTAAATTATGTACAAGTAATAACCTAATATGGAACATATTTTTAAAGCAAAATATTATTTAATATTGACTTGATTGTACCCATAAACATAAATTAGTCATGATGTATATAAACTGGCTCAAATATTACCTAACTGTTAATAAAAACAAAAACATTTACTTGTATGTTCCCAAGAGTGTAACACAATATAGAAACAAGACTAGCAGTCTTAATGCTTCAAATAGGTCATAAGGTAAATTTTATCTTTTATTCTGAATGTTTTCCATCGAGCTGGGCCCCAGAGGGCCTATTACAAAGTCTGGGACGTTGAGCTAATTATAGCCCAATTATCATAGTGGGCATGGACTATTGTAAATTAAGTGATTAATAGTTTGGTCACTCAAGTCCTAAACTAAAAGTTAAAAATGGTTTTATAATTTATTTATTTTATACTGACTGATGCTTGTTTCCTAATTGGGCTTAACCCAGCTTCATGTTTATTAAAGCTACATAAAATAATAGGAATGGTTGTGTGGGCCTTCTGTATCAAATCTAGGCCCATACAAATTTTCATAGGCGTCGTTTCTAAGATGCAGTTTAACGAAGGATCAAAGAATCATGAACCTACCTGAGATTCATTTGTGGTCGTTGAAAAATTGTTCTTCTTTATTTTTTTTATTTTTTATTTTCTCTTCATACATCATAAAGTGTCTAGTGGTGTGGTGTTTTTGATAGACGGAAAAGAAAACGACATATAGATCAAGAAAGACACACCTTAAAAAGCAAATTGTATGACCAATATTGGATAATTCAATCAAAACGACAAAATAGAAAAATACGGTTTACAATATTAATTGGACCTGTTTGGATTTATGTAAAGCAAAGTGTTAGTGAAGGTTCTTCCTTAAGTGCTAAGAAATTAAACAAAAGCTTCATACACAAACTAAAGTACATGTGTATATATCTTCAAGATTAAGGAAATTATATATATATATAGAATATATTTAACGGGTGCTTTAAGGACACTTGTTAAGTTTTTATAAATAAAAAATTTATATCATTTATTACGATAATTGATCATGATTTTAGTATTATTTATTACATAAATTACTACTTGTAGAAAGTTTCAATTTTCAGTAACTCTATTTATTATAGCTGCGTACCCGTTAGAAAAACTTATATATATATATTTATTTTTTTATTTTTTTAAGTTCATTAAGCTTAAACTTTTGATAATACTTCAAATAAAAGCCTTATTTTTTCTTTTTCTGTAAAGAATGAGGGTGGATAATCAAACTAACTATTTTATGAATATTTACAATAATATAATATTAAACTTCAAGAGCATGGTTTGATTTTTATGCCTTTCTACAGTATGTGCTTTCTAACTTCTAAGTCAATCTTTTCTCATAATTAGTCATATAAAGGACAATTTAAGACTGAAACCAACAACCATACTTACTATAGAAGAAGAGACCATAAATTTCGATTCCTTCTTGCCCAAGGTAACTAATTAGGATTGGAATTATCTTTTTGGGAGCCCATTCTACGCGATAAAAAAGTGCGGAACATGGTAGACCAATCAGTGAATATTTTGGGAAACTCACAATTGTATAGCTATAATAGTGATACAAATATTTTTATTTTATAATAAAATCTTATAATTTATCTTTTATTTTATTTTATAAATTAGCAAGTAAATTGAATATTTAAAAAGTCAAAAAGTAGTATTCATAAGATTCAAGACCAAATTTTTTAAAAAAATAAAAATATTAGTAGGATGATAATTGATATGAAGATAAAGATTCAAGATGCACATGTTTAAGTTACTAAAATCTAAATATAATGGAAGCAAGATGGATATAATGAACACATGCCATACTCTTGTTCTCAAGTACAACAATTAGTTATGACTCACATGAATTTAAAAACGTGTATAAGATAAAAATTTGTATCATGTTATTGATAATGTTCACTTAGAAGAGATAGAGGGCCCACACATTAACTAATTATTTAAAATAAAAGTTAATTATTTATTTACCATAAATAGTGTATATTCATATCATTTATTGATTTATTAGATATTCAGTTTAATTTTTCTCTTTTTATTATTCATAATTATTCGAATTGAGCATAAAGATTGTTCATATAACATTAGTTATACTCATTAGATATATCATTAGTGATCTAGTCACAAATTACTATATGCTTAAGATGAGTATATAAAGTTTTAAAAATCGATTTTAAGTTGATGTATGAAAATCAATTTTACTAGTAGAATTTGTGGAAAAAAAGAAAATGTTTATTATTCGAGCTCATTAAATTTAAACTTTGATTATAGTTCAAATTAAAGCCTTATTTTTTATTTTTTCTTTGGAGAATGAGTACTGATAGTGAAACTAACTATTTTATAGATACTAGCAACAACCATAGTTGTTTTGACACAAAAATTTCAGTAATTAACCTCTCATACTCAGGCAAATATCACAATAGTTAAGATATATGAAGAGTTTAGTTCGATTAAAATTGTGAATGATGTTGTTCAACTGGAATTCATGACAAGACTGCAAAATAAATTTCTCAAGTTTTTCAAATTGCCTCAATTTGAATTGCAAAAGCTAGCAATGGAGGTAATTCTATATAATTTTTTGTACTTCAATGAAAAAAAAATACTAAATGTATTTGATTATTAATATATATTTTTATATTTTAATTTATAACAGTAACATGTGCATTTATACGGATTACTTGCTAGTTGAATCGTGTGTCAAAAACTGAAATTGTTCACTCCATTAGTTAAATATTTAGAGAAAAAGATCAATAAGTCTTAAAATAATTCTATATGAAGAATAAGTCATATTTTAAAAAATTCTTTCAAAATAAATTCTCAACATAAAATTAAGATATTTTATATTATTTTTACCCTTTTTCAAATTGAAAATATTAATTAAAGTAGATTAATTTAAAAAATTAAATAGCATAAGTATAAAAATTAATTAATTTATGATGTAATCATTATATTTTTTAAAATATTATGAAGAAATTTATTATCTCTTTTCGATTTATTTTTCAAAAAAATAAATAAATAAGTATTTTCATAAACTTTGTAGGCACTTGAATTTATTTTAAAAACTCAAAAAATTTTATTTGCACGTGTCATATCATCTCACTAGTAGCCTCCACGCACACGTGCGTATTCTATATATATTTTGTACGAGAGTATGAGAGTGAGAGGATGAGAAAGAGTAGGAGAATGGGTGGGTGAAAAAAAACAAGTGAGCAGAAAACTGAAAAATTATTGTTTAGTAATTATTAAGTGATTAAATAGATTTTATTTTAAAATAATTTTAATAATATATATTATATAATAAGACACCACAAGAGTGTTATATAACTTTTATAATAATACATATATATAATAATATAATATTAAACTCCAAGACTCGGTTTGTTTTTTCATACCTTTCTATACATCATGTGCTTTCTAAGTTAATCCTTTTGCATAATTAGTCATATAAAGGACAATTCAAGACTGAACCCAACGGCTATACTTAGTATAGAAGACCATAAATTTTTGTTCCTTCTTGCCCAAGGTAACGAATTAGGCTTTGAAAATATCAAACCTGATCTTTTTTATTAGCGGTGACTGGGACGACTGAAAAATTATTCTCCAACAAAATAATCAAATATTATTATGAGATATCCTATCATTTAGTTTAAGACAAAAAGATAAATATTCTAAAAACTATGTAATATTATTGAAATAAAACAAAATACATGAACATATTAATTTCAAAATTTAATAAACTTATCATTTCAACCAACACTCATTCAAGTTAATTCACACTACTAATAAATTTCATAGTGATTGATCTGTGTCTAACTCTATTCTTGTTTAGAAACAAGGTGAACCTTGCCTCAAACTTGAGAGTGGTTTCTGCTTGTGATAAACAAAGTTCCATTGTTTCTCCTGTGTCCATAAAAATAAATAAAAAAGTAAGTTGATGGGATTTATGAGTCAGGAGCAAAATTGAATGACATATATGCACATCAGAGTTGAATCCAATCCTATTTAATCCATGTTCAGTTTAAAGAATCAAAAGATATGGTTCTGTGGGCCAAGTTTGGTCTCTCTATTTGAGTCCATACAACTAAGACCCGAATCCGAATAATTTCTTATATAATGGTGGATGACTGGACGCCAGGCTGGCCGAAGCAGACGAGTAAGAAAAAGTTTACAGTAAACAGTACGGACTACGGACAGTTATAATCATTCAGAAAAGTAAAAATGCTTAGCTGTGAATTCTGATGCGCAGGTCCACCGTACACGTTACACCTGCAGTTTCCAACATTGGACTTGGCATCACTGGCTAAATATACATCCACGTGGAATTTATTAATTGGTCTGACTGCACTTACGGTTCTGTTTTTGTTTTTCTCCTACACTACACACCACCGTTTCTGCGTCCTTTCTAGTGTAGTGGGATGAGTTTTCCTTCTTTAGCCATAAAAACTCATTAACTTAACATTTATAGGCTTTATTGCTTTCATCCACACTCTTGATATTCGTGTAAATTTGGTTCTTAGATTTCGTGGTAAATGCCTTTTTAGCTAAACGACAGAATAGTTAACTGGTGGGGTCCATAGGTTCTGCGGGTCCCAATTTAGCAATACCAATTTCTGAAATTAAAAAAAAAGTAGGAACATAAATCAATAATTTCTTTTTCTGGTTAGAAATTGCATAAATAATTTGACGATAAACGTGCAGTGCTGTACCATTTATTTAGGTCACGGTACCAAAAGGCAAAAAATATCACATGTATTTATTTCAATTTTGGTTCCTTCACTAAAACGAAAATTAAATTTTTTTTACTTCACAAAAAAAAAAAAAAAAAAAAAAAACTGCCTTTCTGTTTGTCACGTTAACTTTTTTGGATTGTTGTAATGTGATATATCTTTTAACTTTTAATAAGACTAATTTTATTCACACAAATTATATTTATAATATATATATTCATCAATATATTTATTAATAATTAATATAAATATTAATAAATTATTGTTAAATATAAAATTATTTTAAAAAATATATAAAATGAATGAAAAATTAATACAATAATATTATAATCATAAAAACTATTATTGTAATATTTCATTTCATTCATAACATTTTAAAAGAAAATTAATTTATAATATTATAATATTTTGTAACTTATTAAATTAAGAAATTCAATGTTAATTATTAATAATATATAGTTATTGACAAATTATAAATTTATTAATATTAAAAAGAATTAAGATAAAAAATAATAGTCATAAAATAATTATAATTATATTAATAAAATAAAATAAAATAGAATATTTGAAGTATAATAATAATTAAAAAGTATTTATGTAATAGTAAAAACTTATAGGATATTTTTGAAATATCCTATGAGTTTTTACTATATTTGAAATATAATAATAATTAAATTTCTCCCATTATAAGTTCAAACAATAAATATATAATCATGAAAACTATATTCTGACTATTGTTTAATTCATGATTATATATTTAGAGTAACATTGACATATAGTTATTCAAAAAATATATAACATTAACTAATATTGACGTATAGTTACTCAAAAAATATAATTTTTTTATGATATAAAAGTTAAATAGTATTATTATAATCATAAAAACCCTACTCTTAATATTTCTTTTACTTCATAGTAATTTTAAAAATTTTAATTCTTAAATTTGAGAAGAATTACAAAAATTAAAATTATTAAGTACTTATTAAATTAAAAAAAATCAATTTTAATTGCTATTAACATATAATTATTGTAAAAAAAAATTAGATGTATTAATATTGAGAAGAATTATTAAAAAAAAATCAATAGTCCTAAAATAATTATAATTTTATTGATATTAAAATAGAGAAAAAAATTAAAAATAAAAATAATAGTCTATTTAAAACAAAATAATATCTAAACATAACTATGTAATAATACAAATTTATATAGGTATAAAAAAAAATTATACCTTTAAAGCTCTTGTAAATGAAAGGGAAATTACTTTTGCACAATACCTCGTCAAAAAGATGTACAAACACATCTATTAGAACTAATCAAAAAAATTCAAATTTTATAAAACTAAACATATATGATAGATTGCTTAATGGTTGGTGGTTATTAATTTTTATAATTTCTCTAATTATAAAATACATTAAACATATTCTTTGAAGCAAATATAATTTAAAAAGGAAAAAAAATTATGCCCGATTTCTTGCTTTTTAAAGCAACATTGATTAATTTAGCTAGATTGTGTATTATTGGCGAAGAAGGAGGTGCTTAATAATCTCTACAATTATAAGTATTTTTTTAAAAGGAGGAATTTTGGCAAATAGAATAAAATAAAAATATCAAAAACAAATTTCAAAGCACAATAATCTTTTTTTCCCTCTTAAAAAGGAAATATAAATCATAGGGGGCAATCAATCACCGGGTATTGCAAATCAACAGTATTAAATCCCGGAGCATAGTGTAACGGTGCGGACGTCGGATATGGGTTTGGTATTTTGACCCGAGTAGACCAAATCAAACAAGAATGGGACTGACCAACGTCCAGACTTGGAGGTTTACTTGTACGAGGACACAATCGGCATTTTCCACAAAAACAAGGGCGGATCGCCCTTCGCCCTCCATAATAATTGAAAACGGGGATAAAGATAGAAAATCAAAAAATATATTTTTATTTCCATTTTTATTATTGCCGAGTCAATAATTATTATTATTACCCTCTAAAAATTTTATAATTATATTTTGGGGCCGTGGATTTCTATGGGGGAAAAACAAAAACAAAAACGCAAAGCTGGAAAAGAAAAGGTCCCTCCCTCTCTACTACTTGTGTCTCTGCTTCTGCTGCTGCTTCATCTTCTTCTTCATCTTTCATCTTTCATCTTTCTCTCACAGAGGAATACAGGGAACCAGTGGAGGAAGGGAGCGAAAGAAAGAAAGAGAGAGACAGAGGGGGAAGGACTAAAACATTCGGAGGCGTACGGTAGTACCAGGGCCATATTTTGCGCCCTGGTTCCGTTCATGGCTTCTTCTTCATCTTCTCTCTCCTCTGCTTTCTCTCTCCACAAGTTTGCTTCGTTCCCACGGCATTCCTAATTTGATTGATACAGATACGTTGAGTTTGAAAAAGATCGCGTGGAACGACTTTCCATATTGGTGTAATTACCCCCTTCTCTGTTTCCAAAATACTGGCGGACTTAAAAGGAACCCTAGCGTTCCTTTCGTCGATTCTAGCAGATCGGTTTGATTTCAAGTCCAAGAAGAAGAAGAGGAGGGGGGTTTCCGGTGTGAAAATGTTGTGGATTTTGAGATTCTCAGGGTTTTTCTCGGCCGCTATGGTGTTGATTATTCTCTCTCCGTCTCTGCAATCGTTTCCACCGGCTGAAGCCATCAGATCCTCCCACCTTGATGGTTATCTCCGTGTTCCTGTTCAGATATCTCCTGCCGATTCGTTGAATCAACTTTCGTTCCGAAAAGCCTCTACATTCCGCAATGCAGATGAATGTGGTTTGAATAGTCAGGAAAATTTAGAGAAGGCCGGTGTTTGTGATCCATCTTTGGTACACGTTGCGATTACTCTCGATGTTGAGTATCTTCGGGGCTCAATCGCCGCCGTTCATTCGATTCTGCAGCATTCGTTGTGCCCTCAGAGCGTCTTCTTTCACTTTCTCGTCTCCGAGACGAATCTGGAGTCGCTGGTTCGATCCACTTTCCCTGAATTGAAGTTCAAGGTGTATTACTTCGATCCAAAAATTGTTCGGAACCTGATCTCAACCTCTGTGAGGCAAGCACTTGAGCAGCCGCTGAATTACGCGAGGAATTACTTGGCGGATCTTCTAGAGTCCTGCGTGCATAGAGTAATTTACTTGGACTCTGATCTAGTTGTGGTCGATGATATTTCGAAGCTGTGGAATACGAGCTTGGGTTCTAAAACAATCGGTGCCCCCGAGTACTGCCATGCCAACTTTATCAAGTATTTTACTGCCGGGTTTTGGTCGGAGAAGCGGTATTCCAGCACTTTTTCCGGCCGGAAACCTTGCTACTTCAACACTGGAGTGATGGTCATAGATCTAGCCAAATGGAGGCGGGCCGGGTACACTAAGAGGATAGAGAGGTGGATGGAGATCCAGAAGAGCGACCGGATTTACGAGCTGGGTTCGCTACCGCCATTCCTACTGGTCTTTGCGGGACATGTAGCTCCTATTGAGCACCGGTGGAACCAACACGGCCTGGGTGGTGATAATGTTCGGGGCAGCTGTAGGGACTTGCACCCAGGTCCGGTTAGCCTGTTGCATTGGTCAGGTAGTGGTAAACCATGGCTCAGGCTGAATTCGAAGCAGCCTTGCCCACTTGACGCCTTATGGGCACCCTACGATTTGTACGGACACACTCGCTGAACTTCAACAGCGAGGGTACTCGTCGGTAAATTCCCTCCAGCCTCCAGGACTGTTTTGTCACTTGTTCTGTTCATTTATTTATCATTTTGCTATTTTTTTCTCCCTTCTCTTGATTAATTTTGTGTTCTCTTTTACTCTTACCATTATCACCTACTCATTTTTCATTGATTGGTTTTTAATATTTGTCCTTTGTTGCTGCCTCTGAATCTGAAAATAAAAAAAGAAAGAGAAGCAGGGAGATATTCAACTATCCAAGTTGCATTTAGGAATTAGGATACGAACTCTGTCTCTACAAAATGAACATTAGAATTACAGTTGGGATTTAAAGTGGGAGACTTTGAAAGGAGCAAATTGTGGTTTCCAATCCCCTTGAATAACTGCAATTGTCACATAACTTTCTGAGAATCTAGCTTTTGGTTCCTTGGGAATTTCCTCCCTTTGTAAGTGCTGTCTGCTTTCACTAAATGGTCGGTTAATTTTGTGAGGATACTGTTGCTTATAGGTTGGTTAGTGGCTAATAATAGCTTAATGCTTGGAGGCAATTTGCATTGCACTTTCCAAATCCGTGGCAATTATATGAAGAAAATTGAATGCATTGTAGGTACAAGGTGATAAGCATTGAACAGCAGGGGGTTGGGTGGAGAAGATGATGCTTTATTTGTTGTAATATAATTTGTATTTGTCTGCTTTTAATTTGAGACCAAAAGGAACTGGGTAGGTGTAATCAGGATAAGCTCAGGTTGCTGCCGGCTGCCTTAGGCAGAATCCAATAAAGTTGTGAATTGCGATAGCAGCTAAGCTTTAAGCTTAAGCTCGCGGGCATAATGAGGAAAAAGAGTGCTTTGGTGGCAGCAGCGGAACATTTTGAGCTACCATCCCAACTCTACATTCCATAATCCCTTGCGTCCCACTCTGTCCTTTGCGCACTTAGTTGGCAATTGCATGTTCTCTTTCCATCCGATAAAGGTTTCTTTTTCTTTATCCCCCCTTCCCTATAGTTTACACAAAGCAATATTCCTGATTAGTAAAATATTGATCATAGAAGAAATTTAATGGTTCTATACTATCGGATCCGTGGCCCGGATGTCGCTGTTGCGTAGGAAGTATCCAAAGGGGACGGATGCCTCTTTCTCTCTATCACACGTGGCCAGTTACTTAGTGTCTTTCCTAATGAAAAGGTTACATGTGGCCGATAAGTTACTTAATTTTCTAATTGTAACTAATGCATGCCAAGAAGTTATGTATGTACATGTTAGCAAAACTGTTTGCTTGCTAGCTGGTGTAACACTATACTTTTGATTTTATAATAATGAAGAAAGAACAACTAAGGACTGGGACCTGGCAACTATTACTGTCTCTACAAAGTTTTAGGTGGGGAAAACATAAAAAGATCAATATCTGACATTGACGGCTTTATTGCCACTATTAATCTAATCATAAATACTCAAATGTAAATTATTTCAATCATTTGGAGTTGCTTAGAGGATTCTAGAAAAGAAAAAAGACAAGGAATGTGTAGATGGAAATAGGGGGGGCCATTTCACCTATATTTGTTAATTTTCAGAGCAGCATCTGATGCCTTATTTGGGTACATCTAATTGGTTGGTATCTATGAGAGAATAAATAAATTTCTTACTCTGTTTAAATATTTATAATTAATTTCTCTCCAGTAATTTTTTGAGTTAGGAAAGGGTTAGGTTATTCATGTGGATGGAATTGTAATGTGGAACCTGATTTGTTTACATGCACGATACGCGGACCTTTCAATGGCTTCAGCAAGTGAGTTTAGGGTAAAACAAAACTATTTTGGCCCATCAGATGAAGCTTTTTTACCACGGGCAATGTCTAAAGGTCATTTTATCTACAAAGAAACAGTAAAAGGGCTCAATCACATTGCATAAATATAACAAATTGATATTTTAATTTTCCAATTTGCAAATCAAAAGCTTGTAAAAATGACACACTTCTAGTTCTAGAATCCAGACTAGATAGCTTAAAGGCTTTATTTGCCTAGTTGAGCCACCCTAACAAAGATACATATAGATGTTGTGAACTTGTAAAGGCTAAGAGCCACATTTAGTTGTGCTGGGTATCAGATGTGAACAATTCAGTGTAGCATGTGAGAAAAGGAGCTAATAATCAGAGGGTTGAAACGAGTGGACCATTAACACTCTGTGGTCCACCACTACCAATTTCCCTCTACATCCATGTATCTTCGTATATATTTGAAAATCCTCCATTTACAAAGCTCTTTAGCCTAACCTTAATGTCACAGGGCTTTCATCATGTTAGCATCACATACTTTGGGAAATTGAACAGAGGATTTAATTAATGCAACAGGGATGTAATAGAAACGCTTGGAATTCAAAAGGCTATGACAAATGAAGTTTAAGGAACTTCCAAGTCTATGTGCTGCTATCAGCTAGCTAGCTGGGTTAACAGGGACAAAAAACACATGCATGTCTTTGCCAGTACCATTTCCATTTCAACGACGTTCGTTGCAATTATGATTGAGGGGCCATCCGTAAACTTAATTTTTCTTACTGATTGGGATTGCCAACTTCAATAGCTTAATTTTCTAACTTCATAAAACTTAGTGATATGTATACTACCCAAGATTTATAAGTGCACGAAAGTAGATATATAATTTTTGATTGCTTTTGTCTTTTAGTTTACTTTAAGTGCACTTAACAAAAATTTGTAATCCACGTATCAAAACCCTATAACTTTTGCTAGCAAATTGCTGCTATCAGGTGTGCGTGCGCCCCACATGTAGTGCTTAATTAACGAAGTGAGGCATTAAAATGGCTAGTGAGATGAAGAATGTGCAATGCCTGCTGGATCAAAAGGAAGTGAGTGCTAAGTGGCCAACCCAGCTTCTGGTAGCATATGAAATTTGCTTTCGAAAGTTGCAAACTTTGGCATGATTTGGTCGGTAAAGAAACATGCTTTAGTCATTTTCAGTTTTAGTCCTTTAAAGAATAGGATGGATAAGATGGATAAGCCAAGCTCAGTTCAAGTTTAAAACCCATTGGAGCTGTCTTGTTCTGCCATATTAGAATCAACCTCACCCCAATACAACTTTGAGAACCAGCACGACGACAAAGGAAACTTGCCCAAAACCAGATGATTTCAAAAATAGAATGGTCCTTGTGGACAGTTGTGAGACTAATTGATGCTTGCCGGCAACTGTTCGAAACGAGCTGTCTTGTTCTGCCATATTAGAATCAACCTCACCCCAATACAACTTTGAGAACCAGAACGACGACAAAGGAAACTTGCCCAAAACCAGATGATTTCAAAAATAGAATGGTCCTTGTGGACAGTTGTGAGACACTACTTGATGCTTGCCGGCAACTGTTCGAAACTTGCCATCTAACGCTCAGCGCAACATTTGCTCAGTGCCTGTCTTGGCTTGGGTGAATTTCACTGGAACAATGAGGTAATTTTGAAGTCAATTTAGTGGCCAATATCTAGTTGCATAACTCTAACGAAGCTAATTTCAAAGAATAGCAACAAATGCTTTCGAGAATTACAAATTGGGAGAGTAATGTGAAACCTGAAAACATTCACGAATTTCTGAGAGTAAGCCAAAAGTACATTTCAAAAGAATGTTACAGTAACTACAACATGAAGTTGAGGAACTTCATTTTTTCTTAATGTAGCTGCGTACATAGTTGCCAACACACATCAAGGGAACTGCAATTTCATGTAATCTTGTGTTCCGGAAGGGGGGTTTATGTACACCCATAGCAGGGAAATAATAATTGAGAGCAATCCAGACCAGACGAAGACTATAGTTGGGACCTTCCCCCTCTTGCCCATCAAACCCTTTGCAAATGGATAGAGATGGCAGAGAACCCAGAAACTGAAGAATACCCCTCCAACTAGCTTGCTCCATTGTGGAAATGGGCTGTACATTGTTCTGGCTACTCCCACAGCAATGGCAATCATGTTCACCATCATGATTGTGATTGGAGGTATCATCAAAAAGCTCCACTTGACCACATAAAGGTCTGCAAATTCATCATCTCCATCTTCAGGAGTGGCAGACTTTGAGGTCAGTGTGAATGAGATTTCAACTCCTGCTATGACTTTCAATAGTCCTTGTAACACAGCAGCAGGATGAGCACTTGTTCCTCCAATTAACCAAAACTGTTCATTCCGCCACCATTCATGAAGAGTTATTCCTGCCCATCTAATTTCTAAAATTGCAAGCATACACAATGTGATTGTGATAGCCAGCAAGAACACTAGAAAGGTTACACTCAGAGACTGGACAATGAACTGCCCGGAAAATAGAGAAACTGCAGGCAGAAAGCAATAGACTAGGAGAAACATTGAAGTGAATGGGTACATTCCCACATTGAAATATGCCACTTTTTGCAAGAACTTCATTCGGCGACTGGCAAACAATGCATTGTTCCTTGAGAAGAATATCTCTACAGAGCCCGTCGCCCACCGAAGCACTTGGTGGAGTCTGTCTGTTAAATTGATTGGAGCTGTTCCACGAAAGGCATCCCTTTTAGTCACACAGTACACTGATCTCCACCCTCTGTTGTGCATCCGATAACCAGTCACCACATCTTCTGTTACAGAACCGTAAATCCATCCCACCCGTTTGCCCCATTCAGTTTTGTCTTCATAGAAGCAAGATATGACACTTATTGCCTCTGCAACAGTGGCTAAATCTAATGGTTCACGAGGCACAGCAAGAGAGCCCGCTAGCCTTCCTTGATTACCTTTCCCTTGCAACTCTTGAAGCAACCTTCCCTGGTATTCTGCTACGGGTATGGATGCAGCCAAAGAAGTAGAGTTTCCAAATCTTTTGGGAAGAAGCAAGGACTCAATATCTGCATCATCATCATTGTGATCATTGTTTGGCAAAACAATTTCATCCTCTTCTTTTTTTGACACCTTGGGCTTTCTTAAGAAGAGCTTAATTTTCTTCTTGCCAAACCAACCATGGTGTTCTGTAGTTCTAGGAGGACTAAACCCATAAAGGGCAGTTCTCCTGAAAATGCAGCCTGTTCCCACATACATTGGACCCTGTAAGCCATCAAGAGCTCTCATGCTCACATCAAAGAACACTGTATTGTGGTTTGCATAACGATCATTTGGATCAATACCCTCAAATCTTTGTGGGAATTGAACGTAACATATCCTATCACCACCTCTGTCAAGCATAAAGCACATTCCTTCCATGAGAGCCAAGGAGTTGTAGATGTAGTGATCACAATCTAGATTCAAAATAAATGGTCCATTTGACATGACTGCACTAGTTCTTACTAGAGCATTCATGGCTCCAGCTTTCTTGTTATGATCATAACCTGACCGCTTCTCACGAGACACATAAACCAGCATTGGCAACCTAATATCAACCTCGGTTGTGTCAATCAAGTTGTCCCCATCGGCTTCTGCACCATATACTGGTTCTGCATTTGGTGGAGCTAACATTGCCTGCAGAGAAGGCAAAATTTAGAGCCCAAGACGCAACAGCCCAAGTACTAAGTAGATGAACTTCTGAAGAATTACCTGAATTATACCAGCATGGTCGCCTCTTGAGTGGTCTGCCTCCGCTGATGCCCATGTTCCAGGCCAATGAGAACTATCTGACATCCAAGTAGCCTTCAGAATCTTGACGGGCTCAGAGGCACTGGCACCCATCTCCATTTGTTTCTTCTTTGCTCGTAGCTCTTCTTGTGCGTTATAAGCATCGGATCTTCTTCTTATAGATTCTGGTAAGGAATTGATTCTCACTTTAAATTCATCATATTCCCTTTTCACCCTTCTCCTTTCCCTTACAAAATCAAGCCTTACTTTGTTCTTGAGGAAATCTCGCTTCTGCCCAAAATAAGCTTCAGGGTTCCTTGGTTCTATTTTGTGCTTTCGACAAAAGGGAACCCAGATTCTAGCAAAGCTAGCAGTCTCTGCTAGAGCCTCGAATGTCAACAGAGCTCCACCATCATCAGATAAGTAACATGCAACCTTTTCCACTGGATAGTCAACCGCAAGGATGGAAAGAATGGTGTTTGCTGTAACTAGAGGAGGCTCTTTTTCTGGGTCTGCCGTGGAAACAAAAACATCAATCCCAGGGAGGTCAGATCTCCCTTTTGGGTTGCGAAGGTTTGGGGATTCAAACTGCTCTTTCAGAACAGAGAGGTCTGTAACTCTGTTTACAGGGCAGAGCTTCGGTAACTGATCTAAAATCCATGATAGGGCAAACCAGAACTCACAAGTTATGGACATTCCCCACAACCACATGGCATCGTGGTTGGGATGCCGAATCCTCCACGTGAGGAAGAAACCAAGGGCAACAAGACGTGTCAGGATAAGTAATCTGCAGATCAACAGGGGCAAATTCTTACATTTCATATCAATGTGCACCGAACAGTGTGAAGCTTGGGACCATAACTAAGGTCTAAAAAGAAATAATTCTGAATTCTGAATAAATCTAAAATTTATTGAATTACTTCTTGACATCCATAAGCAAAATGAAAGCCTAACTAGGATTTTGCGTATATAATTTCAAACTTATGAATCATAATGAAACGAACAGGGGAAGATGGAATACTTAATACATCATATTAAACATGAAGAATAACCAAGTCAAGCAGAATAAATAGATTAGCTAGATAGAACGAAATACAGTAATTTGACATACCTGTATGGACTGAGAATTGCAGCTGAAACCCCAACCTTTCTGGTCAAAGGCCTCCCGCATCTCTCTCTAAAATCTGGAGGGTTTTCAAATCCATTAACCCCTGAACCCACGCCATACCCATCTTTGGGCCACACAGCATTTCCATAGCCATATGTTCCTTTTGTCTCAAACAACCAACGAGAGTGATCAAAATCAGATGGATGATTCTGTGCTTTGAACGATTTAACAAGGGAAAGCCTTTTATCCATCTTGAATTCGGCCATAGAAGGTAGTGGCAGGGCTTGATCCTCTGCTTCAGATACTACCTCATCATCACTAACATTGTTGTAAGGTTCTTTGCACCCACGACAACGACCTCCGCCTTTCCCTACACAGTCCAAGTAGCACTCCCTGCAAATCTTAAACCCACACTCACATGGAGCCCCCGACTTGCCTTTGATTGCTTTCTCATCACAACCCTTCATTCCACAAACTAGCCCTGATTTCACAGGCTCCTCCTTGTCCATCGAGCAGTCAATCACATGCCCTCGTGTCACCGAATTGAACCCTCCCGTAAAAATTGTACCTGAAATGTAACTCATTTCAGGCTTTCCAGCATTCTTTCCTTCTTCAGTAAGGCTTGTCTGTGAGGCTGACAAGGACTGCTGATCAGGAGTAGCAGGTATGTGAACAGTGTATGTAACAAATTCTGAATTTTCTTCCACCATTGGATCCTCTTTCGACGTTGAACAGTACTTTCCACCGGTTGAGTTCCGGTTTCCACCACTTGAGAGCCGATTTCCTCTGCAACTGAGAGGTGAATTTAGGTTGTTTGACACTGAAGCACGCGGTACCGGACTGGTTAACCCCATGCTCCTACTTCCTCCTCCTTTACCTCCTGATGACACTGTTATGGTCACCGGAGAGGAAGATGGTGAAGAAGCATGCTTCACCATCTTTGTCTAGGCGAAAAATACAAACTTTTCGAGAAAGAATGAGAAATGAACTCAAAGCTTAAAGTACAAAATAAACGGTCAAACTAATGAAAGATTTGTTGATAAAATTGGAAAGCCTCAAGACCCATTGAAGAATAAAGAGAATTTGGAGTTTGATTGTGGACGAAAAATGAGGCCGAGAGGACAAAGAAGAAAAGCAGGATCAGCTTGTACCCTGTGCAACGGTCGAATTTGAATTTTGAGTGTAAAGTTTGTCTCCTCCAAGAAAGGATTTAATGAAAAATGGTCGACTGATATGGGCCGTTAAATATGATTGGATCTCAGGGTTGCCTTTAAACGGGAACGGCTTTGTTTTTATGAGAGATGGTCCCACATAAGCGAAAAGTCAAAAGCCTCAACGGTCGAGTTAACTAAAATTTAAATGGTTATCTGAAGAAATACTAGAATTATTTCATTTCTTTTTTATATAGTTATTTTATTTTTTTAATTATTAGTTTAATTATAATTATTAATTACAAAATACAAATTATAAAATAAATTTTTTAAATTCAGCTATTAATATTAATTAATTTTTTTCTATTTGTTCCTAAAGTAAAAAGCGTTACATTTGTTCTTGAATAGCTTCTTTCAAAGGGCTCTTGCTTCCCCGGTAAATGTCTTGGTAGAAGATATGAGAAATTTCCTTACTTGTCCAATTTCTAATGAATCAAGATAACCATGAGTTCCGGTATAAATAGTTATCATCTGTTCTTTCACAGTGAGAGGGGCTGCTAGTAATGTGAGACAAATCAAAAGCCTCAACGGTGGAATAAAATAAACTTATATTTAAATGGTTATCTGAAAGAAATAGTAATAAATAAAGACGAGCCCTCAAGCCAGATCTAAATTGAGCAGAATTATTTTGGTTACTTTTCCGATCTACACAAGAAATAAAAAATTAATTTAAAAGGCAATTTTTTGTCATTTCTTTTTTGTGCCTAAGGTAACATGATGTTACTTTTTTAGATGGAAATTCTTTATGCATTGTAATTGTCATGTATTCAGGTAGATGAACCTGTTCTTGAACAACCAAATGCCTTCATATGGAAAATAAGATAGTCATAACATGGTTACTTGCAGAGAAATAGGAACAAAAATTTTCCATGGCCCCGCAAGAGTTTTATGAACTATGATTGCAAAATATCTCCTTTAGTATCAAGAGGACCAGCATGATGAAGCACGTGATGATAACAAGCATTGTTGCACACAACCATTCCTCCTTTCTTTTGTGTTCTCTCTGCCTGAAAGTCCAAGAGACTCAGCATATGATGTCAGTAAATGTATTTAATAAAAGGGAAATAAAAGCACCAAATTTTGCAAAACCATTGATCTAAGGATATTCATACAGAATGTGTGTGCATATATACCTTTTGCAGTGTGTAGATTCTATCAACAATTGTTCCCTGCAAGAATGACAACCTTTTTAGTCATCTTATTTTAGTTTCGAATCTCTCTTATATTGTAGAAGTATGTAGCGTTAACCAGGTCTATCACAAGGACAGAAATATCCTTCAAAATTTTAGCAAGCTTGTTGACTTAGTGACCTTTTACAGATTACATACTAACGGACTAGGTAGATAAGAGGTTGTCTCCAAAAGAAATCAAGTGCATCTGAGTGTGGCTGTTCAATCTCTCTCCCTCCCTTTCCTCTGTGAATTGCTCATGTTTCTTTAGATTTCTCAATTTCTTTTCATTGAAGCCCTGGATCAATCAAGCATCAACTATCAATCATCTTTATTTTTCCTCCTTGATTAGTGTTGGGTTCCGTGGGGGGAAAAAGGGCAGGGCAGGGGGAGTTCTTCTGGAGAAAAAACATACATACATATATAGCTCCTTATACAATGCAAACTATTTATCAGAACTTGCAACCAAGAAAATCAATCAATCAACAGGTTCATATTTGTTTATTTAAAATAAACTCAAAGCTCATCCTTAATAAGGATAACCTTCTTACCTTTTAAGATTTTGGAAGGTATTAGATTAAAAAAAATCAATAAATGGCGAAGCAGGGAGAGGATACTCATAGCACAAAATAAAAATAATAAGAAAACTAATTGTGACCCCCCCCCCCCCCCCCCCGGGAGTCAGGTGGGTTCAGAGCAAATAACAGAATCTGTATTTCAGGAGAAGATTTTCACAACCAACACTGACTAACTCAGATCAAACATCATTAAAGTGCAAACAACTTTTCTTTGTTTCAAAAGCATTAAGTATTAAGTATCCTGATAGGTTGAAAGAGATTTTTCCCTGTGTTTGATCATAAATATTGAAAATCAACACTTCGATTCCTAAATCAACCACCACTCAGTTAAGAACAAAAAGAACAAACCACTAATTTCATGACATTGTGTTTCCTGTCTACAGTAGGACCAAGTAAAAGCCAGCATTTACAATATACAGCATAAAATGTCACTAAATCCATCATCTTGGAATCCAAATTTATTCCCATTCAATGTCATCCCCAAGTCAACCTCATCGTATCCCAGCACGACCACACATATATACTTAAATAAAACTTGTAAACCAAAAAAAATAAAAGAAAGAGATGTTCATAGAAAATAAGAGAACAAAACTGAAAAAGAGAAACTCAACAGGTATACTTCATAGGTAAAGCAAAATGAATCGGTAGTTTGTCCGACAAGGAAGTAAAACTAGGTCAATAAATTAATAATATACAACCAGGAAAGATGGTGGAAGACTGTCAGGAAGATTTGAAAATGGCAAGGATGGCTAAGCATGCAAAACTACTGTTACCTCTTTTTTCTGCTGCATTCGTTTCAAATCTGCTGACTGATTTCTTGTGAGACCCACTGAGAGGTTCTGAAGGTCCGTAGCAAGAGAACACTGACAGAAATCAATAAAATGTGAGTCATTCATTGTTGAAAAATATTAAACTAGTAATCAAAGTATGAAAATTCAACAGAATGGGGAAACCATATATCAAGACCAAAGATACTAACAACTAAACTAAAGTAATGTATTACAACTACAAAGAATGATAAATCAACGTCAAGAAGAAATAAGAAAGTACATGTGAGAGTGAGAGTCCCTTTTTTTTTAGCTGACAATAATAATTTAACTTATTCTCATTTGAAGTATCTCCTTATAAACTATAAAGAACATAAACTCAGATCATAAATATGCAGTAACCTATACCTCCCACGAGAATAATAACATGAGATGTCAAGAAAGATACAAATCTTGAACAATAAATCGTAAAGATGCTGATAATATGGCACTTACATGCACAGTTTGTTCTAACAGTTTGACTCCTCGGAGGATCTACTTGCGGAGAGTTTTCTCAACCTCGTTACAGAGTTCCTCAACAGATCTGTAACCTCTTGGGTGAGAGACTCAATCAGACATTGATCTTCTTTGCCATCTCCAAAGGATGGCATGCGCCTTGACTAGCTCAGCCATTTTGTTCCGAGCACGTTCTATATTTGCAGCTACTTCATCATAATCATCCACCCAAGCTGGTGGTAAGCTTAAGGTAAACTCATCTCTACAACAGCAAAGAAGGACAACATTCAAGATTGATGCACGCATGGAAAAAAAAAAGGCTAAAATCAGGCAGAATGGAAAAGCACGACCAATATACTTCATATATTACACCATATTGGATGATCAACAGTTAGGAAATCATAAAATCTGAAAAGGAGTACATGTCCATTTATAGAAATTTCAAGATTGTCAAAAACTAACACTTACAGAACTATCCTATGATTATTATCCACACTAGTAGGCTAGTACCTCCCAAACTCTCAAACTCTAAGCAAAACCCATCTACTAAACAAAATTTATATCCAAGTTTTGCAAGATTATCTCCTTGAAAAGGTACTAGCTCCCATCTCACAGACTCACACAGTCAAATGAAGCACTTGCTTGTGTCAAAAATGCATAAGTTGATTTCTTATAGCAAACGCCCGACTGCTGCTTGCCTCAACAAAAACCATAAGCACTTGAACAAAAGCTATACGCTTATACCAGATGCCCATAATGTAGTGAGATAGAAATTGACAGTAACCAATGTTTCTTTTCATTTACATAATTAAAACGAACAACACATATTTTAAAAGGAGTTTTGGATACACAAAGTACAAAGGAAGTTCTTTATCATAGTTCATTTAGACCGGGCATTAACCCTCTGGGAGAACTAGCAATCATTGCAACTTTATCCAATTCTCAACAGAAATACAAAATTCGACTTCACTGACACTAACCCAACTAATGTGCGAAATTTTTTCTAAATGTATTTAGGCATGCCAATATATAAACAAAATTTAGCATAATTGAGTAGAGCCGTTCATCTTTCATAGACTGAAATAAACTAGTAATAGAAATATATATGGACTCTAACTCTATCATTCTTCTTTCACTTTCTCAATAACCAATTTCTCCTATAAAGATATTATTACGGTTTATGAGCCAATACATTGATGAACCTGGATCTTCGGTGCTTAGAGGAGCATAAGAGGATCGATTTGTACTATAAGCGAAGTGCTCGCCATTTCTATCGCTCCGGTCACCATTGAAACCCAAAGAACGAAAGAAAAATAAAAATCTAAACTTCAAAGAATTGGGTATTCCAGAAAGGAACCCCACGAAATTGGAGGTGGGAAAACGGAGAACAGAGAATGGAAACAAAAAAAGAAATTGGATTCATCGGACTTGGAATCCTGTGGATTTAGGGGGTGGAGAGACGCGAAGAAGAAGTGGGCCTTGGATTTGATTGGGCTTCTGCCTGACAGAATTACCCTAACTAGCCCGTTTCACAGAAGTAGAAGACCAAGGAGAGAATAAAAATAAAAAAGAGTAAATTACACTTTCTTCCTTTGAGATTTAATAAATGATACTAACACCCAAGATTTAAGATAAATGTTACCTCCTCCCCAATTTATTAAACTAACATAATTTTGTAATTCATGGATGAAATGTTTTATTAACTTTTTTTTGGTCAGTAAAAAATTCATTAAACTTATGAGTTATACGATAAAAGGTGCCTCTCTCGTTTGTCATAAATCATCATTCTAGTTGAATTTTGACATATAATACTAAAATAGATTATCAATTAAACCAATTGAATACTTTTATTTTTTTTTATCTTTAAAATAAATTTGAAATACAACTTAAGTATATATCTAAGAAAAAAAAAAAAGATTATGAAAGTTTAATTATTATTATTATTACTTTATAACAAATGCTACTCTCATTTTTATTTTTATTTTCTAACATATAATATATTTTTTTTATTGAAGTTATAAATAAAATATTTACAGCACTTTTTGGATAACCAAAAATCATTACAACTTTCAAATTAATCATGATGTCACTTAGTTCAACTTTAATTTTTATGTTGTTTTATTGGAATTACATACAACTAAATTAATAAAAAAAATTGAGGAATTTATTGATTAAATAAATAAATAAAAAAATACTATGACAAATAAATGAATTATTGTCTAATATATTATTATCTATAGCTCTTATATTTTCTTATCATTTATTAGTTATTATAATTCAAAAATTCGTGTTTTAAGAATTGGAAAGATATGGAATAAGCATCTTTCATTTATAAATTTAAAGATTGTGTTAATTCAACGATTAAAGGGATTGAATTGTCATTTATTCTAAATTTTAGATATTTAGTGTCATTTGATTAAATTTTGAGGGCCTTCGGGTAATTTGGTAGTTGAGGGCCGTTTAGGAAAACAACGCGGGAGTCGGAGGTAATTTCCAAAATCTAGAATCCGTGTTCGTTAAGAATCGGGACGACCGAAGGTGTCTAGTCTTTTCCTGGTCTCTCTTATTTGCTTAGCTCCCTCTTGCCCAGTTCTTAAATCTGCACCGCACCCATAGAAAGTGAGGAAAGGGAAGAACTTGGTATATATATTGAATACTTTAAGCAAAATCCATTTCTTTTAGCTTCTGTTTAAGCTTGACGAGGGTCAAGCACTGATTAAGTAACTATTTCTCATAATTATCAAGTAAATTTCAATGGAAGATGATACTTGGAGCTTTGGCTTGTCTACATCTTCAAGGAGCTTCCAATCGAGGCTAAAGTCTATCGGTCAGTTCCAATTTTCAAGTCTTTCTTTTTGTTTCATTGCAGTTTCAGATATTACTGTCAATCCAAGTTTTTTTTCCCTGGGTTTTATGCGGGGGGTTGAGTGGGATTTGTTTTTGTGTTTACGACCTAAAATTTTGTTTTTATTTGTTGGTTTTTTGAAGCAGACATTTGCATTGATTTTGAGGATGGTGATAGTGATGATGAATTAAAGGAGGCATATCCGTGCCCATTTTGTTCAGAGGATTTTGATATGGTTGGGTTGTGTTGCCATATTGATGAGGAGCATCCTGTAGAAGCAGACTCAGGGGTATTATTCAATTAACCTTTTTCCCCTTTCCAATTTCTCATTGTTTCTGCGATATTTTCAGCTGTATTCTTTCTTTTTCTTTGCTTATTTATCAGTTTCAAGAGAATCCATTTTTAATTTTAACCAAAAACAGGGTAAGAAAGTCTTTTAAGTTGTATCCCAATCCCATAACTCTATGGGACGGGTTCCAGAAATTATTTACTGCAGTTTATGTTCATTCTGTACTTCATGGGTTTACATGCTGTTGTTTTAGGAACCACATTTGCATTTGTCATCTCCTCCTACGTGGTAGGCTATACTTTTCCCAGGTCACTTCTCTAAGCACAATCTTAGAGATTACAAACTATTTATTGGCCTTTTGATGAACTGGAGCTAAGAGTGTCAGATAACATACGTGTTTGCACCTTTAAAGAACAATTCATGCTAATTATTAATTGGACAATCTAACTTGGCTTTACAAAGACTACAACAACATAAGTAATAACATGTTTATGGTTTGCAGCAATTAGTATTAATATCAGTCCAATCGTTAGGCTCTGCTGTTGCTCCTCCAGTTACATGCATTGATCAGTTCGTAAGCAATGTATTTTCTTATTCATGAAATAAAGAATGATGACCATGTGACTGACAAATTTCTTGATGCATGTATCAGTTTAGGTATTCAACTAAAGCGTTTCTCTTAAGCATCTTTGTCATCCTAATTTATAGCTAGCCCTTGTCTAGTTGTGTGAAGTGAAGTCTCCTTGTGGCTTTGATACTGTAACTTTTGGTTCTAGTTTACTATGCACTATAAAACATAACTGCTGATAAGCTCTAACAGAAGGACTCAGCATGCAATAGATTTGTGTTTATGTTATACAACAAGATTGACATAAATCTTGAAGGAACTACTGTAAATAAATTTGCATTTGTGGTTAGCTGAGGCAGTTGTGACATGATCTATGCCAGTTGTAGGGTTTTTACTTATAGATCATGTAATGTTGGACATGAAATCAGAAACCTCGATTCATTTTTAATCATCCTTCAAAAGCCTTGTACTATCGTCAGAATATTTTTGTTCTCTTTTTTTTTTTTTGTGGGGGTGTGTTGAGGGGTGATTAGAAATTTTTTTTATCCACAATACTATGGATAATGTACCAATTGAGAATACTATGAATATATTTCTTTCCAGATCTCAGTTGAACTTCTAACTTGAACTTGCTTACAACCAGCTATATATATTTTGCAGGTATGTCCTTTTTGTGCGGAGAGGGTGGGGATGAATATGGTTGGACACTTAACAACTCAACATGGAAACTTATTTAAGATATCCTTTCTCTATTTACATGCCACTAGAAATTGTTTCCCTTTCAAATTCATTCCTTGTATGATTTACCCGATGATTGATTTAGATATTATTCCTTAACATGAGATTACAGTCAGCAGAAATTGAGACACCGTAAATTTGAGTCATATTCAACTCCCTGTCTTTCAAGAAAGGAGCAAGTTCCTGCTGGGTCATCTCCTATTGTCTCTGACTCCAAGATGGTCATGGATTCGTTGCTGTCATTTCTTCACAATGCACCTGCTGCTGCTGAGCCTGAGAGTATACAATGTGATTCTTCTGCTGAAGTAAGTTTACAAGCCGCAAGCTCAGATAAGATAGTGCCAGAAAGGTAAGAAATGTCAACTTGTCTCATACTATGTCCTTCTATTTTATGATCAGCTGAAAATTATGAATGTCAAAGCATGTGGAAGGCAATGTGGTATAGTGTCTTGGATCAATAGTTACTTGTAGGGTGGGTAACATGTCAAAAAGTTTATGCTTGGGACTGATATTATTGGTTACAAAAACCTATTATTATTTTGTAGGAAGTGATTTTGGGAGTTGAAATTTGCTGTATCTCTTAAATAACTTTTTTCATAGCTCGGACAGATGGTTCCACTGATATATTTTCTGATAATTGTGCCTAAAAATAATTTTCAAAACATTAAAATTGATGATGGAAATTGGTGAAACTACTCCAAAGAGACAAGGATAGGTTCTTCTGTGCGTCGATAACCAAGGTAGAGATTGAATTGAGTATCAGAAGCTTAGAATACTATCTGGGAAAATAAACCAGAGTACATGACCAATTTAATTTTCCAAAAATAAATATATAGAAGGAGGTGGGGAGAAGAGAAGGAGGTTACAGAGCCCACTTTTTGGGGGTTTTGTTATTTTTCTTGGAAATGTATAAACATGTATATATTACCAATATATACTAGTTTATAGGGTAAAGAGATCCTGTGATGTAAATGCTGGTCAAGGTTGACTTTGCAGTAGTGATGATGATATATACTGGTGAGGATTAAACATGAGTGGCAGATAATGAGAATAAATAGACCTGAGCACCATTAATAGGAAGTTAAAATCAGAAAATGATAATTTTAGTAACGTAGTAGTATATGCAATGCTGAGGAAAAAAAATATGCAAGAAAGAAGAAGAGAGGGGGAGGAGCCTGGTAATATACTAAGTTAATAAAAAGATGGTTGTCTTAAGTCCTTAGTACCTTGGTAATTTATCCACTTATTCTTTTCCCTTTTCCCTAATAAGTAGCACTTCATAAAAAATATTCCAGGTGGCCACCACCCAAATCGCTATCCCATATACTTTTTTTATAGTGTTTCACGCTTTTCTAGAAGTTTGAATCATAATCTTCCTAACATGTTTATCATAACTATGATATGTATTCCTAGATCTGATAGCAATCCTGTTGATGCAGAAACATTCAATCATCTTCTCTCTCTGACAAGGAGCAAATAGAGAAAGCACAGAGAAGTGACTTTGTACAGGAACTATTGATGTGTATTATCTTTGATGTTGATGACAACGTATGAATGAGAAACAACAATCAGCATTAGTTGATAGGTTAAACCCATTGAAGACTGAAGAGAGGGGGAGGGGCAGACAGACACCTTCAAGCTTGATGGAGATCAATGTTGTCAGTTGAATATGCCGCCACATAATCTTTATATAGAGAACTAAGTAAGTGTAGGAATTGAGCAACTATGTAATTCATGCCTGTATCAGAGAAATGTACTTGATTAGATCGAAACAGAGGCAGACTCTCTTGTATTCCCACTTCATCACCTTTTTTTGCTTAATGGAAATAATATTGGTTTATGCTTTCTATGGCTTTAAAAGATGAGATTTTGTGGTAGTTGTACAATTCTAACTTTTAAAATATGAGAAGATATGTTATATCCGAATCAGTGAAGCATATGCAATAGGTATATCTATTTTGTTAATTCTTTTGTTGTTTCTGTATTAAAATTTTCATACGGCTTTGTAACCTTGAGCCATCCACTCCAGATGTCCATTAAGAAAATGAAGGACTTCCAAAATGCAGGAACAAATTACTTTTGTTCCAATATATCCAATGACAGCTGTTTATGCATACTAAAAACGCAGGCAAATGTGAAAGAATGTCTCCTTTATTATCACAACATAACTTGATAACGCGTACATACACCACGAATTATCAGATTCAAAGCTCACGGTTTACCTGGTAGATTAAATTTTAAATTCCAGTGTACTCATTTCTCAAAATTCTTCAACAAGCCCTTGTTTTCATCACATCGAACTTGTAAAAGAAAGTTCCATTTAAGGTAAAGGATAGGTTTTTTTTTTTTTTTTACATAATTACCAAAAATAAAAACAGCTCTATGAATATTCATGACACTTGTCATTCTATATTTTAAATGTTATTTCTATCCAAATGAACAGCTAAAGATTCTATCCGCTTACTTGTCAAGGACAATATATGGACAAACAACACCAAAGAAAATGAAATTGGAAAAAAGGAAGAAGAAAAACTACACCTCTGCACGAAGTTTCCTCATCAACCATTTATTCCGCAACTTAACATCCAATGCCATAAATGTTTTTGCTTTCATTTCATCCTCTAGGAAATCACAGGCATCCAATAAAAGATCGTCATCCATATCTGGCAATGTTTGTACTGCTTCTGTTACATTCTCTATTGATTTTGAGTTCTCATCATCATTCTTCTTCACTGATAGAGAAGAAACTGCAGATGCCATCTGACGAAGAGCACTTGCCATGCCTGCATCTTCATCCCTTGATCTCTTGGAATGAGCAGAATCGAACCAGTTTTCTAATTGACGCTTGAGCTTCTGACTGCTTGTTAACTCTTCATTTTGATGCTCTAAACTTTGACCTATAGAGGATTCATTTTCATCACCACTTAGATCATATATGATACATAAATCCTTGTAATATGACACAGGTTGGGTCATGAACTGCCGTGCATCTGTATGGTCCTGCATGTTATTAAATTAAGGATCTTTTAACTCTAATAAAACATACAGTAAACTGTCGCCAAAATTGTAGAATTTTTCATCTAAAAGTTATGACAGTGTTTTCATTGTTCTCCATTACAGATGAATGTTCAAACTCATTCTTAAAATTATCACAAGGCATGACAGATAGGATAATTGAAAACATGCAATTTTTCCAAGAGCCAAACAGGTGACTATCAAGCAGAGTATAAGTCCAATCCTCCATAGATTGCTTGGAAGTTGGAAGTAAACAAACTTGTCCTTTAAAAAGGACTTGATCCAAAGTCAGTTTTCCAAGGAAATCCTAATGCTAATAATGTTGAAGAGAATCATACAAATGGTTTTATATGCATAGACATAAGAGAATATAATCACTATCATTTTATTCCTATGAGGAACTGCAACAAAATCAATTTTGGTCCTTTTTTTCTGGATAGGTAGAATGCGTTTTGGTGCCTTGTAGCATCTAGAAACGTATACTCAGATAGATGATTACCTTCCCTCTATCTTTTTGCTTTACCTTTTTGATAAATAAAAAATTCATCAAGACAAAGGATGAGGAATATTCCCCAGTAAAGGAGGGGAAATAAAAGAGTAAACAGAATATTTCACCAACAAGTACAATAAGACTTTCCAATCTCACTGCATGTACTTGAGTGATGCTTATCTTCTTTTTTTGGATTGGGGGGGGGGGGGGGGTGAGTTTAGGCAATATAGATGCAAACTTTAATATAATCTTGCCAGACATAATCTTCAGCAGTAACCATCTGTCTTGTTTCATCCCAGCGAAACCCTTCTGCGTCAAGAAGAAATTTTATTATGATAAATTTCCTTCTTAGAGTTTTATATCAATTTTTCAGAATTTCTACACTATAATCAAAACCGAATTTTGCATTGAATGATTCAATCATCTCCATCCATGATTGTTTGCTGAATACACCATCAGCCCGGTTCCCTTGTTTCCTTGCTGGACATGATCCACCATAAGATCAATAAAGTAGAGGTCTGTTGGTGGCTGCCAATTAGTCCTTGTCCAACTACCCAAGGTAGTTCCTGATACTTTTGTCAAAGTATACCGAGAATCAGTGACAGCTTTTTCTGGTGTAGCTACTACATAATCTTCGTCAACCATTATATCATGAAGAAACTCGCAAACCCCCTCACTAGAATTTTTTGGACGTGTCGTTATCATTGATGCATCCTCACCTAAATTAGATGGCATCTCTGGATAATTGTCACCCAGGTACCCTAAGCAGAAGTAAAAAAGAAATTTAGGTCATTTTAAATATCAAATATTGCATATCCTAGTGGTTGAATTTAAGATGCATCTAGATCTAAAATATACCTTTTTCTTCAGTTGTTGGGTGGGGTGTCCAGACGGGATGCTTTTTGTGGTATAAAAATGTGCATCCGGATGTACCTGTGTATATAATCCAGTAAGACTAAAATTAAAATTAAAAAATAATTTTCAAAAGATTAGGCATTGCACCTTGATATACTCGTTCCAAACATCATTATCAGTGGTCACCATTTTCCGCTTTTCATCCCAGTTAAAACCCATCTGGTCAAGAAGGTGCTTTACAGCCTTGTACAGATTACTCAGTGTTTTATGCCGATTTTTGAGAACATCTTTATCGTACTTAAAATTAAACTTCTCATTGAAAGATGAGCTCATATCTTTCCATGTTCATTTGCTGAATAAATGATCATCAAATCTACTTCCTTTGCCAACATTCTCTAACATAAGGTCAATAAAGTATCGATCCATCACAGGTGTCCAAATTGTCCTCAGGTGCCCGTTACCATTTCGTGCTTGAATACCCATGCTTCTACAATGTGAAAGAAGGTACCAGTAAAATTATCAAACATTGCAAAACCACATTGTCCCAAGAAGCATAGCATTACTTGCATTGACCCATTCATTATTAAACAAGTTTCTAGCACCAAATTATTGACTAATCAATTTTCAAGTCAATGGAAAAATGTTCAACCAAATCAATCAGTTAATGATTTATCCAAATCATGGCATTAAAATAGGGTTAACATCAGAAAGCAAGTCAGTGTATAAAGTTTAAATCAAGATACGTCTTGCTTATGCAAAGCTACGAAATGGAGGTAACCTAAATTACCTAAAACACGTTGTCATAAGATTTTTGACTGTTATGTACCAAAATATGAATAAAGAAATATTTCCACAAATTATTCCTAAATTAATTTCTGAATTATATTCTGGGATTAGTGGTATATTCATAGAAAGTCCAAGTAACTTTTCAACAAAATTTTAAGTAAGCATCCTGTTAGGGTTCTCAACATCGAATGAAAATAGACTTTATATTTCCTGAAATTTTTAAAACTTAATTTTTTTTAATAAGAAGTGTCTGAATTTTATAGTTGACATGGTAGAAAAGGTAACTTAAAAAGACAGCTTTTTTCTAACTGGTGCCCCTGGCTAAGGTTCAACAAACACCTCATTCATTGGATCTTGAAATATTCTAAAAATAGTAATTCATCAATTGCATTGAACTAAAGCAACTGACATCGACTGCAATAAATGCTAAAAATTATATCATTTTAACAAGTGACCTAAGGTTAAGACTTAAGAGCACTAGTAAGAAAAACTCCAAAAGAAATATAGAAAATGCAACATTGTAAGCGCCAAACTGATTACTAATAATTTCCATAATTACAAGAAACAAACACAAAGACAGTAAAGCCTATAATCAAAATTAACACCAGCTAATGAGTACAAGGTAAAGCTTCAGGTCCAAAAGTTTATCACAAATAATACAAATCCAATATCAAAGGAGAACCTCATTGATAATTATCCCAAGCCTCTAATGAGAGATGTTGTTCTTAAATCCATTATGCTCTTAAAACACTGTTGTCTATCATATGTATTAACCAAGAATGCTGCAAAAATGAAGAAATACTATGAGATGTTCCCAACAGAACAAGGACAGTTTTTGGAACAATCTCTGATTGGATTATGACTTTTTCCATTACAAAGCAATTATTCTCCTATCCTAATCATACTTAAAAAGGTCAACAAGCCATCTTATACTTGGGAACATGACCTTTAAACTTTAAAGATAGTCCCACAATTTATGATCAGAGCACAACTGCCAATTTAGATAGCACGCATGGAAGCTCATCTAATTCTCTATCCTTCAACACCAACAGGGAAAATTTTCCATCTTTACGTTTCGTTTACTCTAAAATGAAGCTTTTTTAAGAAAAAGATTGCATTTTTGCAAGAGACATGGATGATATTACAGAACCCAGATCAATAGAACTGCCTAGAAACAGAATGTATGAATATTGCAGCTATTAAATGAATATCATCAACAAAACCAAAGTACATGTAACACTGCAAAATTAATTCGTAGACAAACAACGCCATGAATATTTGACAATAAGGACGAAAAGTAATATAGTTAAAGGGCACCTTAGAGTCAAAATTGCGAGATGGTTTTTGCAAGTTTTGGGGATGAGGATTTCCCGGACAAGGTTGAAGCCGCCTCGAGGATGGAATACTTAGCTAACCCCAGTCCCCAAACATGGTAAATGTTGGGCCGGGACGATGGGCAAGATAATATTTTGAGTTTATAATAAATTCTCAACTAAATTTAATAATGTTTTTTTATTTCAATGATAAATTTTACTAGGAGAGATGAATTTTTTTAAGGTTTTATGTGATGTTCAATAAGTGTAATAATGGTTGGTATTTAATATATTTTTAGAAGAAAAACCCATTTATTATAATTCATTAAAATCACAAGCCACCACGAATATAAAAAATATTTATATATTTACAAATATTATTTTCACAAATATCTTAATTGTTTTTGAAAAACTTTTTGTTTAATTGATTATACTATAAAACCTTGTACAATAGTCACTGTAAATTCTTAACAATATGTTTGTATATTTAACTCTCTTTTTTTGGTTAATGCATAATGTTCTCTCTCTCTCTTTTTTTTTTTTTTTTTTTTTTTTTCTTTATATAAAAAAGGGGGAGCAAGCTACCCATCTTTTAACTTTTAAATTGTACGAACGTACAAGTTTTGTGCCAAAAAAGAAAAAAAACTGAGAAATGCTTAGTAATTTTTTGTTAAATTGTCGTAGTAGCATGAAAAGAAATATTTTAATGATTCAACCTAGGACTTTCATAAGTGGTCCTTTTTGTTAAATTGTCTTGTAAACGACATGGATGGTTTGTATATGATATATTTTGTGCAAATTTCATTGCTCGGAGGCAGGATGGTGAAGCAACCAGCTGGGTAATTTCCCCTATAATTATATGCAATAATGCAAAAGCTGTAGGTACTTCACAGCTGCACTTACAGCAGCAACAACAGAAGCTATAGGTATGCATGGTTCTATATATATTAGATGATGAAAAATATTACAGAACCTTCTGAGTTTTCATCAACATGGCTTAACCACTGAACAGGCAAGACTTAGTCAGTGATTTACCCGTCTACCCGGAGCAAACAAATTTTGAGCTAGCTGGCCCAACCAGGCAACCACAACAAAAAAGTGAGGTCTTCTAATTTCAATATGCTATTCATGGCTTGCCAGCCTTTCATGGAGCTGCAGGCTTGATTGTAAATATGGTTACATCAACTTCCCTTTCCTAACTAATCTCCGCTAATGGCAAAAGCCATTTTCATTCTTTCTTTCTTTTTTTCTCTTCTTCTCTTTTCTCTTTTCTAAGGCTGATTTCAAGCGGCTTAATATAAGAGGGTTTTTAAGCAAGGCACGTTATGTCTTTATATTTCAACACACATCATTCCAAAATAGACTTGAACTTCTCCGCTCACATGGAATGATATATACTCGGGACCCCCATCATCTCCAGCGGGAAAGAAAGAACTGGAAATCAGGAAGATTAACCTGTAAACGCTGGAGCCAGTTCGCAGCAGCCTGGAATAGAGAGTTTGTTTGCTGCCACTCAGACTCTCCATTGGGAGTCAAAATTGATCCTCTCAACTTATAGAAAGCAAGGCCAAAAACAGGCAGTGAAATCTTTGGTGATGCATCGTAGCCATAGCCTTTCCTGCCAGTAGACTCATGAAACTGCGGTTGAATTTTGCCTGTCAGGCACAAAATATAAAATCAGCAAACATAAATAGGGAATCATTCTGGCTGATTGTGAGTATGTGTACTATGTGCTCCTGTATATGTATAGAGAGAGGAAGAGGGACAGAGAGGGAGATACATACTTCTACAGTGTGTCGACAAGCAATGGAAGGTTAGAAAGGATGCTTCCAAATTTTGTAGTGTTGGACCCGGAGGTATACTATATATTGGATACCTGGATCCAAGTTTCATTAAGGACAACGCACAACATCAGGAAAAAATAAAATTGAGACCTTTTATGAACATATCTTACCAAGCCACAGAAACCCAACTCTCAGGCATTAGATCACAGCTCCTGTAGGTCTTGATCTCTGGAAAGTATGAAGCAAGGTCTGAAACCTGAGGGGAAAAGATATTGCAAGCAACCAAATCAGAGTAGAGAATATAAATAGTACAAATCCAATATGTAAATCTCTATTAGCACAGACTTACCTTGTCACATAAAGGTTTGCGAACATGCGGTGGTTTCCTGTTCAAAGAATTGAAATACAAGCACCCCAGATGAATTGCCAACCTCAGTTTCATCACCAGATGAACTCATGGGACGTCCATCTTCCAATGTAAGGGTGCTCATTCTCTGTGAGTTGATATTCATCAGGGTGTGCTGATTCCACGCTCCATCAGCAGCACTTGTGGCTCGCTTTTCTGCTACACAGTCACTGCTTCCAGTACTAGTCCCCCTCGAAGACCCAGCATCACTGTCTCCACTGGTCTTCCTGGAAGTGTTCCAGAGAAAAGTTTTGAGTCGGTCAATGTTTTAACAACTATGGTACGTACAGTTTACTTTGTTTTCCTAAAACCTAAAGTCATTGCCTCTGCAATATAATAACCTAGTATGAATGTGATGGTATTTAGGGTATCCTGAAACTAAACAGCTAATAGCTAATAAAACAGTCCCAACCAAGCAGTAAATGTTCACTTAATTCCTGGCCACCTGCTTTGACTCAATCATCCTTCCCACGTTAGCCATGAATATATGCTTTACTTTATAGCTAAATACATATGTTCTTCCACGAACAGAATACCTGAAAGAAAATGCTATCTGAATGCAAGGCCTACTATAAGTAGTATACGAGATTGAAAAAAGACATCAGATTGAATTATCTCATACCGAAGATAAGACTTCAATGAGAAGCAGTTTTGCCATACAAAATAACTGAAGCAAAATAAAGTAAAAGGAACCGAAGTACACCCCATTATTGATACTCTACAATTGATCAGGACGAAAAATGCTTATTTAGTTAACAGAAAAAAGATAAAATACATGGCATTATACTCAATGATAAGAGCTAACAGAAACTGAAGAAAGATGATGAAGAAAGAGAATGATCAATTTTGCTAGCCCAAAGAAAATAAAACTAAAAATAATTGATACAGGAGAAGTCTATCAAAGAATAAGGTCTTGGGTTTACTATTCATTTATTATATCTGAATGAGTTAGCAGTTTTTCTAATGTACCACCCTTAAGAAACAATTGGTCATATGTATCAACTATGCTTAAAAATGAGATTACATGAGAAAGAAAATATAGTCTCCTTTTGGCACATCATGATTAGTCATTTTCACAGGGCATTGACATCAAAAAGTAGCTAAAATCAAAGTGTTTGATTTCGTTAGCAAATAATAAATGGCCAAAGCTTGTGGGTTATTCCTCTATTCAGAAAGCAGAAAGGTGGAAAAGTAATCAATGAACACTTGATATAGACACAAATTTACACATATAGCAGTAACCAGATGCCACTTATTAACCGCTAGAGAGGGTGAGGGGACAAGAACAACATACCTTAGCTTGTTTGGGTCTATGTATAATTGAATGCCTGATAAGTATGGTGCAAAATACTGCTTAACGCAGGCACCGTCCATTAATAATACCGGGCTTCCCACCCCATACACACTCCACTCTCCGAAGGATTCCCATAGATCCCCCAGAGAGAAATAAGGATGCACAGAAGCTTCATTTGTCTGCCAGCCCTTCATTCTCGGCTGTGAATTCAAAAAGCCACCAGTTAAGTACAACACACAAAGGGAAATCAATGTGAGAAAAAAACAATTGTAGAAACACAGAATGTGAAATTTACGTAATAAATAAACAAAGGAAACTCCGAAAACAAAAGGTTCTATAAAGAGAGGAGAAAACCAATAATCCCAAGTCTTCAAAATGTCATACCAAAAGGTTTGGCTTTTGGGATATAAAGTCCAGTTTTTTAATTAAAAAAATTATATTATAATAAAAACACATGTCATAATTTAAGACAATAAACAGACAAATAAAATACACGTTACCTCAGAGAATAATAACTGCCCCGAACAAAGGGTGTGACAGTCTCAACTAGCCTCTCCAAATTGCTCAAACCAGTGGTCGGTGGAGAATTGGAGCTCACCGAGTAAGGCATCGACAATGCCGGCTCCTCTGAGTCTGTCTCGGCTGAGTTCACTCGGCGCTCGGACTTTAACTGTTTAATCTGCTGCTGTCTGTGCTGCTGCTGGAGCGGCGGAAACAGCGAATTGTTTTTCAACTTGTTGCCGTGAGACCGAGTCAATGCTTCAGAGTACGACATTAATATAATTTAGTAGAATTGAAGAAAAGCGATTATAAAGATTGAATTAAAATTTGATCTTTGTATTGGGAAATTCAATAAATAATGAAGGGATATGGAAGGTTTTATATGGGTAATTTTTAGGATGATGAATTCTTAGAGGGATGAGTATGATAAAGCCATGGAAGTGACTTTCATGCTGTGTTTTGAGAAGTTGGATTCTGGAAGACTGAGCAGAGAGTCTGCGAGTCCGAGAGTGACAGTGAGAGTGAGAGTGTTAAAGGGAGATGGGGAAGGGCCTTTCTTATATTGTGTTTGGCGGAATGCTGCGACTCGTAACTCTCTCTGAACAATTTTGGAATAAGGAAATGCCAGATTTGTCCATATGAACTTGACACATTTGACCTTTTCTATTTTATTTTTATTTTGGTCTATTTCTAGGGTTTATAACATGGAATGAAATAATTTATTCGAAGTTTGAGACAAGATCAAACTGAAAACCTTTTTTTTTCAAGTAATGTTAAACATTTTCATGTCCTTTAAACTGAATTTGGAGTGGTTTGGACAGTTATATCAAAATATAATTATAATAACGATAAATATAATCTTTTTTTATAACGAATAACTAAAATAACTGTAATAATGATAAGTTAAAAGTCACGAACCGAAATAACTATATAAACTATCATGTTTAAAGTCGTTCATTTATGAACCGATATTATCTAAAAATCAATCATTTTATTAGTTAATTTATATTATTTTAAATTTTAACAACGTTTAAAACGTAATAGTCATAAATTTTCAATGATAAATAAAATCTTTTTAATTTACCTTATCTATTTCTCAGTATAACATGTTCATTATATTGGATTTTAACCCTAATTCCTTCCACTAAGCATTTATATATATATTTAGATGTGATAAGAAATAACAATTTCAGATAAAATAAAAGAAGGATTCATTTGTCCTTATGGAAAAAGGGAGAGACGTATTATTGGCATCACATTAAAAAGGGTACCAATAAATTATTGAAAAGTAGATAATGGCAAGAAGGGGATTTTATGGTAATTGCAACAGAATAGTCAAAATTAAAAAATAATAATAATAAAACAATTAAAATGCCTCCCTTATTTGGGAAAAAGCACTAAATACACACCATATCTAGCCAAATACAGTCATAAATACAGAAAAAAATATATATATATTAAAATTTTAGTCCTTCCTCTCCGATAAGCATGACAGGTTGACTGCATATTTGGTATGTGCTTTGAGACAAAGATGATAAACAGACAAATATGCCATGCATGGCCTGTGCTGTATCGTGGAAATAAGGTATTTATAACGTTTGCATGTAATTATGAACTTACCAAAGTAGACCAAGTTTCATACTTTTCATGTTCTTGATTTTCAATAAATGTAAAAATCCTAATAAATATATTCCTCAGGGATGACTGGCCTTTTCTAGAACATTGTTTTCATCGAATTTATTGTCTCTCTTTGGAATAATTTTCTCAGGAAAATTTCAGTTTTATCCTAAGGTGGCTTGTTCGGCTTCCCAGCTTGGTCTTATCTGTTATCTCTTACCTTATTTGATAGGATTGGGCTTGTATAAAAACTTTGGGTCCCGATTCACAAGTTTAAAATTTGTCTGATTTTTTTTGGGCCCGATCGAAGATGTTAGCCCAGCCTGACCCAAGCCCATACCATTGGTATATCGATTATAAAAATACTTCTTTCATCCCATTTATAGCCAGAATAATAATTTAGACAAAGTTTTATTTATCAAATCATGGTAAAAGATCCAGTACCAAACACCACACCAAGGGAACTAAAACAAAAGGAGAACACCAACAATGTACATGTTGGCTTAGTATAAAAGTCTTTAAATAAAACTTCTTGTTATTAATTAAATTCAAATTCAGTATGATATTTGTCGTAACACATTAAAAAAAAAAATCACTTTGGGGCGTGCACCGATTTTAAAATGGTAAACAAAATTTATGATTTCCTTTATCTTCAATAATTTGAAAAAATGAATTTAATTTAATCTCTTATTGTACCAACTCAAATCAAAGGTTTTCTTAATATTAAGCAGTTTCTTTAATTCATTAGGCAATATAAATTGTGATAAAACTTTTTATTGAAATGGAAACGAAAACCTATTAACACCTAAAATTTAGTAAATAAGTAAAGCAGAACAAAAAAACTAAAAATTGACTAACTATGTTTTATCACAACTCATAAAATTCTCATTTGAACAGATAAAAAAAAAATGCAACCTTAGTAGTACATCCAATTTTTATAAGGCCACAACTTATTAATTGACATGGAATTTATTTTTCTTAAAAGGCCTTTATTTACTTATTTTGAATTATCTTTTATTATTAATGTTGGAATTCTTATTTAATGTCTATCATTCTTATATCATATTTCTGTTAGACTTTTTAATTTTTTTAATTTTTGGACTCTATTTTCTCAAACTCTTTAAGCTTATTCTTACTTGTAAGTCTTGTCCCTTTAGAATCTTTTATATAATGTATTTCTTAATTATTTTAGTACTTTTTTTAATATTTGAACTAATTGTTAATACAATAAAATATATATTTGATTTTTTTAAATACTCAACTAATGTAACTTTTTTAATTGTGGTTCATTTTGATTATATATATACACTTCCAATAACCTAAGAATGAATGAAATGTGGATGCTATTGAAACAAAATTATAACAATTATTGAAAAAATTGCAAATAGTTTTTTTTTTCTTTTCTAAATCATAGAAAATCAAGAATATATTTAAATGTTGTACAAAATTTTGTTTCACCTAAGGGTGATGTAGTGTTTATCAAGAAAATCAAAATGCAATAATTTTATTTTTGTTAGTTATACTAAAGGAGGCAACTACAAAACTAGATACAAAATTTTCATGAAAGATAGAAAATAAATCATTACAGTTGATATGAAATCTAATGAAAGGGTGCAAAATTTAGCAAACTATTATAACACTATTACAAAGCTATTTTCATATTGTCTGAAGTTTCAAAAATTATATGTTAAAAATCTATTATCCTGTTTATTTTAATAAGGACATTCTTTGATGTTATTATTGTAATAAAATCTTAATAAATCAAGTTAGAAAGAAAAACTTAAAATTAATATACAATTTTTGTTACTATAGAAAAATGATAATTTATGGAAAAAGAAGATAATGTAAAAATAAACTTCTGAAAAAATGCCAATTTTTTAAGGTTAATTGAAAATAAACATAAAGTAAAAAATAATTTAAAGAGTTTAGAAACAATAAATAAATAAATACAAACTTAATAAATATTTGATGTAGGAAAAAGAGACAATAAATTGAATTAATAATGAGAGATGAATCATAAGAAGTAAACAATGATGTTTTAGAAAAAAAAAAAAAATTCTCATATCAATTAATAATCTGTGATTCTAAAAAATTTGGTTGTGGCAATAAGACTTGGTTTAGTAATGTTATAACTTTTTGAGAGTTTAAAATTGCTTTTTAAAAGACACAATAATAGTGTTTAATAAAATAATATAAAAAATGTTTTCAATAAGTGAAAGTTACAAAATTAATGTTTGGTAAATTCATTATTATTAAAATTGATTTGAAAATTTAAATTAATTATAATAGATATTAATAATTAAAAAATAATAATTAGTCTACGACATTAATTAATCAAATGATAAATATTTTGTTTTGAGAACATATACTAATTTTTGAAAACACCTTTTATTTTTAAAAACTTAGATAAAACATATCTCAATATTTTTTTATCAAATATAAAAACAAAATTATGTTTTATAAAAATATCTTGATAAAAAATATTACCAAACTAACCCTAACACACTATCATTAGAAAAAGTGATAAATAATTAGAAATATATAAATGAAAAAAAAAAGAAAGTTAAAAAGCTACATCAGATTGAAAACCTCCCTGAAGAGGAGGAGTTAACCTGGTCGGAATAACTAATTCCATTGGACCGATAATGTACAGCTGAGTGTTGAATGTTGACGTTGTCAGTTGTCAGTTGTCACTGCATGCAAGAAAGAAAGCAAAGTAGGACACACACGGAATACTTTATACTTGTTGTTTTGGGTTGACAAAGCCCGGATGCCCAAATTAGCCTTTTGCCCAAACCGAGGGAGGAGGGCTTTCTCTGTAATTATTTACTTACACTACACCTTCGTCCTCACCACGGATTTGCGCATTAGATTTGAGTTACTCCTCACCACATTCTTTGAGAGCTGATAGGTTTTATGGTGATTAGGAAATGATGCGCAACCCAAGCCTCTCACGTCATTCAGGGGTTGGTTGTAGCAACCAAAGCTACCAGATTAATTTCCTAAATCTCATAAATTTCTCGATCTCATCGAGGAAACCCTAATCTTATTTCGTAAATCGAAAGCAAAGCCCTAGCTTGGAACGGTACAGTTTTGATTGGAACAAGACTCGCTCTCTCGCTCAGGCAGCTCAGCCTCAGGCCATGCGACCCTGGTTTTCTGCCATCGCCCTCGAGAGAGAGGACTCCTTTAATTTTGCTACAGACTCTGCTTTTTTTCAGGATATTCTTTTGAAATTCGTCAGCCATGTCCGGCGATACTCACGCACCTAATCCCAAGGGCGTCCTATGTAATGCTGGAGCCGGCGCAGCTGCTGGTATGTCTATTTGCCTTTCTATTTCTCCAATTCCTATGTTTGGTTACGGGAGAGGAAACAAAAGGTACTAGAAATAGATTGTAATGGTCAATAATCTGAGTCAAACATATTTTTCACGAGAAAGATTACTCTTTGGGATTTACAATGTCCTTGACAAAGCTGGACCTGCAATCTTTTTTTTCTTTTTCTTTTTTTCATGGGGGAGAGGGAAGCAACATGTTGTTCTATTCTACTTATGTCAATTGCAATTTTTTGGCTAAGATACTTCTTGTTATATGTGGCTGTTTACATCGCGCAGGAGTTATTGCTGCTACATTTGTGTGTCCGCTAGATGTCATCAAAACTAGGTTTCAGGTCCATGGGCTGCCAAAGCTTGCCAATGGGACCATTAAAGGTATGCTTTATCATCATACAACATCCCGCACTCAACACACACATTGACAGGTTGAATTTTGAGTAATGTGCATACATATTTATAGAAATTGTAGGTAACAAAACTCAGACAGTACCTAAGCATTTGCAAGGAGTAATGGTTTGTTGCAGTGTAAAGTTTATGCAGTTAAACTGGGTGTTTCATTTCATTTATCAGGTAGTCTTATAGTTGGTAGTTTGGAACAAATATTTCACAAGGAAGGAGTACGTGGCATGTACCGTGGTCTTGCTCCCACTGTGCTGGCATTACTTCCAAACTGGGCGGTGAGTCTAGTTCTTGCTTCTCTTCAGTTGTCGCTGCAATCATTAACTTTATTGATCAAAGGATCATTACATGGGATAATGTTAATGTTCTTTTGTAAATTAAGAAACAGACACAGCAGTTGTGTTATTCAGGAGTTACTACCTTGACATCCAATAGACCATTTTCAGGAGTGCTTGAAATGCTTCATTTCTGTGAAGATGATATGTCAAACGCTACAGTCTTTAGAGGGTCTGTGTGCTTGTGGTGGATATACATTGATGTTATCTCTTTGAGTTGTCTAGGTGATGCATTACACCGGACTAGCTATTTTAAATTTAGTGAGTCTGCATATGAGCATGTAGATAGAATCATAGAACATTGTCCACAGTTTTTTGATAAGCCACTGGTTATGGTTTCATTTTCTGGTATTACACTTGAGTAGAGTTGACCTTACTATTGGCCCTTCATTTAGCTTTTTATCCGTTGAAATTACATTTATCTACTCTAATCAAGCCACTTGAGTATCCAAGTAAGCACTCTGTAATTTGACATGGTGATCATCAAATCTTTCTCATCTACAAGAACATGAATGGGTTATTTCCACTTAAAATTGTGTTCTTAATGTACTAGAGTGATCGGGTATCTGGAATGGGAGCAACAGTAATATATTGATATAGCCATGGAAGGGTTTGTTATTTAGCAACACAGGGCAGGTCAATGGTTTGGCTGTTTCAGTGTAATTGAGAGACTTGACTGGACTGACCTAATAGTACCAAAGATATAGTTGCTGGAAAGGATGGAAAAAATTGATTAGAACCCTGAATTAATTTTCCTGACAACGTCACTTCAATTTGCAATTTCCATCACAATGCATCAGCTGAATTTGCCTGGAAAGATGACCCTTTAGTTGTAAATAAATCACATCAGGATCTTGTTCTGTTTAATGAAATTTTGTGGTTAAATATGTTGATTATTAGGCAGGTAATTGTTGAGGAAGTCATAATAACATAGGATAGCTTGATACAGATACAAACTTCATGGCTATTTGAGTTCAGGGCCTGAGATGGCAGTAAAGGAAATTTGGGAATTTGGGTTTAGGGTTTGAAGGAGGCTAAACATGCCAGGAATTTGATAAGTTGAGGCTTAATTAGGCTATCATTTTGTAGTTTAGTCAGTACCCACTAACAATATTCTATGGTTTCTGATATATTTTGGCTGCCTATTGACAGATGATTTTATGGAAGGCCAGATATAGAAAATTACTAATTAGGGTTTTGAAGGTATTGACAAGCTAGAGTTTATGGAGGACCAAAAACAAAATAACTAAACACACCTAGGCCTGGCTATAAAAAAAAAAATAAAAAAATAAAAGAAATTTATAGCACATTACAAGTCCAGGGAATGCTTACAATGTCCTTTGACAAAAAAAAAAAGTGAAAATTTATTTGATCCTTAAGATCATGTTTTCTTGATCTCCTTGCTTTCCGTATCACACAGGGTTGAGTTTCCAATTGAATTTTTCATTTTCCTGGTCATCCAAACTTCTATCTGTTGATCATGTTTTGCCTGCCTCTATTTTTTGTGGAATGTATAAAATTTGTTTTCTAGTAGTCTTGTGAATGAGTCTGTTTGACATTTTGCAGGTTTACTTTACAATGTACGAGCATCTCAAAAGCCGTCTTTCTTCTGATGAGAGTCACCATCTTTCAATTGGTGCTAACGTGATAGCCGCTTCTGGTGCTGGAGCTGCAACCACTGTTGTCACAAATCCTCTTTGGGTTGTCAAGACAAGACTTCAGGTGTGTCTCTCAAGTTCATGTTGTACCCTATTTTGTTGCATGCAATTATATTATTACATATACGAAGAAGATATTGATATTTTATTAAGAAAGCTGTGCTGTATACTGAATTTGCATTTACATGACTTTATTTATTGGGCAAGTGCCTAGTAATGCTTGCTAAGGCGAAGACAACTCATTTTAGTTAGCAATCGCACGGGTATGTAGTTGCTTTTGGAATTTCTTACAGTGCTGACACACTGTTGTCACCTTTTGATTGTTTGTTGGCTTTGAGCAACAGAAACACCATACAGGGTAATTAGAAAACTTAACAGTCAAGTCACTTTATATACCTTTAAAAATAGGTAATTTTAGATGTTTTGGATGACAGAAGATTGTGACTACAGTACTTTCAAGAAATGATGTTAACGTTAAGAGATTGCTTGAATAAGCAAACAAGCCTTACCATATGATATTTGCGACTTTGATTTCCTAGATGCTTATGATTTGCATATTTTGTTACTAGAATAGAAAAAATGATATTTTCGGATATGTTGGTTTCTTTTGATTATCATTAACTCATGGTAATGCTGTTTCATTCCCGTGTGCATATTAACATACCAATTATAGTTTAGTATCATTATTCGGAACTAACCACTTCTTTCTATTTCTTGTGTAGACCCAAGGAATGAGAACAGGTGTGGTGCCTTATAGGAGTACTCTGTCTGCTTTGAGGAGAATTGCCCACGAGGAGGGCATTCGGGGTTTGTACAGGTTCGTAATCCCATCTCTAATACACTATCCAAGGCAATGTATATTTGGTCAAAAATATAATTTTTAGGTTTCTGAGATATTCTTTGTTTTAAACAGTGGTCTTGTGCCTGCTTTGGCTGGTATTAGCCATGTTGCCATCCAGTTTCCAACATATGAGAAGATAAAACTATATTTGGCAGATAAAGGTAATTTTCGGCTTAGATTGTTTAATATATTCTGAATTTAATTGCATATGATTCATGTGATTATGTTTTGTCTCAGATAACACGACAATGGATAAACTTGGTGCACGTGATGTTGCAATTGCTTCATCAGTCTCCAAAATATTTGCATCTACCTTGACTTACCCACATGAGGTATGCTGTTGAATGTCCCGGTTCCATGCAAACCTTTTTTTTTTTTTTCGTGAATAATGAATCAATGACTGATATGACCAATTGTTGGTTTGAGCATGACAAATAAAGAATAATTGTTTTGCTGATCAATTGACAAGAAAACTCTATGCTGCCTTTCCAAATCTAAGCATAACAGAAGGCTTTTGCACCCCCTCCCCCCTCCCCTTTTTCGTTTGTCTTTTGTGCCCATGGTAACAAGAAGGCTTTTGCCTATTTAATCCTACTACTTCAGCTGCTTCAAATCTTTTGCCTTCAAGATTATGAGCTTGCCTGGTTACATTTTTTTGTCAGCAACTTAAGAAGATCTTATCTCCATCAATTTGGGTAGGAGGGACAAACCCTTCGTTACTCCATATTCAGATTCCAGTCTTCCTGGGTTCCTGCAACTTAAGATGATTACGGCAAGTTGACATATAAATTTATATATATGTAATTTTTTTCAGGTTGTACGGTCTAGGCTTCAAGATCAAGGTCATCACTCTGAGAAGCGATACTCAGGTGTAATTGATTGTGTAAGAAAGGTATTCCAGCAAGAGGGCCTGCCTGGTTTTTACCGTGGGTGTGCCACCAACCTTCTAAGGACAACTCCGGCTGCTGTAATCACATTCACCAGCTTTGAAATGATTCACCGATCGCTTGTTGCTCGTTTCCCTCCTGATCCACATCCTCACATTTTGTAAGGGTGGAGTGATGTCAAGGGTGTAGCAGGGTTTGTCGATGGAGCCCAACAGGGAAAGTTAGTCAAGCTACATAACCCTTCTCTTGATACATATTCTAATTGCTTGTGTATCATTATTGTTTCTGGTAGATGCCAGCAACAAACACTTCAACCCTCTTGCCCTTGTAACATCATTGTTTTTAGAGGTACAATGAGGGTTTTACTTATACACAGTACAGATAGTGATAATGGCGATGAAGTGGTAGTGTTATAATGCGGACTTAACATTCACCCATTGTATTTAGGGACGGCTGAATAATCTGAATCTGTCCCACATTCTTTCATAATTTCTCCTGGATTGGATTTGTTTCCTAACCCAACACCCAAAAAAAAAAGAAAAAAAAGAAGATTGCTGTGTGTTAATTTGCCACTTTTCTTTTGCCCCCCTGTTTTCGTCACTCAATTGCCAACGTCCCCATTAACGTGCATGCTTATTACCCCCTGTTCCAAGTTCCAACCTTTCCACTTTGTTTGGGGAAAGAAAAAGATGGAGGTACATGGACATGTTTGAGGCGCGGCAGGACTAATAACCTACTTCAGACAAAGTACTTCTGGTTCATGGGAACCTTATCAGATTTGTAAGAGTATAGTATAACAAGATTAATTGAACTCTTTCTGCAGCTCAAATTCCTTCCACTATATCCGGAATATAACTTTGGAAGTTGAGTTGTCAGAATCAAAGGATATGGAATGCTTCCTTTCATCAGTGCTTTTGGATTGAGATAGCCTATCTACTTATCCATCTTATTCAGTTTCCTTGCTTAGCAAACTTAACCCGTGTTTCCATCTCAAAGGAAATCTTCAAGTGAGATGCAAATAGAAGGTGATGATGCTCCATAATTAGACAACACATTGGTCAAGATAAAGGGTTGGTTTCTTCCATTATTAATGACAATAGGTCATATTAGGCTATTCTAGTGGCATCCAATGTTTACTAGCTAGACAAGACACAGAGAAATGAATTTGTTTGGCAACCTTATCAGACCCAAAAGAATAATAAACTAACCATTCTGAGTATACTGGAAATTAATCTCAAATATTTTGTTCTTGGAAATATCAGAATTGTCTTGGTATTGGCTTAAGTTCAACTTTTATCATTACCACATAGTTCCAACAACTACAAAAGTTGCAAAAAAGAGAGAGAGAGAAAAAAGCAGCGAAAAGAACGATTTCAATATTTCTTTAATTGAGGTATGAAATTAAGGCAGAGAGTATACTAACTTTGGTTGTAATAGAAAGGCAGAGAGTATACTAATCCTTCCATGAAATATAAAGCATCAATTGAAGCCATGTTTGGGAATGGAGTGTACTAAGGAACAGAAGTATTACCTTTCACCATCGTCACAGTTTGGTCCGTCCAATAAAAGAAACAGGCCACAGTGCACTGCTTTCATAAGGATTACCCCACCATTGAGATAAAGAGTGAGGGAGTGCAAGGAAGAGAACAGTTTCTGTCTTTATGATATTTCCCCCCACCAATCTTTCCTATAGTTTCAGTTTTTGATCACCTCCTAATTCCACAAACACCTATTCTCAACAATTATTAGCATAAATAGAGGGATATATAATACAAGTGAGTTTGGTGATAATACCATACGATAAGTATCTTGTGATTCTAACTTGATGGCTAACAAATTGATAAGGTGTTTTTGTCAATTGAATTAACAACCGGTTTATATTAAAGCTATTTTAGTCATAAAAGTTAAGGTTTGGCCTCTCTTTTGATTTAAATTGTACCAATAATGTAATGTGTGATGGGTTTGGCTGGCATTTGCTTTCTAGAGGAGAGTATAAGCCTGAAAGTACTTTCTTTACAATGAATAATTATAGTTATAATTATAACAAGGATGGTAATGATGAGTGCTTTAAGCTTTGTCAACAAAATAAGCATAGTTAAGTTCTTTTACTCTGTGGAGGTATCCTTAATATGAAAGTCTATAGTTATCTTCAAAAGGTTGCAAGCTATTATGAATCCAGTAAGTGGAAATCTTCTTATATTTTGGGGTCAGGAATGACACCAACATCTACTTACATTCCACATAAGTTTCACAAAAACAGTAAAGTAAAGTTTGTTATTGTGTTTGGACTTTTATACTCTCTCCTCTCAAGTTGTTAGTCTTTTTTTTTTTCCTTTGTGTCATTTCCCACAAAATGAAAGTTCATTTAAGAGTGAAGGAATACAATGACTTACTTTACTATCCTTTCAATAGAGATTCTAACATTAGTTTCTTTTCTAAGAAAGATAAAAGTAAAAGTATAGTCTTTTAGATTTAGAAAAAAATAGTATTTGTTTGTGGATAAGACTATATAATCAACTGTAGCAATTAGTAAAAAAAATATATACAATTTGAGACTGAAAGCAATAACTTGATAAACAATTAGTGAAATAATTTTTATTTTCTTATAGGATCGAGCATTGAAATGCATAAATTTTTCATTCTCTCTTCTTCTGGGAGGAAAAATAGAAAAGAGGTTGTAGAGGAATTTGGAAATAATTGTACTATATTGAGACTATAAATCTCAAACAAACTAATTAACTATTTCTTTTGTTGTTTTCTTTAACTACCAAACTTAATTAAACAATTGCTCAGTGCATAGTATTGGGATGGAGTTTTCTGCCAATATGATTGCTTGTAAAATATACTTAGTCAGAGAAAGATATTTTGCTTTGGCTAGACATCTTGTTGTACCAACTAATAAGCCTAAGTTGCACCACTAAGCACAGAATACAATTGGTATCTCACTTTTGAATTGCTTTCTATAAGATGAGGAAGCATGTGCTTGTGCTTTCATATTCTGCATGATGTGGCTGACCATCTTCTAATATGAATCTGCACATTTCACCAATACAATCATATTTATGGGCAGCATCACAATTGCTGGGCTCACTTAACATGTGAAAGTGATAAAGATAAAGCAATAACACTTAGCTTTTAGCCTATGACATAATAACTATAACAGATAAGCTTCCTTATATTACTATTTTGCAATTATGATCCAACAATTAATTATCTTATTTATGTCGGTCCCATACTTAAAAAAATCTAATAATTTTGTTAAGAAAAATCATTTTACTCAACATATGAAACTATCAAATGGGATTTTATTATTGAATTTAATTTATTATGCATTTATTTTATTTGCGTGATGAATCAAATTTTAGATTCTATATATCTTTTGATATTTTCTTTTCTTTTTTTGATGAAAATTATAATATTAGTGCATAAATACAACTTCTCTATCATTAAGGAATGTAATTATAGGATTCTAAGTTTCCAACTATTTTGTCTAGCCTAGTTCCCATTTTACACTTACACACTTAAAATAGTAAAACTCACGCGCTGCAGGTGCCGGTAGGATTTGATTGTGTGGGTCAACCGCTAGTTTTTATAATGCGTAGCTGCTAGCACGTCGCCGGCGGTTGAAATCATATTAAGGCTACCCATTATGAACTTGCCACGTGAGCGGAGACCATGTCATGTACCTAAATGGCGCTCTCTAATTGGGCCGTCGTGATTTTTTCTTTCTGAAAGGCTGTAACTTCATCAGGACTCGTTCAGATTTTTAATAATTTATTGCTGCCGAATGCTCGTGAAGTGGGTCCCGTTAAAGACTCGCGGCGTGGGCCCAAGCAGCATTCGAACCTGGTAGCTGCGGTGCCGAACTAGCAATTTGAATTTTTTCGAACGTTAACGCCATCGGGTAGTTGAATTGACAGTTAAGCCCTCACCATGCCCAACTCCCACAACCACGATTCAAGCCTCAATCACAATAAATATTAGAGTAATTTTTACTCTTCCCCTCGATATTTTATTTCATGACACTCACCTCTAAAATTTAGAAAAAAAATGACATTGAACTCCTATAATCTTGTTTTGGCTCACAAAATCTTCTAACCAGTTGAAGAATATATACATTTTTTTCACCCATTAACTAGATTTATTTTATGCATATGAATAATCGATAATATTTTCGTATACGATAATTAAAATATTAATTTATTTTTATATTTATGATTGTACTTAGTTTTTTCATAATCTTCTTTTTCTTTTAATATCAAGTCATAAATGCATATTGAGTTACAAAAGTAAAATAAATTTATAACGAATCGTAAATTAATTTTTCCGTAATCTAAAATAATTTGCCACAATTAAGTAGTATTTGTCTTTTATATATATATATATATACAGAAATTGATCCACATAACTTTTGGTCTTCATATATGAAAACTTGGCATTTAGTGCAACTATTGTGGTAACATCTATATGAACTTAAAAATTCGATCACAAGGCCATAGTTGTGGTTGTTGTGTTCGTTTATGGTTAAATTTCATAATTGCTACGTAAAATAATCAAGTTTGGTAACTGTTATCCAACAACCATTTCACTAAGAGAAAGAGACAATTTACCTTCCAAGCCAATTAAATGGTGGTGCCATTTGCAAGTAACTATATTGGATATGTATAAGATGAGTAAACATTGCTTTCAAACTTTTTGACTTGGTTAAGACTGTGTAGGTATATATGTAAAAAATAAATAAAAATTACAGTGAATTTATTTTTTTTATTTAAACTAAGCGATGAGATTGTAAAACCATATGAATAATGATTTGATAGATTATTTTTCTTGATGATCACTTTCAAAATCAATTCTTTGGCAAAATTACAAACATAAATTCTGAATTTAGGCACCACTAAATTTAAGCTCTCGATGAATATTTTTACAAATCAATGTCTAAATAAGGGCTTGTCAAGAGGAATATTTTAATTATATGGCTTTAAGTGCAGGTAAAGAATTGGGATGGGGGTGGGGGGGGACTTATTTGTCATTTCAAACTCCCCCTAGAATTAGTCCGTTCTTAGTTTGAAGTTCTAGAATTAGTAGGTCATAATTTTGAATATGAAAATCAAAGAATTTAATTAATCAATTGGAAAGTTGAACATAAACGTGACATTTTGTGGACGAGCATTAACGAAATAGACAAACCTACCCACTCCCAAATTGACAACGCAATTTTTGTTTTCAAATTAAAGTTTGGAATATATTTGAATCATAAAGGAGGGAATGTTTCAAGAAGAATTAGTATAATATTTAGATTATTACAGAAAAAAACTAGCCTTTAGACAGAAACATTTACTATTTAATTGGCATTCTAAATATATATTGAAATTGTTCAAAAATTGGAAGATTGAAATCGTCCACCTCAATGATATAATCAAATCAGAAACTGTGTAAAAAAAAAAAATATATATATATATATATATAAATTATGCAGACAAGATGGTTAGTACTGTTAATGTGGTTAAGTTGGGAGTTCATAAAGTTGGTGGATTCATATATTCCCAACAACATTTAGACATGTCATGGACTCACTATTTGTCTAGTTAATTAGTTGTCACCAAACTTGTACATGTTAATAAATGTAAAATATAATAATAGATGAAATTTCATCCTATATATATAGGTTGTATATATTTAGTGGCTTGAATATGAATGTATTTTATTTTATTTTTAATAATAATGAGTTCTTAATTTTGTTCAAACAAATTAATGGTAGAAATACAATACACAACTTTTTCATTCAAAACCTAATAAGTACAAACTTATTAATATATGATACAAAGGTATTTCATTATATTATCCTCCTATATCTGCCTCAAAAATTCATAGGCAGCCATTAATGCCCTTCTAGTTCAATACTTGTTTCCTTTAAACCTCAGTTCTAGCATATTTAGTTACCCAACAATGCTTCATCTGCACGCGCTATGAAAGCAAAAGGAGTAACAGTTTTCATTTTTCTTGCTTTTATATCTCTCCCAGGTTTGTTTTACTTAGTCAGCAAAAAAAAATGGTTTGAACTTTGAAACAAGGGAGGTTTGGACCAGGCTAGGAGCTAAGCTTTAGGAAAGAGAAGCGAACATGGTAAGAGTATAAACTATAAAGCGGATACAGGAAGAAAGAGAGAGAAAGGAAGGTATTCATATTCATATTTGTACAAGTAGTACTACTACTTTGAAGAAGAAAGAGAGAGAAAAGCAAAAGAGGGTCATGGAGAATGTGAGTACGTGGGACTGTGAATGAATTGCTAAGAAAGAAACCTCAACAACATCATCAAAATAATATCATAAACCCAACCCACTCTTCCAAACTTTATCTCTCTCTTTTTCTCTTTCTGACTCTTTGTTCCTCCTCTAGATTTTATTCTCTGATCAGACCCAAAATCTATGCTTTGTATTCATGGATGGTTTTGTAGTGTACAGTATGATGAGCTGAAATGTTAAATTAGTTTGTGTTGAGGGATTGGGAGGTGAGATTGTGATTGGGTTTGGTCTCTGCGGTGTAAATTTATGGCTGCGGAGGGGACATTTTCGTTTTCGGTGGCAGCGGTGGTTGAAGACGTCCTTCAACAGCACGGGACTCGGCCGAGGGATCTTGATTTGGATTCTAGAAAAGCAGAAGAAGCTGGTACTTTCTTCTTCTTCTTTTGGATGTAGTTCGTTTGAAATTGAGGGTTATATGCATTGTCTAATCTACAATTCTCAATTAAAATATCTTCTCTCTCCTCCAGTGTTAATGATTTCTGTAAAGCAATGTTTGGTTGCTGAGAAATGGTAGCAGAAAGAGGAGGAAAGTAAATTTCTCTGTATTCATCTGAGACAAAACTTAAGTAGTTGGGTATTTATTACAATTAAAAAGAGCAGACCTTTACCTCAACACTGTTCTAGCTACATCCAAGCAAAGAGTTTATTCTCACTTGGTTGTTTAAATTTCCGATAATTAAGCTTTTCTTTCTATCTGGATGCCCTCTCTGATATGCATTCTTTTCATCCGTGATTGTTTCTATGCACTGCCCAGGTGCCCAATTAAATTAAAAAGATAGTCTTTTCTTTCTCAGATCGTATTTCTTAGGCATTTTAATTTTTGCAAAATCATTATGAATATTTTAGTTATAGCATATGCTAATTTAGTTAACCTTTGGAATTCAGCATTGAGGAGGAATGAAGCAGCTGGGTGGTTGAGAAAAATGGTTGGAGTTGTTGCAGCTAAAGACTTACCAGCTGAGCCTTCTGAGGAAGAGTTCAGACTTGGTTTGAGAAGTGGAATCATTCTCTGTAATGTTCTTAATAAGGTTCAACCTGGAGCTGTACCCAAGGTGAACTTGATCCTAATTTTGATTTGGTTCAATTTCAATTAAATTCTAAGATTGACATATTCACATTGCTTTTTTCCACTCTCAGGTGGTGGAAAGTCCGTGCGATTCTGCTTTGATCCCTGATGGGGCAGCACTGTCGGCATTTCAATATTTTGAAAATGTGAGGAACTTCCTAGTGGCAGTGCAGGAAATTGGGCTTCCTACTTTCGAGGCATCTGATCTGGAACAAGTATGCAAACATCAGATACCAATTTAAGATCTTATAGCAGTTTCCATTGTTCAATTTTTGTAGAGATTTGAATCACAGTGAGGTTAATTGTCATATTCTTATACACCAGATGATTGGTTGAAACTCCCGTATGAACATCAAATTTTCATAGCGGTTTTAACTTTTTGTGTTTCCTATGAATTCCTTGGTCTAAATTCAGGGGGGAAAATCAGCAAGGGTTGTGAACTGCGTCCTGGCTCTTAAATCCTATAGTGGATGGAAACAAACTGGGGGGCATGGAATATGGAAATTTGGTGGTACTTCAAAACCAACAACATCAGGAAAATCATTTGTGAGAAAAAACTCAGAACCATTTACTAACTCCCTGTCAAGGACCTCGTCAATTAATGAAAAACCATCAAATGCTTTTATCTCGGACCTTGATTCTGACAAAATGGTTTGTACGCTTACCTTTTCACATTTTTCTGAGCTTGCTTTGTCGAGTTGCATGAGAAAATAACTTGAAAGTTTATTTCATGCCCTTACTTGCAGTCTAATTCTCATTCCTTGAGTAAGCTTGTTCAAGCAATTCTATCAGATAAGAAGCCTGATGAAGTTCCAACAGTAAGAGATTATTTTTCCACTTGTTTATTGGTGAACTTATGTCTTACAAATGCAGCTACTGCTTTCTTACTGATAGCCAAAAGAACTGTTAGTGCCACTGTACTAGTTTATTTATACAGCTCTATTGCTTGCAACAGTTGGTGGAATCTGTTCTAAGCAAGGTTGTAGAGGAGTTTGAACGTCGCATTGGAAGTCAACATGAAATGGTACAATACCTTTTCTAATGAATGACATCATTATTTTTTATAAATTTGTTGCAATTTCAGTATCGAATATTCTTTTTCATCCTCGGAAGTATTCTATTTTGTATTACTTCGTGAATGTGTCAAGATACTTATTCACTTATTTGTCATGCAAATTTATAGCCAAAAGCAACTTTAAAAGAGAAAAGTGTCTCTCAAGGCAATGAGTCTATATTTAAATCTCCTTCTGGTGGTAAACAAAAGATTGCTGAAGTGACAAAGGAAGAGGAGTTCAAATATCAAAAATACATTCCTGATGAAGAATCAAAAAGCCAACTCCTCAAAGAGAAAATGATCTTCGACCAACAGCAAAGAGATATTCAAGTACGAAGCATTTTGATATTTTTCACCAGTTTTTCTAATTGACATTTTCTTTTTTATAAAAAATAAAAAAATAAAAAAATAAAATAAAAGAGAGGAAGAAGAAAAGATTAAGCTGTAATTTCAAATATCTGTAGGATCTGAAGCATACTCTTCACATCACAAAAGCTGGTATGCAGTTTATGCAAATGAAGTTTCATGAGGAGTTCCACAATCTTGGTAGGGATCCCGGATTGAAGCCTTTGAGCATTTTTATTTTCCCATTCCCTTTTCCTTTTTTTTGATAATTTGGGGTAGGGGCCGGGAAATGATGGAGAAGAGCTCATAAACTCATTTGATTGCTTGCATTTCTTTACAGGTCTGCACATTCATGGCCTAGCTCATGCAGCTTCAGGATATCACAGAGTTCTTGAAGAAAATCGAAAGTTATACAATCAAGTGCAAGATCTTAAGGGTAATGACTTATGTTAGCTTAAAGACAAAGTCAGATTTATGTCTTAGGTATTCTTTTCCAAACTACATCTAAGGTTAATATTTTATTTACCAGGAAGTATTAGGGTATATTGTCGAGTAAGACCATTTTTGTCTGGTCAAATGAACTATTTGAGCTCAGTGCAACACATAGAAGATGGTATTATCACAATCAGTACTCCATCAAAGAATGGGAAAGGTCACAAATCCTTTAGTTTCAATAAAGTATTTGGGCCATCCGCAACCCAAGGTTAGTTTGGTTCTCCATTTCAATTAAGCTTTTTCAAATTTCTTTATCTTAACATACTTTAAAAGTTTTATTTCCTATCCTATTGCAGCTGAGGTCTTCTCTGATATGCACCCACTGATCAGGTCTGTTCTTGATGGTTATAATGTGTGCATATTTGCGTATGGCCAAACAGGATCAGGAAAGACTTACACTATGGTGCGACACAGTTGAAGTTGTCTATAAGTATTTGAAATTATTAATATGAGTTTGCTGACTTTTGGGTACTAACATGTAGAGTGGACCGAAAGAGCATACAGAGAAAAATCAAGGTGTAAATTACAGGGCTTTAAGCGATTTGTTTCTTATAGCAGATCAAAGAAAGGACACTTTTCTCTATGACGTGTCTGTTCAAATGATTGAAATTTACAATGAGCAAGTTAGGGATCTTCTGGTTACTGATGGAACTAACAAAAGATATCCTTTTGCCCTTCATCTTTCTTACTCTTGTAAAAATATACTATGTGAGTTCATCTTGTATAAGGTTCTTCTTAATGTCGCTATAGTAGATTAAACTTCAAAATTTATCTCAAATTATTTGTGAATAACAAATGATGATGCTTGAAATGCATTCCCAAATTAAATTAAGAATGAAAATGAATAACTGCTTCCAAAATTTTCATTTTGAGTTCAATGCCATTGCTTACATGCCACTATCAGTCTCCCCTTATCCGTGCTTTCCTTAACTCTTAATACGTTAGAAATTCGTAGTAGTTCTCATAGAGGACTTAGTGTACCAGATGCAAACCTTGTTTCTGTATCATCAACATCTGATGTTATTGATCTAATGAATATTGGACAAAGAAACCGTGCAGTAGGAGCAACAGCTCTAAATGACCGTAGTAGTCGCTCTCACAGGTGTGTTCCATTCCTCTTTCTGTTTTATAAATGTATATTTCCGTGACAATATCATTCTAAAGGCTAACCTTCTTCTTCTTCTTCTTCTTTTTGGTCCATCCCTATATAAAAAACTCAATTTGCAGTTGTTTGACCGTTCATGTTCAAGGAAGAGATTTGACATCTGGAACTATTCTTCGTGGATGTATGCATTTAGTTGATTTGGCAGGTAGTGAGAGAGTAGACAAATCTGAGGTGACCGGAGATAGACTAAAAGAGGCACAGCATATTAATAAATCTCTCTCAGCATTGGGTGATGTCATCGCATCATTAGCTCAAAAAAATTCACATGTCCCTTACAGAAATAGTAAACTCACACAACTGCTCCAAGATTCACTTGGTAAGTTTAAAGTAGAAGATTTGTTTATGAGGTAGAATGCTACTATGTCATCTTCTCTTATTGTGCTTCATAGTCATGATTCAAATTTCTAATTATGTCTCTTGAATTTCATTTCACTTTCAGGAGGGCAGGCAAAGACACTTATGTTTGTTCACATTAGTCCTGAGGCTGATGCTACCGGGGAATCAATTAGTACCCTAAAATTTGCAGAACGTGCTGCTACAGTTGAACTTGGTGCTGCCCGAGTTAACAAAGATAGTACGGACGTCAAAGAGCTCAAAGAACAGGTTCTGACAGTCAGTTTGTTTTTATGGTTCTTCTTAACATTTCATTTGTATCTTAACAAACTCTAAATTCTTGTTCAGATTTCCAGCCTTAAGGCAGCACTGGCAAGAAAGGAGGGGGAACCAGGGAGCAACCAGCGATCTTTATGTGGCAGCTCCGAAAAGTACAGGATGAAGTCTAATGATTTATCACCCTTGCATACTAATCAACGGAGTGCAGATATGTTAAATGATCACCATGGCTGCTCGCAACTGATCGGTGATGTAGGCAACATGGAGGTAAACTTTTGGTTCCTGATAATATATTATTTTCCAGAGTTACATTGTAACCTTTTGCATAGACTGATTGATGTTTGAGCACATTAGTAAGAGTATCATTTACCCAACAAAAAAAAAAAAGGCATCATTTGACTTGTAAAAAATTGGTGTCTGCCCACCAACAAAGTTAACCTATACCACAATTGTTTGGTAATTCTTGTATTGTATTCATTGGCAAAATCCAATGATATCTGATTACTGCTTCCGCAGCTTCGTAGTAATTCCACGTTGAGACAGAAGGGGCAAAGCTTTGATCTTGATGAGATATTAGCAAATTCTCCGCCTTGGCCCCCAGTGAAAAGTCCTGGACAGAACAATGGAGAAGATGATAAAGAAACCAACTCGGGAGAATGGGTTGACAAGGTCATGGTAAACAAGCAAGATTTAAGCAGAAATGAGAATCCCTTGCTGTGTTGGGCAGAAGACAATGGGAACTTATCAGATGTCTTTTACAAGAAATATCTCCCAGATTCTTCCAAAATATACCCAGATCAATCCTGTAATATGTTAATGGGAAGCAACCAGTTCAACTTTAATAGTACTGATGACATGGATGATCTTGATGCTGCGACTAGTGATTCCTCAGAGCCTGATTTGCTTTGGCAATTCAATCATTCCAAACTTACTAGCATAACCAATGGAATCGGGTCAAAGACAAAGAAACCTACTTCAAAGCCAGCAAAGAGCCCAGAATTGAGGTAATCTTCACCTCATCTTGTTATATGCTTCATTAAATTTTGTTGTCAACAAAATAAATTGTGTCATAGGCTTTACAAGGAGGGTGTTAGGCTTCATAGGAAGGGTTTACCAGGTTGTTTTCTTTGATGAAAGCCGATAAATGTGTCCTTATAGCACTTGATAAGATGTTAGCTCCTTTTCTTTTGTTCATCAAGTGTTCTAAGGATCGCCCTAAGCCGATACTAATTCCCGTTTCTGACTTTTGCAGTAAGAATATTAATTCCTCTCTAGTTCCTTCACCTTCAAGAAAACAATCAAATGGTGTCTCACAACGGAGTGGGAGGCATCCAGCAGCCGTTGACATGAAACGGAAAACTGGAAATAGAAAGTAAAGATGCATTTAGACACGTTGAGATGATTTGCTTCTTGTGTCTTTTCCCTAATTTTTTTATTTGTTGTAGAGAGAGTGAAAGTGAGTGAGGTTTTACATATCATTCATTTCTTTTTGTTGTAATTTGTGTCATACAGTTAAAATGCAGCAATAATTCCAGTTGCTTGTATTCATGCTTAACACAAGATCTCCCTCTTGGATTGGAGCATTTTTGTTCATGTACAGATGTTATGGTGGCATACATAGAATATGAAATACTATTTACAGATTTCAGTAGGTAAACTCAAGGCTAAGCCTCACAACATTCAAGATTAATTGAAGCATGGCAGACCGCAGATGCTTAAAACAAATTTTGTTTCGATAGTCAGTTTACAAGATAAACCATCAAAACATCCGTCAAGGATCAATAACAGGATCACTATCGAGAGTTTTATCTCCAATTCCTTCTATTATAAATTATTACATTTATAGCATTCAAGACTGTTCTCCCATTTACTTTAAATGGAAAAAAATGTGTAAGATTTAACCACTTTGAAGTAGGCCACAAAGAAACTGTGGGATCACCAATTCTATTTTATTTTTATTTTGCATGATGGGTTCATCAGAAAGAAAGCCCTATTTGTGGCTGCTGAGCTACAGTATTTGGTTGAGTAAAGCTGAGTCATACAATATGGGCTAGAATTCCAAATATCAGCCCAAAATAAATCTCTGGAACCCTCTCGTAGGCCTAACGACATGCAGTTCTATAATTTTCTGTTTAATTTAATTTAATTTTATTATTATTTTCATATACTACCTGCATTTTGTTTTTCACTTGCAAATACTGGAATACATATTGGTTTCAATGTTCTGTTTGTAATCTCTCTCTTTTTCTGAAAGAAATGTCACCCAGATAGGTGGATGACAGAGCCAAAGGTTGCCAGAGAAGCTAAAAGGCGATTTCAGCAAATTCAAGAGGCTTATTCAGGTACTTTTTTTATTACTTAAAAATTGTACCTTTGACTTCACATTTTAGTTTCTCTCAAAATTTTGAATTCTGTGGTAAATTTTGTTACTCCTTTCTATTTTGTAGTATTGTCAAACAAAGGAAAGAGAAAAATTTAAGATGCCGGTTTGTTTGGTCTACTATGGGAGGACGAGGATGAAGTGGGTTTCTCTCTTTTCTAACAGTTTCTTAATATTTATTATCTTTTTGAGATTTGGGGCTTTGTTCATTTCATGCAAGAAATGATCTTGATGATGCAAAGTGTTAGACAACAGGTACTTCCTTCATAACTAAATTACATTTATTTATAACAGAATTCCATGTTAAGGTTTTCGATTTCTGTTTTTGTTATTTATAGGAAGAGAAGAACACGTTGGAGGATCTTCAGGCATTGTTAATGGATATGATGGCAGGTAGTGAAGGGATGAACAAGTCTGGCTTTGGTTGGGAATCATCTGCAAGTCCTACTAAAAGAGCTCGTATCACTGGCGCCTTATGATGTGCATTACAGTTTGATTGATGCATGATAACTCATTTTTTGTCATTGATAACTCATTTTTTGTCATTGAATTTGAAGAAAAAAGGGTTTTGGAATTTACCATAATCCAATGTATAACATTGTTATGTTTGAAGGGTTTTATAATAGTGGGAACGAGCCATTTCGTGTTATGGGGCATACTAACTATTTAAGAAAACAAAATGAAAATAGGAGTTACAGCCATGTAAACACTGCTATACATTGTAAAGTTTAGAGCTACTGCAGTTCTGCCTCAGTTTTTGATGTGTTTAGAGTTGCAATCTTCTGCTATAAGAAACCAAGATGGCAAGATGTAACTATTCTGGTACCAACTGGAATTGGAACCTGGAAAAGACTGCTATCATTCATGCTTGTAATTCTGTCTATGGGGCTGAGACATTTCCCCCTTGTTTTTAAGGAAATTGTTTGGTTATGGTGATTCTAACAGAATGTGTGTAAGGGGTGTTTTAAATTGACTTGACCTTCTTCCCGCTTTCCAACTTGCGATTGGATCAAATATATTGAAGTTGCTCTGCTCCAGTAATGGTCCTAATAAGGCTGTTACATTTGGTGCCAATGAACAATTTGATGCACTTGATTCCTTGTTTAAGCTGGTTTCTTGTCCACTTGAAGTCTGTTAGATGGACTACACTGTAGAATTTGCTTTTCCACGGCACCTTTACAGAATCATCTACACTTAATGAAGATCACATCCTTGTTATATCTTGAACCAAGTTGATAATACTCCAATGAGGCAGACATCTGTCTTTGCTAACAGGATCCTGAAGGGCATCTCTTTCAAGTGTAATCTGGTTCCAATTTTTCTGCTAGGAGCCTGGGACACAACTAAACCCCTCTAAATCTCGGACTGCATAAGCTTCTGCTAGAAGTGGTTAGTACCTAGGAATTACTTTGGCCCTGCACTGTATAAATAATCATCCCCTTATGATTTCTAGCCACAAGGCACCTAGAAATGGTTTTGACCCTGCCCTCCTTAAATAAGACTCCCCTTGCTAAATTTCTCAGCGGTATATTTTACAAAGGAGGCAAAAGTCATGAGTACTGGTTTGGACACATTTTGATGTACTCTCTTTCTTTTGCAACACCCTAATACAAACTCAGCAAATGCAATTAGAGCTCTCTTAATGACCTCCTCAGTTCCTCTCGCCCAGCCAGAAGTTATTTGCACAGACCTAGTATCTCAGCATGAATATACTATCAACCAACTTGCAACACAATTATGTATGGGCCATAATAAGTTTGAGAAGCTACTGTGCTTATTTGTTGAATAACATTTAATGGCAGGTAGAATCTAAGGTACAAAGATCTTCATCATGCTTATTTAAACAATATCAAACAAATCCAACAGAGGCAATGACTTGATCTGTCTTCGGAAAGTGAATACATGACTTAGAGAACTCTCAGCTCTGCATAACAATCAAGCCAGTCCTCTCTTTCCTTAGACAACAGGCCAAGGTAACAATTCTTCACATTACATATGACAAATTGAAAGCAGTTGTATCTTGGAATCTAATCCACTATCAAAAATTTTCTTGTACATAAATGAAGTAATTGAGGCTATACATACATAAAATATCACGATGTGACACCAGTTTGAAATTTTTTTTCATACCAAGACAATGGAAGCTTGATTAAAATGGGAGATTCTACCTCTGGGAGTTCTTGTTGTAGGATAGTTGTTCTCCTGAATGATTTGTAAATGGAATATGCTTTGGTGTCTCATGTACAGATTGAATGAAATGAATAACTGTGGTTTTGGTGATGATCTTATAAGACAGTGAGATAACTAATTGGAAATAGGGAAAGGAAACAAGAAAAGGAAGAGTTTGAGTAAGAGCTTTGGAAATTAGGGCAGGGCTCAGGAGACACATCATCAGAGAAACCCACCACGTTGGAACAGAACCATGAAGGAGATGACTTGGAAATGATGGAAAGAGTAATGTTTGAAAGACATATTGAAGTGAAGGGTGAATCAACTATTCCCGAAAAATTACCAGCAATAGAAATATTGTTTCCAATCACATTCTTGAAAGTGATTCCATTAACAACTGGAAGTGCATTTGGATCATATTTTTCATCAGGATGGGAGCCATAATGACCTGTTGCCTCAATAGCCAATTGAATGTTTTCCAATTCTGTATCAGAAATGAGGACGTCTTTTATAAAACCTCCTCTTCCCCTGGTTGTTTTGAGTTCAATTCCAATAAACGAGTTGTGTACATGAAGTTGCTCAACAATTATATTAGAGATGCCTCCAGACATCTCACTACCAAATGCCAGGCCCGCACCTGAAGATGACTGCAGGTGAACATCCCTGATGTGCACATTTGATGTTGGTTTGCCATAGGCAATTCCATACTCATCCCATCCACTCTTTAGAACAATTGCATCATAACCTTTGCTTATGTTGCTGTTCTCAATGCAAACATACTCTGAAGAATCTGTACGTTGAAACGATGTCTGTGTTAAGCATTAGGTAAACCATTATCCTAGCAACAATTTCAATAGAAATGAGGAACAAAAACTATGAAGTTTAGGACTAATGAGAATACCTGGGACTATACCACTTGTATAAGGAGATTCATCTGGAGCATGAGCTGTTATGTTCTGAATGTGAACATTACTGCATTATATATGGTAACAAAAAAAAAAATTCAGCCCACTAATCATGCTCTACTTATTATTAATTCTCAAATTAGTTAACATTTTGAGAAACAAGGAAAGATGAATACCGGCAATATACTGGATGAATGTCCCAAGCAGGGGAATTTAAAAAGGTCAAATTTGAGATAACAATATCATTGGAGCCAATAAATTCTATAAGATGTGGTCTGCTGTAATTTAAGGAGTGAGCATTGAACTTCTCCCACCAGAGAGAACCCTGGCCATCAATAGTTCCATAATCACCTGGTGCATTTTTCAAATGAAAATGCATTAAGTAAAACAGATCAGAACTGGAATTGTAATGCAGGTAACATAAAAGATGCGGATAATAGAGGCATTACTTGCCTGTGATCACCACATCACTTAAATTTTGTCCACTGATCAAGCTACGATATCTACTCCCAGGAGCTTCAATTCCTCGACCATAAGAAGGGAGAGGCTCCACTAGGCCCCAGTGACTATAGTACTGTAAAAGCCAACAACACAATAAGTTCAAGACCTGAAATTCTATCCATAGAGCACTAATGGTGGTTTGGTAAAAGTAATTGTGTTTGATATTTCACTTTCTGCGGAGTGCAGGAAAAGCAAAAAATGTTTCAGTACATGAGAAGAACCTGGGATCCAATAATGGTAGCACCTCTTTCAAGGAAGAGAGTAAGGTGGCTGGTAAGGTTAAAACTTCCAGTAAGCCATCTGCCTGATGGAACATAGAGCTGAGCACCACCTTTATCCGTAAAGGACTTGAGATAAAAGATCGCATTCTGGAAGGCAACTGTATTTAATGTTTTTCCATCTCCTACTGCCCCAAACTCCAAGATTGACACGCTATGGGGTCTAGCTTCCAATGCTTTATATCTGCAAAATCTATCAGTTCCTTCTCTATTATATTCAAAACAGGTGCTCGATACCAGAAGGCCCAGAACCAAAAGCAGAATCCACCTGAAAAAAAAAAAAAAAAAAAGGGAAAAAGGTTAGAGGGCAATGATTCAGAATTTTCTTTTTCCTTTTTTCCTTTTAAGGATAGATAAAACAGAAAAGAGAAAGAAGAAGAATTCTGAATTCAATTACAAACACAAGGTTCAAAATGCAAAATAATCTCAAACCCATAACCATTTCACATATTTTACAATGCTGGCAAACAGAAAGACAGATTTAAGCACCATGACAACCTATAAGTGGGGGTAAAATTCCAACATTAGAATTCACTCACAAGCTGAAGAACTAAGAACATGTTAATGAAAAGAGGATTTCAAGTTTGAAAATGTTATGAAGTGATCAGAATATGCAACAAAAATTGCATAATCATATCAACGAGTTTACTGATAATCAATACAATCTAGCAAAAAACAAACTTCTCTGCAAAACCTTCTTCAAAACTGGATCTTGTCAGAAAATGGGTTGCATGATTCCCTACTTACTGCCCATATATTACTATAATTAACACCATATACATTTCAAAGACTTTGCAAAACCCAATTCAAGATTCATTGGCATCATTTCAGACATCAGACTAAAATAAATCCAGATAATTTGCAAAGTATCAGACAATGAAATCTTAAAAAAAGGAGGCAAAACAAAATAACAAAACAGGCATCAATTAAAAAAAAAAGAAAAAAAAGAAAGAAGGCAAAACATACTTCTTCAAGAAACGTACTTACTGGCCTCTTCATGACGAGTCTCCTACAAACCGAAGCTGACTGGAAAAAATCTAAAACCAGTTCAGGAACTGAGTACTGGTATGACAGAAGTGAAGAAGAAGTAATAGTAAAACAGGAAACACGAAGAAGAAGAACGGAGAAGCTTTTTATTTTATGAATGTAAATGTAATGCCCAATGAAGTACCAGACACAAGAAAACAAACGGGTGGTAAGAGAAAGCGACAGGTTAAAAAGAAAAGCCAGCCTGCATTTTCAATTATATATACAATATAAAATCAATTTCCTTGCATCAAACTTGAAAAGTGTGTTATAAAATAACGGGATTTTCATAAACTTGAATTTCCATAAACCCATTGATTACCATGAAAATCCCAATTAAGAGGCTCTATTGCCGACACAAACTAAGCCCAAATATCAGCAATCAGAGCTAAATTACATACATGTAGACGAGCAGTATATCAATTGGACTTAAGTGGACAAAGTCACACTTGTTATAGGAAATGCAAAATATTCTCATTAATTACGTGTTTTGCACATCAAATCACTTAAATCAAGACGTTCTCTCTCTCCTTGTGTGTGTAATGTATGATGTAGTTGAGTGATGAAAGTATGTTTTGGGGCTAAGCAAGAGTAGGAAATATCTAACTGTAAACAGCTGCTACATCATTTTTATTTCTTGTTATTATTATCCATCATTTCTATAATTCCTTCCTTTTATTAGTATATAAGAGAGAAGAAAAATAATTGCTCTATAAATTCAAAAAGAGGTTATGTTTATAGTATTTTTAAAGAAACAATGGTATTCGAATTCTTTAGGAATTTATTAAATAATATATAATAATTTTTTAATAATATTTATTATGATAATTTTAAAAAGATTGACTTAATGGTTAATAAATTGTTGTTTTATTAATTTGTTGAATTCAAATTTATGTGTTGTTGGTGTAAAGATAATTAATGTCGATGAGCTTAAAAATTTAAGATATATGTAAGTGTTAACTTAAAAAAAAAAGACTTTTATTATAATTAATCGGAAATGATTTTTATTTTTATTTTTTATTTTTTATCTCAAAGGAAAAGACTACTATTTTTCTGAAAAAATATTCATCTCTTTTTGTTAATTTTGTGCGAGTCTCAATCACTTAGTATATGTGAAAGAATAATTAGTTGGGGAAATATTTATCACCTGCGGACAGGATTAATGCTGGGACCCGCAAAGATTACACTTCGAAAATGCTAGGCTGGCGTCTACTGGTTTGCCAGATCAGGACTAATGCTGGCGTCATATACGGGATCCACCAACTCCTCCTTTCTGATTGTTCACATTTCACTGTCCCTTGTCTCTTCTGCTCCCTTCTACTCAATCAACGGCTTCCTCGTACGGCTGTCACATCGCACTTCATTGCATAGACGATTGTACCCTTTAGCCTTCGATTATCAAGAAATTGATATGATAAGTATCTTTTGGCGACATTTCCAATGACGAAATTACCCTTTACAAAATATTTGAAGGAGTGAATTAGTTCATTTGTGTGTAAATTACTATAATCACTTTCTTTCTGACTATTAAATAAGACAAAAAAAACAGACAACTTGAAATGCATGCCAGTAGATGTAGGATGAGGATGGAGTCAATAAGGTGGTTTCGGTTTTTAAGAATAAAAATAATTGAATTTCAATTTTGATTTTGGCTCAATTTTGGGTTAATCAATTTACAAAATATTGGCAACTTTAATTGAATCGATTAATTTGGTTTATAGACACCTAGTTATTGGGTCCAAATCACACACATATATATTAAAAAATTTATATTATTTTATTCTTTGCCTCAACAAATAAGGTTTAAATAATTTTTTATTAAAAAACATGAATATATTATCGTGGCCCAAAAAAATAAGGTTCAAAGTGTCATTGGCTTTTAAAAAAAATAGAAATATAATTTTTTAGTTCATTTTCGATTAAAATTGAAAAAGTGATCATTTCAGTTTTGGTTATTAAAAATAAAAAATAACCGAATCAAACTAGAATAAAATTCAGTTTTGGTTTTTTTTTTTTTAGTTACTCTTGAATTATTTCCATCCCTAAATGAAAGTGTCAAATTTTGCACTTGTGTAATCACTCATTGTATTAAATAACTTATTAATTGAAATCATGTTGGACTTAATTTGATTGATATCTTTTATCAGTTAGAATTTGCAACTGGGTATTTGAAACTTGTAAATTTTAATGAGTTCATTTAGCTTATTGTATAGAAATAACTTAATAATATTAGATTATCAAGTTGACTTTTATAAATAGCATTTGACAACAATAAGATAATATAAAATTATATTATTAAACTCTTTTTTATATTATGTCTAATAATATTAATATTAAATAATATATTAGAGAGAATAAGAATAAGATAACAATATAGCTATATTATATAATATATTATATAAAATTATATTATACAATCTTATACAATACTCTAAATACATAACAATACCATATAAATATTGCAAATTAAACGGTTGGATTGAAGAGTAAGCATAACTCTCATGTGCTTGCCAATTGCCATGTGCTCTGACAAATTACTAATTCATATACTACTAATATATGAATAGTACATTACTTTGCAATCCTCTATATGCGTGAGACTTGATACAGATTTGTGTTGAAAAAAATAATGGACTCCAATAACTTGCAGCAAAAGTTACAATTACTTCCCTCATGTTTTGAATATGGAATCTGTTAAAACCTATATAACTCTTAAGTTTTGGCACTAAATAAAAATGGTAAATAATTGATACCTTCACCCTCTTAATTTGGACAACTAGACAAAATTACAAAATATAAACTTTGTTATATCATTTTCTAAAGTATACCGAAAATTATTATATCATTTTCTTTGTTATTATACATTTAGCTTTAAATCGTCAATAATTTTGTTAACATTGTTATAAATCAATTTAATTATTGATGATTTACAATGAAAGTGTATTAATACATCAATTGACATATATGAAAGTTGATAATTTGAAACAAAATTAAATGTGTATTGATGACACAAATTGTTAATAGTTTTTTTGGTATATTATGAATGCTCAAACTCGACAAAGATGAGAAATAAGTACAAACTATTTGAGCTAAACTCTTAATGGTATAATCACACAAATAATTGTTACATCACTAAGAAATACTCTTATTTTACTTATATAAAGAAATTTCTATGCAAAAGGAAAAGGGCCATGTATGATGTATCTTCTTTGCGTTCCTTATTTATGGGCTCTCAAGCCCAGTTATAAATGAATATTTGCAGACCGAGTATATCTAGAAGAAAGCATCTCCCTTAAACTGAATAAATTTTGAGGCCCAATTCCCATTTCCAAAGGTCCACCTTGAATCACGTAAGGACGAACGCCAGGTGTAGGCGTAGCCTGTAAAGCATCCAAAAGAAACCCACCACTCAGCGTCACGTGCACTACATCACGCCGCCCATTTTCGTTGAATTGGACCAAAGTAGTCTCCCCAACCCGAACCTCCATCCTCGTCAGACCGAGCAAGCTCCTTGAACTCCGCACCTTTTGTCACTGGAATACAGTTTCTTCTCGTTCTTTGATTTCCTATGCTCTAACCTGTAATACTACCGAACAAGCATGGCGTTGTATACTGTGTGTCGCCGGTTATCTACTGGATCGTCAACGTCGCAGATTGCGCTAACCTTGCGTGTTGCTTCTTGTTCGAGATCGTATTCGACGTCCTTTAGAGAAGAAAGAGATACATTTGGACCAATACTGGTTCCCTCCGACAAGTTCGTTTCCTTGTTGATTCGTTAATCTTTTCGATTCGTATCACTATGACTATATATGAGTATGAGTATTAAGAATTATACTCCGTATTAATTCAGGAAGCAAAGAAAATTACTTCACTTTTTCTTTATATGTCTAGCTTTACTGATTCAAGTTTTTATTTCTTGAAATTTCTGTGTATTGTGTTAGATTATGGGGAGCACAAACTCAAAGATCGTTACAGAATTTTGATATCGGTGGCGAGCGTGAACGAATGCCTGAACCGATTATTCGTGCCTTTGGCGTCTTAAAAAAATGCGCTGCTAAGGTATTATAATTCTTAGGTTAACACTTCCTCTCTTCACGTAAAACATACGTATACTAGCTTGTCTTTTTTTGGTTGTCTTTGGTTATGCTTTATTTTTGGTTTTTTACCTCAATCACAAACAAGCTTTTAATTTGATCATATGTTTGAGACTTGAGAGTTGAGTTGAATGCAGGTGAACATGGAGTATGGTCTAGATCCGGCTATTGGGAAAGCTATAATTCAAGCAGCAGGAGAAGTGGCCGAGGGAAAGCTAAATGATCATTTCCCACTTGTTGTATGGCAAACTGGCAGTGGTACTCAAAGTAACATGAATGCTAACGAGGTTAGTGTGATAGAAAAGTAATTTTCCCCTGGAAATTCATTTACACGTGAAAAAAAAAAAATTTGAAATACTATAATGCTTTCATTGTAAGGCGGCTTTCCTAGGGGTTTAATTCATACCTTGCCCAGCTTTTATACTAATAAACAGCATTGATCATCAATTGGAAACTGACGTAACATTACAATTAACTATATGTTTAGTAGGTCATTGTTGAATAAGATTCGAAGTTAATGGATAATCATCATCCACTTTACTTGAATTTCATCTATGTATTGTATATGTTTGGGCTGTATGTTACTTATGGTGATACTTTCTTGATATGCGCCTTTGTGAGGTAGCTGATTTGGTCCCTAAAGTGGTCTTCGTCCTAACACCATCTTTCTCCAAATCCAGCACACCACCCTGCTAACTTCTCAAAGGTCATGGCCGTTCTTGAAGATTTGGTTAACATTAACTATCAGTGTGCTTGAGAGGGAGAGAGAACTCCATTAGATCTCCAATGAAAACAATAATACACAAGGAAATATTGTTTTGATAGATATGGGCATTGTTATGGAAAGATGTATGTAGTAAAGAGTCAAAGTTATATTAGTTGGTAGAAAGCATCACCAAAAGACCAATAAAGGGAAGAAATCAGAACTTTGGCTAGCAGTCTTCTCAAATCTCACTACTCTTGGGATTAACAATTGAATAGTAAATAAATGTCACTCCTTAACTGTTTCGGGGAATTGTCCAGGTTGCCAACAGTCTATCAAGTTTTTCAGTGTAGGTTGACTATTTATATATAAATATAGAAGCATAAACAGATTAATTTAAATGAAATGTGTCCATTAAGTTAGAAGTACTTAATGGTTTAATGTTAGGTATCAGTATATACCACTGTGCTTATGGTCATCAACGTTAGTAGTTGTGTTTTTGTGTAGTAATGTTTATACCTCAGTTATGTAAGTAGTTTTCAATGATCATATGCATTTTCCAGTAAGCATGCTGTTCATGAGTCAATATCTGACCCAAATAAACTTTTTGACTCTATTTTGTCATAGAAAGAAATACCGTTTACGTGTGTTGCATTTCCCTCCTAGGTTATTGCAAACAGAGCAGCTGAGATCCTAGGCCATAAGCGTGGTGATAAGTTTGTGCACCCAAATGACCATGTTAACAGATCACAATCTTCAAATGACACATTTCCAACTGTAAGTCTTTTGTTTTCTGTATTGACTTTGCTTGCTTGACTCTCATACAACCAATAATAGTTGAGGTTGATAACTTAAGCATAAATTATTTAATTATCAATTTACTCTAATTCCAAAGTGAACTTTCTGTGCAAAGTCTTTGCTCGTTGCCTTGCTGAAAAGACCAACTTTCTGTCATCTTACTTTGGATTGTATCTTTTTCTTTCCACTGGACAGGTAATGCATATTGCAGCAGCAACGGAAATAAATTCAAGATTAATTCCGAAGTTGAAAACTTTGCATACTTCGCTACATTCAAAGGTTTGATGTCTATTTTTATACTTAAAAAGAAAATTAATAAAATGATGTATGGGTTGTGATTTTTTTAGTCGTATAACATGCCATATAATGCAGTAAACTTCAATTTTGCAAAAATACATTGAGTAATGCTAGAAGCAAGGAACTAAATGACATGGGAGAATCATTTCCGTTTCCACAACGATGGAAGCGAAAAACCCTCTCGGAAACGAAATGTGAAATTTCTACACCATTTCCACCGAAATGGGCAAATCATTTCCATAGGAAACGTGCAGTTTTTTGTTCGAAATAAAATATTTTGATAAAATTTGTTGAAAATAACATAAATTTCTTGTTTTATGTAACTTTTTTTCCTACATAAATTATATATATAAGCTTCCTAAGCACTCTTTATAGTGTTAGGGTTGGTTGTGATTGTAATTTGATATTTTCCTTGAATTTGCATGTCTATGTTGTGGTTTTTACTTTGCTATGTACTTTTGAGCATTTTATGTACTAAATTAATTATGTTGGATACTTAAAATTACTATAATATGTGTTTTATTATATGTTTACATGCGTTTCCAAAATAATTTACCATTTTCATGCCATTTCACGAATCATTTCCGTTTCCAAACTTATCAAAACGATACCTCGAAACAAATTTTAGTATCTTGGCTAGAAGATGAAGCTTTTTAAATTACAAGTATTGAATTTGGAGCTCAAATGTTTGTTAGTGTATGATGATGCATCTAAATGTGCGTTATATTTGCTGAGCATTAAAACTTGAGATAGCATTAATATATTCATGTTATGATTATTATGTGTATTAATCAAGTCATAGTTAATGCCAAACCATGGTTCTCCTATTGTTAGTATTCTGAACCTTCTAGTCTTCTAGATCATTCTTGCTAGTGGGCATTTGTATCTGACACTCTTGACTCATACATGAGAACATATTATCTGGCTAATAGTATGTTAAGGTTAAAATACCTAGTTGGGCCATATTGAATAGTAAGCTTAAGCTTTATAACAGTGGAAATTAGCACTACATCTTGCTTTTTCATACACTTGCTCATGATTGCATATGTAAACATTAATTTTCCCATATGTTACCAGTCTGACGAATTCAAGGATATTGTCAAGATTGGACGCACCCATACTCAAGATGCAACACCATTGACTCTTGGGCAAGAGTTCAGTGGCTATACTACACAAGTGGGGTTACTTTACTTGCTTTTGTTGAATTTCCATTTGGTAAATCTGGAAGGACAGTGAAACTTTGACATTTAGTTGGAATTCAGATTGTTTTGCCCTTTATCTGCAGGTAAAGTATGGGATTGATCGAGTCACATGCACTCTTCCCCGCATGTACCAGGTTGGCCACTCAACCATAAATAATTACTAGTCTTTATCTATTCTTTCTCTTGGAGAGTTCTGACAGACAGGATATGTTGTTTGAGCAGCTTGCCCAAGGTGGTACTGCTGTAGGAACTGGATTGAATACAAGAAAGGGGTAAGCCAAGTTTTAAGTGTGAAACAAAATTTTGATTTTTATAATTTCCTTTGTATATTTGCTTTTTAAACTTTTTTTTGTATTGTTATATGCTATACGGAGTATGATAATCATTTCCATGTGAGATCTTTTTTTTTTGTTTTGCAATGGAAGCAATAGTCCTGAATTATTTCCTTTCTGCACCTACTTTTTCATCTGAAGAACAGTTACGTGTCTGAATCTTTAAGTTAAGTAAGAAAATGATCATCTTTTTTACTACTGCCTAGGTTTGATGTGCAGATAGCTGCAGCAGTAGCGGAGGAAACAAACTTGCCGTTTGTCACAGCAGAAAACAAGTTTGAGGCTTTGGTCAGCTGCTAAACCATAATTTGCTTTTTCTTCTTCATTTTGCGTTTGAGGAAGAGATACAATTCTCATTTGACCAGCTGTTTTCATGAAGATGTACCACACACAACATTCAGCATGCCTGCTGAAAATTTGATTCTTTTACAGGCTGCCCATGATGCTTTTGTTGAAACTAGTGGAGCCCTCAACACAGTTGCTGCATCTCTGATGAAAATTGCAAATGATATACGCTTATTAGGAAGGTATGTGTATGACCCTCGCTGATGAACGACTCTATTTTATTTACTTCATTCTTGTTTTTTTAACGGTTCAAAATGTTCTCCTTATACAGTGGTCCACGTTGTGGCCTTGGTGAACTCATTCTCCCGGAAAATGAGCCAGGCAGCAGTATAATGCCCGTAAACTCCTTGTCTCATTACTATATGCATTTTTCAATTACGCAAACCACTTTCCTATTACTTGCCATACCTCATGGTATTATTTGCCTTCCACTAACCTTTTACCATAACAATTGGGTTTATTCTATTTCAGGGGAAGGTTAACCCTACCCAGTGTGAGGCTCTCACAATGGTCTGTGCTCAGGTAAATTACTTCAGCTGTGGACCTTCTGGTTCATTAAGATGATGTGCTCAACATGATTTTATTAGCCAGCAATTAGTCTGATGCTTGTGAAATTGGTCCTTCTTCTTCAGTCCAATATTAGTTTATGCATCTTTAGTTATATTCAACAAGTTACTTGTTCAAATTGTCGTAAAGCCTCCCTGTCAAATATTAAGATTATAACCTTTTACATCTTGCAGGTTATTGGAAATCATGTTGCCATTACTGTGGGTGGATCAAATGGTCATTTTGAACTTAACGTATTTAAGCCAATGATTGCCAGCGGTCTCCTGCATGTACGTTCGATTATCGTTGTCCTTTATGTAAATGCAGTATTAAGTGGAGAATTTATCAAACTGTGATGGTTGGGTGAAGTTATTTAGTTCCTACTTCAGCTTCTAAATTTAGAATATGTCACATATTTAGAAATTCCTGCCTGGTTTTTATCTGACAGTCAGTAAGATTACTTGGGGATGCATCTGCGTCCTTTGAAAAGAACTGTGTCAGAGGAATTCAAGCTAATAGGGAAAGAATTTCAAAATTGTTGCATGAGGTAAGTTTGATGCCTAAATAATATTTTATTATCCATTTGTTATGTCCCAAAGCATACTGATGCTGTTGCTGTGTGACATTTTGCATGGTCGTGCAGTCACTAATGCTTGTCACATCCTTGAATCCAGTAAGTTTCCAGTTTTTTGTTCATTCTTTCTCTAATTTCACATGCTCTGCATAGTAACTTCTGCTTCTCTTCCAGAAAATTGGTTATGACAAGGCAGCTGCAGTTGCCAAGACAGCCCACAAGGAGGGACTTAGTCTTAAGGTAATGGTTCCTTCTATGTGCTGCACTACTCGATTCATTTCTAGTTTCCTCATGCTTTGCAGTTGAGTTATTGTAATATGAAACTAAAAATTTTAAATCTGCAGGATGCTGCATTGAAGCTTCAAGTACTAACCTCTGAAGAATACGATAATCTTGTGGTGCCTGAGAAAATGATTGGTCCATCTGGTTGACACAGATCTGAATATTTATCGACTGCCTGAAGATCTAATTTTTGAACCATTTGTACCCATTAGTTGGGATTGGGAATAAAGTGCCAACAATATTACCTTTTTGCTTTTAGTCTTTTACTTCTAAACAAAATTGATTTTCTTGAGGTGAGAACCTGACCCACCCCATTCTTGTAATGAACAATGATTGCAGAAATATACTGAGAAAATTCTTGTCCGGCCAGACATGGACTCTTATGATATATTCTCCTACAGGGTACTGGCATATAGTAACCATGATGATGACATGTTACATCAATATCACGGCATAGTGGCCGCTAGACTGCAACACGATACATTGAATATGTCGCAATCTTCTATTTGGGACATTGAATGCGGATGGGTTTTCAAATTTGTCTATGTCCTCAAACCTTTGTTTATTGCAACTTGCTTTTTTTTTTTTTTTTTCTCTCTCTCCAAATTCTATTGGTTTCACTTTTCACGTTTAAAGAATAATTCTATTTAGAATTTTATTTGAAAACTGATATGTATGTTAAAGAAAAATCTTTTTTTTTTTTTTTTTAATCTGTCAATCACTTTTCTTTTACATATCAATGATGTTACATAACTTTCGCATTTGTTGGGAATACACTAAAAAACGAGATGGGGTCCACCTACTTTTTAGCGTATCTTCGGTACTACTATTAATACCTATTACTTAATTTATTTATTTTTGTGGAAATTAGGAAAGTAAAAAATAAAAACAAAAACTGTGATTGGCCAGGATGGTAAGAAAAATGTACAAAGAGAGTTTACGCACGTGCGACTCTTCTCGGAATTTTTTAGTCCTCTTCCTGTCCTTAATGATATTGTCTCACTCCTCTACTTTACTTATCTTTCCTACTTCTTCCCGAAATATTCTTTTGGTTCATGAAAACGGCCTACTCGATCAGTCACTCACAACTCTGCAACTGGTTTTGCTGCCCATCCATTCTACCCTCCGTGGTGGTGATTTTGTCATAACTGATACTACTTTCATTGTATTTACATAAATTGACTACGACCCATTTGAAATTTGTACGAGATTTCTGTTCCAATTGTCGTTTGAATCTGTTGGTGCTTTTTGTTCCAGATATTATTAGCTCGTATGTAAGACAGTATTTCATACAATATTTGATTTTGGAGATTTGGTTTTTGACTATCAAAATTTAGAATTAAGACAGCTGGTTTATTTATTTTTTTATATTTTAGGGTCTTAAATGACAATAAATTTAGATCCCATGGCGTTTGTTATATATATTTGAGCTTTGATCATATTAAGAAGTGGAGGAGTGTAGTTTTTGAAAGAATATTTGTAAGTAAAACATGATCATACTGCCTTTTTAATTTTTAAAACTCTGAAACATGATTTTTTCTGATTTCTTGTTATAACTTATTCTATGGCGTTATCAGATATAAAACAGACAGTAAAAGATGATGGATTCCTGTGACTGCATTGACACCCAATGGCCTGCTGATGAACTTCTGGTGAAATATCAGTATATTTCGGATGTATTAATCGCGGTTGCCTATTTCTCTATCCCTGTGGAATTGATATATTTTGTTCAAAAATCTGCATTCTTTCCCTATAGATGGGTGCTTATGCAGTTTGGTGCTTTTATTGTTCTTTGTGGAGCCACACACTTTATAAACTTGTGGACATTCTCTATGCACTCCAAAGCTGTGGCAGTGGTCATGGCCATTGCCAAAATCTCATGTGCTATTGTTTCATGTGCAACTGCACTAATGCTTGTTCATATTATTCCTGATCTGTTGAGTGTCAAAAAGCGTGAAGTATCTCTCAAGAAGAAGGCTGAAGAGCTTGACAGGGAGATGGGCCTTATTCTCACTCAAGAAGAAACTGGAAGACATGTTAGAATGCTGACTCATGAAATTAGGAGTACACTTGACAGGCATACCATACTGATGACAACACTTGTTGAGCTGGGTAGGACTTTAGGCCTGGAAGAATGTGCATTGTGGATGCCGTCAAGAACTGGTTTGAATCTGCAACTTTCTCATACTCTCAATTACCAAATACAAGTTGGATCCTCTGTGCCAACAAACCTTCCTATAGTCAATGAAGTCTTCAATAATCCTAGAGCGATGCGTATACCTCACAACTGTCCACTGGCCAGGATCAGACCTCTTGTGGGAAGATACATGCCACCTGAAGTTGTCGCTGTGCGTGTGCCTCTTTTGCATCTTTCAAATTTCCAAATTAATGACTGGCCTGATCTATCTGCAAAAGGCTATGCAATCATGGTGCTGATTCTTCCTACAGATGGTGCTAAGAAGTGGCGAGACCATGAGCTTGAACTTGTTAATGTTGTTGCAGACCAGGTGTTTTTATGTTTTGCACTAAAATATAGACTTACAATTTAAAAAAGGATGGGTAATTATTTAGTCAACAATGGGTCATTGCCTCAAACTATCAAAGGAAGCTTGGTAGAGGTTATTTTCAAAACTGAAACTCCCTAACATAGGGCAAAACAATAGAAAAAAAATGTTAAATCTTGTGCACGTCAAATTTGAAAAAAGAATTTTTCTTAGATGGGAAAAGAAAATAAAAGATAAGCACTTGCAAAGATATGATAATATCTACTGAGAGAGGCTTAATTAGCCATTTTTTTAATTTCGATAAATTCATCCTCTCAAATTGCAAACAATGGAAAATTCATGTCGACCTTTGTTTATCATGTTATTCTCATTTCAGAGATTGTAAATGTGTTGTAAGTATCAACCTTAGTTTATCATGATATTCACAATTCAGAGATTTTAAGTGTGGTATAGGTGGTTTGATGACTATAAACTATGGGGTGCTCTGATGGCGTTGCTCCGATTCTACAAATAGGCCCCTTAAGGATATTGGATACAGGCATTACTTTGGAATTGCCCTGTAATACATTTGAAAACTCTGTACATTAGGGGGTCCATTAGGAAACATGATCGAATGCTTTCTTTTTTTTCCTGGATAAATTGCTCGTGTATATGATTGGTTCCATTCTATAGATATTCTCATTTTTGCCATCATTATCAATTCTCACAGTTAAGTTTTCTTCCTCGGATTACTGCTTTACATGGTTCTTTGTTCCTAATTTTGTGTACTGCAAGACTCAAGGGTCTACTCTTCATTTTCACAAGTACTGTATTTATTTTTAAATTTTAATATAGGTTGCAGTTGCCCTTTCACATGCTGCTATTGTAGAGGAGTCTATGCGAGCCCATGATCAGCTCAGGGAACAGAATGTAGCTTTAGATTTAGCTCGACGAGAGTCAGAGATGGCAATCCATGCTCGCAATGATTTTCTTTCTGTCATGAATCATGAAATGGGAACACCAATGTGTGCAATTGTTGCATTGTCGTCACTTCTTTTAGAGACTGAACTGACACCTGAACAGAGGGTTATCATAGAGACAGTATTGAAGAGCAGCGACCTTTTGACAACGCTTGTTAATGATGTTCTAGATCTTTCTAGACTTGAGGATGGCAGCCTTGAATTAGACATGGATAAATTCAACCTTCATGGGGTTTTCGGAGAGGTAACTGTAATAGATTTCTTGTTTAAATACTTGAAAGCAGTATAATTTTTTCAGTGATACTCACGCAGTCATTAATATGTGCTACTGTTTTCCTGTCTCAAATGCAGGTTATCAATTTAATAAAACCTATTGCATCTGTGAAGAAGTTAAATATGACTTTGATTCTAGCACCCAATCTACCAGTGTGTGCCATTGGTGATGAGAAACGACTCTTGCAAGTTCTCTTAAATGTCGTGGGTAATGGTATCAAATTTACAAAGGAGGGTTATGTGTCTGTTATAGCATCTGTTGCAAAACCAGAATCTTTACAGGGTTGGCGACCGCCTGAGTTCCATCCAGTTTCAAGTGATGGCCACTTCTACCTACGAGTACAGGTTGATGCTAGTGCATTCGCATTTCATTCAGCTCTCCCCTCCAACCCACTTTTTCTTTTTTTTTTGTAGTTTTTACAAACTATTAAGTTCTGCAAAATCTATATAGTCAACTACCATATTGCTGATTGCTCTAATAATTTACATCTGCCTAGATGTCTAGTTAGTGTAGGATAACTGTTCTTGGAACATCTGCCTAGATGCCTTGATAGAAGCTTATATGTTATCTGTTGATTATTCTTTTCAACATGCAACAGTTTGAAATTAATTCACTTACTGCACCCCATTGAGTTTTTTATTGAACCAAATATCCCTATTACTGCAGGTTAAGGATTCTGGATGTGGTATTCCCCCACAAGACATAGCGCATCTCTTTACCAGATTTGCTCAATCGCGAAGTGGGACAGCTCGAGCTAATAATGACTCAGGACTTGGCCTTGCCATCTGTAAAAGGTAGAGTAAGGAGTTCTGCAAATTGAAGTCTGTATGTATGGTTGTTAAACTCTTTTCTTGCACCTGTGTGCAGCTGCCCTATAATATTTCTTTGTTCTTATTCATATTCTTATTCATATTCAATTCTTCATTCATTCTTTGGCTCATGTTTTCACATAATCAGATTTGTAAATCTCATGGGAGGTCACATATGGATTGAGAGCAAGGGCGTTGACAAAGGAAGTACAGCAACACTTGTAATCAAACTGGGAATTTCTGAAAACCCAGAATCGTCAATGCACCAAGCTGGAAATAGAAGTGGGGACCTGATTAGCTATAAACCTGTAGTTAAAGATACCAATAAGGAACGGTATCAGAGAAGTGTATAGAAGATAATACCACTAGTGCTGCATCAGGATACTTGGTTTAATAATTAATTTAAATGTCAGCTCCGGGTTTCGGTAAGCCCCCAAAATTTTGCAGCCTGTCGCCACAACAGATCAGAGAGGCAATCTCCCAAAAGAACATTTTAGAGAATACAAGGTGAGAAATCAACGATGATTATTAACTGTTTTGCAAATAAAATGGTTACCCATACATTTTAGTTGAAGACTCTTATTCACAAGGTTTTGCATCTCGGAGAACAATATCATTTATCACTATGGACCATGGAGTTAAGGATATCCACAAGGTTTTTCTAGATGCCCAACGTGGAATGTAGATCTGAATTTCACCAGAGGAAGTAAAAATGATCTCTACTAGGCTGGAATCAATTTGAGTCGAGAAGATTATTAAAAAACTCAAGACTACTAAAACTCAAAATTGAGTCGAACACGAGCATTGGATTCGAATATATATGTCAAGTAAAATACTCATTTCTAAATCTTAAGACTAGCCTAAAACCAAACTTTTGGACTTATATTGAAAACATTAAACTTCTCAACTCAGTTCTAGCCTCACGCCGGTAAATATAAGACAAAAACCAAAATCCACTTCGAATATTGATTGCAAGGAGAAGATCTTCACAAGGAAATGTTAGTGTAATACTTAATTCCCAAAGATTTACGATTAATTTGTTTATGTCCATTCCAATCAAGGTTAAGTAAAGAGGTGACAATATAAGCCAATAAAAAGAAGTAGAGAGGTGACATCCCACTGCACAAACTATACACATCAGTTGCATCAATTTATTTTTTGGCCATTACCAAAACTAAGTTCATAACCTTCACTTTATCAACGTATATCTCCATTATAATTAAGTTTTAATTGTAAAGGTGCTAAGAATGCGTATTATAAAACTTAAGTACCAATAGAATAACTACAATTTAATAACCAACATCGCACAAGGTAAACTTAGGAAAAAAAAAAAAAAAAAAAAACAATGCGCAAGGTAAACTATGCAACGTTATGCAAATTCATACCAGAGGGAAAATTAACAGGGCAAAATACTATAGATTAAATAGTAGATGGAATACTTTAACCTCTTATAATTAAGCAAAAAACTAACAAGGTCCAATAACCAACACAAAAAACACCAAACTTGTCAAAACTACTCCAGGAGTAGATGATGATCCACGCACCATAGGGCCTATGTCCTTTAGATTTCAGGTTGTGTACCTCACTTCTTGGATTTCTTTGATGCTCTGCACCAAAACCAATACAATTTAGACCAGGCCTAACACACGTAAAAAAAAACAATGCATGTTTAACACCATGGCACTTACTGAGCAGGCTGGGATGCAGTAGCAGGTGGAGCAGGAGCTGGGGCTGCAGAAGGCTTCTCTCCAGGACCCTAATAACATTAACAAAAAGGAGTGAGAAATGCTAAAGGGCAAGATTTCTATAAGATAAAGTTTAAAATCCTAGCTCATTGGAGATCAATTACAAGTGCAAACAATCAAATGAATTTAGTAATGTGGAAAGGACCTAAGAAACTAAATGCTTACTTGGGCTAACCGTTCCTCCCTACGAGCGAATTTCCTTTCTCTGCTAGCCTTGTTCTTTGCACGCTTAGCCTCAAACTGATCAGACAAAGTCTTCTCTCTAGCTTTCTCAGCCTTTGACTTGTGAATGCTCTCCATCAGGACTCTCTTGTTCTTGAAAACATTACCCTTCACCCTCATGTACATATCATGATACATGTGCTTGTCAATCTTCTTCGATTCCCTGTACTTGCGAAGCAAGCGTCTGAGAACACGCATCCTTCTCATCCAAAGGACTTTGGTGGGCAGCCTTGCTTCCCTTGTACCCCTACGCTTACCTTTGAAAATTAAGGAAAGCATTTTATAGAAACAATTAGCAGAAAGTTGATAAAGAGGAAAATAACATTACAGTTTCATCAATTGCCTAAGCAAACTTGATTACTTTTTTTTGTGGTCTTTTTGCCTCCTATGACCAGAAAGCCATTACAAAATTGCAACCAAGGTATACATGCTTGGCCTAACTGAAAAGACGTCAGCTAAAAGATTATAATACAATGATATTTATTACCTAATACTGTAGTTTCCCAACTGTTTTTACAGTATTATCATCCAGGCTTTTCAAAAAGATAAAAAAAAAATTATGTAGAGCTATCCACCTATGAAATATCTGATTGCCCACATAATTTTTGGTTTAAAATGCATGCCACTTCAACCCAATTCCTGATACTTTTCAGTACACAACTGAAATAATAAGAGTAAATACCATATCCAGAGTGTCGCCCCTTCCTCTTGGCCTCCTTCATACGACGGGCACGTGAGCGCGAGTGAATCTTAGTTGGCTTCCTGATAATAAAGCCATCCTTAACCAATTTCCTGATGTTTTGCCCTGCCCATACAGATCCACAAAAAGTAAGCAACTTGCAAACAATACAAATTGTATTAATTGCCATAACGAATTACCTAAGCAGTAGCTTAGGTAATAAAAAGCTCCTCCTATGGACAACCTTGCAGGAATTTAAAGTATAACAGAGTAAATGTGGAATTAGAAACTTGTAAGTTCTAAGAGGTAAAAACATAACAAAAAATAGGAAAATAATTTATAAGTAATTTGTAAGAGAGGATATGTTTTAACTTAGTAAGAAATTTATAAGTTCTAAGTAACTAAAAACATTAACAAAACATAGAAACAACCAGAGCTCGATGCAACACAATACCCACAAGCTATGGAACAAACGATGACATATAATACACTAATCTCCCATTTTCAACCCAATACACATAGTACATAATTGTAATACTTGTGAGAGAGAAGAATTTAAAAGTAATTCCTTCTAACAGAGAACACTTTGCCCAATCCTGTTATAGTTGAAAACGCAAACCCACCTATCAGATTGCAATTCTACAGGACTGTTTGGTTATCTTAAATAGACACTCAGAACCTAGTTCGTTTAAAAACTCGAAGCTTTCATTTCCCTTTTAGGGAGTTCAAAAAACCACTCGGGTTGTAGTAAAATAAAATCCAAGTCTTCGATACAGATGATAAAGATGGAAGACATGGGAGAGAGAGAGAGAGGGAGAGAGAAGAAGAGAGCGTACGAGAATTGGCCATGGAGATTTCATTGACTTCATTTGGGTCAAGCCAGACCTTTCCTCTGCCGCACTTGAGAACACTAGCGGAAAGCCGCTTCTGGAGTTTCAACGAAACCATCTCAACCCCCCTGTCCTTCTCTACCTCTGTCGTAGCTGGCAGCGCTGAGGATGAAATTTGCGGAACAGAAGCGTTATATAGTGCACCGCTTTTGCCATCAACCCTAGGGTTTGGATTGGTCGTTTTTGGGCCTGTTTTGGGTTTTTCATCCTCTTGATGGGCTAGATAGCTTTCACTAAATCACTATTTTCATTTTTTGGGCTTTAAGCCCAGAAGTACAGAGTGGGTAAAAGGGGTTCACAATACACGTTGGTCTGAAAATTGATAAAATAAAAAAGAAAAGAGTACAATATTTCGTTCTATATTTAGGTCCACAAGTTTTTTTTTTTTTTTCAAGGGCCGACTGTCTTTATCCCATAAATTACCATTCTTTTTACAATAATTTTCATGAATTATCAAATTAGACACATAACTTCCTTATATGAGTTATAATTAATAAATAATCTCTATTCGATCATTAAATCTAACAAATTACTCGTACAAACTAAATTACCCCTGTTATAATATTTTTGATGTCTTTTCCTTTTTCCATCCTTCTCTTTTCATGTTATATGAAACTAATTTTTTTTATATTGATTCAATTTTAGCATCATAAATAATATTTAAATAATTTTAATTTTATTTTCTTGTCATAATATTTGAATATTAATAGATTTTATTAAATTTTTTTTTTCATTAACATAAATTCTACATGTTGTTGTTTCAATTTGAGTTTTAATAAAAATATTTTCATCAAAATTTCTTATTATTGCATTACATATTAAATAATATATTAAAATTGGATAAGTATAAAAAAAAATTAATTGCTAGTAAAAGAAAATATATATAAAAAAAAACAAAAGATAGAAAGTAAAAGACATAAAAAAAATTATAATAAATATATTTTAGTCTTTTCTAAGTTAACTTATTAGATTTATGGCTAATTTAGATTATTAAGGGTTATTTGTTAATTACTATTTAAATAAAAAAATTATGTATGATAATTTTTATTTGATAATTCATAAGAATTATTATTGCAGAAGGAATGGTAATTTTTAAGGTAAGTGCAATTGACTCTTTCTTTTTTTTTTCTCTCTTTTTTTTTATGTTGGGAGATCCATTCTCCATTGGGCTTAACAAACAAGCCCAAGATTGAAGAACAAAAATATTTATTGTGGAGTGAGGGTCCAAACAAGACCCATATTGATTAGATGTTGGTGCGCCAAGTACTAACTCACGTACTAATAGGGTTGGCACATAAGTCGAACTCGAGCAAGATTTTAGAACTTAATTAGAAAATTGAGTTTTTGGATTCGAGATTGAGAAGCTCGCAAGTAACTCGAATAGGCTTGGTCCAAAAATAACTTATGTTTTTACTAATAATTTTTAGTTAGAAATACATCCAAAGATGTATTTTAAGTTTGCTTATGTTAGATAATTTGAATAATTTATATTGTTAATGTTACTAAAACATGAATAAGTACACAAAAAAAATATTAAGCTTAAGACTCACGAGCTCGAGCCGACGTTGGCTAAATCAACTTACCACTTGTACAGCCAATACGTCTTGACTAAATCAAGAATTAATGTGAAACTACAACCTGATTTGACCAAATCGTCTACAACCAACATATCTTCCTAAATCAAGAATTAATGTGAAACTAAAAACTGATCTAACCAAATCGATTTACTTGAGCATAATCCATATTGATGGCTACATACCATATAATAACACATGTTTTCACATCTCAAATCTGCGGGCACCCGTTGTTTATTTAGGAAGGAAAAAGGAAAACAAACAAGAGTCAAAACCAGCCGCGTTAGTAGATTTGTTTTCTTAATTGTCAAATTTAAATGAATGTTTTTTTAATCTAAAATAAATTTCAATGTAATTATCATGAGAATAGACTTAAATCTAATATCTTTTGTTAAAAAAAATAAAAAATTAAAAAGATATTTTGCCAAAAAAATATCATCGCCCAATTAAAAGATATTTTGCCAAATAAATAAATAAATAATTAATCCTCCCAACAAAAATTGAACATTGAATCTTTGAACAACAATTTGAGTTGGAAATACAAAAGGCTTAAACTCAATTACATTTGGGCAAATTAAAAATTAGAACATTAAATTTATTGCTGAAAACCTAATTCTAGAAAAACCACTTCGAAGTTCCAACCCATTGCCCATATTTCTTTGGTCTTTTGAGTCTTGTATCATTTATAGTATGGAAGCTGATAGAACTTGATGTAGTTCTTGTACGCCATTAGCTCCTGGGATCGCTTCTGTGCTTCTTCTTCGTCTTCCACCTGAGATTCAATCACATCCTTACCTTCGTTCCCTTTAGCCTGAAAACAATTACATTTTACATTCTGATTAGAACCCATGAAATCCGTTGATGAGTAATCACCGTCTGAATCCGAATTTCCATCAACAGATACAAAACCTGAATCGTTGTCCATAGCATCCACTGTTTCCATTCCATTGGCGTAAATTGCCCCATTTTGGTTCAGGTCGTAACCAAATTCCAAGTTCAAGCTTTTAGGGGACTTATTGAGATCAATATCAAAGTTTTGATATGGAGGAGAATTAGGGCGTCGGAGAGGTTGTGGTGGTGGATTACGGCGATTTTGAACGGAATACTCATCGTCTTCATTGGGGAAATTCACTTTGGCTTTCTTGCCTCGGATTTTCCGAGCTTCTCTGTCATAGGCTCTGGCAGCTTCTTCAGCAGTGGCGAAGGTACCCAGCCAAACACGACATCCTTTTATAGGATCGCAAATTTCAGCAGCCCATTTACCCCATGGACGTCGCCGAATTCCCCTGTAAATGTTCTTTCTCTGCTTCTTTACGGGCTTCTCCTCTTCCACATTACCTGTTTGTAAAAAATCCAAACACAAACAATGACAACCCATAATATTGGAATTCATGAAAAAGAAAAAGGGATGGGGATGGGGGTGGGAGTGGTTTTAAATACGTAAAATGGTTACTGACCTGAAGAGGGACGTTGAGATCTTTTGAGGATGAATGAATCATCGTGACAAAATTCACAAAACACAGACTCAACGTTGTTTGGGTTAGAGAATGAGTTGGGCCGGAGGTCGGAGGCAGTACGGCGGCGGCTATGGCTGCAGGGAATGCAATCAGAGATTTTAGAACCGGCACCCATTCTTACAAAGGAATGAGAGCAATAACGAATTGCTAGCAGAATATTATAAGAGAGGTTTAATTGAGGAAGGATTTATGAAAAAAATTGGGTGAGAGCAAAAGGGTTTTTATATTAGAATTAATATTTGATTTAATGTTTTTTAAAATGTATGTACATACATATTGTACACTTTCTAGAGTTACCAAATTTGTTTTGGTTTATCTACCAAAATTTCAAATTTTGATTACATGGCTGATTGGGTAGAGTCTTATGGATTATATAGTAAATCTTATTCCATTATGTTTAGAGCATTTTAGGACAAGTTGTTTTAAAAAAAGAAAATAAAGTGATTGGAGATATGTATATGAATTATGCATGTAACATTCTAATTCATCAATCCACTTGTTAAAAAAAAAAGTCTTAGTTCAAGTATGCAGGAAAATATTTGTGGAAAATAATTGTCGCGAATCTCGAACAAAATTAGGCTCACACTTAAAGGGTGTAATGTGAATATACTTGTGAAAAACCGAAAAAAGAAAGAAACTTTTTTTTAAGTACTTGTTAAAATAATATAGTTAGGATTTTTGTAACAAATGTGCATGCAAGTTAAGGTATTTGTTAAGATAACATATTTAAAAAATTGTATTATTATAATTATTAGTTATAATTTCAATAATACATAATAAATAATTTTCTAATTTTTAAATATTTTAAGTCAACTAGGACATTTATTTTAGGTGTAATAAAATAAATAATTTACTAATTTTTAAATATTTTAAGTCAATTAGGACATTTACTAATTTTCACGATTTTAATATTATATAATTACTTTATTTATTAAGGAAAAATAAATATAATTTTCAAAATTAAATTTTTCAAAAAATAACAATTTAACATTAAATATCATTGATAAATACTACATATTTTTTATTTATGAAATCTTAACAAGTTTTTTTAGACAGTCATTAAAAATATCCTTACTATATAATTTAATTCTTTTGATATGTTTTAAATATTATATTTATTTCATTGTATTTAGCACACCTATTAAAAAAATTCTTCTAATTTCTTTTCAAAACCCAAGAAGCTCTCTCTAATATTAATGACAAAAAAAAAAATCTATATTACCTTAAATCTAGAAGGCCCATTTAATTTCATATACTAAGGACATGGGAAATTTAATTATTTATTTTTTTTAGATATTATGCTGACCCCTCTTAGGCAGGCTTTACTGAGGGAGATCATTTAATTTTAGATTAGTCTTCAGCACAAGACAAGTTTGCCAAAGATTAATCACAAATAATAATTTATTTATTTTGGCTTATCTAAGTCCTAATAAGAATTAGATTTTTTTTTTTTTGGATAAACACAAACTATCAATGTTGATTATTTCCACGTTAATTAATTATAATTTGATATATTAATTTTAATTAGTGTGATTAATATGATTATAATTCACACTAACAATAAGGACCAAATAATAATCTCTAAAATTAATAAAATTAGGTCTATTAAGTTTGGATTTGACCATCTGAAATGTCCTCCACGTGGCTGACCTGCAAAGGGCTATCCTTTGGATCTGTGAAAATTCCGATGCGAAAGTCAGTATTTGATCAGAGTATAAAAACTGTAAAAGAGTAAGATTTTAGAGGACAATATATTTTGTTTTAAGGTTTTGAGTCTCCTTATATAAGAGTTTTGTCGGAATTAATCACAACAGTTATGATGTCCGTTATATAATAATGGATAATAATGACATCTGTTATAATATTAATAGGAACTAATGGTAGCAATTACGATTTGGATTAGTCTGTTATACTTTAACCATGCCACTTGCAATATTATTATATTGGTACAATCTTATATTATCACTAGTCCCTTAAAAAACGAGTTTAAGGAGCGTAGGGACTTGAACTATTGTGGACTATATACCTAGGTCATGTTTCCCGTTTGCGGGGTACACTTTTTGTGCTAAATTTTTTAAAATTTTGGTGCTATCGTTGATATGATGCACTGATGGTGTGATATGCTTATCACTTTGGTGCAATCACTGATGTGATGCACTGATGATATGATATTTAATCACTGGCCTTGATGCTATGCTATATTCCACCTTATAACTTACCCACTTCACTCCACCTTATAACTACCCTATCTTATTAAAGTGGAGCATTAAAGTGGTTGACAGTATAAGCTTATACCATGTGGGTGCTGGATTATGGGTTGATATCCAACAATATTTGGAGTCACCGTTTAAGCTTGCCTTCTGGCTTTGGGTTAAGGGCTAACCTTAACCACCATGGTTGGGTAGCACAGGTCAAATTAATCATGAATTGTGTCCACACTAGCAGGCTACTTGGTTCTAGCCTCAATGCTAACAACCACTTTAATTATTTACTTGGTCACAAGCCCAAGCTACCAGGCTCAGCATAAACTGAGAAGTTCAGACTTGTTATAACAGCAGTTTATGCTTAATTTTTGTCCGTCGACAGGAACTAATATGCATTTGTATTAAACTGTACTGCATTAAATAGCATACCTTGCTTTGAGTAATATGGGTGAAAACTCGAGACTATTTGCTAATATTGTAGCATTCTGGGTAAAAATCCAAGCTTTTTGATGATGTTGTAGCATTTAGATGAAAACCCAAGCTTATAGATGATGTTTTGGCTTGTAGCCACATGATTTGTCTTGTTGTTTTGCCTGAGTGCTAGGCTTTTTAGCATGTGCTGCTAAAAGTATGCAGTTGTATTAAACTGTATGTATTAAAATAAACATTGTACCTTGCTTTAAGTAATATGGGTGAAAACCCAAGCTTGTTTTGTTGATGTTTTGGCTTTGTAGCCACTTTGATTTATCTTGTTACTTTTGCCTGGGCGTTGACTTTTTAGCCTGGGCTGCCCACTCCTACTGTGATTATAGGCATTTTAGCCGTGTGTCATCTCCTCGAACTCTTTCTCTAGGTCAGGTGAAAATCCGATGCTTTTGGCGATTTAGTATTCGAGGGGCCTCGCTGAAAAGCTACTTATGTCTTTTCTTAGGGTTGGGCTATTATAGCTCAACTTTTATAGTCGCAAGGGGGGACATATTGGATATCATTCCTCCTAAGGACTGTCACTAGCTGAAAAGTTGTGTATGGGTTTTTTTGAGCTATTTGTTATGATGGTGGGAGATAGCCTCTTCCGTGTTGAAGGTGATGAGCTTATCTTGATTTGATGACTTCGTGCATAAAGATTTTTTTGAAATAAATTTATAATTGCAGTTAAAAGCCGAGCTCAATAGAAAATTCGTTAAATCCGTATATATGAGAATATTTTGTTGAAAATAAACAATAATATATTTTTTAATATAAATTGTACAAACTCGGTTTAAGCAAGTGACAATAAGCATAATAAGCATAATGCAATTAAACAATTAAGTAATTATATAAATATATAAAAATTTAGTGGCTGGAGTGTTGAAAAGTCTATGTAGTGATCCATTCAAATCAAGTGAGAAATTTCAGTAAGTGACAGGAGTAATTTAGAGCACTTAAAATAATTGGTGCAACAGTAACGGATCCTTTATTGGCCATTTGAGACCTTATCTGTATTTGGACTTGAAGAAGTCGAAGTGAGAAGTCAGCAAAGTGTGTATTTTATTGTTTATTATTTGTTAACTTTCAAATAATGAAATAAAACAATTAAAACATTAAAAGCAATAAAACTCTCCTTGAGCTTTCCTTTTTAACGCATGTGAGCTTTTATTGTTTATTTATTATTTGTTAACTTTCAAATAATGAAATAAAACAATAAAACATTAAAAACGATAAATCTCTCTTGAGCTTTATTTTTTCACGCATATGAGCTTCTTTTTTTTTTTTTTTGTAAGTACAGTGTGATATTATTTTTGAATGAATGTGAAAACACTTCAGCTCATTCAAATTTGCGTACATGAATAAAAGTTAGAATTATATATAGGCAGGCACGTTGAAGCTCCTTTGCTGCCATGACTTGGATGAAGTGGATCGGGAGAAGTTGGTGGTGCTGTGGTATGCTCATATCTATGCTTTGATTCCATAATCGGTCTAAAAATTTGAAGAACAAATTTTTTGTTCTTAAGAGTTTTTTCAAGTTTTGGTAGAAAGATTGGAAATCCAAATCTGATGGATTTTTCATGGACGACACTAATGTTAAGTCTGGATTTGACCAGATGAGATATCTTCTACGTGGATGATCTGTAAAAGGGCGGTCCTTTGGACCTATGAAAATTTTGATGTCAAAGTCAGTATTTGATCAAAATATAAAAACTGTAAAAGAGTAAGGATTTGAGAAGACAACCTGTTTTGTTTTAAGGTTTTGAGCCTCTTTATGTAGGAGTTCTATCAAAATATTAATCACAACAGTTATGACATCTGATGAAAATATTATTAAAATGCAATTGAAACAAATAACTTGTATAATTTCTATAAATGAGAAAAATAATATTAGTAAATCTATTAATTATTTAAATATTCTGACAAGAAAATAAAAATTATGAATGATCAAATATTATTTATGTATACTAAAATTGAATCAATATAAATAGTTTTAGTTTCATAAAAAATGAAAATAAAAATATGTAAAAAGGAGAAAACATAAAATATTTATAAAAAAAAAAAAACTTATTATGAGGGTAATTTAGTCTTTATAAGTTAATTTGTTAGATCTAGTGACTAATTTTGATGAATGGTGTTTATTTGTTAATTATGACTTAAATAAGAGAGTTATATGCTTAATTCGATAGTTTATGGAAGTTAATGCAAAACATGTGATAATTTTTGCGTTGACCATGAAATTAGAGACAGTCTGTTAATATATATATTGTAATAGCACTAGCAGCTACTTAATAATTTAAAATCCATTCTATTTATATAAAATAGTAATTATTTTTATTTTCTTTAAATATGCTGAATAAGATTGGAATTCAAATAAAATACAAATAATTTTTAGAGTTCTAATTTAAATTCAATTCAAATTCAAATATTGTAGCATTCAATTAACAATTCAATATTCAATCTGATATTCGATTAAAATATTAAATTAACTATTTGATATTCATTAAAAATGATTATTAATTTTATACAGTTACTAGTATTTATTTATTTTTAAAATTTATTACTTTGAATACTTTACGTGATTACTAAGCTAATTCTAATTTTATTAGCGGTTAACCTTGGTGTTGTTTGTATTTAAGAAGGCTATTTATAATTTTTACTTTATGTCTATTCTAGTTTGTAATTTGCACTTTAATATTCACACCTTAACGATAAAATACTTAATTTTATTTTATTCATGATTTTAAATATGATTTTTCAAATAAATATCATTCCTTGTTATGAAAATTTAAATATCCATCCAAATATATTGTAGATTTGAATAGATATTTGAATTTGAATAATTCAACTACTCAAAACTATTCAGTTCGAATTTTAACCCTATAATGCCAAAAACTTGAACAATAGAAATTGTTTAAATTAAAAAAAGCAAAGAAAAAGAGAGAGAGAAAAAAGAGAAACTACATCTTAATTTAGCTTATATATTTGGTACAAATGAAAATGAGAGAGAACATGTGCAATGTTAGATACTTAAAATTTTTATTTTTTGTCCCTCTTTTTTTCCCTCAAGCAAACTAATAAACTTTTCATTTATGTTATTAACTTTTTAACAAAATGTTGACCTAACATAAATTATATTGCAAACTTGAGAACAATGACATAAATTGTCTTTAAATAAGAAGAAAGAAGTAAGTGATCAATTGGCACAAAAGAGAAGACTCTCATTTTTCTTGTACCAAAAGACACCATTAACTTTACCTTTTGGGATTTTTCTTTTAGTTTTGAAGCAGAGCAACCTACAATAACAAGGTCACATTAATTATAAGACTTTTCAACTTATTGTTGGGTGTATAAGCATCCACATCCCCTTAGAGTCACCATGCATATGGTCTCTAATCCTTAGAAATATATAAAGGGGACTGGCCATATGTTAAAAATCTGCTAGGTACTAATGAATGGCATTCACAACCCCATTCTTCAGTATTACTACTACTACTACCTCTGTGCTTCTCTTCACGATATTTCTATTCTTTGCCAATGCTATAAATCATGATTTTGGCCCCAAACCACAAGATTAGCAAAGTTAAATCCATTAGAAAGAAAGAAGGAAAACCACCCTGACCCACATTCAATCTTAGACGAACCAAAGCTACCCTTTAATATCACTGCTATTCAAGGGCTTGTTTTATGTAAATCAGGCACTAAGTACTTCCCACTTCAAGGTAATCAATTTATATCTACGATCTTGAACATTGCTTTTACTCATTTTATTTCTTATGAAAAATCTACGCATGAGTTACAGATATGCAATTATCATTATCATAGCGATAATAACATGTTCCGAAATGAAAAAAAAAAATTAATCTAATTTAGCATTGATTTAATATCTTATGTGAGTGTGTAGGAGCCATGGTAAAGATAACTTGTGTAGCTGTTGACAAAGAAGGGTATGACACAACTTTCTCCATAAAGGGTGAAGCATCTAATGCAAATGGATACTTCTTTGCAACATTAAACACATCTCCTTCAAGTTATGTTGAGCTTAAGTTGTTGGAAATGAAGGAAGGCATTCCTCCATGGCTCTCCTTCGGAGACATGCAATATTCCCACAGACATCAACAATGGCACAACAGGTGCGCTTCTTACTTCTAATTATCGCATTGTTAACAATAACAAGAAGATGATCAAGTTGTTTAATGTAGGGCCTTTCTACTATACCTCAGCATAAGGTATAAGAAATAAATAATCTGAAAAAGAGAAAAAGTTCAGGTTAGTTTAATTTTAGAAACTGCTTAATAATGTTCTCAAACCTGTTAGAGAAAACATGGATGGTTTTTCCATTCTACCAAACATAATCTGAAAAAGCAAGTTAGTACTATTGTACTTAAGCATGCATTTATGTACTAGAATGATTGAGTTCTTATAGTTTCATTGAAATTTTGATTTCTATAATTTTAATATGTGAGTGGATACAACTGAAATCAGTTTTGTGTACTAATTTTCATTACTTGTTTCATTTTCGATGTACGAAATAAAATCTCAACCAACGAAAGTTGCACATGAAAGATCAAATTTATGCATAATTAATGATCAAACCTCATAGGTAAAACTTCTAATTTTAAAGGTTTTAATAACTACAACATAATCATCTGATGATGCAAATAGCCAACAAAAAGATTGGCTCAGATATTAATTATTAATCTCAGTTAACGAAGACGAGGGAGAAAACTTATTTAATTAGATGTTATGTTAAAGAAATATATAAATGATTATCATACAAGTACTCTAGATGATCAACAAATACAAATAGATTTGAATGAGAAAGAGATTTTCGTTGACACCAATTAAATTAATTATTGTACCTCCGAAGTATAGTAGTATAATTGAATTTAACATTTTTGGATTTAATTTTTCAAATAGATAACATATTATATATGTTTTAGATTTTTAGAGTAGGAAATTGATTACAATTTATTATTACATATAGGGTCTGGAACTAAGATGATTGAAATTTTAAAATTAAAACTGGTATGAACAAATATTACTAATTAATTAACACAAAAAACATGGTATAACTGACGACTTACAAAATTTAGTTATATCCTACTACACTTAAATCTAGTAATTATTTTTTATTTTAAAAAAAAAAAAAAATTAGGCAGAAAAGGATATTCTTTATTAAAAATCTATACTATATATAAAACAATCTCAGAGGCAAATTTTTTTATTTTCTTTTATACCCATATGAGTTTGTATTATTACATAATTATGTTTAGTTGTTATTTTAATAAACAACTAATCACTTTCTTTTTTTTTAAATCTTATATTTTTTCTCTATTTTAATATCAATAGAATTGTAATTATTTTATGACTATTGATTTCTTTTTTACTAATTCTTCTCAATATTAATAAATCTATAATTTTTCAATAATTATATGCCATAGCAATTAAAATTGAATTTCTGATTTTTTTATTATTTAATAAGTACCAAATAATCTTTAGTTTTTTTTTATTTTTTAGTTCTTCTCAAATTAATAAAATAATTTTTTTAAATACTATGAATTAAAAAAAAAAATATTTAGAGTGTAGTTTACATGAATTTTTTTTTCTTCAATACTGTATGAGTTTTTACTATTACATAAATATTTTTTAATTATTATTTTACTTCAAATATTCTATTTTTTAATTTACTACTTTCATAATTTTTTGCTATTTGAATATTAATATAATTATAATTATTTCATGACTATTGATTTTTTTTTTATCCTAACTCTTTTCAATATTAATAAATCTATAATTTGTCAATAACTAAGTATTAATAGTAATTAATATTGAATTTATCAATTTTTAATTTAATAAGTTACAAATAATTATAATATTATAAATTAATTTTCTTTTAAAATGCTATGAATGAAAAAAAATAAAATTAAAAGTATATTTTTTATGACTATAATATTATTGTATTAATTCTTCTTTCATCTTCTAATTTTTTTTTTAAATAATTATATGTTAAACGATTTTTTAGAAATAATTATTTGATATTTATATTAATTATTGATGGATATATATATATTCAAAGAACAAACAGTTGGGTCGATCAAATATTAAAAGATTGCATGCATAACTCACATATTTTGTATATATTTTTGGGAATATTAATTTAAAAAATATATAATTCAGGCTGCTATGCAAGCTGCATTGTTCCTATATTTATATTGGATATAATATAAAATGAAAATCATGGGTGTTTACACCCACGTATTTCTTAGTTCCTTTCATATTGACGTGCAACCATGTAACCTCCTACTTCAAAGTGGGACAATTCCTATATATATATATATAAAAGGGTAATATGGTGGTACAGCTGCAAAATACTTCACCCATTTACTTTCTTTCTAAAATTAATAAGTTAAGCTAGCTAATTAATTTGCTACCTATACACGAAAATGGCTTTGACCCTCATCTCCTTTGCTACCAATTTTATGCTTCTCTTGTCCCTGCTGGTTATAGCTTCTGCTACTGATGGCGGATATGTTCCAAAACCTGACCTTCATAAACCCAAACTAGACGAAGAGAAGCTACTATCAACCAAAATAGCCATTCAAGGTCTTGTTTATTGTAAATCTGGCTCTAAACTCACCCCACTTGAAGGTAAATATTACTCATTCATTCTCTTCCACGAGCACATATTATAATTCATTTAGTAAAAATTTTAAAAGTCTATAATTTATGTGACCGATAAATTATCACTTCAAGCTTATGTTATATGTATAATTAACAATGACAGGAGCTGTGACAAGAATAACATGTGAGGCTGTTGATGAATATGGATTTGAAACAACACCATTTACCTTCTTAAGTGACACGAGTGATGCAGAGGGATTTTTCTTTGCAACATTGTGTCCATCAGAGGTTGCAAACAACAGTAAGCTTAAACAGGAATGCAAGGTTTTTCTTGAGCTCTCTCCTTCTGAGACTTGTAACGTTCCCACAGACATAAACAAAGGGATCACTGGTTCTGATCTCCTTCCTAATTCTTATCGCTTCCTCAATCATAAGAAGATGAAATTGTACACTGTGGGGCCTTTCTATTTCACCACCTAGATCTCATTCTTCTAAGCCACTCCTCTCTAATGGTTATAATTTCATGATTTCGAATTCGTTTTTTTCTTTCTTTGCTTTACATGTTGCTTCAGTATTGATAATCAACTAAATTATTTGTCTTCTTTACCTTTGATGACTTGTAACAGTTAATTCAATAAATATATACCCACATGAATTAATAATCTCATTACCTCTTATATTTTATTATTTCTGTCATCTTAATTTTAATCTCATAACATTCAACATTGAGGGACTAAATAATTTAAATTGTTTTTAGGGATCTATTTGATAAATTGAATATTAAAGGACGAAATTGATAAGTTAATAATCTTTTAAGGACTTAATTGACAAAAGTAAATATCAAAGAACAAAATTGATAAGTTGAGGATCTAGGGAGCAAAGTATTTGCTTATTGCAAAGTTTCTAATATTTATTAGGGGTGTGCATGGGTTGGTTTGGGCCGGGTAGTGATAAATTTTTAAATCGAACCGAAATTTTTGAGTAATAAAATTTATGAACCGAACCGAAAATAGGCATTACCCGAATTTATCTGAACCGAAAAAATATGACTAGTTCCTTCGGATATTCGGTTACCCGAAATTTATCAATATTTTACTAAAATTAATTTAAAAATTATATTTTTTTTGTTTTTTAACCTCATACTTTTTAAATTCATTAGTTATTATAAAAGAAAAATACAAAAAACATAATATATTAACATATTCAACACAAATAAAAATATAAAAATATAAATTAATACAACAATACATTAAAAATAACAAAAAAAAATTATATATTTTAATTTTCGGGTAACCACGGGTACCCATGTGTACTCTACTTCACTACCCGTAACCGAACCGAAAATAACAGGTATTAAATTTAACTACCCGAACCAAACCGAATAAGAAAAATACCCGAATTTAACCAAACCGAATTGCCAGTTCGGTTCGGGTATTCTATTTTTCCGAGTTCCTTGCACAATCCTAATATTTATTATAATAGTTAACCATTAAATTATTATTTTAATAATAAATTTAAAATTATATTTATTACACTTTAATAAATATTTTAGAACACCCGCGTTAAGTCAACTAACTAAGTTACTATGATAAGGTGTAACATTTATTATATTTAATTAATTGATAGCGTAGCACCAAGCCCAGAAGTTTTAGACGATAAAAACCAAATTTATGGTCACTCATAGTCCGATCATCTGATGTCAAAACCCATATTATAAGCACAATAAGTTTGAAATTCTCCAACGTAATACATTTTCAATGTTATAGGCTTTGTTGATTTTCAATCTGAAAGTGATGTGCTTGAAAACAATGCCTCCCTATGAATGTGTCAACCATCAACCTAACAAAACATTTACTCGTCCTTATCGTTGGTTACAAGTCGTAGGCTTAGGAGCTGTAATGGCGGTGGTAATGAGGCTAAGTAAAGCCCTAATTCCTCATACTTAGATTTATTATAATGGGTGTCTTAAGTTTGTAATATTTATTGGATCTCAATATTATTTAATTTATTAATTCTTTTTTTTGAAAAAAATAATTTACAAAATGTATATTTATTATATTTTATCGAGTGAGTAAAAATAAATAAGACCTATATATATTTCAGGACTTAGTAATAACTTGAAAAGAAAAATAAGATATATATGTTTTTTTCTTTTTTATTACTAAGTATATAAAGTTTAGAATATTTATTATAGTTATATCTCAATGCTATTTCATTCGTAAATTATTAATTATACAAAAAAAATATTCTTATCTTGTGAAAGATATTAAAAAAAATTATAATAAGGACAATATAATCTTCTTATAAGTTAATTTATTAAATTCTATGACTAATTTGAAATAATTAAGTATTATTTACTAAACATGGCTTAAATAAAAAATTATGTATCAAATTTAATAGTTCATATAATTAATACAAAATGAGTGGTATATTTATAGTGTATAATGTAATTGACCCTACTTAACTCACAAAGGGGTGACTTTAACAGAATCTTTGTTTGTCTTGTGGATGGGTTGGAACAAGGAAGGCAAAAGATGCCAAGCAATGGATCTGGCCAAAACAAACACCCGGTTCAAGCTCCAATTTTGATTCCTCACTCCCCAAAAAGTCAATCCCTCTGCCACATTTTTATTCCTTTAAAGAAACAAACCCACCCCGTTTGATATCAGAGCGCCAGATTGCAGAAAACAAGGAAAAGGCAGAAAGTAAGACATGGAGGATCAAAGGGTCACAAACAAGCAAGGAAAAAAGAAGACCCATGTAAGCATAAGTATTAGCGGTGGCGGCAGCGGTGGTATAGGAGGGCTAATTCTGTTGGGTGGCGCTTTGGCTGTTACAAGTGTGATAGCAGTAGCAGCGTTTGCAGGCAAGAGAAATAGGAAAAAAGGTGGGAATGAGAAACCAAAATCACCAAATGTTGTACCTGAAGAAGTGAACAAATTAGACTGTCACATTGAGGACGAGGGAGGACAAGGGATAGGAACAGCTATTCAGAAGAATTCATGGTAAACGCAAACAAAGACACCCTTGATTTTGGTACCATGTTCATGCTTGTCAATTTTCATTCTTCACGCACAATTTTTTTTCAGGTGCTTGGGCCTTGAAAAATCAAACACGAGCTTGAATCAAATTGATTCTTGGGAATTCGTCTCCACCCAAAATTTGGTTTTGGTAATTCCTTCCTCCTCTGTGCTTGTTTCTCTGTAAAACTTCCACTATGTAGCGTATTGTATATATGAACAATGGCCTAATTCAATCTGTCTAGCAAATGGTTGGGTTAAGTCCTTGTTTTCTAAGTACTATAACTGCTCGGAGAATAACTACTATAATGAGTTAATCGTTTGGTTCAGGAGGAGAAAATTGAGCCTAAACCCAATGATGAAGAGGAAATCCCAACCTTTATTCACCAGGAGATTGCGATGTCTGATGATTCGCAACCAGAAAGTGTGGTGTCCATGGATGATATTGAAGTGGTGGAAGAATGCTTGGCGTCAATACTTGACGACTCTTGTTTGGACAGAGAAAACAAGGGAGAGCCTCAATATGAGGAAGTCCTATTGTCAAGGGAAATTTTTGAATTAGGCAAAGAGAATGGAATAACTGAGAAAGAGAATGAAGTTGCAATGGAAAATGGTCATGGATATGATGATGATGATACGTTGGAGTTTGAGAATGCTGTGGAGGATGGTGAAGAGGGCTCAGAAGCAACAGAGTGGACTTCCGTGGATACCACTGAAGCTGCCATTTGGCCCGCAGAGTTGACAGGGGAAACAAAGATCAATCTCAAAAGTCCTGGGGAGGAGCTTGAGAAAGTAGACGGGGCAGCCAAAACAGAGGAGTTTGGTAACTACTACGATGGCAATAATGGTTATGGTACTGAAGGTCCTGACAATGATTCCACTGAAGCTGCAATTTTGCCTGCTGAATTGATTGGGGAACCAAAACTTGAAACCGGGAAAACAAAAATCAATCTCGAAAGTCCTGGCGAGGAGATTGAGAAGGTAGATGGAGCAGCCAAAATTGAAGAGTTTGGTAACTACTACAATGGCAGTGATAGTTATGGTTCTGAAGGTCCTGACAGTGGTTCCACTGAAGCTACAATTTTGCCTGCAGAGTTGATTGGGGAACCAAAACTTGAATCCTCGAAAACAAAAATCAATCTCGAAAGTCCTGGGGAGGAGCTTGAGAAGGTAGATGGGGCAGCCAAAACTGAGGAGTTTAGTAACTACTACAATGGCAATGATGGTTATGGTATTGGAGGTCCTGACAATTATTCCATTGAAGCTGCAATTTGGCCCGCAGAGTTGATAGGGGAACCAGAACTTGAACCCGGGAAAACAGAGATCAATCTTGTAAGTCCTCTAGAGGAGCTTGAGAAATCAGATGGGGCATCTAAAACAGAGGAGTATGCTAACTACTACAATGGGAATGATGGTGATGGTTCCCAAGGTCCTGACAGCGATGACAATGAAAATACTGTAACAAAAGCTCTGATCTTGAATGCCAAAGCAAAGGGGTCTGCGGCGCTTATTGATCAACCATTACACTCATCAAACTTGAGGCTTTGGATTATGACTATTCTATTGATGGGGCTGATGCTAGTTATACTTACGCTAACCCATCGTTCAGCCTTCTCTTATTATCTCCTTGATAGTAATTCTGAGATTGCCCCATGACATGCGAGTTGGAAGGCAATATTAGAAAAACACTCCTTCAATGCAGAGCTTCCCCATCAGGAAATAAGTCTTTCAAAGTTGTAATACACACAAATAGGATAGAGTGAAAAGAGAACAAATGTCAGGAACCATTTGTGTAGCATTCACTGATATAGTCACAAATAAACTAGAAAAAGCACACTCTTTTCAGAGTCATAGTTCTAAGCCAGAAAAAAGAAAAATAAGAATTTGATTTTATGGATGAGAATCCACTATTAGTGACAATTACCAAGTCACCGACCAGCCACCAAACGTGTATGTTGAACATAATACTACCATGTAGTCTCCCGGTCATAAAAATAGTTATCCAATATTCATGTGAATTCAAGTCATAATTTCACATACATATATGATTCCCAACCTTTGATAAACACTGAAATTAGTGATTGATAAGCATTTTCAACTTTGCCTTAAACGGAACTTTCCCTCAACCCTTCTTTAGTATAAACCACAGGAGACCACCCAACTAAATCAAAAGACAAAAAAGTCCATGGTTTAGACACCTGAACGGTTGCCTACATGCAATGAGAAAGTAATACTACTAACATTGTAAATGCTCGAGTCTACTTAAACCAAACCATAAAAAAGAAATTGTTAAAACTACGGACAATTACCACCTTTTTTTTTCTTTTTTTTTTTCTGGCCATGCAGAAATCCAACATGAAAACTGACAAAGTAATGGCACTTTAGCAAACGAAAATAAATATTTTTGTAGCGAAAGAGTCGTACAATCTTCTGTCCAAATACTTTGCTTCACCTTCTCACAGGTATGTTTACAGTGTCTGCTCCTTTACCCTATCACTCTTTTCTATATACAGTGCCCTGAGACTTGAATGGAGAGTCTTGGGCTCTTGGCTCAATTGGCTTCTGCCAGTTTATTTGGTTGAAGTGTCCTACAAATATCTGATAAGGAAATGTATACCAAAAACCGATCGTAAACGGACTGGAACATCAATTTTCTGAGGACAAAACTTTTACTCTAGCTTGCAATGGCTGGGTGAACGACAGTTGGCATTGCTGGCTTATCAACTAGCATTCAAGAATATCATGGTTTTCCATTAAGCTTGGCCAGCTGCAACCTGTAGACCACCCCAGAACACCCAGGATTAAATCTACTCTGGAGCAAGCATTGACCTGTGAAGCAAATTAACTGAATTAGAGAAAAGACACTTGGCACTTTTATAGATGAACATGCTTAAAGTTGTAAGAACAAGGAAGAAAGAAATTGAGGTATGATATGCTACCAAATGTTCCAAGTTCCCGTCAATATGAAATAACATGACAGCCATTCCCCTTCCACGGTCAATCTCAGCCTGGTTATTGATAAATGGAAATGTAATAAACATCACATAGTGATTGACATTTGTTGATAAATGACAAAAGCCAAAGATTTGACCATCCATAGTTTGGAATCATTTTAACAACTCACCACACAAGAACATACTGCGATGGCTGCAGTGGCCAATGCTGTTGTTACCTCAGCCATCATACCTAGAATAAATTTTTACGTATAACCAAGTTAAGAAAATTATATATATGCAAGTATGCACAAGGGAAATGTTAATAAATGTGTTACACTTGATATTGAGTACCCTTTCGAGTCATTCTTCCAACAAGCAATAGAGCTTACCTCTTCTATCTATGCATACAATGCAAAACCATTGAATAGAGTGCTCTTCTAAATTGTGCCAAGAGGCAACTTTGCTGGCTTGCCAACTCTCCAGACCTGGCAGGACTTCTTTGTACATTGGCATGTTAGCTTGAATTATTTTGGCAACTTGGTTTCCAGGCAGTAATAACTCCCCTTCACCCTTTAAACTTACATGCTGCACATGCTTGTTATGTTTTCCATTGACCTTGGGGGTCCAAACACTTCCATTTTTACTGTGGAGGACATCTTCACTTCTTCCTGGGGATGATATTTCCACAAATTTCTTGGAACCTTCTCTCAACTCTTCTGCTTCACTATCTCCTTCTGAATCAGTAATGAAGTCATTGACTGTATCGGTTGTTATTTCTGCAGCAGAAAGTGCAGCCTGCTCCCTCAGAAACTACACACAAAATGAAATGCATAAAATTAGAGAAAAAGCCCTTCTTCTTTTCTTTCTTTTTTTCCTTTGGGGGCATCTAAAATCTGCATTGCTAATTGGATATGCTACCTTCATTATTTTGTGTCTGGCACTACGTGTTTTTGCATGTTGCAACCACTTCTTATGTCTCTGAAAAGCTGATTTGCTGGATAGTGCCTGGTATAGAAAAGAAAAAAGAAACAAAGTATGAGATCCACGGAAGTGGTAAAACTAGAAAGGCAGATGAAGGGTATCTTGTACATATGACTGGGGATTTGTGTACAGAATAGAAATGCACTAATTTAAAGGTGTTAGAAATCTATAAATAGCAAACAAAATGCTTAACATTATAATTTTAACATATTTTTCAATTCAGAAGCTACTGGCACCACCTTCCTAGATTGGGAAGCCATTGACACCACATTCTTAATCTTAAAAGATTACAAAGCATGAGAAGTATAGCCACAAAATATTGGCCTACCTACTATATGCATATAAGCTTGGCTTCTTACAAGCCAGCTTGTTTGAATTAAAAAAAGAGCCAGTCATCCGTTAAATGTAGAGAACCTATCAAATAACATCTAAAGTACCAAAATGGTAAAATCATATTATCATGTAAGCACATGTACCTTAGTATTAAAAACAAAGTCTGAATGACATCAAATGAAAGCAGTGAATAATCATGACAACAAGTGCACCCACTGTGCACCTGGGTACCTAAATGTTGCATATATTTGAATTTGTAAACAAAAATTAGAATTTTACATTTCCACCACCACTACCAAAAAAATTTATACTTCCACATATACTAAACTTATTTTCAGATTTTCACAATATGAATCAAGAAGAAAGAAAACAAATGATTACTAACATTATAGGTAATTATCTCCACAACTTCTGCATTTGCAAGGACATGTGTAGGAGAAACGAGGTTGCCATTGACCTGCATTCCAAGGAAACACCACACAAGACAGTTTATCTTTTCAATCATCATTTTCTTCTTTTGTTTCTTTCTTTTTCAAAAGTGAGACTTGATTAGAGAAATAACTGCCATGTGAATAACCAGGAATACCGGTACCTTTGCAGCCACCATCTTGTTGCCAATTTCAGTGTGTATCATATAAGCATAGTCAATTACAGTTGCCCCCTTAGGAAGATTCTTAATCTGTAGATAACATGAAGGTAACTATCAAGAAGCTGCAGCAATATTCTTACACTTGCTGTCGAATTCTGTCATTTCTTTATTAAAAAGAAAAAATTCATACACTGAAGTATTCTCTCTTACCTCCCCCCTTGGTGTAAACACAAAGACACGACTACCTAATAGATCTCTGGTGATAGTGTCCACAAATTCTCTTGAGCTCATATTGCCTACAAACTCTTCTTGCCATTCTCTAATTGCATTGAGCCAGCCAATCTGGAAAAAATAAAAATTACCATCCATGAAATCAGAATCAAAATCTCATCAAAGATTCCCAAGAATTTCAAGGATGATTTCTATACTAACATGTCAAGGAAAGGTAGCATACCCTCAGTGCAATGTTGGCATTGTTAAGACAGACTGTCTTCCCTTTTGAGCTTTTGCCACTAGGCATTGCACGTCCAATTAAACCACTAACAGATACTCTCCCACTATAATGTGCTGCAATGCCCCTCTCAGCTATCAAATTCATTTCCTCAGTTCTAATCTGCAAAAGTAAACAAACCAAATTAGCTACTTAATATTTTATGAATAATGATAAAACAACTAGGCTCTGAAATTAGTTCCATAAGGAGAACCATTCCACACAAAAAGATTAATACGGACCTTACTGGACCAGGCTCTTTTTCTATCACCCATAAAAAAAAAAAAAGGGAGGAAAGAAAAATGCCATCCAACTTTACCTGGACTTCTAGCTGAAACATGCTTTCGTACAAAAATGGAATAACAGTTGTATGGAGACTTTGGTAGCCATTAGGTTTGGGGGTTGCAATATAATCCTTCATCTGGTTCAAAACATACCAAGTACTTTCATATTTTCCTTTTAAAATGAAACTAAATAATCTTTAAATAGAAGCAGGAGCAGCATACTCACAGCTCTAGGAATAGGGTTCCAAACTCCATGGACCAAACCAAGAACATGATAGCAAATCTGCACAGAACAAAATTAAAAGAAGCTATATGAGATGCGAGTGCAAGGAGCACCAAGAGAAAAACTAATTCCTTGTGCTGCTTGTGTTACCTGCTGTGGACTACATAGAGGCCCAACGCCTATGCATGCCTTCGGTTTTATGATAATTCGAAGCTGATTTCAGTAAACATCAATGTTTCAAGAAAAATAATTTAAAATGTCAGAAAGATTTCTCATAAGATATTTTGGGATAGTTTCTAGACGGCTGACAAAACAAACCTGTGCAATTTGATTGATCTCATTGATCGAAGCTTTTGATTTGAGAACTGCTTTATAGATACTACAAATAAACGACAAACTTTCTCACTTAATAGCTTGCTAAAGTACTTCCATATCATATAATTTATAACAGTAACACTCTTAATGATGCACAGTTTCTCAAAGAATGAAATACCATATTGTATATGTGTTCAATTGTAACTATGTGATTCATTGTATCATCTAATGAGATAAAGGTTATCTTCTAACATTTAAAGATCTCCAACAAAAATCATAAAAATAAACTCATAGTAAATGCCACCAAGGGATGCATTAATTAGTTGGAACACATGCTCAGCTTCTTCACGGAGTTATATACACCAAATACTTAAAAGCATAATATCACAGATCACAAAATTATGATGTCAGACATATCAAGCAGACATCAAGTGGATAAACAAAATGCTGGGGTGAAGATTTGTGGTGTAACCTGTAAGGCTCCTTACATACAGCGTGTACTTCAGTTTTCAAGGTCATAAGGTCTAAGAACTGATCATCCTCAATTTTCTTCATCAAAATTTTGTTTGCCTAACAGAAAAGGTAGATGCATGATAAGCAAAATTTCAACAATATCACCTGGAAAGCTTCAAATTCAATCATTTGGAGTTTCACATCTTAAATATGCATGTAATAACAGGCACCAGGAAATGATAAGATTCCTAAAGCTCTACGTGGTACCATGTTGAAATAGTTGGGCACACATTACCTCCACAAGTTCCTTTTCATGTTCTTTATATAGGTCTGCAACTCTTCTCTTGATCTTTGCATAATCTTCAGCATTGGTGTACATGAAGGACAGATTTTCTAGTTCAGACTGCAATACTAGCAGCGTACTATTAAATTATGAATAACATCAAGTAGTTAAAATTAGGTATATAAAGTGAAATTAATTTTACTTCCCAATGCCCTAAAATGGATAAAAGAGCACATGAGAATGAAACATGAATACTACCTTTGGAAAAATCAAAGTATACCTTGATTTGATACATCCCAAGCAACTTTGCCAGCGGGGCGAATACCTGTAATGTCTCCATTGCAATGCTTGCCTGTAAGCATATATTTACAGATCTTAGAAAGATAATAAAAAAGTAGTTATTATCTCCCTTTCCTTTTTCCAGGATTTAACTTTGAAATTATATTTTCAGCAATCAATTATTCAATTCAGTGACACATCACCTGCTTATGCAGGGGCATATGCGAAAGAGTCCGCATGTTATGTAATCTGTCTGCTAATTTGACAATGATAACACGGACCTGAAATAGCACATCTATTAGTTACTTAGTAGCATTCAACATAGATCAAACTGTAAATCGACAAAAATCTATGAATGGGTCACCTCCTCTGTCATGGCTAGAAACATCTGCCTCAGGTCATCTGCTTTCACATCTTGAACTGAATCTTTTTCATTCTTACACTTCAATTTTCCCAGCTTAGATACCTAGTCAGGATATAGAAGATGATGGAACTGATGTAAATCCAAATTTAATTGGTCTACCTCAGCATGATGCTAAAGCCAAATAGGACTAGATGTATTTATTTATTTTTATCACTATCAACAAACACACTGAACACCTTAGTTTCTCCTTCTACGATATGGCGCACGGTAGCACCAAACTCCTCCTCAATTTTCTCAAACGTAACAACATTTGTATCCTCGACTGTGTCATGCAGCAATCCAGCTGCGATAGACTCCCAATCTAGTTCCTAGACAGATAGTTGGATTCATTTTTTAGTTTCAGACAGTAAAATAAATATATTCAGAATAAGAGGGTAGATTTTTTTTACTTTGAAAAACTCACAAGTTCTCCAAGAATACGTGCAACCTCAACTGGATGGATGATGAAGGGCTCCCCACTACGTCTCTTTTGACCATCATGAGCCTCAAATGCTAGCTGTGCCAACCGAAAGTAAGTAAATCTACTACTTCAGACAGATGAATTTACAAGAAAGTACAATCTTAGATTTATTGAAGCAGGTAGCTCACCTTGAGAGCATTATGGACCAATTCCAATTCTTTAGGTGAAAGGTATGATATGATGGGCTTAAGATCCTGAAGCAATAGAGGATAGAAAGTATGAGTCAGACCCTAACAAAGAATATCCCTCCATTTGCATAATTATAATTAGCATCAGACATGCCAAGTTTTAGAGTAACCAACGCTGTACCTCCCACAGCGTTTCAGGAGAAACCTCATTGATGGGATTCAAGGAAAAGGATGATGAGCAACACAATTGCCATCTTTTATGAGCTATGTGAAACAAGCTTGATCTAGAGAGTCTTCCAAGAACCATAATGTCAAAGGCTCCAGATGAATATGAACCTCCTAAATCACATTTCTGTCAAAGTGCAAGATTTGACAGATATCAGTATTAGTAACCATCAGAATGTTGTCTTTGCACACTATCACCCACCCGAAAAAAAAAATAAATAAAAATGGAACAGCACAACTACAATCGATTGATTGCTGCCAAGTTATCAAAAAAAAGATTATCGCATTGGTTAACAGAGTCCTCAAAAGCCGCCTTTCAAAAAACCGTAAGATTAAGATTTTACAAAATAGTTCAAAATAACCTCTATAGAAAGTAACAAATAAGAATATTAACTATAGAGAAAGTAGGAATGGTGTCCTATATTATAGTTGGATATGTAGAGAGAAAGAATGGAACAGTATAAGCTTCTATAAACTGCAAACATCACTAAGATGATGTATATAATGTGTAAGTTTTATGAAGATGATGGTAGATAATCTGATATTTATTTACGTTCTAAAAATGTTACATGGTACACACCCATGCATGAAACTCAATGCCATGACCAAAATGGGGTCAAGGTTTCAAGATTACTAACCACAATCAAATTGGGAACTTTAATAATTAGGGTCTAACAGCATGTATATGTAAGGATAATGTGCAAATCAAGATGGTGACATAATGGCTCAACCCATGAGCCTCTCTAGCCTTCTAATATAAGACAAAGTCATTGCTTTCCAAAAAAATGCTTTTATAGCATCAGCGACAGCTTCAAGTAACAGCAAAGTTTTAAACTTTTAAAAAATGAAAACGCTAGAAAAACTGAAAACAGAAAAAGCAACAAGAAAAGGACTCTATGCTGAGTTCTGAGCAAATAATCAAAAAAGGTGCAAATCTTTTATAACATATGAGGCAGTCTTAAAGAAAACAAACATACCGACATAGTACATAATTGCATAATAAGCGCTAAAGATATTGAACTTATGGAATTCAAAAAAACATTGCAGATGCTAATAATAACTTCTTTGTTCAAGAAAAAGAACAACTTACAGAATTATACCGGTTCCTTCTCCCATTTTGCCAATAGGACAAGTTGGAATACTGAAGAGGATGAGCTGTGCTCGCAAGGAACCCAGTCAAGACCCTCGGAGCTTTCCACGCACATGAAAAAACACTACAGTCATATCTTCCGCTTCCATCCCCTTTCGGTAACTTACAAATGTTCACGCATTCTAAAGAAACTACAAAAAAAAAAAAAATCAGAAATACATGTTCAGCCAAGAATCAGACACAACCCAAAATTCCCCAAAAAATATAAACTAACCGAGAATTCTTCATTAAGCATATCAGATGATTTCATGTAGCTCCGTTTGGTTGCTGAGCAACCAGCACAAAAGGAAAAGCCACCATCTGGTCATATTGTTTAGCCTTTTAGAAAACAACATGATGCCAATCCAAATAGTTGGACTAGGGAAAGTTCAGTGATTTTTTGTTTTTTCAGTCCCAAGCATAAAAACCCAATAATTCAAAATCACTTATTTCACTCACTTCCCTACATTTTCTAAGCAACCAACCAAATTACACGTACCTGACATGGAAGGAGCAGAGGCCATAACTATAGAAACAGAGCAATCTCATTGAATCGAAGTGAGCATCAAACCCCACACAAACATACGCCCCCAAAGAGATTTGGAAACCACACAAATTTCAAGCCACGAATACAAGCTCATTGATACCAAAGAAAGGGAGAAAGCAGAGCAGACCAGAACAGTACTTCAGCAGAGAGTCGCTTCGAATTGAGAATTGTAAATGCTAAGCTCGCGTAATGTGTCTCAGGGACAGGTAAACAAAGGGATTGACACGCTGAAGGGGACGAACAAGATAACAGAGAGAGATAAGAGCAATATCGAGCTTACCGAAGGCCACACAAATTGCAAATGCGTTTGATAAAAGATTTATATATTTTCCGTGAAAATTTTAACTTTTCAAGATTTGACAATAAATTGGGATTCTTCGCCAATTTGGTATTTCTTAGGTCGGGAAATTGAAATTCCAAAAATACAATTAGCCAAACGGACATTTATTTTTATACCAAATTTTAAGTTTTTTTTCTTCTTGGTTTAGCCGCTTTTTTATTTTTTATGATTTATGATGATATTATACCAAAAATAATAGATAACTTAATAATAATATGCCATTAGTGTTACTGTTATTATTATTTTCATATCAGATTGTTGTTATAAAAGAAATCTTAAAAAATTACTTGAAGTTTTTATAAGTTTGGACTGAAATTTCATGAACTCATTTTATATTTTTATCACATTTTATAATAAAGTAATAATTATTTTCTTAAAGTATTTGATGGAGTTTAAGATACAAATTTAGTTTTTGGAGGAGGCAAAAAATTATATTGTCCTTGAAAAAAGTAGGCCAAAACAGGGGACGGGCCAAGAGAAATAATTAAGAAAAATTAAAGGAATTAAATAAATTGATTAATCAAACATTGAGTAAAAGCACTAATTAATTAACAACTCCAGGAAAGCAGTTGTATGAGAATCTATTAGGTCCGAATTAGATCTTTATGTACTATATTGTCTCCTATATGTTTCCACTAAATATTTTTTAATCATGATTAGAAATTTACATGTTATAAGTTGATTAATCAAACATTGAGCAATATGCACAAAGTATCACACTAGAGAATATAAGCAATGAACTAAGAAGATTCCATCTCAAGAAAAACAAGCAAAACTCCATGGATCATTTGCTTATTGTCCCCACATTTTGGCAGTAACAGTATGAGTAATCCTTTTCCTGTACAAAGCATCTGCTTGCCATGATGCAACTGGGATACAGTAGCTTTAGCTCATTGCTCAATGTCCTTGCATGAAATATTAAATGTTTGGTGTGTAATTTCTTTGTATCAAATGTATCAAGCGGTTTCTATATATAATTATGATAATACATGTTAATTGTTGTTATCAGAATAGTCAATCCAATAATCTACTAATCTAGTTGATTAGTGACATTGACTCGTGCCATAATAATTATAAGGGTGATAATGAGTCGAGTTATCTAGTGAATTGTTAATGAACAATCTATTAAATTTGAATAGAGTTTAGCTTAATTTTTAAACGAGCCTTTCAACTTTAATTTTAGAAAGTTGTGCAAGAAGCAAATAATTTAAACAAATTCTTCTTTCTTAGTAAATACATTGAATCACACAAAGTTGGAATATTTAATTAGGTTGATCTCAAACATCAGTAATTTTCCGTTATGCAAAGCTAACTAGATGACACTTCTTATCTATTGTCTCTAACTCTGTTCGACTAGATAGCAATATCCAATTATTTCAGGGCTGCAAAGATAATTTATGTTTTGATAATCCCCTTCTTCTTTTCCACAGTATTTTCTTTGAACTTTCTGCTATATAGTTCTCCATTGCAAAGAAGCCACTTAACTCTTTAGGCATTTCCGCTTCTTCATCAGTTTATAAATGATGGAGATGATTACATAGAAGAGAATTTGTCTCCTTTGAGAACGGAAATGACCTATAAATTTGGAAAAGAAAACCATTTTACTATCTAGCTGTGAAGCTATAAATTGGAAACAGTTAGCTATAGTATTAAGTGCATTACCTCACTCATGCAGGGTCTCAAATCTGGGTTAGGATTTGTGCAGTGACAGGCAGCACACATTACTTTATAGATCCCATGAGGGTCGACATCCTCCAGGCCTTCTTCCAGCAACTGAGGGAATGCTCTTTCAGAAATCAATGGTCTAGCCTGCCAAATAAAACCATGAAAACATTATTGGCATGTGAGAAAGTAGCACTTAATGAGGAACTTTTTACAAGTTTGGCTAGTTGCCGTCATTTCATAATCTACTAACCCACTTAATCAAAGCTTTGTCATCCTTTAGTATAGATTTTCTGCAAAAGAGCCTTAATAGCAGAACTCCAAAGGATTGTATGTCAGATTTTACCATGGTCATTAAGTCCCGGTCTAATAAATCCCTAAGCTGCTGGCACCTGTGAAACCAGAATGAACAATTTTAGCTCAAAATATTTTGCCAACAATATTTTTCTTGGTAGCAACTCGTTTCAAAGCAATTGCATCTAGAGCTTGTAGCTATGTGTCTCGGTTTGGCTTCCTCATAAGGCTCAAGCTATCTTCAACATGAATTCGTAAACTGGAACTTAAACAACCTATGAATTGCAATGTTTGGCAAGTCAAAACCTTTCATCTGGCTGAAATTCTTGTCTAAGATGAAGCCAAATTGCTTTTCCAAATCCAGATATCTATAAAAACAGACAATTTGGAAAGTGAGACACGTAAAAGATCACGAATTTGAAATCCAAAGAAGATTTTGGTTTCCAGATATTCACCAGCGGGTGTAAGTCACGCCTCAGAAAAATGTTGCTTGCATGTAATTCACGGTGAACAACTGGACCTCGAGGGCATTCTTCGTGCATATATCGAACACCTTGAGCAACTCCCATGGCTATCTTCATTTTTTCTTGAAATGTCAATTTATGCTTTCCTTTAGAGCCTGTGACAGCATTAGTAAACAGTACTATTATGCACCATTAGCTACAAAGCCATAGAGATAGAAAATCAATAAGGAATTCAAAATCTTAAGAAGACTTGTATTAACATGGAGGCTATATAATCATTTAATCCCAAAGGAAAGTAAAGGATAACAGTACTCACTGAAAAGATTTTTCTCCAGTGTCCATCTGCTTGTTAAAGGAAACACTAGAATAGTAGCTTTCTCACTTTTGTAGTACCCAATCAATCCCAAAATATTCTTGTGGTTCATAGACAATGCTGCTTTCTCTTCTGATTCAACAAGGCCACCCAAATCTCCTATAAACCTCCTTACCATAAAATCAGAGTACTGATTATTCAAAAGTCCATAATATGTGGAAGAACTGTTCTCCTCAGTCAACCTTCTCTCCAACCCTTTTGTTATTTCTTCAGCCACTTTCCAGCTTAACTTCACAGGAATTCCTAACAAGAAATCAGGGCCTAAAGATTTTCTTGAACTGATGTGCAAAGAACTCCCTTCTGTTAATCTCTTTCCCTTTCTCATACTTTTGCATTCTCTATACTGCTCAGACATTGATGAACCTTCCTCTCCTCTGCTTGAACTGGCCATATATGCAGGACAAGATTGCCATAAGCTCATACGACTCTGAACTGTCAGATTTGGTTTTACTTTAGAGGTTATTGAACTTTCAGGTCCATCCTGTGAAAGCAAATAGTCATCTACATCACCTTCCTTGTTGTCACCCACCAAAGTTACTTTGCAAATTCTCCTGCTGCTCAGTTGAAAACTCTGGTCATCAGCAAAGCATCTGTAATGGAAAATTTTCATATGAAGTTAGCAGCCAAGAAAATGGCTTATTTTGCTCTTAGCTTCATTGCTTTTGTAAGCCTGATGAAATTTGAAGCGAGTTCATCTTGCCGCTTTTCTTACGATGATTTGCTGTAATACTTCTGGTAATACTCACCTAATTATGTGTTTGCTCATATAGAAACAAAATATTACACTGTTTGTTACTAAGAGGTAGATACCTGTCCAATATAATCCAAGTGGCTTTGGCTTTATTCATCTCCTCCATTATGATATCCTTTGGTCTGAAGCCTGCAGCAATCTTGGCTTGAAATTTTACCTGTCACAACGGCTAGAGTGCTTGAGATGCTCTGAAATTACAAGCAACAACAACAAGGTGAAACAACTTGTTTTTTCATCTTAATCAAATGTTTAGGATCTGTCATCCATTTATGGAATGAATCAAAACAAAATACAGAAAAAGAAAAATTGTCATTGTACCAACAATTAATCATAGTAACATCCAAATGGCTACAAATATATTTTTTCTGGACACCTTAATTTTCCGGTATTGAAACTTGATAGCTAGTTAGTCATTGGTGTCAAAATATCAATTTATCCAAAAGTTTAAGCTACTTAATGAGACCTCAAATATGAGTTTTTTGTAGAGGTCTCGGAAACTGCATGACTTACTCCATAACTTCTGCATATAAGATAGAAAGGACTAAACATTTGAATGTAAGATTTCTTTCTTTGAGTGATCTGCTGGTGCAAGAGCTTAATGTTTGAATTATTCCCTTCACATTGCTCCACAGAACAAAGTGTTCCATAAATTGATGGCATGGTTTCATTCCCATAAAGAAGGGTGAGTACCAAAATGCTATCCTCTTGGCCAATCACATCAAGCACTGCCTTCCTTAATGGTGCAAGAGCTTTCTTGTCTGTAATGACCTTGTTTCCCTCTAATACAACGATCACACACTGTTTGCTTTCCGTTCTTCTCCTTATCATCTCTCTAAAATGATAAGCTTCTTGATTTAAAAAAATTGTTGTTTAAATGAACATATATATAGCTCTGTCAGTCTTCCAATGTTCAATCTTGTCTACATCTTATGCTTTGTGCATAACGACCAACTTCGAAGGAATCGGACAATTTTCTGCAATTTGCCTCTTCACAGGCCATTCAACCTATACAGTAATAAACAATGACATCATTATCTTTGTTTTCACAAACACATTTGGATTAGAAAATAGGCTTCTATATATGCCATGAAGAACTAGTTAAATAATCTATGTTGCTCCAAATTGCAGTTTGGATTGTTCAGACCAGACAAAACATGCATATTGTGGAGTACTAGTGTACTACCCTTTTTTTGAATTGGACTAAGAAGAACTTTGCCGATCGACACCACCAATAAAGTTTACAGACAAATACAGAGACACAGCCCAAATGAAAAAATTACAACATACTTATTTAGTTAAACAGGACAAACTGCTGCCTTTAACTAATCTAACAGACTAGCTTGACAATAAATCCCACAACTCCCAGATGCCAACAACATCTCTTCCAAAACAATCAAAGACAAGCCGGTGGATTTAAGATACCCAGGAATGTAGCCTTAGCATTCGAACAAGAGGACAAGATTGATCATTAATCAAATTAGTACCACTAAAAGCGAAATCAATGTCTTTTACTTCAACACATTCACAGGGGTTTCGTGTACTGCATTGTAAAGAAACAACAACATTTGTAGGTGAAGTTCCCTTTATGTTCCTGAAATGAACATCACTGATCTTCCATACAGAAGCTGATGGCTGCACAAACCCCCAAAAAAATAAACTCCAATAAGAAAAAGGGTATTCATCAATTTTAATTAATTTGATGGGTGTACATCCATAATTGAATTTGATCAATAAATTACCTTCCTTTTACCGGCACCATAGCTTTGGTCAATTATAATGGGGTTCTTTACATTGTTCATGACAATGTCTTCATAAATTATGTTCTTTGCTTCCCCTGGTTTCTTCCCAATCCATGTTTTGATTCTGGCCCCATTGGTTGTGTTTGTTAATGTGCAATTCTTGACCAAAACCCTTTCAACACTTTTCTCATTCGGCCACTTTCCAAGGCTTCCAACACTGATACCCAAAATCCAAAGAGGAACAAAATTAGATCCATAAGTGAAAATGATTTTATTCTCTTGATTAGAACCAACTTATGTGAACTTAATTACCTAATGCCATGTCCAGGGCCACAAGTAACATTAGTGACAGTAATTTGGGTGGTGCCTTGAACAATTGAAACGCAGTCATCTCCAGTACCGATCATGTTGTTAGATATAGTAACCAAATTGGAACCGCTAATATGAATGCCATCTGTGTTTGGGCTATTCCCAGGCGCGGTTATGATAACATTGCTAGCTGTAAAATTGCTGCAGCCAAGAAGACTGTAGTGGAACTGATTACTATTTAAGGAAGTGATTCCTTCAACAATGGTATTGTTCACCTTGGTGAATTTCAATGACTGCAAGGAAAAATCACACCCATCACTACAATTTTATAAATTAAGGCAAGTAATTAATGCAGGAGTTTATCATAGTATATGCTTACAACGGGGAGGGGTGCACATTTAGTATTTTTTTTTTTGCAATCATTGTACCCCCCACATACACTAGATCCTTGGCCATCGAAAGTTCCTCCACCGGTTAATACCAAGCCATCAATTACTTCAAATCATATCCATTCAGCTGAAACTTATTCACTGGGATCAGTTGTGGCTTTAACTGTTCCTTGAACTTCAACAATCATAGGCTGCTAGCTGCATGGTCCTTGAAATGCAACATGACCTACAATGAATGTCCCTTTCGGGATCACAAGCTTTGTAGGACCAGTAGCGTTTCTGCATGCTGCAATCCAAGCCTGCATAAAATGCCTGCATGAATTAACCAAAAAAAGAAACAACTTTACATTTTGGTATTCTATCAAATATTTAAATTTGCAAATTTTCTCATGTGATAGGAAAATGAGTAGCTTTCGGAAAATGGTAAGCATGTAAATTAGCCCACCTCAACGTTATCAGTCTTGTCATCTGCCTTGGCACCAAAGGTTGTGTACATCAACAACAGCAGGGACAGAATCAGCAAGGCCTCGACGAGCACAAACACCTTGAAAATGACTACGGGATGCACCTAAAGCCGTGCAAGAAAGCAAAGCCAAGCCTAAGAAGCAAACAGAAATAGCCCTGCCCTCAGCCATTGTGGTCTTCAACTTTGATTTAGCAGAATATGTGTAATAACAATTTAAAATTATATGTTTTACAGGCAGGGGAGGCACTTCAATTTATAGAAGAGCTTTGCCTCGTATTGTTGCGTTGTGTTTTATATGTTTAAAAACTCTTCGCTGATAAAAGAGAATGACTAATAAGTAATTAGTTATAAGGTTACTCAAAGTTCGCTGTAGATATATTTCCGAATTTAGTTATGTAGGCTCTGCATGAAGAGAGTTTAGATGTTTCGTTATTTCTTGTATAGTTGTATTGCAAACAAATTAGGAAGAGACTGCCCATGTGAAAACCGATTACATGACAACCTCTCAATGCTAACTCCCACAGCCATTATATACAGTGATCATCTCATTTTAACTTCTTTGCATTTATAACAATGAAAAAAATATATCTATGGAAGAAGATCATAGAGTACATTAATTAGTATTCGGTACTCTTGAAACTATAAATTTAGGTGAGATATATTCCAAAATTAAGTTACACGGTTCTTCATCTTCCAATTACTTCCTCCAAACAAATTTAAAGAAAAATTTTATGGCTAACCAAATTAAATTGCATCTAAGTTTTTATTTATTTATATTTACATTTGAGGAGATCAGTAGCTCACTGGTTTTTATTTATTTATTTATTTAATTAAGAGTGAATGAAATGTGAGTAAAGATCTATCAATAAGGTGTATTTCGATGGTTAAAACTAAATATCGAATTCCAAGTATCGATTTCAATGAATCAAGTTTATGTTACGAAAGATAATAAAGGAACAAAGGTTGGCATTCTTTCCACGATTATTTGTAGTACTATTATTGAAAACTAGATTTGTTTGGCTTTCGTGAGATGCACAAATTATTTTATTTAATTTTTTATATTTTAAATATATATTTTTATTTTGTGAGATTTATTATTGATAAAATTATAAGATTATATTTATTATTTTATTTTAAAAGTATTATATAATGTGAATTTTTAACTTTTGAAGAAATATTTTAGTCCATAGATTTTTAATTTTAATTTTGAATATACATATATCTTTTCTATTTAAGAAAAATAAATAAAAATTTAGCATCAATACTAATTGATAACTTGATTTAAACATAGATTTGTTTTAATTTTTTTCATAATTGATTAGCTCTAATAAACAATGAAGAAATTATTCAAAAAATTAGTTATTATAATAATTTTTTGATATATTCTTTATTGAAGTGAAGTCATTTTTATTTACAAATGGAGAAAACTTAAATTAAGTTTATTTATGTACGTGTAAGGTATATTATTGTTTGTAAAATATAGAAAATGAGAGTAAATTAATATTTTTAAAAATAGAAATTCCTTTTTTTTTGGTAAAATACAACACAAAACTACGAAGATGAGAATGATTTGAAGGAGACATAAAAAATTCTATGTAACAATATAGGAGAGAAAAAATAATAAAAATTAAATTGAAAAAGTAGAAATTTTTGTTTTACATAATTATCTTAGGAGATATGTAAGAGAGTTAGAATATGATTGATATGACAAAAAAAATGTAGTTTTAAAGAGATGAGAGAGAATTAATGAATGTCGTGTCAATATTATATTGACATAATTCTTAATTTTCAATTATATTATATATCATAAACAAGATTGTTTAAACTAATAATTAAGTGTGCCTATAAATACTGCATAGTAGAAGTGAACAAACTTCAATTCGAGTGTTAATCCGTTAAACATATTTATACTAATATCACATATTTATACTATGGTACAAAAGCTTTGTAAGGTTCTTAGGTGCCACCTATAATGAGACTTGACTGTGATCTAACTAAACCAGATCTAGCTAAACCAAGCTAGCTCCCTTTACAATATCTAACAGTACATCAAAGCTTATCTAATTACCCTGCCTTGACATCTTAATCGCTTACACACGTATCACACACTTTGTGTTGGTAAGCTTAATTAATTACAATCTAAAAAAAGGTAAAGAGAAAAATGAAGCTAAAAAGACCAAGTTTCATTTGTAGCTTGAACTAGCAGCTAATTCATTGACAAGCTGAAGCTGGTGGGTTCAGTGTTCCAGAGGCTGTAACTTTTGCATTCAGACACTGAGGCTTGAATAGACGTGTCTTTCACACTATCGCCGTTATAGGCCAAGTCTATGTCCGCCAATTCTATACCTTCACAAGGGACTGATGTACTGCATAACAAAGAAACCGCTACATTTGATGTTGAAGACCCCTTTATGTTCTTGAAATGAACATTGCTAATCTTCACCTGTGATGGCTGCAATGTATCCAATTGGAAAAAAAAAAATAATAATTAGTTAAAAAGAGAAAAAAAAAAAGAAAAAAAAAAAGAAAGAAAGAAAGAACGATTCACCTAAAAATTTAAGCTGTATGAGAATAAGTCTTACTGAACTAAATTACTTAATGATCGAATTATCCGGTTTACGCATGGATTTCAGTTTATTATGAGAATGTTTTCTGATAAACTGGACCAGGAGATTAAATTCTTTACCTCGCTCTTGTGGGAACCATATTTTTGGTCAATGATGATGGGGTTTTTAACAGTCTCTAAAATAATATCTTTGAAAGTAATATCTGAAGCTTGGCTAGGAGGAGAGGCAGGCCAGGTCTTGATCCTCACACCATTGGTGGTGTTTTTAAGTGTACAATTGGTCACATCAACACCACTCACATCCTTTTCATCAGGGTACTTGCCAAGGCTACCTACACTGCAGTTTTTAACCAATGTGGGTTTAGAATTATGCGAGAGAAAAAAAAAAAAGAAAAAAAAAGAAGAAGCAAAAAACAGAGAAACTAGAAAAAGAAAGAACATTGTGAATTAATTTAGGTAATTACCTAAGTCCATGTCCTGGGCCACAGGTAACGTTAGCAATGGATATATTAGTACAACCTTGTCCAATAGAAATGCAATCATCCCCAGTGCCAATGACACTGCTAGAAACGTTAACCAAATGGGAATTACTTAGGTGCATCCCATCTGTGTTTGGGCTGTTAGCAGGAGCTGTTATCTTAATGTTGTAGGCTGTGAAATTTTGGCAATATATAACGTGGGAGTGGAAACCTTTGCTGTTTAAGGAAGTAATCCCATGAATTTCTGTATTGTTCACATGACTGAACTTTAATGACTACATCAAAGGCAAAGAAAAAACAAAGGGGTTTAAAAGCCAATAGCTGAGTTTGCTTAATTAATTATTCATAATAGAGATCGATACGATATTATGTATGTGCTAATGCTTACTGCTGGGGCAAGTTGGCAATCAGAGCCATGTTGACAGTCAGTCATGTATTTCCAGGCACTAAAACCTTGGCCATCGAAAGTTCCTTCACCGGTGAGAATCAAGCCGTTAATGGCCTCAAAGGAAAACCATTGAGGGTCCATGTATTCACTGGTATCTGTTGTGGCTTTGATAGTTCCTTGAACTTCAACAGTTATAGGTTCAGAGCCAGTGCATGGCCCTTGGAACACAACAGGCCCTGTTACAAAATTCCCTTTGGGAACAAGAAGTTTTGCTGGAGCACCCGATTTGCATGCTGCATTCCACGCCTTTATGAATGCCTACAAATTCATTTTGCACATTCAAATGAACTAACAAATTGGGTGACTGCATGCATGTGATCGATGTCCCGTACTAAATTCCCATTAAGATTTTCTTTTAATGCATGCATTTCTGTATTGATGAATCAAACTAATTAATCCAAATTAATTCACCTGTGCATTGTCAGTCTTGTCATCTGCCTTGGCACCGTGAGCTGAAACATCAAAAACTGCAGGAGCAGTGTCAACAAGGCCACGACGGGTACCAAAACCAAGGACACAGGGTCCACCTCCGGCCACACAAGATAATAGGACATAAACAACCATGACTTGGTAGCTTCTTGTAATGGCCATTCTGACCTTAGAACACTGAACTTGCAGTTTTTTTTTTTTCTTTTATTTTTTAACTTTTTTTGGAAATGATAAATGAAAAACTTCGCCAGAAAGGGCTTGAATTTATAAGGAAGAACATCATAATATATTACTATGCCCTGTTTTAGTTAATGGCTTTTTTCACCACTAAACTATTTTTAGTGCAACTTAAACTGGAAAAAAAAAATAAAAAATGTAAGATTCTCCTTTCGTTTATCATATAGGTTTAATTTAGTTCCCTTACTCTCATTTCAACCACCAGATTTACAGCATACATTGGGGGTTCTGCAGCCTCCAAATTGATCTTAATTTTAGAGTCCAACCCCCAATAAAATATGGATGGTATGCTTCATTGCTTTGTAGGCCTTGAAATGCTCATACATTTTTTTAAAATCTGGTCCTTCTTTTTATCATTATCCTTCTTGGTTTAATCTTTCTTTCCTCCTTCTTTCTTTTGCTTCATCTCCCTTCGTCTCTGGGTCTTAATTGAGATGCTCTCTATGCCTCAAATAATGCAGAAACAGAGCTAAAGCGTATGAATTGCCATATAAATAATTATAGTCAGAAACAGAGCAAGAGCATGTTGATGAATATGATTCTAAATTTCATTTTGAGTAAATTACACTTTTTTCTCTTGAGGTTTACTGAAACTACACTAAGGTCCAAAATTTGGTAACATGACACCCTCATACTTGGATTAATGAAAAACTAACAAAGTTAAAAAATAATGTAGAAAAAAAAAAAACCTAAAATACCCAAAATTTACCTTTAAAGTACGAAATTGTCATACTTCATTAAATTTTTTTTTTCATAAATACTTATTTTTCTATATATTATCACTTACTTTTAATTTTTTAGTCTTAATAATAATAATAATGTATTTTAACTCAATTTGTTTAATTTTATTATATTATTTTTAATAAAATATCAAGAAAATATTTTACACATATACAAGTAAATTCTTTAATTTTAATATTAAATAAAATAAACTTCAACTATTTCTTTATTTTATTAGAGAGAATAAATTAAAAAAAAAGAGTTTAACATAACATATTGCTATAAGTAAAAGAAATAAAAAAAAAAGTAAAAAATAGAGGGTAATATAAAAAAAAGTAAATATTTAGGACTTAATTGAAAATGATAAAATTTAAAATAGGATATTTTGATACTTGAAAAAAAAGAAGAGATTATTTTAGTATTTTTGAAATTTTTTTTCTAATATTATTAATTTTTTATCCAAGAAAAATGCAAAAAGTAGACTGTCATATTTCTCAAATTTTGAAGTTCAGTAAATTGCAAAGACAAAAGTACGATTTACTCCAATCTTGATGCAAGCCTCTGGTCTCTTACAATTAGTATTCGTTTTCAATCTTCCAGATTTTTATTGAGTGTATCAATTGTGTGAATAGTAAAGTAAAACACAATTTTATTTCACTACCAGTCGAACTACGAAGCTGAAATCTTTATTTTTTTTGAGCCTTTTTATGCCTAACAGAAACTTTAAAAGTCAGATTCTTTGAGATATATGATCAAACGTCAAACAAAGGTATAACTATAAGGACATTCTCATTGGTCTAAGGCTCTCAGCTCAAGCTTTTAGTAGGCTTTAGATTAGATTCAAGGTGGGCCTGTTAGACCAAATTGATGGAAAGTTTAAAAAATAAGAAAACTAGGGGTGGGGGTGGGGGTGGGGGTGGGGGTGGGTGTGGGGGTGGACGGTGGGGTTTGTCCTAACTCCTACGCCAATAATAGAAGTTATGCAGATATTTTTCAGAAACAAGAATGAGGGATCAGAGTAATTAGCATGTGAAGAATAAGTGGGAAATGTTCTGAAAAGGATTCCATTTCACCAGGATATACGTATGGGGCTATTTTTATTCCTTTTGGCTCAAAAAGTTAGTGGAACTAGTATATTTTATATTTCAAAATCAATCTATAGATTCTGGATAGACTGGAAGAGTAGCAAAAGGTAATAGTATAAATATAGGTAATGTAGAAATTAAGCAGCACTTTCACGTGATGATGCTCATGTGTTATGGCTGCCACCATACATGATATGCTGATTCCTTTGTAACTGTGTGTTGATCACTGAATGAAATTTTTGACGTTTCCTTCAAAAAGAAAAAGAGAAAATGTTATGAAAAGTTTATTAAACATAGATTATACCAAGTCGAAAGTGAAACACTTAAACAACAATAGAAAAAAATTCATGTAAGATTCAAAGTCTATTCTTAAACTTGTTCACTATACATTGTCTTCCAAATGGAAAGAAGACCTGTGAAGGATGATCCCTGGCCTTTTCATTAGGATTCTTACTTGGCAATCACATTTTCAATTGGCCAATAGTATTGCTCACCTCTGCAAAATTGAACACGTCACATTCAACAACACTACACAGTTCTAAGACGACTTCTTTTCGCTTTTGCCAAATTCTCCTTTATGCATTACAAATTTACAATCACCACCTCTTTCTGATTCCATCCAAGTCCTACCAAGCCTCACTTTGTATAAAGTCATTCCCTCTCCTCCTGTAGCGTCACCATTTTCACTTTTACAATCTTCATCATCCAAGACTCTTGGAATCAGTTTTCTCCGAAGAAGAAGAAGAAAGAACTAACTAATCATGTCAACTCCTAAGCTTGGTCGAATTCCGAGCATCAGAGAGCGAGTTGAGGATATCCTCTCTGCTCACCGTAACGACCTCGTTTCTCTTCTATCCAGGTTTGTTCTAAGATGTCTGATTTATCAACCCATTTCTCTGTTTAATTTTGTAAAATAAAAAAGAATTCTTCAATTTATGTACTGTGATTTTATTCTCCTTCTTGATCAAGCCCATTCCTTTGGTTGGTTATTTGGATCCCGAGTGAACGTGAGAAATAAAAAATATGAAATCTTTGCTGCAACTGCCAACTGAATGTGTTGCAAGATCACATTTTTTTGGTGTGGTATCCGGGTGTTTCTCAAAAATAGGTGTGCTATTTAGATCGAAAGTGAAGAATTAAGGTCTTCGAAAGTGGGCAATTACATGTTTAACTTTTTATCTCCTTGCGTTTGGTTTAAGGGATTTTGAGAATAAAATATGAGATGGGTCAGTGACCTTTGAGTTTTTTCCTCTCTATTTCTTGTTAATTTAGTGATGGTTGTTATTGCGTTTTAAGGTATGTGGCCCAGGGAAAAGGGATTTTGCAACCCCATAGTTTGATCGATGAGCTCGAGAATATTATTGGAAACGATGAAGCAGGGAAGAAGCTCAGTGATGGTCCCTTTAGCGAAATCCTCAAATCCTCTCAGGTCAGCCTTCTTATCTTATTATTAACTAAGGGCTTATCGTATAATCTAGTTGGCTCTTTTATAGTGTTTGTTAGTAAGACTTATATTGTTGACTTTTTTTTTTTATATTATGTCCGGCAGTATAAAGCAGTGAGGAGGGCAGTGAGGAGGGGAGGATAAGATAATAGTATAACAATTGTAAAGCTATACAGCCTAATATATTGTATAATCATATACGATACACCAAACAAGCCATAAGTAGTTTATAATATAATAGAGATAATTTTTTGGGTGAAAGTTGGAATTTTTATTAAATTGTTAATCTTTTTAAATGGTTCAATATATGTCTTGGCTGGTATCATTCAGAAAGTTTGTTCATTATAATATTTCATTTTTGTTTTTCCATTGAAATCATGTTTTTACTTCTTAACCACATTTTGTGTTTGAAATTTTCTCCGTATGAGAATAGCATAGTTTTAAACTTGTCTAAAAATAAAATCATATTCAACTATTTCAATATTTTCTAATAATTTAATCAGTTTCAAGTTTCTGAACTTTCTGCATAGAAGGGAAACTTTTTGATGTTCTGGGACCATGTAAGTCTGAAATACGACAGCAAGCATACTTGTCCAACTTCTTACAAAATCCTCACTTGAAATTTTCCTTTTTTCCTTGAAGAATCTAAGTACTTAATCAAAAGCTGGAAAACATTGTGATAGTAAGAAAATAAAGTAGATATTGCTGAGGCAAAAAAACTGTTTGTTTTCTGCAAGTTGCTCTAGTCTCAAAATTAATATTGCATCCACAAATGAAGTATGTGTTGGTGATAGGAAGCCATAATTGTGCCTCCATTTGTGGCGATAGCAGTTCGTCCAAGACCTGGTGTTTGGGAATATGTCCGCGTAAATGTTTTTGAACTCAATGTGGAGCAACTCAGCGTGTCTGAATATCTTCGCTTCAAAGAAGAACTTGTAGATGGGCCGTAAGAAATTTTCTGTTCAGAGCTTTTATATAATGAATAAGTGTACTTTAATTCCAATCCATTGAATGTTGTGTTGCAATTATACTGTATTGTCTTTCATAATGTGTTAGGTCTAATGCCCATTTTGTATTGGAGCTTGATTTTGAGCCATTCAATGCAACATTTCCTCGCCCAAACCGGTCTTCATCCATTGGAAATGGTGTTCAATTTCTTAACCGTCACCTTTCCTCAAGCATGTTCCGCAACAAAGATTCATTGGAACCACTGCTTGATTTCCTCAGAGTTCACAAATATAAAGGGCATGTGAGTTTTCTGAGATGGTGCACTTGTCTACAAATTATTATTTTTACTTGTCGTAAATTGATAATGCCAGATTCTGGCAGTTTAATTTCAAACAACTATTAGCACTTATCTGTAATACTGTTATTGAATTCAACTTGGTTTTATGATGTTTCTACTTCTTTCTAAATCATCTGGCACTTGTAAGAACATTTGAAAATTTGTTTTTCCCCTTTATTTTGGTATAATTAATCATATCCCTGATTTATCTACAGGCTCTTATGTTAAATGATCGTATTCAGAGCATGTCCAGACTTCAGTCTGCTTTAGCTAAGGCTGAGGATCATCTTTCTAAGCTTGCGCCTGATACGCCCTATTCTGAGTTCGAATATGTGTATGCTTATACATGATAATGTTTTCACATGTCCTTCTTAGCATGAATTTAATCATGATAGTATTTCTGTAGAATATTGTAGTGTGATGTGTTCTTTCTTTACCTGTTCTCTTCCTGCAGATTACAGGGAATGGGTTTCGAGAAAGGATGGGGTGATACCGCTGAGCGGGTATTGGGGATGATGCATCTTCTCTTGGACATTCTTCAGGCTCCTGACCCTTCTACATTAGAGACTTTCCTTGGAAGAGTACCAATGGTGTTTAATGTTGTTATATTATCTCCTCATGGATACTTTGGGCAAGCAAATGTTTTGGGTTTGCCAGACACTGGTGGGCAGGTATTTCATAATTTTTAATAAATAACAGGTTTTTGAGCTGGAAATATTTCATTTCTTCTTTGCTTCTATCTCCCTTATCCCCAGTTTGTCTTGAGTTTATTTTCTGACATTTTTCTTTTCTTTTCTCGGCTATCATTTTTGTTACTATTTATGCCATTATTATTATGATGGTTTTCTATATAATCAATGTAAAAGGAGAATAATGGAGATTTATATAACTTCCATTTCTATTTCTCTTGCCTGCAGGTTGTTTATATACTCGATCAAGTGCGTGCTCTTGAGAATGAAATGCATCTTAGAATCCAGAAGCAAGGGTTAAATGTTACTCCGAGAATTCTAATCGTAAGTTAGTTCCCTCGGGGTTGGTTTCCCAACTTTAATCACCTTGTTTTAGTGAGTTTTTAACTCAATTCTAAATACATTCTTTGCTGGATATCCAAGGTAACCAGGTTAATACCTGATGCAAAGGGGACTACATGCAACCAGCGACTAGAAAGAGTCAGTGGTACTGAGCACACTCATATTCTGCGAGTTCCTTTCAGATCAGAGAACGGAATTCTTCGCAAATGGATCTCAAGGTTTGATGTATGGCCTTATCTGGAGACTTTTGCAGAGGTAAAAATCCATATCATTGAAACCTTGAATTAGTCTTTCCTTGAATCAACTTTTTGAAAGCCACAATATGTCTTGTACATTACATGTTTGGTAATGTACGTTGAGCTTACATCCTACATCTATGGGATCCTTTACTGGAAAAAGGGAGGGAGGGCAGATGATGCTCTTTCTAAGTTACATAAAATGAGCTTTATTTAAAAGTTGACAGAAAACAATCAAACTAGATGAAATGAAATCTTGAGGCCTCAATCGGTTTTGAATGCAACCTGTCATTTGTTAATAAATTTATAATTTAAGAGAATGGATGAACCTTATCGGTGGTTTTATCAACTTTTACTTTACTAGGTTCAATTATCTTAAATAATAAGACTATCATCGCCTTTGACTAATGCCAGCCACCTTAAATCACCACCAACTCAAAAATACTTCAACTGCTAATTCATCATTATGCATCACCACAGTTGCTATGAACCTTTCGAGATCCTGCATTCCTATCAGGTATCGAGATAGTGTCATGATCATTACCTAACTGCCAACTTTCTGATATTGATATTGAAGTATCCTCATGAGACCACTTAATGTTTCACCAAATTACTCACTACTGTAGTGTTGGAACGCAGGCACATGCCGCACATCAGTGCCCAAGCTCGTTCCTGCCATCAATTCACCTTCTTTATTGGAAAAGGAGCATTAATTGTGCATATTTAATACTTTTCACATTTCCAGTTTTCAAAAAAGTAAATTGACATGCTTTTATGGCTGTGTGTGTCAACAGGATGTGGCAAGTGAAATTACTGCTGAATTACAGGGTATTCCTGATTTCATTATTGGAAACTACAGTGACGGAAATCTTGTTGCATCTTTATTAGCTTATAAAATGGGAGTTACACAGGTACCATTTATGGACTTTTACTTTTTTCTGCTATCTAACTAGGCAAATGTAACACTCCTTTTTTTTTGGTTAACATACTGAATGTAATTACAACATATAATGTATTTATTATGTGTAGTGCACGATTGCGCATGCATTGGAGAAAACAAAATATCCGGATTCAGATATATACTGGAAAAAATTTGAGGATAAATACCATTTTTCATGTCAATTCACTGCTGACCTGATAGCCATGAATAATGCTGATTTTATCATCACAAGTACGTATCAGGAGATAGCAGGAACGTAAGTATATTGTTGTAGGATATTTATTTCTTCTTGATGGTGTACTTTTCATGTTATTGTTCTTTCCCGTCTTTATATTCTGTTATATTTATTAATCCTTATTAACTGTTTGCAACTCGTGCCTCCTTGACTTTGAAGATCAGACTAACATATTTCTGATTGTATGTTCTAACAAATCTTTGCATACTCAAATGGCATGTTTAGACACTAGGTAATCTAGTCAATGATGTGAATAGATTTTAATATTGCTTGTCAGAGAATATAACTACAAAAGTTTTCTCCCTGTAAAGTCTTCAGATGTTATGTATGTAATATTACGCATCAAACTGCGCTCCAATTTCATAGGTTATCGACCCTTGTACTAGCTATTGCAACTCACTTCGTCGATAGAACCAGAAATAGGGGACAATGCATGTTTCTTTAATATTGTCGTTGTTGTTCTTGTTTCTGTTTTTCTTTTTTGGTTTCTTATGCCTATACATCTGTTTTAGTTAATGATGTAATGCTAATGTTAGTTACGCCATTTGGTGCCTTCTTTCAGGAAGAATACTGTAGGCCAGTATGAGAGCCACACTGCTTTCACTCTTCCAGGGCTTTATAGAGTTGTTCATGGCATTGATGTTTTTGATCCAAAGTTTAACATTGTCTCTCCTGGGGCAGATATGAGCATATATTTCCCCTACTCAGAAAAGCATAACAGACTTACAGCCCTTCATGGTTCAATTGAGAAGTTGTTATATGATCCTGAGCAGACTGATGAGCACGTGTAAGTTTATTTTCAATTTTATAATTCTCTGGTGTATGTTCACTTATAATAGGATAATATCTCTTCAACAAATAGTTATTCTGATGGATACCATCTTGATAGATATGCCTTTACTACTCATGGTGATAGAGGATAATATGAACAAGGATAGCCAGTCAGCTGGATTAGTTGTATTAATAATTTGGTAAAAGTTTAGTTTGCACTAATATTATCTCTTCCACTCCAGTCTTGTGACCAATACTGGCCGCTGTAAAACATTGGCAATTGCGTGCTAGGATTACTGATGTTTTATCCAGAGATCCAACCAGTGCTTTACTTATGTATTTTTTATACTAACAGTTGCAGAGGGTTTGATCTAGGTTTGAGCTTCAATTTTCTATTGATTTGAATGTCTAAACTGTTAGACTTTAACTTCTATTTTTATGGGCTATGTATTTGTGTTTAATTATGAAACTTTTGATTTTGCTTTGCAAAAGTTGATAAAGGAAAAGGGAAAAATGGTTAGTTAATAAGTCCATTCTTATCTTTATTGTTGTAGTGGTACACTGAGTGATCGGTCCAAGCCCTTAATCTTTTCTATGGCAAGGCTGGACCACGTAAAAAACATTTCCGGGTTGGTTGAGTGTTATGGTAAGAATACCAAATTGAGGGAACTGGTAAACCTTGTTGTGGTAGCTGGCTATATTGATGTAAAGCAATCCAAAGACAGAGAAGAAATTGCAGAAATTGAGAAGATGCATGATCTCATGAAGAAGTACAATTTAGATGGTCAATTTCGATGGATAGCAGCACAAACAAATAGGGCTCGTAATGGTGAGCTATACCGCTACATAGCGGACACAAAAGGTGCTTTTGTTCAGGTATATATGTTTGAATTTCTTATTGTTACATGATCATTCCTCAGGCATCATTCTTAACTTTCCTATCTGCAATTGCAGCCTGCTTTTTATGAAGCTTTTGGACTTACTGTTGTTGAGGCCATGACTTGTGGCCTTCCAACATTTGCCACTTGCCATGGTGGTCCTGCTGAGATTATTGAGCATGGTGTATCTGGATTCCATATCGATCCATATCACCCTGATCAAGCTTCTGAACTTGTGGTGGATTTCTTCCAACGGTGCAAGGAGGATCCTAGCCATTGGAATAAAATCTCTGATTCTGGTCTCAAAAGAATTTATGAAAAGTTAGTATCTATTTGTGAAGTTGATGATTTTATCAGCAGCATATATGTTGAGCGAATTATATAATGTAGGTACACATGGAAGATCTATTCTGAAAGACTTATGACATTAGCTGGTGTTTATGGTTTCTGGAAATATGTCTCGAAACTGGAAAGGTGTGAGACTCGAAGATATCTTGAGATGTTCTACATTCTTAAGTTCCGTGATTTGGTGAGTGCCAGTGCTCATACAAGTTTTGCTCCCTTGTTGGCTTCAGGAAATGTTAAGACGTATGGCCAAAAGAGAAAAAGGGAATGTTAAGATGTTATGATAAAGAATATTAATTCCAAATCATTCTTGTACCCATAACCTTTAATTCTGTATAACACTATAATGATTACAATAGATTTTAAGCAAGAAAGAGAAATGGTGCTTGAGTGAAATTGATGTTTGTTTCTTTGTTGTTGATACATAATAGTTAATGAATCTTCATTGCTTACATCTTTTTTCAGGTAAAATCTGTTCCTCTAGCAAGTGATGACCCGCATTAGTTGATTAGAGCTTAAGCAGACTGAGTATCCATGAACTGGTGACTGCAGACAATAATGGTAATAATACATGAATAAAGTTATGTGTGTCTGTATGATATATAAATCTTGTTCTGCTTACATGTATTTGAATCTTTAAGTAGCCTATGTATATGTTAATCTTGACAATGCTAAAAGTTCTATAAGATATTGTTTGCTCTAGTTTTTAAAAGACCCATTTTTCTTCATTAAGCTGTTCTGAATTCTGTTCTGCTAGAAGGCTCACTTCAAAGTCTCTTCCAGAAAACTCAGCCATTTTGGTTATGAGAATTATTTCCTTATGTAAAAAGTACTTGATAAAAGTTGTTTGGTGCTGAAAGCAGTTGAAGTGAAAAATGAAGAAAATTGGACCAAGATGGATTACTATAAAACAATAACATAGCTGTATCTGGTCATATGCTCTGAAAGGGTAGATGTGTTGTGCAATAAGCTCCATTGTTTGGATAGCAAGTAGCTCATTCTTCAAACCGACAAGAATGGACTGCAAGTAAACTTGCAACCTCCTCAACCCAATTAATGCATCCGTAATTTCTTGCAAACAAAAAAAATGGGTGTAAGACTCTGAAGGCTTAAGTACTTACAGTATTTTAATTTTGTATCTATTTACTGTATGCTTCAAATTTCAGACAACTGAAGCTTTTGGTTTCTTGGTCATTCTCTTTAGTTTCCTCCTGAGAAAAGCGTTATTATTATCCTGGGTCACTGGAAGAATATTTATATAGCTTTAGACTTCAAAGGTACAGCTAGGACATCAAGACCACCAGACCAGAAATCCATTCCAAATCAACCAGTTTAGCTTTATTCTTAGTCACTATTCACTGGGTTTAGTACTGAATTGGAAGTTACAGAAAATGAATGGCCCCTTGGAGGAATGTCTTTTGGTCCCTCCATTAGTCCCTTCCCTTCCATCCTAGTTTGGTGTTTTGGTCGCTTTCATGTTGCAATGTAGGACTCCCCGGTTTCAAGCCTGGGATCCTTCTTGTTGAAAAAGGCATTCGTCCTGACATCCCTGACAAAGCCTGAAAAAACCAGCCTTGTTGACCATGTGATCCACAACCCCCAACGCATGTCACATGTTTCACCCTTTCCTTGGTCTTCTCCTCCTCCTTCCATCCTTCACTTTCAATGGTCAAACTATTGTTATCCACAAGAACGAGGTAAAATATACTATAATAAAATGAATAAATTACATATACCTCCCTTGATATTTAGTGAGCTGACACTTCAGCCCAAAATATAGGAAATATTACATTCCCCTCCCTGATTAAGTCTAAACCGTTAAAATTTTATGAAAACGTTATCTTATGTATTTTGTGAATTAAAATGAACAGAAAATATTTCGTAATTAACTGGCATCATAACCACGGTTGATGGTGTTGGGCTTTTGGAAAGAAAATAGAAAAATCAAGTGGATTGTAACCCTGACATGCCACTATGCCAGTAGGGTTTGAGGAGAGAATGAAGAGTGGAATGAACACGTGGTTTTTGACTAAGCTTGAGTTCTCTGTTTTGGTTAACTTTTGTTGGAAATGAATACCATTTTTTTTTCTCCTTTTTATTATTAATTTCATTGTTGAAATGGGTATCAAAAAATAAGGCAATACTTCTGCATCCTTTATAGAAAAAAAATAAAGTTCTACATAAGCTTTTCACTACCATTTTGGAATATAAGAGTTTCCAATGAGTTATAGGGAAGAAAAGAAGTGCAAATTTTACGTGGAATATTGCATTTATAGCTCTGCCAATGGCAATGGCCTGATGCAGCATAGAGAGGACTGGGTTTTAGAACGTTATGATTTTTGTGATACTTTCCGAAGCAGCGATACACGAATACTGTGTTCTGGAATACTTAGGGTTTGACATATTGGCCAAAAGACCAGCCCCTTTTTTGGACTGTGGGTTTCTTTTCTTCTTTTCCATAATATGGTGGAAAACTTAGTAGCAGAGCAGACTCATAACCGTTGTTACTTCACAGTCACAAATCAGAGCTGAGTTTGGTTTTTGAATGTAATTTAATTATTTTCACTTAAAAAATGCATGATATGGGCAGAGGGCACGTTGATATAATGATGGAATGTTTCATCCATAGGTTAATTCTGTGAGCCAATCCGTGGCTCAAGGAGTTTAGTGTTATTTTTCCTAAATGTTGGGTATCACTGTCATTTCAACAAACTTGGAGTGCATTTTACTCTAATTAAAACATTATCCATTTGCTGTGTGGAAAATTCAAAAATTGACTAACTATCTAAGCCGATTGCACCTGATTAAAATTTGATATGTTTATTAAATTTGAATTTTAAGTTGGATTAATTTTTATTTTTTAGATCATGTTAGGGTCATTTATTCAAGTGAAATAATTTTTTTTTGGACCTGAGAATATCTGACCAATATTTTGAGATCAGATAGGCTCGACCGATCGATCTATTATTTAGATTTAATTAGTTCTAAACATTTAAAATAACAGTTGATTTGTTAATCTAGTTAATCCGACCAATCTGGACATATGAACCAACTTGGTAAAAACAGAAAAATCAAAATAAATAAATAAAAAATGCTTGTAAATAGATCATTTCTCTTTCTATTTAGTGTTCATTTACATTTTTTTTGTTTATTGCTTCTTCATTTTTCATTTGCAATAAATTTATTACTTATACATATACATAAATATTTACATTTTATATTAAAATATATAAAATAATTTGTATTAATAATTATGATGTTATCAAGTTGACCCAGGTTGGCCTAGCGGTTGATTAGGGGACCCAGAAATAGGATTAACCTGTGAGTCGTGTACCTAGATTTATTTATTAATGTTTTAAAATTCAATCTAAACCTTGATGAGGTTCTAGGGGTGTACTATTATTAATTGTTAATAATAGTAATTAATAACAATAATATCCTCTTGAGCTGGTTTTTCTGTTATGCTAAAATATATATATATATATTGCAAAATTCTAGGGCATGCCATCTGGTAAACATTCTTCCTTATCATTTTTATGGAGCCACTAAACATTATTCCTCTAGTCAATTAGTTCAACTTATTAGACTTAAACAAACTACGAGATAAACAATAGTGGACAAGATCCAAATTCCAAAATTAGATCAGGATTGAGAAGGCTAGCAAATAGCCTACAATGGTGTGGGGATTGTGCCTTAAACAAAGACCTAAAACCATACCTACACTTAGTAAAAGAAGTAAAAGGCACCTAACAAGTTGGAGCCTGGAAGTACTGCCTTTTTTTTTAGAGCTGGCCAAAAGAGTGAGCAAGATAAGCCAGTGCTCCTACAAGAGGTGCATTAATATATGTGGCTGGCTCTGACTGCTCATAATCTGACCGTTCATCTGGGAACCTATCATTTTGATCTGGTCCACCAACTACAGCACCCACTAGGATGTTGGGATTAGGGGATTGAGAATTCATTACACTGAAGCCTGATGAGCATTGGATCTTGGCAGGGTGTGAAGCAATGGACCGTAGTGATGAGCCCCTGTGGTGAATCCTTTGTGGGTATCTTGGACCATACCCCACCATGTAGGACATCTTCAATGGGTTATCTCCTAGCAAGTAATCAACCTGCTTCTTGGCAATGGTTCGGAGCCTTTTTGGGGTTATGGTGGTTCCACCACAAATCACAACCTTGTGGGCTGTGGTTAAGTACTTGGCATAAGTTAACAGAAGGAATGAGGTAGAGGTGACATACTGCATATTGGCATCACTCATTTTGAACAGAAGCCCACCTGCTTAAATTGCAAAAGTAACCGTTACAGACTGGACTACAAACTAGAGAGAGATATAGAGAGAAAAAGAGGACCTGGGGTATAATGGGATGAAGAGGTTCCAGGAATGAGGGAACAAATGAAATTGTCTGCACGACCTTTATAATCATGAAGGGATTGAACCTTTTGAACAAGAAATGCCTGAAAATGCAAAAGGCTAAATTGTTAGCTGAGCTCAATAATAAAATTGTAAGGAAAAGAGAATTGAAGAAATGGTTATTGAAATAGGACCTTAGAAAGAAGAATCCTAGCTCCAGCATGCTTGTTATCCCAGCCAAACACGTTGTCATAATCTGCAGCACCAAGGGTTTGTCCGTTGACTTGAATGTAGTTCAAGTACATCGGATTCTTGGTAGCCTTGTGCAGCCAAGCAGCACCCCATAATAGCTCATCCTAGGAAAACAATAACAAATGTTGAAATTCTAATGTTCACCCTAAGCTCAGAATGCGGGGAAATTGAAGAAAATAAACACTACCTGATAGCCAGAGAAAGAGCAATAAAAAGGGCATACAAATGACTTCAAGCCATTACTGTAAGATCCTCTGTGCTTATCAGCAAACTCAAACACCTATACACAGAATAAATAAAAAATTTCACGTTTTATGGAATTGGGAATATCAGCAGGGAGATACCCTGTTTCTTCCAAAAATCCAAACTTTTTGTCCTTTAATCAAAGGCTTACTCTAATAGCTCTCCTGACTAAAACTTTGGAGTATGAAGGGTCTGTTCTTCTGAAAACCAAAGAAGCAGCTGCAAGAGCAGCAGCAGTTTCAGCAGCAACATCTGAACCAGGAGTATTTTTATCTATCTTATAGACATTCCGTGGGGTATCCATGTCTTCAGGTCTCTCCCAACAAGCATGGTCCTTTTTAGCATCACCCACCTGGAAATTTAAAGTCAAACCTTTGCTCATATGATATTGAACTTATATACGCTACTGCCTACTAGTGAAGAGCAAAGGGAACAAACCTGAACAAAGATGATGTCTGGATATGCAGTAGCTTTAAGAAGGTAATCTGTAGCCCAGCGAACGGCTTCTCTGGCATTCTGCAACTCACCTTTCATTAGTCCACCAAACTCAATAACGCTCCATGAAAGCATGGTGGTGGTAAATGCCATGGGAAACCCAAACTTCATATTGTCCCCTGCATCATAGTAACCTCCAACCAAATCAACCTGCATTGCAATTTTACACACAAATAAGCAAAACCCACCTCACATTTTCGTCAAACACCAAACATTTATTTATAGTAAAATAAAAATAGAACGGTTTTGTAATATACATGCATGGCTGACCCATCTGAGAGACCTGAGTCTCTCCTCCAAGTAATTCTCTGGTTAGAAGGGAGCTTTCCGGACCTCTGGCCTTCAAAGAAGAGGATGGATTTGGTGAGAGCATCTCTGTAGTTGTGACTAGCAAAGCGAGGGTGGCGGTAGTGGGTAGGATTGTTGTAATGGGCAGGGAAGGCATGGCAGGGAAGCAGAGAAGTAGAGAACAGAGAAAGGAGGATCAGCCCAAAGGTAAAGTGATGGGAGAGTGCCATTTTTGAACTGCCCAAAGTAAGTCCAACCCAACTAACCAACCAACCAACCAACAATCAACCTGCTGCAAGCTGCAGTGAAGAATAGAAAGCTTCCTCTGCCTCTGTATTTATAAAGAAAAAAAGCTGCCTTTGTAACGTCCTGCTTGGTTACGACAATTATTATGTCCACACCTCATAGGATTTAATTTAATCAATCAGTCTTAACTGAAGTAAAATAAGGAACTAAGTAATATATAAGCAATATTTCACATCAATCAAATAAATTACAATACAATTTTTAATAGACTAAATAAAAGTTCATCTACTTTTATTTTTTGGGTGGGGATTATGCTAATCATTTTGAATTCAGAGTTCCTAAGCAATAAGCTCGTTCAAACACAGAAAATGCAAATAAAAATGTTTTTTTTTTTTTTTTTTTTTTAAGGGTGGGGGAGGTAATTGTTTTGTTTTAAATGCATGTGGAGCAAAATTGAAAATTAAGGACACAAATTCATTTTGATTGTTGTTTTGAGTAATTAAATATATCCTCAAGCCTCTCCAAGTACTTTGGAACAGAAGTAACAGAGAGAAGCTCTTGCGTGCCCATAATTCATAACAGTGAGAGTGTACGATCACTCAAAATCTACTGTAAGAGAAAATGGATGGCCATATTCCACATGGCGTGGAGGCTTGAACTCAGAAATACTGTCGGAGAAAGTTGGGGAACGCAAGCATGGGTTACTGGAAATAATATAGAACATCTTTTAAGTTCAGTAAGTAACTCACTAAAGGGTTGATAAAGCCCCATACATTGCCACTGATCTTGGATTGGAACACTTCAATCAAATATATATACGGATAAGCTTTCTGATCCCCAGTACTCAATAATACAAGCATAATTTTGTTTTCTTTATTTTCTTCTAATTTTTCCTTATTATTCTCAATTTCTGTAGTACTGTATTGTTTGTTATACACAACTCGTCTAAACTTAAGCAAAACCAATTAATTTACACCTCAAAAGCATCAACCTTTTGACAACAAGATCTATATACCTCCAAATAAAGTAAGAAATAACTATTAGAAGTTAAAGAAAATCTATATATGAAATACATATACTACTACAAGTGTACTTACATGTGAGGAAGAATAATCTTTCCACAATTATATTCTTATCTTGTAAATGATTGGAGTGCTTACTGCGCCTTGTATAGCATATGGTATGCAGCATTATTTTGTTGGGCCTCCAACATTTTCCATTCATTACTGCTAAATTAAAGAAATATGGAAAGGGGAGTAAAGGGGGAATTATAAGAGATAAGAATGCTTCTTCTTTTTTCTCAACAGATTGGTTCTGAGTATGTCATTCTTACTGAATTATAGGGTCTTATTGATATGCTTACAATTTATTTTGGATACACATAGATTTTGAGATTTATGCTTTTTAATGATACTAATAATTGTTTTAATCAGTATATTACTATGATCATCCAATGCATATATCTGATGACATTGTTCCACAAGAGAACTATATATTCTTGTGCAAATGCTTTCTCATTTATTTTTATAATGTTTTATAGGAACTAAATTCTCTAAACTGATTACTATAAATTGTTTTATGATTCCAATCATTTTAAGTTAATTATTAATCCTCTATTTGTATTCCAAGAAAGGTGTTAACTTTTGGTGAGAAGGGGATTGCACAGATTTGACAAAACAGTATATATCAGCAGAGTCACACACCATGTGCTCCTCTGGTGTCTTCCCACATGCCTTAGCATTCATCCATGTTCATTTTCTATGGACCTCTGTGTAGAAAGACATGATATATAGCTAGCTAGACTTCAAAACTTGTAAGCTGTAAATCAAAGCAAAGCTCAGAAAAAAAGCTGACACCACATTTCTCTCATTTGAGGAAGAACTTGAAATTGCAACCTGCATGAGCTGTACACCTCTAATCGATCTTAGATTAAGCTATTATGAATTATAAATTGGTAGCACTTGGATTGAAATCCACCTGTCATGATGCTTAAATGCTAGAACGTTATGATTATATATATTACAGAATTTATATATGTATCTTCTATATCGACTTCAGAACATCTAGTTAATTAGTTTTCCTCGTTTGTATTGTCGAACTCTTTTTAAAGTAGTGTGGTAGCTTCTTTTTTTTCTCTTAAACTCTTTCACTAATATATTTTTAGAGGACACTTTCTGTTTTCATATGAATGCTAGTACAAACGGGGGACTTTGTTAAACAATATCAAAACTTCTTAATTATAATCACTTCACTCTACTTCAACAAAGAGTAAAAATAATTAATTTGAAGGTGCAATATTTGGCATAAGGTGGAGTAGAGTAGGTGTGCATAGTTAGCAAAATGTAAAAAATGTGCTTATTTTAAAAAATAAGAACAACAATCATGTGAAAATCTATCACTACAATAACAAAAACATCATATCAGTGATACAACTATTTGTCAAAGCATTACAACAGTGATAAATCCACAACTACATCGTGGCGGTAAGTTCAATAACTACACCCCATAAATAGGGACACGAAAGGTAAAAAAATATGTTTACTATGTCACCTGTTTAATGGGATCACTTCGACATCTAATTCAAATTTCTAGGCCACCTGAACTCGTTTTTGAGGTCATGGTAGCTATTTTTGCATTCAAAATGGTGTAATAGTTGGTGTCATTTCCTCTATTTTCATTAATAGCCCATGTTTGTGTGGATGATTGATGTGCATTCTATTGTTGATATATATATATATATATAATCTTAGCTGAGAAAAACAAATACACAATTGAAGAAACTATAGTTGTAGCACAAGACTAAGGGTGTGTTTGGTATAACAGAGAGACAGAGACCGTAATTTGAAACTGTAATCAGAAAAGTCCGATATTATTCTGTGTCAAAAGCGAAATATGTTTAGATAACCTAATAACCATGGTCTATGACAATGGGTAGATAAGCTATTTTATGTAACAATTATTAAAATGACATTTGAACTGTTTTGTTTCTTTATTGATTAAATTTTATTATTTTTAGTTTAGTTTTTATATGTAATTGAAAGTAAATTTATTTTTTTATTTAGTATTCATTTTTAATTAAGATTAAATGTAACTAAAAATTAAATATATAATTTTAATTGTAAATAAAAAACCTCATAAAAAATTATACCTCAAATTAAATTGACAATTAAAATTACAAATTAAAAAAAAGATGGAAGTTAGGCTAGGGAAAAGGTATATTGGTAAAATTAGGTTAGGGATAAGGTGAAAATTATAAAAACAAGACAAGGGCAAAATGGGAAAGGAAAAAAAACCACTGCGCGGCGAAAGAGTTGGACAATTGAAGCTTTTTAGATGGGTAGCCGAAAACAGGCTGCAGCGCATCCCAACGGCACAATGGCCCAGGCCGTGCCCCAACACGGCTGGACCACTCAACCAAACGGGGCCTAACAGTTGGGCAGATGCGGTGGAGCGCTTTTCTTTTGGTGTGGAGGCGGCGGGGGAGGCTTGTAAATAAAATTTCTGAACCGGGCTTGCTTTGGTGGAGGAGGAGGGCTAGGCCTATGTCTTTTCAGTAAAGCAACTAGCTCTCTTGCATTTTGATCTGTAAGATATCCACGAAATGATTAGTTGTAGTACGTGTAAGTAACAAAATATTTTTTAGAGGACACTTGATTTATCTTCTAATTAATAATAATAGTACTAGTTGATTGCTTTCTTATTAATTGCATGCTAGGACAAATGGGGATTTGTTAAACCATATTTATTATCAAAGTTTCTTAAATATAATTTCCTTCACTCTACTACTTCAACAAAAGAGTAAAGATAATGAACTTATATATTAACCCCCTCAACTCAGATCAAGAAAGTAGGGAATACCAGAGGAATTCAACCAGTCATTCCCTTGTATAAAGGATCCAAGTGTAAACTTGCTTGCTTCAGTTGAGCTGTTGATGACCCTATAACCAGACCAAGTGACCCTAGCACTTGTATTTGAGCCTGGACCCCTATTCATGTATTCCCCATAATATAATGTACTCAATGCAAATGTTCCATTCCATTCCAACCATCCTGCTGGGTCTACCAAATCATCTATGTAAGACTTTAGAAAAACTGTTCTTGAATACTCTTTCCAAGGACGGCCTAAGAATGTTTTGAATGAAGATTGAACCGGGATTAAATCCGAAGCAGCTGCAACTTTGCAATTCAAGATTGATATGCCTGTGTTTTGGTTTGGATCTTCCCTACCTTGTGCAGTAAAAATGTTTCTTTGACTTGGATTTGGTTTGCGAGCGTATATGTTGCAGTTTTGGAAAACCACAGCCGCGTTACCAAAAATGAAATCTATGGTGCCATATATTTCACATTCGCAATAGAATTGGCGTAAGGAATGGGCATAGAGTGTGTCTTGGTATGCAACAAAGCTGCATTGGTAGAATGCTGAGAGGTCTGAGCCACTCCTTAAGGCCACTGCTTGGTGTTTGCTAGGCCCTGCTGAGTTCTCAAAGGTTATCCCCTTTCCTATGAACCCATTTCCTACTACAGCTGAAATTGTCAATCAAACACAAAAAGGATTTCATCAGATACTGTATGGATGGCATAACATCTTTTTTGGGTATGCATGCACACTTTTTAGATTTGGTATTAGTAATCGAGGAGTCATCACAAATTACTATTTTTCTTTAACGATTTCATTCATTTTGAATATTTCGCTTATCTCTGATTCTATCAAAAACATACCATCCTCAAGACTCTAGAGTTCATAATAATTAACAGCCCATATTCTCCTCTAAAGCTTCAGTGCCTCCTTAAACATTTACATCATACAAACCCTTAGGCTTTGTAGTTTGTACATACAAAATACTTTGCAAATAGCATTACTAGATTAGAATTGGATAGGTCATGAAGCCTGCACCTTTTTAGTTGGGCTTCTGTTTCGGGAGTTGACCCAATAAGTGATATGAAAATGGGCTTATTTGGGCAATTCAGTATGTAGGCCCAGAATAAGTTTGTTAGGTTTTAGATGCTGGCTCAGTGGGTTCAGCCCAATAAGAAATTTATTTTATTTATTTTTGATTTATACTTCTTTGAACTCTCATTTTATAGTGTTACCTGAAGTTGTCGGCAAATGGGAGAGGAAAAATTAAAAAATAAAAACAAAACAAAATCACCCAGCAATGACAGACAAAATCACCCACCTCCACCAACCATCCATATCACCGTATTAGATTTTCTTCTACTTTTGTCTCTAATTTGCCATTAAAATAACCAAACTAAGATTGAGTTTTGTAATACTCAATACAGATTATGATATTATATATATATTAAAAATTAAAATTAAGTTCATTTATGTGATTTTTATTAAATTAATAAGGGTCTATTTATCAGTTCGGAAGGAAAATAGATGAAATGAGAACAGATAAAAAATAACATTTATTATTTGACTTACTTGAGAGTTTAAAAAAAAAGAATAAAGGGAGGTAAAAGAAAATTATAATATACATTTTTTATTTGGAGTTGAGGAAAAATGAGAGAAGATATATTAGTACATGATTTTATGATTATGTAAAAAAATATTTTATTTAGCTAATAATAGATATTTAAAACATATGATACGGATGTGTCAGTTACTGCATATAAAAATTATGACTTATTTTACATTCTACCTCTAAATCTTCATAATTTGGAATAATTAAAAAAAGTGAGATTTAGAGAGATACATACATATATCCTCTATTTCATCTCTCCAATAAAAAAGCTCTAACAAAAAAATCAAATGATAGATACCATATTTTCTTATTTCTCTCCCTTCAGTGTCCTCCATCTAATCTGACCATTCGGCATATATGTTTAAAATTTATGAGTTCATTAAAATATTATAGATCAAAACAGAATAATGAGGTTAGAGATTGTTTTGGTCACATGATATTGATAAGCATTAATCAAGCTTGACAAAAATTAAAAAATAGACCCATGTCTGGAATTAATTAATTTATATGTTTATTTGACAGTCAGGTGTGTCTATCTAAATAAACTTAAATATTAATTAATCACTTTTCAATTTGGTATAAGATAAACTATATATATTTAGATTAAAAATTGACGAAGGTTGTACCCCTAAAATATCTCCAAGAAAGTAGAATTTAATAATATTTAGGGTCTTTTTATGTGTAAACATCCCTTCGTGGTTTAGCAGAAAAAAAAAAAAAAAAAAAAAAAAAAACTTCACTTTGTTACTTTAAATTATTGACACCCTAAATATCACTATATATGTGGGGCCCTTTCCACTATCAATTTGTTCGGTTAAAGTTCACTTCGTTATTAATTATTCCTCTTTCATCATTTAGTTACTCCATTTCTATCAATATTAGACTAACGAAAGTGGGATAATTGAGAACAATGTCAATCTTGAGTTTCAAAATAATACAAAATGAATATTTATTTTTTTAAAACTTTGTCACGTCATACCTCAAAATATGTACTTTTTCTAGCTGGATTAGACACTATGGATTTGGAACTACAGTAGAGACAAACAGAAAAGATGCTCCTTTTATTTTCCATCTTATCCTCTTTTGCCCACATATCAAGCCAAATCTAAAATAGTTATTTGCTCCACAAGTCCTATTGCTAACTCCATAATTGTAACTTAACCCAAAAAAAAAAAAAAGTAGAAAGTATGTTGAGCTAGTTATTTATTTAAAACTGCATTCTTTGTTTGGTAAAATTAAGCACATCAAAAAAGAAAAGAAATTAGTAGCTTTGAATTAATGATGAAGGAGAAAACTCACCCACGGTTGCAGACCGGAAGGTAGTCCACCCATCAACAACATTCCTACTGGCCTTCACAACTGTCTTTCCAATCCCATCTCCTATGAACATCAAATTCATCTTCTTCCTTTCCACCTCTACGTTCTCAAAATATGCACCACTCTTTATATATATCACAAACCTGCACTAACACATTTTACATTTTTAATTAGTCACAAAAGCGATATTGTAAGGCCTCAAGTGTTGTGTTTCTGATAGATTCACGTTAATCGTATGTTAAGTCTGGCATCGGGTATACTGGATTAATCCGAGCCTATAACTTTACTATTACAATAGAAGACTGACCTGGTAGCGCTTGAGTTTGGAGCTGCAGCCACTGCCTCTGCTATAGTTGTGAAATTTCCACTACCATCTTTAGCCACCACTAGATTAGCCTTGGTCTGATTCACAGAACTTTGCAACAATTTTCGATCTTTTTGGGAAACCCATGTAGGAAATTCATCATCCACATGCCCAAACTCAGGAAAAAACTCAAACTTTGACAAATTCAATCGTGGGATTTTCTTAAGCATAACTAAAGAGTTACTCACATGTTTAGAAATGTTAAACAAGCTGTTTTCAATTTCATCTCTAACATTCTTTTTGCTATAAGCAAACCCATCAAGACACGTGTACTGATTCGTCATTGCTCCACTTAACAATGTCTGCAAATCCCGGTAATGTTCTCCGGCTGTTTTTTTGTTACTGAGATCTGAAATTGTTGTCTTGAGCTCAGCAATGGTGTCGTCAAAGAGTTCAAGACAGTCAGCTAGAGCTCTCTTTTCGAGTGGTCCGAGGTTTGTAAGCTTCTTCTGGAAGCCGGAGCAGTTAGTGGAAGATGCTATCACCTCCTGGACTGTGTGGTTGACGACGGAGGAGATTATTTGTGGGAGTGATTTGGAGGCTAGATCTGGAAATGAAGCAACTGTTGAGACACAGAGGTCTGGGTAGAGTGTGCCTTGGCATGTAGAATGGGCTACTTGGATGTGTTTTTGGATATGGAGGTGTGCAAAATCTTGGGATTTTGTTGTTGTTTTGAGGGTATTATTGAAATGGGTTAATGAAAAAAGTAGAAATAGGAGAAGGGAAAAAATGGGTATGGAAATAAGGAGTTTTGCTTTTCTTCTAGGATTAAACATGGTGGTGTAGTGGTGGGAGATGATGATGAACAGGGAAAGATAGCTAGGGACAAAACTATTCGATTGGAATTGAGGAGGCCTGGGAAGAGAGATATGGGAAAGTTTTATATATAAGATAAAATGGATGGAAAAGTTCGGTGGTAATGGATGTTGTTTGTGTTGTGGTCTTGTGGAAGAGAAAAAGGAGGTTTCGGTAGTATACAGCTAGCTAGGCACTGTACCAGATAACTGATTAGTGTCTAATTATTGCTGTCTTAGATTGACATTGAGGAATAGAATGTGAGAAGTACATTGATGATCCCTTTCAGCTCCTAATTAGATTGGAGATTGGAGATTGATTCATACAATGGCTATAGAATGTGTTAGTACGTTTTGCATATTTTTTGCTCAAGCTAAGCTAGTAGGTACATTGTTGCTTTGGACTGTATGGTTGGTGTTACTAGTACAATTAGTGTTCGAAAGGACATGATAGGCATGAATTACGCATGGATCACTTCTTTCTAATTCTAATTACTTAAAATTAATTTAAGGTAGGTAGGAAGAAAGGGGACACTATTTTTGTTTCTTAAGCTATTATAGGTTGTATCAAATTTTGATAATAAGCAAATTAAATTTTTGACTACTTAATCATAAATACATTGATATCATGTCACAAAATCATTTCGCTCCAAAAACTTAATCTATTAGATAATACACAAAAATAAATTAATAGCTAAAATAATATCGAGATAGCATGTATATTCTTAATATAAGAGACAATCTAAATACTATTATAAATTAGGAACGAGATGACAATCCAACATCAATGAGAGACTAATCTGGATTGATCTTGTCAAAGTCAAGTAGAAGATATAATTTTGTACTTAATTGTTTAAAAGTTATTTTATTATGGTTTTTAATTTTTATTTTTATTGCATATGAAAAAATGTTACTTTATTTTTAATTTCACATTATAATGTAAGAAGAAGATGTTCATGATTTTAAATTCAAATTCCAACATTGAGACTCTTGATTTGTGAATTAATTCTCTTAATACTTTATGTGGAGATTGTTAATTGTAAAATTTAACTGAATCGTTGATCATTGAATCAGGTTATATTTATGCACAAAAAACAAAATTAAAAGTTGGCCTTTAGAGTTAATAAGATTTTAGTCATTTTGACTTGTATACAAAAATTAGCAGCGCTATTGCTATTCTCATGATTGAACCAATTTTATGAAAGAAAAGGCCATCATATAAAGCATGTGACAAACCCCCTTGGGACCATCTTGAGTTTAATGGATGGAATGGTCCTCATCTTCAATACACACATAATTATGTCCTCTACTATATATAGTACATTTTCACGTGTGGATCGATGTCACATTATATATAAAGATATGCTTATTTACTACTCCTAGCGTGCTGGAATAAATGTTGCATGGACCAACGTTTGCACTTCTAAATTCATTCAGCTTATTTAGATTTCAGATTTGGACCCAGAATAGAATCATTTTTTGTCATGTCATCTCACCAACATTATTTCTTTTGCTTGCAAATCATCTGAATTTTGAGTGGTCCAAATTAAGATATGGGCGGCACTTGTTGATCCAATATGCTGGCCCAAATTAGATATGGGCATATTGTTCCTATAGGCTGGCCCATTATTTGTTTCCCTCTTTTTTTTTTTCTTTTTTTTTCCTGGTGAGGAGGATACTTGTTCCCTCTTTGTTATCCTTTTGAGAATAGAGAAGTTTAAAGAATTAGAAACAAAAACAAAAGAAGCTTCTAACTTTATACATAGTTGAAGGTTTTTTTTAATTAATTTGGGATAATACCTATTATATATGTTGTACCTAGTATTCTGACTTTGATTAACATATGTAAGGATAATTAGATTCTTTAGGTGTTACGCCGTCTTCATCCATCATCCATCTAACCTATAATATAATATAAACCTAATTGTTTGATTAGCTTAATTAAAAAAAGGGGACTAAATATTTAAGTACTTGCAGTATATTTATACTTATTCTAAAAGTTAGAATATATTTATGGGTTCCTACTTTAGAATAAATATAAATTAATTAAAGAAATATAAAACATATTGTCTCTCTCTTAATAACTTTCTATTATCCTACCCTTTCACATAAATAAATATTCTTACTAATTAAATTTTTTTAGAAAAAAATTCACTTCTTAATAACTACATCCACTAACATATTAACTCATCTTTTATTTTTGAAATATAACTCAAAAATCTAAAATTACCACTTTATACTTTAAAAAATAATAATTTGGTCAGTAAACACATGCATGTGACTAGTATATATGTATTTGATTTCTTTCTTTCAATCCCATGTAGTTACTTAATCTATCTAACAACACTATTTATTCAAGGAATTATATTAATTCTTAATCTATCTAACAACGTTGTTCATTCAAGGAATTATATTAATTCTAGCGATAGTGACCTATAATATAATTAACCATCTAATTTACACAAGTAATTGTCATTTTGAGTTTTAATTATTTTGTTTGTGTTTCGAGCATTAACCAATTAATAACTACGTATAATATATATAATTTTATTTGTAAAAGTTATTTCAAGTATATATATATATATATTCAAACATATATATAACATCGTGGCTCACATCCTACTTTAGAATTTACTAAGTACAATGTTCATTATATGTCTCCTAATTGTCGGAGCCAAACATTATAAGAAGAAACATAGAAAAGATCCATCAATTGTAGTAAAATTATTTTGACCATATATAATGCACCTCACCATATACGTTTGGTTAGGGTTATTTTACAGTTATAAAAGGTTTGTATTAGTAACCATTTTTATCAATAAAATGTTGTCGCAACATAATTTTTGGATCAAGAAGAGGAGAAATATGAGAAAGGGATGAGTTATTTCTATTGTGTAATTTAATGTTCATTGATTCAGATGAGAAAAAGAAAAAAAAAACCCAAATTTTGTCTTGGAACTTTGGCACCTGGGCACCAACCCTAGCGTTGACATATGCATTCTTTAGTTTTTGTTTTTCCTTTTTTTACAATAAAAGAATTTGGTGTACATATATTAAAATGACATATTAAAACCCCATTACCAAATAGACAGCTTGACAAATCATCAGCAAATAGCTAATATTAGACTTAGCTTTTCTATAATTTATTTTATTTAGAGGTTAATTAGTATGTTCAGATTAATTTATATTTACATCTATTAATTACCATTCAAGTTCGATCAAGGACAAGTCATCTATTCTAACATTAAAAATTTGATGAGAATTATTACTCCACATTATCTCAAAAAATTTTAAATTCAAAAGATCAATGAAAAAATCAAATATTTTACACCCAGCCAACTGCTGGAGTTATTTGCTACGTACACCATTGAACTGCAACTTTTTTAATATTCCAGTTGCTTAACAGCTTATTGATAATAGTTAACTCTGGCAGCCACTGCATCAACATCAAGCATAAACTGTCCAACTAGTTGACTTCTATATGTATTGACTTCATGAAATTCCCTTAAAAACAACCTCAATATTTATATCTCATTGTCAAAATAATATGTTTAGTACTTGTTTGTTGCATCGTATAGAATTATATTGTGTATAAGCAGTACAATTACATTGATGTCTTATCATTCTTCTCCCCATTGACATAATACAAGTAAGAGTTAACAATATTAGTCTATACTACATTATATAACAGTCAACTAGATAGTTGGACATTAATTTGTTATGTCTGATAATTCTATTTGAAAACATAATCCATCTCCCGCCATTCCCTATATATATTAAACCCAATCCTACATCCTTTTCATTCAAATTCTTCAAACAAAAATGGCTTCCAAGAAAGTCTCCTCAAGTATTATCAAACTCTCATTTTTCTTTCTCCTTCCCCTCCTTCCCTTGTTTTCATCACTATCCGTTGCAGACAACAATGAAACAACCACTACTCCTATTCCTCCAGAAACCATTTGCGAGTCAACTCCACACCCTTCTTATTGCAAAAACATTTTGCCTAAGCAACCTGGCCATGTCCAAGATTATGGCCGGTTTTCGGTCGAAAAATCTTTTATACAATCCCACAAGTTTTTGAACTTGGTTAATGTACATCTTCAACGCCGCTCCACCTTGTCTAAAACCACCATTGCTGCCCTCGAAGATTGCAAGTTTCTAGCTGAGCAAAACATAGATTACTTGTCAACCTCCAAGCAAACAGTAACTGAAGCGACCCTTTCTAGCTGGAAAGCTGATGATGTCCAAACTTATCTAAGTGCCATTATAACCAACCAAGAGACTTGTTTGGATGGCCTAACAAACACTGCTTCAGATTCAACCATCAAGAATGCAATTGGGGTCCCACTCTCTGATGATACCAAGCTTCATAGTGTCTCTCTTGCTTTGTTCACCAAAGGTTGGGTGCATGAGAAAAAGAACAAGACAATATGGGATTTTACAGGGAAACATCTTTGTTTCAAAAATGGTCAATTACCATTGAAAATGTCGAATCGATCACGGGCTATTTATGATTCAGCAAGAGGCAGGAGAAAATTGAGGGAAGATGACGAGGAAAGTGTTTTGATTAGTGACATTGTGGTTGTGAGTAAGGATGGCAGTGGAAACTTCACCACTATCAATGATGCTGTTGGTGCAGCCCCGAATAATCCAGCAGCTGATGCTGGCTACTTCTTGATTTATATAACGGAAGGTGTATATGAAGAATACGTAAACATTGCTACCAACAAGATCAATTTGATGATAATTGGAGATGGAATCAATCGGACGATTATCACAGGCAACCACAGTGTTGATGATGGTTTTACAACATTCAATTCACCTACATTTGGTAAGAAAACACACTACATATTTTATTTTGCCTACATTATTCGTTTAAAGATCATAAAAATGACTGTGCATGGAAAGTTATTCTGGTACCGGATCCGAAGTTCTTGAGTTCAAACTTATTGAATATATTTTTTTTGCAGCTGTGACAGCACCAGGGTTTGTAGCAGTTAACATAACTTTCCGTAACACAGCCGGGCCAGCCAAGCACCAGGCTGTAGCAATGCGAAGCGGGGCCGACAATTCGACATTTTATAGCTGCAGCTTCGAAGGCTACCAAGACACTTTGTACACACATTCTTTAAGACAATTTTACAGAGAATGTGACATTTATGGGACAATAGACTTCATATTTGGAAATGCAGCAGTGGTTTTACAAAAATGCAACATATATCCACGTCTTCCATTGCCTGGACAATTCAATCCCATCACAGCTCAAGGCCGAACTGATCCAAATCAAAACACTGGTACTTCCATTCACAACTGTACTGTTAGAGCAGCCGATGATTTGGCTCCGAGCATCGGTACCGTGAAAACATATCTAGGAAGGCCATGGAAGCAATATTCAAGGACAATTTTCATGCAATCTTTCTTAGACAGTTTGATTGATCCTGCCGGTTGGTCTGAATGGAGTGGTGATTTTGCTTTGAGCACGTTGTATTATGGTGAGTATGAAAACAGTGGACCTGGATCAAACACAACCGGAAGAGTGACATGGGCTGGTTACCATGTCATTAATGCTACAGATGCAGCTAATTTTACGGTGTCCAATTTCTTACAAGGGAATGGTTGGCTACCTCAGACAGGAGTTCCTTATGTTCGAGGATTGATAGCTTTTAACAAAAAAGGAAAAGTTATTGACACCGGAAATTGAAGTTTAACCAATGCATTAGTTTGAATACACTTTAATTCTCCTTTCTTGTTTCATAGTTTCTATTAAATGCTTGTGTATTTCAAGATATTCATAAGAAACCCCAGGCCCAACCCTGCAGGCTAGGCTACGGTATCTTTGATTGATATTTATATGATTTTTGTATAATTTTTCGGTGGATGATAAAACTTTTTTAAATATAAAATAATAAATAGTGGTGGTTTAAATATAGGATCAGGAGACTCTAATATCTTTATTTTAATCAGTGGATCAATTAAGATTTCATCAACAAATAAAAATTGATCAAGTATGAAGTTGCTCAATTCTCTTATTAATCAGTTTTCACTTTGTAAATTTGACCTCTTAAATGCATCTAGAGAGTATATTAACATTTAAAAATCTCTTGTACCAAGAATTTTTTTTTGAAAAGACTTGAATATGAACGATCAGTATGCGATTATTGAAGTTCCCAATTGGGCCGTTTGAAGGCATAGGTGGCCCATAACTCAAAAGTCACACCTTGTAGTAAATAAAAAGCCAATATTATTGGGTTTGCTTCGTGCATTAGTACACTATGAGAAACTTTGGTCAGGAGAGGGATTCTTCTGATTCAGACGACGTCGTACAAGTACATGGAAATCAATCGTGGGTTCAGTATCCTTTTTCCATGCCCATGACATTGACAGCCATGGATGATTGTCTTACTATTAAGAATGTTCATGATTCAGATATTGTTGAGTTCTATACATGTATGGTGCAAGTAGAAGCATGGGTTAAGGAAGCTAGAGTGGAATATGCAAAAAAGAAGCAAAATTTTGAGACATTTACTGCCAACAGAAATATTATAGTGGAGGAGTTACAAGTGAGAGATGAAGTGATTAAAAGGCTGACAAGAGATGTAGCAGAAGAACAAGGCTTGAGATTGAAGGAAGTTAATCTGCTTAAGGGTGAAATAGATGCAATGGGAAAACTTATTGTTGATTATAGAGAGGGTTTAAAGAAAGTGAAGAGGGAATTTGCTGAATATAAAGCACGTAACAAGATTTATAACTCTTCCAAATATGATCAAGTTGTGCAAAAGATTAATGAGATTCATATATAAGAGGTAATAACTTATGATACGTAATTGGTATGTCAGCGTATTTATTCAATGTGTAATTTCTTATTCAAATATTTATCGTATACTAGTATGTGATGAAGAATATATTAAATGTCTCGCATATATAAATGAGTTTCTTACTTAAAAACTAGGAAATGTATTTATTAATGAACTTGGTAGATATCAACTTTGCATATATATATATATATTGACTTGTAACGTACAATATTAAAGCAAGTAGGCTTGATAGACATTGCATTCATCAAATTCCATTCAAACTGCACATAAATCGGGTCTCACTGACTTAGTCTATCAAATCTAATCTTGCAATTTCTAGGCTAGCTGTCTTCCTGACTAAACCAAGTGGGGAAATATAAAATGCCAAAAACAATGGAAAAATGAAAGGGACGGAGATATATACATTGTCTTTGTATAACCATTTTTTATGTAAGTTTGAAAAAAGAAACTTACAGTTTGTGTTATAACTTTTGATCTGGTTTAGCTAATCAAATTAATAGTTTCTTTTGCAAAATCTGACTCCAAAAATCGATCGGATTTATTAGGGTCATCGTGCATTAATATTAAATTAATTAAAATTATATTCATCACTTTAATGTTGTTTATTTCTCAAATATCCCGAATTCATAGTACAAAAGATATGCCAAAAACAAATATCTTAATCTTTGATATTAATTAGTTTTGAATTTGCCAATAATTCAAACTTTGTACATCTCCCTCACCTAACAAAGAATTCTACAGTCCTATGCACCAAGTAACTTCCGATCTACTATATATGCTTATAATTAATCTTTTTATATAATTAATGTGTTAAAAATAAAAAAATATACTCTTATTTAGTTTTTTTTTTTTTTTTTAATAAAAAAAGCGCATATAGTATGCTTTTCAAACAACTAAAATGTAAGTGATGACTAATTGAATTAGGCCATGTATTTGGACCGTTTATCAAATGGCGACTGATGAACCCCAGAATTAGGCATGAATTAACTAGTAGGAATTTTGTCGACAACCAAGTACAAGCCATTAATTCTCAAAATTGAATATGATTAATTAATATTTAAAATAAAAATATCCAAGAGTTGAACATTATAAAAAAAATATATCATTAGTACCGATTTTGTTTGGATTATTTTTTGGGCCAAAATTAATATATCTTGCTGATGATTTTATCTCTATTTAAAAAAAAGAAAAAAAAAAGAAGGTAATAATCCTGTATTTTCTTTGATAAGTCACCACAACATATATATATATTTTGTGCACTTGTGCTGGGTACCAACCCCACCGTTGACAAACTAAAATACTATATATATATATATATATCTATATCGCAATGGGAACCCGATTTTAGTCACCAAATTAATTCCAAATCAATAATTGTTTGTATTCATGCATATTCTTGATTACACTTTTTTTTCCCTACCCCGGGTGCTGCTGTTGACTTAGTTCATGGTTAGCCATTACTTCAACATCAAGTACACCAAGTCTTTTTCGTTGACTTCTAAAATAAGCTAGCTATCTTCATTAACCCTTTAAGACAACATTAATACTCTAAACCCCACAAAAAAAAATTTTGATAGATAAACCAAAAATAGTGATATTAGGGACGTGTTATTTAAGGAAAATAACAGACATGCATACATGTTGATTCTGATAATTTTATAACACCGTGTAAAAATAACAGCTTCATAATAATATTATATTTAAGAACACTTGAAATATAATATAATATTATGATTTCTAACATATGATGCTTCGACTTTTATACATTACTAAGCCTCGGTTAAGGAGCTACATTACTTGCTAACCAATAAATCTCACATCCAAAACGTATTTTAATCCACAAAGTCTCTCTTCTCCTCCTCTATATAAGAAATTCAACTCCTCATGAATTTCAAACAACAAAGCTATTCAGTATTCTTCAAAACCTATTAATATTAATGGCTGCTTCCAAGCTCTTGTCAATTTTCTTTCTCCTTTCCTTCATGAACATTGTATCCCTCTGCATTGCAGCTAATAACTTTGGAGGCAAAGCTGTTCCACCAGAAACCATTTGTGCATCCAACCCAAACCCTTCTTATTGCAAAACCGTCTTTCCAAACCAACCAGCCACTGTATACGACTTTGGCCTTATTTCGTTTCGAAAATCCTTATCCCAATCCCGCAAGTTCCTTAATACCATCGACTCATATCTTCAACAAGGTTCCACCTTGTCCCAACCCACTCTTGGAGCTCTTCAAGATTGTCGTTTTCTCGCCCAGCTCAACTTTGAATACTTAACAACCTCGTACAACACCGTAAATAGCAAGAACCAAACACTTCCGGATTCTCAAGCTGATGATTGCCAAACCATACTCAGTGCTGTTTTAACAAACCAACAAACTTGTTTAGATGGCCTCCAAACCACAGCTACCGATTCAAGAGTCAAAGACGAGCTCTCGCTCTCACTCAATGACGACACTAAGCTCCACAGTGTCTCTCTTGATCTTTTTAACAAAGGTTGGTTGCCAAACAGGAAAATCAAAACGACATGGCAAGTTAACGGTGTACATCAAGGTTTCCGAAATGGTCGTTTACCTCTAAAAATGTCCGAACGAGTACGTGGCATTTATGATTCAGCAAGAGGACGACATCGACATGGGAGGAGATTGCTTCAGACTGAAGAAAGTGTTTTGGTTAGTGATATTGTTGTTGTGAGTCAAGATGGAAGCGGAAACTTCACCACTATTAACGATGCTATAAATGTAGCACCGAATAATAGTGTCGTTACTAATGGATACTTCTTGATTTATATAACGGAGGGTGTGTATCAAGAATATGTATCCATTGCTAAGAACAAGAAGTTTTTGATGTTGGTGGGAGATGGAATCAATACGACTATCATCACAGGCGATCACAATGTAGCTGATGGATCCACAACCTTTAATTCTGCAACCCTAGGTATGTAATTAAGAAATTGTTCGAAAAAAAAAATTAAAATATTTATATATATTCTTTAATGGACTAGATTGAACAATATTGACAAGTTTCACTAAATTTATAAATATTTGCAGCTGTGGTAGCACCATTTTTTGTTGCGGTGAACATAACATTCCGAAACACTGCTGGGCCAAGCAAGAATCAGGCAGTTGCAATGAGAAGCGGAGCAGATATGTCCACGTTTTACAGTTGCAGCTTTGAAGGGTACCAAGATACTTTATATACACATTCTCTAAGACAATTTTACAGAGAATGTGACATCTACGGAACAGTTGACTTTATATTCGGAAATGCAGCAGTTGTTGTCCAAAACTGCAACCTATATCCCCGGCTTCCCAAAAGTGGTCAATTCAATGCTATTACAGCTCAAGGCCGAACCGACCCGAATCAAAACACAGGAACTTCCATTCACAACTGTACTGTTAGACCAGCAGACGATTTGGCTCCTTTTACTGGTACTGTGAAAACCTACCTAGGCAGACCTTGGAAAGAATACTCAAGGACAGTTTATCTACAGTCTTTCTTGGATAGTTTTATAAACCCTGCAGGTTGGCATGAATGGAGCGGTGATTTTGCTTTGACAACATTGTATTATGCCGAGTATGCCAACACCGGACCTGGATCTAACACCGCCAACAGAGTTACCTGGGCTGGTTACCAACTCAATTTCAATGCTACCGATGCAGCTGGTTTTACCGTGTCTAATTTCTTGCAAGCAGAAGACTGGCTGACTCCAACTGGAGTTCCGTTCAATAGTGGACTATTACCATGAAAAGAAAAAAAAAAAGTAAAATGATAAGGATTCACTTTCATTGTTTTCAGGAAATAATAAGCTGATCAATCTAGCTAGCTAAGCTAGGCCAATGTACATCTTGGTATAGAGATTTATTGTGAAGCTTATATTGATGTAATAATATATAAGGTACTTGGATCAATTTTCTTGATTGATATAAGTATTTTTTACTTTGAATTATTCCAGCTTTTGAAGACTCATCCTTTCTCTTATACCATTGGGTATAATTATTTTAATAATACATAAGGAATTTGTTTGCCTATGTGCTTTTATTCATAAAATTTAATTTTTGTAAAAGAAAAATTAAAAAAATCGAGTCTATGGGAAGGCCATTGGGTCTGGCTCCAAATCTGGGCATGCTCAATAAATGATGGGTCTAAGATGGCCATTATTTTAAGAGTCTATAATGGGTATGGGTAAACAATACGTCCCCCGTATCCGGGCCATTGCTATCTCTATATTCAATGGAAGTAAACCTAGTTAGGATTATCATTTCTATGATCACTTACATAATATTTTGTTGACATTTTGGATATACATATAAATTTTGAATTTAAGCTTGTTCACTATCATATATATGAGCCTTTACTTGGCACTTTTTCTTCTCCATTATATTTTCCATAATTAAATAATGTTCAAACTTACATTGAATTTAAATTCTGGTGAACAACCCTTTAAATTTTAGATGAATGTATTGAGAGAGATACATACATCACGCGAACTCTTTACACAATTTAATTTCTATTAGATAATAAATTTATAATTTATCACTTGACTAAAGCAATAGGTAGCATAAGCCGAATATTGAACTAAGAGATTTCAAATTCGAGTCTACTTGATGTGTGATAAATTTTATTATTATTTGAATTATTTATTTCATTTTATGTATGAATCATTATAATTAAAATATTATTGATCTTTGAATTTGGAGAACCGAAGAATTATAACTTAGTTTTGGATATATATGAAATTTCAGTCAGCAAGGAATTCTGGGACTTTGACTTTCCTATGCAAATTTAATTAAATTTATTTAAATACCTTCTAACCTCTATATCTAAATCATTCTATAATGATTTAACTGTAATTACATAAACTAGTTGTTCAATACAAAACTATTTTTGTGTTTCGCACAAGAATATTGTGGGTATGCTCATTGAAATTTTGTAGATTTAGCAGTTTTTATATCATTAATTGTTTCAAAGAAAGAGGTTTTTATATATAATATTTATTCATTAGCTTCTTTTCATTTGGAATAAATATAATATATATATTGATTAACTAATTTTGGGAGGGACTAATCATCTAAATATTAACCAAATTTTGTCCTCTTATGGGAAAGGTTGATCTTAGCATCCTTCATTGATTAATTTTAATTAACACATTGATAATCCCTTATACCCAATTCCATAATTAATGAATTTTCGAGTGGCAGCTCATTGCAATATTTATTTCATTTTAATTTTCATGATGGCGTTAGCCTTTCGTTATTTTCTCTAACCCAAAACATACGTGAAATTTATAATTATATATATATTTATACGTGCATATATAATTCCAATGTACTTCCACCAGAAGATAAAGAATCTTACTGTACTGGGAATGCAAATATGCAATCACACCTAATGAACACAAAAGTTTGTGTTTAATTATTCTATCTCTTAATTTAAGGAGACATGCATGCGCCGAATTTATTTACTACTCGGCGCATAGTAATCTCTTAATACAAAATTAGAAAGGAAAAAAAAAAACAGAACATAATAAGTCTTGGATTAGATTAGATAAGATTTTTATATTTTTATGTGTAATTTGTATATTAATATTTAATATTTTTTTCAGTTTTAATTTGATAACTCATAATCAAATTTGAAGTAAATACAATTCGTATATCGTTTGAGTACATAAAAATTTGACTCGACTCGTGTTCGATCTAGCCAATCTAGTGGAGGTTACCAAGAAACTTCAATTAAGAATACAAGGTCTCATCTGTTCTTTGCTAGTGCCAAATGTTACTACGTACTTTGATTGCCACCTACACCACCATTTTTAAAATTTTAATCTTCAAATACTAGTACAACAACTAAAACATTTTGGGAAACAGCTTGCTCTACTTTCACTATACTCCTGGGCAAGGGATTACCCTCAAGCTCATGACCCAAACTACAAGACTGGTTGACTTCACAAAATTTAAAGCATTACTATACTCCCTGTGCAACATTCGTGTTGTCTTAACCAATTATATAACATCTTCTGCCGGCTTTGAGATACAAAAAAAAAAAAATCCATCTTCCCCTACATATATGTACTCATGAACCCATCAAATTTCCTAAATAACACAAGCTGGTATTTCAAAAAGCAAAACCAATGGCTTCCTCCAACCTTTTCTCTGTCACAACAATCTCATTTCTCATTCTCTTTCTCTTTCCCTTCTTTGCATCTCTATCTTTTGCTGCTAATGATCTTGACCAAACCCCTCCCACCAATCCCGTCTCCCCCGGCACAGTTTGTAAATCTACCACAGACCCATCTTACTGCAAATCTGTCCTACCCAACCAAATTACCGCCAATGTCTATGACTATGGCCGGATTTTGGTCTGAAATCCTTATCTCAATTCCATAAGTTCTTGAACTTAGTTGACAAATACCTTCACCGCCGTTCTGGTTTGTCCGCCACCGCGATTGGTGCACTAGAAGATTGTCGGTTCCTTGCCGAGCTAAACATTGATTTCCTGTCAAGTTCCTTGCAAACAGTGAATAAGACAAGTAGTTACTTACCCAGTTTGAAAGCTGACGACATTCACACGTTGCTTAGTGCCATTCTAACAAACCAACAAACTTGCTTGGATGGTATACAATCCACTGCTTCAGCTTGAAGCACAAGAAACGGACTCTCTATCCCAATTTCTAATGACACCAAGCTGTACAGTGTATCTCTAGCTCTATTTACAAAAGCTTGGGTACTCTCCAAGAAAAACAAAGCCTCTACATTTCAGCCAACTAAGAAACAGAAAGGATTTCAAAATGGGCGTTTGCCACTTAAGATGTCAAGCAAAAACAAGGCCATATACGAGACGGTGAGTCGTAGAAAGCTACTTCAAACCTCAGTAGATGTTGGTGATGAGGTCTTGGTGAGTGACATTGTGACTGTGAGTCAAGATGGAAGCGGAAATTTCACAACCATCAACGATGCAATTGCTGCTGCCCCAAATAACTCTGCCTCCATTGATGGTTACTTCTTGATCTTTGTCACGGCTGGTGTTTACGAAGAATACGTCTCCATTGGAAAGAAAAAGTGGAACTTGATGATGATAGGCGATGGGATCAATCAAACAATTATTACAGGCAACAGTAGTGTTGGAGATTTATCGACAACCTTCAATTCATCAACATTTGGTAATTATTAATGCATGCCACATACTGTTTGATTTCCAAATTTTTAATTTCACTAATTAAATTTTATTTTACATTAATTTTCCACATTAAAATGTCATGTTGCAGCTGTGACTGCACCTGGATTCGTGGCCGTGAACATAACTATTCTTAACACTGCTGGGGCAATCAAGCATCAAGCAGTTGCACTACGAAATGGAGCAGATTTGTCCACATTTTATAGCTGCAGCTTTGAAGGGTACCAAGACACATTGTATACACTTTCTCTTCGACAATTTTATAGAGAATGTGACATTTATGGCACAGTGGACTTCATATTTGGAAATGCTGCAGTTGTTTTCCAAAACTGTAACATATATCCCCGTTTACCCATGACGAATCAATTCAATGCCATTACAGCTCAAGGTCGGAATGACCCATTTCAAAATACAGGTATTTCAATTCATAATTGTAGCATTAGAGCAGCAGATGATTTGGCTGCAAGCAGTGGTGATACTGATACGTATTTAGGGAGGCCATGGAAAGAATTTTCAAGGACGGTTTATATGCAAACATTCATGGATGGCTTGATAAACAGTGTTGGTTGGCGTGAATGGGATGCTAATTCTTCTTTGAGCTCATTGTATTATGCTGAGTTCAATAACAATGGACCTGGATCTAGCACTGACAACAGAGTGACATGGGCTGGTTACCATGTGATTAATGCCACGGATGCAGCTAATTTTACAGTGTCTAATTTCTTACAAGGGAATGATTGGTTGCCTCAGACGGGAGTGCCTTTCTATGATGGACTACTGCCATGACCACAAATAGTTTGAATGTAGTACTTGTTTGATTTTTTTCTTTAATTCTTTTCTTATTAAAGTCATACTCAATTGAATCAACCTCTGCAATGTTAACTTTCATGTTTGTACTTATTGCTGACTGACCACAATATATATACTAATTGGAATGGGATGATGGCTTTTCATTGCTTTCAAAGAGGGTGGCAAAGATTGAAACTTGTTAATTCCTTGGATGAGTAAGCCAGACATAGACTTCTCTCCGGGCAATTAAAAAAGTAAATACAAACATAAAGAAAGGAGACACTTTTCATCATCATAAGACAGCTTTCCCATGGTTGGGTTTTGGAGATTTCCAGTTTCAGTCCGGCTACCATTAAGAAGAGTAGGCCGGATTTCTCAAAAAGGGGAGAGGAGATCAGACTTTCAATGATCATAAGATGGCCGGTTCTGGGGTTGGATCGTGTTGTGTAATTTATATTGTCAAATGGAGCAAGATATAGCAACCATAAAACTATTTTCCTTATCTCATCAATTAGTATCAATAAAATGATAAATCAATTGCTTTATTACCTTAAACTATTCTTCCAACCTATAAAGAAAGCTTACAATTTTCAAGATCAAAATCCATAATCTCTTTAACCGTTTTTCTTTCTATAGGATGTAAACTCTGTTGCACATCAAATATTCCTGCATTACAATTCTTGACGCTCTCATAATCAAATGCAGAGTTTCAACAATTATACTATAACCATGTGTACATTCTTAGTAAGATATGGTACATACATTAAGCTAGAAATTTAACATTTTCATCCAAAAAATTAGATGAAAATAAAATTAGGCACCAGTTGACAAGGCCGACTGGGGTGACATGGCCTTGTTGAAGAGCAAGACATTGCTGCATAACTGGCGGAAAACAAGATTCTTTTGTCGCAACAGCTTCTCATTTCCTTTAAGCGAATCGTCACAGGTATCAGCGGCAGCAATGGCAGCATCAAGCCGAGCTCGGATGCCTTTGGTGGAATTTTCTAACAAGGCAACAACAGAATCATCAAGTTGTTGAGTTGCATCTAGATATGACTCCATGCAATCATTGAGACCTTGTTGAACAGCAGGCTCCATGCTATCATCATCTAGCAAAACCTTAACATGTCCACTTATGTCTGTGGCATTTCTCGAAGCAACTCTTATTGCTATCATTGTCAAGCCTTTTAGGTCTTCTTTTAAGCTATTTGGGTCAGATTTAAGGCTAGAAATGCAAACATCTTTTGCAGGGGATTGTTGGCATATTTTCTGAATTAGATCAATGCCAATGGGAGTACTACTGGCTTGTGGTGCAAGTGCAATGATTCTTGTTGCACCAATTTGGTGAGGCACAAAGGAGAGGCAAATTACAGAGAGGAAGGAAAAAATTGTAATGGGTTTCATCATTTTTCTTTATCTTTTTTTTTTTTTCTCTTCCTCTCTAAATTTGTGTGAAAAAAGCAGATTGTAAACAAGTATTTGAGGTTTGAATGATAGGATGCTCTTGGCCTCTCAATTGGAATGAATGGTTTATAAAGGCTCATTATACGCGTTTTCTAAAACCAGAATACTAAATTAGAGGTATAGTTTCTGGTTTTTTTGTGTTTTGCCAAAAATAAATTACTAGTACTATTACACACCAATAGTAACAAAATTTGTTTGATTGGTGATACTACTTATCCCATAATTGCTATCTTATTTCCCGGAATGAAATAAGATCATAGAATTCTCCTCTCTATCAAAACAAGAGAAAAAAATGAGACCATTTAATCCAAGCGAAAGATTCTTACATAGTCATCCACCGATGACTATTAATATTTAACATATTTGTATTCTCCCCAATTAAAATTAATCATATAACTTATGGTCGAAAAGTATTTACAAAGTATTTTAGGTGTGTATTCCTTGATTTCTACCTTTCATAGGTGATGGACGAGAAAGAAAGAGAGTTATTAAAATTAACACCGTTAATTTACCATTTGAAACTTTTAATAACGTAATCAATTTTCATTGGTGGCGGGAGATCTCTATATTAATAGCATTACATGCTCCAAATCCTCTTCAATGAAATAACCAGATTATCCGAATGTTTCGACCCATATTCTCCTGATACACCCGAATTGATTCCCTCCGGATTTCTCAATCTCTGGCTTTCCCCCATCCCTACTGGTTCTTCTACTATTATAACCATTAACTCCAATGGCTTCCTCTGGCACGCCACAGGTGGAGGAAGAGAAGAGCAACCCGCTTGACCTTCCTCCATCTGATCCGCTTCATAATCCGACCCGGGTTTTGTAATCTGAGGCGGGGCTAAATTAGACGACCCAAGTCCATGGACTGGATAAACCTCTGCTCGGCAAAGCGGGCAATTGGAGTGAGACCCGAACCACATGTCTATGCAATGGGTGTGGAAGGTGTGGTTGCAGTTGGGCAAGAAGCGAACTCCGTCGCCGTCTTCAAAGTCCGATAAGCAGACGGCACAGTCTGGAAGACGAAAGTGGGTAACGGAGGAGTTACAGTAAGCAAAGGTTGGAAGGAATTTGAGAACAGAAGGGTCAAGTCCAGCACCCGCCTTGTTGTTGGCTGTATCGGAAATGGAAAACAGGTGGCGGATATGGCGGCTGTGGCAGCAGAGATAGCGGTGGAAAAAGATTATTATCATTACCGCGATAAAAAGGATGATGGTGAAGCAGAGCATTATCTTGCCGTTGAGGGCGTATTCTGAGTGAGGGCCAGTAATGTCAGTCTCCATGAGAGAGAGAATTGAAAAGAGAGAAGAAGGGAGGGGTTTTATTGTTTTAATGGAAGGGAAGAGGAAGTTTCCTAATTCCTATGGATGGAAGTTGTAAAGATTCACCAATGCCGTGGGATGGATTTCTTGTGATTTTCTCATTAAGTAGTTGTAACATGGAAACATGCATGCACAGGACCATGCATACATCCCTTATTAGCTGTTTGAGGATAAACTTGAATTTAGAATCATTATTATCTTTATTTTGCAAAAAGAGAGAGTTTCCATAAAGAAAATATCAGAGATTCAGTAAAGATAACCAGCACAACTTGTTAGAAAGCAGGGAGTGTGAAAGTGTACTGAACTTATCCATACTTTGAAGTGAAACAAAAGGACAAATGTACTCCTTTAGTGCCCATCGTATATATGCTTTTTGTGCATACAAACAAGAAAGGCATTCCAAGATCAAAACAATAGTGCTAGTGTATTAGTTGGCTTCCAAGTTGGTTGGAAACAGATATTCCTTTTTGGAGAAGAAAAGGAAATGCCAAGTGATTAATTCTTCAGATCCTAGGCAAATCTTTGGACTTGGAACTTGGCAGTACAGGTGAAAAGCCTTTTAAAGGTGAGCCTGGGGCAAAGCTGCAATGTCTATGCCTCGTCTTTCAGAAACCAGATAGAAAAGCCCAATAAAAAGCTGGGTCAAGTAATTCACCTTTTATAAATATTTAGATATTTAGGAGAGGATGCAATTGTAAGAATACCCAAAGAAAAGAACTTGCTTAATTGAAAAAAAAGGGACTGCGGGTTCTAGACTCACTTCCAAATAAGAAAATAAAATATGAAAAAGAAGAATATCTGATACAGTAAAGCACGGTTAGTAAGTGAAATGGAATAATGCAAATTAAGTTTTCGAAACGAAAAGAAAACTTAAAAAATTGATGACCTTACAACAGCTTTTATCAATCTTACCGACAACTAGTTTCAAAATGAAAATCAGAGTACAGAAGGTAATGAACTACAACCACACCGCATGATAAGCGATACATCAGAGAGGGTGCTGGAGGGGTATGAATCATAATTACCCTACCACTAGATTCATTGACTGGATAGATATGGGAAATGACCATGGCAGTACTAAAAGCACTACTTCTTACGTTTAAGTTTTTTCTTTGATTTTCCTCCATCAGAATGCTCAGATGACATAGAAGAATTGGCAGAACTACGACCACGTCCTGAGTATTGGGTAGATTGGTCTGTGGACCTAGAGGGTTGGTGCCCACGTCTTCTACTAGATGTTTCTTGACTGGATTGGCCCTCAGACATGTTGGATTTAGACGAAGATCCTTTTGAAGGCTTAGATGGCTCACCAGCTTCAGATAAAGAACTTTTATGTCTGCTACCTTGTGTGGAAGCTGCATGTTCAGATTGTGAGCTTCTCGCTTTCGAGCTTTGCAAAGGAAAGTAACTGGAAGATTTTGTCAGCATAGTTCCGGAAGAATTCTGACATTGTCTCGTCTTACTTGAATTCACGTTTTCAAGTTCTTTAGGATCAGGGTAATGGACAAGGGAAACTCGCCGTGAAATCTTCCCAACTGTCAAAATATTGACTGTTTTGTTAGATGCCAATAAATTTTACCAGAAATAACAATAAAAGAGAAACTACAGTATTAACAACAAATTGAAGTTATAGGGCCTTGGTCTGAGAGTGGTGAAGCTGTGGGTAGATGAGGGTAAATTCGATTCAAATATTTTAGAAACTAGAGAGAAATAGGAAAGGGGAAAGGGGGAAAAACATCAATAATGCCTTGCAGATAAAGGGTATAAGAAGAATGAGACAGCTTGAATAAAAAGGTAGAAGTTAATTAGATGGTGATAACTGACAACACTCAAAAATCTTAACTGAAGTGGTTGATTCTCTACAACAGCTAGAACTGGATTATATTATTGCCACTATCCAAACCAACCTTGAACTCTGACATGAAGAGATAACAAAAGAAGCCAAAATTAGTCCAACAGAACTTTCAGTTGCTTTTGCTTACTATCTCAAGATGGAATTTCCATGTAATATGTTTCTATGTATTAGACTATTAGCTAGATATAGACACATGTAATACAGTGTTAACATAATTACTCTCAACCCCATTGCATCAGGCATTTTTTAAATGCCAGTTTGGCTTTAATCAAATTGGATCCAGGTTGCAAGTTCGATAAATATTTCCATGGTTGTTACTTGTTTGACAAGCAATCTTTTGGTCAGAAAGAGTAGCTTTAGGCAAGTTGACAACTGCAGCACATGAAGTATCATTCATCCATGCCATGATGAAAAGTAAAAGTGGAGGCAACAGGAAAACCTTGCTCAATAGGGAGAGCAAACCAAAATAGAAGAGATAAAAAGTGAAAAGAAAAGAGTTTAGAAGCATACCTGTTTTTCCCTTTGTGGCAGAGGATAGAAAAACAGTTGCATCTGGCTCCTGGGATGCACAGCTGACCACGTCATATTGTTTCCCTGCAAATGACGAGAAACATGACTTCACAACAAAGATGAAGAAATCATACTGTGTACTATAAAAGTTACAACTGTATCTAATGTTTCGAATGCAGTAATGGAAGAGCAAAAGGGTGTTCAGCTCAGAGTGTCAGTTGTTGAAGAAAAAACTATTTACCAGATAAACCCTCGAAGCTGCCTAACAGTCCATCATGATGAAGTATAAGAGAGAATTCTTTCCCATCAATATCAGCTAGAGAATCCTAGCAAGAGTAACATAAAAAGAAAAAGGAATGGAGATAAACATCTGCTTCAGATAACTATTTCTTCATAGAATTGCAAAGCTCCATCAAACAAGTTGAAATTAGTTACATCTGTGTGTCAAAACTCAAAAGCTAAATTGACCCTGAAAGAGCACCCGAAACAATTTGAGGATATTCTATATAAAAACAATTATGAATTATGATACTTTCACAAGTTCCGCCTCTGCCTTGTGTTCTGTTAACAGTTAACTACATTCTTTTCTGTTTTTTATGAAATAAACTGGATAAAAACCACTTGGCAGATATATGAGAAACAAACTTACTTGACTATATGGCAACTGAAGGAGCCAAAGCTCAGTGGAGTCAGTCAAACTAAGATCAAGAAGTGGTTCCTTAGCATCAGCTTCAAATTCTGGTGGACAGCTGTAAGCTTCTTTAACAGAAACATCCATTCCGTCAACCAGCAGCAAAGGCACCTCCTGCCAACTGAGTTAAAATAATGATGCTGGTCCTAGGATAAATTTCAAACAATATCTAAATAAATATTACCCCAACTAGTTTGGGATTTAAGGCTTAGTTGAGCTGAGTTGAGTATCTAAATAAATATTATACTTATTAATAATATAACTATGAGAGGATGTAAGAATCTTCCCAGTACTAATCTTTGCACAACCAAATGTTATAATCGTCACAAACTAAGGACCAACTACTCAACTAGTTAGACAGGAACAATAATTTCAATAGATCAGTGTTCGAACCACTCTTTTTTACATGATCAGATGCTCACACAATGAAAGTAATTTATTAAATCAACAAATCATAATTTATCGAAGGACAAAATCACTAAACCACAGAACAGTCATACCTTGCACTCACCTACTCAAACCCTAAACCCTTAACACATATAAATAGGAAAAATCAGAATCTATAAGCTCCACTAAAAAACTATAATTTTTCAAAATCCCAGTTGTTATGAGTCGTGACTTTCCCCTTAAGAAACGTTTTCAAATAAACTATTAACTAATAACTAGAAATCCTAATTAGGCTTAGTACATTCCTACCATCAGAAATCACAAAGAAAAAAAAAATCCCACATCAAATATTGTCACAGCAGGATCTTTCTCCAAAAAATTTACAGGGTAGAGTATCCAAACATGTCAACTTACAAATTAAGCAAAGAAACTATAGAAGAAGAGACCTTTGCTGATTTGTTCATAGCCACAATACAATACGAACATATAACAGAAGAAAACAATTGGGTGCAGTGACAACTGACAATATAATTATGGTTTAAGGAGAAAAAAGTCAAAGAAATCATAGAGCATCCTGCTACAATGAAATTCCCATATAAAATAAAGGAAAAGTTCAAAGTTTCCAGCAGCTTCCCGAGTTTTTTGACCTGGAACTATGGTCACCAAGCATGGTACTGTAGAGTTAAAAATCAACGTCCAGAGGATGAGTAAAAAGAAATTATCTTACCTAACTTAATCGGAGCAGCGAGCACAATCAGAACCGCCGGATTCCGGATTCCCGTGGCGCCGCTGCTTGCTATGTGGGCAGATGTAATGGTTCGCTCCCTTATCAACCCAGGCATGTTTGTAATTTTTCAGTAGGTTAAAAGTTCACAAGCAAATGAAAAATCAAGGTACCTTAGGGTTGTTTGGGTAAAAAAATTAGAATTGAACATTCAACTCTCAAATTCTAATTTTCCTTTTTATTTTATGCTTACTATAAATTATTTTAATTATTACCTCAACTCTCTTACAATTCCTAGAAGGAAAAAAATAATAATAATAACAGCTAAAGCTATATACTCAATATTTATGAGAAAACCCTATAACTTGTAATTTTAGCTCATTTGTGGTTTAAATCAGTTTTAATTACATTCGCCGTCAAATTATGCTAGAGAGCCATCCATAAAAATAAAGTAAAAAGACTAAAATTATCAATTTTTTATTTAATTTTTATATAATATTTTATGATAACGTGATAATATATTACGTCTAATAATAAAAAATTATATAGAAAAGAAATAATAATAAGACATTAATATGAAAAAGTGTAATCCATGGTGTAATCCTGTACAATGCACAAACAAGTCTTGCTTAACCTCCTTTCTGAAGAGAGGCTGAATAGACCTGAATGGATTGGCTTACTGTTCTTTGTATTTTATATCTTGAAATGAATCAGTAAGAGAAAAGAGTGAAATTGAAGTTATCAATAAAACTGTGTAAAAAATATAAATACTAAATTATTTTTGCAATTGCATATATTTATAGTTGGAGGTAATGTTACCATGTAGTCAATATACATTGTAACACTTAATAAAAAATAAAAAATTTAAACATTTAATATCCCACTTTCAAGAATAAATAAGGTATAATGCACCATTTATTCGGTGACATAATTAATAATTTAACTTAGCATTTTCTCATAAATTTTTCAAATTTAGAATAATTAAAAAAATATTTTGAAAAATTTAAGGAATACATGTACAGTCACATGTTGTCCTTTTTAAACCAAACAAGGTCGTTCCTTCCGAGAGGAAAAGGGACTGAGAGAGGACAACAAAAGTGCATAATCCCCTACTTCTCATCTCGCTGGACTGACTCCATTAATTTGCCCATCCTGATCGTCGTTGAACAGCTTGAGTACAAAATGATGGATCAAAAGGTGGGTATAAAGCCATTTACACTTTCTTAATCTCCTTGGCGCATGTGATGTCGCCTTCTTGGCCGTTAAGTGCAGTAGCGGGTATCTTCGAAGTTCTTTGCAACCAGTGGAGGGCTAAGGAGGAAGAAGCTGCAGAATACTACAGAGGAATGAAAATGTTTAACCAATTAGCCACGTATACAGTAGTAGCTCATGGTGGTCCATATTCAGTCCCGGATCACGTTTCACATGGTAGGAGATATTAAAATAACCATATTTGAAGGAGATCGAAGCAGAAACAACCTTCAAATTTCCATGGGAAATTATTAATTATTTAAACCAAAAAAATCACTCTCTTTCGTAACGCTTCCTTACAACTTGTTTCCGATTCCACCAGATTTCCTTTGCCCTTTTCTTATCGCCACGATTTTCTCTTCTGTCTTTCTTGGGCAGGCCGCAGAGGACAAAGTAGCACCTACAAAACCAAAGAAATACACCCACTCACACTCATAGTTTCACACAGAACGTTCAAGGTTGAAAGATGGAGAAAATAGAGCATACAACAGTAAGCACAAATGGTATAAACATGCATGTAGCTTCGATTGGGACAGGCCCAGTAGTCCTTTTACTTCACGGCTTCCCTGAGCTATGGTATTCTTGGCGTCACCAGCTTCTCTTCCTCTCCTCTATGGGTTACCGTGCCATCGCCCCTGACCTCCGTGGCTATGGTGATTCCGATTCTCCACCTTCCCCGGCCTCCTACTCTGCCTTACACATAGTCGGGGATCTCATCGGCCTTCTTGATTCTCTGGGTATCGATCAAATTTTCTTGGTTGGCCATGATTGGGGTGCTATAGTGGCCTGGTACTTCTGCTTGTTCCGGCCTGACCGGGTGAAGGCCTTGGTCAATATGAGCGTTGTGTTTAATCCCAGGGACCCAACTATAAAGCCAGTTGAGCGAATGAGGGCTCTGATGGGTGATGATTACTATATCTGCAGGTTTCAAGTAATTCAATTTCCTTTTTCCTCTTGATTAATTTGATTTGTTTAACCCTTTCCCATTTCCTAACCTTAATTTCTATCTTAATTGTAGCCAATTGGATCCTTTTCAGAAAGAACTAAATTAAGCAAGAGACTAAATAATTGCCCTATAGAATTTGTTATAAATTTTAGTTGATTGTGCGTTATCTTCTTGAAAGTTTGGACTTTGGAGTCGAATTTAATACTTTTGTGGTACTGGTCATTGATAAGGATTTGTTAACTAACAATGACCTGAACTGGGCAAGCATAAATTTGCTGTTGCATGTTTATTTTTCTGCATCTTTTGCTTAAATTAATATCTGCTGTTAATTTGAAGCTAATTGCTCAACTTTTAGTCATAGAATTTCATGTGAATTAGATTTTTGTTGGATTTATTTATGCCTATCCCAATAATTTAATCTAGTCAGGATATAAAGATTGATTTTGTTTTTTTTGGTTATTTTGGACTAACGGTATATATACCTTCTCCTAGGTGGGAATCAAATATAACCCACATACTGTAGGTCTGCTACAAAATTTCACTGCTCTCTCTTAGTAAGTTTGTATAATAATTCATTTTTAAAAGGCAGTGTGTTATGGGGTGTCATGATTTTCCACTTTTCAACTCCAGTACAAGTCATTTCTTGAAATTAAAGTTCAGAATGGTTGATGAAGCAAAACCTATTGTAAAGTGGATTCTGTATTTATTGGAAGGTTTAGAAAGTTATGGGTCTTTCATTCAATATACAGTTTAAGGGTCCTTCATTCCACATACAGTTTAAGGTTATGGTTATGGTTGAGGAACTATTATTCGTTGTACTCCTAATTTATATGTTTGATTAGTTCTGGTTAAACAAGTTTATGTACAAACAAATAAAAGTTCTCTAGTCGTGGGATCCTCATCTTAATGTATTGGATAATAAATGTCTTCTTCCGTGATTAGTCATTTTTTAGTAGGCAAAAACTTTTGTACCTCATTTGAACAGATAAGCTACAATCTCTGAAGGAAATACAAGATTCAAATTCTTGTGCCTACTGATACACAATTCTTTATATGATGTATGTGTTTTTTAAGGCCAGAACAAATTCGTAGTGGTCTTTATTTAAGATGTTATCCTTGTTTTCCAGTAAATAATCTGTCTGACAGCAGGTGGAATAACAAGCTGGCAACACGTGCTGAAGGCATTATCAAAGGCATGTTCTTTATTTGCTCTGTTCCCAATATGATTTCCTCTTGCCTTGATTCACGAGGAGAGAAATTGTTCTAGGCTTCTAGCCACATAATGATATCAATTTGGATTTCAACTATGAGATGGACCTTCATCCTTTAAAAATAATAATAATAATTGTGTTCCATACCAGAGAGAATTAACTACTTGATAGTACCTTAAATGTCAGTTTCTCTATATTTGAGTTTTAGATTTATGTAGGACAAAGCCTGTGTAATGCAGCAATGATGTTCGACTTATTCTACATGTTATATGGCAGATCCTAGTTATTTCTTCAAAAACTTTATTGTTCAATTTGATATCTGGTTTTTCATTGGTCTATAGATACCAGGGGAGATTGAAGAAGAGTTTGCTCGTGCCAGTACAGCAAGAATAATAAAAAGATTTCTCACATCTCGTACTTCACGTCCACCTTGTGTACCTAAAAGTATAGGATTTGGAGGTTCACCTGACACTCCAATTAACTTACCTTCTTGGCTGTCTGAAGAAGATATCCATTACTATGTAAGCAAATTTGACCAGAAAGGCTTCACTGGTGGTTTGAACTATTATCGAGCTTTCGACCTGTAAGTTTCCCAGACCTTATCCTTTTATGTGGAAATAATGCTGTACATCTTGGAAACTTTTTACTTTCTACAACAAACAAAAACTTTAGTTGCCCAACTTAGGTAATAGGGAGTTTCTCTTTGAGGAAAAAGGTTATCCCCCAATAATTGCTACCACTTGTTAAGTTTACATTTTTCCCTGTTTTCTGCAGAACTTGTTATAAATTTTAGTACTGAGCATTGTTGCTGAAACTTCTATTTAACTAGCACTTGTTGCTGTAGCTTGTCCCATCTTTCTGTGTCTTGGTACTGCTGCTAGAGCATTATTCAATTTATTTGGCACAAATGAAAATCCCCAGGCATGAGTCCCAGTTTATAATTCACTAAAAAGATGAGACATTATCACTAAAAGACATATCTTGCTATCTTATTTGTGGAAGATCTGAATACATGAGGTAGGTAATATTTTGTTTGTGTCTCCAGAACCTGGGAACTCACTGCGACATGGACTGGAGTACAGATCAAAGTACCAGTCAAGTTTATTGTGGGGGATCTGGACAGCACCTATAATACTCCTGGTGTTAAGGAGTATATTCACAAAGGTGGCTTCAAAAAACATGTTCCTTTCTTGCAAGAACTAGTTGTGATGGAAGGAGTAGCTCACTTCCTCAACCAAGAAAAGCCAGAGGAGATCAATGCCCACATCTATGATTTCATCAAGAAGTTTTAATATGCAGTGCTGTCTCAGAAATCTAAGCTCATCTATGATCATATCATATAATGTGTTCAGAATTTTGTTCTCTAAGTTGACGACATGTTATGAAATTCACTTGGTTAATATTGAGACAATCCACATATTTTTTTTTTTTTATTTGGTTTGTAATAACTATTGGGTTTATCTGCTACACAATGAAAGATGGTTCTCTATTTTTATAAACTCTCGTCCCATGTAAAGGCAAGAATGAATCCTAAATTCTTGATATCATATATATCATAACAAGCTCAACTCTTGGAAGGGTGCTGTAGGAACCCTCCATATGAAGCCCCTTAATCCAAGATCATCGGCCTCTCGGTTATTAAGCTAAGGTTTTATTTTTTTTCTTATTACATCTTTAATCATCCAATTCTATATATTTTTTATCCCTCCAACAAATGAACTCAGTCTAAAAAATAAATACCTTTCTAATATTTTATATTTATACAAGATTAAGGTCACAAAATATGACTTTTTGACATCTCAAACACTAAAAATCGAAAGGGAGATCATGGTCCTTTCTAATCCAAACGGAGCCTTTTTGTTACTTGGTGAACACATCCATGCTTCATACATCCCCACAAATCCGAGAAAGATCAATGCCAACATGCAAATGTTGACAACGGCATCTAGTAGAGCTACATTTTCTTTGGAGTCAAAACATGTGAAAACATCAGAACGATTTCACAAATTGGGGATTCAGAATCGCAAGACAGACATACAATGAGTAGAAAACAAATTAAATTAAAACAACTAAAAACATCAATTTACAATAACAATGGTATAGGTTAAGATAAAGGTACTTATTAGACCTTTCACATATTCAATAAAAATTTAATGCTTCAAAATATTATCCGTTGAGGGGGACAAGTGATAAAAGACATACCAACAACAAAACTGCTCTAGGAGTACAAAAAAAGGAAAAAAGAAGTTGCACGATAATTATGGCCCAAAGTGGCATGATTTTTGTTGATCGTAGTGTAATCGGGTTCCGCCAAAATCAAACTTTGAAGCCTCTGCTGTTTCTTCTTCCTCTGGCTTTCTCAAATTTCCTTCCTTTACTACGTACATAAGGCTTGGTGTGACTGTGTGGCACACCAGGAGCTGGTCCAAAGTGTTTCACAGCTTCACGAGCATTCTTAGGACCTCTGAGAAGAACCTGCATGAACAACAAATTACGTACATAGGAATATAACCACTTTCCTCAAATAAATCATTTAAAAAACCAATAAATTACACATAAATTTCCACAGAATAAATATTTCACAGATGTTTGATAAACAAGAATCACCTCTGTAAATACAATATGTGTCATCTCATTATTCATGCCTTGCACAGAATAACAACTCTAATATCAGCAGAACTAAATTTAACAAAAGATAGCTGAGAATAACTATATCTGAGGCATGATGACTCCATGATAGGTTCTGCAAACAAGATCAACCTAGACCTAAGCCGAGCAATCTGATACTTCCTGTTCCTCACTAGAATGCTCCCTAACTTCAGATCTCTCATGCTCCAATTCTTTCAGTTAACACTCTTCCCTTTGAATCTATGCATTAATATCTTAATCACTCATCATCCTTATCCATCTCCTTTTCTTGAGCCAATCAACTTATTATTGATGAGTCCTTTTGCCCCATCAATGAGTCAAAGTCAAGCTACAACAAGCTCCAGGTACAATCAAGTACTACATCATCTCTGAAGCGCGTAGTCCATATCATTCCTTGCCCAAATTGAATTCCATTAGCATCACTAGAATCAGTCACACTTCACAGTATGCTTCAGTAAAAAAAAAAAACAGCTAATTTGCTCATATTGTTGTATTATCAATTATGTAAGGTGGAAATGGTAAGGAACTTAAATACAGGACATAACCCAGAAGATAACCTGAAATTAGTTATGGTAACCTATCAATCGGCACAGCTCTAAAGTTCAACAAGAAAAGATGCATAGGCACACACATGGAAATGCATTCCATGGATGATGAATCTCGAGTAACAACAGAATTCTAGACAGTACAAAATATTAAGCATACTTTTTAAGTGATATAAGACTAATCTCATTTCCAAAATCGAACGAAATTACTGTTGATGGAAATGACACAAACTACGTCAACAATAATAAAAGTAAAAGGCATACCGTGTTCTGGCCAAGAGGGGCTCTCAGGGCGAGCTGATCAAACGTCAAGCACTCCCCACCAGCCTTCTCAATCCTAGCTCTAGCGGTCTCTGTGAACCTCAGGGCAGTCACTTTCATTGGTGGGACATCATATACCCGAATGTCATCAGTCACGGCACCAACAACTACAGCAATTTTATTATCCTGAAGTATAAAAACAAGGCAAGTGTAACAGTATATATTGTGACATAAAGAACTAATTCGTTTTAGATTTTAAGCTTTTTGTCTTGATCAGTAAATACTTAGTGCTACTGATGCAAGATTACAATCAAACGAAAATTCAAAACTTTATTGCAAGGAAAAACCAAACCGTTAATTATCTTAACAAAAAATGGCATAGAGGAGAGAGAAGGAAAGTGCTAAACCTTGCCCTTCATGAAGCGAGTCAATCTAGAGAGAGATAGAGGTGCCTTATTGACTTTGCTCATGAAAAGCCGCTTCAATATCACTGCGTTGAAATCACTCCCAGTCCTCCGGACAAGAAAGCGGTATAGCTGAAAACATACGAATCCACGTGATTCCCAAAATCTCTCACGCACAGATTATGCAACATAAATACACAGAGGGCGCAAGAAGAGAGAGAGAGAACCTTGACAAGAAGCTTGAGGTAGATATCATCAGATTTGGGAGCGGTTCTCTTGGTCTTCTTGCTCTTACCGCCGGCGATCAAATCAATACCCTGCAATTATAAGAAGTGGGAGAGAGTAAGATATAGCAAAAGAAATGGTGGTTGAGCTGTTTAGGCTTGGAGGGGAGAATACCATGGCCGCCGAAGCTGGTTGCTGCTACTGCTACTGAAGCAAAAGTCCTTTGTGGGAGGAGGAGAGAGTCAGATGGACAGGCTAGGGTTTTAGTTTAACAAATCTTATTAGGCCGATTGGAGTGAAAACGAAGGTTAGGGACTGTGTGGACAAATTATAATAAGTGCGAAGGTCCACCATATTGTAATGGACCTGTCAAGATAACAAAGAAAGAACTGATCTAAAGGGAAAAAGGCCCAAATCAAATATTATTGGACCTAAGGCCTCTTACAATAAATAAAAAAGGGAACAGAGAAAATGCGCCTAACTTTGGATTTGAAATTTTTCACCTCCCTTAAGCAATAATTAAAAAAAGAAGATATTTATTCCTAGAACTTGTCAAATTTGAAGTTACAATAATTCATATGATTAATGGTTGTATACTTGTATTATTTGATTTATAATTTTTTTTTTTATCTAACAAATTCATTTTACATATTTTCTATGTTATTATTATTATTATTATGAAAATGAAAAACTAAATTTGTATTTAGCATTGGTGATACATAAAACAAGAGTTTGATTTGAGTCTTGAAAAGGCTGGATTCAATTCATTAGATTTTAGATAACCTCGAGTTCAACTCATGTTCATCCAAACCCACGAGCCTAAACACATTAAGGGCTCACAAGCCTAAATCAAATCTCGAACTCAGCTCATTAAGAAATTTTTAACAAAAAATTAAGAAAAATATTAGTTACACTTTTAGTTCTTATAATTTCATTGAAAATTTACTTTGATCCTTATGCTTCAAAAGGTCAAAATATTAGCCTATATTTTAAAAATTAAGCAATATGGTACATGTCGTCACCTCTTTACGTTAACTTCAAAATGTGACATGGTTTAACAACTGCTTATATGGCATCCCAGGAGGACTAACGACTAGGGAAAAAAAAAATTTGACTCCCTCCATCAGACCTTCTTTTCTCTCTCTACGGCTCCACCCCATCTCCCTCCTCTATCCATTCGTGAAACCCATACACCCACATGATTCATTCATTTAGGTTTTACTTGCATCCTCTATTATGTTCATTGTTTCATGGGTATTTTAGTGGTTATTGAGAAGAATGTGGGATTACAGTTAGTGGTGGGTGAGTATAATTTGGGGTATAATAGGTTTAATTTGAGAGTTTATTTGGTGTATCGTATATAATTGTATAGTATAAGATTATATAGTTATTGTGTTGTTGTACTATTGTTTTATATTTCTTCTCTCATTTTATAATTTTTTACTGCCAGACATAATACAAGATAAAGTTAACAGTATAAGTCTATAATATCAAGTTATTGTGAAATATTGTATAAGAGACAACTGAATAATTTTATACTATCATATTATCTTTATACTATACGCCAAACGAGTCATGAGTTTTTAAATTTATTTTTTTATAGTTGTGTTTTTTGTAGAGAGCAATGGAGAGAAAAGTGGGGAGGAAAGGTAGATTCATGGATAGAAGAAATGCGAGGTAGGGTAGAGAGAAAAAAAAAAATTAAATAAAAAAGGGCGGTGGAATTTTGTATCTTTTCATTTCATAGTATAAAAATTCAGATTTTCATTTATAATTTTGTATAAAAAAACAGTGAATGAATGTGCAATTTAGTCTACGAAAAATATTCCTCACAAGGATCAAGGGGACTTGGCCAATTGGAAAGCAAATAAAGAGAAAAACCACCAAGCTAAAGCAACTTAGGAAGATTTTTTATTTTTTTATGTAAATATATATTTATTATAAATTTACATAAAAATATTAGTAATATATACTAAATTCTATATATATATATAAACAAATTTACAACTCATTTACTAAACAATCTCTAAAATAAAATTTAAACTCAACTTAATCACACGTTAGTCCCAAGTGAGTTAACACCCTATTATAGGAGTCAAAAACACATAATAATTTTGATTTTTCTTTATTAGACATGATGTGTATCTATCTAATTTTATTTATTTTAAAAGAACAATCTCACATGCATTTCTTTTCATAATGGAGTAGGTGATCACTTTCATTTGTGATTGTACCAAATTCTATATATATAAATAAAATAAATGCCAGAAACAAGAAAAAGAACAAAAAATTTGCTTCGAGTTGTCAAACAAACACAAATGAAATGGCTATAGGTAAGCATAAGCTTCAAACTATTTGAGAAATCAAATTCATAATTCATTGTTTAGCACGCAATCACGCAATGTTGTTCAACAAGCTTCTTTGCATTGACATTCAAATATTATTTGTGAAGATGTTGCTATACTGTTGGTGCATCATGTTGGATCATACTTTTTTTTCTTATAGTTGATATCAACTCTACAAGACATTCCTCACATTTATGATTTTCACTATTCAATATTAATATACAAATCGTTTTATAATATGACTATTTAATGTAAAAATGTGTAGTAAGACACCAATCGATTTATGTGAAATATTTACTAAAACTTTTTTTGGCAGACACCAATCGATTTATGTAGAATATTTACTAAAACTTATGTTAGTGGAGATGTTAACGATTTATATGAAATGTTTACTAAGACACAAATTATTTGATATTTTAACAATTTAGGTGATATATGTTGTTGGACTAAATTTGGTTGAGATATTGATGTGAAATATGTACTATGTTTTGCTAATTTAAGATAAAATGTGTAATATTTATTAATTTAAATTTATTATATTTAATAAACCTTTCAACTACTCAATTTTCAATTTTGTAATATAAATGTTGAACTTCAAAGGTAATCAATATATATTTCATTTTATTCATAATTTTTCTTTTTTTATAATATTAAGAGGTTGGCCTGGTGGTCACATATGTCTTATTTTATAGGTTTGAATTTCTTTGAAAGACCATATGAGTAACATTTTCATAAATTTTTAGTTTTGGTATGAATGTTGTCTTTGAACGGACCAAATAGATGATTAGTCAAGAAATGTATAAATTATTTTCAATGCATATGACCTTGTAAATAAATAAATAAATAACACACAAAAATCTATATTTCTTATACTCATTTATTATGATATAAATCAAAGTTTACATTTCAACCATTAATATACTCAAATGATATGTAAAAGTGGTTAGTGTTATATCCCAATATTAGCATTTTACAAGTCTAAACAAAAATGAATTAATTTTAAAAAATATCTATATAGACTTTAAAATATATTAGGTCGACTCATTGGGACTTACTAACTCACTAATTAGTGGAGAGTGAGTGGTGAGTATACACAAGACTTATCTTTATTTATTAAACAATGCCCATATTGTATTTATTTACAATTCAAATTTAAGAATGTGAATGTTAGTTTATTTATATTTCATGTATTTTTGTATTTAATTACTAGTTTTTATCATTTTCCAACAATTTTATGTAATTACCAAACTCTCCCCCCAAAATATCAAAAACCCAAAAAATGTTTCCCACCAAATTCCACAGGGCAAGTATCATTTATAGTCTAAACAAATTTTCGGAATAGGCAAATCCCGGTGACTCTCTCGTATAGATCATGTCCAAATAAACTGCTCCGTTTTATTTTCTCTCCTAAATTCTTTCCACCCTCAACGGTTTCACCTTCACCTTCCCAGCATGTACTCCTCCAAAACCCGCCGGAAAATCGTTCCGGCGAACGGCGAAGAATCCGGTGACAAACTGGACCAGCTCCTGCTCTCCTCGGCTATCTGTAACAACGAGGATTTGGGGCCGTTTGTACGCAAAACTTTTGCCTCCGGCAAACCCGAGATACTGCTCCACCATCTCCGCCACTTCGCACGCTCCAAAGAGTCCGAGATCGAAGAGGTCTGCAAGGCTCACTACCAGGACTTCATCCTCGCCGTCGATGACCTTCGATCCCTACTATCTGATGTTGATTCCCTGAAGTCATCTCTGTCTGAATCTAACTCCAAGCTCCAATCTGTTTCTCGTCCACTACTATCCTCCCTTGACGCCTTCGTTGAAACTCGAAATGTTTCGAAGAACGTTAATCTCGCTCTTGAATCTGTCCGAACTTGTATTCATTTGATGGAGGTTTGCTCTAGAGCGAACCATCACCTCTCCAATGACAACTACTATATGGCTTTGAAGTGCGTCGGCTCGATTGAGACCCAGCTTTTGGACAAAACCCCATCGTCAACACTAAAAAGGATGCTGGAGAAGAACATTCCTGAGATTCGGTCTCACATAGAGAGGAAGGTGAGCAAGGAGTTTGGTGACTGGCTCGTAGAGATCCGAGTGGTAAGTCGGAATTTGGGCCAATTGGCGATTGGTCAAGCCTCATCGGCGAGACAACGAGAAGAGGATCTCCGGATTAAGCAGCGGCAAGCGGAGGAGCAAAGTCGGCTTAGTCTTAGAGACTGTGTTTATGCTTTGGAAGAAGAAGAAGAGGATGAACTTGGTGGCGGGATCGGAGAGGATGGTAAGTCTGGATATAGTAATGGTGAAGGTGGTGGAATTTTTGGATTTGATTTGACACGGTTATATAGGGCTTATCATATAAACCAGACGTTAGGGCTAGAAGACCGGTTTAAGCAGTACTATTTCGAGAATCGTAAGCTTCAATTGACCTCGGACTTTCAGGTATCTTCAATGACTCCATTTCTTGAATCCCATCAGACCTTTTTTGCACAAATTGCGGGTTTTTTCATAGTTGAAGATCGGGTCTTGAGGACTGGTGGGGGTTTGATATCAAAATTGGATGTTGAGAATTTGTGGGATACTGCTGTTGGCAAAATGTGTTCTGTGTTAGAGGATCAGTTCTCTAGAATGCAAACTGCGAATCATCTTTTACTGATTAAGGACTATGTGAGTCTATTAGGAGTAACTCTGCGGAGGTATGGTTACCCGGTTGATGCATTACTTGATGTTTTGAGCAAACATAGGGATAAGTACCATGAACTGTTATTATCAGACTGCCGTAAACAGATTACTGAGGCACTTTCTGCTGATAAGTTTGAGCAGATGCTCATGAAGAAAGAATATGAGTATGTCATGAATGTGCTTTCCTTTCAATTACAAACATCCGATATTATACCTGCATTTCCATATGTTGCACCTTTTTCTTCAACAGTACCAGATTGTTGTCGCATTGTGAGGTCCTTTATTGAGGATTCTGTGAGTTTCATGTCGTACAGTGGGCAGTTAGATTTTTATGAAGTTGTGAAGAAATATTTAAACAGACTTCTAAGTGAGGTTTTAGATGGAGCGTTATTGAAGCTTATTAATACCTCAGTTCATGGTGTCTCTCAGGCAATGCAGGTGGCTGCAAATATGGCTGTCTTAGAGCGTGCTTGTGATTTCTTTTCTCGCCATGCTGCACAGCTTTCAGGGATACCCTTGAGAATGGCAGAGAGGAGTAGGAGGCTGTTTCCACTGAGCAAAGCCCGTGATGCAGCAGAAGATATGCTATCGGGGCTGCTCAAAGCGAAGGTTGATGGATTCATGTCCTTGATTGAGAATATAAATTGGATGGCTGATGAGCCACCTCAAAGTGGGAATGAATACGTAAATGAGGTCATGATATATTTGGAAACTCTTGTTTCTACTGCTCAGCAGATATTGCCAGCAGATGTCCTTAGAAGAGTTCTACAGGAAATTCTTTCTCATATATCAGAGATGATAATCGGTGCATTATTTAGTGACTCAGTTAAGAGGTTTAACATAAATGCTATCATGGGGATTGATATCGATATCCGATTCTTAGAATCGTTTGCCGATAATCAAGGACCTCTTTTCTCAGATGGGGAAGCAGAGCAGTTGAAGACAGCATTTGCTGAGTCAAGACAATTGATTAATTTGCTTCTAAGCAATCATCCAGAGAATTTTCTGAATCCTGTGATCAGGGAGAGGAGTTACAATACTTTGGACTACAGGAAAGTAGTGACAATTTCAGAGAAGTTGAGGGATCCTTCAGATAGGCTTTTTGGAACCTTTGGCAGTCGGGGAGCCAAGCAGAATCCGAAGAAGAAGTCATTGGACGCATTGATAAAAAGACTGAGGGAAATTAGCTGATTGAGTTTCCATCTGTGCGTAAGATTCTTGCTTCTTTTTTTTATTTTTTTTATTTTATAAATACATAGGAAAAATTCTTTCGTTTGCATGTGATTGTGAAATGAATTAGTACATAACAGGCCATTACACTTAAGGATAAGGAATGCAATTACTGTTTTCTGATTGCATCTCGAAAGTTGCAGATTTTATTTTGTATGTATATTTCTCATATTTTAAAAAAAAAAAATTTGTATGGATTTTTTATGGCATATTAATTTTCAAGTCTTACTATTGAATTTTTGTGAACTCTCCAACTTACTCAGGCAGCTTTGCAAGGTAATTCTTTTATTTAGTTCTGAATCTTCTGTCATGCAAACCCCTGTTTTCGACAGTATTGAGAGTAGTGTAGTAACGGTGAAGTAGAATAGAGCCAATACATTTGGATCCAACTAATACTCCCCCTCCCAATTTCTCACTGGAAGTCCTTCATCTTTTTTCTTGTGACCTTTTGTTGTATATGTGTCTGTATACTATTCTAGGATCGAAGGGAGAACAAGGTGAGTATGTGAGTATGTGAGTATCCTCAATCCATTTAATTCAAACAAAAACAATACTTAGCAGAAACCACCCATAAATCCTGTGCTTAGGTTCACTGTGGGGGAGTTGGACATTTGAGATGTTAGCTCTGTGCCATTTCAAAAAGTGTCCTACCCATGCAGGATTTGGTTTAAATTTTTAATGAGATCTCATACACATTGAAGTCATGATTTCTGATGATTTTGGCAGTTATTCTACTGAAGATGTTCTAGATGTATTAAGGGCTTGAAAGATTATTTATTGATTCCACAATAGAGAGAAGAAGAAGAAAAACTGGGTGAAAAAGAATGGTAGGTACATTAGATTGTGATGTCAGCTAGCGCCTAGCATAGTCTTGTTGTGTGGTCATGCCCTTGATGATTAGTTGCCTGGCCATGATGATGGAAGTTGTTATGACCTTGTATAGTGGCAACATGGTGGCTGCTTTGGGTGGAGAGGGAGAGGGAGGGGGATAATGAGAGAGAGAGAGAGAGAGAGAGCAGAGGACAACTAACTCCCTGCACCCTACCTGAAAAGGAAAAAAAAATAATAATAATAAAAATAATTCAATGTAGTTACCATGTGAATGGGAATGTTAACTGTGATGGAGAGTCCTTTCCATATTTCAGTCAAATAAATAAAGATGGCTTCAAGTTCAAGGTGATGTTTGGTTGATTTGTTATTGAGGAAAGGAATAGAATTCTAAGTTTAAGGAGATGGTGGAGATCCCTCAGAGTTACAAGTGGTGAGAGGTGAGGAAGATTCACTTTTGGTATCTAATAAGATTCTTACAGTAGGTATTTAGCAATATTAGTGGAGAGAGCGAGTTGTTACATCTATAATTAGCTCTTCTGTTCCTTTCGTAAAACAAAAAGTAATATATAACTTTATTTGGTTTTTAGTTCTTTAGGGAGCTTGTTATGCTTTATGGGATATTGAGGAACGTGATGCCATATCACTGATTCAATCAGGATCCATGACAATAAATCATGTATGTGGCTGTATGCCATACCTGATGTTTAGGTAATGTTTCTTTCCTATTGCCTTAGATTCATAATTGAAGTTTTTGTTTTCACTGTTGTGTACAGATAAATGAAACTGCCAAGAGTCTAAGACTGTGATAGTAAGCATGCCCTATAAATGTTAGAATGATGTACAGTCATTTTCTCATTAGTATCATGGATTGGGGATTTATGGGAATAATACCCGAACCATCAATATTTTGCCCTGAAAAGAAGCTTGATATTTGAAAAAATATGTTATATATGCCTCATGGTTTCATTTGATGAAACTAATAGAAAATATGCTTATGTTCAGGAAAATCTGTAGTCTTTCTTCCTTGTTCAGGCTCTTTGAATGTTCTTCACTTCTTTGTCCTTCCGACACCTTCTCATACTTCCATTGCCAAGAGCTCGATTGTACCTATTGGAGCTTTCTTGACCAGATCTTTTATTCCCTTCACCTTTCAACGTTGCTTGCGCTTCCAGGGTGGAAGAGCATGTCTTGAATCTTTGTAGTGTTTTAACTTTTTCCTAGCTGCATACATCTGAAAGGATTTAATTACGAAGTAGTAATGCCCCCTAACCACTGTTTACTGGAGTCTTACTGCAGGAATTGTGGCAAAAATTGCCAACCCACTTCAAGTAGGAATCATGGGTTGTTTTCCCGTGTAGCTTTTAACTCTCTTGCCATGGATTTGAGTTATAAAATTAGTTGTTTTTAAATTAGAAATTGGGAACTCCGAGAAATACTTCTTGACCTCTAGTAACAAGTCCTTGACTAAACTCTTAAAACAGATTTCAAAACCCATTACTGGCTACGTGTATACATTATTTAAGTACCACGAGTACCACGAGTTCCACAAATTTGGAATCTTTTAATGACAATATATATGGACAAAGTGTGCCATTGCTTGTCCTATGTTGCAGCACAAAGTTCACCATTACCCTCTATCCTCCATTTTCCATATAACAAAACACCCTTCAGAACAAATTAGGCAATTTTCAAGGGCAGGCAAGAAGAGGAAAATGGGTTTGTTTTATCGATCAAAACCTATATCTTCATTTACTCTTCTACTCAGTATATTGGTCTCTCTTTCTCAGTTACTACCATATGCTTTAAGCGATGACAAAAGTTCAGCCTACGAAGTTCTTGAAGAATATGGTTTTCCAGTGGGTATTCTTCCCAAAGGGATTACAGGGTATGAGCTAAACAAAGATACTGGAGAATTCTCAGCCTATTTGGATGGGACCTGTAGTTTCCACCTCGAGAATTCTTACAAGCTCAGTTACAAATCAACCATTGAGGGAGTGATTTCTAATGGCAGGTTGAGGAACCTAAAGGGTGTCAGCGTCCAGGTTGTGTTGGTGTGGCTTAACATTGTAGAGGTGGTTCGCCACGGCGATAATCTCCAATTCTGGGTCGGAATCATTTCGGCCAACTTTCCGGTGAATAATTTTGAGGAATCCCCACAATGTGGGTGTGGATTGGATTGTCACAATAATGTCTCCAAAGATCGTCTTGCGATGTCTTCTTGATTTTAGAATTAGTGCAGTTGCCATTCTGTTTCTGTTTTTCTTTCATCAATGGGAACTATTTCTATTTTTGTACTAAAAAAGCAAGTGTTTCTATTTTGGATTTTTGAACTCTAGCTGATATTAATATATGTACACATAAAAAAATTGGCTAATTGGTATTAATTTGTAGTGAATTTAATAGTCTAAAATGGGGGAAATCTCATGAATTGTCAAGTGATACATGTTAAGTGATGGGGCATGGGAAGGAAATGCAATCTGCTATGATAGGACAACTATTCACTGACAGAAAAAAAAAATAAAGATCTGAATTCAGGCCTAACCATTCAATTAAGACTTTTTTTATTTTTTTGGTAAGAACCATTCAATCAAGACATAATCAACATAAATTAATTATATCTTTTAGTTTAACGATTATGAAGCATAATTATAAAAATTTTATTTTCCACGTAATACATGGTGACAGTATATTCCTTATGACTAAAAAAATCTTTTTTCTTCGCGTTAACTAAGGGAATACGTGTTCGATTCTCTTCCTTAAAAGGTATGCATTCTGCAAAAACCAAAACAGTCAAGCTCCCACTGAAATACACACAGACCACACAGGCCGCAGCTTCAATTCTTCCTTGAGAAAAGAAATGGGTTTGCTAATTCTTGCAAAACCCATTTGCCCAACATCAATTATCTGCTTATTCCTTTTCTTATCCATCTCCTTCTCAATCTCATCTGCCTCTGCCAACAACAACAACTCCTTGACTGCCTATCAAGTTCTTCAAGAAAACGATTTCCCAGTTGGTCTTCTTCCCAAAGGAGTAACAGGCTACGAATTAGACACTTCCACTGGAAAATTCAAAGCCTATTTAAGTGGTAGCTGTTCTTTCAAAATCGATTCCTATGATTTGAAATACAAATCAACCATATCTGGTGTCATATCCAAAGACAAGCTCACAAGTTTAAAGGGTATAAGCGTCAAGATTTTATTGTTTTGGGTAAACATTGTCAAAGTCACTCGTGAAGACGATGACCTTCAATTCTCAGTTGGAATTGCTTCTGCAGATTTTTCGGCTACTAGTTTTTATGAGAGTCCCAATTGTGGGTGTGGATTTGATTGTGTTAACGGTAAGGGATTTAGGAAGTTTATGTTCAATGATTTTCTTTCATCTTCTTAGGGATGCATAGAAAATAAGGATATTGTTTGGGGTGGGTAGTCTAATGTCATAAGGAATTTTTAGAACTTTGTAAGTCTGACTAGGTTATTTTTAAGAATAATTTTGAGAATGGTATGGAATGGTTCGAAATAAAACCAGATAAAACGATACCGTATGTATTCCTCCTGGCTTTTCACTTTTCCCGGAATCACTGTCATTTTTTGCTGGCAACCAAACAGAACCTTTGTAAACCCATTCCTACAGACAGAAAATGGGGGAAATTTAATAGAGAGGAAGGTGTCTCCCACTGACTCTCTCTCTCTCTCCATCCTCCTCTCCTCTTAATAGAGAGGAAGGTATCAACAACAACCGACGGCTTATGAGCTCCTTAGTGACTATAATTTTCCCGTGGGTCTTCTTCCAAAAGGTGTTTAGGCTACGAATTGGACCATTTCGTGCCTATTTGAACGGTTCGTGTAGTTTTTCTCTGGAGGGTTCGTACCAATTGAAGTATAAATCTACCATAAGTGGTTATATATCTAAAGATAGGCTGACAGGATTGAGTGGGATAAGCGTGAAGGTGTTGTTATTTTGGGTGAATATTGGAGAGGTGGTTTGGAGCGGCGATGAGCTCGATTTCTATGTGGGTATTGCTTCCGCCACATTTCCATTAGATAACATCTACGAATGCCCGCAATGTGAATGTGGAATTGATTTCGTTAATGGGCAAGTAAGGAAACTCAAATTAAACCCTTCTGTTTCCTCTAGTTTGAGAAATTTGACTTGCTGTATTTATCTCTCGCATTTTCCCTGTTTTTGGTTTGAACATTAATGGTGGATTTTATTTACATTGGGTAACTGAAATGAATTTGCTTGTTAGTTTTTGTGCTTTTTAGTTGTCTAGTGATTAAAATTCTAATTGTTCATCTGGATAGTGATGTATTCATATGTATGTCCTTGTTTGACTAGCAGCTGGGTTGGATAGGGGGAATGTTTGTGGATTCAATTGAGTAGGACTATAGGACTATTACCCGCAGAGGAAGGACTAGATGATACTGACCTTTTTGTTTGTGCAGCAAATGCTTATTTGAACTTGAACCTGTTGAAATATTGTGAAGTAGAGTATGATGATTAGGATGTTGTCAAGTAACTGGAAACCTCATTTGAATCTATTATTGTGACACAGGGATGACTTAGCTTTAAGATATGCGGATTTGTTTGCCCCCTTGAAATGTAGTAGCTCCTGCTGATTTGGTAAATTCAAAAATGCTAATCATCTAGCTGTCTGTGACAGCAAGTTGTTGTTGCACCCAAATGTTGCTAAGAGCCTAGGATAGCTCTCTCTACTTCCCTAGCAGTTAATCTGGTGCAGATATTATCATTCTTCATGGTTCAATGTGTAATAGTTGAAGTGGTTTCACGCTAACGGTATTGATAAATAGTGGTTGCAGTCGTGTAGGAGTTCGTCTCAAGTATAAATTACTGGCTTTTCTTATATTTCCTTTCATTTTTTATACGGTATGTCATTTTACTGGATAAAAAGGTAACTGTAGCTAAGTCAGTAATTATAAGAAAGAATATATCATTGAAGTATGTCTATCCTAAACATTCTTAGAGTCATTTGGGTAGTTTCCAACTTTCTGTAGTATGCCCGAGTTAGCAAAAGTGCCCATTTAGTTGCTATAGACAGTTGAATACTGTCAATGTATAAACTCTCACATTGCTAAGGCTAGAGGGTTTTATAATCCTTATAAGTAAATAGGTCTCTCCTCTTGTTATTAATTGATTGGTTTTCAAGAGTGAGGCTCTAATATGGTATTAGAGCTAGGCCCACGATTGATGAGTCATCCTGTTATGCCTACACCTGACAATTGATCGGCCCACGACTGATGGGCTCCACCTCATAAGGCTAGAGGGTTTTATAAGGAACGTTCCACGTGAGGGGATGTCAATGTGTAAACTCTCACAACTCCCATATTGCTAAGGCTAGAGGGCTTCATAATTCTTATAAGTAAATGGGCATTTCTTTGTTATGTGGTCTTTTGCTTGTATTTGATACCTAATGGTGCCTGTTTCAACTGAAAATTGGACTCTGCTGGGTTACAAACACTATAGGCTTGTCATGTGATTGATTATCTGATGTCACTGTTATTATCTCAAAGTGGTGAAGGATATGATGAGGAAGAAGATGTTATTATAATTAAGTAGGTTCTGCTGAGAAAAAAATGGGGATACGGTTTTTTTTTTTTTTTTTTTTTTTTTTTTTTTTTTCTTTCACCAATTAAAGGAACAGAGATATGACAAGGGAAATGGTTTTATAGGGATGTATTCATTCTTGTGACATCTTGCTCTTTTGGAGGAGAAACATATTTCATGCCTAGTTTTCTTTGCAAACCCAAAGGATTTTTTTTTCATTGATTACTTTTAGCTTTTTGACTACCTTTGTTTCCTAGATGTAAGGAATTATAGAGCTGGACCAACATTGCAGGAACATTAGCCGATGATGATCTGATCATTATGAATTAGACTATTAGAGGATCTTTGAACTGTGCTGGATGCTTGGAACATGGTTTTTCTTTCATATCTCGAGGGGCCAACATGAGTCTTAGATCAAGCCCAAGGCGTAGCCCGATAATGTTGATTTTCCCATTTAAATAACCAGAATATTTCTCTGACCAATAGAGAATATAAACTTATTTTCCCTAGTTGACCTAATAATCCTCTTTCGGTGCCACTATTGTTGTTTCAGAGAGAGAATGCATTTCAATCTGTGCAACTCATTATTAGTGTTTATTTATTCAAAACATCAATTGTATTCTTGAAACCAGAGTCGACAACAATTCACCGCACATTATGACATAAACTGTTTTTTTTTTTTCTTCATATAATTTAAATTATGGATTCATTGGATTGGCCGACAAAAGTAAAGTTGATTACCTGTTAATTATTTTGGAAACTCCCTTGCGTCCACAAAAATTCATTTTATTTATTCTTATTTGTCATTATTATTGCTAGTTAACCTTTCCCCAACCATTGCTGAATTGTTTAAGCGACCTAATAACTATCACCACCGCCAAGATATGAGGATAACAATAAAAAATGATGTGGTGTACCTTATTTCACAAGCAAATACAAATAAATTATTCTCTAATTCCCTACTCCAAGATTGGTCCCAGTGGTGATTGTGTTTCCATTCTTTGACTTTTTGAATACTAATAAATTTTAAATAATAAGAAATTAGAGATGCTAATAATTTGATTAGAACATTACTTTATTATTAAATAAAAAAATTATTTACTAATTCTTGAAATGATTTCTTATTTTCAATATCCTCCACCAAGTCATTCATTTGATTTAACTACACATAAAATATATAATTCTCGTGAATCACAAAATACTTTTGATTAGTGACTACATGTTTTGTCAAGATACATATGGGTGTGCAGGATTGGTTTGATCGGGTGGTAATAAATTTTTAAATTGAGTCCTAATTGTTGGACAGGGAAATTTAAAATTGTTATTATTTAAATTATTTAAATTAAAAAATATTTTTCGTTATTTAAAATTTATTAATATTTTACTAAAATTAATTTAAAATATATATTTTTTAGTTTTTGAATATCATGTTTTTAAAATTTATTATTTATTATTAAAAATATATAATATATTAACATATTCAACACAAATAAATATATAAAATTATGAATTGATATAACAATATATTAAAAATAAAAAATAAAAACTATATTTTTTAATTTCGGGTAATCACAAGTATCAATACTCTATCTTATTACTTCTAACTAAATAAAAAATAACTAATATTAAATTTAATAAATAAAAAAATTACCGAATTTAATATAACTAAATTATTGATTCAATTCGGGATTAGATATTCGGTTATCCCGAATTTCTTGCACAATCATAAAAATTAAAATAATTTAATTCTGCTAAAATAAAAAAAATTAGATATTTTGCATTGACGAGTCTGTATGATTAGCCCTATTTTGTGTTCTTTTTTTTTGAAACTCTTGGTGCTTATCCATATCCCAATTAAATTTATTCATTCTATGCAACTATTATGAGATGCATGTGAATATTCAGCCAGAGCCGTGCACTCAAGGTATGCAGATTCTTCTGCCATTATTTCTGTTACAAGTAACCTCAATGTGAAAAAGAAAGAAACACATGAATTCCATGGATCACATGAGCTCAAAAACATGATATCAATAACAACCACAATATGAAAAAAGTTAGAAGAAATGGTTGTGCTTGGTAACCAACAATAATAGTAATTATCCATTTTATTAAATTCCTACAAATAGCAAAATACAACAATTAATTTTGGAAACCAAATTATGGAGTCAGAAACAAATCCGGGTCCATAATGATAAACAAAGGAGCTGCCATAATCGGAGTCATAATGATAAACCCATGCCGATAGCCCACCGGGTCTGGCATGACGCCATAGCCTTAAGCTTAGTAGTAACATTTCTTTAATAAAAGAATCAAATTAGTTCTTTTTAGTCAACAACATCGCTCTCAAATCGGCGGCGTCAATTTCGTTCGAGTTCTCGGGTTTGTAATTTCCAGTTTTTGGGTCAGGAACCCACGACACTTTCTCTGTGTTACCTACAGTATCTTCCCCTGTTTTCTTGGCCATCTTGCTGCTGATTCCATTTCCTCCCTTTGAAGCAACTCCTTGTGTTGCCGCCGCATACCCACGTCTGAAAACACAAACGAAACAAAACCCACATAATTAATTCCACAAATTAAGCATTCTTAGAAGAATTTTCATATGCTCTGTTTCTATGAAAAGAAAAAGGTATAATCTTTAATGACCCAAAAACAGAGATTGAATATGAAATATTTTACAATACCTGCTGATTGTGGTTGAGAATCCATCAACGATGAGAGCAGAAAGAAACTTAACGTTGGTGAAAGAGCGAGCCATTTTTAGTTTTAGTTTTGATTGTAATTTTGTGAAACTCAGAGAAACAACCAACGCTACTGCAGAAAACTACAATTTTCACACAGCAGCGAGAGGAACCTCTTCGTCTCTAAGACTCTCTCTCTTTTCCAACGAAGTATTTCTGGAATCCAAATTATGGGTTTGAGAGAGAGGAGGGGATTTGTTTATATAGGCAGACGAAATGCAGGGAGGGAGGAAGAAATTTCCTACCAATTATGATGGCTACATGGACCGCGTCAAATTAGGCTTCTATGACCTCTTATTTTTTTGCCACCTGTTCGTCTCTGCTTAGGGCCGTTTATGTTTGCCTTTTTCTTTTTCTGGTATTTTAAAATAAAAGAAAAAAAGCAAACATAAAAATACTATAATACCCCTCATTGGTCAATATAATACTAAGGGTATGTTTGACTTTGCGTTTAGAAATCAGTGTTTTGTATAGTTAATTTTACTAGTTAAGATTTTTACAAAATTAATTTTAATATAATTTATATTGTGTTTAATTAGTTACAAATAAAAATACTTTTGAATCATAAATTAAAAAAAAAAAAAAGATAAATTTATCAAATACTAATATCTTAGATTTTATAACAAATATGTTTTGAAAAAATTAAACAAGTAAGTTAAAATCGTATTGAATGTTTAACTAAAATTAATTTTTATTTTTAATTAGTTATATAAATTTAACGTGATTTTTAATTTCAAACTCGCGAGTCTTCTAAGTCATTGGTTGAAGAAAGAGGGCGCTAAAGTCGAAGAAACGACATAGTATGACAGTATGAGTGAGATTGCATAAAGGGGTTTTAGTTTTATTACAACTTACTTTTCTTTAATCAGTCATCGTCAACGTGTGAAGGAACCTTGCCGAAGAAACGTCGGCGTTCACATAATGATGTGACATCGTTCGTCCACGTGGCAAAATTTTATGAAAATTCAAAAAGAAAGTAAATAAATTTTTTATCAGAAAAAAAAAAAAAAATCTAATTTTTGAATAGTAATATGTACGATGTTAATTTATTGCGGTCATTGTGATCCACTTATTGTGTATATACAGCTTTTGAGAAGTTGGACATTTGAAATTATTTAGTGGCAGTCGAAGTTGAATGCGTGAAAAACTGCTGTCATTCTCACCTAGTTGCCTTTCGGTTATCATCACATCAAAATTAGGCCAAATGAATCATTCTGCTCAACAATCATGCTTCTTTTTTTTTTTTTAAATCTTAGTGAGAGTTATCCTTGTGTCATCACAAAATACAATAAAATGGCGATAAAAAGTTAAATTTATTGGTTATATTAATTTTAAAAAATTTCTCGATATTATTTTTTAATATTCAAATAATATCAATCAAATTCTATATTTAGTTTATATATTATAAATTAATAAAAGAAATACTTGCTTAAGTTGTTTTTATGTATTGTAATTTTTTTGATTATTTTAACATTATAAAATTTATTTATTTATACATAGCATGGCAATAATAGAATACAACTTATTAACAAAATTTGAGAAAAAAAAACATTGGACTTATAATGAATTAGAGTAAATTAAGTTATGATTATTATTTAAGTTTGACTTACTATGTATTCATTATATAATTAATTAGATCAACTCACATATTTAGACTTAAAATATAGGTCATATCATTTAAAGTAATTATCGTATAAGTTATATATTAGCATTTTTTTCATGTAACAAGTAATGAATCTAAGGTATCCAAACATTGTAACTCACAAAACAGATGATAATTGACAAAGTAATAGTTGTCTCTGAACAGGTGATGGCCCGATCTGATGACATACGAGGTTGAATAACATGGGATCAGATCATCAAAACACACAAGTGCACTTCTCAACATGTTCATTGATTATGTGGTCCTCCTATTTATAAATATCATCCATATTGTTTAAAGATAGGAAATTTTCATTTTCATTTTAAGTCGGCTTGTCCCTTTTTCTGTTTTGTATATTTTGATGATTTATATATTAAATTAAAATTAAATCATAATATATTTAAATTTGAGTTAAATTTAGACAAATTTATAATTAACAAAACATATATAATAATTATATATGTATTCTTTTTGTTACGAATATTCTCACCCCCTTTAAGGACAATGTAAATTAAATAATATATGAAATTCGTGATTATTTTTTTCACATATATTTCTATACAAACTTGAATTATTGACATTACATAATAACTATTTTAAATCAAACAAAGCTAGAATTGAGTTATACCTAGATTCAATTTTTGATTCGGGACAACTTTGGATTAAGTCAATGTCATTTATGTTATTGTCCATTATTTACTTTTCTAAATTATTTTATGATATAATAAATCCCTTAATATAGTAATGCTTCATTTTTCCCGTTTTCGTTTGTTTTATAATATTCACAAGAGCGAGTAAGCAGAAATTATAATCTGCAGACATCATGTGGAGTTTAAAAATAAATGACACTAACAACAGTTTCATTTAAAAAAAAAATGTTTCAGAAAGATTTTCATGGTTTGGCCGACAATAAATCCAATTGACATTTATTTATTTTCTGAAAAAAGATTGAGACTTTTTCAGTTAACAAAAAATGCGTTTACTTATACAAACACACAAGTTGAATAGCTGCAATTTGCTGCGTAAGTGTCCCATTCAAGGGAAATTGACACGGTCACTAAATTGTCCACTTAGCAAATTTTACGACCAAATCCACTATTACATCTACACGTTGGCGAATGCGATGTGACATGACAAGTAGTAAGTGCGTCTTCTTCGTAACTATTCATATTTGACTTGGCAAATTATTTCAAGACAATCATTGAAATTATTTTTTTGTAATTTTATTTGTTTTCAAATTAATAAAAAAAATTCATTTGAGTTTTGAGTTACACAACAAAACAAAATAAGTTTGTTTCTTTGAAGATAATTAATACCCTTGTTGATTTTAGATAGAGCCATTGATCTTTCAGTTTATGACAACTATACAAAAAACGACGTGCCAAAAAACTATTTCAAGAACCATACTAAAGGGATAGTCAATAACTATTGATTTAATACTCCAGTACATAATATTAGTAATTGGGTTGATATCAAAAACAATTTGCAAGATGCTCTATGACTTTTATTACCAATGCAAAAATTCAAATGATTAATCTACTCTAAGTAATCGTAACAACCGGTTATTGGAAATGAGAAACATTAATTGTCAGGCTCCTTATGATCTCTTGGGAGTTAAATTTAATCATCCTACAAACCAGGATCTTTAATCTATGGATTTATGAATTTTTGTTCAATTATATATGACTGAATTTCCTTCAACATCTGGAACCATCCTTCAATTTCAGTCACCATTCCTTGACTCTAAAAGACCTTGATTGAATTTCATGACTAATATTTTTGGTGTCAAAACACTTTCTTTATTATTATTATTATTATATTTTTTTGAATTTTGAGTAATTGATAATTTTGACGATTACCATTATTGGAACATCTAGCTGAATTGAAATGCACCCACATGCCCGATTTCCCTCTTAATTTCAAACTGGGCCGTAATTGGGAATTATATAAGCTGGACCGTTTTTCGACAATTAGCCCAGCCTAAACCAACCTCTTACAAAATGAAAACACGACAGCCCAAGTTCTTTTATGACTCGCTTCGTGTACCGTCTCGGCTGTGGCTTCGCTAGGGCTTTTCAGCTGAGAAACCGTGAAAGCTTCGGACACTGACAGTGGTCATGGAGTCGAAAGCTTACCCATATTGAACTTGGACGGTCACCTAGAGGAGCTGCATAGAGAGAGAGAGAGAGATTGAACTGTAAACAATGGAAGATGTTGATGTCCCTCCAAATATGACCATTTACATCAACAACCTTAACGAGAAAATCAAGCTTGAAGGTACCTATTACCTATTCACTCTCTCTGCCTCATCACGCAATTACGTTCTTTCTGTGATTCAAATTTCCGTGAATTTTGTTGCAGAGTTGAAGAAGTCCTTGTATGCTGTGTTCTCACAGTTCGGGAAGATACTGGAGGTATTGGCTTTCAAGACGCTGAAGCACAAAGGTCAAGCTTGGGTTGTTTTCCAGGATGTCTCCTCAGCTACCAATGCACTTAGGCAAATGCAAGGCTTCCCCTTTTATGACAAGCCCATGGTATGTTCCCCTTCTAATCTTACCAAGGCAATGTTTTCCAATGAAATTGATTTAAATTTTAAATTCGGAATCTGTTGCGTACTTTGATTTTAAGAAACTTGAAATTTACCTGGATTTGTTTTGAGACCGTATATGCTCCACTATTAAATTGTGCCATACTGTAGCAATCTCATTCACTTTATTGTACAAAGGCTCTTTTAAAGAATGGCATAAGTTAATTACAAACCATGGGAAGCATGTAGAGTATCACGTCTACTGCTGCATTAAGTTTCATGTTTTCCTGATGGTAGGTACTTCTTGTGACTGAAAAGTAATAATCCATGTGATGCATGATAATATATTAGAAGTATGTAGTTACTAGTTAGCAGTATAGAAAAATTTAAGCTGAAGTTGTAGAGCCTCCATTGTGCTTATTAGGTGGCAACTCTTTTTTATGGAGATGAGCTAGAAGAAAATCAAATCAAAATGTCTTTAAATGATGTGAGCGAATGTAGTTCTTTTTTTATTATAATTATTGTTTTAACAAAAACTATCTAATTGGGAATTCTTTCCATTTATTTCAGTATAACTGGCTGGAATAAACATAACAATTTTCACCTATTGTGAAATTTGCTGCCCTCATTTCAGACAGGGAAAAGTCCAGTGTGTTACTTGGAAATATTAACCTGATATCAAATGCTCTCTGTATCTTTGCCAATGTTTTTTCCAATCACACTCTCTTTTCTTGGATGGTTTTCTACTCTTCTTAAGTAGGCCAGGTCCTTGGCAGATCCACTTCAGCTGCAAGATGTTGATCTTTTCTAGCAGCATTCATTTCATAAGTGAACTAGAGAAATCGTTATTTTATTTGTAACATAAATGAATTTGTATGATGCATGTTATTAGTTACTCGCCATGTTGAAATTATGGAATTTCTCATCCGGTTATGTAACTGTATAAATAACAAGTACAAATGCATTGTATGCATACATCTTATCTGCATATTCTTTCCATACATTCAAATGAGCTGAATAACTTACAAGTTACAACTTAAGTTGCATGCTGTTGTTTCTATATGTTCTAGTTGATTATGGTTTTCCTCTTTTCTTTTCTTTTTTGCTACTGTTGAAATGAATACTTCAGTGTGCTTTCCAATTTTTCCCCAACTAGGATCTCTTTTTTCTATAATCCACTAAATTTGAATATCTGGAATAAAACTCAGTGCATGAGTATTAGCTTATTTATAAACAAAAGTAGTTTGTTTTCAATTAAATTTATGCAGAGAATACAGTTTGCAAAGACAAAATCAGATGCAATAGCAAAAGCTGACGGTACTTTTGTTCCCCGGGAAAAACGTAGGAGGCATGATGACAAAGGTAATATGCCCCGCTCTTTCTCCTTTCCTCTTTCTGTAGACTTTGGGTTCATTCTTAATCTAGACAGGTCATGAGTGAGCTCCAATCGTTATCATAATATTCTAGTGTTCTCACACTATGCCTCTCCATAGACACACATGCATATATGGGTTAAACACCACTTAGATTGTTTTATGATCACTTGAAAGTCATATTATCTCTTGTTTTAATTCAAAGCATCATGTTTAATATAATGGTTTTAGTGAGTTTCTCACCTCATTCATTATACACCAATTTTCTCATCCCACTGTATATGGAGGCCCTCCCCCTGGAACAAAAAAACAATTCCTAGGCATGTCCCTGTTTAGAGCCAACGTGAACACTGAAAATGCCAACAGCCTGTAGGTCTTCTAGCACCTCCTCCCCTTTTGAGAACAAAGTGGATGGTGAGATTATATGTTCTAACGTCTAACTTCTAACCTGGTGGCTGTGCCTGTGCTTGTGTGCATAAAATCATATATATATATTTTTTCTTTGTATACCATATCATGAAATTACGTGTGGTATGTCGTCAGCTGCTCATTCATGGGCACCATAATCATTATCAGACCCTTTTAAGGGCAGTAACTATTTTCTTTAGTAAGTCTTAAAAATTTTCGATGGTTACTCCAAAGCTTTGATTAAGGATTAAGCCTAATATAGGCATAAAATTTGGGGGAATATAAATAGTTGATACAGGGTGGGGTTACTTTTTTTTTTTTATTAGTAATAAATGATATGGCTCGGAAACGCTAAATTTTTGTCAAATACTTATCATTTTTTTTTTGTTAAATAAGTAAAACCCTATAGTTTATACACTGATCTAGCCCTTTGGCCTTCCTCTGTTTCTTGATAAGTTTTTATTTACATTACTCTCCAGTGCTGGAAGGCTCCATCTTATTCTTCAATGACTTCCACTAGGAAGGTCTAGGAATCAATTACTGTGGTTTCTTTTTATCATTATCATCTATCGAACTTTGTTTTAGTCATGTAGTGCCAGTGGCCTTTAGGCCTAAAGGCATTACCTACTCCTTTTAAGACCCATGGTTGAGGGTGAAGTTCACGGGTCTAAACTATTCTGATGTAATTTGTAGGGCCATCTATAGATGCACATCTTTTGGTGTAGTTATCAAAAGATGACATTGAATGGAAAATAACATTGTCATATTTGTTGCAGGTAAAAAAAGAAAGGACCAACATGATGCTAATCAAGCTGGAATGAGCCTCAATCCTCCTTATGGTGGTGCCTATGGTGCAGCACCTCCTGTAAGTATCTTCTCTAATTCCTAAGCATCACTTCCAAACTGCCATGTGACTTTAGCAGTTTCACTATTTAACAATTAACGGATTTTATAATTCTGTAGTGGGAGGTAATTGGTTTCTCAGACTTGGTTCATTGACCTTTACTATGAAATATTTTTAAGTTTGCTAATTACAGACGGATAACTTGTGAATAAGACACTTCAAAATCTGTGATAGAGAAGATTTCTTCAAGTTCATTGTTTACTTAGAGAGAAGTACTATTTTGCCATGGAAATGAGAAGCAAACATGCTTGTTGTCATTGCTTGAACAATATGATATATTATTTAATTTACTTATGCCATTCATACTTTTGACTATCTTTCATCCCAAAATGGCGCAGTTATCCCAGATACCTTATCCTGGTGGTGCAAAAACTATGGTACCTGAGGCTCCTGCTCCACCTAATAATATACTATTCATTCAGAATCTTCCCCATGAAACAGCTCCCATGATGCTGCAGATGCTCTTCCTTCAATACCCGGGTTTCAAGGAAGTTAGGATGGTGGAAACGAAGCCCGGAATTGCTTTTGTGGAGTATGAAAATGAGATGCAATCTACAGCTGCAATGCAGGCACTACAAAGTTTCAAAATAACCCCCCAGAACCCTATGTTGATTACGTATGCGAAAAAATAGGCCAATTAATATTTGTTCTTACTGCGTACATCTTCAACTTTTAGAATGTGATCCATGTAGTGAGATGATATATCATCTTAATTGCTATTTTTCTTCAGTAGCTTCTTTCTGTAGTAATGTATTGTTAGTAGTTAGAAGAATATGAAATTAGTTCTTTTATTTTTTAGATCTTGGTACTCGTGTATTCCAATAATCTGATGAATGGTCTCCTGTATAAATGTCCAACGCGTCCAGAGTGAGAAGAAAATCAAGAGTAGAGAACAAGGGAAGGTTGGGAGGCAGTTCAACACGCTGGCTTGAGACTTATATTCACGTGTTTATATTTAAAAGATGCAAAATTTCCTCAGAAACTAAGATCTGGCTGGGAGAAGAAATTGTGGGTGTCAACCATCTTTTTGGCAAATTATGCATAAATAAGCATGTCCATCACACGTTCAGTGACTTCCACCCTAAATTGACATGTTATGCAAATGAGGTCTATGCCAAAAAGTTTGCAAGTGCAATTTTTACAGTTGACAAGCTGGATGATAGTTAAAAAAGGTTTAAAAGGAAGAAGAAAGCAAATTTGCCATAATATTGGCCAGCACTTGAAGCAAAAATTTATTCTACACCCTATCTAACTCATTGTTGTGTAAAACTAACTGATCTTTCAAGTCTTTTCTCCATCCTAGTATTAGTTTTTCTTGCTTTTTTATGAACTCAGTTTTTAATGACAGTTCCTCTTCCACCATGGCAATCTCCTGTTCAAGACATTACAATATCAATGCAAACAATTGATGCAGACCTTTGTACACTATAGGATATCTATTTCCCTATAGCATTTGAATACCTTTATAAGTGTTTCAGACTTAGTTGGCTTATCCTCTCGTTGCAGGTTGATAAAATAAAGCTGAAGCTTCTTGGCAGCCTCCACAAAAACTCTGGCTTGCCTCTCCACATCAATTGAAGCAATCAAAAAGGAAAAGAAAGGGGAAAAAGAAAAAAAAATCAGAGAGAAAACCATTCCTTTTAGTACTAATTAATTACACAGTGAATGCATTATGTCAACTATACATTCATTCAAGATAAGAAAACCAAACACACAGATAAGGAGTAATTCTCTCCCCCTCAGATTTCGGCTTCTCTTTTAATTGCTGCTTTTGTAAATTTGAATCATATGATTTGGACAGAACTGTCCAAACTCATTTTAAATTGTCATATGATAGTGAGCTTATCACTTCTTATGCAACAAGTACAGGAACCAGCAATTTTGTCAGAAACTAGGTTACAAGTTAGGAAATCTTTACCAGAACTGTTTTCTTTGTTAGGTTGCAGGAGGACCCTGCTGCATAATGTTCATAATAAGTTTTATGGATTCTCCAATTCACGGCTTCAGAATAATCATTACAAATGACAGATGACTACTATACAGTCTAAATGAAATAAGAAAAGCAACTAATTCTAGAGGAGCAAAAAAGGATATATTAAGAGTTACTAATTAACTGAAATTCAGTTCTAACTAAGGGTAAAATTCCTTAAATTGCTACTCCACTTCCATCCAAAAACGTTACATCCAATCAGTACCAAAACGACACTGGTTGAAATATGTATTCATTTTTCCAAATGAGTTTTGCGGGTATCATACTCATTTTATTTGTCTGTTGTGAGTTTTTGGACGGTATATCTCAAATAAATGTTTATCGGCAATGTTCTTCAGCTCAACACCAAGCTTAGAAGCATCTCTTGAAATCTTGACCTTCAATACACTTTTATGGGTTAAACCTTCCTTTTTTGCTTAAGTGGGAAGCCATTTTAGTTCCAGAGGAGGATTTCCATTAAACTATATGCACATGGATGATGTATCTGAAAACTAATTCTAAGAAATAAGAATGGTTATTGAAAGTGGTCCATCAGAAGACTTCCAACATCTCATATATGGTTATTACAAAGGAATAGTACTAAAAAAATCTGTGCAATTTAGACCACAGGATCTCTCCAATATGAAAAATGATAATAGTGGAATGCACTGCCAGAAAGAAACAGTGGTTTCAATATGAGAAGAAGGATCATTTGAGCCCCACATTTCAAAGACTTAACAAAATAACCTAGCACTTTATTTGCACCATCTTGACAGCATTATAACCAATAACGAGAAATCTTACCATCACCTGTATGCAATATTTTGCAGTATGGATCCAAATTTACTCAGAACCAACCCCCTCTCCCTCTCTTGAATGGTACTTTCTATATTTATTTTAGAACAATTTTTCTAAAAGGATACATGTGCAGACATTTTTATATGAATACAAAATTTTACTTGCTAAAGAAAAATACAAAAGTAAAAGAGAAAAGTTCATAGGTACCAACTTTGATGAGATGGGTGGGGAGAACGGTGCTTGAAGTTCTCTTGCAGGCAAGCAAGGTAGTAAAGCAGCCTCTAACGCCATTACACATGAAACCATATCTTCCCTCGAGGAAGGCAAGGATTGAAGTTGTGAATCAAGTTGGTGCTGTTGGTCAACTACTGGACCTTCAGCCATATCCTTCTGTGCAGCAAGAAAAGAGAAAGAGAGATGTCAAAAAAAAAAAAAATTCATAAATGAAAAAAATGGAAACACCTCAACTCCTCTATATCAGACTTTAGGGTCTTTCAACATAAAAGGCAAATAGAAGATTTTAATTCAATACTTCATGCACCGGGATTCCACATCAGTAGATAAAAAATAGGGCAACAGTTATATCAATAACAGCAGCAAACAACATACCGGGATTTCAAAGTAAATCCGAAGACCCTCATAACCATACATTAAACTAAATTCACCCATAACTATACATTATCTTAATCAAATGGCAAAGTTTCCCCCACGATACTGGAGAAAAAATAAGGAAAAAAATAAAAAATAAAAATAGCAGACCTGGGAAGTTATGGTAACGAAATTCAACTATGGCTTTGCATGCTTTTAGAGTTAGAAATCATAGATCTCAAAGTTAAATCAAAATCATTGACAGCAAAAATCCTTCAAAGCTCCAAGCCTCCAACCATCTAGGGACGAAAATTTTTCACAAAAAAACATATCGTGTGAAGCAATAGACTGGTTATGGGTCTACGTCCAACCATGATCAGACAATGAATCAGCGTGACATGATAAATAATTGATTATTGATGTAATATATTAAAAGATATTGTCAATTTATAGGCATCATAACACTAGGAAGTCCAATGTAATTTAAGAAGTTGGACTTTGAAAGGTCCCCAAGAAAAAAGAAAAGAACAGAAAGGAATACAAGTATACAACAATAGAGAGTTGCACCTGCCACAGGATAAAACAATACTTTCCAACACATCATCCCCAATGGAATGCCGAAAGTGAAAATAAAATATCTCAAAATAACTGAGCTAACATTCAGAAAGAAAAACAACTAATTTCGAAATAAAAAACTATTAAAATATCATAAAATATTTACACAACTTACAAAATGAACACCATACTAGTACATATTCAAGCACAACTTTTAACTAGTTCAGAAAAAAAAATACTAATTAGGCTCACAGCCCATTGGTCATCCTTCAATGACTGGATGACGAATGCTAGATGTTTGACTGATATAAGTTCCATAATCACTGGAACCAAAAAAAAGTTTATAATTCATAAATACTGCAAACAACTAAAATCAGTGTGAAATTTGATCTTTAACCTCACGTTTCAAGGTGGGTTGCCGCAGAGTTTGCAAATACACGTGAAAATCTGCAAGAGCTGTAGATGAAAAAAAAATAAAAATTTGACACAAAAATTTATTATTTCAGTCAGATAATATGGTGTATGAGGCTTGGCAGATGAAAAATGAAAAAGAAGTAATTTGAAGAATGAAAGATTTAGATGAGGGAGAATACAGAGAAAAAGAGACTGCCAGACTGGTACATGTAAACTTAAAAAGCACAATGGAGATAGGTGTCTGTCATATTTTTATTTTTGGTACATCGGAAAGTTGTCCGTCAATATTTTATTTGTTTTGCTTTTATCATAAAGGGTTTGGACTTCCATGTGGAGACTGGAATGGCACCTTGAGAGTTGAGACAATTCAGCGAAGCCCGCGCAATCTTGCAGCACACACCACTCAATCTTGCAGCAAACACCACTCGAATGGGTCTGCAGTCAAACGCTGTCGTTTAGAATAGTGCTCCAAGATAAATTCCTCCCTTCAGTAAAGATTTCAAACACCTCGCGGTCTTTCTCTCTCATTCTCAAATGGCAAACAAGCTGAAGGTCGAGGAGCTCCGAGCCGAGCTCACCCAACGTGGACTCAGTGTCACCGGAACTAAACCCAACCTGGTCTGACCAAATTCTCTTTGCATTTGCTTTCTTTATCTGATTAACACAATATGTAGCTATTGAACGTGGTTCTATTCAGGTGCGGAGGCTTGAGACTGCTCTACGGAAAGAAAGCAAGCATTTAACAGTTACTGATGGTGCTTCAGCAAGTAAGAAGAGAGAAAGAGACTCAGAAAATGTCGATTCAACTGGGCCTAAGAAAATCAAAGCCATTGAGAAGTTTCGTGAAATGGGTATTCGGCAAATACGTGAAGAAGCTTCTCTTCGGGGCATTTCTGTGACTGGGTCTAAGAGAGAACTTCTGGAAAGGCTCTGTAAATATTTAGAAAAGGGGTCTGAGGAGATTAATGAAGGTATAGTGCTTAAATTCGTTAAAAAGTTCTGTAATTTGTCTTTGATTGCTTAGAAAATATAATCATGTGAGGGGGAAGCCAGTCTTAATCACAGATACTCGAACTTCCTTGAGACAATTATCCAATAACATTGTAATAGTGGAAGGATTTTGAAAAGTAAAGTAAACATTTTGATTACATTGTGCACTTCCAAGAGTTTTCTAGCTTCGACATAGATAATATGCTTTTAATGTGACTGGATTAGTGAACTCACCTTTTAGGCTGTAATGGCTGCAGATGAAGAAAAACCTGATAGCAAGAAGGAGAAAATTGTTACGGCTACCAAGAAGGGTGCAGCTGTTCTAGATCAATGGCTTCCAGATCATATAAAGACAGAATATCATGTTCTGCAACTGGCAAGTCTAATAGCAATTTTCTTACTGTCAAGTAATTGTATTGGGTTTCAGTGAAATACTATTAATACCAATAGTTTTTTATCAGTTCTTTTCCCCCTTGGTTGCAGGATGATGAAATTTATGATGCTATGTTGAACCAGACAAATGTCGGGAATAACAATAACAAGTTCTATGTGATTCAAGCTCTTGGTACACTTCTGCTCGCTTTTATAATACATTTTCATATCATTTTGAGTCAACAGAATTCTTGTGTTTAAACGTTATCACAACCAATAATGAAAATTTTCAATCTCTAAGTTACTTCCCAATTATATTCACTGACTTCACTCATTCATTATAATTAACATATCCTTTCTCCTTTGTCGTGAAATAAAATATGAGCAGAGGCATTGGTAATCAATAGCCTCCACATTCAGTGATTAAAACATACACACACTTTTTCCACATTTCTTATGAATTAACTCATTAATATAATGTAATATTATTGATCACCAGGGCATGTTATCAAAAACTGGCGCCGCTAACTGATAACACTGACTTGCAGAAAGTATCATATGATCTGCTGAATCACTAACATATATACTAATTTTTGGTGTTGCTGAACTGCAATCTTAGTTTTTAAATTCATGCAGAATCTGATGATGGTCGGAAACTCATGGTTTACAATAGATGGGGAAGAGTAGGTATAAAGGGTCAAGACAAGTTGCATGGCCCTTATACATCACTTGACAGAGCTATCGAGGAGTTTGAACAAAATTTTTTTGCCAAGACCAAGAATCATTGGTCCAATCGGAAAAACTTTGTTTGCTACCCTAGGAGTTATACTTGGTTGGAGATGGACTACAGTGGAAAGGAAAAAGAAGCCGCGGTAAGTTGTTCTGACTCTACTTTTTCCCTTTCTCCACCTCGTTGTTACTATGTAAATTGATAACTGCTCAAAATTGTTATGTGTCTTGGAATTATCTATTGCACATATTGGCCGCCTCCCAGGCCCCATAACTAAAATGAAAGCCAATAAATAACAGGACTATTCTTTTCAGCATATAAAGGCTGCAGTTTGAATTTTGTTCTTTGTTATAGACTAGAGTTCACTCCTTTTTACCAATGATCTCCAATGATGTTTGAATGAGGGAAAGAAAAAAGGAAATTTTTTTTTTTATCTAGTCCATGTCTGAATTCTCAGCAATCAACAGGTGACTGAAAAGCCTGACTACACTTTAGAATTTCAACCTCGGGAGACGCAACTTGAGCCGCGTGTTGCAAAATTTATCTCCCTTATTTGCAATGTGAGCATGATGAAGCAACAAATGATGGAAATAGGTCAGTCAGTTGTTCTAAATTAGATGGATATCGTGTTGCAGATATTGATGATCCAAAAGCATGTTGGACAATAAGTTGTGTCTTTAAACCATAAAAGATTTATGTGGATCGTTCACTTTAAAATGTGTAATCTACACTTATCATTTATGTGCTTTTCAAATTTCCTGATGAAGCTACAATAACACTGACCTCATTATTCCTTTGATTCTTCTTTTAGGATACAACGCAGATAAGTTACCCCTGGGTAAGCTTAGCATATCAACTATTTTAAAGGTAAGCCTTTGAGCTATGCATGACATTCCCCCCTCCATGCCTTTGTTGATTTGCTTATACTTAACAACGTAAAATGGTATCAAACTTCAAAACTCAGCGGTATTGTTGGATTCTTTTCTATTAATCTTTTCTTTGTTTGGTGATTAAAAAAAAAAAATATTCTTCTATACTGTGTACACATGCCAAAACTTTTAGTTCACTAGTTTGGTTTAACAAATATGTGATGGAGATTGAAAAAAGCTTTTGCTGATTTTTTGTTGTGTGGTGCAACAAATCCCTAGGGGTGATGCCTAAAGAACTCTAATCTATAAGTGTGATGTCTATGGAAACCCTAAGTGTGATGCTTAGGTTTTCCCTCTCTTTTCAAATAGATGCCATGCCTTGGTACTGTGTTCTTGTGGACTGCTGTTTTCTGTTGCATGCCATGGTGTTTCCTATCTTTCAATCTAATAAGTTGTTGTTCTTAATATATTTAGGGCTATGATGTTTTGACGAGAATTGCTGATATAATTGACTGTTCGAATAGAAAAATTCTCGAGCAATTAAGTGGGTAAGACATATTCTTTTTCTGAAAGTTCATGTGTACAAGCTTATACTCTATTTTTCTTTGTAGTACGTAATTAAACAAGGGTCAGATTTCAAGGAACACAATATGCTGCTGCATATATCATCCTGAACAAGACCTATTTTGACCATTATAAGATCATGAATTTACATTCAAAGCCATTGGAATACCATATCTCATAATTAATTTCTTGCAGAGAGTTCTACAGTGTTATTCCTCATGACTTTGGATTTAAGAAGATGCGTAAGTCCTTCATTCTGTCTCTCTCTGTTTAATTTTATTGATATGGACAAAGTTTCTGAACCATAGACTGGAATTACTTAGAACATGCATCAATATTTTTCTCTTCTGAAAATGCCACTTGATTGACTTGGAAATATAAATAATGACAGGTGAGTTTGTAATTGATACCCCTCAGAAATTGAAATGCAAGTTGGAAATGGTAATCATACCCTTTTCAATTTAATGTATTGATTTTCGTTGCTTTCACCCTCAATTATTTTCTATCTATTGTTCCATTTCTCTCGGGTGTGGATTTTGGCAAGAAGAGGTTTTATTTATGTATGAATATGTGTGGTTCCATTTTATCTCCTATTAACATTAGTCTTCTACATTAACTTATTAAGGTTGAAGCACTAAGTGAAATTGAGGTTGCAACGAAGCTTTTGGAGGATGACATAGAAATGAAGGTATTGCTTGTTTGGTTTTCAGTCAAATTGTTGTTAAGTTGAGCCTGAACACTTTCTGGTATCACTTCTGCAAGTATTAAAGTTTAGACGCTGAAAGAACAAAAATGGTTTTACTTGTGTAATTCAGTCATTTTTTGGTTTCATTGAGTTTGTGTTTGTCATGTTAGGACATTCCTCCAATGTAACATATTCTAAAGTACTGAAGTTACTTATACACTATATTTTCAACTTTTTGTTGTTGTTGTTGTGTGTGTGGTTAGTCTTTCTGCTAATTCCAGCATTGCTGCAGGGGGATCCCTTGTTTGCTCATTACCGACGCCTTCATTGTGAATTGACACCTCTTGACGTGGATTCTGAAGAATTTTTTATGGTATTAACCGTTCATAAATGAATACAACTTAACACCAATTAAGTACCACTCTGTTTGGGATTTGGAGAATGGGTGTGGCCTTGATCCTACATTTCCATTACATGTGACCTGTCAGATTGAAATTTTTTTTTCTAGTTCTGAATATTCTTCTTCTTCATGTCTGAACAACCCTCCCTCCCCCCTCCACAGATCGAGAAGTATATGCAGAATACTCATGCCAAAACACATTCCAACTATACTGTGGCTATTGCCCAAATATTAAGGGTCTCAAGGGATGGAGAGGATGAACGCTTCAGAAAGGTGACCAATTCTATAAAAACGGTTGTTCTCCCTTAAATTTTTCTTCCATTGCTGATAGTTTTGTTATTGTTATAATTCCTTTCATTTTATGTAGACTATGCTATTTCAAACCTGATATAGCTGTCTTTTGTTCCTGAAAACAGTTTTGTAGTACAAAAAATAGATTATTGTTATGGCATGGTTCTCGGCTCACAAATTGGACTGGAATTTTATCTCAAGGTCAATCAGTCTTCCTTTATCGCTTCGTATCTTCTTTGTGCACGCTCATGTATCAGTGTCATGACTATAGTTTATCTTTGTTAATGCAAAAACTATCTGCGACTAACTTGTATGTGGATATTCCATTAGGTTTGCGCATAGCTCCACCTGAAGCACCTGTAACAGGTTACATGTTTGGGAAGGGGGTTTACTTTGCCGATATGTTCTCCAAAAGTGCAAATTATTGTTATACTACTCGCACGGCTGCAGATGGTGTTCTGCTTCTATGTGAGGTAAGTTCCTGTCTAATAATAGAACATATTGTTGCAATACTAATAGAAGGGTTTACGACTGAACAATGTAATCATCCAAATTACCAACAACATCTTAGACATCAATAGTGAACAAATAAGGCAGTAGCTCAAGCAGGCAACTTCTCACTGTGATCTCCTATCCTTGAGTTGCCAAAATATAATACTAGCAAGTACAGTCTGCATGGTTCCTTCCTGAACTTGATTGAGCGTGTTGGTTCCCTGGTTGGGATTAGTAATATCTGGGAGTTTTTGCACATGTTATTGTTTCCTGTTTCAAACTGAGAATTTCTTTGATTGTAGGTGGCACTTGGTGAGATGGCTGAGCTTCTAAATGCAAAATATGATGCTGATAAGTTGCCAGAGGGAAAGCTAAGGTTTGTTTTATCTAATTTGGTGATTAGTGTATCTTGCTCAACTGACCTGATACAAAAGTAGAATTGCTTAATGCATGGGCTTGTGTGTGAATAAACCTTGTCATTGGCTTAGTAGCATAAATAAATCAAATGTTTGATGAACTGTTTTCTTCTCATCAACCTCAATTAATTCTGGCTTATCACTTTGAAGGTCACTTCTTGCACGTTCTAAACAAAAACCCACTGGGAATTGTAGATTTCATTTTTGGTGAATTTTTCTAGTACTTGAAATGTCATTAATGATTTAGGACATTGCTTTGTGAATTATATGGTTTCTGGTATTGCAGCACAAAAGGAGTAGGAGGAACTGCACCAGACCTTTCAGAAGCTCAGGCACTTGAGGACGGTGTTGTTGTTCCTCTAGGGAAGCCGAAAGAGTATTCAGGCCCAAAGGTAAGTACATTGTGAAGCTCTTTAAAGTAAGTTAATTTACAATTGTTTTATCTTCAATTTTAGATGTAAATTTGAAAATTAAATTCTTTTGCAGGGCTCTCTGTTGTACAATGAGTACATAGTTTATAATGTGGATCAGATTAGAATGCGCTATATTGTTAATGTGAATTTCAATTATAAGCAGTGAGTAGTGATGTAAAATGGATTATACATCAAGGATGCTGAATGTTTTGTGAATACATGTGATGTCATGTAATTAAGGTCTGGACTTGTTTTTTATCTACAAATCATTTAATAGAATTAATTCTATCACTCAGGTTATGGGAAAAAGAAAAATGTTCTCCTTGGCTGATTGGAGGTTTGGCATAAAAAAAAAATGGTACTTTGATTCTTGCACCTCCAATGCCAAGGTCAGCTTGTAACATGTCTTCTTCCATACTGGTAACTGAAAGAAGAAAAATTGATCTATATTATATATTTGTTTCTTTTTTTATTTGATTAGATATGTATTTTTGCTTGTTTGGACTAGACTTGATTTGGGTAGTAGTAGAAGAAACGAATTTAAAGCTATCATCAGTCTGAGTCCAAGAGTTAATGCATATTGAAGTATCTTTTGTTGTGTTGCTGTTCCTTTTTTTTTTTTCTGAGGCATAGTCAAACATATGCATCAAGTATGGTAGAAAATTAAATCTTTGGAAGCATGATTGAGTTTCAAAAGCCTTTGAATAATTTGAGTGTGTGACCAAATAAAGCATTTACTACAATTCAAGTGCAGGGTGCACACGGCAATATTTAAGTCCCTAGATTTGATAATGACCTCATCCAAAATCTATGTTCTTCTTCCACAAGATAAAGGATGGTGATCTATAAGTGTGAAATTAGTAGTTGCCTTCCATTTTAAAAATCACTTTGAAATCACCCTCCCTGCATGGATGGACTTCACCAACTCTTTAATGCATTGGACATGAGTGCATTATCAAAGGGTTAGGATTATATTAAAGCAAAGAGGAGAATCCCACTTTTAAAAGAAGATCAATTTCACGCAGCTCATTCGTTTGACATCATATAAAAAATTCAAATTAATTCTTAAAAAATCAACAATTGATATGGCAAACCAGTTATGTATGTCCTCCCCGGCCAATGCCTAGTACTACTGCAGCCAGCAGGGAATTAGTGCTGGTTCTGGAAATTTTTGTAGTCTACTTTCAAGAAACAATGAAACCACCATAAATTTTGGGGGGAAAAGCTGAGCCTACTACACATAGGGAATCATATCCACCTTGGGAGCCTCGCTGCTTTCTCAGAAACTCATACTAACACGCACGCACACACACATGCCATACTCAAAACACTTGTGCTCTACACGCAAAGCCTACGTATACTCTTACATTATTCTTCTCCCCTGCTTGCACCATCCATCCAATTCTACCCAATTGTGAAAAAAATCACCCACAAAAATTAACCTTCCCTCACCCACAATAGGTCATACAGGCTGACCCACATTTCCATAATGATGGACCAAGATTATTGATCCAAAGGCTGGCATTGAAAGGCTAGGCCACAAAAATTTGAAACTTGTGCTTGTTTCTCTATGAACTGAAACTCAATTGATCAAAAGGGTTTGGTGGCTTTTGTGAAAATAAGACAGACACAACTCTGTTTTGGGTTTTCCTTTGATACCCCTACTTTGAATTTCTTTTGTGTACTAGTATGATGGCATGGGATGGTTGGGCAGAGGCTTTTCCTCCACAATCCAACACTAAGAATTTACTCATTGCCTCTGCCTTTGCCAAGTCTTTTAAATAAGTAATAAATTTTTGCTCTCTCTATCTCTTTCCAAAGTTTGCACCTATAAATACTCAGTCTTTTTTCTTCTGGTTACTGCAATTCCACCATTCTTCAGAGTATGTAATAGTAGTTTTTATTGGGTGGGAAGCTCCTTGTTGGAGAAGCAGGGCACGTGCAAATCATAATTTGGCTGTCAAAATTAAACCTTTTGCACGTGCTCCCCTTCTCCAACGTGGGTTCCTCATCCTTGCATAATCAGTAATCTCACTTGAAACCTCTACAAGTCCCAGTTAAGTGCATGAAGCACTTAAAGGTAACTGCGTGCACTCTTATAGTGTCTCTGTTTTATTTGTCTTTGAATTTGACACTTTACTTTAAGGTGACAAGGTCCTCTGCTCTGCTCAAGTATCTACATTACAATTACACTTCTTGTGCTGTTTTATAAGTGAATGACGCAGATTATATTAAAAATGGTAGCCTGCTCAAGTCTGTGAATTTGATACTTTCTTCAATGTTCACTGACTAAACTTTAAGTGTGACTGACTGTGAGATCCATATGATGAAGCATTTAGTATAGAACAACTTCAAAGTACCAAATTTTGCAATAACTTTACGTATGTAGGTGTAATTATCACATACGTAATTCCTTTTGCTATAGTATTCAAAGTTGTAAATTTTTTTTTGTTGGATATGATTGTTTTTGGACAGTGCACATAATGCATAAAGATGTTTTCTCTTCTCCTATATGTGGAAGCTCCTCTGAGTAGTTAAGAGCTTGTCTCGTGCAGAACTTTTGTAGGAGCTTGGCTCCTACTTAAATCTTTCAAGTTCAGAACTTTTTGTGATGGGGAATTGGAATAATAGAAAAACTAAGCTCACATCCTATGTGTTTTAAGCAAAAAAGAAGACAAATATCTATCTATGTATTTATATATACTATATATATATATTTGAGGTTGGGGTTCAAACCGTGAAGGACATAAAATTAATTCAGTATTATGTTAATTGAATTAAACTCAACTCGATACCATGTTGAGTGAATTAATTTATTTTTCAGTATAAAGAAGTAAATTATTCTATATAGTCAACTTACAATGCTGAATAATGAAACCACGTGCACTTATTTATGGCTTCTTACACAAATTTAATAGAAAACTTACAATTGGATTAGCATCTGGACACTAATCATAAATAAAAATAAAAAACCCAAAAAAGAAAATTGAAGAAGGCCCAAGATTTCAGTACAGTTGGATCGTTTCTGTTAGCCCAATATCTAAATGCAAATTGAAATGGCGGTTACGCACCCTACTGTCTACTGATCTACCCTCTTCCAAGCATTCACTTGGCAAAAATTTGCCTCCTCTCTGAACTCAACCATGGCAGACACTGAGCGAAAAACCCAGGGATGAAGGCAAACAAGGTCTTGAGAAGTCGAAGAATAAGTTTAAGAAACAAAAGCCTTTGAATTCCAAACCCGAAACAAGAAAGGACGACGACTAACGTAAGAAGAAGACCGGCCCTCGTTTACCTTCCCCGTTACGCAAAGAGCTCGAGCAGTCCATTGAATTACGACGAAGAGACCGTTTCCGATGATACGGTGAATTTGTATGAGGACGAGGAAGAGCAGGCCGAGGAGGAAAGGCTGAAAAACCGGCTGTTCGACCCATTTCAAGTTACCAAATCCGAATACGAGCTTCCAAATGAACTCTCTGATGCGTTTAAGGTCTGTAAAAGTATTTGTTACTTCACGTTTGTTTTCCTCCCTTGTCTCAATCCATTGTGGTTCAATTTTGAGCCTTTAACTCAAAGGGTTCCAACCTTTTGTTAAGGGTTTCTTATACTGAATTTTGTTTGTGGCTTGTGAGGTTCATTCTTGAATTCGATATCTTCTTGTTCGTTATTCAATTATCTTTTTGTGGAACCCACCCATGTTAACATGACTATTTAAGTTTTTGCATTCTCTTGTATAAAATTCTTATGTTGAGGATGAAAATGACAAGAATGACGATGATAATGGCGATTATGATAGAGGAGACGGGTGAGGAGGAAGATGAAGACGCCCATGCAAGGATGCTATGCGGAATCTTTGGGCCTTTAGAAGGTAAGAAATGATGCAAACTTCTCTGAATTATTAGCTGTAGGCTTTGTATTAAAAAAACTCGAGGCGCTTTGACCTGTTGAAGCCAGTAAATCACTGTTAAACGTACTTTTAATTGAAGAATTCTCTGATCAGTTTGTTTGCGGTTTATTAGAAAGTGCAGTGGTAGATGCAAATAAAAGAAATTTCTGACACCACATTACGAGTGAAGTACTGAAGCCATTCATGTTAAACCTGAAAATCTGAAGACATAAGTTAACTCTGACTGTCTTATATATAAATATATTTCACTAAGGAGTCACTGTCAATGCATCTAAATAAGTAATTGTGATTCAATCCTTGCAATCGTGCTTCTAAGTTTCATGTATTTATGCAAGTGTTAAAACTTTGAAGATTACGATAGCTATGGTGTTGTGGTATGTGAGAAGATTACTGTTGGAAGTTTCTCATTTAGATGAGTGATGGCCAGAGATGGTCATAATAACATAATCATATTACTGCATTATAGTTTAGAATGTACCAATTCTTTTATTTTTCTTTAAATTATTGTCGCAGAGAAAAGAGAGAAGCTGAATAATAATAATAATGTTGTTAATCAGATGCATATCCAGAAACTGAATATAATCCTACTCGTGATGTTTTGGATGGTGCTGTCCAAATTAGTGTCACGACAAACTTAACAAGAGAATCCGTGATATGGAGAAGAAATCTAAAACTAATCATGCTCCTCTCTCAAAAGAAGATCGGACAAAGATAGAGGCTGAGAGAGCATATGAACGATCAAAGATGGATATGGTGAAGTGGTAAATCCCTATCAAGAGAAAGAGCGAGGCACCTACTATCTATTTTGATGAAAATGTGAATTTGGGGTTTTAAACCGTAGGAGCAACAGCTTCTGAATTCGAGCCTAAATCACAATTTGAGAAGGAAATGGCTTCATTAGTTTATGATGATGAACTTAAGATAGAAAGGACGGTTCCAAGATTCTTGAATTAAACAAGGTACAGGTGTTGTAGACATTCTCTGTTCGTTAAATATTGGCATTTATCACCTCTGGCTTCTTAAGACCATTTGAAAGGCCTCCATTGCTGGGTCTTGTTCTTATTAAAAAGTAAACGATATGGCATCTGGTGGTGTTAACTCTTTATCTTTCCATGCTAGCCTAGGTTTTCCACTGTTATGATGCAGTTTCTTTAACGGACATTAATAAAGCACAAAACATTGCAACAAAAGGTTGGGTTTGGAAAGACTGGAATTTCAAACTTGCTTGACACCTCGACCATTTCTGTGCAATTTACAAGAAAATGAATTGGAAATTATTTAGAGAAATACAAACAGGTTGCTATCTAATTGGACGTGGGAGAAACTATAAGTTTAGAAGAGTGTCCAATGACTCCAATCAAATTTATTGAATTATTTAATGAAAGCAGAGTGGATTTAAAATATTAATGTATCTTTCATGAACTTGATAATGGGGTGAAGCCTGTATATTATCTTGGTCATCATGTAAGCTACATTTACATTCTGCCGCAATTATATGCATTTTAATTTTTCTGGTTACAATTAATGATAAATATAAACAACTTCTGTGATCTTGTTTTTGTGGTGATTCTATTTACTTATGGCTGATGAAAGTTAAGCAAAAGCATTGGAATATACCTGCGTGCTGATTGCTTCTTGTTTTTCCATGATTGATGGCTGGTTTCTGTTGAAGATGAGAAGGACCAGCAAAATTGTATTGCTAAATGCGTAGCCTTCTTTTTCGTCATGAGATGAAGGGAAATCATATAAAAAAGACCAAATCTAAACAGAACATCGTTTGTTGAAGAAAGACAGATCAAAGGCAGTATCTTCTCATATTTTATGGACCCTGAAACTACTAAAAGAATATGTAATGAAGCAGGAGAGTGAAAAAGTAGAGGTAATTGAACAACTAACCCCAACTTAAGAAGTGGCTTCTGTGGGTATTGAATAAAACTTGTTTTAATCAAGCATAGTTTTTTTAAATTATATTCTTTTCTTTATGAACTGGAAAGAAATCTGAGTGTTAAATTTTAATACTTTCCAACTTTTACAGGAATGCATGACATTGAGACACAAGAGCAGCTCCACGTGGGCAAAACACAATTTACAATGTTGTTTAGAGAAGCAAAATGCACGTAGTTTTGACTAGAAAGATGAACTCCATGAAGGAGAATAGTAGCAGCGATGATAGTACTGACGAATATGATATAGATGAAAAATCTGTTGGTTCAGATCAAGATAGGGTTTCCAAGTTCTTAGAAAAAGCGAAAGTAAAGACCATCAGAGTATTGGAAGAAGATGATGAATTGCTTAAGTTAGGGTTGCTTTCTTTGCCTTTTGTGGTAATTGTTGGTGAACTCTTACAATATGTTTCTAAAACAAAAACTAGATATTCTGTAACTGGTATTTGCAGCTAAAATAAACATATGATGTGGTTTTAGTTCTTCTTGGATTACACTTCCGTTTGTTCTCCCCCTATCATTTTTCTCACTATCTATGTTTGAAACTTGTTAGCGAGAATTTGTTAGCATTCTAATTTATGGTCTTACTATAAAATTATTTTGTGTAGGGGTGTGAATTGAAGAAAAAGAAAGGAGGAAGCTGCTGAAGAATCTAAGCATGCTGCAAAAGGATGTTAAAAGTGATTCTGTCCTAGTTCATGACAATTCTGATATTTATCAGGATTCTGTTATTGAGGTTGGATTTTGAGATAAATGGAAGCCTAAATGGCAAGGCTTTTTATTTTATTTTATTTTTGGTAAAAAGAAAATTAGGGAGGAATAGGTTAAGGCCTTTAATTTTTATTAGCAAATGAAAGTGGAGTTTATTTTGTTTCTGATCTTTTCCAGTTTTCCCTGCTGTTCATCAATAACAAGCTTCAACTAAAATAATGGGTACCGTTGAAAAAACTTGCTAGCGGGATTTATGGAATTGCCTTCATTAAAGAAAACACTTTTTAATAGACTATAGGAAATGTCCAAAAGAAAAAAAAAATTAAGAAAAGAAATGTGCGACTCCATTATTCATTAATGTGTTTGAGAATAAAAAATATGGTATGAAATTAGTTTTTATGAATGGTTCTAGTAATTAAAAAATATTTATCTTATTGAATTCATGTTTTGTAAGAAAATAAAAAATTTATAATTTTTTAATTCAGAGTGAATAGTCATTCTACTATTATCACGGAGATTATAAAAAATAAATTTAATATCTCTTCTAATTTAGCTCATAATTACAAATCTCTTTCTAACAAAAATATAAATATTTATCCACAAACTGGTTCAAAGTGGTAATGCATTTTTTTGAGTATATTTAAGTTTTGTTGTTAAATCTGAACAAGATTAAATTCTGAAAAATTCGTGAATATATATATATTTATAACAACTTTTATTTATTAATTTATTAATCTAGACATATTGAACAGTTCCGGGAAATTTGTAAGCTATGGAGTTGGGAGCCTGTAACTGAATTCAAATCCCGTCAGGCTACCATCTAAGCTCAGAGAAGTTGTTCAAGATCAACCCATAGACTCTCAAGCTTGCCTGTATCAGAGCAAAGAAGAATAATGTTGCACGAGCTTCTACTAGCCCCTCCTGGGCTACACCGGCGATCTAATAATTGACGAGAGAGAGCACCTTTCACCTGACGCTCCCATTTCCGACGAACTCGCTTTCAAGCTCGCTCCTGACATCTCTTTCATCCACCCCAGCGATAGGTTCCCTACCAAAACCTCAATCCTTTTTATCATTTTCCTAATTTTTAATATCATGTTTTGCTAAAATGTCGTCCATTTTTTTTGTTGGGTTGTTGATGAATTTGTTTATATTAGCAAGAATGGTGTACAATGACACTAATGCTATTGCCCTTTGGCAGGGACCTCATTGAGAGGATCATCACCTTAGGATTTTACTACAGGGAGTTGGACCGTTTTGCGACCAAGTCTAGAAATTTAAGCTGGGTAAGGTCCGCAAATGTCCATCCTTTAGAAAGGACCTCTGAGTTGTTGAAAGCGAAAATGGAAAACCCAAGTGTGTATCGGAGGGCCCTAGCTAATGGCATTGTCGAGATACTGTCGGTTTATAGGTCTGCTGTTCTACACATTGAACAGAGGTTGTTGTCCGAAACCATGCCTATCTTAGCAACAGTCATGCAAGGCCTTCATAAGCTAAATTTCTATTCACCATTTTCATTGTACTCTTTATTTATTATAATTATTATTATCACAAAATCATTTTTTGTAAATATATTTTGCTTCTTTTTTTTTCTTTTCCAAATATTTCGGTTAACATCTGTCTATTTATGTTTGAATAATTGGATGGAAAATTTTTTTTCTCAGTTTTTGTTTCTTTTGCCACCTCTATATGAGCTCATTCTAGAGATTGAGCGTGATGATATTCGAGAAGGGAAACTTCTTAATCTTTTGCTTTAAAGATGTCACTGTGGCGTGCCCGAATTGCAGACTTGCATTCTGAGGTATGGAACTATTTTCACATATTAAACTATTAGTTTCATTAAGGTGTAATTTGTAAATAATGTTTTTCCTGTAATTTATTTGATACTTCACCCCAGGGATTATATCAATTGATACAGATTGCATTTCCTCTAATTTGCTGGTAAAGCTGTTAGGATTCTTCGGAGTCCAAGTCCTGCCTTTCAGTTTAAGGGTTCTGTTTACAATCAGCAAATGCCCAAAAGTTTTGGGAAACTACAAGGTTTTTCCGTACCCTTTCCTTCCCACAAGGGACCTTTAACGAATACAGCACTGGGAAGAGAAGACTTGCTTCCACAGTCTGAGGCTGATAAGATTGAAACTATGCTTCTAGACCTTAAGGTTTTTGTATGCTACCATTGTGTCTCACTCCAATTATTTTAGTTGGTTGGATGCTAGCTACCATTGTGACTTATGATTAACGATTCATTTGTGCAGGAATCAGCTGAGTTTCATAAGAGATCATTTGATTGTGCTGTCGACTCTATTCGGGCTATTGCAGCCAGTCATCTTTGGCAGGTGCTTGATGTGACAAAACTTGGCTAATCTGTTTGCCTAATTTTGTGCATCCATACTTTAGAGCTTTAATTCATATATTCCCTCCATATCTGCAGCTTGTTGTTGTACGTGCTGATTTGAATGGCCACTTGAAGGCCCTAAAAGATTATTTTCTATTGGCAAAAGGAGATTTCTTCCAGGTAACACTGTAAATGATGAATAATACTAATATTTGATACTCCTCTCAAAAGAAGGAAGAGAGAAAAAGATAATTCTTTTAATAATTCATTTAATTTGCATGTCATGGTCGGTGTCATACATGGGGGTTGGGGTTTCTACATTGTTACTTCGGTGCTTCTTGAATTTTCTGACGCACATTATATTTGTCTGATTTAGATGCATGATCTCATTGAACTCTTCCAACTAATTCATATAGAGTTACATAATATATTAATGTGAACTCATAGCTTTTGAAGGAAAACAGGCTCACGAATGTTGTTGAGCAATTGGTGTTAGATTATATTTCATATTTTCTTTGCATGAATTTGTTCTAACCCTAAGATGTACGTATTTCATTTCTCTCATATTTATATATAGTGCCTAGTTATTATCTACTTAAGATTGCTTGTTAAGGCTATGCTTTAAATGAGATCACAGCCTTACACAATTTGCATCCTTGTACACCTGCTTATGTGGAATTCTCTATTTTTATTGTAAGTTGTTGTTGGAATTTCTTTGTTAATGTTTCAGGATAGAAGTATAATTTTCTAGGCAAGCGCACATGTCTAAATAAAATATTAGTGTGAGACACATGTTTTTCTGGTTCATGCTTGAATTTTTTATTCCTGTGAAAGTATTTGGTCAACTGTTTTTCCTTTAAAGTTTAAACACTGAATTGTAGAACATTTGTGAAGAACCAGTTGATCAGTTCCTTCTCTCAAGTCTCAATACATAATAATCTTGCAAGTTTTATGAGTTGGGTTATGATGTTTCTCAACGTATGTGCTATAGATATCCATGAGTTACTCAATCAGCAATTGTAGTATTGACTATTGAGCAATCTAATGCAATTCTCATCAAGCTTTGCTGAACTTCTAATACCTTTCAATAGTACATTATATAATATGCCAGTGTTTTCTTGAGGAGAGTCGCCAGTTAATGCATTTACCACCTCGACAATCAACTGCTGAAGCTGATCTTATGGTCCCATTTCAGCTAGTGAGTTTAGCCAGATACTCTCCGGAATGGATTTAGTTTTACTACTTAATATGGTTAATGTGTTGTTATGCCATCTTTTCATGTTTTAATTACAATGATATAGACATATTTATTATCACTTGCAATGCAGGCTGCTAGAAAAACTATTGGTGAGGAAGACAAATACTTTGCAAAAGTATCCTTACGATCAGAACCCACTTTATAATTTCTTTTGTCATAGAAAATTGAAGTTTGAATATGTAGCAAAGTGCCATGAATCAAGACATTTCTGTAATGTAAGTTTTTGTGAACTATGTGCTAAATTTTCTTTCTCCATCTTCTAGGATGCCATCATTTGGAATCTCGGTAAAACCTTCCCAATTAGATTTACTAAAGGCAACATCTCATGTAGATGGAAACCCAGGTGCTTCAATTTCAAATTTTTCCTCAGAAGTGTCACTTGATGGCTGGGATGGCATTGCTATTGAGTATTCTGTTGATTGGCCCTTGCAGTTGTTCTTTACTCAAGAAGTGTTCTCTAAGTAAGATTTTTTTCCCTGGTGCTAATGGTAGATACTTTCCTTTTTTTTCCCCTTGTATAAATATAGCCAATGAAACTGAGCTTTCTAACTGAACAATTAAGGAATAATGGAGGTTCGAGGACAAACCAGTGCATGGAGATCCTGTACTGCTCTTCCCCATATTTTTAGATAGCATGAAAGATACAATTCTTCATCTGAAGCCATTGACACCACATAATAATAGCTGGCACTACCGTTCCAAATACTTATACCTTTCCTGGAGGCTGTAACCCCATTTCGTCTCACAAACTCATGAAGTCCTTATCTGAGCTTGAGAACTGGCCCAAGAAAAAGTGACCAAGCACCACGACAATCTGTCCACCACGCCATGCAATGAAAAGGTCAACCTCCTAATAAGAAATTGGAACTTGTCGTTGTCTTAGTGATGTCAAAAGACCTTTATAGAGTTACTAACAAATTCTTGCAACAAGATTTATATGTAGTTCCATCTAAACAAAATGAAATTAGACAAGGGTGTGGGGAAGGGGTTTCTTGGAAACGATGATTCTTGATAATTACTGAGCTACTGACATGTTCTCTTGTACATGATTAACATTTAACAACGTTTTGCCCAGGTATTGCTAAGTCTTCCAATATTTGCTGAGGCTCAAACGAACACAAATGGAGTTGGAGAAATCATTGGCATCAGTGATGCATCAAGATCATAGTGATTTTGCAAACAATCGTAATGATCGAGATAATTGCTCAGTGACTCAGCAGAGACGTCAGTGATTTTGACCAATGTGGCGTGTCAGAGAGCATATGGCATTCTTGATTAGAAATCTTCAATTTTATATCCAGGTTGTCGTTTGTACCTAGTACTATGTTTTAAATCTTGGATTAGACCTATTTATATGATCCAGGAAAGAAGTCTTGTTATACTGTTTGCATGCTGTAATTCCTTTACCTCATTTCTGTTTAAGAAAAAGCTTATGTGAAATCTTGTGCAAAACTTTAATGGTTGTTTGTTTCCTCTATATCTGAATATGCAATTTAAATATTCCTTACTCCTTAGAACCATGTGGAGTAGAATCTCATAATTGGACAATTTTTAAAATGTCAGTTTGTGCAAATGACAGTACGGATTACACAACGATGACATCATTGTAACAATCCATTGGGACCATGTCATTCCATGCTAGATTCTTAATTGATGTCAATCTCAAATTATCAAATAATTATTTGCTAATAAAGGATAATGACTTAACAAGTCTGCTGCAAATTTACAACCTAGAAGATAATATCTTTGATGTGATCTGCTTTTGTAGGAAATCATGATAATGAACCCTTTTCAATAATGCATTGCTTGGTCAATGTTGTGGTACCTTGACTAAGCAACCTTAATGTGATTTTATTAGCATCCAAATCCAATAACTAGTTTTGAAATCTTATGGAACTAAAAAATATTTTCATTGCTCCTTGTACCTACACCAATGTTTTGCATGCTCTAGAAACTGAAAAGTTTATACAAGTGTTAACCTTATAGTTAATAAAATTCTTAGCTTCTCTGATTTAGTTATGAATGCTGTAGATTATAGAGAGTCTAAATAGTCCTAAAAGCCTGGGAAAAGAAATACCCAAAAGAGTTAATCATATGTTTTCCCAACTGGGTCAACATAGGATTCTGATAGTGTTTCATTTGCATTGAGATCTTTGAATCTTGCACAATTTATCTTATACTTGTCTCACCTTATTGAGCCTTCAGGCTAATCATTTGTCATTTCAGGTAGATGTGATAGAATCACAGTGGAATGTTTTGCAAACTCATATCCAAGATTCTCACGACTTCACTGAACTTGTTGGGTTCCATCAAGAGTAAATTGTTCATATCTGATTACAGTTCCCACGAAGTCTGAAATGCATCAAACCATAGAATCGTTGACAATATTATCAGGTTTAGTGGAATTAACTACCAAATTAACAACACAACTGTAACTAGAACCATTCCAGGAGGATGCAATTGATGTTCACAGTGCTCTTTTTGTTGTTAGTAACTTATGTTTCTGGGATTGGTTGTCTTTGATCATGGTAATAATAGTGCCTTAGAGCAAACCAGCTCTATGTACTAAGAACAACTGAACAAGTCTAATTAGGAGAAAGAAAAAAAAAAAAAAAAAGACTTAGATTCCAGATTGTATCTAATCATAATGGCTTAATTAATTTGTTCAAGTGGCCAGCTTTCCTAATATTTCCTGTTTAGTTTAAACAGTATTAACCGCAGCATATTCACTATATAGTTCTCTATCAGCCTTGATATCACAGTCTTTCTTGGACATTGGGTCTGTGTCAAGGATACTGGATAGCATAATGAAACTTTGCCTGCAGTTCTGCTGAAACATCGAGAACCAAGATAGCTGTTCGAATACCTCTGAACTTGAGCAAATAACAGAGGTACCTTTGCTCATTTTATATTCTTAATTAGTTTGCTCAACAATTTAGCAGGGATAAGAATTTCATATACGGCCATAAATTCCCTTTATAATGTTTGGTCCATCAATTGAATAGCCCAAATCATCTGCAACGACTATCAGATCAGTATGTAACATTGCCAGCTATTACATCAGTTTGTTATACCTAAAAGGTTAGAACTATTGTGGACATTGGTCATATTCCTCCTTGTTTTCTTTGACTTCTTTAAGGAATTCAACAAGAAATCAAACTCCTTATACACTATATTGCGAAGCAGCAGGCTTGTGGGAGTCAACGGGCCCCATTTCTGAGGCGTTTTCTTTTGCGTTTAAATTTCAATTCCTTTTTTGAGGTAAACAAATATGGAGACTCCTCTAGATCCTTTGTTTTCTGTTTTAAGTAATCTGTGTTCATAATGTTTTATTGCCTTTTTTGTTTCCCTCTGTTAACACTTCACAGGCAACTGCAAGAGGTGTGTTAAATGTTGTCAGACCTCGTCCAGCTCTTCTTGTTTCAAATCAGCTATAGCTTTATTCATCTCGCAAGTTCCAAAGTGGATCACTCATGCCAATTTCTGGAGGTCTGGCATGTGACAAGTGGTGAAATAATTTTTTCCCCTTCTTTTCTAGTCTGATATTACTTGCCATCCATTTGGTATGTTGGTTGGCACCATCAGCTTGAGGATCTTGCATGACCAACGTAATTTCATGCTTAAGGTTGGGGTCTATTGTCCATTCTCTGCTTATCAACTATCCTGTGCTTGTAGATGTTTCCAGGGTGGGGATTCTTGCCTCAGCTATCATTTTAGGTCGCATGTTGTGAGTCTTGAGGTTTTTTGGTTGGTACATCCATTTTGAAGGCTTCAATTTGAGACTCACATCCGAGCATTATCTGTTCTAATTTCCTTCAACTTTGTGTTTGTTGGTTACATAAAAGATGTATTAAAACAAGTCTTCTTGGTGTCTGTTTAAAGAATGTATTTTGTCATATTTAAACGTAATTAATATCAACAAATTTGATTACTATTTGTTTCATTCCTTTTTTCTTTTTTCTTTGGGGGCTGCTTCAGACCTAATGAAAGAAAAATGCAGATGCATCTGAAAAGCAATCACTTTGTATATATGATATGTTAGTCAGCCAGTTGTTATCCACTTCACTGGTAACCAACCTCAGGCATAGCAACCCCTAACCACATGTAACGTTCTGAGGGTAGGAAAAATTAAACTCAGAGCTCTGATCTGAGCTTTATAGGAAAAATGCTTGTGCATGAATGAAATACAAAAAAAAGTGAAGGGACAATGGTAGAAGGCACTCAGTGGTCCTGTGGCAAAGACAGTAATTTGTCTAGCATTTGCAACCTGAAAGCTGGAAAAAGGAAAAACAATCAAATTCAGAATTGAAAATCATTGTTCCCGCTCAACAAATTGCAACAATTTTTTAGTTGCTCTCTCCAGCCAATGCATTTGCAGTTTTGCACAGACTGAACTTCAACAAAGAAAGAGAGAATGAAAATAAAATAAGGACAAAACACGAAAACAAACAATGGAAAAAAAAAAAAAAAAAAAATCACTAAGCATCCAAAAAAGAGGAAAGAAGATGATGGTGAAACCAAGTTTTTGATGATTTATTATGAAGATATACAACGTTACTGCAATGCAGAAAAATGACACGGCGTTAAGTTATGCCTGCCTAACCTCTGACGAACCATGAAAAGCTTATTTACAGTTATAGCTCTTCAAAACCCTCTTCATCCCCTTCGTCCTGTACCCTTTGAAGTTCTCGTCTCCATGTTTCCATCTGCCAACACATTGATGCATTAGATAGACAACTCAGGCCAAATGAGTCTAATTAGCAAATCTGTTGAAGATAGATGTCATATGACAAAACCACATAGCTCAGGAAGCAGCAAATGGAGATCTCCACTACTTTCTTGCTATAACCCCAAAAGGAAAAGAGAATGTAATGGTTAATAAAGAAAGGGAATAAAAGAAGAAAGATGAACATTCTAATGATTGTGAAGATGTAGGTGCAAACGACAATGTCAGTAAGGAAAGGAGGGAATGAGTGATGGATTCTCTTTATGAATGTTTTGCATTTTGTTGTTCCTTTTTCAACAAAAATAAGAATTTGGACATAGTTGGGGGATACAAAAAAGGCGTGTAGGTAGTTGCACATTTCTTTTAGGAAGTATTCATCCTCATCAAACTAGAAACTACTATCCATCAATTATCTTCCATTTCAAACTGGAAACAAGTTGTCTCACCTGATCATCAGAAAAACGGAGTTGCTCTGCAACAAATAGTGTATTCTTGTAGCGGCTTGATGCTAATTCCTTGCCTAAACTCTTTGCAACATTCTCGTAACTAATCATATCCACCCGAAAGCCATTGCTCATGAATATTTTGCCCATCCATTGCTTTTTACTGGACTGTACAAGAGACCACAAAAAGCAAGGTTTTCCAGGCCCCTCCTTTGGGAAGAAAAGAAATTAAATTCAAACTAAATACCATTTGGTCATTAGTAGCAAACTGACCTTGACTCCTATTTCAATCTCAGCTAACCAGGCAGGCAATTCTCCTATTAAAAAGCATCCGTTCACAGCCAAACTGCTTATTGCTGACAAAATCTCTTCAAAACTTGCCAATGTAATTAAAGGCAAACCCTGCAGGAATAATCCAAAATGATTTCCTCAGCTACTGAAGCATCCCCCTCCCTTCAGCCCCCCTCAAGTGGAGGGCCATATGTGTATTAACTCAAATCAGGTGTTTCTTATAGGGAAAAAAACAAAGCATCATCACCTGAATGGCCCATACACTTGGTCTATTAGCGTTAAAGCCTTTTGCACGAAGACTATGCTGTATGATAGATGATTCTAGTGGAACATGAAGGAACAAGCAACTTCTCGGAATCTTGGCCCCAACACCTGGTATTTGTTTTTTTAGAAGGAATTTGTGAAAGAAGCTACTTACATATCATTAAAAAGAAAAGGCAGATAAAAAAAGGAATGCTAAAAGGTTGATTTACACAGAAAAGCATGCACATGAAACTGGTTTTGTTGCAACTAGTGACAACTGACAAGTAAGATGCACCAGATAACTGGATAATCTTGATATAAGAGATTTTGCAACTTGCAAGGCATCATGATGGCAACAAAGCAGTGACTCATGAAGACTTGAAGTCTAATCCTAGAGCTCATTACCTAGTTTTATGACGCATGAAACGTACTTCAGTAAGTAGCTGGCATATGTAGTACGCATATCTTGTCATATTTGCAATAGAAACCGTCATATTTGCATGTTAATCACCAAAATTTCAACTCTCAAATTTGTCCCTATGATCACCATTGTATAAAGGCATATTTATTTTCACCAATGGTTTATGCTTAAGAAACCATATTTCAATCCATTCGATCAAATAATGTCACCTGCAAGCTTTTCAGCTGCACTTTTGAATACCCTTTCTGGAGATATGTCAAATATTATAGTTGAAGCCGGCCAACTAAGTCTATATGGCCGAGTATCCAAGCCATCACTGAACAGAACAACCTGCATATATAGGAAGGAATCTATCAATCTTTATAGTGAAGAGAGAACAGGACAATGTTCCAAATATTTAAAAATCAGAAAAACACCTGTTTAAGCCCATCCATATGGTTCACAGTGCGAAGCAGCTTATCATCAATGAACTTGGTTGCAAGACAAAAGTGATGCCGCTGTTGCTTCATGTCCATCTGGGTATTAGGAGGAACAAAACAACCAGCATATGGGTCTACTAACAGAGGCTCTGCATAAGCAGTAAGTAAATCACAAGTGAGTTCTTTCAATTAGTATTAGCCAAAGAAAAATGTTTATTCTAACAAATATACTAGTGGAAGCACCAGGTGGTATGATAAAATGAATAACATTACAGACTTCATTATTGGTTGACATTAAGATTGAAAAAGTATTGACAAAATTGTGAAATCAGAGAATCTCTATCTATCTCGCTTGAAGCAGTGTTACAGTATACGATCAGCATCCAAGCAAGCCCAAATACTGAAGTGGGTCACACACCAGTGCCAGCTCAAAACATATGAACTATGTTACATATCGCCTCGTATATCTTGAATTACTGTCTCATGTGTGATATCGACGTAAGAAAGGTTTCATTTTGATTTCAGAAATCCACTTTGAAATGCTTGGTAACATGTCTCCGAGAAGAGAAAAAGCGACAACTTGTGCTTACCTGGCCGATGGGTTTCCTGGTAACGAAGAGATGCAGACTTAGCGGCGGCCCGGAATAATGGGTCGTTATCGCCGTCGAGTTTTGCTGCTGACACTCGAATATTATATCTCTTGCAGTTGCAGGTATATTCAATTGGTAGCCGTATAGCAGCAAAGGAAGGTGATTTGATGGAAGTTATGAAAGATTCCATAAATTGAAGATTCATCTTTTACCCATGACAGCCTTGAATTGATGCAGAGACATTATCTTCCTCCTCCCCTTGATCTCGGTTTGTAGGCTGGAATACCTGTTACAGGCGTATGGAGCATAATACGCACACCCTCTTGTTTCTCAATCGTTTACTAGTAGTAACATTCATTTATGCATGTCTCCTTTTATCACACTGTCTTTTTGTTTCATTGATGATGCTAAAGGTGAAAAATAAAATAAAATCATATCTACTTCTTCGTGGATAATTCATTTATGCATGGCTCCTTTTATTACTTTGACTTTTTGTTTCATTGATGATGTTAAAGTTGAAAAATAAAATAAAATCATATCTACTTCTTCGTGGATAATGTCAATAAATTTTGTTAATTTAGTTAATTAATTATCTAAAAGATTGAAATCTATAGTTAAATAATTATTTGGCAAAATAATTTAGGTGAATGAATGTAAGAGATTCTAAATATATAGGGTATTGTTATATAAATTATAAATATTGTTAGGTGATCTATAAATGTATTAGAAGACAAAAATAAAATAGTTATATTTTTTTATTTTTTGGTTTATCTAATAATATTTTGTAGTGCACAAACACTATCTAATATATATCACATAATTTTTCTAATTTTGAAGAAGATGATATATTTTTAATTGAACTAAATAACTAATTAGTAGATGTGTGCTTAAATTAATAGAACATGATATATTTAATATTGAAATTGTAAATTGTAATTCAAGTCATTGAAGATAGAAGAATCACTAAAGAAAAAACAATGCGAATCTGAAGTGCATAGTTTTTCCATATTATGAATGCTTTCAATTACTAATAATTTGTTGAAGGAGAAGATCATGAATTTTTTGGCACTTGAACGAATTTCAAGTCCTTAGTGTGAAGTGTTAGCCAAAAAAAAAAAGTCCTTAGTGTGAAGTCACTGAAGAGGAAATGCTTTCTAGTTTCTACATGCTGAATGCTTGTCTAATACCTCTAATTAGGAAAATAAACCTCCAAGAGAAAATTGTGGAGTTTATGGAAATGAATTCTACCAACTGCAAGTTTGTATGACCAAAAGATTAATTTAAGACCAAAAAATATTGAAGGTTGAAACTTGAAAGTTAGTGGAAGATGGTAGGTGCAGCCGTTGGAGTTGAACATCCAAGGATGGATTCCTAAACACTACTAAGTACTTACTGTTAGGAGAGTGCTAGACAAACCAGGGGCAGATAAAAACAGCCTATACTTTCATTCATATTAGAGAGTTGTAGACAAACCAGAGGCACATAAAAACAAAAGGGCTCATCTCCAATCCATCTCCGAAACCCTCCACGGATGGATTCCAATCGCCGAATTTCAGAAAACCAGGATACAGAATCCTCAGAAGAACAAAACCCACTTGCCATAGTTCCATCCCAAGAAACCAGTATACCTCCATTTGCAACTGCTTCACTCTCCCTTTCTCTATCTACAATTCTCCCCTCCCACTTTTTTGTACAACCCAAAACTCATACTACATTTTCTCCTCAACCAAACAAGGTCAAAGTCCCTACACAAGCCTCATCACTTGCTCATCTCTCTCTTTCATCTACTGTTCCCCCACCATCCAAAATCTCCTTCAAGTCCACCATCTCAGCCAATCCTCTTCAAAATCCTCTATCTTTGGGTCCTCACCGCCCATTTGACCCTTCCAATGGTGCTGGAATTCGTCGAGCTTCGATTGTTTGGTTCCGCAATGATTTACGGGTCCACGACAATGAATGCCTCAACTCCGCCAACAACGAATCCATGTCGGTCTTGCCAGTTTATTGTTTCGATCCTAGGGATTATGGGAAATCGTCTTCTGGGTTTGATAAAACTGGGCCGTACCGTGCTACATTCTTGATCGAATCGGTTTCGGACCTCCGAAAGAACCTCCAGGCAAGAGGGTCTGATCTTGTGGTCAGAATTGGGAAGCCCGAAACAGTATTGGTTGAGTTGGTGAAGGCAGTTGGGGCTGACGTTGTGTATGCACACAGAGAGGTTTCCCATGAGGAGGTTAAGGCCGAGGAGAGGATAGAGGCAGCAATGAATGAAGAGAATGTTGAGGTAAAGTACTTCTGGGGGAGCACTTTATTTCATGCTGATGACTTGCCTTTCAAATTGGAGGATATGCCTTCCAACTATGGTGGATTTAGAGAGAAAGTGCAGGGATTGGATATTAGGAAGACGATTGAGGCATTGGATGAGTTGAAGAATTTGCCGTCTCGTGGAGATGTGGAGCCTGGGGATATTCCATCCTTGATGGCCCTGGGTCTCAATCCATCTGGGACAATAGCACAGGTTTGGTTCTTGGTTTTGTTCAGATATTATGCTGTTAATTAACTGCTTTGGTGAAGTTCTATGGCGTTCTGAAAATGTTGTTTGTAATCTGAATTCAAGCTTATTCTGTAATAAATCAAGAGGAAGAAGAGGGTAGGTGGACTTTTTGATTCAATTGCCAATTTATGGCATTGCTGATTATGTAGTGGCTGTCTTAGTTTTCTACTTACAGGATAAAGATGATATGTTTCCTACACAATTATATAGACACTAACAATTGAGTAGGATAATCAAGAGGGAGAAGAGATGTGAATATTTCGATTCCGTTGTAAATTCATGGTGGGAATTGTTGGCTACTGTTTACTAATTCCATGGTGATGCTATTTCATTAATGGAGGTCTTTGCTTTCTACTGCCTTGATAAAGATGAAATGATCATCGGATATTTAGTTTGATTTTGGGATGCAATTAGTATCCTGACCAGGAGTTGGGTCCTTAGTTATATGTACTCTATGCTTTAAAATCTTCTCTTTTGGCAAAGAATGAAATAGTTTCTGCCCCCAGTGGCTGATACTTGGGCACCTATTAGCCGGAGCAATGTGGATTCTTACTTTCAAGGTTTAATCTAAAGCTTTAACGATGTTTATTTGGTCATAAATACAGGAGATGAATCAAACTTTTCTACCAACACCACACCTTGCCTGTTGCAGCCACATGTTGTTACAGGCCACCTGAGTTTGATTTTTAGCTGAAGATTTACTTTGCACACTTAAAATATCCATGAGAAACATATAATGTCTTGTGAGATTGAGATGTTGTAAAGCTTTCTCTGCATTGTGTTGCTGCTCTCCATCTTTGTATTCTAGTGTACTTGGAGGAGGGTTTCTTGTCATTTTTCCAGTAATGATTTCTTGAAAGAAAGTTTTTTGGATTTGTCCCTAACAAAGTGATCTTTTATATATTGTGTTTTAGGATGGGAAGCCAGCTGCAAATGCTTCAATGGCAGGAGGGGAGACGGAAGCACTACAGAGGCTGAAAAAATTTGCAGCTGAGTGCCAGGCTCAACCGCACAAGGGATCGAAGGACGGTTCCCATGATGGTATATATGGTGCAAACTTCTCCTGCAAAATTTCTCCATGGTTGGCCATGGGATGCCTCTCTCCTCGATCTATGTTCGACGAAATTAAGAAGACCACCAACAGGTGTGCCCTCAGATGACCTATGTTTTATTGATATTAACATTTCTAGTATGAATAGGGAATATACTCACTAATTTATGAAATTTTGTGATTGGTAGAACAATTTCCGTTTCCTCAAACCAGAATGATGGTTGCAGTGGCTCATCTAATACTGGAACAAATTGGTTGATGTTTGAGTTGTTGTGGAGGGACTTCTTCAGGTAAATTGATAGTTCATTTACCTCTCTCAAGCTGGAATTCATTACTTGTCTTTTTCTTCTTTGGATGGATAGGCCGATAGGGAAGTGAAGCACACTTCTTTTGTATCATTTACTTATTGGTCACAATAAAACAAAAGATAGAGGGCCAATTCGGTTCATGTTCTTAACTTAGTTATGTTCTCAAAATCTTGGAAAACATAAAAAATGTGGTTTATACTTTGCCAAGTACAGTTTTGAATTAACTTGTCAGAATACTATGTAACTTCAGAGAACATCCTAACAACTTTTCAATCTTTCTGCTTACTTTTTTTAATTAAAATAAAACTATTGAAAACAATGTTTCCAAAAGTTTTAGTAATTCTCTGAATACATCGGAGAAACAGTTTCTGAAAATACAATCATAAGATACTGCATAAAATATCATTTTTTACTCAAGGCTGTTTGTGAATGTTTTATACCACTGGTTATTTCAGGTTTATTACGAAGAAATACAGTTCTGCAAAGAAGCAGCTTGAAGCTACTCCGGCTACTGCTTGTACGGGTGCCCTTGTTTAAGCAATAAGCTTTCTGGACATGGAAAATATAGTTTGCTTTGTTTTGAGATGAATGATTTTTAGATGTTGGAATTTGGAATTTGGGATATTGAAGGAGTTGTTCCCTGTTGAGTTATGTTTTCAGTGGAAAATGAATTATTTGAATATGAAAGTCTTTGCACTGCTCCATAGATTGCAATTTTAGTCCTAATTCTTAAAGAAGATAAGCGTGTTCTGTGTCTGATATTTCCTATGAATAATAGGCTCTTTGCTTCAGTTCTTCCTAAATAAGTTTTATTATGTAATACCTTTAAATTTTTGAAACCTGTCTAAACAATGAAATAATGAAGCTATTTTTAATCTAAGCTCTTTATATTCAGTGGAGTTAACCATCTGGTTAGTTTGCTTGGACTTGCCCTAGGGGCTAGGACCACATTAACAATTTCTGATTTATGCCAAACATGATGACCGTTTAGAATAAAACTTGACTCTTTTTTCTGGGCCATACGACATAATGCAAGAAAGCAAATGACAATTCCAGATGGAAAGAAAATTAAAATTTTACATAAGCCAGTTCAGACACTAAACAATTGTAAACACCAGAAGGACAGTGATGAACCGCAGACGTACATTCATGATAGTTTCTCAGTCCTTACAACGCCAAGAATCTTCCTTTAAGGGGTGCTCATTGTGAATACTGAGATGCTGCTACACTACAAAGAATGCTACTTGAAAGCTAAAAGTCTATTTCACTTCTAAAATGAAAGGAAAAAGATGATTTTGCCACTCACGTTCATCCGTCAAGGAATAGACAAGTACAACAACAATATAAGGAATAAGCTGGTACAAGGAATCTATCTGAACCACCCCGATCAGTCCATGCTTAGGCTACGTACACCAGCCTACTTATTCTCCCTTAATTGAACAACCCTACGGAGAAATAGAAAAGCATATTGATTGGACAGCGGAGGAAAAATGTGGAGGCAAAGGGAGAAGGTTGTGGCCGGAGGGCAAATACTGCATGCACTAAATCCATTGCTAAAGGAAGGGGGTATAAGACGAATTAACCTGGATTGAAACAAAACCTCTGAAGTTTCTATATGATGCCTGAAACTCTGAGTGAAGATAGCACCACAAAAATAATCCAGAGTGACATGAAGTACACAGAGGTAATCCATGCCCAAATTCTTGGTCCTCCAAGCTCGGCACCCAATGTCAGACGCCTTAAAACCAAAACTGCTATACACCCAACAGAAGTAGAGAAGAACACAAGCAAAGAGAAGCTTAGCCCCCCTGCATTCTCAATCCGGAGTGGTTCTCTATATGCAATGAAGTTGTATATGGTGTTTATCAGCCATGGAACGCCAATGCCCACATAAATATTCACGGAATTGCTATGAAATAACAAATAAGCAATAAAATTAGTTAGACTTCCTGAAAAGTATATACTGTGATATTAGTTGGCAAACCAAAATAAGCAAAAACAAGAAGAAGAAAAAATTTATAGTTTCTCCATTTCTTTGTTAATTCACACAAGGTGTTGAATAACAGATGATCATTCCCATTCCAATAGGTAGAACTGAGATAAGTGTAGGGACTAAAGTGATTTTTCGGTTCAACAATAGGGACAAAAAGTATAATTTAGCCAAAATATTTTGATATCCTTTCAAAAGATTCAGAGAAGCTTACCGAAAAACTAAAATCAAAAGATTCAGAGAAGCTTACTGAAAAACTAAAATCAAAAGATGCGTTGCTTGAATGTTATTAGGAAATTGCCTCCATGAAAAACTTGAAGCCACAACCAAGATGTAATGATGATATGCGACAATGTCCTTGAATGAAATGAAAATGAGAGTGAGACCTGCACGTGATGTTTGCAATGGCAGAGTCTGCTGTTATTTGACGTTCAGCGGCTATCTTACTTGCCACTAAATCTGGCCATGAAGTTCCACTTGCTAGTGCTGTAAATGCTATTACATAAGGATTTATTCCTGCAACAAAGATCGAAAAAATAATAATAGTAAATGTTGGGGAACATCTCAGATATTTGAGCAATTTTATCAATAATATAAACTGTATGAACTGTGAGGTGGGCTGGCACTATATTGAGTGGGGAAGAAAACCTGTGACACAACTTATAAGATCTGTCAGTTGAGTGACAATATAAGCTATCCCACTGATGAAGAGTAGAGAGCAGATGAAAGCAATCCAACCATGGGCAATATGATAAGGAGGAATGAAAGCAAACAGAAGTCTCCATGGTAATAACAATGACTGCCAGAAAATCCTAGCAACTCTTAGATAGATGTTTTTCAGTTTTCTTGATTCTGTGCTCTCCAACTGTTGAGGAATTAAAGAATTGTTATCAGAAATTAGTGGCTCTACTGGAGCAAATAAAAGAGCTGATGTTATTGATAAAACCTGGCCTCCATATCCCAGTTAGCAGACTATTATAGTTACATCATAGTAACAGCATCACTAAACCATTTTCTTGAAATATAATTTCTCCCGCAAAATCTTCTAATAAACCAAACACAGCCACCTTGAAAAAATTACCGTGACTGCATCCAAAAATTGCTGTTTCCAAAGTGTGAGCAAATCAAAATCCTCTAATGCTTCGGCTGAGGATTCAACAACATCATCAGTTCGAGGCACTCTTTGATACTCTGGATCAGCAAAAATTTGAGGATTTACATAGAAGTCGTTAAAAATAAGAAACTGCATTCAGTCTGATTTTCATTTTTTTCTCTTGCTTTCTATCAATTTTCAGCACATTCAAATTTAAACCAAGCACAAAATATCTTAATTAATTTCATATGGATAGAGTTATTGTTAAAGTTCAGAGTTAGAAACCTAGACATATATTGCTGAATCTGCAAGCATTTTTCTTCATGATCGTCTGTCATACTTCTCTAGTAAGAAACTTAAACCTAATGTCTCCACTTTTCTATTGCTGAGACCAAACCCTCTCTGAATAGAACTTACAGTTCTAGTGCACATCAAGGTATCAATATTAAACAAATAAAGTCAAGTGATAAGAACAAGCAAGCACAAAAAATATGCATGCTATGATTTTATAAAATGGTCAAGGGAAGAAGTTCGAAAAGCCATTTCTGGACTAATACATAGAAGTCATAATTATCACTACCACCAGCACCCAAATTTAAAAAATTCACATTATTTCAGCCAATAACATTTGTCCTGCTTTTTCTCTTTGCAGTTACTGATTCCAGAAAAGAAAGAAAGGTTGAGATCAATTGTTTTTCAGGATGCTCCTTAATTAGTCGTTTGAAGTCATAGCGAAGATAAATAACTTGGCCCAATTACCCTATTTTCAGTTCAGATACTTTTTTTTTTTTGTGGTGAGGCTAATGGTTGAGTTTCTATCCAACAAATGATATCAGCTGTGAACATTTCTTTAAAGATTTTACCAACACTTCGGAAGAAGTAAATGCAATATGGTCAAGGAAACCTAGAAGCCCATATAAGATAGATATTTATTGTTCATGAAACTAAGAACAGCGTTTAGATGTCCTCAATTCTGTTCACTTTTTCCTCTTTAAACACTAGCTAATAAACAAAATACACATGTCCCACACCTACTCTAAATTTGCAATAACAATTACAAAAAATAAAAAATAAAAGATAAAGATCAGAAGCATATATTACAGGGGTAGCAAGCCATCCAGTAACCCAAATTAGAGGTAGTCCACTAAAATAAGTTCATTGGTCTAATAAGTATTAATCATTTCTTACGAGTAAGGACACAGATTTTAACAGGATTGCTGGAAACATTATAAAACTGAATGAATGCTAGCCTAATTGTTCAGAGAAGAAAATATTCTACCTAAGAAAGAGTAATATATCACCACATTATGGCATGTGCAATAGATACCTGTCCCATTTGTGGAATGGATGGAAAAGATATCAACAATGTCCCCAGGCTCATCTTCATTAGCTTGAATTATCTCATAGATACTGGTTTCTTGTTTGCTTGAAGCAGGCTCTGCTGGCACCCACTCCTCTGGCCTCTCACTTCTTGCCCTTGATATATAAAGTAAAACATCAGATTACAAGACAACAAGGCAGTCTGACCAGCACATAATCACTCTTGCTATCGGAAAAGATACAAGAACACTACAAAATCTGAAATGGTAAAGTCAACTCTGATATCAAAGAGACAACTTAAGACGAAAAAAAGCATACAAAGGTAGAGAAATGTAGGGCCAACATTTATCTTGAGCATAAGCATGAGTCAGAAGTAACCCATATTGCAGTACTGTCAATAATGCCTCCCATAGGGTCACCACATTTGGAGTCCACACCTATAATCAAGTTAGTGACATGCATTAGCCTTGATCAAAATAATCCTTTTCTTCAATCTTGTTAAACATTAAATGCAGAGATTAATGAAACAAAATAGCAAGTCCTTCACTTGGGAAAAATACAGACACACACACAACAACAACAATTCAGATAACCACAAACAAGTTTATCTCCTATGCCTATAGCCTGAAAACATATAAAGTTTAGCTACAAATTTGACCAACAAATTATGATTAAATATGAAGGTGGTCACTTATTGGTTGAGGGGCACATATCCAACTTGAGCTGATCCCGGGTGGTCCCACTGGACAGAAGAATCTCGGTTTTCCAGGTTGACCTGCCCATCTAAGAGCCCATATAATCATTGGCCATAAAAACATGAAAGCAGCACCTATGGGCAAACAAGAAGGCTCAGGGAGATAACATAGACAGGGCATAGATGGAGAGGTGCAAAATTTTCCTTCCAAATTTTTGAATGTTTCATGCTATATAACTTGGTTGTAAAAGATATATATGTATGTAAGTAAAAAAAAATGTATATTCCACATCACCAAAAAGAAGAAAAAGAAAGAAGAATGTTTTAAACAGTAAAACTCACATAGAATTACCTCCAAAATTATGTATAACCAAATATAAGCCCAAAACGACCAGAAGAGCTCCACTAGCCAAACTCCTATATCAGAAATCTTTTTCACCTCCCCGGCTTTTGGAACTAGTACACAAACAGCATGGATGGGGAAAAGGTCAAAGGCTGCTGAACCAACAAGCGTTCCAGGACCCAAACCTATATATTCAGCAGAATTCAATGTGTGTCAAAATCTTGGACAGTCTTATACCCTAGAGAAATTATGCAGAATTCAAGACCAAAATGAACCCAAATTGATATTGTGGCATGAAGTAGTAAATAGAAAAGAAAAAATATCAAATTAGGCAGGTAACATATTCATTAGAATAGCATCTCAGTGCACTTCTCTTTTCATAGGAATCAAGCAACCGATTTTGATAAATACTTTCAGTCAGAAAAATAGACAGGTAAACTTCATTCTACTGGTATAAATGTGCTGCTGTGCATACACATCGAAGACAGAGTAGGGGTTGAGTACTAAAGAGTGAGAGATTTCACTTTCTTTTATTGTGCAGCGAAATAGAAACAGAAGATGTCAAATTATGTTCTTAGTAATAAGTAATCTTGTGACCAAGGTTTAAAAATTCGTGTCGAAACGGTCGAAACGTGCAAAACGTTTCCGTTTCCACACTACTCGAAACGAAACTCACTTATAGAAACGCAACCACCGTTTCCATAAGAGCATTTCCACTCGAAACAAGAGCGTTTCTACAAGAAATAAGAGCGTTTCCACAATAAACAAGAGAGTTTCCACAATAAACAAGAGCGTTTCCACACCAAACAGAGTCGTTTTTATCTTTTTCACACGAAACAAGTCGACAAAAACATGGCATTTTTGGAATTTAAAAATCTAAAATTTTGGCTCTTGTTCTCTTCATATTTTAGGATTTCAATTGTTTTTTAATCTTATTTGATGTATATTCAGATGATATAATTTAAGGAGGATAATTCTTTTTAGGATTTCACCCATGTTTGGTTTCTTGGTCTTTTATTTATTTATTTATTTTTATACAAATAATTTGTATTAATTTAGTTTAACTTAGTATGAATAATATTAAAATTTGAGACATATATATGTCGGTTCAAATTAAAAAAATTCATTAAATATGGGTTAAGCACCTGCTAGCCACCCAGAAACATTTTTTTTGATATTGTTTTCAATTTGTATGTCTATGTTTAGAATTTTACTTTATTATGTATTTAATAGTATTTTATGTACTAAATTAATAATGTTAGATACTTACAATTATTATAATATGTATTTTATTATATATTTTTATGTGTTTCTACAAAAATTAGCGTTTCTATACCGTTTCTATACTGTTTCTCGAATCGTTTCCATTTCTGGGTTATCGAACAGTACCTCGAAACGAATTTTAGTTCCTTGCTTGTGACAGAAGTAGTGAAGACAACAACGTTGAAACACCATATTACTGTTCCTCATTATACATTATACAACTCATAGTTGGATATTTCAGAAGCAGCATGTTACATGCAGTATTCATGTAAAGAAGCATTCATGTTCTGAATACGTTTATCAAACTGCAAGCTAGCAAGATTTGGTATTTATAGACAGTTTAGTGCAATTTATCACAGAACAATTAAGAGATCTTCTATTCAGTACCAGTAGCAAGAAAGCAAAGGTGCAACCATCAAGAGTTCACACTTACTGTAGGCAAACATATTATTGTTGAGAAAGAAAGACGATGCTGACATGCTATCAACCTACATATAGTGGAAAGAAACTACTACTTGGTCAAAAGTTGAAAACCGAACATCTAATTGCGTGACCTAAATTTCAGATCCAGTAGAAGTTACATTTTCAATAGAAAGTCGGAAATAAATTCCAAAAACGATTTTACTATTTAATCATATGAAATGAAAAAAAGGAAATATTATAAAACTAACCTCCAGCATATAAGTTCCCTAAATTTCGTATAGCATCAATAGTCGCTAATGATATCTGAGGAAAGCTAGTTCCAAAGGCCAGCAAGGTAATGTCTGCAATTGTGTAATTCCACACTTTTTCATGTCTAATAGTTTCAGCATGAGTGTAAGGATCTATCTCCACAATTTTCCGTGAGTGCTTTACAACATTCTCCATAGAGTGGAAAAAGCGAGCAGTTATAGCTGACAATCCAATGAAACAGTAAGCAAGACCAAGGAAATACAAGAAGACTCGGACGCTATCCCCTAGAGCCGTTTCATCACTAATAACTAAATAGCTTTCACATTTCTCATGCCCCAGAATACTAGAAACCCCTAGCATTCTTCCTGTTATCCGTTGCAGTGTAGAGGCCATCTCAATTAGTCCTCAAATTGCAAGTCTAGCCTGTTCCATCAGTGTACCTGATAAAAATAAATAAAAGAAAATCAAACATTAGAGTCCAAATGAAACAGAAAAACCATGACATAGTCCATAGTCCATACTCAAACTCAACAAGCTTATTCTTTCATACTGGAGAAACAAGTCCAAAAGTCTGAAGCATCATTCAAATAACTACTGAGGCTTGCGTGGTTCACTGTTACATATTAACTCAAATAGTATTTACGTTTACCCCACAAAGAATATCCGTGTAATACAAGTAGACCAAGTGAAAAAACTAAACCTTTAGTACTTAATACTCGACCAAAGTTCCACGTAGAACCAAAAGAAATAACCCCGGATTGCTTTCAATTCATAACGTATAATCCAAACTGAGCTGGAGCCTTTATAGAACCAATCAATTCAGATTTCCTTGGAATATCTAAAAATCTAAAAATAAGTTCTAAAATGCTTCTTATCAGTATTTGAACATTGAATCTGAATCAGGATCCTCTCCTGTTCTTCAAGAACATGAGAAGGTTTTAGGGGAGAGAGAAGGTGTTGTAGTACCCTTCTCTCTCAGGAGCAAAATTGTCTTTCATTAACAAATGAAAGCAGAATGTAAGCCCAAACTAAGTAAAAACTGAATTCAAAGAACTTCCAACACTAAATGAACAACAAGAATAAATCCACCCAATATCGCAGATAACTTTTACGCATTTTGATCTGAAAATTAGTTCCGAAAACTAAAACATAAAAACACAAACAAAAAAGTAAATGAATTCACCGAGGCGGTCGGAGTTGATCGTCGGAGCTGCCGTATGATGAGGCGGTCGGAGTTGATCGTTGGAGCTGCCGTATGATGAGCCGGTTTGTCTCGATTTTGCGACGTATCTGTTGTTGACACTTTATCTAAACTTACATGTTAGTCGTGTCTCGTGTTAATTTATTTTATTTGGAACTGAGCCAAACACCAATAATTTGAAAATGCTTTCGCAAAATGTTTTTTTTTTTTTCAAAGGTGGGAATCACGTGAAGAAAAATATCTGGCATTTAACATAATTATTAACGGTTAGTTTGACTTTAGCATAGTTTTGTCTCAAATTAGAAGAAAGATAAGTAAAAACATGTTAAATTTCTCTATAAATAGTAAATACTGGATCCCATCCTCGTTAGCAGCATTTGTCTTACATTTAAGAGGCAAAATTTTATTTTATTTTTATAATTAGATATCATTAGAAGCAAGATGAGTATTGATATCTAATCAAGGGAGGAGTTTTTAAGAAATCAGAAAGGTCATTGTTCCTTAATTTTTTTTTTTTTAATATTAATATTATAACATAAAATTATTTTTTAATTTTTAATTTTAACTTATTTAATACTGTAGCCTCTAAAATTAAAAGCTAAATAATATTTTAATTTTTCATATTATAAAACTACAAGATTTATCGGTTAAAACTTAAAGCCCAATAGGCAACGAAATTCTTATAAAAATTATTAAGTTAATGTTTTTCTTATTTCTACGACTCTACCCTATAATTTGTACAGTTAGTCGACAACTACCAAAAAGAATTATGAGTGAAACTCTCTCAACATTAGAAAGAGTCAATTGTTCACGTTTAAAAAAGACTAACTGATGAGAGATTTTTGCTTAAAAAAATAGATAAAACTTTATTTGAGAGCTTATATTATTAAACTCAAATTATATAAAAATTTAATATAATTTGAATTTCTTTTTATTTCAAATTTTATTTTCAGAATAATTACTGAGTGTGTCCGACACTGAAATAGAATAATTTTATTTTTTTTACTTAATCGGCAAGATTTGAGAATTGAACAAATAACAAGTAAATATATTATATCTTTTAATTTGAATATATATTGAAGGTCATGGTCGACGACAACAAGATCAAATTACGGTAAAGCATCATTATCATTTTGATATATTTAATACTACTATAGACTCTTAGTTGCAAGAGCTAGATGGTAGATTCACTAAACAAGCAATGAAACTTTTGGCTCTTAGCTCAGCTCTAGATCCAAATGATGGTTATAAATTATTTAATATTTATTATATATGCAATCTTGCATAGAAGTATTATCCTCTTGATTTTATTGAACAAGAGAAGACTAATTTGAGATTTCAACTTAAGCATTTTGAATCTGACATGCCCAAGCATCCAAAATTATAGAATATGTCATCCATTTCAGAGTTATGTCGAGGATTGGTTGAGACAGATAAGTTAAAGACTTATTATCTTGTTGATAGATTGATTCGTCTCATTTTGACTCTTCCAGTATCTACAACTACAGGTGAACGTGTATTTTCAACTATGAAAATTATCAAAACATGACTGCTTCACAAAATAGAAGATGAATTTATTGCTGATAATTTAATTGTTAATATTGGAAGAGAGATTGTAGAGACTTTCACTTCAGATTCAATACTTCATGATTTTGTTAATTTGAAAGAGTTTCGCTTAAAATTTTAGATTTTATTTAAATAACTCAATATGTATTTGAAGGATATTTATTTTTGTTAATTTATCAATTTTTATAATATATTATGAGTTATTGAGTTTCTCACACATATATATATATATTATTTTGCTATTACTATAGTTAAATATGTTTATATAAAAAATTTAATAGGCCCTTCAATCTAGTTCTGCCACTGTATCTAATTCCAGAAATATCAAGAGACTTCATTTCCATTTACTTTCAACACAACAATAGTTTTCACTTTTCGCTTTTTATTATTGTAAATTAAAAATTATTGTGTTCCATTGATTTGTAGTAGTTTTTGAATTTTTTTTATCTGAGTATACTTAGAACATTTGTTAAATTTTATAAATAAAAATTATATTAATTAGAATAATTAACTATTACTTTAATAATATTTAATACACAAATTATTATTTAAAAAATTATTTTTCAATACTATATTACTCAACGTTGTCCTTAAAGCACCCATTAAAAACTTAGAATTTTTTTTTTTTTTTGGTTTTTCGAATTTATTTATAGACATTGTTTATGTGTATAACTATATATATATATATTTTTTATTTCTCGAGTTTTTTTATAAGCATTGTTTTTATACTCATTCTTTTTAATTTTTTCGAGTTTCTTTACAAGTATTGCTAGTCTCATAACAATTGTATATTTCAAGATTCAAGTAGAAAGTTATTCTTGAGATCAGTGATTGAGAGATATTCATAATATTAGGGATTTGACTTTGCTATAAATATTATAAAAAGAGACAATCACACACTCGAAAGATATTAAACTCTCTTGTGAAAAAAATAAAAAATAAATAGAAAATAAATAACACATTAAGAATATTTTCCAAATAAATAAAAGCTTCAGTTAAACAATTCCACAAAAGAACATGTTCTTTTCTGTCGAGGCAAGATGTTACCCTTTGATTTGGGCAATGCAAACGCATTTGACATCTTTGATTTGAACTCGTCGTCTTTGCAATTAAAAAATAAAGTTAGTTAAGAGAGGCAACCTCAAGTTTTTTCTTTTTTGGTAGAGACAGGCAACCTCTAGTTATGTAATGCTACGGGTGCACAGAAAATTAAGAAACTGAATGTGAGCTGGTCCCACCGAACTCGGTCCCAATCCAACAAGGTAATATTGTCTTTTATATCGGGTAGGTCACTTTTTTAAGTGAAAAAAATATTTCAATCGGAAACTCACCCATCTAAATTTATTTATTAACACTGTAAAACTATTTTTTTATATAAAAATATGATCAAATTAATTTTAAAGTTTTTTAATACATGAAAATAAGTATATAACTCAAGTCAATATATATTCATATTAATTTTCAATATTTCATATTTTGTTTGAATTTGTGTTAATGTTAAACATACATTATTATAAATTATACTTATTTTATTTTAATATTTTTATTTTACTAGTCACATGCAAGTACTTATGCATCTACTAAATTTGATATATATATATAAAGTGATAATTTTAAGTTTGTAGTTATTATATTCAAAAGATAAAAAATTAGTTAGTATGTGGATGAGAATGAAATGAAAAGTTGTTAAGAAATTAAGTTAAAGATAAAAAAATGAGTTAATGTGTGAGTGAGTGTGAAATGATAAGTTATTAAGAAGTTAAATTTTTACAGTTTTGTAACTAATTTAAATTAATAAAAAATATTTAATTTATGTGAATGGATAGCTAATAGGTAGTTATTAAGAGAATAAAATAAGTTTTATAGTTTTTAATTAATTTAAATGAATTAATCAATACTTATTTTACAGTAGAAAATTCGTAGGAGTGTTTTGATTTTTAGAATAATATAGATTTGCAATGTAAAAAACCTTAATTCATGTTTATTTTTAGATTAGAAGTTATATAACTTATAATTTTTTTGTTTTGTTTTGGACCTTATTATTTGTTAAAGATAGATAGTAGATTATTTCACAATAAAATTTAACAAATAAAAACATTTAACTTATTCAACTCACCTGAATTTTTATAGGGTAAAATTGTTTTTATCATCTCACTTCTAAACTTGAGTGGAATTTTTGTCTGCCCAACTTGATCGAATCAAGTAGAATTTATAACAAACCCACCCATCTGCTTCCTACTTCGGTTGCACAGTCCTATGTAATACTAGTTGCCTTCCATTTAAGTTTTAACTACCAACAATGACTAAAATTTTTACTTCATTTGTAGTTTTAAGGATATAACTAACTTGCCCTATCACACGGGCATAAGCAAGTGTTCTAAGGGGTTTTTTCTTTTTATTTTAAGAAATAATATAAAAAATTTTGTATAAAATAGAGACAAAAAAATAAGTTTTAGAAAATGTAGATTTTTTTTCCTTTTAAATTAATGAATAATTGAACTTAACAATGAATTTTTTTTGTTTTGTTAATTTTTTTTCTTTAATAATAAGAGAAAGTTAATTAATTTTAATAAATAATAAAGTTTTAATTTAAAAAGAAGTAAAAATTTAAGAGAATACTATCATCCCTTTTAGTAATTATATTTAAATTATATTATATAAAAAAATTAGAGAAGTATTTAAATTAAAATTATATTAAAAAAATAAGTAACACCTTAAAATTATTTTGATTTTTAGTATAATATAGATATAGTCAACAGCCTAAGAGTCTCACAACAGACGAAAGTGGATAAAGCTTGAGGGTACTATTACTTCTTTCTGCCCTCTGGATCTTAATTTCTATTAAAGCTTGTCAGTTTTCACTTCATTCTGAATTAGTCCACTTAATTAATATTTTCAATTTAAAACTACAAATAAAAAACAATGATAAAAGTGGCATAAAAATATTAATATAAAATTTAGAATATTTGCAATCTTTAGGGAAGGGAAAAGTAAGATTCCGGACAAACAAAAGGGGCCGCAAATGGGACAATTGAATTATGGACTTCCTAAGACTTACAAGCTAATTACAACTGCCCTGTCAAATAAACAGTTGTAAAGGTATAGACAAGCCGAATACTTTCCTTTCTATCTGCTGTAAGTCTTGAAATGAACAAATTTTATATATAAATTGGTTTCACCAATTACAATCTCTAACGACAATCTTCTCTTTATTGAAAGAATGACAATCACCACACATCTCAGTTTCTTAACAATTCGAAAAGATAATGCAAGTTTATGGCAACCACTCTACTCTTGGAGGCGCCTCCACTCCAGGGAGGAACAGTGGCTGCAGAGTAAGGAAAAAACCATCAAGAAAACAAGAGAAAGATGAAAATTTACAGTGCAATGCAAAAACAACACCTCCAGCCATGGTCAAAATTGAACAAAATACGTAGCTTTTTATGACAAGTAGAATACCATCATTAGCTCTCCAATATCCATTTTAGGAACATCATTACCACAAAATCTTGGGCAAAAAAGAAACCAAAATACTAAGACATTCCAAACAAGTTGATAAATATGACACATAAATAAATGAAAGGGACTCCAGAGCTATGGCTAACAGAGGAAGCATTATGGTAAACAATAGAACTTTAATCTTCCTCCTCGCCCTCATTCTCAGCAATGTTGAAGTATCTCAATTCATAAACATTGCGGTCCTTATTGGAGGAAATCACTCGAAGCCAATCCCTCACATTGTGCTTCTTCAAGTACTTCTTAGTCAAGTATTTCAGGTATCTGAAAAAGGCATATATAAGTCGGAAAAAAAAAATCATTAATGATCTGCTAGTGGTCATAGTGAATTTGAAATTTCACCAACAAGACGTTGGACTACTAAAAAGCTATGAATATTTAGCCCAAGAACATAATTGTAAACAATTAATTAAAAAACAATCTATGTAAAGCATCGTCATAATTGGTATAGAAAAGTAGTACTTCAACCAAAATACAGAAGAAAAAGACATACAAATCCCATAACATGCAAAAAAATCATTTTAGAGCTAACAAAATGCATTCCTATGGCGACAAGTGTATTATCAATTCACCCCAAAAAAAATAAAAAAATAAAACAAGTTGATTATCAACCTGAAAAATACACAGTCTGTAGGGGGAAGGGCTGGCTGATGGCTCCCCCTCCAATCCACTAGCTGCCACTTAAAGGAGATATCAAAAGAAATTTAAGTTTGTCTTTCAGACAAAAAATGCAATCTTATTATGACAATAAGCATTTTGAAAAATGTAACAAAATATTAAATGTTTCATATTCTAATCTTTATAATCATACAATCTTTCCGCTTATCTTTGTAAATTTGATGTAAAAATGATAATGAAACTCAGCAGTTTGTATTGCAAAAAAGGGGTTTATACAAATGTATAGCCGCTCTGGACTGCAAGACATTTCGATAACAATCTCTGTTGTGGGTTAGCTCTGATTCCCTCACAGTTCCTAAGTAATAATAGCCTTGTCAATGTGCAAAGTTATATAAATTTCAATTGCTTTCATTTGTAAAGATCCCTGGAATCATGCATGCAAGAGAGACGCAAATCAAGGCAACAAATCTTCAGAGTTGGGAAAATGGAATGCCAAAACAGTAAACAATCAACCGAAGGTTCAAAAATGCATACTTTATGATTTCTAAACAAGGTAGAGATATGCTGAATAATCGACAAAACAATTGTATACCAATATGGAGTAAATTCCATTTATAACTCCTTATATTGTGACTAACAGAGGAGAGTAACTCAATATGAAACCCGATATAGCATACCCACAATAGATGTGGCCTCTACATACAATGCTACCCAAGTGACCGCATAGTATGATTTTACTCAACAATTCCTCTAACGGGTAGAGAGACCCAAAAAAAAAAAAAATTAAAATCACTCAGGCTAAAATTCGAAACCATTTACTAGATCTAATATTACAACACAAACATGATGCCGTCTGTATCTTAATTCTTATGTATTAAGATATATAACCGAAATTTTCCAAACAAAATATAAGCGGGACAAATATTCAAAAGGGGTTTAAGTTTAAGACTCGAGCCAGCCAAATAAGAAGTACCAAAAATTCAGAAAACATGGTAAAGGCCAGAAAGATACCTTTTGGAGAAATTGCTGTCAGAGGTGACGGTGATCTTGCTCTTCTCCCTAGTCACAGTGACGGAATCACCCAAAGCACCAGCCTTACCACCAACTTTAATTCTTTCTTGGAGGAACTTCTCCAGTGAAGCGATGTCCATGATCTTATCTTCCACTGGTTTCGCACAGTCAATCACGAAGGTCGCTCCCTTCTTCTTCCCCTTCGTCCCTGTTGCTGCTCCCCTGCTCATTTTCGCGTCTACGATTCTGCGTCGCACTGAAACACTGGGCACCAGAGATAGAGAGAGCTCCCACAGAACAAGCTGCGTATGAAAGATATAAACGATGGTGTTGAAGGTTGGCGTTCGTTAGGGTTTCGTCTATCTAGGGTTTCGTCACGGGTTACAATTGGGCCAGTATTCCATAATGTGGGCTGGAAACATATGGGCTGAACCATCCATTACTATTTGATTATGTTTTACTGATCGGGTTAACAGTTTTGAAGGAAATACGGGTTTGTCTCGAAACGATGTCGTACTCTAGAACGTGGTTCGGGGCTGCTGTGTCTTCGTCTATTTGCCATTGCTTAACCAGACAAGTTTTTGAGAAAAATCGAAAATGAGGGATGGGAGAAGATTTCAACGGTGTCGTTTCGTGCTCTTCCTCGACTTTATTTGTTATGAGTCATTGATTGTATGGGTAATAGTCACACATTAATTGTATGGAGAACTCAACGTAAATTTGGGAGTTTACAAGAAGAGAGCACAAAAGAACAGTGACAGCATCTATTTTTTCAGCTTCATTTTGAACCTTTGTTAGAGGCCCGGAAAAAGATAAACCCAAACTGTGAAATCTAATTCAGGCCCGTACAATCTGGGGCTTCTGTATGGGTCCGTACGATGCTCGTAAACAAAGTAATCACTAGGAAATTTCGAATTTTTAGAAATAAATATAACTTTGAAGTCTGATTTAGCTCAAATAAATTGATCACTCTTACATGGGTCTATCTTTGCGATTTTGTTTTGTATATGGCAGGTCTAACTGGCATTGCTCGTGCTTCTTTTGTGGTAGGAGATTGAATGCTTTATTCTCATACATTTTATGTATGGCATTGAACTCATGTATTGTTGGCTACGGAGTGCAGGCAAACAAAGTTGGCAAATTCGGGTTTCAATGTGGTAATTCAACTCAAAACTCTGTTATTCTTGATGTTTGAGTTTGCGTCCATAATTTGTTGAGTTAACACAATTGATCGTCTTTAAGGACTTGTTGCTGAAGTTGTTACAAGTATTCGATGTGGGATTGACAGATACCAGAGGCAGAATGATTGGGTTGTGTACTATTTGTTGTTCAGCACCTTTAATTAATATTAAAAAGAGCCTGAAAATATAACGTCCTAAGATGAGCACATTGCACATTTGGAGTATATATACTTTCCAACCAAACAAATTGTCCCATTGAGCGTAAAATATCGCGATTTGATAAACAACTTTTGAAACATTATGGTTAATGTTTATGTTTCTGAAAAAATATGTTGAAAACTGAGTTTATTCTTGGAGGTGATCTTTTGTACCATGAATGAACTTCAATAAAACTGCAAAGCTTGCTTAAGTGTTTTTTTACGAAGATGAATGTATTTTCTGGAATAGCGCCTCTGTTCTTAATATTATATGATGCAGCATTTGTTTCTCCACAATAGTCATGAGGATGAAGCTTTTGTCGGTTTCATTCAAGTTTCTCAAAGCCTCATATGGTTAACTAAAGTCATTTAGCATACTTTTGCTGCCTAGGCTGTTGTTCCTATACAGATGAGGCAATTACTTCATAAACTTTTGATATTTTTCTAATTGAATCAACACCGCAGACCCCAAATCCTTCCAGTTATTTTCGTTGTTCTACTTAAATAGCATTTTTTGGGGGAAAGGGGGAAGTTCATTGTTTGGGTTCATTCTATGTATTCCATATATGGGATATCAATCTCTAGTTGCATGGTAGTATCAAGTGGCATAATTTCCAGAACTTACAAGAAGTCCACTGAACAATAAATATTTTTGTGGAATCTTGCTCAAGTTTGAATTATTTGACATGGATCCATTCAGATGAAGTAATCCAGTGCTCTATATCATCGTCTTCTTTGAACCCGATGAGTTAGAGTTAGAGTAAGAACTCTCGTACTTTAATAGATACCAAGAATTAAAGTATACCACTGTGAATTCTTGTTGGAAGAAAGAACATAATATAAACTTTTTCTCTATGAGATCAATAATGGGTAGTTGGTGTCAGCCATACATTTCCTGTAAGAATCTATTTTTCCTGGCACCTGGTCAATTATTTATCTTCAAGTTAAATCACTTGATCCATGAGTTAGGAAATTTCAATCCCTTCAAATGGTTGCTCAATGCTCTAGGCATTTGTGCATATTATCTCAAGAACTATTACAGCTGTAGACTTTTCTGGTTGGAGAGAATCACATGTGTTGGATACTTAAATAATAGTACAATTCTGGAAACAACTTGATGGTCATGTGAAATTCAATCCTTATACTGCTTCTTTTTTTTCTTTTTTTCCTTTTTCACCGTTGAATTCTCTGACAGGTGAATGGTTTGATTGTGGTGCTGTAGGAGGTGTCGCTATTGCTGCAAGAACACAGAACTGGAAGCATGTAATTGGGATGGCTGGTCTCATTTCTTCTTTTAGAGTGGCCGCTGACTATTCCAGAAACCTGAGGAAAGCCAGGTAGGTGTAGTCCTTTCTTGCCACGAATCAACCAAATTTGTATATTATTCATCTGTTTTTTGTCTCTGTTGACTATGTAAAGATTAATGGTTATCTGCCATCAGAGAATGCTAAATTTTGGTTCTCCTTTCAGTTGAGTACAAAATGTTGTCTTGTGCCAGTGAAAGTATCTAGTGTTATGTGCACTTATGAAAGAACAATTCAATGAATTACCAATTAGTAGAATAAATATATTTCTTCGCAGTAGTTCTTTTGTTGCACCTGCAGTTTTAGAGCTATTCAAAATATCCGGGTGTAGGGAGAGTTAATAACTCTGTCTTGTCAAATGCCGGCAACTCTTTGGTAGTGAGCTGAATTTGAGTAGGAAAAACTTACCAAACAAGTGATTTGAAGTACCAGAGTTAGCCTTCTCTTCCATGTTTCTTTTTAAGTGTCATCAAAGCGGTTGAAACTTTTTAAAAACTCTGAAGCTAAACTGATAGAGAATACTAATGAGGTGCCCAATTTTCACCATCTGTGGTCAGATTTTTGTACTCAGTTCAAATGGGGCATGCAAAGACAATGGTGACATTATGATATGCCACCTAATTCTCATTTAAAGGTGAAGATGATTTAGTGTTGAACCTTTTCTATAATAGGATATTTTGATCCTTACATAATGTTCACTTAGTGCTGAAGAAAGAAAAGAAATGTGGGGGTTGGACTCCGGAGTTATACCTATTGTACGTACCACTGCATTTACTTTCTGATACTATTTATGTTCTATAGCTGTAAGCTGTCCATTCATTTATCTCCCATTTTGCAAGGTATAAATTCCTGGTAAAACTAAATAGGGTGTCTGCATGAATGTCAATCAAAGAAGGTTGTGTATCTAGGGTAGGCTGGGCCTAAGGAGTTTCAGTATACTGGCTAGTGTTAGGTAAGTTCATTTTAGGGCTGAGCTTGATTTAATTTTTGGTCACAAATCATGATTAGAGATGATAATTCTTTTTTTTGGTGTTGTTTGAATGACTTAAAAAACTCTTATGGTTTGCAAATCATAGTTTGAGATTTTATTTATTTTTATTTGATATGTAAATTATATAATGGACATTCATGAGTAATATTATAAAATTATTAAAATAATGACAAAAATACTTCAATTAATAAAAAAAAAATTGTCATCAAAAGTATTTTTTTGATTTGATCAAATTAAAAAAAAATTAAAAAAATTATGTGACTATTAGGTTTAATTTATTAAAAAATTATACTTATTATCTATTTATAAATAATAATAATTTTCAAAGGTATACGTGTAAATTATAAAAAAAGAAAAAGAAAAAAGGGCTGCCATTACTTTTTGTTTTTATTTTTTTTTATTTTAAAATGAGCAAAATGTTTGATTGTCGCTTTGCAAACCAAACGGGCTCTTAAGCGTGAAAGGGGTTGTGTCCGTCAAAGTCTGAACTAGTTGTTAACATCATTCGTTTGATCAGCCTCATAAAGTGTTGTTTAAATTAGATGTGCTTGTTCAAAAGCTAAAAGAAGTATGCGTGGCTTGAAAAATACAAGAGGAAAATATATTTCTTTTTAAATTGCCTGAGCCTCCCAATTGAAAAGAAAAGGAAAGAAGACTGAACGTAAAACTGCCATGTGATTTAGACACCTTCGAGAAGAATACTTTTTTGTGCTAGAAAAAGAAATTTCATTAAAGACGAGAAGAGTACAGTACAGGAGAGGAAAATAAATATGAACTTGAAGGTCAACTATATGGTCTGATTAAAAAGGACACCAAATTGGGTTTCAGATTTGATCATGCACTCGTGACTTGGCTAGCCTCGCTTATTGCTTGATTATGATGGATGCCGAATGCAAGAGTTTATTGTTAAAGTTTTTGGGTGTGTTATAAATGAAACAAGTAGAAAGAGTAGTAGTAAGCAGGTGGAGACGTAGTAATTCATAGAGCCCATGGTCAAAGAAGCCTATCTCAAAAATGTTATTTGTTTAGATGGTTTAAAAATTATGACATGAAATTATGATTAGAGATATTATTTTGTATACAAATTATCAAAAATGTATTTAAATTATTTAGTGTACAAATTAATTAACTTAATTTATTTATTCATTTTTGATATTTAATTGAAAATAAATTAATTTTTTATTCAAATTCTATTTTTAATTAAAATTAAATGTAACTGAAATTAAATATATGATTTTAATTGTAAATAAAAAATTTAATTAAAAAATATAGTAATTATTAATATAGTCTTAAGGTTTAATTGCAATTAGACTAATTATTCTACACAAACAGATTTTATTAAAAAATTAAATTGAATTATTTGTACACATTCGAGAGTATTGGAGGGACAAGGTTGAATTTTTTTTTAAAAGTAAATTATAAAAAAAAAAAAAACAAATTCTCAATAATAACAAGTTAAAGTGACAAGGTTGAAGCTTTTTGAAAAGGTAAAGAAAAAAAAAGAAAAAATTATTTTTAAGGGTTACAAGTTAGAAGGATAAGCTGGGGATTACTGGAAAAGGCAAAGGGTAAAAAATAGAGAGGAAAAGGAATTGGACGGGGTTGCGGTGTGTCCCGAGAGGCACAATGGCCTAACGCAGTGTCGCAAGGCTTGTTTGCTGACCTTTATGTTTGGGTGTGAGCTTATCCTGGTTCATAATTCGTGACTATTACTCTTTATAAATATGTTTTTATGAATTCGAATTTGTAATATTACATAAGCCCTTCAATTGTAATTGTTAAGTTTAAATATATCTTACCACTTAAATCATGTCATGTAAAAAATATTTTAACTAATTTTTTTATAAATATTTTAACTAATTTTTTTATAATTAATTAACAATAATATTTTATATTTTTTGTCTATCGAGATTAGAAATCTCTGAAAAACTTGTAGATGATATTATTTCTCAACTCATATATGATTTTCGAAGTAACTTGATAGGAGAATATTATTTTTCAATTCTATTTTTGACAAAAATAAAAAATAATCTGAAAAATATGGGGCAAGTGGTTGGTGGTTGAATGGGGGAGTGAAGGGGTCACCTACTAGTTTTCAATTGAAGGCAATAACTATTCTTATAATCCCAAGACAATTGGGTCTGTGTCAAATAGCAATTGTTCCATTTTCCATTCTGTCCATTCAATTTCTCTTTGCAACTCCTAATATTTCTTTTGGAACTAGAAAATTATGAAAATTTTATCAAAATAAAAATAATAAAAGAAAACAAGCATAGCTAGCAACTGTCTTACTGTTATTGTCTCCCTCTCTCTCACAAGTCAAAGACACATTCTCGTATTTGATATTGCTTCCGTCTTTCTTTGCTATTACTAGAAACTAGAAAGGGAAACTACAAGTCTCCCTGTCTCTCCACAAAACAGAGCATTTCTCAATTGGCTTTACAATTTAGAGATCTATCTATCACTAGCCACCTTAATCATGGATATGGGTTTTGAATATCAAGAAGTAAATCCTCTGTCTTCCTCTTTGTATTTGTATTATACATTCTTCTTATTCTTTTTCTCTCTGTGTTGTAATGTGGGGATTATGCAACTATATCAGGAATTCAGAAAGAATTCAAGAGGAGTACAGCTCTTTACTTGCGGATGGGTGCCATCTTCTTCACCAAAGGCCCTTGTTTTCCTTTGCCACGGTTCACATCTCCTCTGTTTCTCTCTCTCTCTCTCTCTCTCTCTCTCTTTCTGGGTGTATGTATTTAATTCTACCTTCATGATGGGTATGCAGGATATGGCATGGAATGCAATCGTTTCATGAGAGGTAATAAATATTCTTAATTACATGGCTTCTCTTCCTTCTTTTTCTAGTTTCATTGATATATTTTTCTCCTATCTGGTTTATCTCCCAAGGTTTTTTGGCATATTAGAAAGTTATGGGTGAGTTATTACAGTGTTCTTGTACTATTGCTCAAGATGGTCCAAAATCTCTTTGATGCTTATGACCTGCAAGCAATTTTTCTGGTTAAACTATTTCCTATTTGTTTGCATTAATCAGTTCTTATAATTGTTTAATTCTTAATAATTTGTCTTATTTTCATGTTATGAACTTAGAACACTGTTTGAAATAAAATCAAAAAGCGAAAAACACCTCTTAAGTCCTAACCCCCAATGCAAGAAATTATGTTTGAAGTAAGTGATAGTACTAAAATGGCAAGGCTTCCACCTACTGACCTACCCATTAGGTAAGTTATCTAATTTCAGCTAAATATTTGTTCACCCAATTTTTAAGAGAGGATGGCTGCATCAGCCTTTGTTTGCTAACCTGTATTACTTGGTTATCTTGTCTGGGTCAAATTACTTAACCTACATAGTTGGAGGTAACTTATTCCCTATGCCATAAATCCCAACTCTTAAGCTAATATGGTCTGAGTCCATGACATCCAAATTCACATCCACCTATACCCAACTATTCTGATTCAGAAAAAATATTACTTTAGGGTGTTGTTGTGTGCACGATATACTAGAGTTATTTTCAATAAAAAGTAAGTTTCGTGTAAGCCATAGCCTCGATCCAAATTCCATGCATTGTATGATATGGCCATTTATTAGATTTTTTGTTAAGAATTATATCCTTTAAATTGTAAGGAAAAAAAAGAAGTCAATATAGTATGATATATGTGTCATGACATCTTTCAAAGATTGGTCAACTAAGTTTTAGATGACTAAAATTTAATTTTCTTTTATCAGAACCAAAAATTTCAGCAACATTCAATATTTCTCCTTTCTTACCTTTCCCCTCAATTTGGTTTAGGCAGTCCAGAATTCCTGTATTTTTCTGGAAAATGATATAAAAGATGAAGTTAACCATTTAGTGAAGGGATAGAAGAGAAGTCTGCCCATATTTTATGCAAAACTTGTCCAAAAACGTGACCTCATGGAAATCCCATCTTTTCATTTAGTGCTCACATTATTTATGTTATCTCTTTCTTTTTCTTCTTTCTCCACCTCTTTCTTCAATATGGAGTATGGTTCTGCATGCTAATCTAAAAAGAAAGTAGGAAAAAACATTTATTTTAGGATAAAGAGTAAATCAAGTTTTAAACTCAAAAAAGTTCAACTATTTTGGTCCATTTTTATGAGTAAATAAATTGTTCTTCTCTCTTATATGTAAGTAAAAAAATATGTCCAATTTACAAGATTTGACATTTTGATTGCATAATTAATTCAGAATGCGGAGTCAGATTAGCATGCGCTGGATACGGTGTGTTTGGGATTGATTATGAAGGACATGGACAATCCGAAGGTGCCCGTTGTTTCATCAAGAAGTTTGACAAAATTGTTAATGACTGCTATGAATTTTTCAAGTCAGTTAGTGGTATGCAACTAATTCTATTACAACCACTGTAATTATTTAAATTCTAAACAATTATACAGACTGTAATAACATTGTTCATTTTGTTAACTTTCAGATCAGGAAGAATACAAAGGCAAGGGCAAGTTCCTGTATGGAGAGTCCATGGGAGGGGCAGTAGCCCTATTATTACACAAAAAGGACCCTTCATTCTGGGATGGTGCTGTTCTTGTTGCCCCCATGTGTAAAGTATGTTATTAAATAAATTGCTGCTTCGTGGTCAATCATTTTTTTCTTTTTTCAGTCCCTCTCATGCAACTGTTAAAAATCTATCAGATATCAGAGAAAGTGAAACCACACCCTGTGGTTATTAATATACTGACAAGAGTTGAAGATGTTATACCAAAATGGAAGATAGTCCCCACAAGGGATGTAATTAAAGCAGCCTTCAAGGACCCTATCAAGCGTGAAAAGGTAATGCAAGTGATTAAGACAAAAGTATGAGATGAGAATGAGATCCATTAATTAGTTTATACCCTCTTATATGAGTAGCTTACTTTTACAAATAATGGATGCAGATAAGGATGAACAAGTTGATATACCAGGACAAACCAAGGCTAAAAACAGCGTTGGAAATGCTAAGAACTAGTATGAGACTTGAAGAAAGCTTAAACGAGGTAGGATTGGTGTCATTAAAGTTCGTTTAATCCATTTTTGTAACCAAGATAATCATCTGATTAATTGTGTGGCTTTATTTGGACAGATAACACTACCATTCTTTGTTTTACATGGAGAAGCAGATACAGTAACAGACCCGGAAGTAAGCAGAGCATTATATGAGCAAGCTAGTAGCAGAGACAAGACTATAAAATTGTACCCAGGAATGTGGCATGGTTTAACATCAGGAGAGCCAGATGAGAATATAGAAATTGTGTTTGCAGATATCATTGCTTGGTTTGACAAGCACACCAGCAATGCCAGTTTTGTTACAGTTGAACCAATTCAATCTTATAACTATGGCATTGAAAGTTTGACTACCTCTGCTTCACCAGAAAAGGTTAATAGACAAGATTTAAAGCAAACAGAAAGGCATGGAAGCTATTTTTGTGGATTGAAGGGACGTAGCTTCCTAAACAAACTACACCACTCAACCATGTGATATTGTGGGTTAATTATGACTCTTTGTGGTGTAATTTGTGTGGTTGTGTCAATGTACCTGCTCTTAATCTTTCTCCTGGTGTTATGTATAATCACTTGTATGGTGGACTTTGCTTATAAATTAAAAGGATAAGATATAAAATAAGAAATGGTTCTTGTTGAGGCACCTACTTATAAGAGAAGATTATTAGGAGTTTTTTCTTTTATTTTCCTGTGTGTGAGTTACTTCATTTCTTACTGTATTGAGAAATTGGAGCTTAACAAATGTCTAAAAAAGGAGAAACTTAAAGAGAATTATTCAATGTCATCTAACAGAATGTAAAGAATTTTCTAAAACGTGTCGAGAGGAGAGTTGAACATACTACATGCAATCTTGCATCATCAAATTAGAGATTTCGAGTGCAAATTTTATTGAGAACAAAAAAATATATATAATTATTAAAAAAATAGAAAAACTATTCACATGTGTAACTCTAAACTCAATTTTGTGTTTACATTAACTTATTCTTGATGAAAACTCTTATTTTATCATTTTCATCTATTACAATGATGAACAATGAACATAATCAATTGTTTGGAATGATAAGTTTCTCCTCTATTTTCCCTTCCTTTCTTGATTTTTTTTTTTTTTTTTCAAATCACGTGGGCTTATAAACCAAAAAAAAATCTTCAATTTTTTTTTTTTAAAAGGAAAAAGAGGGTTCAATGTGCTAAAAGAAATTATTCCTGCTTGATAGGGGGTTGTTGGAAAAAAAGCAAATTCTAATTTGGGTTTTGTGTAATTTTATAAAAATGTTGGGTCCAGGGTGTCAAACGAGTGAGGACTACCGACATAAATAAAAAAACGAAAACAAAAAAGAGGGAATCCCTCTTATTTCTATTCCGGCCTCTAAATTCAGCCTTCAGCGAGTGAGTTCTCCATCTTGGTCTTGACGACGAAGAAAAAATTTCTGAAACCCTAAGTAAGAATTTATTTAAGTTCTCTATTCAGATTCAAGTTAATTTTTATCTTCATATTATTGAATTAGAAGCTGTTTGCCGAATGAAATAAAATTAACAAAACCCTAAATTGTTTCTGTTTGCAGGTTCTCATTAGCGAAAGGAGTTCAAGTCAACATGAGGTACCCTTCGAGTTCCTTAATCCTTTTTGTTATTTTTTTTTTCTCTTTCGTGAAGTTAATTTACATGGCTGTAGCAAGACGTAGAAGATTTGCTTCTTACAAAACCCAAAACCCTAATAGTAGTGTTGCTGGTATTTAAATTTTTTTTTTTGGGGGGGGTGTGGAGGGATTGCATTTTAGGTTCTCATGGTAGTTTAATATATTTCTGTCAGCTGCTTGCTTTAAGCCTTTAACTGACTCTTAATTATGCTAGGGTGCATTCTGTTTATAAATTCACGAATTTTCTGACCCACTCTAATCTCTACTAATTGCTTGAATAATGTTCCAATTATGTATCATGTACAATGGTATGAAAGTCTTGAGTGTTAAATCGTATACAGAAATGTTTACTTACAAAGAAAAGAAGATAAGGCAATGTCTAATTTTTTCTTTTAGGCATATGTATAATACTATAATGTAATTGCAATTCAAAGATACAAGGCCGTTTATTAGTTTTTTGAACATTTGTTGCTCATTATCTTTTTATTGATTTAGTTGTTTTTGATAATGGCAGCATCTTTATGATACTAACATTCTCCTATCTCTCTTTCTTTTTCTCTTTTTTTTCTTTTGCAGTAGGCCAATGGATGAAGATGCTCCTGTAAGTTATCTTTCCGCTTCACTTATGTTTGTCATTCAAATTAATATTGACTCTTTATGATGTTCTAATGCAATTCTTTCTGTGTCATCTGCACATGTTCATGTAATTTAATTGATCTTTCCCAAAGATTCTTATAACTGTAACCACTGGTCTTTCTTTAATTGGTGAAAAAAAATCAAGCAGTGGCCTCCATAATTCCAACTCAAAATATGCTCAGAAGCTACATTTATGTTTGGTGCCTGATGTGCTAGTCTTGTTGGCCTATTTGTTTGACTGAGGGTCATAAATAAAAAGATGTTCTTTTATTAAAAAAAAAAAAAAACATATTTCAAATGTAGTGGACACTGTATAAGCCATTGGACCCTTCGTTCTTTTTCTGTGGGTCTTCTACTTGGGTAGTATTCAAATATGCATAGGTCATTATGTTTCATCATCTCTGAGATTTTTGCTACATTTTATGTAAAGGTATCTGCTTGGGAACTTCTGTTATTGTATTGATTAGAGCATGATCTTGTTTCCCTCCTTTTTTTCTTTCATATGGTTATAGTTCTCTTCTTCTTAGCGAAGTCAACTAGCTTCTGATCATTGGTTTGTTCAATACAATATTAATTTTCATACTAAAATTCTCTTTCCTGTTGTAGTTCTCTTCTTCTTGCTACATTTTATGTAAAGGTATCTGCTTGGGGAACTTCTGTTACTTATTGATTAGAGCATGATCTTTGTTTCCCTCCTTTTCTTATTTCATATGGTTGTTGTTCTCTTCTTCTTAACGAAGTCAACTAGCTTCTGATCATTGGTTTGTTCAATACAATATTAATTTTCATACTAAAATTCTCTTTCCTGTTCATGATGACAGGCTGGCAAGAATGAGGAGGAGGAGTTTAACACTGGGCCACTCTCTGTTCTGATGATGAGTGTTAAGAATAACACACAGGTAACAAATCAAATGCATATCCCATTTCCAGCCAATATGCCAATCCAAAAAATATTGATGGCAAATTGGCAATAGTTATTTATTAGACAATGTGAGTTTTTTCAATCTTGAAGTTTAAAATTGAAAAGAACTATTTTTCTAAAACTGAAACAATGATCCAATATCTGGTTACCTAGGGCTGTTCTGGTTGGTTGTCATGATCTGCTGAAGTTGATGTTAGCAGTATGGTTGTGTAGCTTCATTTGAAAAATAGGTGTGAGTTGGAATTTTCTAAAACCACTTTTTGTTTTTAGGATTTTCCAGAAGTGCATTATGCATGTACCATGGTGTGGTACTCTGATCAGGTTTGGGGAAATACCCCAATCGGCCCCTTTGAGTTTTAACTGCCTTGGAGTTGTCTATTTTCCAAATATTGGTTAATGATATTAGTAAGTAAAATGTTGTTCTGTAAATGCTTTTGAAAAGATTTCTTTTTGTTGTTGATGTTGTCTTGCACCATGTTTGATTTAGGTGCTTATTAACTGCCGTAACAACAAGAAACTTCTGGGCCGTGTGCGTGCATTTGATCGGCACTGCAACATGGTTCTTGAAAATGTCAGAGAGATGTGGACCGAGGTTTGTCTTTACAGAAATATATCTGATTACTTGTTTATATTTCAATTAGATGCTAGTATTTGACAGCTGTTGCTGCATACAGCTAATTAAGTTTATTTTGGATTCAGGTACCAAAAACTGGGAAAGGCAAGAAGAAAGCCCTTCCTGTCAACAAGGATCGATTTATAAGCAAGATGTTTCTCCGGGGAGACTCTGTCATTATTGTCCTTAGGAATCCAAAATGAAATGCTACAGCATATGTTGGTCTTCACAGGTTTAATGACTTATGTTTTTGAACAGCAGCTAGTTATGTGCCTGTTGTAGCCTCATCTTCAGGAAAGCTTGTTTGATTGAAATCACTTGCTATTTTGTAGGAACATGTAATTCCTTCCCTGTCTTTTGATGAACACCTCGGTGTACTTCTCTAACTCGTTCTATATTTGGTAGCTATAACATGTGACTTTGTTAGTGTCCTAACTCCTAAGGATCTATTTTGGTTGCATATGCTCAGAAATCCTATTATTCCCAGGGTTTGCTTTGTTTAGTTTGCGAACCTCGGTGTTTCTTTGATGGACTGTTACTGTCCTTAATGCATCTCTCTTGACAGTCTAACTGTCATATTTTCCTGGATGAAAACGAAGAGTTGCTTTGGGAATAGTGCAGTTTTTTATTTTCCTTAGTTTGTGAGTAGTAATTATATATCAAATGAGTGATATTAGAAAATTTCTAACTAAATTATAGTGTGTTTCTGCTGCATGCTGAGTACAAATAGTGGTGAGTGTCATAGCACTTAAAAATGGTACTGGCCTTGGCATGAATTGCGTACGAGAGTTTTGACAACCTGAGCAACAAATGGGTCAAACTCTCAAATCTTATACCCTAAATAGTAAAACTCAATTCAATTATCCAAAAATAGGGTAACTTTTGAAAACTGGATGGATTTCAAAATTCGGTTTTACCCTCCATGTCAGCTTCTCTCTCTACATTATCTGAGTTGGTAATTTTTTTGAGAAATGGGATTTTGTAAATTCGGATTTTCAATGGCATTTTAGTAAATTTGATAAAATGATAATTTTTGTAAAAAAAATATAAATTTAAAGTGTATAATAATTTTTAAATTTATAGACTATGATATATTTTTTTTAATTTATAGTGTATGATATTTTTTTAATTTATGGTATATAATATTTCTAAATTTTAAATTATATGATAATAAGTAATAAAAATTCCTAAATATAAAAGTTACTAAATTATATATATATATATATATATATATAATATATTAGAAATTATTTTAATTTTTATAGTTTAAAAAAATAAAATTAATTGCTTACAATTTTAAAATCGAGTTGTTATATGTCGTCATCTTCTATTAAAATAACTTACTATTTATTACATAATTATATAAAATAAAATATTTAATTTTTATTAATTTTTAATTTAATATCATGAATTTTGAGATTTTTAAATTTTATCATTTAAATATAAATGAAGACGAGCTTTGACGCAACGATAAATTATTTTTTTTGGACCTTTAAGTCACAAATTCAAAATAAAAAATAACCTATTTATCAAAATATAAGAAAAAACTGCGCACATATACGCCACCATCTCTTGCCCCGCAATAACCAGGAAGATGAGCCTTTTTACCATTTGAGATATAAGTTTTGGTGACCCACTTATCCAAAACTCAAGCCCGAACCTGTTGATAATGGTGACAGATGACACTCTAGATTGCAGCTCCAAAAGTAAATTACGGACAAAGTAAAGCATAGTGAGCACCAGGCGAGAAATGCTGAAATAGCTACTGCTGTAGCCTATTATAGATACCAATTTTCAAAAGAAGAAAACAAAAAAAGAAAAAAAGAAATCAAGCTGCAGAGAAATTCTGAAGATGTAATAATGAACTACCAATCTTGGAGGGGTAGTAAGCCCACCACATATTACAACAATTAATGGAGAGTAACTGTAAAATTACGACTCCCTATGCAGAAAGAGGGAAGTCTAAGAAACTGACATGCAAACTATTGTCTACATGCATCTGGCCAACTATGAATTACACACTGGAGGTAACACCTTCCTTGTGATCACCAAAGATGCGTTGTCTGAAATCTGTGACCATTAGAGGGAGTCCCTTGCGAAGGTCCACCTTTGGTTGCCAGCCTAGTAGGTCTTTAGCCTTTGTTATATCAGGCTTCCTCTTGTGTGGGTCATCCTCTGTATTGGCTCTGTACTCTATTTTTGCATCTGGGTCAATCGTTTCTTGGACCACCTGCAACAACACACGATAGGATCCTCATTGTTATCTATAAGCTAAAAGCCTGACCACATACTCCATGTTCTTTAACCACTGTACGTTGCCAACTTTCTTCTCCACATGAACAACACAAAATATCTCTGACAAACTCTATTTAAGGCTTTAAGCAATAAAGACAAGTTGCACCAGTGCACTATTTCTTTCTGTTTTTACAGTTTTTTTCCTGCACCCTTTGTTTATGGCCTACTGATCTAGAAATATGGGAAATCAAATCACAACAATGTACTAACAAACATCTGCATGTGAAACTATCTAGGTAACAAACAGGAAGCCTTATTTGCTTATAAATAGTTAATTCTGGTATTTATGAAACTTAGTTTTCCATTAATTTCCTGATCTCTTGGGATACACCCAACTTACCTTGGCAAGTTCAAGCATTGTGAATTCACCCGGATTTCCAAGATTGAAAGGCCCCACATGCTCTCCTTCCATAAGACGCATCAGACCCTCCACCTGAAGCAACATTAACATTACAATTCAACTTATAAATCCTGTGGACTAGTAGCATCAATCCATCGATCATATTTCATTTGCCAAATTTACCATTATAAACATACATCCATCCAGCCTTATTAGAAAGGATAAAAGGATGAAACTATATGCATGAAGCAAATTGTTTCATATTTTGAGTCACTTCGAGATAGGGGATCATACTTTCATTTATTTATTTAATCCTAAAATAGAGGTGCAGAAGTTTACTACTTTCAGAATTAAATTAAGTTCTGCAAACTGCAATTAAAATGAGTTACCCCATGAACGGTTTTGAACTGGTTCCAGTCACGCGCTGTGTGCAACTTCGGTTAAATAAGGACAAGGAACATGAACGCAGATAGAGACATTTCAGTTACTACTATTTCTAAAGCCTTTAATATTTTGCATACCAACTTCCCAATGCAAGTATTTTCCAGTCTATACTATGTGGCGCTATGCATATGTTCTGAATTAAAAATAATAGCATAATTTTATGATAGTATTTTATTCAATTAAAAGTACTTTTTTTTCTATAAACAAAAAAACCATTAAAAAATAAAAACTCTCTTTGTAAAATAATATAAATAAAGTAAATAGAAAGTATATTTACTTACCAAATCAGAAACATACTGGAAACTCCTTGTCTGCTTCCCATCACCATAAACAGTCAATGGCTCCTTTCTTAGTGCCTGCATTTAGGCCACCAACTATCAATTACTTAATAAATAATTTTTTAATTAAAAATACAAACTTTTTTTCTTCTTATAATTGAAAACCCACCTGAGCAACGAAGTTACTAACAACACGACCATCATCAATGCACATTCGCGGCCCGTAGGTGTTAAAGATTCTAGCAATTCTAACCTACAAAAATCAAACAAATATTATAAATTATTCAAATTAATTACTATTTGTAATAAATAAAATAAATTTAAAATATAAAAAATAAATTGTTAATTACCTCGACACCAGCTCCTCTATGATAATCCATGGTCAAAGTCTCAGCCGTCCGCTTTCCCTCATCGTAACAACTTCGGACACCTGTCACACATTCAGACAACAACAGCAGCTTCTATTAAAACTCTTGTCAGATAACCGACGTACACTACCTGTCAGACGAAATTACCATTAAGCCCTCCACTCGATACTCAGTTAGTGGACGCGCATATCACGGCTTCCCTGTTGACCTCAAAAATTCCAAAATGGATCTAGAAACGTGGACACCTTCATCACTTCCACGTGGAAATGGCAAAAATATTATCACCTACACCGTGGTGCGTAAAGCAACACGGTGCGGTGGTTCTACACCATACCACTCCCTGCGCATGTTAGTGAAAAAACAAATAACATGCTGCAGTGCAACCGGAATGATGTCAGATTCCGGGCACTGGAAAAAAGAAAGAGTAAAATAAATAAATAAATAAATAAAAAAGCCAAAAGAGAGAGAGAGAAAGGAATTGGGACCCACCAATGGGATTGACGTTGCCCCAGTAGGTCTCAACCTGAGGGTGTTGCAGAGGATCACCGTAGACCTCACTGGTACTGGTTAGTAAAAACCTGGCTCCGACCCGTTTTGCCAGACCCAGCATGTTCAATGTCCCCACCACATTTGTCTTGTAAGGACAAAATCACAATTAAGGACTTCCAATTTTGAAAATAGTAATTAGGGCACAACAAATTTAACTAGGAAATTAAAGAAATAATATGGCATTAATTAAATGACAAAAAGGATATGATGGTCTTGACAGGGTTGAACTTGTAATGAACAGGGGAAGCAGGGCAAGCAAGATGGTAGATCTGATCAACTTCTAGCAACAGAGGTTCAACGACGTCGTGTCGTATAAGCTCAAATCTGGGATTCCCAAAGTGATGCATCACATTCTCTTTCCTTCCCGTGAAGAAATTATCAACCACGATCACACTGTCTCCTCTAGCAATCAGACGGTCCACAAGGTGTGACCCAACAAATCCAGCTCCACCCGTTACCACGATCCGGAGCCCCTTTCTTTTAATTCCTAGCGGGATTTTCCCACCCGAATTCACCATCCTGAAAGCGTTAGCCCGCTCGTAAATGGGTCTATGCTGCATCTGGGTCGATTCGTGGTTGAAATACGAGACTGGGATCGGTTCGTAGTTATGGGTATACGACGTCCGTGAAGATGGCATGAGGGTGAAAATCACGGTGGCAATAGCAATGCCGACGAGGACGAAAACGAGTCGTTGCTCGCGAAGCAAGTATTGGATCGGACGAGTCACGGTGGACCATGGTTTGTGTGGCTTTGGGGAATATGTATCGGAAATGGGTTGAGCTTCATCTTGCCCTCTAAAAATCAGCTCCGAACCCATGTTTGTTCACCTTATGACAAACTCTCAGATCAGAAACAGAGAGGATTTCTCTGCTTCAATCTTGGAAGATTTTTTGTGGTAGATTAGAGATATTGATAGCGAAATATATAAGTAATGAAAGAAAAATTGCTCGAAGGGAAGGCAGGGAGAGTGAATTCACGGAGTTGATTTAGCCGGGAACTGCGATGACCGGCTAGTAGCGGATACCGGTGTCAATCTCTGTCTGCGTGTTGGCTTTTAACCTCAAGAGGTTTGGATAAATAAGGCAAGGGCTAGGGATGGTATTACAAAACTACCCTCTGTCCTTTACCTTTTGTTTTGAAAAGTTAACGGTTGTCAATTACATGGTATTCAAATTTGGAAAAACTTTCAATAAGTTTGGAATAAGTCCCAAACTTTAAATTGAATATTTTTTACCACTTTTATATTTTGCATATTTAATTTTAAACTAATGATTAAGTGAGACAATTTTTAATAAATCATACAACATAAAAATAGAAAATTTATGAATTTATGATATAATTATTAATATTAAAAAATAAAAAAATAATAAGTAATCTAATTTTCAAAAAATAATAGAATAGAAAATTAGTAAATTTATCTTTAAATTAGATTTAATTTTTAAGTGTCAAAAATAATATATATACAAGATAATGAGAAGTTATTTTTTGGTTAATTTTTCTTTAATTTCACACAAGTATTCCCACCCCAATGGTGTAAACTTAATTTTACTTGTGATTCTTTGTTGCCCTTCTTCACAAGTATTTTCTTGAATATTCGAACCCCTAATATTATAAACACCCTTTAACTATTGAGGTCAAACATGTCTTACTATTTGAATTACATCTTGTGGGTATTTAATTAGTATTTTAAACATAAAAATGATAAAAGTGGTATAATATGTTTCAATTTTTAATTTAGGACTCATAATTAGGAAGAAATATTAAATAGAGACTTATAGAGAATGTAGAACTTCTTTGGAATATTGATGAAAAGTAGAATTTATTCTTATTTTTCCATCTAATTCAGTAAAAAATATGTTATTCATGTCAGAACTATAATTTATGAGAATTTTATTATTCACAATCAATCCTAAGGGGATTCAAACAAGAATGTTAATATAGGTATACCATATAGTAATAGTTTGTTTTTTGTAAATAATAATAACTTTTTTCTTTACAAATTTTGAAATACTCAATATATATTAAAAATAGTGTAAAATATGTAAATTAGTTCAACTGAAAAAAAATCTCTTGAGGACATCCTAAAATAAAATCCAATCACACAAAAATTGAGAGATACTTCTTATTGTATGATCATAAGTCCAACAAGTCTCAAATCAATAATAATAACAAATTTAAAAAAATCATTTTTTTTCCTTAAATCTTATCTATTCTTAATTCAAATATGTTAAAAGTTACAATTTTAAATTGTCAATTACTCTCAAGTTGTTATTTTGAGTATAATTTCAAATTATGGACTTAACTTTCTTATCTCTTTTTTTATTTTGTTTGGTTCAACTTAGTGATTGGTCATATATGTCTCGTAATCACTTATCATTTAAGAATTTAGTATGCTGCATTCATATTGTCTTGGGTGGATATGTAATATTATTAGCAAAATAAAAAATTTGTAAAACTTTTCCTACTTCAAAAGTCACATTTTCTAAAAACAAATGAATTTTTTTTAGCAAATTTCATAAAAATACTTGTTAAGATATAATAAATATAAATTTTAAAAATTAAAAAATTTCAAAAATAATACATTAAATAACACTAAAATCATAGTCAATTATATAAATGAATATTATAAATTTTCTATTTACAATTAGAAAAATTATTTCTTCATTTAACAGTTAAATTAATATATATTTTAATTAATTCATTCAAATTAAAGACGAATGTTATCCGCACCAATTAAAAATTTTAAAAATATATAAAAATTGTGGGAAAATAAAAATATATATAGAATTTCCCACCTCGGCTGGTTTTGACTATATATATTGTGTCAAAAGAAATTAAGTGTGTTCCAACAACAACCATAAAAAATCTTTAATCCCAATTCAACGAGGAGCCTTCTCTAGTCATTCCAAAATGCTATAAAACTTGTTTTCTTGAATTAGTTCTATAGATAACAACTATAGTAATTTATATTCACAAAAGATTATACACCAAATATTTAGTACTAAATTTGTATAACAATTTTGGTTTGGTTGGGCTGCCACTAATTGTTCCCAAATCATATTCTTCTATATATTCAACTATAATCATATGATAGAGGCAATGGCCATAGTCTTGCATCACACAAATCAATTTCAGTTACTTGTGGTAATCATTAACATTGACATAAGCGCCATGAGAAAATTTTGGATGGCTAATCAAAGGTTTTTTTTTTTTGCGGGGTACAAAATCAAAGGCTTTACTAATATCTAGTTTTCGTACGTTGAACCAAATTTTACATATGAATGTTGAAATTCATAGTGTAAAATAAATTTTTATTGATTTATTGAAAAATAATTTTAGAATTATTTTTAACGGGAGTTATAGTATTAAAATCATAATCAACTATCTTGATATATATTACAATTTTTTTATTTATAGAATTTTAATAATTGTCATTAGAATATTTGTTAGAAAAAATTTAATTAAATGGTAATAAATATAATATTTAAAAAAATAATAACTTATAAATTAAAGAACACTAAAATTATGATAACAACTAAAATAAATATTATAAATTTTTTTACCTATATTATCATTTTTTGGTTTTGGTTTTTAAAACAGCTTTTAGGTTAAGAGAAGCTTAAATAAATTTTAACACTTATTATATTTAGATAAATCTAACCATAATATTGGTCAAATTGATATTTTTAATAATTTTAATATTCAATATTTATTTTTTCTAAATAAAATCAAACAATTTTTTTATTTCACAACGCTTATACTTTAACTAATATAAACACTTTCTCAATTTTTTATATAGTACTTTTTAAGTAGTTTTAATTAAAAAATATTTTTATACACAACTTAACCAAACAAAACTATTATTTTTAAAATTAGGTAGCTTGTCACATAACTTGATGAACTTCATTTTTATTGATCGAACATATATTTTAATTCATGTTTATTTCGTGGGTAACTTTATATGGAAGGTTTATTTGTAATTTGCTCGAAAGACAAGCATTTCAACAATTAACTAACAGCCACTTGATTTGTGGGTGACCGAATAGACACCGTCCATATGTGGCCAAGAAACGCGGTTTGGTGGAAATTTTGGAGTGATTTGGACGCTCTGCTCTAGTTATGATGATAATATATCAATAAATATCTCCAAAAAAAAAATTTTAATCTAAAATTTGAAATATTATATTTAATATATCTTATTCATTTCTCTCTTCTACCAAAAATAATTATGTGTCCTTAAAAAGAATTTATTCTTTTCGGATTAAAATAATATAAATTGAATTGTCATTGTCTTTAATGAATATAGATACTTTCTTCCTCTGCATGGTCCTTACCTTTTCTTGTTGCAAGTAATATAAGAATAATCTAGCAAAATTATATAATATAATAAAGAGGACCAAATTGCTTTATTAATTAAAAAGATAATTGCAAGTTAATGTATAAATACATAAAGTAGGAAGCACATGTTTTTTTTCATATTCAATTAATGTGTAGAGAAAGGGACACATCTAACTTCTAAGCTTTTTCTGTAGAATTTTAAATGTCAAGTTAGGAACATGGACAAATTAAGAGAAAGTCAATGAATTATAGTTGATGAAGACCTAATACCATACCACAATGAGGTGGGAGCACCATAATTAAACTTCAACACTCAATATTTTAACCTCGGCCATCTTAAACACCCCTTTCTGTATACATTCAGATTTGACACAAAAAAAAATCTAAAAGAGGGTTGTGTGTGGAGGCTATAGTCACATAAAACTTTCAACAATTACTCTCGCAAACTGATCCTGATAAGTTAAAATTTAATTAGAAGTAAGTCAATTTATAGGTCAAGAAATATGTTTCTTTTACTAATTTTATGAGTTCAAATTTCTTAGTGTGGAAAATCAATTTGTCATGCATTTCATTTGAGAGAGGTCATATACATAGAATATAATTTTAATCAATTTTTTAATTCAGTATAAATAGCTTGTTGTTGATCGGATTGAAATATTAAATTAACTAATGAAGTGTACATAAACTAACTCCGACACTATTTGACTGCTGAAAAAATAAAATTCTAGTATCACTAACAAGTTGTTTTACTGTTTTTGTTTTTAGGTGATTTGAACTATAAAATAATAAATTTTGTAAGTTTCGTAATAAAAAAACTTACATAAGAAATTATTGAAAATTTGACATATAAAATATTCTGATCTGATTTTCTTATCTATTTAACGGGACAAAACAGTTAATTTTGGTTTTAAACTGTGAATATAGTAGTAAAATTAGCTGTAAAAATACCAAATCAAAATAAATCAAATCCAGATAACTTGTGAAGTATGAAGCAGGAACATGTAATAATGGGATCTTGCGGGGTTGCAGGGAATGGGCCCCAAATAGATGGGACTTCCTTCGCACGTCGGCAGGAGTCCAGAGCATTGATCCTTAAGTAACGTTGACTCGTATTTGCACACGTGGCACACTGCCACTTAATGATTTCGCATTGATACAAGGCCACATAATTGAACAGTTAAAAACCTCAAATATAACTTCTAGTTCAAGTGATCAAGTGATAGACATACTTTAACTTACTTATTGATAGGTTTATATAATGTTAAGAGTTCAAAAAAATATTTATGTGAAAAGACAGTTATGTATTCTAAATTAGATTAGACTTCAGGATATTCGGGAGAAATAAAAAAGAATCTCAAAAATATAAATTTGGTTTTAACAAAATAAATTTGTAATATACGCTAAAAAAACAGAGATATATATATATATATATATATACTAGTAATGCGCATTAATTATATTTATAATATGTGCATATATGTTCAATAAGTTATTTTTAAAACATAATTATATAATTATTTAAAAAAAAATCTAAAGATAAACAAAGAATTAATACAATAATATTATAATCATAAAAATAATATTCTTAATATTAATTTCATTCATATCATTTTTTTGAAAGAAAATTAATTTATAATTATTTGTAACGTATTAAATTAAAAAATTGAGAAATTCAATATTAATTACTATTGATATATAGTCATTGGCAAATTATAGATTTGTTAATATTGAAAAGAATTAAGATAAAAAAAAAATATTCATGAATTAATTACAATTATATTAATATTAAAATAGCAAAAAATTATGAAAGATTAAGTTAAAAATAGAATATTTGAAATAAAATAACAATTAAAAATAATTTACGTAAAAGTAAAAACTTATAGAATATTTAAGAAAGTAAAATTTCTACCATTAAAAGTTAAAACAACAATATATAATCATGAAAATTATACTAAATATTTTTTAATTCATAGTATTATTATTTCATAAACTTGAGAAGAACTAAAAGATATTATAATTATTAGGAACTTAATTTAAAAATTTTAATATTAATTAATATTGACATATCATTATTGAAAAAAATATAATTTTTTTATGATATAAAAGTTAAACAATAATATTATAATCATGAAAACTATACCCTTAATATTTCTTTTAATTTATAGTAATCTTTAAAATTTTAATTCTTAAATTTGTGAATAACTAAAATTAAAATTATTAAGTATTATTAAATAAATTACAAAGATCATAGATTCAATTTTAATTTCTATTAACATATAATTATTAAAAATTTATAAAATTATTAATATTGAGAAAAAATAGTAAAATCTTAAAATAATTATGATTCTATTGATATTAAAATAGAAAAAATATATATATTTGAAGCAAAATAATAACTAAACATAACCATATAATAATACAAACTCATAAGGGTATAAAAAAAATATAAAATTTATACCTCTAAGGCTCTTTTATATATTTATCAAGTTGGGTATTATATAATTCTCCATTTTATTATATTTTCAAAAAATTTGGGTAAAATAATAAGTGCAATTACATTGGATAAAAGAAAGTTACGAAATTAAAATTGGGCTCAAACCCAGCTGTGTAGGCCAGGCTTTTTATAATCACATGCCATATATCTTTTGATTTCTTGTATTTATGTTTGGTTTGTTTTCTTATTCATTTAGTAATATTGGGCCATATGACTTAGACAAGAGACCAACTGTGGCCCAAAGGTTCTTTTTATTTGGGAAAAGTAAAAATTGAGTCTTACTTTTTCTTCATTATTCTAAATAAATCTTATAATATATTAATATTCTCAAAATTTCTTTTCAAATAAGTCCTAAATTATAGATTGATACATTTTATTCTAATTTTGTCTTTAATTTTTAATTAAAAGTTAAGATATTAATTATGTAGATTTTTTTCTAAAGATATATTATTTAATTTAGAAAACTAAAAATTCAAAATTTAATTAGTACAAGAATAATTTGTTAAAAAATTAATGAAGTTTTCATTATTCCTATAATATTTTTTTCAAAAAATAAAATAATAATAATAATCTTCATATAAATTTATTGTAATATTTATTTGGAATGTCAACAAAAAGTAAAGCTTATGTTTACTCTTCTTTTTTATTTTCTAATGCCTGAATTGGCTAATAAAAATATTTTATAAGTTAAACTGAACTTGAATTTGAGACGTCGTGTAATAAAAATAAAAATCTAATATAGGAGTTTAATTAAGATTATAATATTAAATATTTTGGATACATACATCAATCTTTTTAATATTAAAGTGCTTTATATTCCAAATTAAAAAAAAAAGATATTGGAGTAAGCTTACATGATCAATAAGTTCTTCTTATTTTTCATAAAAATAAGTCATTTTCCCACAATAATACATACATATATATATATATAATACTAATGTTGCCTTTTAGTTGATATGCCATTAAGTCTTATTTTCTCTTTAGAACTTCAACTCACTTTTTAGAAGAAAAAAATTATCTTTTTATTAAAAGTACAATTACAAAAAATATTTTTATTAAATTTAATTATAATAAACCTTGAATGAAACAAACTCATAATTTCAAAAATCTATAAATTAAAAAAGCCTAAATAATTGTAACTCTCATATTTGTAATTTTTATATTATTTTTCCTTCATAACTTGTATCATTAATTTGTTGTGAATTAAAATTTATTATTAATTTTTTTTTAATGAGAAACAATTTTTATACTTATCTTTTTTTAACTTAGAAAGATTAATATTTTTTAGCTCATGATTTATGACTATAAATTTTTTTAAAATATTGTTTTTATTCATAAACTAGCTAGTACTATGTGCATTGTTAATTTTCTAAAATATAAAATAGGACTTTTTCTTAATTTTTCCTCTTTTTTTTTTTTTTTTTAATTTATCTAATTGTACTACAATTCATATATTCTTTATTTATTTTATATTCTTTTTGTACAAGAATTTTGGTTTCCTTGTCACCTAACCTTAGAAATAGTTTAACATAATAAAACGTCTTTCTTTGTGACAAAAATTAATAAAGTGGTCACGAGCGAATTAATTCAATGGAAGCCTCCCCCACTAACACATTGTGTAGATATTAATTTGGCTCGTGGTGGTTGTGGAATTGATATTTATGGGTCTCAAAAGCATTACTACACCTACATAAACCCAATTCATTAATTATAGTTTTAGTAGAGTCAATATTTGGAATTTTTGAATTAAAATTAAATTAATGTAGGTGTTATTGGGTTAGAATTAGAATTAGTGATAGGAAGTGAGTTAATTTATAAGAATATATTCATAATACTTTCTTTTAATGAGAGAGGGAAGGAGGATTGAAGCATATAGTTATAAGAAACATTCTGAGCAAACTGCATGGGGAAGAGGCAAGCTAATTCTTGTTTTAAAAAAAAAAAAAAACAAATATTAATTGTACTCTTGCATTGTTTTGCATGACAAGGTGTTTGGGAGGAAAACTAGAATTTTGAATATTTTGAAAGAGAATAGAAATTGGTTGCCAAAGCAACAAGTTTTTTTACTGTCTTGTGAAGATTACATATCAAACAAAAACAAAAATCCAGGAATATTTTTGGCCTGAGGTAGCTTTATTTCTTCCTATATAACAGAAATACAAACTGTTATAATGTACATGGTAAAATAATCCACTCCAATTTTTTTTTTATGGATTTGTGATGCTTCCCAAACCAGTTGAGGCAAGTTTGTTGACAAGAGCTAGAGCATTACAGGTTATATAAGTAGCATTCAAAACCTGATTTTGCGGCAATCTTATTCGCTTTCCCTTTTGGCCTTCAAAACCATCCAAGCAAGTATCTTCATCAGTAAGTGCTGCACTGATCCATGTATTAATATCTCCCATTTGTGTACCAAATGTTGTTTTACTTAACCACCTCAACACACCCAATGATCTATGAAGTTCATCAAGTGCATCACTGAAGCAGTCAATGCAATCTGAAAGAGCAACTCTGTTTCTTCCTCTCATATACCAATTTCTCTTCAATTTTTTTAGATCTGCTGCAACTATTTTAACCTCAGCTATTGTAACTGATACGCCTGCTCTTGCCCACTTGGTAGGGCTTCTCTTAGCTATGTTTGAAAATGATGCTAGTGAGTGGGCACACAGGTCTTTATACCTTGTCACACTGCATGCATCTCTAACATAATGGTTCTCTTTTCCAGATACAAACTGGTCTACATTTGTCAAGAAACCAAGAAGCATAATCCCCAATAGCAATGCCATTCTGACCATTTCTTCAGAAAGTTGAGAAGCAGAAATTGGAGTACTATCTTAGGATCAATTTAATTGTACTTACAACTGCATAATATAAGAAATGGCTTCAGAAAGTAGGATTTTAAAAGGGTTTTGAGGGTAGCTTTCATGGATAGGAATATTTGGCTCATAGGCAGGAGGCAGGTGAGGACAATTAAAATGGGACACATGAGGTAGTTAAGTGAAGAAATCAAGTAGGTTGGAGCAGTAAGGACGAGTCATCAAGGACCATGTGAATGGAAGTTGAGATTCTCATGATTTGGGACTAGAATCAGAAAAAGGTCAATTGCAAAATGTGGAATGCAATTATGTAAAACCCATATACTTTTGGATTGCTTTTGTCTCCCATCAGTTATTTGAAAGGTATAAAATACAGTTTTTAGGAGTGACGTTGATATACATATATATATATATATATATTCATGAGTGACATTGATATTAAACCTCCATATACACTTCTCAAGACAATTAAGAATAGGAGAAAATTAAAATAAAATAAAAATAGTTTTGTAGCAACACTTTTGTAGTTGTTACACATATAATAATACATATGACTTTTTTTATTCTATGTTTTCTGGGTGCATGATAAGGAGCATTTTATATATTTATTTTCCTCAATTTTTATTAGAATGTGTTCATATTTATTAGTCTTGGAGTCCACGTATTATATAAGAACACTAATATCTTTAAACTAAATTTAATATTTTATTTAAGTAATTATTCAAATATAATTTTAACTCGAGTTAAGGTCAGGGTTAGGGAGATTTATTTAACTAATTGATTTTGATTTTAAGAATTAAATTATATTAGAAATAATTACTTAAATAAAATATTGAATTTAGTTTAAGGGTATTACTGTCTTAATATAAAATAGGGAATTCAAGAATAATAAATAGGAACATAATCCTACAAAATTTGAGAAAAATAAAAATATTAAATGCTTATTAAATACTCATTATCATGTGTTTAGTGAACATAGAATAGAAAGAGTCAATATATTTTTTAGTTCATATTAATACTATTTTGGAATATCTCAAATTTTACTCATTACTAATTTAATAAGTGCCCTTTAAATTTAAACAATTTCCTAGAAGGAAAAAAAAAAAAAAAACCAAGAAATTTTTTTAAAAATCTTTTCCAATTTTATAGGTAATAATTTGATGGGATTTATGAATATTAGTTTTGTGACACATGCTTGATCCATGTTTATGGTATTTACATATATGTTCTTTACAATTGATGTACGTATCAAGAAATCATAGTTAATAAAAAATGTACACCATGTTAATGACATTAGACAAATAGATAAAATGTAATAAAAAAATTAAAAATAATAATATTTTTCCAAATTCTAAAGATGAAAAAAAAAATTAGCACAACAATATTATAATTAGAAGAACTATACTCTTAATAATAACTTATTAAATAAAAAAATTGATAAAGTTAATCTTAATTACTATTGATATATACTTATTAAAAAATTATACATTTATTAATATTAAAAATAATTAGGACAAAAAAAAAATGACTGTTATAAAACAATTACAATCCTATTAATGTTAAAATGAGGAAGAATTAACAAAGAATTAAAAAAGAAAAAGAAGAAGTCTGTTTGAAACAAAAATAACAACTAAAAAGTATCCATGTAATTTAAATACTCATACTAGTATTTATGAAAATAAATTTTTTTCTTGTAAAATAATTTTATATTCATAAACAAATAGATAAATCCAACAAAAAATTAAATTTATAAAAAAATTAAATTAAATTCTTAAGATGGAAGAATAATTAAAAGTTAAAATAAAATATTATAATTATAGAAATTATACTTTCAATATTTTATAATTCATCTTATTGTATTTTTTAAAAAAAAAAATTAATTCCTAAATTTGAGAATAACTAAAAAAATTATTAAATAAAAAAATTAAAATATTCAATTTTAACTACTATTAACATATAAATCATAATTTTTTTATGAATTAAAAGATAAAGTAACAATATTATAATCATGAAAAGTATATTTTTAATATTTATTTTAATTCATCAATTCTATAAGAACTAAAAAAATTATTTTTTTAGAAATTTATTAAACAAAAAATTTTAGAAATTTAATCTTAATTACTATTGACATATGATTGAAAAATTAAAGATTTGTGAATATTGAGAAGAAGTAAAAAAAATATATCAATAGTTCTAAAAAAATTTTAATCCTATTACTATTAAAATGGAAAAAAATTCAAAAAAAAAAAATATATATTTGAAGTAAAATAATAATTAATAATAAAATGACAACCATAAGGTGAATAGATTTAGGAATAGTTAGTCAACTTAGGCATATCTAATGTTTTAACAAGCCCACAGCTAATCAAGCTAGGCATAATGGGCTTAAATAAAGCCCATATTCACTGGGCTATTCATATGGGTGAAGCCCAACTTAGGGCTCTAAAAGATATATCCTTGTAGCTAATCAACGGCTAAGATTAAACACTGCAAAAGGGCAAGAATGAAAACCAGGGTGAAGAAAGAAACTCCTTTTAGAGCCCTACATCTCCTTTTCCGCCAACAGAAGTCGACGATTTGGTGACGTAAGAATACCGTCGCCTGCAACCATGGTAACCCCTCTTTCTTTTCCTTTCTCTCTCTTAATCCAATGTAGTAAATGGCTTTCAAACTCTTGTAGCACACAGGCTACACCTTATTCTATTAGACTAGAAAAAACACTTCAGCTTAAGATAGCTCCCAAACGATTTTGTTTTATGAATTAGTATATCTGGGAGAATGAAAGGAGGTTCTGGCTTACGAGTATGGAAAGAAAAAATTGTTCTTTTAAGCCAAACATTAGGTTATTTGCCAAAATTTCGGCTTTACTTTTTTTGGTTCTCTATGGGAAATTTTTCATTGTTGTTTGTGTTATCTGGGCTATGCTTTTCAAATATTTATTGTAGCCACTTAAAAAAAAGAATTTTTTTTTCCAATTATAAAACAGAGGAGGAAGAAGAAGATGTTTGTGAAGCCAGTTGCGAGGAAGAAGCAACAAGAGGATGTTGATCATGTGACGGGAGATAAGATTCCAAAGAGTTTTGTGTTTTCGCGAGGGAAATTGCCTGGTTCTCTTAAGCAACTTCAAATGGATTTGAGAAAGTTAATGCTACCCTTTACAGCTCTCAATCTCAAGGTGAAAATCCGCTCTTTTTAAAACACTTTTTCAATGACTACAAGTTACAACTGACTGCTACAAAAGGTTGTTGGAAATATATATAGAAATTGTTCAATCATAAGAATTATAGTTAAAGTTTGAAACAGATTATAAATGAAGTATAAGTACATGGTACCCGAAATTCAGTAAACAAGCTGTGCTTAGAAATGAGGTCTTTAAATTTTAGACTGACTGATTCTCAAAGATTTTCACTTATTTTGGCTCCATGTGACAGTTTACAGAGTGGTGTCCTTAGATCTTTTTGTGTTTCAAATTTGGCTGTTCTTACTTCTTAGATACTGATATAAAGGTGGAATGAATTGATAGTTTAAAAACTAGAAGATGACAATGAGAATTAATGGAAGATTCATCATTAAGAGTTCTGAGAGTGTGATATGTTGAACTCTAATTTGCTAATTAGCCTCTAGTGGAATGCTGGAATTATTTGGTAGCAGATTCTATGTTGGAAACACAAATGTTTCTTAACTTCCTTGTGGAGATTTAATAATATAATAAAACTTCTTTATGGCTAGTATTAGTTTTGTTGTCTTGTACTATAAATTTTGTGTTAACTTTAACTTTCTTCTTCTTGCAGGAAAAAAAACGGAATAATCTTAGAGATTTTCTCAATGTTGCTGGGCCTATGGGTGTCACACATTTCCTAATATTGTCAAAAACTGCAACAGCACCCTACTTGAGGGTTGCAAGCGCCCCACAAGGACCTACTCTTACATTTAAAATAAATGAGTACTCATTGGCTGCTGACATTGCTCAATCACAGCTGCGTCCTAGATGCCCTCAAGATCTATTTAGAAATTCGCCTTTGGTAACTTTCATTTGCTCAAACTCACATGCACCGTGTTCTAATAATTGCTGACCGCATTTTTTGTTAATTGGAAATAGATAAATGCTGAAAACAGATTTCTTATGAGTTCTCTTATATTACATTATTTGAGAGCAAATTCCATTCATTCTTGAGCAATATCAGTAGTTAGTGGGACGTGTCCCTGTTAGTTAAAAGTTAATGATGGAATATGGTTGGTTTATGGGCGTGTTTCTGTTAATTATTCTAAGGTGCTAATAATGAATATTATTGAAATGAGGGTTGATGAAGCCCCTCGAAGCTAGGAGGCCAGATGAGGTGCAATGAATAGGAGATCCCTAATGCTTCTAATGTCATCGCAGATACTTTTTATCTTATATATGTTGGATTCATAAAATCAGATTCAGAAGTTACTACATGCTGTTGTGGTTGACATGAATTGTCCTAAGCAACCTGTAGTTACTTTGAATTAGGTGATTTTAGTAGTTGGAGATATTGGTTGCCTGCTAGCTGACATCTATTTCAAACCATAGCAAAGTCTAGTGGTGAATCTGTGGACCACTTGTTTATTCACGGTCCAATTGCTCAAATTCTGTGGAAGTTGGTGTTTGGGCTCTTTGGGATTGTTTGGGTAATGCCCTGTACTGTTATGGATCTCTTATTTTTCTGGCACAATAGCGAAAGTAGAAGACATAGTAAGCTAGCTTGGCGGGGCAGCCCCTTTCTGTTTGATGCAGGTTATTTGGCTCGAGAAGAACAACCGCGTCTTCAATAGTGAGGAAACATCTTTGGAAAAATTGATAAGAACCTTTTCATTTTTGTGGTTACAATGGATGTCTATTCAGCTTTCTTTCCACTCCATTGGATCTTTTGTAGGGTTCTTAGATGGAATGAATTGTAATTAGTAGTTTTGCTTTTGTTTCTGGTGGGTTGTTTCTATACCCGTCTTGTGTACAAAGATATGACTCTTTTCTAGTTAATGAAATCATTACGTATCAAAGAAAAAGTCAGTTTTGCCACTGGCAATCATAATATGATGAAAAGTATATTGAAAAAGAATGGAGTCACTCATGTTAGCCAAAGGAGTACCCAGTGATTATTGATTGCTGTGCAGAGGCCCTTGCTCTAGTCTTATGATCATTTCCTTTTGCATTCAGAGTACAATGTTTTTTTATTGTCGGTAACATAACTGGTTTAGAGATACAATCTCACTGTGGAAGAAACCATATTTGCAATCTTGGTTTCACAAAAACAACTACTTGTTATCTTTTTAGCTTCAATTGACTATTGGTGTAAATTTATGCTTTTTCACATATGGAAAGGAACCGAATCTCTGTGGTTTATTATTAACATTGTCTCTACCGCTTTAATCACTTAATTGTCCTGCCAGTATTCATTTCTAAATATGTGTTGGCAGATTGTGCTTTCTGGTTTTGGGAGTGGAGATCAACTTCTAAAGCTTGTAACTACTATGTTTCAGAGAATATTTCCAGACATTGATATCAACACTGTGAGTAATTACATACATAATGGTAGATGATTGCAGTAGCAGGGCCTTCACTAATGTGGGTCTGGCATATAATTTTCAGGTTAAGCTTTCTTCTTGCCAGAGGATTGTGTTGCTTAATTATAATAAAGACACAAAGCTTATTGATTTTCGACACTATTCAATAAGATTACAGCCTGTGGGTGTCTCACGTAGAATTAGAAAATTCGTGCAAAACCATCAAGTCCCTGATCTGAGGAATCTTCAAGATGTAACTGACTTTGTGACAAAGTAAGATACTTGCTTATATATCAAATGTGCATGTTTCTCTTTTCTTAAGATTTCAGGAGAAAAGGCTCTTAACAGTGTTCCACAGGGAATGAAAATTTATACAATCAATATCTGGTATATTTGATTAGTATGTTGTGATATTTGCGGCTTCTTTATCCCAGATCATGTACAGTCATCAGTTTTTTGTTAAACAATTAGGAAGTATAGTTAAAGGAATTCGGCCAACTAATTTTCTCATGTTGCTCATTAGGGGTTCAAGTATTTGAATATATTCTGGGGTAATGTTTCTTTACAATATGATTATGTATAAGATCTTAAGTTTTATATTAAACCTGAAGTATTTGCCTGCGTTTAGAGTTATATATTAAACCTGAATCTCTCAAACACATAAAGGAAAGGACAAAAATAAACAGAATTCTGATAACTATTTTGGTTCATTTTGCGATCCACTGATCCATGAATTGCATAATAAGGGGTAGTAGCATGTCTACTTTCCCGTCAAGAGGTCTTGTACGGTGGAGTGTATCCATAATAAGTATTTGCCTCCCAAGTCAGAACTTTCAACCTTAAAAATAGAACAGGTCTTGTATGGTGGAGTGTATCCTTGGACAAAAATTCTGAGGTATTGCTATGTATAATACGTACAATTAAAATTCTTTTATTTCTTTTCTTATATAAATTTTTGCTTTCCTATACAAAGGGCTGGCTATGGATCCGAAAGTGAAGCAGATGAGGAAGCAGCAACAGTTACTTTGCCTACTGATCTTGGTAGAATTAATCGTGCTTCAACAAAAAGTGCTGTCAAGCTGCAAGAGATTGGACCTAGAATGACTCTTCAACTCATCAAGGCTGAGGATAAATTATGCTCTGGCAGAGTCATAATCAATGAAAATGGTACGTCTGTGTTGTCGTACTTTTCTCGTGTGAAAAGATAAATTGTGCTCTGGTAGTCATATTCAATGAAAATGGTACATCTCTGTTGTGATACTTTTCTCTAGTGAAAAGATAAATTTTAGTTATATTGGTTTATAAAATCATAGAATAACTGAGAAACAATTTCTGAGTTTAAGTAATTCACTACAAACCTTTAATTTGACTAAAAGAATGTCGTCTGCATTCCTCTACTGACCACCACATGTTGGCTATTCAACAAAGAACTGATCCTTGTATGCCTGATGAAGTGATTCCTTTGTTTTTGCACACATTTCCTAATATCCACATAAATAGTTGAACTGATTTTTTTTATCTTGTTTGCGACATATCTTCGATCTTCTAGATGAACACAACGTAAATCCAACGTCTAGAAATGTGACTTCATACTAATACATTCTCCAAGTCATGATGGTACTTGGAAGCTTAGCTCATGTGACTTGTAGTACCCTTTGAGATTGATTGAGATTGTGATGTTTGATTTGAACTACTGGTTTATCTAATTATCTTTCAATTTTGTGCATGCTTTGTTACTAGACTTCCTTGACAATTCTCATTTGCCTTCTGTCCTTCCAGGAAATGATAATGGCAAAGGAAAGAATGATGGCAAGAAGCAAGATGATGAAGATCACAATGATTCGGAAGATAATGAAGAAGATATGGAGGAAGACGAGGAATAGAAGGGGTTTGTAATTTAAGGGAAGTAGTCTTGACTCTTGAGAACTTGGAAGTAACGTGAGGATTTAGGCAGCTTTATAACATTTCAGAGATTTTGGCATCAGGTTGGGTGGCTTCTTGGTGCAAGTACTGGCACATGTTTTGTTTTCAGTTTATTTAAGCTCTTTTCTATTTATTTTACTACTGTAATATCTCCCACAACTTTTTTTTTTTTGGCCTTTTTCCAAAAAGAAAGTAAAGTGAAATACTGTCTTGATTTGGAGTACATTTTCTTTCGAGCGAAAGTGTAGCTAGAGAAAGGTTTTCTTGTTTGTATAGAAGCCATTGAACCTTGGACTACAGAACGACACTAGGAAGTTAGGGGTGGTTTAAACTTTCTTTGATTTGTCACAAGCATTTAATTTTAATTCAACATGGCACATGCATTTTAAAAATTAAAATTTTTTCTTTTGTTACATTGGGGTGTTCAAATTTGACACTGTAAGTAAGTGTGAGAGGTATTAACCGTTTATGTTAAGTTCTAAAAATTTAAACTTTAAGTTGCAAAGTTGAATAGATTCTAAGAATATGATATTACTCATTGTCTACCATTTTATCAAATACATTGCTCAATTTTCAGGCTTTCCAATCATATTAAGAGTTCTCTTTTTCATTATGTGATTGCTTATTTGAAGCGTGGTTGTTCAGACCAAAAAAAGTGTGGTTACTCAGACACAAAAAAAAAAAGTGTGGCTACAATTATGAGCTTGAAAAAAAAATGCTCTTACTATTTTACTCTGGGGACGTTACATGTACACAATCAAGGTGGCCACAAGAATGTAGTACTTGTTTTACGTAATATCTACTTCAAATTCTTCATCCTGTAGAAGCATTGACTCTGGTATCCTCTCTCATGAACTTATAAAAGGCAAAACTCGAGTTTTAACACCATCACATTCTAGTAGGCGAGCAGTGCATTAAATGTTCATGACTATTCGCGTACTACTAAAACACCTTTTAAGTGTTTGAAATAAAAGAGTAAAAAGAAACTATAGATTCAAATACTATTATTTTACTAAAGAAGCAATTTCAGCATTGCAAGCATGTCAGTCAGAAGCAATTGTATATTTATGTAAAGAGAATAGATCTTAACCCTTATATAAAATTTAGTATCAGTCAAGTGCAATAAGTGAGGTATGAGGTCCTTAAGATTTGATTAATCCAAAAGAAACCACTTCGTACAATTCTTGAAAACAGCTGAAAATTACTATGCAGTGGATCTTCAATCACCATCAATATCTATCCTCTGGCCTGCAGGCAGAGTGAACTAAAATATCTACAGTTCAAACTCTTAAACCAATAGATGATTCTCAACCCACTGGAAACCTACGAAGTTTTATGGATATCATGCAGGCGTTTGTTAAGTATGGCAGCATAGTCACCAAACTGAATGTCGGTTGGTGGATGCAAGTCAAAAACAAAGGAGATAGGCCTTGATACCAACTTTGGCTTTTTAGTGGTGACTGTGTCTGGTAACTTCCCAAAGCTTGTTTCATCAAATGGAAATGACTGCGTGAGGAAGAAGAAACAGTCTCTGCCAAATTTTTCCACCTGAAACAGTATTACATTCTATTAGACGTGTATCCCATTATCACCACCGAGGTTCAGGGTTAATTATAGTATCCTCTGTTTCTCAAGTGATAAATCTCTTATCACTTTCTAATTCCAGTCGTGTTGGAAGCAAAATATAAATTTTACAACAGCAATGATTACCTGAAGTTGTGAAAATCTGAAATTGTTCATTGTTAAGATAACTTGAACTTCGTACAGTTCATCAGCCAATATTCGGATGGCTAGACACTCAAAGAAGTTTTGCAAGAGATGCTTCTGTTGGTCCAAATTTTCACTATAGCTTTCGAAATTAGGAAACCATAGTACACACTTTACTTCCTTCCAAGGGATGGGGCTCATCCCTTCTTTGGCTATGATTGTCTGGTATGGATGATTGAGGCCCCATAGGATTCTGATGCCTGTCAAAGACGGGTCAAACATTGTTGTTTCTGACAAACATGTAGTTGTCACTACCTTGGACGGATCATAGTAGCGAGCAAGATTAGAGGCAATGTGAAAATCAGTGTCATCCAATAGAAGAATGCATCCATCAGAAGATGTGGGAAACAACTTCAGAAGAGATGCAGCATCCGCATCATTATCTTCTGGTAGGCTGAAATTTGAGCTAGCTGATGATGTCGACGGATCCATATCATGTGAAAAGAAACATGACTGTCCATTGCGGCATCCCTGTAATAATAATGATAAAATATAATACTGAAATATTAACAAACATTATTCACTCTGTCCCAAATAAGGATGTCCTGTTTGATTGCAATATTAACAAATATTATTCCCTCTTTCCCAAATAAGGATGTCCAGTCTGATTATGCTCAAAGATCAAGAAAGCTCAACATGTGAAGTGCCAACTCATTTTTGTTATTCACAGCCTTTCTTGGGATAATAAGCACAACAACAAATTGTAGTGGCATAATTTCGGATTAGGTACATTAAGAAACTATAGCAATTAGACAATTACTACTTTGACTGGATATGTATTTCGAGATGGACCAAAATAAAAAGGACATACTTTTCAGGACGTAAGGAGTAATGCCCATATGATGTCAGAATAGTGAGATACCTGCAAGGAAAAGAAGAATTTGCATTGGGGTCTCTTAGCTTGAACTGAGTGAGAAAACAAGCATTGACTGCCCCTGTTACAGAATCCCTTCATAAAAAATACACAGACAGAAGCCTGCCCATTGACATGAGTATTATCATCAACACTACCGTGATGATGACCAGAAGTGTCCTCCGCATACAGAACTCTTATCTGTTCAACACAAGAAATAAAGGGAAACTAATCAATTTATGAAGGATGATGAAGAAAAGAAGTTGTAAAACATACATAGGATGCCACCTCTTTGATAACTGCAGCTAACTTTTCAGCAACATCATTGGTGCGGAAGTGATTGAAAGCAACATATGGTACTGCAACACATTTTCTTCTTTCACTTGATGGATCAAGAAGTTCCTCATCCGCGGCAACTGCATCCACATGGTCATTTGGCAGACATTCGAGAAGGCAAGTGTGTGAGAATTCATAAGGATCACGGTAGGATGGTAAACCATCAGATGTACCCAGAAATTTGGGTCGAAACCGGTGCACTGAGTTTAGTATATCATCATCTGAAAAGGTAAAGACTGAAGTTGAAATAACTTCAAATGAAAGGAAAAACTAAAAATAACTGAAAATTGACTTGTCCAGAAGCATCATGGAAAATTATGCTAAGATAATTGTAATGTACAAACATACATATTTCTGACACACTGAGTAGCGATGATTGCACGAGATTATGGAAAGAGCACCATTCTTCTTCAATTTTGGGCAGCAGTATGGATGTAGCTTTCATCTCATCTTTCGGCCCATCAATTTTTAGAATTTGCTTCAAATACTCAACTCTGTGCTTATCCTTTATAAGAAAGCAAAATAAGTCACTTCTTCAAATATCTAGGAACATGGCGTCCAAAAGGTTAAGTATTAGCATATAAATATCAAAAAGCAGATCATAAGTGTAAAAGATTATAACCCAATTCCGGGGCCTCACCTAACAGCTTAAACTTTTAAGTGGAACTAAATGGTTAGAAGTTCGAATCTTTCCCCCACCCATTCTAAAAAAAATATAATTAAAATTTAAGCACAAGGCATGAGGAGGGCCTGTGCATTCTCCACGCTTACAAGCCCAATGGGCTTGCGCATGCCTGGACGTGTAAGAGATAATAACCTATTTATGGAACCTCACCTAACAGCTTAAAATTTTAGGTGTAATGGTTATTTGGACAATAAGGATTTGGTAGAAAAGTTTTGCTGTCTTTCAGTGTTCATTTGAACATCCCAACTTTAATGCTAAAGTAATACAAAATGTTCAGACTATTCAGCAAAGTATTTGAGGAAAGATATGCCACTTTACCCTGAAAACACGTTGCCAAAACTGAAATGCACACAAGTTCCCCATGAATACTTCTTCCTTCCTACCATTCAAGACTCTGTTCTTACCATCTCCACCAAAGTAGGCTTCAATGTACTTGGTAAACTGATGCAACATTGATTAAATCAGAAACTGAAAATTAAGAAATTAAGTACACCTGAAAACTGCAAATGTGATTCAATTAATAGGTATTACCAAATATTCCTCCCCAAATGGATGAAGAACAGGTAGAGGTTGAGTATCCATCAATATACCCAGCAAGATACCTTCACGTAGCATCCCAAGGTCTCCAAACTTGAGTACTAGGACAGAAGAATCAAAAGACAATGAAAAACTAGCAAGTAGACGTCCATAAAATGTTGGCTCGTAGCGACCTCTTGGTGTCCTTTCCAGTGCGTGCATGTGAACAAGCAAATCCAGTGAATCTTCTACAACTTGCAAATCTGGTGGATCCAGAGCCTTCTGCAATAAGACTGGCATCAAAGTTCCATCTGTTAGAGAAAATTCAATTTTCACTGTAGAAGAACATACTCTGCTAAATGTGCATTGAATCGCCATTTTTCTACAAATATAAAATAGCAGGTGATGTAGAAGAACAGCCACAAAACAGAATGTTTTATTCCACAAACTCTGGAAGGTAGAATGTTGCTTTCAAATCTTTATTGATCTGAAATGTCACTCCCAAATTATTAACACAGATGGTGGGTCATTAACCACTTATAAGCCATGTTATCCAAATACAACACCACAGACATTAGGATGACCAATATCATAGAAAAGTATGCTTTAGAAGAAAATTAAAGAGTCCCAAGGCAGTCCACTAGAAAAATTCATTATTAGAGACCAAGTTGGTAAAACTTCGATATACCCAAAATGAGCATTGTTTGGTATACAGATTCTGATGTGCTTAAAAGAAAAATAGAAATTTTTACACAAAATCATGTGTAGCTCAAATGATGCAAGATTTCTCAAATCAGACACCCTTCCTGACACTTACCAATATAACCATCTTTCAATCAGGGCTATGGTACAGACTACTACTTGTGACAAACATCAAATAACATCACTTAAAATGAATCTCGTGTCTCCACATTTATTCTATAATGCTATCCATTAAAAATTAATCTCAGTGCACCTTCTATAGAACCATATCAATGTTAGACAGAAATTATCCTCCATAAGGATACAGCTACAGAGACCACAAAAACCAACAAAGCCTTATTACCTTTGAAGAGTGATAAAACAACCAATGTGGAGGCCGAAATGATGACCTAATTTTAGATACTGGAACAAGTAAGCTGAAAAGACTACTTTCCAATTGCATAGTTTTGCTTACATATCCTCATTCTTTGAAAATAACCCCTGTAACATGGTGTCTAGTTCGCCAGATTGGTTGGCAGTAGTCATAACTTTACTAAATGCAATCACTCATTCACGCAGGATGTCAAGTTACCTATGGTTTTGCCCATGCTTCACTCAATTTTCTGCTGCTCAGACAGAAAGAATGTTAAAAACAGACTCCTAAGACACTAGAACCTGGCATGGGTCAGGTTTCAACCACCCAGAACAAGACAACTGCCTCCATATTTTCAAACATACCCAGAATCATGAAAGAAGAAATCAATAGAAAGCATTTATATGAATAAATATTATATTTTCAAGTGTAATGGAAGTAAATTTTGCTCCTTAAACAAGAACCAATGGTGACTACCGAGTTACGACCAAACTGACATACCTTTGGGATCATTAATAGCTTTAGATTCAGCACAGCAAATTAAGAGAACTTGTTGCCTTAGGGATAACCTCAGTATAGTTGGAACCTCATAATCCTCAAACTTGCTGAAAAATGACCCAGTAACCAACCTATATACCTGGCCATCACACGTTCGACCAGTTCTACCTCTACGCTGCTCAGCCTACAGAACCATGTAAAACTTAGAAACAATGTAAGAAAATCCATAATCACAGTTAAATTCTCTAGTACCTGTGATTTGGAAACCCAAACAAGTTCCGTAGATTCCTTCTTCCGAAGATTGTCCCAATAAACTTGTAAAGACCGACATGAATCAATTACATAAGCCACTTTGGGTATTGTCACAGATGATTCCGCAATATTCGTAGCCAATATGACCTAATAAAAAACCTGATCCCTTTAAGAGAGCATCCATAACTATAGGAGATGCATATTATAGAGGAAAAAGGATACTTTGGAAATATAAAACCAGAAAGATGAAATCCTCTACAGTCATAAACAGAGGTGAAGTAATAAATTACAATTCTCAAACTTCATCTCAAGTTCTAAATTACATGTATTGAAACTATCTTTGCAGTTTTAAGAGCAAACAATCAGAGCTTTCAAACAAAGCAATATTACAATTATCATATAACCTTATAATAGTGACAGAAAGATTGAAGGATAAGGTAAGTTTTAGAGAAATAAACATAACTTCCTCAAATGAAAGTCAATTGTAATTTAATCCACTTGATTCTTCTATCACGACTTCATGATAAGTTTAACTTCATGCAGGCTAAATCCTTTTGGAATTCTACCATGACTTGATGATAAGTTAAACTTCAAGCAGGCTAAATCCATTTGGAAGTACCTTGCGATGGGACTTCCAGATCTTCATAGCCATCAGAGCTTGTTCAGTGTCAATACTGCTATGTAAGATATGAATCTTGAAAGTTGAAGCAAGTGGCGTCAGGAGTTGCCATTGCTGCTCCAATGAATAGTATGTTGGAAGGAAAATCAAAATGCTTTTCTCGATATCTTTCTCATTCTCATGGATATGCAACACCAATTCATGAATAAGTTTGTACAATTCAGGCTTAATATCAGCATCAGATGTGGAAGGACTTAGACCAGAGCAATATCGTGTAGGGATTGACTCAGAACTTATCCCAAGATTGTCAGCTACCTGTACAGAAAACAGTAACATAATCATTATGTACATATCATGTGACACAGACTAAATTACAACAGCATCTCCAACCCCTGTTTTCCCTCTTAAATTCATGTTCAATGAGATACTACAAAATATTTTCTCCACAAAACTTCATTACAGTTTTAGGTCTGTAATTTTTCCATCATAATGAGCCGGTACTATAAACATCTTATTTTAGTAACACAACATCCTATATCCCTGAACCATCCAATACAGTAAAGCTTATGCTACTCATTAACACTGTTACTGTTAAAAATTCATGTATTCTGGCCTCAGTGATTTTGTCCAGAACATGTCAAACTTTTGTGATCACTATTCTCTATTTGGAAACAAACTATAATGAAACTTTTCACTTTGTCCACCCACTCAAAGCTTCAGAAACCATCCTCTAGTCCAAACTTTCTACAAATAGATATCCACTTCCACTAACTTCTTCAATTATAGACACCAGTAGCTACTATACTGCAACCATATTCTTCCTAACCCTTCAAATGAAAAATGCAGATGATGACCTTTTTAGGTGCTCAAATGAATTTTTTTAAGTTCCAAATTAGTAAGAAAATAAAGTAAATGCTCTTTATTCTAAGGATTCTCTATAATTAATTATAGATTAATAGTGCAGAGAGTCAAGTAACAGGAATTCATAAAGTATGATTATTTTAAATCGGGAGCACTAAGGTTGTGCAAACAATGCATAAAGAATCAAATGAAGCAATAACTTTTTTCAGCAGAGGGAGAGAGAATCATGAATGCTTTCAAAATCCATCAAATGCTTATTTTTTTTATTTTTTTCTGGTTAAAAGTTAGAGGATGAAGAGTAAACTTAAAACTACCAGTACATCACATGGATGAAAGAGACAAAAAGATTTATTAACTTTGAGTATGCAAAATTAACAGGAAGAAATCTCGCAGTTTATATGTGCATGCCTGTTCAAGATAAGAAACGCTTCTCTGAAAAATGGTTTTCTGATTGGAGCTAGGAATTGCAAGCACTTCAACTCGTTCACCCCTACCAAGATCCCGGAAGTAATCCTTGTATCGTGCAATATGAGCAGTTGCAGACATCAAAACTACCCTGAAAAACAAAAGTTTATTAGATCCTTGTGGATAATAATGGCCCTCGAACATTGGACTAGAAGCAGTTAACGCAGTACAGCCTGACTAATCAGACTATCAACTGAGACATCTATGCGTCAGGTTGCCCCCAGAAACCATGTGACCCAGAAGTCAAACAAACAGTTTGACTCATTAGCAAAATTCAGTTTCTGTTAATTTACACATTTGTTATATAAATTTTCCTTTTATAACAATAACAATTATGACAAGCACTGATTCAAAATAAAAGAGCTACATGCATTGTTAAATGGATGCTCTTTCACCATTTAGTTCAATTAGGCATACATCTTGTAACCCGAACATTCGAACAATTATAACATTGTGATTTCTGAGAACTACAAGGAATATTAAGCTCGCAACTATTTTTCTGTTTTTGTTTCTATCTAGGAGGACATCTTGTCGTCTTCATTGTACTTCATTTCTATCTTAATATATATATATATATACATATAAAGAGCACTACAAGGAATATATAAGGCTCACAACTGCAGAGAAGGTTTATCTCAGATTTGCTTGAAAAAATTGATACACTTATTACCATGGAGATTCTGGCTGAAGTACAAAATGACTAACTGCAAAATAGTATTGATTTGGGTGAAATCAATAAAAGCTATTGACTATAATAATCACATCATGGTCTAAGCACGTTTCTGCTAATGATTTTGTTGATTGACCCTTCATATGGTCACTTTCCAGGTCACTGAATTCTCCATGTTTAAGAAGACTGTTGTAAAGTACCACAAACAAACACACAACTTTATTAGGCATTCATGACACCAGCACAGCATATGTTTCAAAACATAAGTAATTAACTAGGTGACCTGGAAGATAGTTTAATGAGAATAATATTGCACAGTAGAAGCCAAAGCATAAAATGTGTCACCAAACATAATAAAAACTAAGTCACCAACCTCAAATCCTTGTTCTTCAACAGAAACTGCTTCACACATACAAGTACAAGATCAGACTCGACAGATCTTTCATGCACTTCATCAAGAATAATAACCTTGTAGTTTAGTGCATTTGAACCCTTCTCTCTCATTTCATCCAACAACACTCCAGCAGTTTTGAAAACAATCTTTGATCTGCAGTACAATACATTAAATTGAATACAAGGGGGAAAAACAATCCTAATGTTAGCAATCCATCCCGAAGAAAAGAATAATAATGAGGAAAATAACAGATAAGCAACCTCCTAAACATCATTTTCCTATGACTAAGTAAACCATTTGCTGTATCATGTAAAATTTATTGCAAATAAAATATTGTAATCACGTATTAGATAGAAGAGACAGTAATGAGACAAATGGAGGCAGCAAATTTCATTTGGTTCGATGTCTTCAGACGTGGTACTTGTCTATAAGAAACAGAAACATCTTTATTAGATTTAAATAGAAGTCCATTCCAGACAGAATATTGTCAGCTGTTGAAACCAAAAATACAGTGGAGGACAAAGGAATGGGTAATCATATAACTAAGAAGGAAAAAAAAGTAAGAGCAAATATATGTCCAGTTGTCACGGGCAGGAATAAGGGTCAGCAAAGTACCTTGCTGATAAGTGCCTTGAATGTCCAATATGATACCCAACCTCTCCTCCCAATTCACAATTGCGCGCTTTTGCAACCATTTTAGCAACAGCTACCACGGCAAATCTTCTAGGCTGTGTACACATAATGGGTTGTATGTTTTCTTCTAGAAGAAACTGTGGAACTTGTGAACTTTTACCTTGATTATTTAGAAGCAGGGGGGAATTGCATCAACAAAATGACGAGGATATTCAAAACAATTAAGCAGAACACACTCCTCATTAATGCCTTCTCTAATGAACCATCAATATTTGCTAAATCCTAGCAATTTAATCTACATTCTTCCCGTATAAATGCATGCACCAACTAAATTCGTCACTAATAACCCAATAAATTTTTCTTTAAAAAATAACAATCTCAACTTTCGGTCACACGCGATCTTCAAACTCCATAATAATCCAGAAAGTATGATATTATGACTCAATATGAGTAATGAAAAATATCCAAATAGTATGATTAGTTTTATCTAACACGGTTCATGAAAGCAGCATAATATCTCCGTGAACAAATTGAAACAAACTTGTACTGAATGCTGAACAAATTTTCTATGTATTCTTCAACATTAATGGAGTAAAAAAAATTGACCAGTTCACAATTCATGCACTTACAGACTTACAGTAATCAAAAGCACTGATAAAACGCGCCTGACAATAGAAAAGGGGAAAGGTGATCAACAATTCATAAGTATGACGTCAAAACACAAACCAAAATCAAACCAAACAGAGCCTAAATAGATAATTCCCCTTTGCCTCTAAGAATATGTAAAAACGACCGTGCAAGCCCAAATACACTCAAGGCAGCCAGAACTCAAAACACAATGCAGGCTATGTAGGAAAACCAAAGCCGGAAAGGGTTAGAAATAGGTACCGCAGCCAGTTTCTCCGACGATAACCGTGACACGATTATCGAGGATTTTCTCGACGATTTTCTCTCTGAGAGCCATCACTGGTAGAGACGAGAACTTGGAAGACGAAAATGGTGAAGAATACGATGAACTACATGAAGAAGTTGGAGAGGACGACGCCATTTTCACAAACCCTCAGGATCTTTCTCTTTTCTCAGCGATGAAAGAAAGAGAGAGAATTGAAAAATGAAATGGAAATGTACACTCCTTGCTCCTTAGTCCTCCTTTTGCTTTGCAGGTGACCAATGAGGGCTCTTGAAGCTAAATGAACTTTCTTCTCTCCCGGGCCTCAGACCTCTCTTTTCGCTCCGCGGTTTGATCGGACACAGTCGGGTGTAGCTGAGCTCGATAGCGTAAGCAGAGGATTTGACTACAAGTCAACTAACCTTGCTTTTTTTAATTTTGACTTTCGTTCTTTTCTGGCCAATCTTATGGCTGTTTGTAAATGCTAGACAATATGAGCGGAGTACCTGGAAGTCTCTGTAATACTTCTCTCGCACGTTTGGTCGGAAAAAGTGGGCCCGGAAGGGACGTATGTCGTGGGGCCAAGATTGCCGGATGTCGTTACTCACTGAAGGTTTTTCTTTTCTTATTTTATATGAAAAAGAATGTCATTAGATATTTTTTAACCATTTTGTATTTTTTCAACAAGAAAATTAAACAAAGTTCATAATGGCAACACGACATCTTTTTACTTTTTAAAATCTTAGATTTATAGGCAGTTAAACCAAAAAATAAATAAAAAATTAGAAAATCATGCCTATAAAAACTTTTAGATATTTGTTGGTTTTAAATACCATAAAATATAACTTTATAAAAATAAACAGATAATTTTTTTAAACCTTCATCATGTCCTAGATTTTAATTTAATTTTAGATTTTGTTCTCTATCTTATCTTCTTTCATCTAGTCATTTATATACCACTAGCATATAACAGTGTAAATATAAAAAAAATTATTTACTTTTTTAAAATATATTTTTAATATTTAATATTCTTGTATGATAAAATAATATTTAAATTTGTCATTCTACCAAAAAACAAAGATAATAAAATAATTGAAGGTGTCAATTATTTCAATTAGTAAAATCACTTACTCTTGATACTAATAACTTGTCAGCAAATCGTATATTTACTTAATTTTGAATCCCTGACTTAACTATAATTGAACCGAATAATGTCATAAATATATAGTTTATTTGATATTAATAATATTATACAATAATATAAACATACTTATAATTATTATATTTTTGACATTATAAATCTTTCATGTTTTTCCAATTTTTTTTCTTAATTATTATTCAACTACTTTACAACAAAGAGTTTATTAAAACAAATAAAATAAACAAGTTCATCAACATATATAATATTACTTATGTGTTTGAATATGAAAATGATATATATATATATAAATAAATAAAGATATATTAAATATAAATTTTAAAAAAATGTAAAAACAAAAAAATAAATTGGATTTTTTTACCTAAAAAATATATTTAATTTTGGATTTGAATGCATATTAGTATTATTCATTAAAATATTACAAAAATAAATCAATTTTATTTTTATTTTTTTAAAGGTTCAACATTTAAAACTGGTCCTATGTTGTCTGGTTCCATCTATTTATACAATCCAACCACTAAAACGGTTTTATAATATAAATCGGTCCGACCTGCCATCAGAGCGATGATCCGACTGGCTTGGTTAGGTTATTAATACATTATATATAATATAAAAAAAAAAATTAATAATACAAATCTATATTATGTTGTTGTCAAATATCGTATAATAATAAATTGAATAATTTTATATTATATGATTATCTTTATAGGATACACAAAAATAGAAAATAACTATCCACTTAAAAATAAATATTTTAAAAAAAATTAACTTTCTACAGCATGCAAGAAAACTTTTTCTCATTTTTTTGGTGTTAACATGTATTGCACATCGTATTTATGATAAAAATATTGGTAAATAGAATTGACTTACATATTAAAAAATTAAAATCAACAAATAAATCTATTAAAAATTAAATATATAATATAAATTTATAATTTTTCTATATTAATTCTTAAAATAGATAAAAACTAGACTCTTAATATTCTTTAATTTATAGTTTATTTTTTAATTTTAATTCATAAAATTAAGAATAATTGTCAAAAATAATTATAATCATATTATAATTAAAAAAAAATAGCAATCTATTTGAAACACATTATTTTAATACTATGAAATAATAATTAAATGTTACTCTTTATTAATGTGATTAAATAAATACTTAAATAAAATTAAAAATAAAATTTATCATAATATAAATCTATATTTTTTAATTCTTAAGGTAGAAGAATTAAAAATATAATTTTATAATAAAATAAAATTCCTATTATTTGATTTTTATTTTTGATTCATATTTTTTAAAATTCATAATACACTAGTAATATTTCTTAAATTCATGATATACTAGTAACATTTCTTTAAATTCATATATTTTTTTTAATTTTGATTCATAAAATTATGAAAAACTAGGAAAATAAATTAAGAGTAAAAAAGAATAATAATTATATTAATATTAAAATAAATAATAATTAGAAAAAATAATAGTCACAATATTTTAATATTACAAAATAATAATAAAATGACACAAATATAATAATAAAAACTCATAATGGTATTTAATAAAATAAAAAATATGTAACTAATCAATTTTATATGTAATATATATATAGATATAGATTGCATTATTCAAACACAACTCTAATTTTAAAAAAGATTTTTCCACTCCAATAACTATTTACTTTTTTTTATGTTTCCAAAAAAAAAAAATCCCTTTTACTTAGATATGTTTTTTTGTTTTTTGTTTTCTAAATTCCATCAAATTTAAATAAGAACAAACACCTAAAAATTTTTTTTTTTTAAAGTTCAAAAAAAAAAAAAAAAAGTCTGGGGGCTGCGACGAGGCTAGTTGGTATTGGTATATAAACGACAGTGGCGTAAATCTTATGACGTTGCATCTCACAATAAAATCGTCGTATATATCTTACCACGGTAGGTGCTATTTTATTCTCCTCGTAATAACCTACCTTAGGTAATCCCTTTAGTCCTCGAAAAACCCTAAAGCTCCGCGCCGCCGAGATCGGTGTGATCCTCAAGTCATAGAAGGTAAAGTCGGTTTCCGGCCATAGAAACCATGAAGCATTCTGTAGTTCTTCGATTTTCCATAGAGAAAATACAGGAGAATAGCAAAAGAAATTCGAAATTTGGTTTTTTATTTTAAGTTATATGCCAATATTGTTCGGTAGATTGTTGGATTATGCTGTCGTAGTTTTATGTCTGGTAATCAGGTTATCTGGGCAGTGTTCTTGCTCTTGAGATGTTAATTTCATGATAATGTTTTTTTTTATTTGTTTTTGGTTTTTGCATTTTTTGAGCTAATTGTTTTTCTATGATGTTATATATATATATAAAGGAAAAATGAGTAGCCGTTCAGGTTCAAGCAGAACTCTCTACGTTGGGAATCTTCCTGGTGATATACGTGAGAGAGAAGTGGAAGATTTGTTTTACAAGGTAATGATCATGACAACAGGGTAAAACTTCCAATTTGGTTATTTTATGAATTCTGGGTGGCACAAGGTTACGTGGATTAGGGCAATAATTACATAGTTATCATATAAATAAGATGGCAAAAGTAAATGCCAAATTTGGTAAACAGCTTATCTTTCAGGAAAGATTAGTGTTGATGATTGGGGCAAAACAATATCCAGGTAATAATGACAATGGAAATAGTATCTAGAGCTTTATATATCTCTAGTTATAGGTCTCCAACTATCTATTCTATAAACTGCCCAAGTTTCTTAGTGAGAGAGGGATGCACGGGTTTACTTAAACTGAATTTACATTCTTTTTCAATAGTACATCTGACCACCACGACTTAGTGGACCTCAGTTGTTCCTTTGTGTCCGTGGGTTGCATTTGTTTATACTAGTCAAGTTGGTCCTTAAAAGTAAGGTGATTCTAGAGATGGGATTTTCATGGGAGCTGGTAACAGGAACGCGAAATTCTACATAGTATAATAACTTCGAATGGGTGAGTTTAAAAGAATACTTAATGGACTTGTGAATATAACTGCATAAGTAAATGAATGCACCCATTTAGGAGAACAGAATGTTGATACTGATTGCATAGATTGGGTGAGTTTAGTTTTAGTTTCCGCATTGATGTGTTAAGTAGCAGTTAGATTTTTAGAAACTTATATTTGATTTGAGCTGCAAGAAGCATGAATTTTGGTTCTCTTATATGATATCACTTTGCAGTATGGACCTATAGCCCACATTGACCTCAAGGTTCCGCCAAGGCCTCCTGGTTATGCATTTGTAGAGGTGAGTTTGGAGCTGCAGAAATGAATAAAATTTGTCTCGTCCCTACCCCAAATATCATTTAATGATTACGATTGCAGTTTGAGGATGTTCAAGATGCTGATGAGGCGATTCGTGGTCGCGATGGCTATGAGTTTGCTGGGCACCGCTTACGGGTTGGTTATGTTTTACTTTCTATTGATGATTTGATACTACTTGTGCCCATGCTAAAATTCCGATTCATATTCTGCAGGTAGAACCTTCGCATGGTGGGCGTGGTCATTCATCATCAAGGGATCGTTATAGCAGTCACAGCAGTGGTCGGGGTGGGCGTGGCGGAGTATCGAAGCGCTCTGAATATCGTGGTCTGTAATTTATTTGAAACACTTGTTATTTGCTAAGATGTTCCATTTGATTCACATATATATATATGACATTCCCTTCCTTTTTTGTGCAGTATTGGTCACAGGATTGCCCTCTTCTGCTTCATGGCAGGATCTTAAAGTGAGATTTAGTAACTAATTGTATCTATAGATATTCTGGAAACTAAATTGACTTCATGTAACAATGTTTTGATAATTACTCCAATTCAGGATCACATGCGAAAAGCTGGAGATGTTTGTTTTTCCCAAGTTTTCCGTGATGGAAGTGGTGAGATGCATTTAAATTGAAGCTTTTCATTTCAAGTTCATAGATTGTGTTTGATGTGTTGGAACCCACCTCCCCACCACCCAAAAAAAAAGGGGGAAGCTTTTAATTTCAAGTTCATATATTGTATTTGATGTCTTGGAAACCCTTACTCAAGACTTGCATTTGACCCCTCATAACTTGGTGTGATTAATTTGGTGTCCTTTTCTTGTTGTAGCTACAACAGGGATAGTGGATTACACCAACTATGATGACATGAAGTTTGCAGTAAGTTAATTTGATACTCTCTTCTCTACTAGTTTTCCTAAATTCTAGAGAACAAATCTATAGGAAGCACTATACCAGTTCAGGTGGCAGGTATTATAGATACTGGTGATGGGTATATATCCAATTTTACAGGCATGACAATGGTACACTGAATAATAATATAAGTATATATATATATATATATTGAATAAGATATAAAGGATGCATGTAGAGATGTATAGAAAACGTTTTAAATGTTAGGGGTAATATTGGTTCAAAAAGTTGATCAAAGTGAAAATTAGAAGACAAAAAAATGAAATATATCTGAGCAATATGAATTTTTGTTATATATCTGATACAGGTACAGTGAATTTCTAGGATAAATCCATACTTCCTACATAAATATAGGAGACCTGTCAACTTTGGATGTTTTCACAGCCTGGATCAGTACCATAATGTGTCTGAAATGTTGATGTTGCTCTATGCAGATAAAAAAACTTGATGACTCTGAGTTCCGGAATGCATTTGCTCGGGGTTATGTTCGTGTATGTACTAACTATCTTATTTTGGAAGTTATGTTTTATATCAATATATCTAGTATATTTTACTATTCTTGTAGGTGAGGGAATATGATTCAAAGCGAGATTCCTCAAGGAGTCCTACTCGCGGAAGATCTTATTCCAGGGGCAGGAGCAATAGCCGCAGTCGTAGCCGAAGTTACAGTCGAGGCAGGAGTCCAAGGTTTGACAATCTTGCTTCAATGCATAGAACTTCTACTTGTTTAAGAGTTTTGCCAATTATATAATTTCTGTGCAGCAAATCTCCAAAAGCCAAATCTTCACGCCGTTCACCTGTTAAATCTCCTTTAGGATCTGCTTCTCGTTCTCTCTCTAGGTCAAGGTCTCGTTCTTTGCCAGGGTATGCATTCGTCTTTTGAATATTTCTGTTCTGTTATGCTCAATAATATCTATATTGTACTTTGCAGTCTCATTGTTGTAAAGGTGTTTACATTTGCGAATACTGTTTGGAATCAGAACAGGTTGGACAACCTTTTGGGGCATCTAATAAATTTTCTTTTTAAATAGTCAGTATCTATGCCCATCACTAAAAGGGCATTTTCATATTTCACAATTAAAATTTGGGGAATATACAGATTATATGTGTGTGCGTGCTTTCTTGTGCACATGTCCAGAGTGCTAAATTGTTTTCGCTCAATTCACATGCGTTTGGCCTAGGGAAAATTTTCAATTTCCAATTGTTGAGCCAGTTGCCTAACTATATTGTAAATATAAACTATATGTTTTCTCCTATTACCCCCCCAAAAGGGGCAAAAAGGAACCTGTTTAGAGGTGACTAACAGGTGAGATGTTGGTGTCTTTTGATTCTCTAACCCCTGTTGCAATTATTCGCTCTTTCCACTGGTTGGATTCATGGATTGTTGTTCTTTTGGTGGTTGGGGTAGCTGAGAACATATGCCAGATTGTCAGAATATTCATTTTCCCTTTCCTTTTGTTTGCATGAAAATTCCATTGTTTGTTTTTTTAGATATGGATACTTGCGGCAAACTGGGAATTGGAAATTAGGAACTTGATTGGATTTTGTTCATTGACTACAACTCATTTGGTTGTGGAGGTATGATGTTTTTTAGATGGGCGACTTTGGCTGCCTTCATGATCCCTATGTTCTAATGCTTTTAGCATTGTACATGTCCATGGGTGCTAGATTTGGAACAAGGACATCATGGATTGCTATATTAGAGCTGGATATCTTGTGTACTAATTGCCTTTTGGATTTGGAACCATCAATGAACAAACGACAATTTCGTTACAATTGTCAGCTCCAACATTTGCCAAGCCAATTGGATGCACTATCTGGATTGTCTGGATTATGGTGCTGTTGGGAAGAATTCTTCTGTCGGGTCCACTTGTCTCTTAATATTACCTTGCTATGCTTTATTATGAGTTTTGCTTTACATGTTTATTGGTAGGATTTATATGAATTGACCTGATTTCTTTGCTGTTGAATTGCTATATATTTATGGTTTTACGTCATACCCCTGTTGGATATGGTAACTCTGACGTGGGAGAGGCATCAAGGCTGTTGGATCAAATTTGATAAAAGGGACTTGTGGAATTTAAATTGGTTGTTTCTGGAACTTTTGCAGATCTCGTTCAAGATCCAGATCTCCATTGCCTCCTGTGAGTAAATCCTAACTTGATCAAGTATTAATTTTGCTACTTGGAATTTTGTCATTGCTGAATTAGATCTCTTTTGACTTGCCACATGCTTCTGGTGGCTGTCTGGCTGGGCCATTGGGTCTAGCAATGCATGTAGGGATGACATAGAACGGGAAAAGTCTCACTTTCCTTAACTGTGTAATATGTTTTTTCAGTTCTTTTTGGTGCTGGCATGAGAAGTCTTGTAGGATTTAATGCTTTTCGAAGCACGTTTTGAGTTTGAATAAAATATGGTTATGGTAGACCAGCTTTTCTTTTTAGTATTTTTAAGAATGCCAAATTGCCAATTCTTTGATAGCGCCTGAAACGAACAAGTAAAAGCCCAAAAAGGTGCAGTACCAGCAGGAGCCCAAGCAGGAGCAAGAGCAAGAGCAAGAGTTTGTCTCGGTATCTTTCTTGGATGCTATATATTTGGTATTGATAATGCTGTTTGTGCACTACATAACTTGTATTAATTTTTTCTCATGTTTGGAACACGGTCTGATGACAGGTAAGCTCGATTGTTGCTGATCGGTATAGATGACAGTGATGTCTTTGGACTTCTGGGAGTAAATTATAATTGGCATGTTGAAGCAGTTATTGCTTCATTGAACTCTTTGAATTGAACTGATACTATAATTTGACAATGTTGCTGTATCCTAAATCAGATTAAATTTTATGAACTCTAGCTTTGGAGTTGTAAGCTGTTGTTAATCTTATATTTGTTTCATCACTTTATCAATATGTACTCCTGTTATAAACTATATGTTGTGATGTTGTTCCTTGGTGAAAGGCCCCCAAGGACGTGTACTATCGATTGGATGACAATTGCATTGTGGTTTGGGCACTTTTTGAAGAACTTTTTTAATTTGCTGGTCTAACTGGACAAGAGCCCACTTCATATCCAACAAGGACAAGTTGATAAGAAATTAGCCACTTGTGTGAAGTTGCCAGCAACTTGTGATGCATGTAATATAAAAATGTCAAATCCTGTGGCTCTTTTCCCGCCATTCATTTTGTCTCTAAAGTGAAGGACCCCCCTGTCCCACCACCTCTTTGGTCCAATAACTACATCGAACGCCCACCACGTAGCTGAATGCTTCGGAAAAGTTTTTTCGTCGGTTTCTCCCATTTTCAGACTCACGACAGAGGATCAATTATTGTCAGTGGAGTGGACTGTTGGTTTTGGTCGCAGTTGAGCGAGTTTTGTTCTTATTTTGCAAGCCCAAGGATTTTTACCCAGTGAATTCTTCTTTGGTTCCTTGTTTCTTGCTGATCACTAAAGGTTGGAAAAACTTCACTTACAACCTCTCCATAAATGAAAATTGAAAGACTTTACATATTCATCGAAGTTATTTTTTGAATAGAGTTTTAGGAATCATTTGCATGATGAAGACCAGAGTTTTCTAGCTGCAATAACAATAACTTTTAAAACCTCATTACAATTTCAATTGCAAAATCTTTTTTTTGTGTGTGTGTGTGTGAGCAACTGCAAAACAAACTAATGTGAATCTGGGGGCATAAGATTTTCCACCGACTTTGCCTTCAAAAATGGTTGTATGGGTAAGAGGAAAAAGAAGATGATAATAGGTTCCTGCTATGAGCAAGGAATAATTGTTATGTGTAGGAGAGATAATTGTTGTGTACGAGAGATATTATTAGTGTGGAGTGGAATGGTTTAATGTAAGGTTCATGTTATCATGTAAAAACGACAAATTTAAAAAATAATAACCATTTTAATTATATAAATTATATAACACTAGTTAGTTAAATTATTTCATTATTTTCTAAACAAAAAAATATATTACAATTCATTTTGAATAAACTAAGTTACAGTTTTTTTTTTCCAAACTCACGGTTAGTTTTTGGTTTTACGCAACTGGTTCTCTAATACTCAATTACAGGGCTGATTCTCATACAACCACCAAACGCCATTCTCAGTTTTTGTCTATAAAGCAAGACTCGAAATCCATCAAAAAGTGAGACACGACGGTAATATATTTAGACCCAATCGTCATCTTCTCCACAGAACCAACAAACCCAGATTTAGCCAGAAAATCGAGGTTGATACTTATTTCTCTTCGATTTTTTTCTTTCGAACCAGTAACAATGGTGGAAACTGTTTTCTCAAAGCTTTCCGACGACGTTATTTTCAATATTTTCGGTAAGCTTGAAGATGACCCACGAAATTGGGCTCGCCTTGCTTGCGTTTGCAACAAGTTCTCGTCTTTGATTCGAAACGTTTGCTGGAAAAACAAATGCTGGCAGACCATTCCTTCCGTTGTCTCTGATCTCCTCTGCGATGATTCTGCTCCTCCGGGGGGCTGGGCTTCGTTGCATAAGCTCGCCGTGTGTTGTCCCGGGATCCTTCAAGCAGGCGTTCTCTTGGAGAACTCCGACTTTGGGCTCGAGCGTGATATTGGCCCAGATGAGAATTACAAGAGATTGTCCTCGCCGCAAACAAGCAAACCATCCACAGAGACTATCTCGATTCGTATTGATACTAATTCTGAGGCACTTGTTTCTGCCTCTGATTGTTCTTGGTCCCTATACGATGATCTATATTATGATACTATCTATAATGTTTCTGAAACCCAAGATGGTTCTGAAACCGAATTTTGTCAAGAGGTTGAAAAAGGTGTTGTCAAATTAGGTTGCGAATTTTCCGAACGTAAGAGGAGGAAGATTTGCAGATCAACGAGGTCGCATTTGGCTTCTGGGGTTTGGAATCTGAGTAGGGAGCAGGGCAATAAGCTTCTTGCTAGACAATTTCGAGATGATTGTCTGTATATTTGTGATTGGCCCGGTTGCGTGCACGAGGAGACGCGAAACTACATGCTTTTCAGGGGAGTTTTTAAGGATTTCAAGCGGTCCCGTGTGTGGAGGACGATAAACGATGGGAATCGTAGCAAGCTCGATTTGAGCTGTGCGTTTTGCCTTTGTAATGAAACTTGGGATTTGCATTCTGCTTTCTGTCTTAGACGAATTTTTGGTTACCATGATGATGGGGAGCCTGTTGTTCGAGCTTTTGTCTGTGAGAATGGCCATGTCTCTGGTGCATGGACTGATTTGCCATTGTACACTTGATGATATTTCCTTAAGTTTGTGGACATATTTGAAGTTTCTTGTCTCTGGCAATTCTCCTTTATCAGTACTCAGTAGTGATTAAAGATTTGAATGAGACTTGTTCATTTTTGCATTAGCTTGTTTTATTTATATGAATGATCTTATAATTGTACTGATCTGAGTTTCAATAAATGATCTTGTCATTTGAATTTGATGCTTTAAGTTAGTTTGTTATATATTTTTTTATTGCCTTGAATTACTTATTCTTAAGATTGTAATGGAAATTCAGTGTCCCTTTATACCACAAAAGATTATTTCCTTGGCTGTAGTCCAAGGCTCCAAGCCTGTGTTGAATAACTGATTATTTTGCACTTCTTAAATATAACTCTTCACTGTCTGGTTTAATACACGAGAATTTGAAAGTAGTTAGCAATTTTCTGTCATTAAGTTCTTCCTTAATCTATTGAACAATGTGGCTTGATAATGATATGGTTCTTCTGGCCATTTCTGTTGCGGATTGGTGCCTAGGATGGTACTCCCATATTTAAAGCTATGGAGCATTTCCTCATATGGAAGTTGTTGCAGTTGAGATCACTGAATCCACTCTTTCTGATGCTCTGTTTTCTCTGTAGGTTCTGATCTTTATATGTTCTGTTGTTGTTTTCAGATGGCTTACAACTTTGATAGGAGGAAGGAAACTTGGACAAAAATTCCAACAACTCAAAAGTAATCAAATTTTGAAAAACAATTGACGACCACAATCCAAAGCTGAAAGCCAAAGGAAACTAAATAACAGTTGATCCATCTTCCTGGTTCCTGCCCACCTATGCCTCTATTCATGCCCTACGTACCTTTGCCACACTTATATCCTCCATTATAGACATCAAACCCATCACTGATAACACCCTCACAAAACGCAGGAATTAGGTTAAACGATAAAGTTATCAATGCCATAAAAGAGAAAGTGAAAATGATGGAGAAAGACAGGGGGAGAGCTGGAGGGAGATCAAGGCAGGCAATAGAAGCATTTGTGTCTGAGGTAGAGAACATACTCCCTCTAGTTAGTTAAGAGAAACGTTTTTTTAAAAAGGAAGGTAATTCATAAAAATACAGCACATTAAGAGATCACTCAGGGCTTTTTTTGACACATAATACAAAATAATATAAACTAGTTAGTTTTTAGTTATATAATAATATAAAATTATATTGTTAATTCTTTTTATATTATGTTTAGTAGTATAAAATTGTACAATAAAAAAAAAAATAATATAATAATAATATTACTATATAGCTTAATTTATTATATAATTCTATATGTCAAACGAGCCATAACGAAAGGAACTGTAATTTACATTTTGTTAATTGCATTGTTTTTCATTTATATTTGCTCATTCTATTTATTTTTTCCTTCACAAACAAAATCAAAGATAGTTCGAATCTCTTTTCTCTTTCTCTTTTTTATTTTTTTTATCATTTTCTATCTCATTGGTGACACTTTTGGAATCTTTTTCTGGTTTCTACTCTCAAATCTTTACTGATAACATCATGAAGTTTAAAACTGAATAGAAACAGATGTTCTGTTTGTATTGACTGTTTTCCAACCACACATTGGGATGGGATAAGATAGAGTTGTCTTTATAGAAAGAAAAAAACGAATTGCGGTACCTTCTAGGGAACAACATGGAGAGAAAAGTCAGAAACAAAAGTGATAGGTGGAAGAAAATGGGAAGACAACTACAACTCTCTCTTTTTTGTTTGGGATTTAATAAAGATAATTAAACTGAAATTAACTAAAAATGAAAAAAATAAATGAAAGCATTCAGTAAACTCAAGTGGGTTTATCACAAAAGAGAATAAAGATCCTCTCTCCCAAATTTTATGTCTTGAAATGTGAAATTTAAAATAAACTCTTAAAATATAATTTTAAGATACTCCCTTCAATATAATTTTTTTTTTCTTTTTAAATGTACTGTCAACTTAACAAATTCTCTAAATTAATACATTGCTTAGAATTATCTATTTCATTCATTCCACTGACATTCCTTCTAAATTAAGTATTAAAAAGTCTACTAGGTGGACTTTTTATTTTATTTTTATCAAAATTAAAAAAGAGAAGGATTAGTTTTATAATTGATATTTCAACAATTAACAACACAACACCCTCTCGATTTTCTACCCTAGTTAAAGATTAATGTTGTGGTTTGGACAATAAAATTTTCTCTCAAAAATAGTTCATCTTATTTTCCTTTTGTTCTTAAATAGTCATTTTTCACGGTGGAAAAAAAAAAGAGATATATTGAAAAATATCATCAACAAATAATCATCAATGAGAAGTGAATGTTTTGGTTATTGCCTTCTAAGATATGTAACTTAATTATATATATTTATACGGTGAATAAATTGGTTTGGAGAGACCACTGAAAAAAAAAAAAAAAAAAGCACCATGCAAGCAGGGCCAATTTTGAGCTTTTGTTTCTTGCTGATTTCTCTGCTTAACTTGGCAGTGGGAGTTTCCAGTGTTGATGTATATAGCAGAGATGACTTCCCACCTGGCTTTGTTTTTGGTTCAGGCACCTTTGCTTATCAGGTCAGTAACATCATATTACTCCTTCTTCCCCTTCTTTTCTGCTCACAAATGGAATTAATACAAGAAGATTGGAAAAGAAAAATTGGATTAATTACTGATTTGCATGTGGAATTGAAGGAAGAGGGAGCAGCAAATGAAGATGGAAGAACTCCTAGCATCTGGATACCTTTGTTCATGATGGTCATTTCCTTTTCTGCCGTAACTTAATTGGAAAAATAAAATAAAAATATGATCAGAAACTGATTTTCTTCTTGGTTCTATATTTTGTTTTTCAGTATATGAGAATGGACACAATCCAGATGTAGCAAGCGACCAGTACCATATATATAAGGTATCGCAATTATTCCTTCAATAACCCATGTTTTCTATATTTTATTTTCCCTGAACTATTATTCACTATATTTTTGTGCAAAATATAGAAAATGTGTACCTTCCAAGATGTTTATATTATCAAGAGAAAACCAGTTAATAACAGAATGTCATCAAATTGCACTTCTCATTGAGAATTGTCAATGTTATCTGAATTTCATTATATTATTATTTTGCAGGAAGATGTGAAGCTCGTGGCAGAAACAGGCCTTGATACCTATAGATTTTCCATTTCTTGGTCAAGATTTATACCAAGTATAATTCCATATTATGACTTATTTAGGAATACATTTGTTTTCTTCAATGCATAACATACCTCAGTTTTCACATTTTCTTTTTTGTTATTTTCCCCCTCAGATGGCAGAGGACTTGTCAATCCAAAGGGTTTACAATACTACAACAATCTCATCAATGAACTAATCAGCCATGGTTTAATTCAAGTTTCTTTTATATATAGCCAAAGTAACATTACCTAGAAATGTTGGGTTTCTTTGACTGATAGCGTTTCCTTTCTTTCTTTCTCAATCAGGAATTCAACCACATGTTACTCTTCATAATTATGATCTTCCCCAATCACTTGAGAATGAGTATGGAGGATGGCTTAGCCGTCACATCATGTATGTCCCTCTATTTTTTGTACTTAGTAAATTTTTCATGTATCAAATCCAAAAGAAGTGATGAAAATAAATGGATTGTATATATATATATATATATATATATATTCAAATGAGAATGCAAAAAAGACTTCACAGCCTATGCGGATGTGTGCTTTAGAGAGTTTGGTGATAGAGTATTGTATTGGAGTACTGTGAACGAGCCCAATATTTTTGCTATTGGAGGTTACGACAGTGGATTTGTACCACCTCAAAGATGCTCTCTTCCATTTGGTGAGATGAACTGCTCTAAGGGTAATTCGGTGTCTGAGCCATACTTGGTAGTTCATCATGTCTTGTTGGCACATGCATCATCTGTAAGAATATACAGGAAAAGATATCGGGTATCATCCAAAGTCTAAACTTTTACAAAGGAGAAGAACCTATTCATATAATCATATGTCTCTGCTTCTATGTTATGCATCATTTTTTTTTTGGTGTGTATATAATTATTTAACCAGCAAAAATCCCAGCTTCCCATCTAAAAAACAGTCATATCCTTCACTTACAACTTTATGCTTGTTATGGTCTGCCTGTTGTGTTCATCATAGCACATGGGAAACTTCATTGATCAAAAGAATGATTATTCACATTCAGACCAACTATGTCATGTTGCAGGAGAAACAACATGGGGTTTTTGGTCTCTCTGTCTATACAATGGGATTCACTCCTGAAACAGACACAGAAGAAGACATAATTGCAACTCAAAGAGCCCATGATTTTTATGTTAGTTGGTAAACTACATATCCATTTTCCTACTAAATTATTGTGGGTCTTAAAATATTATGACCCTCACTCTGACTTGAGTGGAAATTTGGGGTTCCTTTAGTTACTGAGGTTTATGCTTTATGCAATGGAGTTCCTCGTCATAAATGAAATCGCAAGGTTATCTTTATAGGCAATGTCGTAAAAGTATATGTGGAGAATATCACTGTCTAATGTATATGCATTTGTTGCAGGGTTATGGATCCTTTGTTATATGGAGACTATCCCAAAATTATGAAGATAAATGTGGGCTCAAAAATTCCATCCTTCACAAATCTGGAATCCAAACAGGTTAAGGGTTCCTTTGATTTTATAGGGATAATTTATTACCTAAATGTCAATGTCACAGACAACCCTGATAGTCTGAAGATGAAACAAAGAGACATAGATGCAGACATTGCAGCAAAGATAACCTGTATGTTCCTTTTGCTATGGTAAAACTGAGTAATGGGTGATTTCAATATATACTTCAGTAATACTAGTCACCAAAATTGCATTCATCCTATTGTTTGGAAATCACTTCGTGAATATACTTGGTGGTTCTTTCATTTAATTTTCTCATTTTCAGTCTTTTATAAACGACCCTTAATGTTAATGTATCTCGATAGGATTTTACCCAAATAGTTTCCTAATTAGTTTATTTTTGTTGGGTAAGAAATAACTAATATAGATGGCGATGAGATCTCCTAATTAGATTTACCTTTATTGGTAAGTATGTCTAATTAGATGATTGTAAGATTTCATAAATTGGAAGGAAAAGTTTACTTGTTGGACAAGTTGTATGTAGTATAAATATGTAGACTTGTTTGAGTTATAGGTATGAGAAAGAGAGAGGGAACACTACGTGTAGAGTATTACTCTTTCTATGTAATCTTTTGTAGAATATTAGTAAATTCTTTTTTCATCCGTAGATGTAGGCAAGAGAGCCAACCTAGGTTATATTTTGTGTTGATATTTCTTTTTTTTCTCCTCTACTTATATTTGTATGAATGTTCTTTGTTATTTTTGCTATAACTCATTAAAAATTAAAAGGGAATTTCATATAATTCCCAACAATCTCAAATAAACTTCTAGTTTTTAAATTGTTCATGGAGATGATGTAACCTAATTGGAATTCTTTTATGGTTGTGTCAGTTTCAGAGGATATATTTTCAGACATTGAGGTGAGGAGGATTAAAATATAGAAAAGAGAACAAATTTATTGCTTGTGTTACCTTATATGACAACCAAGCTGTTATTTGACTCAGTATGCTGCCACCCCTGGGCTTTGCAAGGAATCCTGGAAAAATTCAAGCAACAATATGGCAACCCCCTATATACATTTATGAAAATGGTCTCTCCCCTCTCTCCCTCTCTCCCTCTCCCCCTCTCTCCCTCTGGTAATAATACATTGTAGGCTATGATTAAAATTACTTCAAACTTTGCCTGTCATGTATTCTTAGGTCAACGGACAAAACGCAATTCCTCGCTGGAAGACGTATCGAGGTTGAAATATTTGCATGGAAACATGGGAGGCGTGCTGGATGCCATGAGGTATGTAAATACTGCACAAAACCTCATTTGTTCAATAAAAGTTTGAAGTCTTTTCAAACATTTCATGGTGGCTTAGTTGTATTTGCTTATAAGATGTTGGACATTTTTGTCATTTGCTTTTGCCTGCATCAGAGATTGAGTGAATGAAAGAGTATTAGGCCTCTTAAATGATGAGTATGTATGAAATGCTTTGATGGGTTTTAGTTCATTTACAGAGGCTTCTTCCATAATATATGTTGACTTCTCTAGTACACTTGACATACTTGGTTTTTTTCTTTCATTTTCTTCAAGGAATGGATCAAATACAAGAGGGTTTTTCCAATGGTCCTTCCTAGATGTGTTCGAGTTATTGGATGGATATGCATCAAGCTATGGCTTATACTATGTTGATCTGGATGACCCAGACTTGAAGAGATACCCAAAGCTCTCTGCACACTGGTACTCAAGTTTCTTGAAGGGAAGACGCACCTCGGGAGTTGGACATACTGAACTTGAGAAGAATTTCTCAGCTCTTTCTGTTTCTCACTCATTTCAGTAGGTTTTGCAAACCATTGTGTGCTAATGGTTTTTATGACCTCTCCTTTTGGCTGGCCAATAGTTGTTTGTCTACTTTGGTAGAACACAGTGTAAACTTAAAACCTGGATACCTGGCGACTATACTTCTTTTCTTCTTATTAAATTTTCTTGTTCTATAAAAAAAAATAAAAAATGGCAGGCCTTAGTTTCTATGGCCTAAAAAATGTTCTACCATAAAATAGGATAGGTAACAGAGAAAGGTGACTTTTTCAAAACTTCAATTCAAACAAAAAATGGACAAGGCAAAAGGTTAATAAAATAGCTTATTCAAAAAGATTTGCAAGTCATGTCAAAATTTGTTAAATGATAGTTAAAGTTTGTCTCTATATATAGCAGAGGCACCATGAATAGAGCTTATCAAGTCACAACACATGTAAGATGCCACTATTTCAAAGCTGCCCTCATTCATGAGGGTCACTGGAGCTGTTGTTGAGAAGAACATAGCTCATGCTCTTATTAGTGAAAAGAAAAAGATAAGGAACAAGATACTTTTAGTTCAATTGAAAAATAATCAATGTCTCAAATCATTAAATAATTTGCCCGGGTTCAGCATGAGAGGCAGCTTTGCCAAAAATTACAATGAATGAATGAAGATCTTTTGTAATTCCCACTTCTTTTCCAATCACAAATTTGATTTGTAATTCAGTCTAGAGTTTCATCTAGGAACAACGCCTCTACGAAGGTCTGTGCCATAATTAGCCTAAACCGCCAAACCTGTCATCAGAATCAGAGCTATTGGTAGAATGATGAGCTGAGCCCCAACTAGAGTCCCTGTCAATTGATAAAATTGGTAAACCAAAATGCCAGCTACCCTGCATGTTGAAATCTGCCACACTATTCTCTACTTCCTGTAGATTATGGACTGATGAATCCAGAGGACCAGAAACATAGAAACTGATATTAAGATCAAGTGGATGTGCTGGTGCTAGAGTTGGCAGGCCTCCTGGAATGTTAACTCTTCCAACACCCTGAACAGAAGCCGAGGTCATGAAAAGTGAATTGGTAGACTGTTGCTGATGAAGGAAGGTGTTCGAAACAGCGCCCCTTTCATGAATTTGTGCAATAGTGCCTGGATGAGGAGAAACAGCATAGGAGACAAATGACTTCCCAGCTATAGGCCGGGACCTGGAAAGTGCAAGAAAGCAATTTTTATGATTTCAATGGTCAAGAACTTGCAGAAAGAACAAGCCAAAAAATTTTATCCATGAACTCATGACAAACGTAGTTAGGTAAATATGTTAAAATGGTGCAAATTTCACAGTTCACAGGGCACAGAACCTCCCCTCAAGTTCATAAATGTGTTGGCAAAATAACAACAAAACTATGTTTCAGGAGGGTGTTTCAAGAATGCCTTCTAACTTGTCTCTATCACAGGAATCAAATGTTAAGTTAGAGGAATCCTAGTTCATATAGCAGGTGGAGATTTGAAGTTACCATGACTTCCTAAACACCACCAAGTCTTTAAATTGGAAGAAAGTATTCAAGTTTATCTCAGCTTCAATACTTACTCATTACCAAAGGAAAATGGATGCCAAAGAGATCTGGACCTTCTAATAGCATCAGATTCACTGCAAGTAGATGATGTTGCATTTGGGACTGAAGCTGGGTCAGGACTGTTCACATGTCTTCTGGGCAGGGAAAAAGGGGGCGACTGCTGGCCACAACCACTGTATTGGACACTAGCAGCAGGAAAAGAATGGGGACTGATAAACTCATTGTGTCCAGATAATCCATTCCATGGATAACCAAAACTAAAATCGTCAGTGTTATTTCTCACTCTCGAGGATGGTGGAGGTCCAAGGTAAGCAATATACGAATGAGCAACAGCTGAAGAAGCAGCTTGTTCAGCGAACATGGGATGGTGCCCCCTCAAGTGAGGATCTGCATTATAATCCCAGTGTGACAGCCCATGAAGAAACTGAGGTTATAATAAGGAAGTTAACAGAACACTTGCACGTAGTAGATGGAGAATCCACTTCCCTGAAAGTACATTAATGACAAAAATGAGTGATAAAAATCACATAAAAAATATCCAATTCAAGCGCAGACTGGGAAAGGAAATCTGTTTTCTAATCCTACAAAACAACCACTTAGAAATAACATCACAAAGCTGTACTACTTATGAGCAATTCCATTAACAGTTATCTTGGAGATATGTCAGATTGGGATATATTAATGATGCTAATCTTTTTATTGGGCTGTGGATACTTGTGTTGGCAAGGTGATTACACAAGTAGAAGCATAGTTACCGGGATCTCTTGACCCCTTGCGTTCCGCGTTCCAGAATTTCGTTTCAGGATCGTAGTTCTTTTGTATACTGGGATTATTGTTGTTCGCGATCCAGGTCATTAGAACTAGCGACCCAAAATTTTAAGATTTTTCACCTAGAAATTGAGAAAGTATGATCACAATTTCAGCTTATATCAACTATTACTTAATTCATTTATATATGTATGTATTTATATAATTAGTAGGCTATTATCTTTCTTGTACCATAAATTAAATATTATGTATTCTATTCATTGAGTTGAATTTAATATGAAGTACACCACAAAAATATGATAAAGTGGCCCAAATAAGTTCTTCAAGCGTACCACGTCTCGAAATAGCAACCCAACTAAGCCTACCCCATCATACCATGATTTTAGCTAGGTAGCGTACCCCATTCCAGTTCCCGTATCACGTCCCGGAACGTACTGCAATCCTGGTAATTATGGATAGAAGCAAGAGGTGACAGTGATGGTGATGTCATAATATAGTTGGCATAATATAAAATTGTTTTTTGAGGCCCAGAAATCCTTAGATGTTATGAAAAACCCAATCATACAAATATATTTAAAACTACACTGCTGATTCATTCCTTCCCCAAAACCTCTATAAGACTAGCTTATAGACATTTGAATGGGGAAAAAAGAGAAAGAAAGAAAACATCAAGCAAAAGAGACGTGAAATCTTAGGATGTCAGTAAGCTTTCCCTAAGTGAACCATTGTTTCTCATCATGCTCAAGGTTAGGAAGAGACCAGGGGAGACCTGGTGAATGCCATAGATTTACCAGTCAGTACTATGATTGTTATATAAACCAAGAAAACCAGTCAACCCTTGCAGCACAAAAGGTAACAAGGAGTTAAAAGTTAGTATATACTCAAACGCATAGTCTGGTGTGGCACGGTCTACAGAAGTAGTATTTTGTTTTCTAACTAGTGCAAACCACAAGCATAAGTCAATTGCAGTTCTAATGACATACATTATTTGAAGAGTCACCTGACACGAATTAAACAAGCAGTACTGTATTTGACACCCAAAATATCAATATCAAAATATTAATAAGATAAAAAATCAGATCAAAGAGATATTGCTTACTCAAAAGATGAATGAATTAGGGTAGGTTCACCAAATGGACACCTCTGAAACCTAAATGTCTGCAAAGACATTCAACCACCACAAATTAAATAATAATTCGGGGTTTCCAGGTGCAAACACAAAAATTATGATTGGCCTATGTGCAAGATATTAATTAGTTTCTAACCGTTAACTAGCAAAAGCATACATCAAAATCAGAATGCAGATCCAAATTACCAATTGAAGGATCAAAAGAATGATGGAGTGACCACTCTGACACAGCCAAGAATTAAAAAGTAACAGCTAAAAAAAATACATTTGAAGATGGTATTTGTAGCAATAATAACCTTTCCTTTTAAAATCCAGCACAGCAACCTCTAGTTAAAATTTCATACAGACAATCAATGGAAATTCTAGGGCCCACCTACTGGGCCTCAGGCTTAATTTCCAGCCCACATGATTGGTAATGTCCCAAGGTTATACTCCTTGGTTAACCCAGATTATATTCTAATCCCATAAACTATATAAACAGTATTCATTTCACTATCATGGCAAACATCCAGTAAGAATAAACATTCCAATCAATGTCTGATATTTTAAATTGCATTTATAAGTAATGTGAAAAGGATGACTCCAAAATTGAGACAATTTAAGACAGGATGAACCAAGCAAAAGGGCACTTAGAATCACAGAAGGAATTTTTTTTCTAAAACAGCATATAAAATTGGCAGCTAAACAAGGCTAAGTTCTATCCAGATTATACTTAGTGCCAGGCGTACCATACCCACAACCTGGCTCAGATGGTAGTGCCAAAAAAATTCTGGTACTAGATGAAGTAAGAGAATTCCTTACTTTGAGATTGGAATTCCTTATCTTGAGAAGTATATGCTCCAAAATGCATTGACTCCTAGTACTAGGAATTCACCTCCATTGGCAGAACTCCACAAGAACTATGAAATAATCCTATACGGTCACAATCATGGGAAAGTGGATGCTTTTCATTACAGGCATCAATAGGAAGAGTAGATGATGCTTGGCACAATTCTCAACATTTCAATCATCAAATACACCTACCACAGTCGAAAATTACAGTCTTGCTACTACATTTCTGCCTTTTTCTTTTAGCGGTCCTTTATCTTATTGGTGTTAGGGTGTGACAATAGATCCAAATAAGTACAATAATAAGTTTTAAGATGATTCCATGTCTTTCGTAGAATTAAAAGGCCTATAGATATGTATATTGAAACTTTCACACTCACATGAGATAGGAGAAGAGAGAGAGAGAGATGCAGTTGTATAAGACAAAACAAAATATCATTAGAGAAACAATTTTTGAATATTAATTGCACGTTTGTACACTCTATTTCAGAGCTTAGTTTACCTGAATGCAATGTGCCTGATTGATGAAAGAAAAAAAGAAGAAGGACATTTCAGAATAACTTTGTTCAGATAGATCTTCATCAGCAACCAAGTCATCTAGGCTGTATTCAGGAACTGAATGAGTAGAGCCATTCAAATATAACCATTGACCTTTCTCAACTTTTCGGCAATTTGGGCATTGCATTGCTCCTTTCTTATTAAAGGCAGAGCCAATGCAATCTTCACAATGGATTACCAAGAAGAGCACCAATTATTGCATATTTTTTTCAATTGTAAACAAAAATTGCATAAACATGAAGTTATTACCAATGATGCCACCCCATAAAAATATATTAAAGAAAAAGTCAATGTTTCCAGAAAAGCAAAGACGGCCAGACTCAATTAGCATTTATGCTTTATGAAATCATAGTCTCTTCTTTCTTTTCTCTTAATTTCCTTTTCAGGTGTGGGTTGGGAGTGGGACAAAGCACATTAAGCAAAGTTGTAGGATTAAAGTGTTACACTACCATACATAGATTTAAGTTCAAGCTGGTATATGTGCATGGACAAGAAAACAAAATTCTAAGTGTATATAAGTCAAGTTCAATGGTCCATCTATCTATATAAAAATCTTTCATTTTCTCATTGCAACTAAGACCAAATTCAGTAACCACAATGCTAATAATGTTTATTTGCTCTGAATTTAGGCCTCCGTTAGAACATCACAGACCAACGCTAAAACTGTTGGTGTTAGCTCATCTTAGCCTGGCCACTACATCTACAGTATTTACCTAGCAGCTAGCTCATTGCTCAATTATTCAAAAAATTGCACCATAAAATAGACCCAATTCCATAACTGTCTACCTACAAACCCTTTGCCATTTCAAAAATTGCAAATTATGCCCCCACCACCCTAATGAATTGAAAAAATCTTCATTGTTGAGTGTCCATTCTCCACAATTTTTTTAGAAGAATTAATTTATAACTTCTAAAGGGGTGCTTAGTCATTTCATTACAACTTGACAGATGTTACTTGTACCATCACTTAGTAAAGCTCTTTCAACTATCTGTTATGCTCACCATTTCCTCCTAGTCACTTTCACCTATTCCGATTGACTACATTCTACGAGATGAATAAAAAAGAAAAAAAGAGCACGTTTTCTGAAACAAATTGCTATTCAAGTTCAGTGATAGTCAACACCATCAATTTGTACTATGTTTGACTTTCTTAACATATTCAATGGCTTACTTCTTTAAAATACTAAAAGATGGAAGCAAAGTAAAGGAAGCCACCTGTCCTGGCATGAAACGGCAAAAAAAAAAGCACACTCACAAAAGCTTCTGTCTGCAGCAAGCACCAGCCGAAAAAACAATCTTGTTTATAAATTCTAAAAAATATTTTAGACTGTTCAAACATCAAAGATTTTAACTTTTTTCACCCTTCTTCATAGCCAAATCTAGCCGCAAGCATAAAAAAAAAAAAATATCCAGCAATTTCAGTAACAAGCTAGGTTTCTTCTAGTTGCCAATGTTAGCAGCAGTGAAACGATACAATTAAGAGAAAAGTAAACGATATTTTACACACCCAGATGAAACTCATGGCCACATATCAAATTGGCCGTCCATCTGCCCCCATTTTCCGACACCAAATCAAGACAAATCGAGCAAGAAGTACAAGAAGAAGGGCATTCCATTCCCCCATTATTGTCCTCATCATCATCACCATCACCATCCTTCATCATCATCACCGTATGATACGACGATCACCGTGTTCTCTCCGCGTTCGTCGTACCACTACCAATTAGAACCCAAATTCCACTTTCGAGAATTTATCTCTTTCTAGTAGTCTTTCTCTGACATGTCACCGCGTTCGGACATTTCACAGAACATGCACGCCAAGCTCTGTTCTTGGAGCATCAGTGCAATGCACACGCTATCTGATTAGGACTTCTGGTTTGGGTTAGACTCCGTACCAATACCAATGAAAACCTCCAAGTCCTCAACTACACGCTTCCAATTACAATATATAGATATATATAAATAAAACACTCTTTTTTGTTTTTTTACAAAGGAGTCAAATTATACTCGGAGCCTAACTTTGAGCGTTAGCAAATAAAGATGATGACTTCTTACCAAATAAATAAAGGAAAAATAAAGATGATAACTACAAAAATCTGGCTAGGAGAATTTAGAACTACTTAATATAAACCTCTTAAAAATAATTTAAACTTTATGTAAGATTCGCCCAACGTACTCATGAACTAAATAATTAACTCCCTACATAACATATTTGTTATAATTAATTCCAAAACTATAAATAGTAATACACATAATAGACCGATATTAAACCTTAAAAAGATAAAGTTATGTAGAGTTTAAAATTACCCTCTCTTCCCTCTCTCCTATGGCGGCGGGTACGACTTACAAATGACAAGACTCCATTGTCACTTGTGCTTGGTGAAATCTTAAACCTCACGGGTTTGTTGTTTTCAGGGGAGATTATGCAAGTCTTCTTTCTCACAAATACCCCATGGCTGAAACACATTTTGTTCAATTTAAAGTCTCCACATCCCTGGGAGCGAGGGTAAAAATAGGATTATTGGGCATTCAATGTATTTGCAGAGGAAACAAATATGAACATTATTATCAAGCAAAGATATGCATGCCCCTGTTTTGGGCTTTTGCCCGTCTCTTACCAAAAAGAAGAAAAGAAAAAGATATACATGCTCTCTTGATAAACATAAAAAGTACCAGCAGAAGGGTGGGGGAACAATAGAATGCTTCACCATAAATGACAATGGTGTTTTACTTTAGGAAAAGTATTAGTGATTCAACATCTCGGCCATAAGTTGAATAGGTATATGTAAATATTAGTGCTGTTAGATCAACACAGCTTAAACTACTATGCTTCTTCCTATATACTTGGATGCAGCCAAGTTCAGTGCTTATGTTTTGGCCTCTTCACAATCATCACACTGCAGTGAGCATGATGAGCACAGTAGTCACTCACGCTACCTAAAACCGCCCTGCAAGCATAGTGTGGACAGGGATGTGAGAATTAGTATTTTGGCATGAGGAAGAGCCGAATGAACAATTGAACAACTACAATAAGTAATAAATAATACTATAAACAATCAGGTCCTTTTACCATATGATGAATGACAAAGACATTAAAGATGTGGGAAATATAAGCATGATTAATGGCATGATTAATGACCCCCTATTTTGTAAAAAAGAAACTTGTAAGCGTTTTGCAGGGACAAAAGATACAGCAGAGTGACACCTGCTCATATTCATTTTCGAATCTAACAATGGCAACCTTATCTCAATTAGGTTATTGATTAGTTATATTAGGCGATTGACCTAGATTATTCAGGAATTCTTGTGGATATGGAGCTCCAACATTTCTACAGTATACTACAACTGCAAGTCTGGAACTTTTATAATTTACCTATCATTGAAAGGGAAGCATGATTATCAGCTCAATGAAACTAGATGATTCAGAAAATAAATTTTTTATCCTCGTTTAGCAAAGTAGTTGACTATATGTATACCTTTTTATAGCCCCATAACCATGACTACCCACAACCAATATCGCAGCATGGTGCTTTTCAACAGCCTCGCAGAGAACATTCCTAGCATCACCTTCAACCACTTCAACTACCACATCATTCACCTGAAAAACAATGAAATTATAAGAAAATGTTTGCACACCTAAGTATTGATGCAGAAAGCACCTGAGACCAGCCTCCAAGGAGTGGAATATGGAACTGCTGAAATAGAAGTTCTAACACTTCTCAGAGGAGAGATCAATCAAAGTAATAGACCATGCTTATCTAATGTCTATGTTCTGAATTGGAAATACCAAACATAATTATACAAATACAATTTTTTTCATTATCCCTTTATAGAATATGAGAATCAAAGAAAAATACGAACAATAGTGTTCTTGACTTCCATTTTCAAAAGAAAAAAAATGCATTCA